>HG995303.1:6255000-7505000 GCA_905332915.2 Hecatera dysodea
TGTAAAAAAATACAGTTTAATTTTTTATAATAATTAAAAAAAAAACACCCAAATGTCCGGGGTTTTTAAGATTTTGTCCGGCGTCGGCAATTTCGATAATGATAGCCCTACCTGTATGGAATGACGATTTTCTAATATTTAAAGTTTTAAGTATTTATTACGTGTGCTAAATCGCACGATCTACAAGAATATTTAATTATGATACACACCACGTGCCAAGCTACATTTCAAATGGGCTGTGGGCGGGTGAGCACGTCAGGGGCCAGAAATAGCCATAGATCAAGTAGAATGAGATGGTGGGACGACTTAAATGTTGGATGTCTTCTTTATGAATTCCATGAATTAGATTAGAATCTAGAAGCGGAGCACAAAAAAAACCACAACTCAACAGTAAGTCAAGTAAGGTAATAGATAAAAACCTTTTTTTTTTCGGGTGGACGAATATGGATGTCGTCCAATCTGGGGCGGGCGGAGGGGTCTGTCAGACTCTTACTGAGTAAAACTACCCCGGTATTCCGTTTTCCACCTACGCCGGGGATTGCGGGAACGTATGCGACTTCCGAAATTCCCGGCTGGTGCCAGCCCGCCTCTGCGGGCCATCTCGAGTCAGCGGAGGGAGTGAGGTGTTTGTCTCCCCTCGCGACGTCAAAGAGGGGCGCACGGGAATACCACTCGCCGCCACCTCAGGCCCGGATGAATGGGGGGCAACGGACGTCGTCAAGTCCGCCGTCCCTGAACCCAGTTAAGGGGTCGGAAGAGGGCAGCGTATGTCCTCCTCCGACGCCCGGTGCGCCAGCTGCGGGCGGGGAGAGAGGTCCAGTTCCCTTTGCACAGCCTTCTGCGGGATAAATACTAACCCAACCCAGGAACCGAACTCAGAACTTTATGCTCGTTGCGGAATTTGTTCGAAAGAGTCACCGCGGCCCTGGAACGCAAAGGGTATTAAGTAGGAGGAACACGGGTGGGTTTTAGTCAGTAAGAGTCCAACACTCCAGAATGGAAGAAGTCATTTGATGAGTTCCCATACATAAAAAAGGACCTTTTATGTTCACCAGTACCGTTTGCAACCCCAAGATCAACGAGGCGAAAGCCAGAAATTCATTTGTAAAATTGTAATACATATATTGTCTGACATGAACTCAAAAGCGATCTTCTGCATGTGTAACAAGAGCTACAATGACCACTGATCACATAAATGTATCATCATATCCAAACATCATCAAGCCAAGATGACTGACTTGTGAAAATATTTGTGGAACTCGAGACTCAAGGCATCGAGTGGACAGGATGGATGAGTGTCAACAATCGTTACGTTCATGTTAACATAACAATGCTATGAAGTGTTGGTGTGTCTTTTACAAACAATGGATCATGTTCGAGTGTTTGATGCTGTTTGGTTGTCGGTACTCCGCAGATCGAGTACGAGTAGGTTAAGCATGGATGCACTTGCAGCCGTCATAACTTGGACTACTGACCTCTACTTGTAACAACTTTTATGCCTTAGACACGCATTCTTGGATTTTGGTTTTTTCCTGTCTAGCCGTTCCACAGACATGTTCGGGGGGGGGGGTTGGTCAGCTTGCAGCTTAGCTGAATACCAGTATTTTAGAAAGAAAGACAGAAAGAAAAATATTTATTTAGGTCTAGCACAAGACAAAATAAAATCAAGCAACTAGCTTGATTTTATTTTGTCTTGTGCTAGACCTAAATAAACATTTTTCTTTTTTGGCCTCGCAGTGTAAAATGAATAACTAATTCATTTTACACTGCGAGGCCAAAAAAGGTCCCTGTCTCAGCATATGATGCGATATTTAAAAAACAAGGAGCGACTTACTATTCATCTATACTTCTATACTAATATTATAAAGAGTAAAGATTTGTATTTTTGTATGGAACGAATAAACTCAAAAACTACTACACCGATTTCAAAAATTCTTTCACCATTAGAAAGCTACATTCATCCTGAGTAACTTAGGCTATATTTTATCCCCGTATTCCTACGGGAACGGGAACTACGTGGGTGAAACCGTGGAGCGCTGCTATCTTCTATAAGTCAGTTATTGGTCGCTAGTCTAGATAATGCGTAAGTTCCTGTAATTTTTTGTATTCTCCACTTCCGGCGAATGATTCGCATTATTTCTTCAATCTAAATTACCAAATACTAGCTGATCATAAAAGACTTTAAAATGCAATTATTGTCTGATTCTTATACATTGAATTGAACAAAACTATTGGAATGTCTGGTTCTAAAATATAACATTTTCGATTCAATTTATGTATGCCTAAATAACAAGCCTGCAAAATGAATTTAAAGGAATAGGACTCACAAGACCATCGAGGATAGGTATCTATTATACTAATATATAAAAATGAAGAGTTTTTTTGTTTGCTTGAACGCGCTAATCTCAGGAACTACTGGGCCGATTTGAGCTCATTTATCGAGGAAGGCTATATATCAACATGTTAGACTAATAGGAGCGGAGTACAAATGAAGAATGTTGCATTTATAAACGGGGTTATTTTTTCTCTGTGTCCCTATGTGACGCAGACGAAGTTGCGTGGGTCAGTTAGTATCTGTATACAATTTCTATGAGGTAAGTTCTAACTTCCCTTGAATGAAATTCTATGTTAAAACTTGATCACGTCAAAATAAGACCAATAAAATAACATCCAAGTGAATCTTAAACTGGTTTTTCATCAAGCACTTTCACGCAGCATGGTTAATGTATACAGTTTACTTTTATTTTTTATTTTGCGTTATGCAAGTTATTGCATAACCAGTAACTGAGTAGGCCGTATCGTTATAATGAGGTTTGAACTTCGTGGCGCTTCGCAGCGTGTTTCTCGTTTTTAGGGTTCCGTAACCAAAGGGTAGTACGGGACCCTAATACTGAGACTCCGCTGTCCGTCCGTCCGTCTGTCACCAGGCTGAGTCTCATGAACCGTGATAGTTAGACAGTTGGATTTTTTACAGATGATGTATTTTTGTTGCCGCTAAAACAACAAATACTAAAATACAGAATAAAATAAATATTTAAGGGGGCTCCCATACAACAAACGTGTTCTTTTTGCTCCTTTTACTCGATGTTGATAACGGCAACAGGTAGACGCTTGAAATATTCACAGAATATTGAATTATATTATTCATTTTAAAAATAAATAATTTAATTAATATTTAAATAGGACTGCCGTACAACAGACATGATTTGTTTGCCGTTTTTATAGATAATGGTACGGAACCCTTCGTGAGCCAATCTGACTCGCACTTGACTGTTTTTTATTAATGTTTGGCTCGCGTTGAACCATAACGTCACTTGAAAGCAATGATGTGGTTGACCAAAGATGGATGGATGGTTGTTGGTTGTTGTTGTTGATGTTGATGATGATGATGTGGTTGTTGTTGTGCTTGTCTAGAAGTAACCTATTCAATCTTGACATACAAAAGATGCTATCAGGAAACACATTCTCTGAGAGGAAATTCCACTCCTTAGATGGACGCACAATGACAGTATTCCTAAATTGTTTTGTGCGTACGAATGACTTGAATATTTTAGAGCTAGTTTACCTATAATAATAGCATACGTCAATGTTATTGATAAGGGTAGTTAACTAAAAAAATCTAATTAGTCCGTCGTCGGATAGATTTCTAAAAAATATTGGACACGTATTTTTTCTTTTTTCACGTAAATAAAAAATGAAGACGATACAGTGCGTTGAAAACTCGTGGGACGTCACTACTCGCTACAATTTTTACCGACCCGTGACGTCACAAGCCCCCACTCCTGATCTTTGATGCTTTGTATCTTCGTCTGTTTTTATAGATTTGATAAAGGAAAAAATACGTGTCCAATATTTTTCTATAATCTAACTCATGCACTAAACATAATCATATATTTTTTACTCAGGAAACATCCCTATTGTTGCAAAAGAGACGTAGTAAGAGAAATGCATTACAAGGTCGGGATAATATTCTGACAATCACTAAAACTCTTAAAAGCCAGAATCAACAGTGGAAGTGGAAGACAGACTACCAGAAATCGTCGAGTCGGGTAAGGCATTTATACCTATATTTATTGTATTATCAATTCATCATTCAGTGTTGTGTGTTCCGCCGAAATTATAAAATGATACAGAAAAGCAGTGGAAGACTATAATATCTTTTTATTTGTATTGGGTATTTTTATATTATGGGAAAGGTGGTTAGAAGGACGCGAATTCGGAGAAATCGGCAAAGAGATAATGTATAAAGACTGTAATAGTGCAATGACCTTTATTGGGATTGGGAGCAATACAGGAATACGACTATAAGGCAGTGGTCACCAGAAAAACAAGAAATTAGACTATATACTAACACGTCAATTTTAATCAAAATAAAAAATCATATGCGATCAAAAATGTTCCACTGCTTTTTAAAGTCGATTTTACATTAAAGTGTCTTTAATTAATTGACTGTACTTGCCTAATTACGTAATAACGGAGATAAAAATGGATAGTAATGAAAAATAATAGATTCTCGAGCAAGAAACACTAGGATTAAACCAGAATTAAATATAACCGTGAGTAAAATAACTCCTGCGGACACCATTTAAGGCAAGGAATTTATAATTGGTTCATTCTTAAAATTGGTAAATTTTACTACGATTGCTTATGTAGATTATTAAAGCTAATATAGCAAAAATTGTACCATGATGATATTATATCGATGTATTATTTTTCATTTCTAATAATATGGTACATGTACTATTACTTTATATAATAATAGATATCAATAGCCAGCTCATTCACAGGCTACGTGACTGTGTAAATAATAGTATTATGTATTTATTTCTGGGTCAACGTTTGGTCGGCTAAAAGACCTTGCTTCTAAGACCCAGATCTAATTTGAAGAATTACAGTCATATTAAAAAAAAAAAGTTGTATAGCACCTGCTAAGCAGATTCTTGATTCAATTGCCCTTTTGAAAATGTATTCTGATTTTAAATGATTAAATTAAGAAGAGATTTTATTAATACCATCATGTGCGATTCAGTTAATATTGAAAAAAATATGAGCATATACATTTTCATTCTGCTTTTTGAATTGCAAATCATTTATGTAAGGTTAAAAAATTAGGTGGAAAAGTCGCCCAATTTTTTATCGTTATTCTATGCACACAGGTTGTTGCAGAACTGCGTGGTCATATGTAAGGATGGTACCTATTGTGTAGCTGCCATACAGACAGATCAAAATTAAAAAAATACTTTTTTCATATCTCTTCCCTCTGTAATGTATAAACATCCAGAAAAAAAATCAAGCAGTTCGATCTAATTGCTGGCATCAAATCTTTGTTTGAAACGCATCAGGTTGCTTCAAAAGTAGTTGGTACGCCGGAAACGATAGAATATTTTAATTCATACATAATGAACATAACAACTTGTACAAAATTTGATAAATAAATACATGCTATTCTATTCTAATTTTACTTGAGCTTTTTGAAAAAGTTAATAGTTCCTTTACTGTATAACCATAGAAATAATTATATCTATGTGTATAACAGATACAGAACACTACCTATGTGACGAATAAAAACATAGCAAAAAAATAAAATAAAAAAAAACGATTTATAATATATAAACAAATCACACAAAAAGTATAAAATTAATTTCGGAACTCGCTGTTTTTGGTTGTTTCTTCGGATTTGAACACCGACTTCCAAAATTAAGGTTATTTCACACGCACGAGCTTTCGAATATAAAAAGAATCATCAAAATCGGGACCCCCAGTACAAAGTAATGAGGTAACAAATACAAAAAAAACCACATGAGAACCTCCTCCTTTTTTGGAAGTCAGCTAAAAATTAGGGCGAATGAGGTACAAAAATAAAAAGGACATGCATATAGAAAAACAAACAAACTTACCACTTCCGTTCATGGTGTTAACTTGCGTCGGCTTATCTATATGTATCACTGGTATATCCGATTTATCGATGTCGATAGGAGCTACAGCTTGATCGACATCTGCGTCTATATCGATGACGTGCACGTCACTGTCCTTAACACTCGCGTCTTGCCCCGTCGGCGCCGGCATTTCAACTAACTGATACAAATGAGTGTTTACTACTGGCTGAACCTTTGCCTCGATTGAGGCTGAATCGTTTGTTTTGTTTTTTGATTCGCGGGTTAATTATTTGACGTTTGTTTGATTGAATTTGGAAGAGTATTTAGCGTGAAAAATTTAAGTAATTCTATTGTTTTAATTTGTCGACATTTTTTTTTATTTGGGGTAGTTGTGCTAATGCGAGTATATTATTGTCAGCTGTCGCATCTGATTTATTGATTTTAGTTTTTGATTTGATTAAATACGGAATGAATAGTGGAAATTGGGGCATATTCAATGACAACTGTATTGAACTGTGTTGATGTGATAATTATTTCTGATATCGTACCGTGTTTATTTATGCAAATAATGATATTGATAGTCTGTAATCTGTTCTAATCTGTGATAGGATGATAGATGTTTATAAATACGTATCTGCTACCTACGTATTTTAATATAATACCTGTTTGGTAATTTGTGAGAACAGGATTATAAACCTTTGTTCTTTGCATGTTCGTTTTTTACCTAACTTAAAAACGAACGAAGATTTTATAATGCATGCCACTTTTTATTTTTTATCTTTGCGGGGTATTTAAATGTTTGTGCATACCTACATCCTATATCGAGTCAGGTCAGACTGCAGATATTTATTTATATGTGATCCCTTCTTACAGGCAGACTTATTACACAAAACACGGTTCACATAAAACGCTCAAAAGAGCAAAAGGACAAATATAGAAGATAACAAATGTGCTGAGGATTAAAAAAAAGCAGCTGATCTGCTGAGTTGGATGAAACTTAAGGCAGACTTAATTTGTTATTTATGTGTACCTACAATGTTTACATAGAACACTCATAAGAGTAAAAGGGCAAATATAGAAGGTAACAAAGGTGCTGAGTAATATTTTAAAAAAAAACCGAAAGAAAAAAAGAAAGAAAGAATAATATTTATTCAGCACATACATACATGAAACACGCACGGTACATGGTAAAAACAAAAGAAAAAATAGGTATGACCAGAACTAAGTGTGTGTCCCACGGCTGCACTAAACAGGTCCATTTCAGCGATATGTCAGACAGACTGATGCTGTCTGACGCTGGTTGGATGAGACTTAAGGCAGACTTAATTTGTTATTTACCGACAATGTTCACATAGAAAATTCCAAAGAGCAAAAGGACAAATGTAGCAGATAGTGCTGCGTATTTCCAGCTGACCTGTTGTGTTGGATGAGAGACTTGACACAGTGCAGCAGTGTGTCAGATATTCTTCAAGAATTCGCAGGATATCGCATATAAAACCAAAGGGAGAAAAGCAACAAAAAAGTTATATTAAAAATATTTCTTGACGAATGGGATTTCATTTGTCTAAGAGTGCGATTCGTCATTTAAAAACAATTTTTCCATTTGTGAATATTTACAAGCCATTCTGAATCATAGGAAAGAACATGACCGACATATTAAAAACAACGTTAGTGTCAGTGGATCGATAAACCGGTTCGTGCAGCAAAACTTGAACCAATAATAATTATCTAGTCAAGTTGATTTGATGATCAAAATTGAACCACAGAACCGCAATGGGTACTTTGTTAAATAATACCGCTGTAGGTACCTCTGTTTTTTTATTGATTGACTGATTGATTGATGTGGTCGACAATAGACACGCTTGCCTAGAAAAAACTTGTTCATTCTAGACTTAAAGGCCCCAGGTACAGCTACCCCTGCCAGGCTTGCAGAATTTGTTCAAAAGAGTCACCGCGGCGCGTAACGCAAACGGCATTAGAAGGAACACGGGTGGGTTTTACTTGGTGACAGAAATGGAGTGCCAGTAATGGTCCCATTGCAGCCTCCTCCAGAGACAAGTCAGCCGCTGTGCTGTTGCGCAGTGGCTGATGCCTGTGGACGGTGAGCTTGGGTGGCTCGCCGTCCGATTTATCATTTATTTATCATTTATCATCGGGGACGGGGCCCCATAGGATCGGTGCCTGCTAGGGTTGCGGAATTTGTTCGAAAGAGTCACCGCGGCCCTGGAACGCAAACGGCACAAGAAGGATCACTGGTAGGTTTTAGTCAGTAAAAGTCTGACACTCCCTTCCGCTAAAAAAAAAGGGTGGGTTTTAGTCAGTAAGAGTCTGTCAGTCCCTTCAACTCCGCTAAGAGCGAAAGAAGTTATTTGATGATTACCCCTCCATAAAAAAAGGTTGCAGCTATCAGGAAACACAAACTCCAGCAGAGAGTTCCACTCCTTAGTTATAGGTATCCGTAGCGAAAGTTTCCCAAATCGTTTTGTGCGTATAAATGGGATGCCCACCATGTACCGGATGGCGAAATGTACCTACATGGAATACAAAAATAGTAACACTTGGTTTCTGAATTAAGAACTTGCAATTAAAAAATAGAAAAAAAAGGAATTTGCAATTGAGTAAATAATTATTTTAACAAACTTTAACCTGAAATCTGACAATTTTGGCTCTCTCCAAACATGACCCCAATTCAGAAACCGGCCCTAAGCCAATCTTAGCACCAAAACCTTATCACGGTTTTTTTTTTCAAAATCATGTGAAAAAGATGTATACCTGAATTTATTAAACGGTGACTGGGATCGGTTTCTTGAGAAAAGTTATGAAAAGTGTTGGACCAAATTATTCCATTCATTTCCGTTTTTTAAATTAGTGTTAATTAACAATTCAATATCATGTTGTTATAACTATAAAAAAAAACCTAAATAACAACAACAACTACCAAAGTTATTTTAGGAAATGTTTAATTTTTTTCGAGAAAATGTGTGTATATGATGTGTTTGTATGACTTTTTTTTTACACGCCCTGTAGCCTACGGGTGAAATCTGACAAATGAAAATCTGTTCACACGATGATATCATTAAGTTAGTCTTATTTGACGATGGGTCATAGGTTATACGAATTTTGGAAAATAAAAAAGTGCTGTGCAAGCAGCCGCCGCAGTTAGGTCAGTGATGTCTTAGTTTTGTTTTTTTAATCTAAACACTCGGTTAATTTTGAACGGTACACGTGGGTAAGACAGTCGGCATTAAAATATCGACCTTTGAATTTCTCGATATCAATAGAATTCAAGCTTATTATCCCAAAAACATTGTTTATTGTTATCATCACTTACTTTTAGCTGACTTGATTTTGTGTGACAAAATACCAATGACTCTACGACACTTATGAAAGTTTATTTACCGTTTTATGTACACAGATATAATACATACTTGTTAAATTAATATTATTATTTACACAACCAAGACAACTAAGTATCACTATTTTCAACGTTTGGCTGTCAAACTGTCGCGGACAAGCAACGGGAATGGAGTGTTTGTTTCATACTTGTATTAAAGTGTACAATAATAATTGTATAATAGCGCGTATTATTATTTACATTCGCTAGGGTTGTCACTTTCACTATACGCCCATGAAAAGCGCCAGGTAAATTTGCAGTAAAATACATTGACCTTAAATCAACTAAAGCAGTCTGATGCAGTTGGTATAATTTATTTTATTTCAATCATAGATTTTATGCATAGAAATAATCTATGATTTTATGCCACCAAATATGTCAGACCAGTTGAAAAGTAATTTGTTTCGAACTTTTATGTATTTATCTATACTTATAATAAATCTGCAGAGAGGTCAATTCTGTACAAGGAATATATTTTCAAAATAACTATCAGGGGGTGATTAGTGATCGATACTGGTGCCAAAAATGCAATGAGTAGAATTTTTGTCTGTCTGTCTGTCTGTCTGTCTGTCTGTCTGTCTGTATGTTCTTTATAGAAACAAAAACTACTCGACCGATTTTAACGAAACTTGGTGCAATTATTCTTCATACTCCTGGGCAGGTTATAGTATACTTTTCATCACGCTACAATCAATAGGAGCAGAGCAGTGAAGGAAAATGTTGGTAAAACGGGAGAAGTTACTCCATTTTTTAACCACTGAACGGATCGGGCTGAAATTTGGCATGCAGGTAGATGTTATGACGTAGGCATCCGCTAAGAAAGGATTTTGATTAATTCTACCCCCAAGGGGATAAAATAGGGGATGAACGTTTGTATGAAACTTTGGCAATTTTAAACCGATCGGGCTGAGAGTTTCAAAATCAGGGGTAAAGTAACTATTCCACGCGGACGAAGTCGCTGGCAGAAGCTAGTTTTTAAATAAAGTCTCTGACTTTTTATAATTTCTCCTGTCCTAATTATAGGTAAGGAACTGTTCTTTCTGCATCTGTATTTTTTTTCAAAATTTTAGGCTCAGCAGCTTCGTACATAAAGGGGGGTGAGGTTGGTTATTTTTCGTCTAATTTCTTGAATAGCTTCATAACTATTTATTTTTTAATTACGAAAAGAAACTATTTAAAACCTTCACGATAAGCCTTCAAATATTTTATATTTGTCACCGTACACTTTGAAAAACGTTTTTTGTAATTTTCCAGTTTGTCCTTCAAAAGTGTTCCCGATACTCAAAAAATATTTATTAACGTAACGCGTCCGTATTTGGGTGGGTCACGGAAGTTGGGAGTTGGATTGGGTGTCTACTATATGTTAAAAGAATTCAGTAGATTTGGAGTAAATTGTCTGTGACAGACGGTAAGACAGCCAGCCAGCCAGACCGACCCGAGTGATCCTATAAGGGTTCCGTTTCTTATGGATTTTCGCAACCTAGAAATTAGTAGAAAAGGGCCTCTGATACCCTTATATACGCACTTCTGAAACACCAAGTATACTAAGATAAAAACTATAATGTGTGTGTTTATTTGATACTTTATTTTAAGGCGGCTAGGGTTCTTTTTTATCCACAAAAGAAATGTAGACATTATAATGTACATACCTAAGTCTACAGTTCACCTTTTGCAGGTCTGTTGAAATAAGCACTAAGCAGTTCTCTTGTACTCGGTATCTATTATTAATCGTATCTCTTATTATTGTAATCTATGTGTTTACAAGATAAATAAGTAAAAATTAACACATATGTACAAAAATAATGTGAAAAGAGACCGCATTATTAATGGCTGCACAGCCGCTCTGCCCCTTTCCAAAGAGTTGTCAATTTTGAGAGGATTTTCGACAGTCCATTTTCTGTATATAAGCAGGTCAAACTGAAGAAGAGACTCGCCAATTTGGCTTGATCATATCCGTGTACTTACATGAAACAGTCTCATCTTTTATAAGTAACAATTTGCATTATGTTTTTAGTTGTTTTCCTCACGGTTTACAGCCACGTTCACAGACGGATTATGAAGTGTGATAAACCGTTTAATCTGTCACAGCCGTTTAAATAGTTTTTTTACCGCACTAACGGTCATTATACGTTTTTATATTCAGGGTTTTTAGATGACATTATAGATACTAAGCACGCTTTTAATTGCCACGTCACGAAACTTCTTTATTCAAACTCATTAAGCGTCGTCCTTGACTAGCGAAGTATCAAGCAATTGACCGCACGACCTGAACCCCAAAAACGACTGCCTGAAAATACTATTGTACAGTAAAGGGTAGCTTGCGTAATAGTAGGCGTTGGGTTTCACTTTGTTTATGGTTAAGTTAGGGTTCCATATGAAAAAAAGCAAACACAGCACCCTTATAAAATTACTTCATGGTCCGTCCGTTCATCTGTTCTTCTATCTGTCAAGACGTTTTTCTCAGGAAGCGTGTCAGACAAGGTATCGCAATAAAAAAAAACAGTTTACGCGATATATTTTGATATTCGCAAATAAATCAAAATTTATAAATAATACTAACAAACTAAGTTTGTCCTTTAATCCTACTTATCTTTTTGTCAGAGTAATGTTCGGTGTTGTCGTTTGTTTATGAACTTCTCAGAAAAATTGGGACTCGATTCCCGTATTTAATGGAGTTTGTAAGAAACCCTAGGTTCGCGAGCTCTCACACTTGTCCGGACGTCCGGTTTTTTTATTCATAAGCGTAAGGTTTTTTGGCGTCACAATTTATAAGCTATTTATTCAGAAGTGTAACAAACTCGTACCTACCTTTTCGATTCTTAACTAAGACAAGTTTATGTTTATTGAACTCTTCAGGGCAATTTATGTTTTATTTTGACAAATACAAATACCTAATTGATAGTTTATTTTTGAAAATAGAACTATTGCAAAGTTGTTTCATAAAAACTTATAAGGGGCGTTGGGTTTTTATTCTTGACATTTAAAAAAAGTTTATGTCTATTCGAATGCAGTGAGATAAGTGATTTTTATTAATGTCATGGTCTTAAAACAGGACGCAAATGGTTCACCTTTTGTTTTGTTATGTTATACTGGCGAAAGGTTTTTGATCAATTGCTTGAAAAAATATATATTTAAAAATAACTTAGAGTTACGTAACTGTGTCGTGTTGTGTCGTGGCGCGGGATACATAATTTAAACGAATCTTTTCCGGCCTACGTCATTGCACAACGGGTTTTGTAGCCAATCAACTGCGTCAGGAGCCACGACACGACACAACACAATAATGTTAACCAGGCTTTACACTGACCGTATATTTGGCGTTGTTATAATTATAATGAGCCATTTCAGACAGTAGTTAAAACACAAAGACACAACACAAAACACGTTTCAAAAACTAAAATAAATCCAATTCGTAAAAAATGCACGTGATTTTTCGACCGTAGTCAAAATTGTACTGTTCGAAAAGGATTTTTTTTAGAAAATATTTCTAAAGTGTATAATTATTGTAATTTGCCACTTTATTTGACAGAAAACTTGAATGATTTGTAAGCGTTATTTGTTATTATAAAAAAAGAAGATATGTACAGTCGGAGACAAAAATAAGTGACTGTTTTGTACTTCAATTTGAATTGTAATCTACCTTTCTTCAAATCTCAATCTTTTATTATTCTGAGATAAATCTAAACTATAATAATTATGGTAGGTATATCAAAACTAATGTGTATAATGTAATATAATATGTGTTTTTTTAATGTCTTTGACATTTCACCTCGGTTCTTTGGAAGGTGTAAAAAGAGGGCCGAAACCAACTCTTAGACGCATTTAATGAACTGAGGCACCAACCGACTTATTACTATTATTAAATTCATCCAATCACAAAAACTTTTTCAATTATAGAAGAAACAAAAGAACACTACAAAATATTCACACATTTTCAACCAACCCTAGGTTACGCAGCCATATCCGACAACACTAAACAGCGAATAATTGTATAAGGAACGAGGAAACGCGCGTTACGCCGCGTTACCGGTAACTTGTTACGTCGCGTTTCGTAACGGACCGTAGTGCTCTGATTAATATTACCAGATATTGGTTATGAGGGGGTTTAATTACGTAGCTGATAGGAGTAGTAAGAGGTTTAGGCTTTGAAGTAGTACTCGAGTTAGGTTCCTGTTAGGGACCTAATTAAGGACTGTAGTTAAAAGCAGTGGACTGTAATTTTATATAAATGTATTGTCAAAAGGTACAATATAACTGTCGATGTTGGTGGGAACGTATGTAGTGCGCGCGCGTGCCGTCCACGGAGACCGGTGGCGAAGTGTCAGTCGGCCCGCGTCCCGCATGCTCCATCTCTCGCCGCACCGCCGTCTCACGACTGCATTGCGCGTAACTGCTGAAGCCTACCTACTTATTTTCTTGTCGAAGGTAGGGAAGTGCTATTCTGAAAAAAAAAAAATGAAACGTGTCAAAGAAGGTGAAGTGAGGGTACAGTGACCTGTCATTCGGCCTTTTTTTTCTGGATGGGGAAACATCAAATGATTTTTTCCGCTCTGGGTGGAGCTGAACGGATGGAAATGCTTACTGACCAAAACCCACTCTTGTCGCGCTAACGCCCATTGCGTTCCAGGGTCGCGGTGACACTTTCGAACAAATTCTGCAACCCTAGCATGGGGCCCCGTCTTCTTCGCTGACATCTCTTTGAAGCGCGAGAGGCGAACGATGCGCCATCGAACCGGGCTTGGTTGTTGTCGGACTTTTGGAATTGGAAATCTTGAAGGGGATCTGATTGTGAAGTGACGATGCAATTAAGTTTACCTGGCCCCTTTAATGCGTTTGCCCCAGAATGCCATGTTTTTCAAGAGTTCATGTTTGTATTTATTTATGTTTCTTTGCCACGCCCTGTAGCCTAAACTTCCGAATAGATTTTAGCAAATGAGGTTCTATCATTCGATTTATATTGGTAAAAAAGCACAACCGCCTATTCTATTCTTCTCTACACATCCAATTTCGTGTAACACGTAAAGTCTGATAGAATTTCAAATTCGTAAGCTGGCCTTGCCGAGGATTCGAATACATCATAATATTAAACGACCTATTTTATGTGTGAATAAACGTTGCGAGCGCGTGCGCAGTTCATAAGTCACCATACTCAATGTAGGTACAGTCAGCCACATCGCGTGATGAAAACTGCAAGAGTGTTATTGTTTGAATAAATTATTTTAATGACTTACACGTGTCTGTTTGAGTGTTGTGGATAATATGTTTGACGCAATACTTATCCTGTGTTTTACTTGGATGTTTCTGATTAGATGCTCACGATTCTGACAGTTGAATAAATTTTGATCAATTAATCGGCTACTACCTAATGGACAATCTTTGGAATACTTCTAACCTTTTTTAACCGACTTCTAAAAAAGTACGAGGTTCTCAATTCGGATGTGTGTATTTTTTTAGGATTCTTTTTTATGTATATTTTATGGATATCATCAAATGATTTCCTTCGCTCGTGGCGGAGTGGAGGGGAGTGCCAGACTCTTACTGACTAAAACTTATTTGTGTTCCTCCTCCTTTGCGTTCCAGGGCCGCGGTGACTCTTTCGAACAAATTCCGCAAACGAGAAATTTGGATGAAAATGGAACCGTGAAATTGTTTTCTAATTTCACGTAAGTAAAGCCGATGTCGCAAGCTTATTGCTAGTAATTATTT
The DNA here is from genome assembly GCA_905332915.2 of Hecatera dysodea. Taxonomy (NCBI): domain Eukaryota; kingdom Metazoa; phylum Arthropoda; class Insecta; order Lepidoptera; family Noctuidae; genus Hecatera; species Hecatera dysodea. The sequence goes on from HG995303.1 coordinate 6,269,977, forward strand.
TAAGATATTATATTTTATTGGAATATTGTTTGGAAGTAGATACCCAGATAGTCACTCACGATGGGTCTCAACCGAAGGTTTAAAATCACACAGATGGCAATGGAGAAGGCTTTTGTTTTTTTCTGTATGTGTTGTAAGATCATCTTAAGATTTTTTTCTTGTAGGAGTAGAGTCACCGCGGCCCTGGAACGCAAAGGGCACAAGAAGGATCACGGGTGGGTTTTAGTCAGTAAGAGTCTGACAATCCCTCCCCTTTTCCCACCAAAAAAAAGAAATAAAAAGGAGAACCAAGGTTACCTACCGAAGAATCGCCAAACCAAATTGGCTGTGTGCACATTGCATGCAGAACAGATAGTCGATGACCGCGTACCGAAAGTTGAAGCGTTGGAAGACCTTCCCAAGGTAGATCGTTGACCTGGCGAAAACCGCCGAATCCGCTGTATGTGTGGTCGCACAAGGTATAAAGTATTTATTACAAACTAGCAAACCCGGCGAACTCCGTTTCGCCACCAGATGGCTACGTTTCCTGAATTTTCTTTGCTATAAACCTCACGGAGCCCGAGACCTTTCCAACGAATGCAAAACCGTGGATATCGGTTCGTGCGTTCTGGAGTTATAGCGTCAGGAAGGAAAACCCGACTTATTTTTATATAGTAGATAAGCCTTTAATAAAAGACTTTTCAATTGTCAAGGTCGATCAGTCAAAAACATGAAGCTATTTGAACGTTCCAATCTAAAGCGTAGATCACTATGGAAAAGACCGTGAATGATACTCCACGGACGCTTTTAATTCATTTTATGTATTACTAGCAGCGCACCCGCATAGTTCCCGTTCCCGTGAGAATACGGGAATAAAATATAGCCTATGTTACTCGTGGATAATGAGCTTTCAGATGGTGAAAGAATTTTTAAAATCGGTCTAGTAGTTTTTGAGCCTATTCATTACAACCAAAAAAACAGCCAAACAAAGTTTTCCTCTTTATAATATTAGTGTAGACAAAAATCTTGATTACATTATCCTTATTGCTTCTACTAAACTGTATGAAAGAATTCGAAATATAAGATTTAAATAATACAGTGGAAATTAAGATGCACAGAATGTAATAAAAACGATCTGTCCATCATCACTAACAGGACTATTGTTGCCAATAGCCTGATATAGTGGTGGTGGACCGAATCGAGAGGCGTACAATGATTATAGACATGACCGTTCCGCATGACGAGAGCCTCGTGAAAGTCGAGAAAGATAAGCAAATTAAATACCTTGACTTGGCTCGCGAGGTTGTCGAAATGTGGGATGTGGACTCAGCAATCATTGTACCGATAGTCGTGTCAGTCAATGGCTTAACAGCCAAGAGCCTCGAACAACTTAGGCAGCTGGATCAAGGGCTTGATCCAGAAAGCGGTACTTCTGGACACGGCTCGCATTGTTAGGAGGTTCCTCTCTCTGGAGCCCTGACCGCCGCGCCGGTAGCTTGGACCTTGTTTCCGATACCGATGGGCTGCTATTTTAAGTGCTTTTTAAAATGTTTTTTTTTTTATTATTGAAAAAATTAAAAATGTAATCATATGTGCATATATAAAAAGGAATAAATGAAATAATAATACATAGGACCGGTCCTTGAGGGTACACTTGGGAGAGATCTATGCCCAGCAGTGGACGTCTAAGATAATGATGATGAGGTATGTACATTACTTAGTGGATGGCCATGTTTTGCAATGCGACTATAGTGATGCTGTGACGCGAAAAATTTAATATAATATTCATGCTAATTATATTTATAGCACTTCCTTCCTTCATGAATACATTAACCTTTTATTTAGTCTATGCTAATATTAAAAATAAATAAATAATAATAAATGATAAAGAGGAAAGATTTTTTTGTTTGTTTGTGCCGAATAAGCTCCGAATCTACTGGACCTATTTTAACCCATATTTTTTCAGCAATGGTAAGCTACAGCTAATTTATTCCCATATTTCCACGGGAATGGAAACTAGGTGCTCGCATGTACTACTGGTTTATTTATACAGAGGTACCTACAGTAAATTTATTTATATATATAACTAGCTGCCGCCCGCGGTTCCACCCGCGTAATTGTCGAAAATTATCCCAAGGGAACGTACTCCTGGGTACAAAAGTATCCTATGTGATATTCCAGACTATAATCTACCTCTTTTTCAAATTTCATCAAGATTAATTCAGAAGTTTTTGCATGAAAGAGTAACAAACATCCAAAGAGTAACAAACATCCAAAGAGTAACAAACATCCAAAGAGTAACAAACATCCAAAGAGTAACAAACATCCAAAGAGTAACAAACATCCAAAGAGTAACAAACATCCAAAGAGTAACAAACATCCAAAGAGTAACAAACATCCAAAGAGTAACAAACATCCAAAGAGTAACAAACATCCAAAGAGTAACAAACATCCATCCATCTATCCATCCATCCATACTTTCAAACTTTCGCGTTTATAATATTAGTTGGATTATTTGCTACTATGAGGGGTCGAAGTCAGTCAAATAAGTGGACTTAGGTACTTAAGTAACTCTATATATACTTTATAGGTTCAAGGTTTTAAGTAGTAAAAACTTCTATCAATCAATTCCTGCTGGAAATAGGACTTGCCTAACTAACCCTTAAAGTACCAATTATTTTTAATTATACGCTCGTGAAGGCTTCATGTTTTCAAAATAGAAACGAAAAGTAAAGGGACCGCCTGACTATTAATCTGTATGTATATCGTTCATATAGGAATTTAAAGTTTAATAGACTTTTAATTGACGAATCGTTAATTGAAACGGTTCGTATGCCACAAATCGTTCGATAAGCTAATGTCTATAGTGATTTATCGCGTCTGCTGTGTTTTTTTAGTTTAACTCGTTCATATGATTGTTGTTTCCGCCGTGGGGAATTTTGATATCATTTTGGCTATTTTAGAAGTCGCTTTATGGGTAGGTAATTCCAGTATTGTGTGTGTAAGTGTTTTTCATGCAATTTTCTTTCTTTACAGTAGGCCACATGTCATTGGTTACAAATCTAGAATAAGCTAGCCTGTTGGGCCTTGGGTTTCGGAATTTGTGCGAAAGAGTTACCGCCGCCCTGGAACGCAAAGAGCATTAGGAGGAACATAGATGGGTTTTAGTCAGTAACAGCCACAAACTCTCTTCCGCTCCGCTCTAGGCGGAGTCAATCAATGATTTACCATCCATAAAAAAGCAACATTCTAAGATCACTTTGATAATCTTACATTCGACTGTTCGTAATCGATGATAACCGAATTGAAGTCACGTAAAAATTGATTGAAAATTTTTCGAAGTTAAAGCTGACAAAGGATTTTTTTTTTAATTTTAAGATAATATTTTATCAGTGAATTAATGTATAGACAAAACGATTATTTAGCATCTTTATGTTCTTATTATTTTCAACATAACTTTAGTTATGTCAGAGCTATACTACTGTTAGTCTACTGTTGATTAGTTCCTGCTTGTATAAAAAGCAAAACATAAAAATAAGTTTTCAAGGCTACGTTCAAAGTTTAATGTTTTCTTGTTACATTAGCTATATTATTATTCCACGCGAATATTGACTTAAGAGCCGAACCTTCAAAATAACTTTAATGTTACTTTTACAAAAACGCGAAGTAAGCATTATACCTAAATCAGGGTATTATAAAAGACTTGGGCAAATCCTTATCTATACTTATAATAAATCTGTAGAGAGGTCAATTCTGTACAAGGAATATATTTTCAAAATAACTATCAGGGGGTGATTAGTGATCGATACTGGTGCCAAAAATGCAATCAGTAAAATTTTTGTCTGTCTGTCTGTCTTTCTGTCTGTCTGTCTGTCTGTCTGTCTGTCTGTATGTTCTTTATAGAAACAAAAACTACTCGACCGATTTTAACGAAACTTGGTGCAATTATTCTTCATACTCCTGGGCAGGTTATAGTATACTTTTCATCACGCTACAATCAATAGGAGCAGAGCAGTGAAGGAAAATTTTGGGAAAACGGAAGAAGTCATCTACATAAAATTATCTAAAAAACATCCCGAAACAGCATGTCTATCTTTTGTCAATTTTAAACCGATCGGGCTGAGAGTTTCAAAATCGGGGGTAAAGTAACTATTCCACGCGGACGAAGTCGCTGGCAGAAGCTAGTAAAAAAATAAAATCTGAAAGCGACAGAAACGTCACAACAGATTTAAAAAAATGTTTTATTTTTTTTAATCTTCGCAGACAGATTCAGTTCAGAAAGTCTTGCTCCCAGCATCAGAATCACTCTCCCATCAATTCCAAGTGTTTTTAGCTGGGAAGAAGTGGCGTAAAAACTCCTCAAAAATCTACCTGTTAAGTTTCTTTTTTTTCACGAGATTATGACCAAGAGAGAAAAGTATAAATAAAACAAAACTACAATTCTGCCGTCGCGTCATGAGAAAAAATAACGTATTGACACAAAAGGAATCAACCGATTTCCGACCTTAACTTGTTGATCTTTATGTCGGAAATCGGTTACTTAGTTTTGTGTACATAGGAACGTCCTGTTTTCTTATGACGGCAGAATTATACGTATATTTTTTCCAACTTTAACAAATCACCGTAATCATGGTGATCATTCGCCATACATATTGCAGGATGTATACCTATTGTCTACCTTATATTGTAGCTATACCTATTTACCATTTTGATTGCAAACGTATGGGTCATGGATGCCTATAAAGTCAGTGCATTCATAATTCGGATCCATTGTTTCATTTCTGCATATCAGATGATGGCGATAAGATTAGAATATGAACAAAAGAGTTTTTAATAGAAGATAAAGATGTGACATAAAGGACAATGACCAAGTTATCTTCTATGTGCAACAAAAAAAAACACATACAAACAATTACACCGTGACACAGGTTCTCAAATCTGCTGAAAGAAATTTCTTTATAATAAGCAGTTCCTTATTTTTTTATAGGTACCTACTTTTTGTACTTCTTACTAAATATGGAGGATTTATTTGCAAAAGTGGTTTTAAGTATACCTACCTACTCAACACATAAATAATAACTAAATAATGATAAACAAAATATTATTGCATCGTTCCGGTACAAAAAATAACCGGTTAAGGATCAATACCTACATTCAGGTTTCTCTCGCCAAAAGTACGCGTATTTTGATTAAAAATAAAGTATGAAAGATTATAAAACCACAGTAAAGACTAATTGAAAGAATAAAAGAATAATTGATTTAAACACGGTTGTTATTAATTTGTCGTGACATTTTAGAAAACTAGCTTAAATCATATTACAAACAGTGATCGGTGTAGGTAGTGCTTTTTTGGGTCTATTAACCTGAATGATAATGTTAATATGGACATGTCCCGGGATTTCGGGAATATTTTTCTGAATGTCGATGTACTTTAAATGAAGTTAGACTGTTAAAGATAGGAGTAGTGAGTCCGCACAACGACATATTAAATTACAAATTTCCGGTGTAAGCCGGTAGGTACCCCGCGGTGCTGTTTGCCATACTGACTGGTTCCGTGATTCAGAAGGCATATCCATGTTAAGATACTGTCTATGCTGATCACTTAACATAATAAATTCGTCTAAAACCAGATTTTGTTAATTTTCCGTCTTAACTTTTTGTTATGTAGTTATAAATAGGGCCTACCTATATTTTATAATGCTTAATTTTTTACCCTTGCCAGACAATAATCATAAACAAATGTTCAAGGCAAACTAGTTGCGAAACAATACCAGTAGTTTTCCCAAGCAAATGTACAAAAATAAAACGAAGCACCTTAGTCAAAATCGGTTCATGCATTAACTTAGTTTTTACACCCCCATTTTTGGTCTGTGGCTGTGTAGGTGCTCTAGACTTTTAAAAGACAAGTTCGCCACTGCAAAATTTGAAAGCAAGAATCCGTAGTTCAACAACCGTCTAGTAGTTGTGATCCCTGTACAATTCAGGATTTTGCGACCTTACTCTCTGTAAGAAACGATTCAAGTGTCTTGGATCATAAATTTGAAAATGAAAACAATATATCTAGTTTTAATTTCCGCGAATATTAGTGGGTTGCAGGTATGCACCTCCCTCCCGCCCGCTATATTATGCACATGCAAGATTAATGGGCAAATGCAAGGATTTTAAGCACATGCAGGAAGGCAATGCAAAACCCAACACCATTACCGACACGTGTTTCGCCTCTCCACGAGGCATCCTCAGGGGACGTGTTGACTCGCTGACCGTTGAGTTGCGACTGAGCATTTAGTTTTTTTTTTTTTTTTTTTGGAATGGACCACTCGCAGTTCAGCACACTAAGGCTGGTTACTGCTCAACCGGACAATCCTGTGGTGGCCTCAAATGAATTTAAGGCCCCCAGCCAGGGCTAAAAACTACTAAAAGCTAAATGACCGCTTCGCTAAGGGCATCCCCTGTGGGATACGGGCCTCGGCTTAACGGGGTCATTGAGAGGGGCAGCAAGGGACAGGCTGGGTCAATTATTATTATTTAGGGGATTTAACGCTAATGGCTCAGCGGCGCGGGCTGGCTCGTTAGGCAAAAGTCGGGGAGGGATGTTACTGGGGCGTCGCGATGGGCCTCGGAATACGGAACGCGGTCTGTTTTTGTTTTTTCTAATCGTACTGGTTTCCCTATTACTCTCTTGTAGTAAGGTGATGGGGTCGTCGGGTTCGACTAGGGAGTGCCGTGGACGGCGAATCCTACTAATCTTGGAGGGAGTGTACCGGGCGGCCGATACAATGAGAGGGTTCTGATGGGATTCGGCGGACTCAATGAAACGCTTGTTAAGGCGCTTCATGAATTGTTTAATAGTTGGAATGCGGAGGTCGACATGGAGTCGATCGTTTCTAACGAACCACGGGGCACCCGTGGCCTTCCGCAGAAATCGGTTTTGGATTACTTGCAACCTATGGATCCGGTACGACTTAGTGTGCGCAAAAGTAGCACACGCATAAGTCATAATCGGGCGTATACACGTTATATAAATGCGCAACTTGCATTTAAGGGAAAGCTTGCTGCGTGCATTCAGCATGGGGTGGAGCCTACCGAGAGCGAAAGCGGCGCGATTACGCACCGTCTTTATGTGCTCACCGAAAGTAAGCTTTCGGTCAAGGATTACACCTAAGTATTTGGCTTGCTTCACCCAAGGGATCGGCTTGCCAAACATGGTGATCGGACTGGGGTCTGGTGGAGGGAAACGAGCTCGCGGCCTGTGAAACAGGATCGCTTGACTCTTTTCCGGATTGACTTCCACTCTCCATTTCCGAAACCAGGCGCCTAGTGCGTCGGCGGATCTCTGGAGGTGGCTGGCTATTGACTTTACACATCTGCCGGAGCGGTAGATGGCCGTGTCGTCGGCAAATAGGGCAAGTTGCGTCTGAGTACTGGTGGGTATGTCGCTGGTGTACAGCGAGAATATCAAGGGAGAGAGGACACCGCCTTGCGGTACTCCGGCATGAATGGGGTGGGGAGACGAAAGCGCACCTTCGATACGGTACCGAAAGGTGCGGTCTGACAAATAGTCTCGCAAGATGAGCACGAGACGATCTGGCACACCCAGTTGATATAACTTGTATATCAGTCCGTTGTGCCAGACCTTGTCAAACGCTTTCGCTATGTCGAAGAACAGGGCCCCCGTAACTAAGCCGCGCTGATAGCGGTCGCTGATGTGCTCAACGATACGGAAGACCTGTTGGACGCATGAGTGGTTTGACCGGAAACCAAACTGCTCATTGGGGAGGAGGCTCTTGGCTTCAACGTAGTCTTTGAGTCGCTTATAAATAAGCCTCTCGTAGACTTTGCCGAGAGCTTTGAGCAAACTAATGGGACGATAGCTGGACGGGGAGGACTTGGGCTTCCCTGGTTTGGGGATACCTATGACGGTAGCCTCTTTCCACGTCTGTGGGAACATGTTGTTGGACAGAGCGCCGTTGAAAATGGCGGTCATCAACATGATCAGGGTTGCCGGGAAGAGACGGAGCACCTTATTGGTGATTCCGTCTGACCCAGGGGCTTTCTTGAGTTTGAGTCGCCCGATGATCTCCTTCACCTCGTCAGGAGTGACGGGGGGGAGAGGATCCTCGGGGTCCTCGACTGGCGGGAGGGAGGCTCTACGTTCGACTTCAGCGTTCTGAGCATTTAGTACAAGGCACCCCCCTTTTATACACTGCCACCGTTGGTTATTTGTGTACAACTACCCACAAACATTCGCAGTAAAGGGGAAGAAACCAAATTCGTCTGGTTATTCAACAGTGCAAAATTATTATTATTACTATGTTTAAAAATCTCTAATTGTTCTAAAACACACAGCCGGAAACCCTTATCACAAATATGTAGTATATTAAAACTATTGTTGTCGCGCAAAGAATGGCCGGTATCAATTAGATGTTTCGCGAAATTCGATTTGTCCGAATGGCCATTTCTATACGCGGCAACATGTTCCCCATACCTTATGTCAAAGTTTCGGCCCGTCTGACCCACATACACCCCGTTGCATTCATCACAGACCAGCCTATACACCCCAGACTTTTTACTATTTTCTAAAATATCTTTTCCGTTACAAATACGGCGTATATTCTGGTCCGTTCTGAACGCCACATAAACGTTGTTTTTTCTAAGTAAATTACTAATTCTATCTGAAATGGGGCCCATATAGGTCAGACTGGCCACATATCTATTAATATTAGTACGCGGACATGCATATAATAGTGAACGAACCCTTTCTTTCTGCTTTTTACTAATTAAACTGTCTACCATTGACTTTGAGTAACCGTTAGAAATTGCGATCTGGTAAATAATATTAAGTTCTTTTACATAATTTTCTGCTGAAAGGGGGAGGGCAAATAATCTATGAATATAGCTGCGGAAGGCGGCTAATTTATGTTGAAGAGGGTGACAAGATGAGGCTGGTATTGTCGTGTCAGTGTGTGTCGGCTTTCGATAAATTTGGAAATCTAAGTCACTATTGTGTTTTGTGATAGTTAAATCCAAAAAGTTAAGGGAGTTTTGGGACTCTAATTCTAATTTAAATTTAATTTTTGGGTGAGTTTTATTTAGTTTTTTAACAAAAAGGTCTATTTGTCGAACGGTACCATTCCAGCAGATAATTATGTCATCTACATATCTATAATAAAACAGAATATTAGGTTCGTTCACTATATGTTTACATTCAAAGTTATCCATAAAAACCTCCGCCATTAGTGGACTTAAAGGCGACCCCATAGCCAACCCTTCCTTTTGAATATAATATTGGTTATTAAATCTAAAATAATTTTGTTTCATGCAAATACTAGTGAGGTTAAGTAAATCCGCAATTTCCCCAGGATGTAACCGTTGCTTCTCAAATTGGATACCCAGAATACGTAGACAATCATCGATTGGAACATTCGTGAATAAGCTGTCAACGTCTAAGGATAACAACTTTGCATTGGAAGGAATTTGGATATTTTTTACTTTTTCAATTAAATCTAAGCTGTTCTTCAAACTATATTTGGGATTAAAAGAAGTTCTACTTCTCAACAAAGTGTTGAGACGTTTAGCTAAATTGTACGCTGGGGCACCAATGTAAGAAACAACTGGACGTACAGGCATGTTATCTTTATGGGTCTTGGGTAGACCATACTACAAAGGAGCCCTCGGATTCATAGGAACAAGGTTTTTTAATTGGTCTTTTGATATGTATGACGTGTTTTTAATGGCATCCTTTATCTCGAGGGCAAACTTCCTTGTAGGATCCGCACCAAGACGTTCAAAATCCTCCCCCAGGATGATGTCGTTAACTTTTTGAGTATAGGCAGTTTTTTCCAAAATGACGACAGAATTTCCCTTATCAGCCTTTGTTAATATTAAATCATTCTGCCTAATACGGTGCTGAATTGACCGATAAAGGTGAATTTCGGTTAAATTTTGATTGGGAGGGGACGTGAAAACTCTCTTAATGTGAGTTGCCACTTGATGTTTAACGACATCATCCTGTTTTCCTTTGAAGCAAGCTATCTCGGTGTCCACCACCAAAGTTTGAAGAGATTCCTGGGAAAGTCGGGGTCGGGGTCTGGGGGGGGGGGGGGGGGGGGGGGGGGGGGGGCTGGGCAAACACGTCATACATATCAAAAGACCAATTAAAAAACCTTGTTCCTATGAATCCGAGGGCTCCTTTGTTGTATGGTCTACCCAAGACCCATAAAGATAACATGCCTGTACGTCCAGTTGTTTCTTACATTGGTGCCCCAGCGTACAATTTAGCTAAACGTCTCAACACTTTGTTGAGAAGTAGAACTTCTTTTAATCCCAAATATAGTTTGAAGAACAGCTTAGATTTAATTGAAAAAGTAAAAAATATCCAAATTCCTTCCAATGCAAAGTTGTTATCCTTAGACGTTGACAGCTTATTCACGAATGTTCCAATCGATGATTGTCTACGTATTCTGGGTATCCAATTTGAGAAGCAACGGTTACATCCTGGGGAAATTGCGGATTTACTTAACCTCACTAGTATTTGCATGAAACAAAATTATTTTAGATTTAATAACCAATATTATATTCAAAAGGAAGGGTTGGCTATGGGGTCGCCTTTAAGTCCACTAATGGCGGAGGTTTTTATGGATAACTTTGAATGTAAACATATAGTGAACGAACCTAATATTCTGTTTTATTATAGATATGTAGATGACATAATTATCTGCTGGAATGGTACCGTTCGACAAATAGACCTTTTTGTTAAAAAACTAAATAAAACTCACCCAAAAATTAAATTTAAATTAGAATTAGAGTCCCAAAACTCCCTTAACTTTTTGGATTTAACTATCACAAAACACAATAGTGACTTAGATTTCCAAATTTATCGAAAGCCGACACACACTGACACGACAATACCAGCCTCATCTTGTCACCCTCTTCAACATAAATTAGCCGCCTTCCGCAGCTATATTCATAGATTATTTGCCCTCCCCCTTTCAGCAGAAAATTATGTAAAAGAACTTAATATTATTTACCAGATCGCAATTTCTAACGGTTACTCAAAGTCAATGGTAGACAGTTTAATTAGTAAAAAGCAGAAAGAAAGGGTTCGTTCACTATTATATGCATGTCCGCGTACTAATATTAATAGATATGTGGCCAGTCTGACCTATATGGGCCCCATTTCAGATAGAATTAGTAATTTACTTAGAAAAAACAACGTTTATGTGGCGTTCAGAACGGACCAGAATATACGCCGTATTTGTAACGGAAAAGATATTTTAGAAAATAGTAAAAAGTCTGGGGTGTATAGGCTGGTCTGTGATGAATGCAACGGGGTGTATGTGGGTCAGACGGGCCGAAACTTTGACATAAGGTATGGGGAACATGTTGCCGCGTATAGAAATGGCCATTCGGACAAATCGAATTTCGCGAAACATCTAATTGATACCGGCCATTCTTTGCGCGACAACAATAGTTTTAATATACTACATATTTGTGATAAGGGTTTCCGGCTGTGTGTTTTAGAACAATTAGAGATTTTTAAACATAGTAATAATAATAATTTTGCACTGTTGAATGACCAGACGAATTTGGTTTCTTCCCCTTTACTGCGAATGTTTGTGGGTAGTTGTACACAAATAACCAACGGTGGCAGTGTATAAAAGGGGGGTGCCTTGTACTAAATGCTCAGTCGCAACTCAACGGTCAGCGAGTCAACACGTCCCCTGAGGATGCCTCGTGGAGAGGCGAAACACGTGTCGGTAATGGTGTTGGGTTTTGCATTGCCTTCCTGCATGTGCTTAAAATCCTTGCATTTGCCCAGTAATCTTGCATGTGCATAATATAGCGGGCGGGAGGGAGGTGCATACCTGCAACCCACTAATATTCGCGGAAATTAAAACTAGATATATTGTTTTCATTTTCAAATTTAAAATGGATTTCCGCAAAGTAACGCCTGACTCAATCAATTTTGTCTTGGATCATATCGTATTTTTAGTCCAATTTCTGAGGTGGTCTGATATTTTACAATTTTTTCAGGTACATATATGTATATAGCTTGTGCCAGCTACTATGTATATAGCTAGCATTGATTGAAGACTAAGAACATATAATTACCTACTGATTATATGTTCTTAGTATTCAATTAATCAGTAAGCGTGTATACAACCGGGGAATGATGCGCAATTTGGGAAGATATCTCATCAACAGCCTGTTGCAGTCCATTGCTGGACATAGGCCTCTCCAATTGCACGCCACTTAGGTCTATTTTCGGCTTCTCGCATCCAGTTTCTGCCAGCCATCCTGCGCAAATCGTCACTCCACCGTGCCTGAGGACGTCCTACACTACGTTTGCCGAGACGCGGTCTCCACTCTAGAACTCGTTTACCCCAACGGTTGTCGGTTCTACGACTAATATGTCCAGCCCACACATTACTAATCCGGTGGGCTATATCGATGACCTTGCTTCTCTGACGGATCACCTCATTTCTGATGCGATCCCTCAGAGACACACCGAGCATAGCCCTTTCCATAGCCCGCTGAGCGACTTTGAGCTTGTGGACCATACGAGCCGTCAGTGTCCATGTTTCGGCTCCGTATGCCATGACGGGTAGGACGCACTGATTGAAGACTTCCGTCTTTAGGCACTGTGGGATCAAAGTCAAAGTCAAAGTCAATTCAACTAGACCATTAACGGCACTTTTGAACGTCAAAACATTTGAAAATAAAAATATTATAGTGACTCTAGTTGTCCATTCGCAAAAAGTAGATTCTTATGGAGAAGAACGGACAAGAAACTCCATAGTTACTCTTTTCAAATATCGACGATGTAAAGACTCGACGTAGCTTCCCAAACGCTGCCCAACTTAACTGAATTCTTCTATTCACCTCGCCCTCAAAGTTGTTTCTACCTAATTGCAATGACTGCCCGAGGTACACATATTTTTGAACAACTTCGAGAACGGCACCGTGAATCGCAATCGGTTCCGGTATAACATGTTCGTTGAACATGACCTTGGTTTTATCCAAGTTAATCCGTAGGCCGATGCATACAGAAGAGTCAGCCAGGTCATTCAGCATCTGTTGCAGGTCCTGCAGCGTTTCTGCCATAATGACGATATCGTCTGCAAATCGCAAGTGAGAGATGTACTCGCGATTGATGTTAATGCCACGTTCTTTCCAGTTCAGTGTCTTGAACATATCCTCCATTGCATTAGTGAACAATTTCGGGGAAATAACATCCCCTTGTCTCACTCCACGATGCAACGGTATGGGACTTGTTTGCTGATTCTGTACTTGAACGGACATGGTGGCGGCCTCGTAGAGATATCTATGACCGTTTAACATTGGACTGCACAGGGCCGAGTTCACTGACCGATTGATTGATGATACCCTAAACTTATTTCATACCCGCTTCAATTTTTCATATCAAATACCCCTCTTGGGCAAATTACATTGATTTAAAAATCACTGGGACTGCGTGGGTAGTCCCTAGCGTGATGGTTCGGAGCTAGACGCCTTTCTTTCGTGTTTCAGACGTTTAAGGTCGATGAAGGTCATGGTCAAGGCAAAGGTTGGATAATTCTCTATACAAGGGCCGCGTTTGATTAATTCTCAACGATTTTGGGAGACGATAGTACACTTTGGCCATGAAGTACCCTTTGAGTGCGTGTTTCCAAAGTAAGGCAAAAAATAACATAATGTCCAACCCAAACCACATTATGCCGCCTTTTTGAAGTGAAAACTTCTTTAGCATCGTTGTGATTTGAAAGTTTATGAAAGGAAAAAGCGACAGTAAAAAGAGACAGACACATAAATTCATGTGTCTGTCTCTTTTTACTGTTGTTTCGTCTCATTATTTTGAAGCCAAAATTTTTGAAGGTTTCACTTCTACCACGTGTGAATTGCACACATGTATTTTTAATTTTTTTGTTAGAGTTCCGTGCTTCCGAATAAAAGAACCATTCCAAATCCTTACAGGAACACTAGTAGGTACGTTTGTCACGCCCGATTTCCTTCTAATCTACAAAAGATGGGAGAAGTGTGAAGATGATTAACGAATGGTCGTTTAAAATAACCGATATATTGCAGTAACGTCAAAAAACTATCTCTAGTAGAGTAAATAACAGATATATCGATTATTGGGAACGGCCAGACCTAACTTTTAGGTTTTGTCTTAGCGGTAAGAATGAAAGACTGTGAGTGAGACCTTAAAAATACATATGAAACATTAATTGTGTGCAAACTCTGATAAACCGATTTTCTGTTATTCTCAAAACAAACAGTTTATTCAAAGAAACAGGATCTTGCTGATGCAGAAAAGACAAGCCAAACAAAGGAAGCGGAGAAACTTTAGCGGGAAAATAAGTAACATGATACCTACCTCTTTGTTTTTCACTCGTATTGTGGAAATTGCAAGGAATTGTCTGGAAGTCGGAACAAGACTTCGGATCCTGTTTCATGCTGTCTGTGTTTTGATGCTAGTAAGAAATTAAATTGCTTTAGTTTTTTTGGGGACAAAAGTGAATTTGTAGGATCGACTTGGAAAAACTCACATTAAGACAGCCAGGGATAGATGCGCTAGGTAATTATTTTAATAACCCCCGACGCAAAAACGACGGGATGTTATAAGTTTTACTTGTTTGTGTGTGTCTGTCTGTGGCATCGTAGCTCCCGAATGGGTGAACCAATTATGAAATTGATTCAGCCGTTTAATCATTATCATTTATGGGGGTGGAAGAGGGGATTAATAAACGATAGTTAGCGAATATATCCGAGTGGGGTATCAAATGAAAGGATTTCATTTACATGTTGATTATGCGGCTATTTTTCCAACTAGCAGCGCCCCTCGGTTTTACCCGCGTTGTTTCCGTTCCCGTGGCAATACGAGTATAAAATATAGCTTATGAAACTCCACAATATCGTAGCTTTTTCTATTGTTGAAATTATGTTAAAAATCGGTTCAGTAGATCCAGAGGTTACCCCTTACAACGTCACAAACTCACAAACGTTACCTCTTTAGGTAAGTATACTATTAGTATAGATATATATTTATTTTATTTATTTATTTAAACCACTATACCTACTACCATTACAGGTTTGTCTTAACCTATTGCGATAGAAAGGCCACAATAATAAACCAAAAACATATTACCTATAAACTTAAAAGTACCTATTTATAACAGAAAAATGTAAATACATTAAACAGTGCTAAAGATTTTTGACGGCTACATGTCACCTTTTCCCCGCTTCTCCAAACCTTATGAAACAAGAAAATACCTACTACATAAATATTTTTTGTTTGTTCAGACTTTTTTTTTTTAAATTTGGTTCTAATTGCTAACAAAAAAAAAAAACAATGCTTCCACTTTCTATGGATTAAAAAATATGATAATGTCATATTAAAAGTTTAGCATTGCATAGGTACCTCGTGTTTGTTATTAATGTGATTAAATACAAAGATACCAAGAGATTATCACTCTTAATAAGTTTGGACAAATTAAATAGGTAAGTATATAATTCTTATTCTCAGTAATTATTTTCTTTTGAGAATCGCCGAACCGGTATGTTTTTAAGTTTTTGTGGGATGTTCCGAAAAGTTGTTTCTGTAACCTTCAGACAGAACAGTGGTTACAAAAACGATTGTTTAAAATTTTCACACAATATCAACAAACTCTGTTTAAATTTAATGACTGCACACAAATCTGTTTTTTTGTACTTAATTTGATAGTGACCAACCAGCATAGATTTACATTCAAAAGTAACAACAGAATGGTCTATCGTTATTGAACTGACATAGGCTCCTTCTTATCTGAAGTTCCATGACAAATAGTACCTACATTATGCGTTTTTGTATTGCATACTGTGGCCGTACTACGAAGTGCCAATGTTATCATGATTCAGTGTGAGGGAAAGGGATAGTGCTATTCGTCTTGTGTAACTCCGTCTCTCTCTGACACAGGAATCATGATGGATTTAAGATATTGTCATGGTAGGGCCAGGTAGGGCTGCTGACGATCCATCCCAGCTTTGTCCGAGTAGCAGAGCATAATATTACAACCCTAGTCGACAATTTTTTTCTGACTTCTTTAACTCGCATTGTCACCATGTCATTATCTTGAATCATGCTCCTAAAGTTTCCTTATGAATCATTTTGTCCATTGGTGAAAACGGCATGAAAATCCGTTTGATAGTTATTAAGTTTACTGCGTACAGACCGCTAGACAGGCGCGACGGAAGACTTTCTTTTTCACCGACTTCCAAAAAAGGAGGAGGTTCTCAAGTCGACTGTATTTCTTTTACCAACTTCCAATAAAGGAGGAGATTCTCAAGTCGACTGTATTTTTTTAACCGATTTCCAAAAAAGGAGGAGTTTCTCAAGTCGACTGTATTTTTTAATCGACTTCCAAAAAACGAGGAGATTCTCAAGTCGACTGTATTTTTTTAATCGACTTCCAAAAAACGAGGAGATTCTCAAGTCGACTGTATTTTTTTAATCGACTTCCAAAAAACGAGGAGATTCTCAAGTCGACTGTATTTTTTTAATCGACTTCCAAAAAACGAGGAGATTCTCAAGTCGACTGTATTTTTTAATCGACTTCCAAAAAAAGGAGGCGATTCCCAAGTCGACTGTATTTTTTTTTTGAGTGTGTTACCTCATAGCTTTGTACTAGGTGTACCGATTTTGATGATTCTTTTTACATTCGAAAGCTGGTGCGTGTCGTGTGGGCCTTTTTTTTGGATGAGGAATCATCAAATGACTTCTCCCGCTCTGGGCGGTTTTTTGTAATTTGTAGTGATATTGCTGTAAATGAATCTAGAGATATACATATAGATATATGGTGACCAATAGGTGTTTGAACACTGCGATCTCAAGTCTGTCGTTTAATTATTTTAAATGCATACTTAATCGTTTTTAGCATTTTAATTATGTGGAATTTCCCGAGTAGCCTCTTTGATGTGACGTTATATAAGTATTTCATTAAATGCAGTTTATAATGATCGATGCATCTAGGTATGTGTATGAATACGTAATTAAGAGGTAGATCGTAGCAATCTTATAATCAGCCTTTTAACGTTCCCACTGCTGGGATACAAGCCTCCTCTCTAGGAGAGGGAATGAGCCGTAATCTACCACGCGGCCCCAGTGCGGGTTGGTGGATGTCACATGTCTTCGAATTTTTGTTTCCTCACGATGTTTTCCTTCACCGTTTTGATAGTAAAATCAAATTAATAAATGAATAAAACTCGGCGAATAAGAATTTATTTACGTCGCTTAAATTATTAAAACTACATATGTGCACCGAGTTTACCACCCAAAGTATTTTTAAGTCTCTCTTAAATGCTATTGGCAGTCCGCTGTGATCAGATAGCAACTTATTTACAATTTATTGTTTTAAGTAATCACAATTACAAAATATAGTGTCTCAGCAGTGGGAACGTTAAAAGGCTGATTATTCTTATGCTAAACACGCAATTTATTGACACTTTTCCTCTAAAGTCTAAAAATATGTAGGTACCTACACTAAGTTTTTATTTAGCGATTGAGCAACTACAGGCGTTCGCATTAGCAGGGCTTAAAATATATATTATTATGCACTGTATGACCTAAAGTACCTAACATATGAATCAAAAACATATAAGTGTATACAGTAGCAAAAGCCGTGTATATTTGTAATAAAATAATCAGCAGACGACAAAATAAAAAGTATTTGGAAAATAATAAATAAAGAAACAAGACAGCGTGAAACTAAATTTAATTTAAATACTGTACATGGCCCAATAAACTTAAATGCAGAGGTAGCTCAGGAATTTGAATACTTCTTTGCTAATAAAAATAATAATTATAATATTTGTTAGAAAAGACAGAGATATCCCTCTCTCCTAAAACGACAGAATCTCTCAACTCGCCACCTGCGCTTGCTGCTGCTTTGCTTAAAAATAATGTAAAGGTTTGTCTATCTAGAGTTTAATTTTCAACACAGAAACCCGCAGACCATTTGCCATAAAAGCTTTTACAGATCTTAAAATTAAATCAACAGATGATGATCTTTAGGAAATATCTGCAAAAGTTTGAAGATCTGTAATTGCCCCTCACTTAGCTGTCACATAATAGAGAAAAAAAAGGAGAATTTCCAGATCTCATGAAACTCAGTACAGTTATTCCACAATGTTCAAATCGGGTGATTGTCAAGAAGCTAACAATTATAGGCCTATGTCAATTCTGCGTAATAAAAGTGTTCGAAAAGTAAGTTCGAAAAGTTCGTAATTCTGCGTGATAAAAGTGTTCGAAAAGTTAGAGCTTAGTCAGATGTTACGTCTAAAATCATCTTTCAAGAACTACGTACGTCCTTACTTGACTTTGTGTCACCCTAATGAAGAACATTTCTAACGCGGGGAAGTGTCGCAAGATGTCATTGAAATTTTTTTTTGTGACCTCTTTAAGGCTTTCGGATGCGTTAACTATGAGAAGCTTTTGTTGAAACTTGAGCTATGGGATTAGGAATAGAGCCCTTGATTTATTTAGTACCTACATACTTGATGGCCAGTTACATTGAAGTTCAGGTAAACGTGAGGGCTGCGGGAGTCAAAAGGACACGAGAAGCACAGGCCGGTCAATTTAATGTTACATTTTAGTACAAATGTTGCTGTGCTCTAACAGGTCAGGCACTGCAGTCTTTGGTCAACATCTTTTGTTTTTGATTGTGGAACACATTTAAACGAATATGAGAATTCTTTGTTGCATTAAGTCCACCCATGTACCGCTGTTGTTTAATAAACCGTAAGAATTGTTTTTTAAACAATGCACTTGTCATGTTGTCTCTTCTCCTCTCTTAATTGATTGGTCGAGAATGCCTAGGGCACTAAGTTCGTCTTTGCACCTACATGCATAAAGTCTAAACATATAAATAAATATGTGGTGCCTTTTGAGAGGTCTAGTGTGTGGCAGTGGTTATGATTTGCAGCAAAAAAAAAAAAAACAAGTAAAATCAAGTATCTTGACTAAGCACACGAGGTTATCGATATGTGGAATGTGGATTGGGCTATGGCACTGTGCCGATTATCATTACGGCTAAAAGGCCTGATGGCCAAGAGCTTCCACAAACATCTGTCGAAGCTGGAGTTGGTCAGTTGGGTAAATACAGAAGGCAGTATACTCCTTGATAATAAATTTATATGTAACGAAAAATGAATAAACGGAATAATAATAATTTATTGTTATTAGCTCAACTTACCGTCAGTTTTTAACTGTGTCTTTAATATGTGCATTCAGTTTTGCAGTGGTCTCCAAAATAGGCGGCGCCTATGTCTTGGGGACACGTAATAAAGCCGATTGCATACATAGGTAAACCGAGATTACCTTGAAGATTCTAGATGTACACGTGCACTCGCTCGTGTTTATATGTAAATGGTATAAATAACAGCGAGTCTACAATTAAATCTCCCATCAAAATGTATTGAGAAGATGCTTACTGAGAGCTTCTTATGTAATATGTGAATACGATTTAAATAAATTACTTGCACAGACAAATGATCTATGCATTGCGCAATTTTTTCATGCGAATTTATAAAAAATATGCACACTTTGGGAATTTAATCGTTTTGTTTACCAGGAAATTGATTTAATGCAATAGAGAGTAGGCGATGTTGAATTATGCATTGAAAATGCTTTTTAATTAATATTTTTTATTACAACATATATTTTGAATGTTCAGTTTCACCTAAGAATTGATGTTTTTGCACGGCACCGCACCGGCTTAAAAGGGTTAATGTGTGTAATGCCTCAAGGTTTTTGCTGGTGGCTTATGGCTAAAGTAAGTAAGTAATAAATGTAAGTAGGAAGGTACTTGCAAATCTATACTAATATTATAAAGCGGAAGAGTTTGTTTGTTTGTTTTTTTGAACGCGCTAATCTCAGGAACTACTGGTTCGAATTGAAAAATTCTTTTTGGATTGAATAGACCATATATCGAGGAAGGCTTTAGGCTATATATCATCACGCTTAAGCCAATAGGAGCGGAGCAGCGATAAAGAATGTTTTAAAATCGGGGATTCCACGGGGACGAAGTCGCGGACAGAAGCTAGTAAAGAAATATAATGAGCAGTAAAATCGATACTTCCGTGCCAGACGATCGAAATTTTTTAAATTACGTGAGTACCAGTTTTTGACCTTGATCTCGCCTGATACGAAGCGATGAATATAGTTTACGATAAAACGAGCATGCCCAGAAGATGCATGTTCACTCTTGATTAGAAGGCTTACTGATTAACCGAGACGGTAGGTCTAGGTAGCGCCCGGAGGACACGGTGGAGGTCTGCCCTGCTTGGGCGGAGCAACGCCGTGTCCTCGTCGAGGCGATCGGCGGCGGCGACCTCTCGCGTCCGGTTCTGGTTCAATCCATAATCCGGAGCGAAGAGGCATAATGGGACGCGGTCACCTCCTTTTGTGAAGCAATAATGCTGGCAAGGGAGGAGGCGGAGCGCGTGCGGGAGAGGGAAACCTCAGTCTCCAGCCACCGCAACAGAAGAAGACGCCCCGGGCGTCGGGAAACGCAATTCGATTTCCAGCCACCGTAGGCGCGGGCCTGCGGATGGCGAGCTATGGGTGGCTCGCCGTCCGATAGCAACCAGGCGCGTCGTGTCCCACGCGCGCCTCTAAAAGCTGTCAGCAACGAAGACGGGGCCCCTTAGGGTCAGTGCCTGCTAGGGTTGTGGAATTTGTTTGAAAGAGTCACCGCGGCTCTGGAATGCAAAGTCACATAAACGCTCACAAACACTTTCCCACTAGCTGAGAATCATCTAAAGAAGTAAGTAGGTACCTAATTGTAATACAAAGTAGGTAGTACAGTAGACGTAGTGCGATTAAAGACGTAGCCTACAATCGCATTTACGAGTAAAACGATGTATTGTCTAACCAGTTATTATTTAAGAGGAAAACATTTTCATAAACTACGTTTTTAGGGTTCCGTACCTAAAGGTTATAGCGGGACTTTTTCACCGCAATGAAGAATTCAAATTAATAAAAAAAAAAAAAATTGATTCTTTAAGAGCCGCACACACACACACACGCACACAACCGCACGGGTCGATCTTCAAGGTTAAGCAACGTTGGCCGAGGTTGGTCTGTGGATGGGTGACCATCTTAACATAATGAGATTGCACCGTCCCTCGGAAAGCACGTTAAGCCGTTGGTCCCGGCTGTCATTTGGAGATCCATGGTAGTCTTTACAGATTGTCAGAAGCCAGAAAATCAAACACCAGTCTTGCCAAGAAGTACCGTGTTCCCCAGTTAATGGGTTCTGGAGGTTTGGTAGCCAGCCGCTTCACGTAAAATACTGGTATTCAGCTGAATCCGGATTGACTGGGAGACGACCCCAATATAGTTGGGAAAAGGCTAGGCAGATGATGGATGCTTTATGAGGATCCATGGATATGGTACGAGTATTTAAAGGCAAAATCCCAATTAAATTTTGTTTTTTATTCACCCCTGCATTTCTCTCCACCCCGTTTTATGGTATTTAAGCGGGCTCCCATACAACAGACGTGGTACGGAACCCTTCGTGCGTGAGTGCGACTCACATTTGGACGGTTTTCTTTAATAGCTCTCAGTCAGTTTGTTATGCAGTAGTATAAACAAGTTTCCGTAAATGTGTGTCGGTTTACCTTGACCACATAGAGTTGGTACTTAGTACGTTAGGTATCTGTCTAGATTTCAGGTCAGTGAAGGGCAAGAACATTAGCGAGGCTAACTTTGAAATCTCCGGTGTTTGCTAAGCAAATACATAGTCAAATAAAGGAATAGGTACATTTATATCAATTTGCATAACTGGTCAAAATGTACTGAAAACCGTTTTTTCTATTATTTTGTGCTGGTTCCTGATTCCTTTTCAGGTTTTGGTTTAATTCTGTTTTACCCGTATATCTAGATTCAAGTCTGTGATGGGCAAGAAAAATAATAATGCTAGCTCTGTAAGTAATCTCAGGTATTTGCTAAGTAAAGATATGGTCAACTTAAGGATTTGGAACTAGCTGCTTCAGCTGCCATTATCGTTAGACTGTTGCAGTCGGTGCAGTACGTTATTGTCGTCCATACATCAATAGCAGTTATCTGAATATAATAATAATAATAAATTGTTTATTTCTTCACCAAGATTACAACAATTAGTTTTTGATTGGAGCCTTCTTTTAAGCAAACAATGCCTGTATTAGAAGACTCCGCTCTTGCATAACAATAGAAAGAAATATATTAAAAACATATTGACCTTCTTTCTGGCCAAGTTCAACCTAGTAAGTAATGTAAAACAAATGAAGTACCAAGTATAATTTTCGAGGTTAAGCGAAACTTGCGAAGCTGGTGCGTGGATGGGTCCATCTGCCTCGGAAATCACGTTACGCCATTGGTCTTGGCTGTCATTTGAAGAGCTTGAGAGCATGACGATTCAAGATTTAAAATATTAAATTGCATTTATTTAAAATACTTAAACCATTTACATGCACTTTTGAATTGTCAAGGTCGGTCAGTCAAAAACATGGAGTTATTTACACGTTCCAAAGCGTAGATCACTATGGAGAGGAACGTGCAAGAAACTCCATGGACACTCTTTTAAATCATGTTTTGTATTACATAACCTTGGTTACATTATCCTTATTGCTTCTACATGTGAGCACAATGCAATGAAAAAAAAGGAAACTATAAACAATTCAAACTTAAAAGAAGCCAGTAGCAGTAAAGAGGTGATCAGTCTCAACTGATGGCGCCCGTTCACGTACATGACGCGTGTATCGGCACTATTCAGCTCAACCATTTTGAAGGGAACAGAATGATCCAACACACGCGCCTCCATCAGCGAGACATTTGAGTGAGTATAACATGTTCTCAACTGCCATTTGAGTTCAAGGACAGATATTTATAAGACAGAAATCTGACTGTGTCCGATTTTTGGCTAATGACTATTCGCAAAAGGCAGCCGCGCAGAGACCCCTAGTGTTCCACATGGAGTGGAGGCCAGATACCAGTCAGTGGCTCAATGTTAAGTCCTACTGTATGGTTGGGAAACGGCTAGGCAGATTGCGTAATATTTCAGTATCCTTCATAGTATAGCATAAGCATAATCAGCCTTTTAACGTTCCCACTGCTGGGACTCAGGCCTCCTCTCTAGGAGAGGGAATGGGCCGTAATCCACCACGCGGGGCCAGTGCGAGTTGGTGAATGTCACATGTCTTCGATTTTTAGTTCTAGGACATGCCGGTTTCCTCACGATGTTTTCCTTCACCGTTTTGAGAGCAGTGGTGATGAAATAAACTACACAAAGTAATGCGCCTGGCTGGGTTTGAACCCGTGACGTAAGTCGGGACCGTTACCACTCGGCCACCACTGCTCAGTCATTCATAGTCTTCGTATGGAATTATTTTAGTTGGCCTCGGTTATTTTAGTTAAAAATAACCGAGCCCAAGTTGCTGTTTCAATGTAAAATTAAGGATTTTTAAACACGTCCAAGTAGGTTATATTGAGTAAACTATGAAGGATACTAAAATATTTTGCAACAGGAATAAGTTTGGTAGACACGTACTCGCATTCCTCTAGTACCTAACTTTGGTACAAGAAAACATCATGAGGGGACCGGAATATCATAAAACCAAGAATCCGGAAGCATGTGACATTCTTTAACTCTGGGCCTGCGTGGCGGATAACAGGCCACTTTTTGTCCTAGGATGAAGCTAATCTTTTTGCGCCAGGTTCGCAACTCTTCTCTCCAGCACTACAACTCCTGAATGCCAGAATCAACGAAGCCCGACGAGTCCCATACTACGACTCAATTACCTTATGTTTTTTATTGGGTTCCTCACCGAAAGTAATCAGAAAAGAACAGAAGAGGAGCAGGATAAACGTATGTTCCACTTTCGCCAGAGAGGAAGCCTGTGCCCCAGCTGGAGGAATGTTTACATTCGATCCGCATTATGCTAACGTGTCAGTGCCAGGTTAAAGATATGGTCTCCCCCTTTTGCCATTAACCGGGCAGGTACCACTTAGGGTTCGTGCTATTACTGAAAAAATACAACAAAGCATTCAGGCTAGATCTAGAATATAAATCAGAGAGCATAAAGAGATGTTTCAATTGCAGTTTATGTTTTAATTAGTAGTTTACTAAGATTGCATTGCTTTCCGAGGCTTTCATAATTTCTCTTAGAAATATCTTGGAAAGATACATAATAGTTAAATATTTAAACCAGCATTGGAACTAGAAAGAAAGTAAGAATAACATTTATTTGGCACATTCTTGAAATACGCACGGTACATAAATCACAAAAAATGGTATGCAAAAAACTTAGTTGTTGTGTGTTTCACGGTTACACTAAAAAGGTCCATTTCAGCGATAATATGTCAGACAGACTGATGTTGTCTGACGCTGGTTTTCTAATGAACCTTTCAAAGGTCGAGTGGCGGTTCATTTGAATCAATATTATAATATGTAACAATCATCAAATAAAGTAAAACAGTCAACAGATATAATTTACCATAGAGCAAATAATCCTTAGGTTAAACAAAGTTAGGAAGATATCATAAGAA
Organism: Hecatera dysodea; assembly: GCA_905332915.2. Classification (NCBI taxonomy): domain Eukaryota; kingdom Metazoa; phylum Arthropoda; class Insecta; order Lepidoptera; family Noctuidae; genus Hecatera; species Hecatera dysodea. Next base: position 6,294,518 of record HG995303.1, read on the forward strand.
TGTGCGTGGATGGGCTTGTAATATGTCAATAAATACTTAAATAGTATAAAATTGATGGAGGAAGGATCATCATCATTTTCCTGCCCTTATCCCATGTTACTCGGGGTCGGCGCAACACGTTTTTTTCTTCCATTCTGTCCTGTCAGCCGTCACGCTATCACTAACTCCTTTTTCTTTCATATCACTCCTCACACAATCCATCCATCGTTTCTTTGGCCTACCTCTCCCTTTCCATCCACATTCATATTCATAACCCTTTTAGTTACATGTGTAAATTGATGGAGATAAAACAAGTTATTTGACAAACTATAACAACAACAAACCTTCCTCACTAAAACCTGTTCTATATCGATGTGATTTTTATTTCTGAGCACGGTGACTCACAAAGCCACGCAGACAGCCAAGCGCGGCATTTTGTTTTTGACAGGGCCAGTCGCTGTTCAACACTCTAAGGTAGGTTACTGCTGGTTGCGGAATTTGTTCGGAAGAGTCACCGCGGCTCTGGAACGCAAAAGGCACAAGAAGTATCACGGGTGGGTTTTTAGTCAGTAAGAGTCTGACACTCCCTTCCGCTCTGTCCAGAGCGGGAGAAGTTATTTGATGATGATTTCCCATCCAAAAAAAGGTAGGTTACTTAACCGGGGTTTTCTGTGGTGACCTCAAATTAATTCAAGGCCCCTAGCCAGGGCTCTAACTAAGGTTACAAACTAAATTACCGCGCGGTAAGGGTAACCCCTCCGGGGTACGGACCTCGACTTAACGGCGTCACTCGGGGAGAGCAGCAAGGGACAGGCTGGGTCAAGTTGATATTTTTTCACATTTGGAAGTTCATTTGTTTTTGAAAACGATCTTATGCGAGCCATAGACCTTCAACGAATGTGATCCCGCAGGCTGATTCAAAAAGTTTTATAAAATTGGCATAGATATTTATCAATTAATTAAGTAAATCTGATGGTGTATTTTCTTTCGTTTATATTGTTTTCATATGGTACAGTAGCTCTCATTTATCTTTAGTTGTAATAAAAGTTTAGTTTATTTTAAATCTTCTGTTTGTATCTCATAATGTGTGTATGTTTTTGATGTATGTTTAAGCTGTGTACTTCTGTAAGTGACAAGTTCACCATAATCTATACTAATATTATAAAGCTGAAGAGTTTGTTTGTTTGTTTGTTTGAACGCGCTAATCTCAGGAACTACTGGTCCGATTTTAAAAAATCTTTCAGTGTTAGATAGCCCATTTATCGAGGAAGGCTATAGGATATATTTTATCCCCATATTCCCACGGGAACGGGAACTACGCGGGTGAAACCGCGAGGCGCTGCTAGTAATAGATAAATGTTAAGTTCTTTTAAGTTACATGTAATTAGTGAATAAGTCGTTGGAGTACCTTATATATAAATAAATAAATGTCTATAGGAAAATATGATCAAACTAGCTGCTGCCCGCGACTTCGTTCCCGTGGAATCCCCGATTTTAAAACATTCTTTATCGCTGCTCCGCTCCTATTGGCTTAAGCGTGATGATATATAGCCTAAAGCCTTCCTTGATAAATGGTCTATTCAACCCAAAAAGAATTTTTCAATTCAAACCAGTAGTTCCTGAGATTAGCGCGTTCAAACAAACAAACAAACAAACAAACAAACTCTTCAGCTTTATAATATTAAGTATAGATATGAGTAAAGTTGTAATTTTTTTAAATAAAACCTTGCTTCTCCCTAGGAATTTCTCCTGTATCGTGGGTGCGTTTATAAACATATATACTCACATACACAAACAGCCAGACCCGGAACAACTATCTGTAAGCCATAAAAATATTTGTTCCGTGCGGACATCGAACCCGCGACAGGTAGCGAAAAAAAGAAGTAAATGGCATTAGGAAATATTAAATTTCGTATTTCTGATTGATTGCACTGTTTGATCAAATTACTTGAACGTCTGCCCACATTGTTCGTATTTCGAATGAGCCAATTTTTCGAAAGGACGTTCCCTTTTCAAATGTTATGGGATTAATCAAAGTGAAGATTTAATTATTAAAGGTACCTATTTCATAATAAAATGTATAATGTATGTATGTATAAACCTAATTAAAACATATTAATATTTTTTAAGTATAACTAACTATTACTATAAATACACTTAAATAAAAAATTAAACCTAATTAAAACATATTATTTTTTAAGTATAACTAAATATTACTACTATAAATACACTTAAATAAAAAAACTCTTAAGTAGCTAAAATTAATCAAAAGATGGCGTCGAAAAATTCCCCCGCATTGCTGGCCACTGGTACTATACCCAAAAGGCCGGCAGGGTTGCCGCCATTACCACGTTCCATGGCAATTATCATATAATCTTAACTAAAATTATGTAGATAAGATTTTGATGTGAAAATTGCTTCACATTATTTCTGAGATACCGCAGAGATTAAGTAAAGCTTAATTGAAATATTAGGATTAATAAAAACATTTATTTCCTGGGTTCAATCTTCTACTCTTGAACAAATACTTTTTAACCGACTTCTAAAAAAGGAGGAGGTTCTCAATTCGGACGTTTGTATTTTTTTTTATGTTTGTTCGCGCATAACTCCGTCGCTTGCCAACCGATTTGAAAAATTCTTTTTTTGTTGGAAAGGGTATACTTCCCAAATGGTCCCATAAAAATTGTATCGAAATCGAACTAGCGGTTTTCGAAAAATCAACAAAAGTCTAAAAAAATATCTACATTGACGACCTTTTAGTTTACTCTGCATTGGAGCGGTGTGTTTTTTTTTACACCAATGTTATTGGTTCGTTTAGGAGGGGGAGGGGGGGGGATGTAGGTACCACTAAAAAGTGAAAAATAAAAAACTTTTTACAAAAAAATACAACCGACTTTTAAATAAATTTCTAAATGTATTTTCCTTGCCATAAACGAATTTAGCCATAATCACAAAGACTAGTATTTCTATAATCCCAAGGTTGAAGTAATTTTCATACCCTTGCAGTTTGTGCCAAATTACATAATCAATCATTCGATCATTGGCATTTGCAGAACCTTGATGAATTCTGCATGGAACTATATTGCGTCAGACTGTGAAATAATAGTTGCGTTTCTTTTTTGGAATGAATACTATAAAAATTATAAATAAAGACTTTAGGTGTCTACTCGTAGGTAAGCGCAAAATGTGGCATCTATGCAAACGTCTCTCTTAAGTTGTGCCAAAATCTAGTGGCGTGCAGTGGTTCGAGTTGGGTAGGCCAGAAAATAATGTCCAAAAAAACACACACCACATTATTCAGGGTTGAAATGCGGTGCTTTTTTTTTGAATAGGCTATTTAAAAAAAAAAACTAATTTCATTAAAAATCAACCCTGAATAATGTGGTTATTTTTTAAAATTTATTTGGACATTTTATCTGGCCTACCCTAACTCGAACCACTGCACGCGCCTGCCAAAAGCCCCTTACTCCCGCAGTCTCCCCCGTGACTATAGTATATATAAAAGTACTCTGTGCCCGTGACATAACATCGTACGGAGTGGGAGAAGAGCATTTTGTCACACTCACAACGTGCATCCACTCTTTTTAACCGACTTCCGAAAAAGGAGGAGGTTCTCAATTCGACTGTGTTTTTTTGTGTGTGTGTGTTACCTCAACTTTGTACTGGGTGTCCCGATTTCGATGATTCTTTTTGTATTCGAAAGCTGGTGCTTGTCGTGTGGTCCCTTTTAAAATTTGATTGAGCTCTGACGACTAGTATCTGTAGACTAGGGGGGGGGGGGGGGGTAACTGTAAGATCTATCTATACAGTGTGAAATTTTAATGGTTGTTTTCCCGAAGCGAAATGAGTTTGTATCGGTAATACAATCGATTTATATATATAAAAAATATTAGACTCCATAAATGGCAGATTAACAATTGTGATAAACAAAACTCGAAAGCGACTTGAACCAACAGTAGTGCATCGCGCGATATGTAGGTACGCGGCGCGGGCGGTACCGTGGTACGTGCGTCTCATGTAGGTATCTACCTACTTTATGTCTAGCGCACTACTATTGATTCTCGCTCTTTCGAGTTTATGAACACTTTTTTAATGATTTGAAAAAAAAAAAACATTTATTTTTTTAGTTTAAGTTTGTGTTTCGATAGTACTACTGATGGGTAATCGTCCTGCCGCGGGAAAACAACCATTAAGATTTCACACTGTATATTTCATAGTTCTAAGTCAACGGAAAGTTCCCTATAAATTTTGATTCCCTTGAGAGTGACCAAAATATAAGATTTTTGCTGCATAAATAAACGGCCGCATCTTTTTTAAGTATACTTAGAGGTTTGTTCTTTTCACAGCTTCAAGTGACTGTAAAACTGAGTATATGGTTTTAATTTCAACTTGATATCTCCATGCGTTGGGTCTTGACAGACGGACGGAAGGACAACATAGTGATCGTGTAAAGGCTCCGTTTTTTCTTTTTGAGGTAAGGACAATAAAAAACACCTATAACACATATTATGTGTAGGTACAAAAAAATAAATATTAAAACGAGTAGGTAACTCGTTTTATGACTTATTTTGTTGTACACATTAACTACCTTGAAGGTATGTTTACCAAGCAGTTACTTACGGATAACTGATAACATGTTAACGACCGGTATAACCGGTTGGTTAGTGCGTAACCTATAAGATTATATAACAGGTTATATTAACTGTCGGTATTCAAATCGTGCACAGTTGAAGCTATGCTATTGCTAGTAACAATAGCTTTGGAATCTTCTGGGATTTATTTTTATATCATTAATTTGACAGCTGATTAATTTTATCTAGTTTATATGGCAATCCTAGGAGCTTAGCAGCTATATGTGAACGAAGATGTCTTAAGCAACCTTTTTTTGACTGCCTAAAATACACCCGTGTTCCTCCTAATGCCCTGTGCGTTCCACGGATGCGTACTCTTTCGAACTAAATCCGCAAGTCGTAGGCAACTAGCTTCATCTTTCTGAGTGGCTGACTCCTTGACTGACAAAGTGCCAACAGACACGCATCTAATCAAAAAAATAGTTTACTTAAATGGAATATAAAATCGAAAATTCTTTGATTCGAAAAGAAAAGTGCTTGAGTTTCAGTAAAAAGTAGCTCTGCTTATTGAAACGTTTCTTATCGTTTGGTTTAAGGTTCCAAGAAATGATTTTGTTTTCAAATATATTCAGTAGCGTACACACGTGGGTAAATCAGGAGACGTAAAAAAATATTGGCACCCTAAAAGCCTTATATTTGCATATATTATAGCTATGTATGTACATCTATACTAATATTATAAAGAGGAAAGATTTGATTGTTTGTTTGGATTGAAAAGGCTCCGAAACTACAGAACCGACTTGAAAAATTATTTGACAGTTGGGAAGCTACAGTATCCCCGGGTACACAGGCTATATTTTATCCCCATATTCCCACGGGAACGAAAACTACGGGTGAAAGAGCGGGGTGCTGCTAGTATATTATATGTATTCAAGTTCTCTTTAAAAAATCTGCTAATCAGTATTTAAAATAATTATACGGTAGGAAAGTTATATTAGACGGTCCAATACCTAGGTATGTCTAGAAAACACAGCAGTCTTAATTTTTTTTTTCTGAAAGGGTAATCATCAATTGACTTTCCCGCTTAGCGAAGCGGAAGGAGTGACAGGCTCTTACTGACTAAAACTCACCCGTGTTCCTCCTAGTGCCTTTTGCGTTCCAGGGCCACGGTGACTCTTTCAAACAAATTCCGCAACCCTAGCAGGCACTGACCCTATGGAGCCCGCTCTTCTTTGCTGACATCTCTTTGAGGCGCGCGTTGAACACGGGCCTGGTTGTCGGACGGCGAGCCATCCATAGCTGGCCATCTGCAGGCAGAACACACAGTCTTACGTATTTAATTTGCTGTAGTTTGGTATGCTTCTGGGTAAATTTGATGATCTTATAAATATAACCAGTATCTGCTCAAAGCGATTACATAGCACTGGGACACTTTGCCCTTTTGTTCTTCATTGTGCCTTTAATAGCTGTAGGCTATGCAGTGGCGTGCAGTGGTTCGAGTTAGGGTAGGCCAGAGAAAATGTCCAAAAAAAAAAACGCACCACATTATTCAGGGAACCCTGAATAATGTGGTTATTTTTTAATAATTATTTGGACATTTTCTCTGGCCTACCCTAACTCGAACCACTGCACGCCACTAAGGCTATGCAACCGTGTACCTAAATCTATTCACCACCATCTGCCTAGCCTTTTCCTAACTATATTGGGGCGGCTTCCAGTCAAACCTATTTGAGCTGAATAGCATTATTTAACGTGGTGTGGCTGGCCGGCTGCCAAACAGATTTTATTAAAAAGAAGCTTTCAAAGTGACATCCCATTATTTTAATAATTTCTTAATTAACAAGTTATTTGCAATAATGTTTCTTTGTAAAAGTATGTAATTAAACATTATAAGCTAATTACTTAACTTAAATTTTCATTCATTCGTCTTGTTAGTTTAAGCAGGCTCTAGTGAACAAAACACTAAGCAATTTTTGAATTTCAAAAAAATAGTTTCGTAGGTTGACTTTGCCGCATATGTGTTGAAGCTGCATGTATTGTTCTGATGAAGGCGTTGGCGATATCTAGAGGAACCTCCAAGACCTCTTCACCCAGGTCTAGTGCGTCCTCATATAAAGTCTTTCCAAGATCGAGTCTTCGGCGCCCCCATCGAAAACCAAAGTGGTCATCCTGTTATCCACCAGATCTGGTAACACACGCGACCAATTTTTGGGCGAAGCCTTAAGCAATAATTCTCTATAGACACTTACTGGCCTCGTTCAACACAATAGATCGCTTATTCCAACACAGAGTGAAGAGCCTCCCTCCTTCTTCAGCAGCGCCAGATTTCCAATTGTCCACCACCATAGAAAGAGCTCGAGACTTGGGCTAAAGAGGCCGGTGAAGAACCCACAATGCAAATAAGCACAAGGTTTGGTATGCCGCCCGGCACCCTGTAGGCAATGTTTTTGAATTGTAGCCGCAATACACCGGCCGCTCTAAATCCTATCTCTGTCGCCTCAGGCACGACGTCGACTCCTCAACACACAAAAGTTCAGCGGTATCCCTGCCGACCGCTGCAGGAGGATATAATCATTCGCCACCTCCGCGAATGTTTTGTGTGTGTTGTGGCTGTTGACTTTGAGAAGTGGGAGAGCCTCGGGAAAAGTCTACATAAATTTGCTACCTGACGGAACCCTTACATTATGAAACCTGGCTTAAAATATGATGTCACCATGAAGACATGTGTGTTCACTGTTCATTCACTGGATTTTATGGACGAATAAATTAACTTATCTATCCTAACTGTGGCCAAAAGATTAGAAATTCATTTATAAAATAGCCCCCAAAACACGAACCGGCAGGATTAAAAAAAAAAATGTGCATATTGACAAACGACCGTTCACTCACTGGGTTTCAAACAACTTTTAGCGTCAATACTGGAACACAGATAATATGTTACTGACTAAACTCCCAAGTAAATTCAATATGAAACACTTTAATAAACTATATTTTTATTATAATCAACAATAAATAAAGAAAATGCTATTGACTAGATTACAATGACTTATCAAAACTGATTCCACATACCTTTAAAATCGTAAATTATGGGGTCGACCACTACATAAATAAAATAAGTTTCATTATTATAAAGTGATAACTTTAGACGCTCACAATTTTGTAATGAACTGTGAATTTGAATGAAGATGATAAAGACTACCTAAACAAATCTACAAGCTTCTACTTTCATACAAAATATTAGAGCTGTTTTGAATATTATTCCAGAAAATAAAATTTTCACTTGCTTGTATATTAGCGCCATCTATGTTTGTATTCAGTAAAAAATTTACATGTTCTAAGTTCTCTATTTTAAACCAGATGACGCTAGTTGTTACATTTGAGCGATGTGTTTGCTTGAAAATCTTTGTAGGGGGGTAGGTATCTAATGTTTTTCGAGAGTACCTATTAAGAGTAGAGAGAGTGTTTATTTAAGCATGTCACCGGAAAATGGCAAACTTCTTAAGATTATAAAATATCTTGATTGTTTGTTGAAATATTTTGAAATGTTAGCTAGTGGGCAAGAGGACGCAGCCGGGGCTCGTGGTTCGGTCTGCGGGGTTTAAAAAAATAACTGGAGCTAAAATGTCGGGAGTTAGGTTCACTAGCTCCCATTATACCAGTTTTGATCCTAACCTATCCGTGTAAGGGAGCCCTAAGTTTCCTGTGCCCTATGTACCGCTACTTGGCTAGGCCAGACAAAACCGATAAATTGTAGAACCGTACGCTGATTGTTCGCTAACATGTTGTCAGTTTATGTCGGTTCACACAAATTTCTCGGAATGACTTCAAGAGATTATAGACTATCAAATGATGCGTAAAAAAGCGTACCATTTGTTCAGTTGACAATTTATCTAAAGTTTGCAATCTCTCAAGATATTTTATAATTTTAACAAGTTCGCTATTTTTATATTTGTCGCGTTGTGTAGCTTAAAAGGCTGGATACATTATAACAAACCGTCACCTAATTATATTCTGACATGGAATGTCAAAATAAAGCGTTCGACAAATCTAAAAATGAAACTTAATAAAAAGTTGGGAATGATAATAAAAAAAAAACCCTGAATTACTAAAAAAACTGCAGTACTGTTCAAAAGTAGGGTACCAACCTACGTACTAACATGTTTGGAACTTTTTGGTCGTTTTTTACAGTCTGGTTTTAGAACATTTTAATTTTTTTATGAACATATAAGTAAATATTTATTTGCTCAAAAGTGGTAACACGCTGAAAAAAGAAATTGGGAAAATATAACACGCTTTCTTAATTACGCGCAGGTAGGTAATTAGACAATTACATCTTTACGTATTCTTCAAAACCCTTAAACTAACAGATATTATCGTGAAAAGCCTAGTGAGGGCTTAGTGCGAGTTTAACGTACTCGACAGCGTTAACGTAAACATTAACTTATATCAAATTGTATTAAAAAGTTTTCCGTTATTGTCATCAGGTGGCGCTTATTCAGCTTCAATACGAATTGTCGACTGCGCGCTAACGCGATCGAGAACGTTAAAAATCTCACTAAGGCCACTGGTCGCACTTTACAAATTAAAGCGTGTCAAATATGTTGTTAAATACGTTTGTCAAATACCCCTCTTCTGTCGCAGGTCTGCTGGATAAAATAGCAGTAGGTACCTTTGTGCTCTTGATTTTGTACAACATTTTATTTTTAAGTATCTTAAGTGTACCTAAATAAAAAAAAATCGGCGTCGACTTCCTTAAGTGCTTATTACGCTATAGCTTAAGTGGATGCAGCTGGCTACCAGTATTTTACATGGACCGACAGCCTATCTGATCTCCAGGACCCATTAAGTGGATAATAAGATACCCCTTGACAAGACTGGAGTCAGATTTCTTGCCTTCTGACTTCTCGTAACGACAAAAGATCTACAAATGACAGCCGGGACCTTTTGTTTTTTTTGGATGGGAAATCATCATGACTTCAAGTAGGTACCTCCCACACAGGTACGTCCCGAAACAGCCGTGTCCGGTGAGCACCTGCTTCAGGCGGAAGGTGAGGACGCCGTGGCGCCTCTCTAACCACTCCTCAAAGAGGGGACTTATCACCGCAATAGTGGCGTGCCCAAGCCGGGACCTACCGCTTAAAGTGAATTGTTAGACACAGAGCGACCTCGGCAACCGGTGCGATTCTTACATTAAATGTTGATAACCATAATTGTTTACTTCCCAAGATATTATAACAGTGAAACTTTGCTTTATTAAAACTTTTCCTCATGTACATGCCTGATATTTTATCTTACAATTTAATTATAAGTCAATAAGTATTGTCTATCAAATCCTGTTCAGGTAAAGTTCGAGTCGTTAGCTGTTGTTCTGGAATGTTTATAACATGAATATGTTCAAGTTTACACAATGTATGAAAGCCAGGTAGTATGTATTCATTATAATAAGATTTGAAGTATCTGGAACAGGTATTGTAGATAGATGATTGAAGTAAACTTGGTTGTGTATAAGTTGGTAATAAGGTCCATTTGAAAGAAGATTACTGGCTCACCTAATCCTAAACTAATATTTAAGTACAAAAGTGAGTTCGTTCGTTGGTTTTGTTAGCTGACTTCCAAAAAAGGAAGAGGTTTTCAAGTCAACTGTTTTTTTTTTGGGTGTGTTACCTCATGATGGTTTGAGCATCTTAGTATTTCAAGGTAGCCCTTTCTAGTTTGGTGAAGATCTGATGAAGAACAGAGATAGGAAACGGAACTCTTCAAAATCTTTCGGGATTGCTGAAATCGCATGTTTGTTTATTGCTTACACCAATTTATACTGTGTACGCTGTGCGATGGGTACGTTTAGCTGGGTGCAGGTGTACCACGAAAAGTGAAAAAAAAAACTTTTTACAAAAATACAAAAACTTAAAAAAAAAAAAAGTTGGTGTTCAATAAACGAAGAAATAACCAAAAACCAAAAAACGCAAGCAAAGCCGCTGGCAAAAACTAGTGGAACATAATTATTTCATAAACATGTCGCTGGTAGAAATATAATTATTGTAATTTATTGATCTGTCATTTGTCGTGCAAACCAGAACACGTCAACTTTGTATGGGTACAGATCTGTTTACCCTAAGAATAAACTAATTTCCTCATCTGAGTGTGTTATTTTGTTTCCTAGATGATGTAGTTCCTGTCCTGTAAGATGCAATCCAACAGCCTTCGTTTTGATTTCTTAAAATTTTGTTTGACTGTCCTGACATGAAATATTGGCCAATATATAACAAGCTATGAGTTTCAAAAATAACGAATTTTAATATTAAACCTTATGCATAACAAGTTATCATAGTTCATCCCTCGTTTCATTGACAGCGAGAACATCTGCTTCCATTGCTCCATTGGCGTCTGCCCAATCCACATCAATTGCTTCATCATCACCAACATATTCTTCATTTGCGTCATCTTCCACTACACCATCATCTTCTGTTTCTTCTTTATCAGCGACACCAGCTTCTTCACCAACGACACCATCGATCGCCTTCTGGGAGTACTTCTCAAGGAACTCTTCCCAGAACCTCTTTCTCTCTCCAAGAGGGTTGGTCTTCATCCGAAGCTGCTTCGTGATGTGAAGGTAGTCAGTATCTTGGTCTTTGGTCATCGGCTTCCATGTGAAGCCTTTTAAGACATGGTCGTCTTTCGATGGCGTCGGGTTCCTGAAATTAGAATACGGTTATTTAAAAAACATGTTGTGAAAACCGGGATGTCCTAAGACTGAAAGTGAGTGGTACACTATGCGCCCTAGTGGTGGATTATAGCTCAGTACTTCTCACAGAAAGGAGGCCACTAGGCCACAATAATTGAATTTATGGCTGATTTGTTTATGCTCTACGGTAAAGTGGTATGAGGGAAAATAAAGGATTCAGTTTTGCTTTGTATGTAGTAGTGGTACGTTGTTTCACGTATGATTTTATTATACTAAACTTATTTTTCCAGGTTTGATAAAAAATGCGCGAACAAAGTTTTTTGTACGAGACTGTGTTTGACGTGTACCGTAATGGTTTTAGCACATTTTTGTTGTGTTTTTAGTTTTTGTAAAATAGAAGACTCTTTCACTAACAAACTATATAGGGCTGCTGGTTTTAATTTTGATACTTGGTAAATATAGCTCAATAAACCTAAATATTAAGAAAGAGACAACTCACAGCTGTATCATGTAGCGCTACAATTTTATAAAGCTGACTACGATTAAATTATTTTTTTTTTTTTATTTGGGGTCAGCCCTCGCCAGCGCCAGAAGAAAAAAGGTGAAGAACGTTACTAAAACTACGTAACTCATTTATGCTTACCTTGTTCTAGCAAAGTTGCTCCACAGCCGGACCATCTTCTTCATCACTTTGACTTCATTTTGCTCACTGGGCAGGTTCAGAATCTGATCGTAACTCTTCTTGATGCGAGAGCATACTTGCAGGTAACACAGGTCATCAACGACGGTAGCTCCATGGTGCCCCATGCTTGATCTGGCCTTGGTCATCATTAACTGGCTGTTTTCATTCCATTGCCCTCTAAAGTCAAAAACATAGTAGAAAACATCAGATGATAGACTTCCTACTAACTTTTGAGCAGCTAAATCCACAGCATAGATCTTTAGAACATCACCCATGTACACAGCATATTCTAGGATATTCCCGTAATGAAGCGATTTATCCACAAAATAAAAGTTCACAATATCTTTCCCAGCTTCCTTGTACTCAGGACTACCACGTACGAATCTAAAGTTGGTCCTTATCGGAAGCTTCACAATGTTCTTTTCTATGTCATCAGTAACGAGTTTTGGTTCGAATATTAAATGAGCTACTGCGTCTAGGCCCTCTCGGGAATTGAAGCCAATTATGATGGGAACGTCACTGACTATTTTACCGTTTTCTGGTAATGTGGTAAGAATTGCATCTTCGCTAACATCTTCAATAGTGGGTGCGAAGGGAAACGAACTTATCTGATATTTGTCCATCCATTCAATATCTATAGTATCAACTTCAGCGAGTAGAATTTTTTCAGCATCCAGCTTCTGTAGCTCCTCTAACAATTCTTTGCTATCAGCCGCCGTAATATTCAAAGCTCCACCAAGCTGAAATGCTTTCTTTTTAAGATTTTTAGAGAAATACATAGCTTCCCAAGATATTCCACTTTGAAGAATTGCACCAGAAAACAGACCTTTGGCTTTCTCTGAATAAAGAAGTATATCAGCCAGAGCAGCTCCACCGCGATTTCCCATTAGAGTAACTTTAGTGGGATCACCACCGAACTGTTCTATATTTTCCTTTATCCAGTCCAGTCCTAATATGAAGTCCCTCAAGCCATTATTGCCTTTAATAACACCATCTTCGGTAGTTAGGTATCCGAGAATGGCAAGTCGATGGCTAATGGTGACGACTATGACACCTTCTTCAACTAAGAAGTCTGGAGAATACGTTTTGGTACCATTGAACCAGGTTCTGAATTGATCGTTGTAGTCAAAGACAATGACAGGGGCGTTTCCTTTGACGTCGGGTGTGAAGACGCTCACGTAGAGGCAGTCTTCGGAACCGGAAATACCGAAAGGTTCTTTGTTTCGCATACTGGAACTAAACTGCATGCATGTTGGCTTGTTCTCAAATGCTTCTAGGTTCCCGTTCCAACCACTGTGTGGTTTTGGAGGCTGAAATTATAATACATCATTTTCGTAAGATAATTAATTTGAGATTAGGGTACAGTTTCCGTGCTTAAATTAATAGTTATTCCAAATATGGAACCAGTTTTCCATTGAATAACATTTAAATCGGCTAAAAATAATAGTGGATCTAAAATAGTATTTTTTAAATTAATTAAATCCAACTTATAAAACCTTTTCCCACCACCGTGCACCAGCGACAATTAAATGCGTTCCCCTTGTACAAATCCCAAGGTTTTTCCTTTTTTACTTTCCATTTTTACTATACATCTAAGGGAGTCGCTCAAATATTTAAATGTTTTTATAGGTACGGTTACTTTGAATACTTTGCAAATACCGCTACGGGCTGCGGCCTTACCTGAAATCTTAATTCTCCAGTGGGGGTTTCCGCAAAAGGTATTCCTTTAAATGTGTAAAAATCTTGCTTTTTGAGAATAGTCTTCTCTACTTTACCCACAACGACACCTTGCTTTAAACTGACTTTAACCGTTTCATCACACAAACATAGTTTTATCATAAAAATTAAAAGCAAAACTTCTAACGTTTTCATTTTTATTGAATATAATATTATTATCGATTATTTTGTTGTGAGTATTTCATCAACACATTGTGGTTGATACCGACTACGTTACTAAGACTACAGATAACAAAAGGAGTACGTGTTCTTTGTATTATCTTTTGTAGATAATTAATTATCCAAAACCAATTATCTGGATTTTCCTTATATTAGGTTTAACCGATTATTGGTCATCTATTTTCGAATATAGTCAACTAAGCAGCCATAATGTTATCACGTTTTCGATTAACAATAATTACTCCATCTTTACTTAAACAAGAATTCTCTTTTTAATAGTGCTGATGCTATTGTTGCTCTTAAGTCTCTTAAGTTTCTTCATTCTCTTTAATAAGGTCTTGTTGGATATTTGAGTAAAAAGTTTTTCGTATTAGGCATAGTAATATGAAAATCTTTTCTTATTCTACGTATTTAATTTTGTTTTTTTCGTTGGTTTAAGTAGTACGCTGTAATTTAGTTAATCGAACTAAAGGGTATCTATCCGTACAGCTATTTTTAGTAATTGATAATAAACTAGGTCGGCAAAGGCTAGTTTTCGCCTGGCTGGGCCATACATTGTGAAAAAAAAAAATCTTACGTAGATCGTACTACGAATGATAATTATTTGTACATAATTTGAATATACTAAAACGCCAACTTCACTTTAAATAATTTATTTACAAAATATAGCATCAATTTCACTAAATTATAGTTCATCTTTTACATCCTTGACAATCCCATTGACTGCCATTGCCTTGTATTTCGCGAGGAAGTCGTCCCAAAACTTGACCCTGTCTTCATGGAGGTTCTTCTTCATTTGAAGCTCATCGCTGATGACCAGACAATCTTTATTCTCCTTGGTTGCCGGGGTCCAGATGAAGTCACTACCGTCGGGTGTGGGGTTGCTGAAAATATAAGTGAAGTAAATTAGGGGTTGCTTTTTTTAAAATTAGTGTTTAAACTGTTTTTGGTCGGGGGGTTGAACATAACGATGGACTTTAGTTTTTAACTTGACTCAAGATTTGCGTTTTGTAACGCTTCAATAGCGTGCACATAGAGATTATCTCATTATTTGCATTTAGGCATCATATTTTTTATATAATTTAATCTGATAATATAAATATGTATGTACCTATTCGTTTTTCATCATTTGAAACTGAAAATATCCGTAGACGAAAAACTTAAGTAAACATCGGTAGTAACCATACATTTAATTCTACACCACGTCTTTTAATAAGGGTCTTATAGATTTATTAAAGCAAACTCCTGTTTTTGTTTTAAAACTTACCCAGATTTGGCAAAGTTGGTCCATAATTTAACCATATTTCGAATAACTTTCAGCTCTTCAGAGTCTTCATCTTCCAAAACTTTTTTATAAAGCTTACTAATTGGTTTGCAAACGAAGAGATAGCAAAGTTCATCTCCTGTAGCGGCGCCCCATGTACCTTCGATCGTTAACGCCTTGTCTACAATCTGATTCTTCCTCATATTAAGTTCCCCGCTATAATCAAATGTGTAATAGTAAACAGAAGAACTAGACTCGTTCACATACTTCCTTACTGCATAATCAATGGGATAGAAAACTAGGACATCAGCAGAATAAGTCAGATATTCTCCAGGTTTACTAATTTTCACGTAACCTTCATCGAAGTAGAATTTTTTAATATCTTCGATAGCTTGGAAGTAGATATTCGAGTTCAATTCAAAATGGAAACCAGCTCTAACAGGAATCACCATGACGAAATCTCTATCAGCAAACGTAAGATATTGAGGCTTTCGGAGATAACGTTCATTGATTTCGATGCCTTCTCTTGAATTATAACCGATCATGACTGGAATGTCAATGTCAATCGGACCTTCATCGGGAAAGCTGGTGATGATCGCATCAGGATGATCTGGTTCAACCACGGGTCCAAAGGGTACAGTCGCCATTTGTGTTCTTCTACCTTCATCAGCGTCCACCGAAACTGAATCATGTGAAACGATTTCTATTGAAGATAACGGCGATAACTCGGCGAGTAAATTGGAGCTAGTTACTGCTGTTTTTTCGAGTACTTTGGCAAATGCTGTCGCTTTTTCTTTGGGTGTTAGTGGCATATACACGGGATTCCAAGCAGTTCCACTCTGCATTATTGCTTTACTGAACAGGCCTTTAGCTTTTGGTGAATTGAGTAAGAGATCTACAAGGGCTGCTCCTCCATCAACTCCCATTAATGTGATCCTATAAGGATCTCCACCAAACTTATCCACGTTTTGTTTCAGCCAGTTTAGAGCCAAAATAACGTCTCTGATTCCGTTATTTCCTGGAAGCTTTTCATCGTTGAAAGCTAAAAAACCTATCGAACCGATTCTGTGACTGATTGAGACTAGAATTACATCTTCTTTTACAATAAAGTCTGGACCAAAGTCTTTGGATGCGTTGTGTGTCACCCTAAAATGTTCATTGTTAAGCAGAACTATGACTGGCATGCTGAGTTCTTCATTGTTTAATAGTTTTGGAGTGTATATGCTTAGGGTTAAGCAATCATCTTGACCGCTGAACCCATATTTTTTTAAAGGCCTGTTAGGGAGATTCATTTGGGAGCATGGTTTTCTTTCTTTTTTGGCTTCTAGAACGTCGTTCCATCCTTCATGCGGTTGTGGAGCCTGAAATATAAAAACATTATTATCCAGTTTATTCATCATAACTTACATGAAATTATATTTTTAAATATATCATTGTACATTAATAAAATAAAAATACAAAATTACTATTATGTTTTTTTTATTAATGTACTTATTTGTGCCCACCGGTATCGGGAACATGTTACGCGGCGGTCAGGGCTCCAGAGAGAGGAACTTCCCAAAAATGCGAGCCGTGTCCAGAAGTACCGCCTTCTGAATCAAACCCTTGATCCAGCTGCCTAACGTGAGCTTTCTAGGGTGTTGTTATAGGCTCTTGGCTATTAAGCTATAGGCTGGTACAACTATCGGTACAATGAATACTGAGTTCACATCCCACATGTCGACAACCACGCGAGCTATGCGTATGTTGCCTAACTTTTTCATCTAAATTTTTGGTGGATAGCCGGATGCAGTTGAATAAAAATGTAATGCTGTGTTACATGGAGTAACTCTCTATCTTACCTTTTGTAATTCATGGAGCTATTGGAAATAACATGACTTATTAAAGTATTTATGTATGTTTATACTATGGCAGAAACTATGAGAATGAGCTAAGTTTTGATGTCAACATCGGAAAATAAAATAGAGAGAGACTAGCCAGCGGAGCGACGTCAGTGAATACTATTATAAGTTCGAAAATATAGCCCCAACTTTTAATATATACTAGCATAGTCGGATAGATACGGATAGTCGGATACTAGGTTGTTAATATACGTCTTCGTATGCGCATATCCTCAGTGGCGTGCAGTGGTTCGAGTTAGGGTAGGCCAGAGAAAATGTCCAAAAAAAAAAACACCGCATTTCAACCCTGAATAATGTGGACTCGAACCACTGCACGCCGCTGCATATCCTGTTTATTCCCGTTCCCGTAGGAATATAAGGAAATTACTCTTAGTGCTCGCCTACACTTCCCAAGAAACCTGCTTGTCAAAGAACAATGGCGAAATTTTAGCTGACTTGAATTTAAGCGTCTAAAAGTGACTTATATACGACGGAAGTTCCATTATTTTTCTATATTTTTTCAATGTATCACATTTACTATATCAGGCCGGAGAAAAAATATATTTTAAATGAAAAGTTATTTGACTTTTTGATTACCGTATAGTGTTGCCATTTTATATTTATCCTGCCAAGTGACAGTAAGTACAGCATTATTTAATTGTAATCAGTTTTATTTTTTTTTATTATGGAGTAAGTGAATAGTTAAACGGAGTAACAATATAGTTTATTTTTAAGTGTAAGTGTTCCTTGCAGGGAGGTCAAAACACTGTGATGTAAAAATAAATAAATTGCTTTTAATGACTGGCAAAAAGACTAGTATAAAAAAATAGTAGTAAAAAAAATAGTTTGGTTACTGAAGATTGTTGTTGGTTTACCATATTCAATCACTGCTCTCTATTGTTTTTTCCCGTGTTTTTATAATTTTCATTTGACCGGACTGCATGTTATGGACTGTGATACGCCCCTGTGTGACCATGTGTTTAAGGACTCGCGAGACTTTCCCTGTGACATTGAGCTTTTTCTATACTGGACGCCGATCTTGCCTTATTGTTTTGGATTACTTATCAGTGAACTAGTTGTTTGCTAGATACCGCCAGATGGAAGGTCGTAGAGCAAACCGACATGAATCCTGTGTATCAACTGAATGATATTCCTGGCCGGAGAGGAATCAGTAAACATTGCTGTAATTATTTAGTTCGTCGTCGCACAGTAGGATATTACGCTCATGTAATGACGCTAGTCTGGTATTTAGAATGGGCCTGACATCGGCAAAATATTACCACACCCACAGAATTTCTGGATGAAATAATTGTAAGAGGATGAAGAAGAATAAATATAGATTTAAAAATAAAACTTGTTTTATTGGTTCTTATCAACTCGGTATTTCTACACACATTCTAGGATTTTATAAATATTTGCTAAGCGTGCGAAACTAAGCAAGTAATTATTAAATCCCAGAATGTTAGATAAATCTTATTACTTCAATGCCTAAAACAATGCTCTCGGCGACTGGCTGCCTCACACCAGTTTTACTATATTTTATTTTTTAGATACCTATTGAATATATATAACGTGAAACGACGACTTGTAAAGTGTATTTGATCGTCTCGGGGGCCCTTTATCTACCAAGTTACCATAGACATAACCTACAAAAGTTCATGACTGAATATCTATTTTTCTCGGCCTTCTTGAACCAAAATTCTTGCACATACTAGGTCAGAAGGTGACGCTGAGTTAATCAAGATATTTTTCATTTAAAGACGTAAGAATTTCACCTCAGCTAAAACAATGTATGGGCGGCTGCCATTGTCCTTTTAGGTGTCTACGACCGATAGTTTCGGCTGTGTGTTGTCTGTCCGTCACTCAGTCAGTAAGTACCGCAAGAGTTTTGTATGTAAATCTTGATAAAAGCACGATAAACAAAATAAATAAAACTTTACTTACCAAAAACCTCAGATCACCCACCGGCGGTTTCGCATAAGGAATTCCCATAAAAGAGTAATATTTCTCATTCTTTAATATAGATTTAACTTCAACACCGGCCACTTTACCTAAACTAGTCTGAACAATGACGTCAGCATTTATGATTTTTATTAAAAACAGTCCAAAGATTACTAAACACGGTTTGAAACCTTCCATCTTGGTTATGTTTTATAAATAAAATTTGTTTGTTTAACACAATCACACATGGCCGGTAGACCTGACGTGTCTTATAGATAAATTGGTACTAATCTTGGGTTTAACACTAAGTATATATTATCTGTGAACGATAATATAATATTAAAGTGACTTAAGTACTTTGGGTGTTATCGGATTTTTGTTGCTACTGGTGAATTTGTGTAACGGAGATAGCGATGGATTTTATTAAGGACATGAGGAAAAGAAGCGTTTTTCAGTGTGGTTTCACACTGAAACACAAAACTGATATTTTTATTATCACTTTCACAGCACACAAACTCTTCTCGAGCTACAACTGAATATCCTGGAATAGGGCATAGAATACTTCTCATCCTAGGTATATTCCCGTGGGATAATTTCCATTAATACGCGGGCGCAGTTATTGGCGTAAGCTAGTGAGAAATAAAATGTATATTTCATTTGTTCACCAGTTCTGAGATCATTACGAAATTTATTTCAATGGTTGAAAGCACCACTATCAGAGAGATAGTGTTGTTTTCAACCATTGAAATATATTTTGTAAGTATCTCTTATTTCTTTTAATCCGGCTTCTTTTAATCCCGGACAAATGCACGGTTCCTGTGGGTAAGACCACAGGAGCATACAAGTGGAAATAATTAGATTTGTTCAGAAGGCTAATTCATCGTACCAATTTAAAAATGTTCTAACTTGAAGTCGATACACTGTAGTGTATCGACTTCAAGTTAGAACATTTTTGAAATGATTGAGATTGAGCTGTAGCTCAATCTCAATCATTGTCAAAAAAATGACAAAATGTAGGTAAATTAGAGATCATTTTGACAGTTTGCGGTTTCGATGCGAATACGAGCATACATCAAAATTTGGTATGAGATCTTCCTCTCACTTCAAACGAAATATCGATCGTAATATCCGTCACATTGCTAATTTTAATACAAAAACCCTATCATATTCTATTACAGAAATACATTTAAATTTGAAAGCACAGAATTTAAAGCACGTCTACAGTTTGTTGAATTTTGATCCCAAATTTTGAACTTGTAATTTTACAAGATCAGTATAATCGAGTCTCTAAACTTCTAAAACTAAAAATGTCACGAGGACACATCAGGAGCCGTAAAATTAATAGAAAGCGAGTTTTACGTTATCCACCTAAATATTAAATGAATTTCCGTTCGCTGTAAAACTGAAGACAGTCAATTTTATGAAAATTCTTTTCTAATATCGTTATATTTTTACCTTTTCTTCATAACGACCTTATTAGTATTATATTTCTGAGATGATCTTCGTTCCCTTAATTTCCGCTCCAATAAGTCTTTGGGAAGATACTCAAAGGGATCGGAATCACCATGATCTAAGGTTGAAAGCCGAAGAAATATTGAATGAATAATATTAATTCCTGTGCCGAACTTTTCATAAATGACAAAAACTCTGACCGGGCACTACTGGTTGGTTGATTTGTCAAAAAACTAAACTTTGGCTTCAGTGAATGAGTTAATGACTTTAAAACTTGAGCAGTAATTAAAAAAAATACTTGATTAAGTTGATGTCAAACTATGTTCAATCAATACATCGATGACGAACACAAATCGGATTCAAATAAATGTCTCAAACTAGAAAGTCAGTCTTTGTACATGAAAAAAGTTCAAATACTTGTCCAAAATTTAAGTAGTATCATCTGTCAAATACTTGTCCAAAAGCCGGGAAATTAAAACTGTTAGTGACAGTTTGTAAGTACGAAGCAAATGTGAACATACACATAGATAGGTCCGTCAGATAGATTTCCAAAAACACGTGTTTTTTTTTTCTTCAAAAAAAAAACGAAGACTATACAGTGCGTCGAATACTCTTGTAACGTTACTACTTACTACAATTTTTACCACGACGTGACGTCACAAGCCCCCACTCCTGATCTTTGATGCTTTTTATCTTCGTCAAATTTTATAGATTTGATAAAGCAAAAATTCGTAATATTTTTTGGAAATCTTTTTGACGGATTAATTAGATGTTTTAGTCAATCACCCTATTGGGCAATATGATGTTTGACTAAAAAATCTCTCTGGTGTATTCTTAAGCACGAGAACACGATATAAAAACATTTCTTCGATTTTCTTTAACAGTAAAGAATTGCCAAAAACACAAGCGCTATTATTTTCAAGCAGAAACTCGCATTATAATAACGACTACTTATTACCATCTCTTTCTCCTTTAGTAAAAAGAACCTTAAGTAATTGATTCGTCCTAGTTTCCTCCGGGTGATAAAACGCTAAGTACATTGCTTTTACCGGACTTATTGAAATCAAGTAATACGTCTACGTTATTGAGTCACGTCCCGCAGTATCGGTCTAAGGTATCGTAAAACAACACAAGTACTGGCTGGTTGAACTGCTTTTTACATGAATAAGAAGTGGGCGGTTTATTATCGGAGTGTGTTTTGAAATAACTATTTGTCTGCTTGGAGGTCCAAGCTCCTGAATTAACAACTCTCGTGACTCTTTACGCTTACTAGTAATGAAAAACTATTCATAATTTTTTGTACAAGTACATATGTACGAAGAGATAATGAAGGGCAAAGACCATTATTCTAGATTTATCTGGTGGCAACCACAGAAAGAAAAAAACTTAAATGATTATAGCACTTTGCAGGCGGTTAGTTGATTGCATTTTATTTACAAGAAGAACGGGAAAAAACAGCTGCCTTTTGTGTTCTCTAGAGTGTGATTTCTAGAGGTATTTGTGATAACCATATTTTAACGATTATCCTGAGAGATTAAACACATCAAAAGTATCTAGGGATCAACATATATTTTTGCAATAACTTTCCTCCTGATTGATATTAATTAAAATTTTCTTTAAGGATTCATCAAATAAAGTGTTTTCGTTTGTCACAGTAACGATAAACCAAGTCACCTTTGCATTAATAAAGAAATTTGCCATTTTCCTAATAAAGGGATTTTTGACATTTGAACCACTAACATTAAAGTTCGAAAAAAAGACTGAAATAACAGTTTTCTTTAAAATTTTATTGGGTAACTTAAACAATTAATAATCCGTGTTTCTACCGCGAACACTAACAACACAAGAACATCGGTTTGGCATACTCAAAATGAGTTCATCCAAATCACGCTGTGGAATGGCCGCCCATGTTCGTTGCAACAACAAAAAAAGGTCTTCTTGCGACTGGATACCCTCCATATTCGGCAGAGCTCTTCTCTGTAGCATATCCCATGCATGCTCAATCGGGTTCAAGTCTGGCGACTGAGCAGGCCAGGGCAGGACATTGATGTTAGCTGCGGCGAGAGTCTGTCTTACAACTCTTGCGGTGTGCGGTCGTGCATTATCATGCATTAACTGAAATAAGGGACCGATTTGCACTTGTAGAGGAACGATGACGTCTGATACAATCGTCTCAGCATAAATTTGAGCGTTGAGGTTGCCTCTGATCCAAATCAACTCAGTTCTTCCGCCGATCCAAATACCCGCCCATACTATGATGGTTCCACCACTATAAGGATGGACTTCCTGGCAGGATTTTAATCGCTGTTGGCGTCCAGGGGTTCTCCAGTGTCGTATACGTCTTGTATCCGGTCTCATACCAAAACGAGACTCATCAGAAAAGCACACGAAACGCCATTGTTCTTCTGCCCAATTTCTGTGTTCAAGAGCCCATTGATATCGAATCCTACGATTGTGCATTGCTATAGGTGGTACCCGTAGCGGTCTTCGGGAATGAAGGTTCACTTCATGCAAGCGGTTTCTGACTGTTTGGTCGCTAATTAAGTTCCCTGAAGAGTGATGAAGCCTCACGGCTAACATCATGGCGGTTATTGTTGGAGCTCTTCGAGTTAAGATTTGAATGTATCGGTCTTGTCTCCGTGTGGTGCAGCGATACCGTCCTCCATGGCGCTCAGCCAAGGTAAGCGAAGAGCTCTGCCGAATATGGAGGGTATCCAGTCGCAAGAAGACCTTTTTTTGTTGTTGCAACGAACATGGGCGGCCATTCCACAGCGTGATTTGGATGAACTCATTTTGAGTATGCCAAACCGATGTTCTTGTGTTGTTAGTGTTCGCGGTAGAAACACGGATTATTAATTGTTTAAGTTACCCAATAAAATTTTAAAGAAAACTGTTATTTCAGTCTTTTTTTCGAACTTTAATGTTAGTGGTTCAAATGTCAAAAATCCCTTTATTAGGAAAATGGCAAATTTCTTTATTAATGCAAAGGTGACTTGGTTTATCGTTACTGTGACAAACGAAAACACTTTATTTGATGAATCCTTAAAGAAAATTTTAATTAATATCAATCAGGAGAAAAGTTATTGCAAAAATATATGTTGATCCCTAGATACTTTTGATGTGTTTATATAGGATTATTTCTATAGGTCTTTGGTTGGTAGAAGGTAATTTCTTAGTATCAATTTGGTAGCTCATAATCTCTTAAAATTTCTGATATGGGTCAAAAAACAAGATGTCTTTTAATTCAAATATTAGGCAGCTGTATACGTAGGGTAAGGTTGCCCAGTCGTATTGAGATATGAGTCTCAATTTTTAAAGTTAAAGTAATTAAATAAAAAAACACGCCCGCCATGTCAAAAAGTGCACTAAAAAATTAAATTTGAAAATGAAAATAATATATCTAGTTTTAATTATAAGGGGACGTGTTGACTCGCCGACCGTTGAGTCGCAACTCAACGGTCGGCGAGTCAACACGTCCCCTGAGGATGCCTCGTGGAGAGGCGAAACACGTGTCGGTATTGGTGTTGGGTTTTGCATTGCCTTCCTGCATGTGCATATTATCCTTGCTTTTGCCAAGTAATCTTGCATGTGCATAATATAGCGGGCGGGAGGGAGGTGTATACCTGCAACCCACGCATATTCGCGGAAATTAAAACTAGATATATTATTTTCATTTTCAAATTTAAAATGAATTTCCGCAAAGTAACGCCTGAATCAATCAAATTTAAAAAATTAAAAACAAGATAGATAGTAATCTTTTTATTGCAGTATTCAAAAAACTATTCAAAGGAACCGTCCTCCGACTGCAATGAAAAGATTAATATAATATACAATAATTGTTCATGGAATAACAACACCTTGTTATCATAATTCATCTTTTTTATTTTCAGATGCAGTGACAATACCGTCGACCGCTAATCGTTCCCATTTCTCTAGAAATTGGTCCCAAAAGTTGAACCTGCGTTTGTATAGATCTTTCTTTATTTTCATGCGTTGGTCAATATGGAGGTATTCCTTGTTTTCGATGGAGTATGGAGGCCACTGCAGGCCTTCAAGATCTTCATCGTTGTCTGGTATTGGATTCCTGAAATGTTATTAATTAGGATCATTATCCATTTATCTTATATCTCCAGTGTTGTCATACAAAGGTTTATTAAAAGTTTGTGTGCATAGGTGGTAATACTTTGAATTTAATGTTTCTTGGTTTACCATATAACATACATACATAATCAGTCTTTTAATGTTCCCACTGCTGGGACACAGGCCTCCTCTCTAGGAGAGGGAATGGGCCGTAATCCACCACGCGGGCCCAGTGCGGGTTGGTGTATGTCACATGTCTTCGAATTTTTGGTTCTAGGACATGCCGGTTTCCTCACGATGTTTTCCTTCACCGTTTTGAGAGCAGTGGTGGTGAAATTAATTACACAAAGTAATGCGCCTGGCTGGGTTTTAACCCGCGACATACATTTCGTAAGTCGGTGCCGTTACCATTCGGCCACCACTACCCTTGGTTTACCACTGAGTGTTATACTCATAATAATAATTTGCAGTTGATTTACAAAGAGGTTGAACTCACCTGTATTTAGCAAAATTCGTCCACATTTTTATCATTTTCTTCTGGATTATTTTCTCCTCAGGTACATTCTTTTCTAGCTTCAAGTACTCATTTATTAAAGCAGGACATTTGAAAAGGTAACACATTTCATCCCCTGTAGCAGCACCCCACATCCCGTTCTCCATAGTTGAATGTTTCATCAAATTCTTTTTGTTTTCATTCAGACCGCTGATGTAATCAAAATGATAATAATAAACAGGTGTTAATGACCTATTAGAATATACTCTTGCAGTATAATCTACAACGTAACCTGTCAAAGCATCCCCCATGTACGTCACCAGATCCGGTACTGTCGTTATTTTAAATTCACCATTCTTGAAATAGAAATCTGTAATTTCTTTTGCAGCTTCATCATAAACATCTTTTGTTGGATCAAAACGGAATTTCAAGCGTCTCGGCAGTAATAGAGGAAAGTCTTTTTTTAGAAAACTTATAAATCTCGGTTCTATAAGATATTGCATCATACCATCCATTCCTTCTCTAGAATTGGAACCCATCATGATTGGAATGTCAATCTTCTCTGTTGAATCTTCTGGGTATTCTGTTATCAGACCATCTGGTTGTTTCTCAACTATTGGACCGAATGCAATAACACTTTGTTGAGTTTCTTTAAAGTAATCGTTAGGGCTCGCATGCAAATCTCTAGTAAGCAAATCTAATGCAGGAATTCCTTGTAAGTCCTTCAAGAGTTTAACATCGCTACTTGAAGCTACTTCCATTAGCTCTCCAAGTCTAAATGCCCTCTCTCTGACATTTTTTTGCAAATATGCTGAAGACCAAGATGTACCACTGTGCAGAATAGCTGCACTAAAAAGTTCTTTGGCTTTGGAGTGCATAAGAAGGTCGATACCAGCTGCACCTCCTTGCAATCCCATTAAAGTTATTCGGTTTGAATCACCACCAAACTGTTCTATATTATCTCTGGTCCATTCTAAGGCTTTAACTATGTCTTTTAAACCAGAGTTTCCTGGTAAAAGTTCATCTTCTAATGATAAAAATCCCATTGCAGATAATCTATGACTTATTGTTACTATAATTACATCTTCTTCTATGAAGAAATCTGGAGCATAATCCTTAGATTTGTTGTATGAATTGTGGAAATGATCGTTGACTATCAGCACGATTACTGCTCGTTCCTTTTCGTCTATTCCGGGTGTGAAAATGTCCAGATGTAAGCAGTCTTCGACTCCGTACATACCGTGAGGCTGTCCCTTCTTAACATCATTGTTGTATTGAATGCAAGCGGGTTTTTCTTTGGCCGTTGTTAGTGTTTCGTCCCAAGGGTTGACGGGTTGAGGTGGCTGGAAAATATATGATATGGGATTGTTATATTTCTTTGGACGCATTAAATGTATTTCAAAAGTTCTGAATGCTTTTTGTGAAAAGATTCCTTTGGGGTGTATGAAAATACGGTATCTGATTTAGTGGCGTTTATACAATAGTAGTACGAAATATTCCGTGCTTTATTTATTCAGTGTAGAGGATAATAATTATAAGTAATTATTTTCAAAATATTTAAATATAAATGTTTTCACAAGCTAGTAAAGTAACTTCTGAAGTCCTGCTTATGATACTAAATTATAAACAAAATTATAATTAATATTTTACTTACCATAAATCTTAAGTCGCCGACAGGTGGTGCTGCATAGGGTATTCCCATGAACCCAAAATATTCCTCATTGTTAATAAGAGTCTTCAAAACTTTCCCAACAATGGGACCAGTTGTTGTTTCTACTACTGGGCTTTCTTTACACGCAATAAAATTAACACATAGAAAGTAAGTCAAAATGAAAATTATTTTAAAATCCATTTTTGTTAGATAGTCATGACAACCTATATTACAGAAATGATCGATTGTAACTAAATTAAACAGCGGATGAATGTTATCAAATTATCGGACCACGTATTTATCTTTATTATGCCTTAAAAATTTACAATGTTAAGTCACTGGGGAAAACAGATAATTTAAATGACCTAGAAACATTAAAGAACGAGGAAGGGTTTTTCGTAACAAACAAAACTAAGTACTAAAACTGTAATGTTATCTCATACTTATTTTCTGTGTGTACATAAATAATAAAATAAATAAATAAGAATTATAGTAAGGCTGCCTGATGCAAGCTGACAGGGAAGAAAAAAAAAACCTTATTGCACAGACCCCAAGGAAAATAGACCAAAACAGGAATACAATGATGACATAAAAGCTAACTAGTACAGATAACGAGACTCATGATGACCTTTGAATATGAGACACATAAACTTATTTGTGAACATGTAAAAGGTAACCTTCAGATTATCCATAAAGTGCACTGACTGAAAACCTTGGCGTTATATATAACATTTTCATATATTATGTAAACATGTTCACGGATTTTAATTATGTTTTAATGACGTGTCCCACCCATAGGCTCACTAAAATTTTGTTCAGTGATACAATTTAGTATTACTTAGAAATTCTATCGGAAATTTATATAATTTTTCAATTAAGATGAGATATGTTACAGTTCTTTGGTTTATTGCCTGTTTTATAGTTACGAGTAGTTCTAATAGTGATGATGTGTATGTTATTAAAACAAATGGAACCAAAATTATTGGAAGAAAGTTATTTACAATTTTTGGAGATAAGCCTTATGCTGCGTTTTGGAAGATTCCGTATGCTGTTCCCCCAATTGGGAAGTTAAGGTTCAAGGTAAATTATGTTTTTTAGTACTTTATGTAAACTCATGCCAGTCAAGTACTTAAATGTAGGTACGTGAATTAGTCTGAGTATTTAAACCTTGAAGTCATCCCCTATTTGATATTAGTGTGAAGGATAGTTATAGTGTAGTTTTATTTTGTCGATATCGGCTAAAATAAACCACTTTGATAAATTATTTTGTATTGTAATAGTTTTTAGCCAATCCATGTCTGAGATCGCTATGCGATAAGACCGCCTATAGCACACATCTTGTCTCGTTTTTATTATGTGCAATTAATTTATTTCAGCCACCTTCTCCACTTCGTTGGTTCGATAAACCGGTCTACAACTACAGCATCCCATACAAAGAGAGTTGTACATCTGGATTATCTGAAGACTGTCTGTATCTTTCCGTTTATACACCAATCATCAAGCATATATCCTACTTGCCAGTTATTGTCTGGATCCACGACAAAGCCCACAAGCATGGACCTGATTTTCTAATTGATGAAGATATTGTTGTAGTTACTCTCTCCTTCAGAACTTCAATTTTTGGTTTCCTAAATACTGGGGATCATTTTGCTGAAGGCAATATGGGAGCTAAGGATATCATTACTGCTTTGAGATGGATAAGAGATCATATTAGCTACTTCAGTGGTGATTTAAATCTAGTTACAGTTTTTGGATCGGGAACATCTGCTCCCATAGTTGCATCGTTGTTGTTGTCTGCTACTGGTGAAGATTTGTTCAACCGAATGATAATACAAGATGGAAGTGCATTATCACCTGCTGATTACAGAAGCTATAATTTCGAGATAGCGAACAAATTATACTGGAATCTGAATGGACCATTCGAAAAGTTCAATCGAACGAAATTGTATGAATTACTGTCTAAAAGTACCCAAAGGGAATTATTGCTGGCCAGTCATGATCTATACGACAGTACCGAAGTCAGGGACAATCAGAGGCTTATCAATTCATTTTCCCCAACTGTCGAAGTATCAGGAAAAGGAGCTTTCATGAACAAATTCCCTTTCGAAGTATACAAGCGAAAGATCTCAAATAATGCGGTGGAAGTTATGATAGGCTACACCAACTTAGATTCCCTCCACAAACTGGATGGTTTCGTGAGAAACAGGAAACTTTTAAAGTATTTAGATTATAACTTCCAATATTTATTGCCATTTGAAGGGAGGAGAGACGAATACGGATCGAAACTGTACAGGAAGATAAGGAGAAAAATAATGGATTTCTATTTTGTTAATGGGACGGTTCGGGAGCGGAGCCTGCGGAGATACGCGAAGTATGTCTCGGACCAAGTGATTTATCCGATACTCCGTCAAGCGAGCCTGCACTCACAAGCGTCGTGTAATCACATTTACTTGTACCGCTTCACCTTCCGAGGGTCCTTCAACGTCGTGTGGAACACGCTCCTCCGCAATCTCAATCTGAGTGGAGCTACATCGGGCGATGAAATCTGTTACCAATTTAAATGTAAATCTCTGAGTACACGCTACAATACAGCCGCGACTTCAGATGAAAGGCTCTTCATTAAGAAAATTGCGAGATTATTGGCGAATTTCGCTAAATACGGGTAAGGTTAATGCAGATTAAATATTTGCTCTTTTGTCTAGTTAATGAATTTTAATTTAAGTGGTTGAGGTTTAAATCTCTAATGCGGAGTTATTTTCTAATTGTTTTGTCAGTTTACGGTTAGCTTGCTTTGATGGTATTAAAAGATTATGAAGTCAAATGTTACCTGGGCGTTGAGGTAATTTGCGGTATTTCCATTTAGTATTCTGAAATGAAAATTTTGTTTGAACAACTTTACAAAGGAGTTTGTTTGTTTTCATCTCGTTTCCGAGCAGTATTTTAATCAATTAAAATTAAATCTCTTTGATGTTGATAGTGGTTAATGAATGTTGTTAAAAGAGAACATTAATACAATCTCAGAGGGAAGAGGTCCTGGTGGTCTCTCACTGAAGAGGGATCGTTGTCGGCTGATTATGCTTAGGTATGCTTTATCTAACATCGGGATATGTAAAAGTCCAATTTATTCAATTAATCATCTATTAATAATTAACTTTTTGTTCGCACGTTCCCACGACTTATGTAAATCTTTTATAGATAGAACTGTGTTCATTAAAATTGTGCTGTCCACAAAGTATACGTGGATGAAGACAATCAAAAATGGTCTTCGCGGCGATGTTGCATGTCGCGTTTCACTTGTCTGTTTCAATAGGGATGTTTCCTGAGGAATAAAAAAATAATTCTATTTAGTCCGTCAGTTAGATTATCGAAAAATATTGGACACGTATTTTTTACTTTATCAAATCTATAAAAATTGACGAAGATAAAAAGCTTCAAAGATCATGAGTGGGGGCTCGTGACGTCACGGCGTGGTAAAAATCGTAGCACGAAGTGACGTCACACGAGTTTTAAACG
This sequence comes from Hecatera dysodea, assembly GCA_905332915.2. Lineage (NCBI taxonomy): Eukaryota > Metazoa > Arthropoda > Insecta > Lepidoptera > Noctuidae > Hecatera > Hecatera dysodea. Next base: position 6,324,602 of record HG995303.1, read on the forward strand.
CACTGTATCGTCTTCTTTTTTTGTTTACGTGAAAAAGAAAAAAATACGTATCCAATATTTTTTGGAAATCTATCTGACGGACTAATTTTTTTTTTTAGTTAACTACCCTATTGTAGGATTTTTTTATTTTTATTTTAGTATTTTCTTTCAACTGAACTTTAACAACATCACAACGATAATATTGGTTTAATTTGGCTGGTCTAACATTTTTCCTTATAATTTCCAGGAACCCAACACCACACTCATCGGACGACGTCCTTGAAGGCCTACAATGGCTGCCTCTGACTCCCAACAGGAGCATGAGAGGTCTAAACATGGGCCACCAGCTGAAGATGGTGAGAATACCAGAAGAGAAGAGGATGGCATTCTGGGATCAGCTGAGGCATGAGTTCTTTCCGGATGGAGAAATAAATGACGAACTGTAATGTTATTTTTATACAGTATGTTAAATAACAGAGGGCGTTCCCTTAAACTCGTTTATCTATATCATTAATAGATTAAAATAAAAATATCAGCATAGAAAAATAAGCATAAAATAATCCGAATTCAGAATAAAATATTCCGACCGATTTTCGTGAATCGGACAACATCTATTTTTCATCCCCCTAAATGTTAAGGGTGGTCTTTGTTTTATTTTAAGTGGCAACTAGTATTATACAACCCTAGTTTTTAATTAGTACAAAAAGACGTAGGGCTCTATCCATACCCGTTACTGATCATATTTGTGTAGACAAAAGTATATTTTATAGTAGATTTTTTTTTCAGAACTGGTAAATTCATAATAGAATCAACATTCATAACAATTGCTACTAGAAAATACTACGCGTAGTGTTTTTCCATTTTAATCGTCATTTATTCATTCATAAATCAATAGCCTGTACAATATTTTCATAAGTTAAGTGACATTTTGGGATATAAAAAAACGCTATTATCTTTGCTGTTTATGAACATGATTTTTTGAGACTTTTCTTAAATAATAACAAGACCTTTTTTAATAAGTCCTTAAAGTTTTTGCACTAATTAAAAACTAGGGGTGTATAAAAGCGAAATACCATTCACTGATTAATCACGAAATCTCAGAAACTATAACACCTACAAACTTAAAATTTGGCAGATCCGCTACAAACGGATTTTACGAAACCACTCCTAAGGGGGGTAAAAAACAGGGGTGGAAATTGTTTGTATCTAATCTACGCAGACGAAGTCACGGACGAAGTGTTAATCTATACTTACTTATAATAAATCTGTAGAGAGGTCAATTCTGTACAGGGAATATATTTTCAAAATAACTATCAGGGGGTGATTAGTGATCGATACTGGTGCCAAAAATGCAATAAGTAAAATTTTTGTCTGTCTGTCTGTCTGTCTGTATGTTCTTTATAGAAACAAAAACTACTCGACCGATTTTAACGAAACTTGGTGCAATTATTCTTCATACTCCTGGGCAGGTTATAGTATACTTTTTATCACGCTACAATCAATAGGAGCAGATCAGTGAAGGAAAATGTTGGGAAAACGGGAGAAGTTACTCCATTTTTTAAGATTCCGTCGCGTGTGTAGCCTTAATGGTTAAAGTTACATAGAAGTTATGTATTACGGAAATGTTCTACATAAAATTATCTAAAAAATATCCCGAAACAGCATATGTCTATCTTTTATGGTTGACTCACAATAACACGTGTAACTCCCGATAGCTTAGCAGTTCGGAGCTTTCTGATTATATTTGTTTACTCTTACGTTTATAATACTCTCACTCATCCCTAATTAAAAAAAGGTAACATTATTATTTGGCATGCAGGTAGATGTTATGACGTAGGCATCTGCTAAGAAAGGATTTTGATTAATTCTACCCCCAAGGACATAAAAGAGGGGATGAACGTTTGTATGAAACTTTGTCAATTTTAAACCGATCGGGCTGAGAGTTTCAAAATCGGGGGTAAAGTAACTATTCCACGCGGACGAAGTCGCTGGCAGAAGCTAGTATAGAATAACTTGGGAGACAGTACCAGACAGTTGACAGTAATAGCCCCGACCCGGACTTGCCATGGAGTTGGACCAATATTATTTATTTTATTTTAAAGAAGGCTTACAGAGTTTCTCCACTTGAATCAATAAAATTAACAGTTACCTATTTCTGTTTTATCCTATAAAGAAAGAAAGAAAATTATTTATTTAGGACTCGCACAAAACAAATAAAAAAAAACATAATTAAAAGCTTAATATTAAATTTAAACTGTGCGAGGCCATTTATGCGTATGAATCAATAGGAGTGTAGGAATGTTTCCGAAAATACACATACACATATAGCAAAGTCTGTATATCTACTGAACCCGAAATCAAGCGTTATGTTAGTCTTCGACATTTATGCGCTGTTAACTTCGATAGTAAAAACCTCATCAAATCACCAGCTTAATTAACGAGCCAACTTTTAATCGGCTAATGTGCTATTCTGCTGGCGAATAACAGAACTTGTATAATTTTATGAACACTACAGCTCACAGTCAGAACGTAATTAAATCGGAGTGCTCCCAAATGATTTTGTACGAGTACTGTTGAGTGGAAAGGTGTTAATATATTTTGTACTGTGTGGTTTCATTTTTGGGAAAAGTTTATACGGAGTTTTTGTTATGTGGCGATGTAGTTGGCGCCACAAGTTGTATTCTAACAACGAAACTCCATGTTAAACAAATATATCAATGCTACTTTGAGAAAATCCTGTGTTTGTTACTAAATGTGTTTTTTTCTATCCCGTCAATGTGATAGCAATAAGTAGCGCACCAGTGTAAGATTGCATATCTTTTCTGGAAAGAAGATAAAAACAATCTGAACTTACAACATAACATACACTTAAAGTTTTAAAATTTAGGGCAGAATCTGGTATAGTTTAGGAATAACGAAAATTTTAACAGCCTTGGGTAATTTAGGAACAGACATTTCTTTTTCACTGTTACATGTGAGGTACAATTTATTTTTGATATATCGACGAGCAGAGACAGTCGATTTGAAAACTTCCTCCTTTTTTTGAAGTCGGTTAATAAGCCTCGATTGGCTAGTTTTAATTCAAAAAAATAACGCAGTTTCAGTAGGCAGCTGGAGCGAAGCCGCAAGGAAAAGTCATTAGATTTGAAGTGCAGATATTTCTATGATATTACCATCATTTTTACGTAATGGGTACGAGAGGGTAAATGTCGTCGTCACGGCGGGTCGAGGAAACAGTGGCAAGATGACGTGACACACCTCTATACTAATAAAATAAAGAGGAAATATTTTTTTATTGTTTATTTGTTTGTACCGAATAAGCTCCTAAAATACTGGGCTTTATACTAACCATTATTCACCAGAAAGTTCACTATCAGCGTGTGACACTGGCTACTTATATTATCTCCGTATTCCCACGGGAATGAGAACAACGTGGGAGACGCCGCGGGGCGTTATTAGTTAAGTGTAAAGGACTGCTTGAGGCGGCGTAAGAAAATAATGTCTTTGCTAGGTCACTTTTGGCTAATAAAAGAGAGTGAAAAAATTATAAACATTTTTGTATGTAAGTGTACCCGTAGAATATAGAGAACTGGGTCACCGCTGCATGTGTGTGTGATATCAGATATCATTTTAAATGTGTCGGCTCACATCAAATTTGAAAGCATTTGTATGTTCAGAAAAATTACATTCTTTGTATTTAAATGTACGGGTAGAAATATCTTTTCATTACTGACATATCAGGTTTTTTTTCAGTACCTAGTAGATAAATCACAAAAGCTATACATTGTTTTACTGTAACTATGATTTTTACCAGCGCTTTGTATAAAATGAGTTACTACACTGCAATATTGTCGGAATTGCACAATTTTGTATATGTATGTTATTTATGTAACATACATATACAAAAACTGTGCAATTGCACAACTGTGTATTTATGTTTGTCCACGCAAATCTCTTAAAGTATAACACTATAAGTTATTTTATTTTATTAGGTTCTCCAACAAAGAATACACCTTACATACTATATTATAAAGTACAAGAACAAAAATACACATGCTGCCTCAATTATAGGAGACCACATCATGCAATAGAGAATAAACAAACATTATCGGATGCCTAAGATTAAAAAGCAAAGAAACATAGTAGAGAAAACTTCAAAAAAACTCTTTTCGTTGGATTGATTAGTCTAACTTAGGGTACAGGGCCAATTTCACTAAAATCTGTTGTGTAATTTTTGAGATAATAGCCGCACGGGTCGATCTTCAAGGTTAAGCAACGCTTGCCGAGGTTGGCCTGTGGATGGGCGACCATCTTAACATAACGAGACTCCTCCGTGCCTCGGAAAGCACGCTAAGCCGTTGGTCCCGGCTGTCATTTGGAGATCTTTGGCAGTCATTACGGATTGTCAGAAGCCAGAAAATCTGACACCAGTCTTGCCAAGAAGTACCGTGTTCCCCAGTTAATGAGTTGTGGAGGTCTGGTAGGCAGCCGCTTCACGTAAAATACTGGTAGTTTGCTGAATACGGTTTGACTGGGAGCCGACCCTAATATAGTTGGGAAAGGGCTAGGCAGATGATGACTAGCCAATCTAATACCAGCTTTGCCGGCTACCTGGCGCTTATACACAAGCCAGGGTAGTAAAATCGACAGAGACACTCTCTAAAAAAATGAACCACATCCTAATAATTATCCTAGATTGATGAGCTAGCTTTCTAGCCTTTTTTTTTTTGGATGAGAAATCATCAAATGACTTCTCCCGCTCTGGGCGGAGCGGAAAAGAGTGTCAGACTCTTACTGACTAAAACCCACCCGTGTTCCTTCTTGTGCCCTTTAAAGCTAGCCTAGAAATGAGACGAGTTCTATACAGGAAGACAGAGTACATAGCTTTCTAGTTTACTAAGATTAGCTTATCATCTTGGCTTGAAGAACGAGCCTCGTGTATCCGTGGCATACGGGTGGCCGTCGAAATTCGAAAGTTTGACGACCAGTTGAAAAATAAATCGGTATTGCGTAGTAATTGGTATGTGGAACCCAGGCAGATACTTCTTGAAAAATACTGACATTCCACTGCCGCTGGCTACACTGTAATTGGATCCCAACCTGGATTGGAAAAGCATAGGCGGAAAACTGTGGATGCTGAATTAGAAAGTTGATATTGCATTCTTAGGATTTCGTAGAACCGAATGTAAAAATAGAATTTACTTAAACACTAAAAATACTCATAGATCACTCGTGAGAGCAGTGGTGGCCGAGTGGTAACGGCCCCGACTTACGAATTTTAGATCGCGGGATCAATCCCAGCCAGGCGCATTACTTTGTGCAGTTAATTTTATCACCACTGCTCTCAAAACGGTGAAGGAAAACATCGTTAGGAAACCATCATGTCCTAGAACCAAGAATTTGAAGACATGTGACATTCACCAACCCGCACTGGGCCCGCGTGGTGGATTACGGCCCATTACCTCTCCTAGAGAAGAGAAGAGCCCTGTGTCCCAGCAGTGGGAATATTAAGAGGCTGATTATGCTTATGCACTCGTGAGTCGATCTGTCTATTTAAACCGGCCTATTTCCTTCGAAACTTCTGGACTGATTCAATTTAAATTTGGTAATTTTGGAACACAAAGATATATTTTAAATTGCGTTTGCTACGCTAAAGTATACCATAGGTACCTATCCTCGTTTTCTGGATTTGCCAGAGATGCCATCATCGTCACTATCTGTCAGCCACTGTCCCATGTTATCCCATGAGGTCGGCGCAACTCTTCTTTCATAATCTTCCGTCAACTGTCACGCTATCTACATACACTCCCTTTTCATTCATCTCACGTTTGACATATTTAATTTATGTACATGTTATCTTTGGCCGTACTGAAATTCAGGCAGACGATGCTATGTTGGTTCACCTATGGCACAACATCATACGGAGCGGGAGACTTCTTGACGAAAGTTTAATCTTAATATGTTGTTTTAGTGATGTAGTTAAAGTACTACTAATAGGTATTACCGTAAAGATATAGGTGGTTTGTGTGCATGTTAGTTTTGTAGAAATAAGTACATTTGCTTTCTATATTTTACTTCTTTTTCCAGGTGCCAGTTTCAGGAAAACAACTTTGTATTTGCGACAAGGTTAAAAATAAACAAGTTAAAATGTGTATTCTAAATCAGTGAAAGATTAACTTAAAAAAAAAAACAAGATCTAAGCAGAAATACTGGTTGAAATAGCGCAGAAAATGCTTGGTATTTGGTATAATTGTAAGTGACTAGCAGCGTCCTGCGGTTTCACCCGCCTAATTCCCGTTCCTATGGGAAGATGGGAATAAATACGTCACTCGGGGATAGTGTAGCGTCCCAACAGTGAAAGAATCTTTCAAATCGGTTCGGTAGTTTTGGAGCCTATTCAATACAATACTGTACTCATGTTATACAAAATAAATATCTTGCATATCTTATCTATAAACAAACAGTCAAATCTTTCCTCTTTATAATAGTATATAGATGAAGGGATAAAATACGTTAAGGATCAACTATTCAGATTGCTCTATAAGGCATAAAAGGGTCTTGGTCAATACACTGATATTTATCACTGATCTTCTATCAGTGATTCTAAAACTGAATACTCAAATCATTTATTTGCATTCCCCAATGTGCACTTAAGTGTTAGGTACATATAAAATATACAGAATTTCATGTCATTGTGGACCCTGTCGGTCACAGCTAGATAGGATAAAAGAAAAGGGCTATTATTATTAAAAAAATGTTTGATTCTATTTATTATTTCTGGTATTCAATTTTGTAGTACTGAAAGCGCAATGTGCTAAACCCTGTGTATTTTGTAGACTTTCCTCGACGAGACCCCAAACGCTACTCAATCAGTGATGAAAAACTGGCTGGTGCAAACATTAACTTCCCGAAATTTTTTGAAGAACATTATGTTTGTGACCGTGGCATTATTTTCAGTTACTGTAGTATATCGAGTAAAGGAATAATCAAGAAAAATCACTTTTATTTAGTATCAACACACGACAAGTATTAGGATAACGTAAGGTATTTCAGTGTTTTTGTATCCATTGCACACAAAATGATTCAGAAATCATCAGGAACAATTATTGCCTAAATACTTGGTGGATTGATAACAAACCTAAAAAAAAAATATTATAAGAATTGTAAGTAAGGCCGACAAAACAGCCCCACGTATCTGCAGAAATACATTTTCAAACATCGAAGGTTTTAAAAATATAAATTAAATTTTATTTGCGGTGAGTGTCCGCCCGTTTAAGAAAACTCTGCAGGCCGTAATAGGCCTGCGGCTTTGAGTTTGAGCAACGCTGCCCAAGATCAAAGATTCGCCTCCACAAATAATAAAATAACGTACACAGGGAAAGATATCGAGTCATCGCATCAAATAAATCATATTATCATTGTACTGAGGTTACAAAGAGGAACAGGGGTGGTACGGAGTCGATAAAACTTGTTTACTTTGTTTTGTAACAAATAGAGCAAGTTTTTGACGGTGAGTTTCAATTATTCTTGGGGGCTTGTTTTGCTGCATATTGAAGGAAGAAGAATTTTATTATTTGTGATTTTTTATGGCTGCGTTTGTCCAAATGTTTGGAAATTGAGGCTGTTTTGACAGATTGCGACTAAGATGCGAATGCGACCGTTGCTTAAAAAATAGTAGAACATTTTCTCTAGAATTGGGGGAAAAATAAAGAATTATGAAAAAGACGCGCGATGTTTAAGAAAATAGATAGAAGATGACCAATCTCTCCCTATCTCCGAACAACTGAGCCTGAAATTTGGAAAATAATACAGAAAATACAGTTTTTTACTAATTGCATACACATACGAGCACAAATAATATAATGCTAAAGTACAGATACCTACCTAATCCCGTACAAAGAAATGACACCTCCAGAAGTCTGGCTATTGAGCTGGCTATTTTTGTCAAATTTTTCAATAGATGACAGCATTACATAACATAATCAGCCTTTAATGTTCCCACTGCTGGGACACAGGCCTCCTCTCTAGGAGAGCGAATGGGCAGTAATTCACCACGCGGGCCCAGTGCGGGTGGGTGAATGATTGTATTTATGTATTCGACAGCATTAGCGACTCATTAATGGCATGTATTTAATGCAGCAACTAAGTAAAATGAATATAGGTTTTAAAAAGCAATAGAGTGGGTACCATATATAATGGGTTGGCAGCTAATAAGGAATATCGTAATAAGTAAAAGGTAGCATATTAATATATCAGTTATAAGCTCCGTTTTAATTTAAACTAGCATCAAGTTTTTCTTTTGGGAACTGAATTAATATCTAAGCGAAAACTTAATGATGAAAATAAAATAGAAAATGGGCATTCATAAATAATACAAATCAGATTCTATTTAAAATTGTTTGTAGGAATAATAAATATAAACTAGCTTATATTATACATATATTGTGTGACTTTTAATAGCTTTAAATAAACTCTAAAATGACATGAAGAAAAAATATTTTGCGGCTTTTATTTTTCAAAATTATCTTAAAAAACAATGAAAACTCAACGAATACATAATTATGAAAGATGAATCATTTTCCCTAAATGTTCCTTTGTTTCGTACCTGTCAAACATTTGTAAGTAAGGATTCACGTGTACCAGCAGACCATAATCATGTCAAAGCATTTCTGGGGCTGGAATTGTGAGTGAAGATATATATATACATAATTATTTAACATCAAGCTATCACCCTTACGAGACGACAGAAAGAACACTGAGCCAGAAAGAATAAATGGCGCAGGCAGGTGAAACCGCGGGATACAGCTAAGAAGTATTTTTAGCTTTAAGTTTTCTATTTTAAAAATTATTTCACCAATAGAAAGCTACATTTCACCTGCGACTTTCTTTTATATTATATAGAACTTCATTCATACCCCTAAATATTGTTTTTATTTTATATGGCAAAACAACGTTTGCTGGGTCAGCTAGGCAGTGCACCCGCACGCACCCCGCCACCCCGCACTACACTCGTATCCAACCATAGCACCTTCCGCCGCTTTCATGAAATTATGATAAAAAAATATTAATAATTAACTCTTATTCCTTTTTATTGTACTCGTTTTAACATTTAGAGCTGCCCGCAAAGCGAAGCCTGAAAGTGGGTTTTTAGACGGCACGAAATAGTTGGTAATATTTATTATCTTTGCCACCCTACTAACATTATTAGTCGCCAAGTCATTATATATAGCTCCTCGCCTAATATTTCAATTGACTGGTATAGTTTATTTGCTACCTAAACGCAGCTGCTAGTTTTTAGTTTTTATAAAACCCTTAAGTTTGAACCTTACATAATATAATAGTCCCGAAAATATTTAATCGCTGGCAAGTTATTTTATTTGTTGCAAACATTTAGTCGACTTTTAAGTTATTAGTCACTCGGAAAATAATAAGCTCTCATTAATTGCCAAAGACAGTAGTTTTGCAACGCCATCTGTGAGTCGGCCTAGATACTAGGTGTCATCGATGCTTGGTAGCATCAATACTACTAGATGGCGTATGACGGCGCACCATGCGTTGAAGGGCAAGTACAACAATAAAACAATATTTTAGTAATCTGTGACAATATCTTGAGTTGGCCTATTTAATCGTATTATTTCATTTGTGTGATTGAGTTAGCGATTTTCAGCCTTTGGTAGGAGATGACTTGTTTGCGAAGTCAAATACGCTTTATTTTTATGCCATGCGTCACATAGGTAGGTACCTATTTATTCGTGCAGCTGTAAATGCGTTTCTTTCACAAACACGCTTTTAACTGCTTTGGTCCTTGGTAACTTACTAAAATCGAAGGGCGGGATGTTTCAAACGGTTGGTTAACGTAACATAGGTACGTCATATCAAAAAGTAACGACTGTTTCATAGTAGGTATAAACAAATGGATTCCATAGTTATCAGAGTTGCAACCCTCGTCAGCGTGAAAGGACTTAATAAAACGAAAAGTAAATAAGCCGCAGAACGTGTTGATTACGAGACGATACTACCTAGAAATTCTGTGCTTTGAGGCACGTGCGACCATTTGGTTGGAACCAGTATTTTTATTATCTTCTCTATATTTTTGCTTCAAAGTATTTCAAAATGTTTTTCTAATAAATGTAAAAGGCGTTTTCTTTTTTAATATATCTTGCAATTCTGCAAAAGATTATGCGAAATCCTGACTTGTTCCGACAGTCAAATAATCCACACAATCAGTCCAATCAAGAATTTACATTCCTCTCTAACCGAACTAAACATGAGCGTAGTTTTATTTTGTTATTTCATTGTGTGTTGTATTGTTTATTTTGTACATATTGTAAGTGTGTCTGTGGATAGAAATCTGAAATGTAGCGGAATACTAGTAATTTACATAGAACGACAGCCTATCTCAACTCCACACCTTAGTAATTGGAAAACACGATGCTTCTTCGTAAGAAAGGTATATATATAATTATATAATTTTTTTTTGCAAAATGGGCGTTCTTTTTGCACAGTAATCAATCTTATACAGACAACCTTTGGATGAACTGAACGAAAGGACACTAATATTACTAGGTTACTGGCTGATATTTTTTATTTTAATATTACTATATATTACTTAACCACGAACACAATACTAACATTAATTGCTGATATTTAGCTTTCAAAACATAAAGGTGATGATGGCTTTCAGTGGCGGTAAACAACATAAATCATTTTACAACAATGAAGGGGTTGAAGACGTTATCTCTCGGCCGGAAGATATTGATGAATTAAAAGACAGCGAAGATTTCCACTGTCTCGAATGGGAGTGTTTTGATTTACATTTGGGTGAATCCTTCAACGGATTAGCGGCGAAGTTTGTTTGGAAGTGGCAACCATTTTACTTAAGTGACATTATTGTGCGCACTCAATTGTAGGGTTTTATTCAATTACCATTCTTTGATACACGTACTTGTATATTTATTGATTTATCCCTTACTAGCTACTGCCCGCAGCTTCGCCCGCGTGAATGTCGGAAATTATCCCAAGGGAACATAATCCCGGGATAAAAAGTATCCTATGTTACTTCTAGTACCTCCCAGAATATGTGTACAAAGTTTCATGATGATTCGTCAAGTAGTTTTTGCGTGAAAGCGTAACAAACATCCACGCTTTCACATTTATAATATTAAGTAAGGATTTCAGGCAACTGTTTGGCCCATGTTTTAAAACTACTGCACACGCGTGTCTTCTTCTTCGGCCGTTATTATTTACATGTGTATCCTCTTGCTACAATTATTTTCAATTTAGGTACTACTTAACTAGAATAAAAAGATCAGTCACGGTTTCTCCTCTCGGCCTTATCTCTCTCCCACTCGGAGAGTTTATAATGGCCAAGAAAGATTGACGTGTAAAAGTGATATTTACAACCTACTAACAAAATAAAATAAAAAACATTTATCATTTATCTACAGTGGGTTGTAATTATTTGAAATTTTAACAAAGTCGGAGACTTAAACTTAAAGTTTAGTTACACTAGTATTATAAAGAGGACAGATTTGATTGTTTTTTTGTTTGTTTGTTTACATTGAATAGGCTACGAAACTGCTTGACCGATTTGAAAAATTCTTTCACTGTTGGAAAGCTACACAATCTCCGGTGAACATAGGCTATATTATATCCCCATAACGAATAAACTCATAAGCTAATGGACCGATTTAAAACAATCTTACACCATTAGAAATTAAATTACCTATCCCTTTTTATGGATTGGAAATCATCAAATGACTTCTTCATCGCGGAACGGAAAGTAATGTGTGTCTTTCACTGACTAAAACCCATCCGTGTTCCTCCTAATGTCCTTTGTGGTCCAGAGCCGTGGTGACTTTATCAAACAAATTCCTCGACCCTGAACATTACCCTAAGCTGATATTTTTTGTTTTGGGTCTGTTTCCACTGAATAATATCTTCAGTGTCAAAGTAGTAGCCGATTTGAGAAGGGTTTGAAATAGTCAAACTATACACGGCTTAGGTATAGTTTATTGTAAAGGTTAATTTATATATAGAACAGGTAGGTACTTATCTACGCAGCTACTTGTGGCTAAACATTGTACAATATTACTGTAATAAGGTTCTCTATATTTAGCATTTCGTTATCTTTTAGGTTATATTCTCGCAGATTATGTATATTGTTTATTAGCTGATATAAACTACTGCTGTTAATATGTATATGTAAAAAATATAATACACTTTTGAAAACATAAGAAATACATGTACCTATTATGTACACATATGTACCTAAATAAAATTGAAGTGTCTGTATTTAATATCAAAATAACGGCGTTTTATTAAATACTAGCTTCTGTCCGCGACTTCGTCCCCGTGGAATCCCCGATTTTAAAACATTCTTTATCGCTGCTCCGCTCCTATTGGCTTAAGCGTGATAATATATAGCCTAAAGCCTTCCTCGATAAATGGTCTATTCAACCCAAAAATAATTTTTCAATTCGAACCAGTAGTTCCTGAGATTAGCACGTTCAAACAAACAAACAAACAAACTCTTCAGCTTTATAATATTATAGTATAGATAATAATCAAATGCAGAACTAATAACGTTTGGAATCAACTTCAAATGTTTGCATGTTCGAACGGTCACCGAACACAGACGAAGTTGTCCGAATGCGAAACTTTCAACAACTTGTGACACTCGGCTTGTAGAGAAGGAGGGCGAGCTTCAAGTATGAGAGGGTTCAATACTGAGTTGATCAGTGCATTACTTGTTAAAGTTTCGAGTGTGAAGTGATCACGGGTTCAGTTAATAGTAAATGAAAGAAAGAAACATTTATTGCCAACATTACAGGGCCCCAAGTCTGCTATTACTATAGTGTCAGAATGGTCTATCATTGATCTCATAATGGTCGATTTTGACAAGTTTCCTAATCTACTAATATAAAAGCGTCATTATGACTTTCCAATGGTCAACCACTGACACTCCATTGAAAGAATGGTAATCTCGTACATAATGGCAAATGAATGACAGACGTATGCGGTAAGCTGCTAAAATTTTGAGAGTTCCTTTGATCAGTGACCTACCATTAGAACGTCGTTTTGCAGTCATTTCTTTTAATAGCTCGGTTACCAAAAAGTATTACGAGACCATTGACCGACCAATGATCGACCATTATGAATTTAGCAGATTACGAACATTAAACAAAATGACAATGGAATCGTGTTGGAATGACAAATTTATAAAAATAGCAGACTTGGGGCCCAGTTATAATATTATGAACAAAAAGGAAGTCTGTTAACCAGATTTCTTATAAAAATAACAGTTTTCAGTATGGTAAAAGGAGTGGGCTCAGCAAATGTTGAGCAGTGTACAGCAAAGCCATAGCACTGGTCAGCGCTGATTTACAGCCAGCCCCGTCTTTACACAAACTACAATAAATCTTATCACAATAATAGGGATGTTTCCTGAGTAAAAAATATATGATTATGTTTAGTCCGTCAGTTAGATTATAGAAAAATATTGGACACGTATTTTTTTCCTTTATCAAATCAATAAAAACTAACGAAGATACAAAGCATCAAAGATCAGGAGTGGGGGCTTGTGACGTTACGGCTCGCTAAAAATTGTAGCGAGTAGTGACGTCACACGAGTTTTCAACGCTCTGTATCGGCTTCATTTTTTGTTTACGTGAAAAAAGAAAAAATACGTGTCCAATATTTTTTGGAAATCTATCTGACGGACTAATTAGATTTTTTTAGTCAACTACCCTATTCGAAGACATGTGACATTCACCAACCCGCACTGGGCCCACGTGGTAGATTATGGCCCATTCCCTCTCCTAGAGAGGAGGCCTGTGTCCCAGCAGTGGGAACATTAAAAAGCTGATTATGCTATCATAATAAAAAATTAAGTTCTAACTAGTTCTCTTCACATCTTATCTGTATCATTGAATTAATGAACTTGAGTCCTATTAATAGCTACCAGTTAGCTATTAATAGCTAACTGGCTAGTATATACGAATATTTTAAAGAGGTAACGTTTGTGAGCTTGTGAGGTTGTGAGTTTGTGGCGTTCTAAAGAGTAAACTCTGGATTTACTGAACCGATTTCAAAACTATTTCACCAATAGAAAGCGTTATTGTGGAGTGTCATAGGTTATGTTTTATTCCCGTATTGCCACGTGAACGAGAACAACGCGGGTGAAACCGCGGGGCGCTGTTAGTAATAAATATAAGTATACATATGGGCCCAGTAGGAGGCTATCTATATCTAATGATCATTCCAGTAAACGGGACGTCATATAACCGTATCGCGAATATACAGACTGTTTGACGGATTAATAATTCCAAATTTTGCTAAATTAATATTTTACAGCGGCCTACTTGGGTTGGCAATCGATTCAGAGCGTTCCAGTAAAAAAAAAAACAAACAACTAAATAATTAATAATATAATAATTTTTAATTAACTGCATGTGTACCTAAACACAAATACAAACTATATTTTATTGATAGGCGCGCGTTCGATCACAATCTCACCTTTTTCCTGGATGGGAAATCATTAAATAACTTCTCCCGCTCTGGGCAGAGCGGAAGAGAGTGTCAGACTCTTACTGACTAAAACCCACCCGTGATCCTTCTGCTCTTTGCGTTTCAGGGCGGCGGTGACTTTTTAACACTACAACCTCACCTGATGGAACAGGCAAGTCGGAATTAAACAGGCAAGTAAGAATTAAACAGGCAAGTAGGAATTAAATTGAGCATTAATTGCAACTTGATTTTAAACTCTCATTACCTATACGACGTTACTATTTAACATATTCTCTCACATGGTATCTATGTAGGTAAATATAAGTTCTATCATCTAAGTATCGGGATACAAACTAGGTCCCAACTATTGACAAGTTACTTTGTACTATCGATCATTTATTTATGACCGAAGTTGCACTGTTACCTGCACTTGGGGTTGTCAAACGAGAATTTAAAGTAGTGGATAGTGCATGGGTATTTTTGAAAATGGTAATAACCTTAATCCTTTGATGCATAATCGTACTCGTCTCAAGTTATATAGGGTGATTTCCAGTGTGTGTGTGGGTGGCCAAATCCGTAACTATAAGGATTAATGGAAAATACTGAAAGGATTCTTGAGCTCGATTTTGATGAAGACTAAAACTGAATAACTAATTGGATTAAAATTAAATGATATTCCTAGCTAGGAATCAAACCAATAGATATAGAAAAAAATATCAAATTCTTGGACTTAATAATACATACCAAACTAAAAGATATGAAGATAGGGCTAATTCTGAACAAAATACCTTTAAAAATTCAGACTAAACCTATGTACTTACCTGCATAGGCATCATCATCTGCCTAGCCTTTCCCCATCTATATTTGGGTCGGTTCCCAGTCAAACCGGATTCAGCTGAATACCAGTATAGGCTCCTATTTCCCGCAAAAAACACGTTATCTGTCAGATAAGCTACAGGTGTAAAGGCACAGGCCAAAGCTAGTCACATCGTCGAACTACAAATGCCATAAGGGGTCCAGTTTTAAAAGTATATTATTTCAGCAAGCCCAGATCTTTTTGTTCCCAATTTCATCGGTGCTCTAGTGAGTTTCCCACACTTAATAACAGACTGAGTGTATAGACACACGGCTGGTGTTAGACACCACAGTGGACACAGAGGACGCAGTGGACACACTGGACTCTGAGCGAGCGGTTAGCTGTCGGAACGCCTTCCGCGTGTTGATCAAAGCATGGTTGAAAACTGGTCAGGGCTGTCCATAATGTCATAATAGGGCTTATCATGAATAGTTTTGATATAATTTTGTTAGGTAGTGTATGGGTTCTTGCTGTGTGAATGGTTAATGATTTTGAAGACACTTTTGAATGGTAATTAAAATTTCTTACTATATCCATATAAAAATGTAACTGATGTAAAAAATTAACGATAGAGTTTCTTGCCCATAAGATATTTACCGTAAATCATGACATACAAGGGGTCTTGAAATTGTTTAATTGACTCTGACTTTATGACTATCAACATAGCGGAATAGTTATAGTAAAACTTTATAGAGGCCCACAATTACGTGTTCCACCCGAAACTAAGAATGATAGACACAATGATTGCAATAACAATAGGAATGAGTAATGTTATGTGACAACCCTCACGCCAGCATCAAACGCAGCGGGATAGTGGAGGCGTGTGGCGCCTGTCGGCAATATACTGTATGTGTATCGAAGAGTTGAGCGCTGACTACAGCGAGTTGTTGAGCTTAAGCGATAACAGCAGGAGAGTGGAGGCTTGTGGGGCCTGTCAGCAATATAGGTTCTATTTTATGTATCGAGGAGCTGAGCTCTCACAACAGCGAACTGTTGAGCTGAAGCGACAGCAGCACGATACTGAAGGCATGTGGCGCTTGTCGGCATTATACTGTATGTGCAACGAGGAGTTGAGCTTTGATAACAGCGACCTGTTGTGGCGCAACAGAGGTGTACTATGATAGTGGAAAAGATGAGGTTCCAGCAATATACTGCATTTAGGTATGCCGAAGTGTAAGCTTTAACTGCAACAGGTTATTGAGCTATTGCGGCGCATAATTATATCGTGAAGACGTATGGTACCACTCGGTAAAATAATGTATGTATGTATATGGTAAAGGTGAGCCTTTACATTTGCACGCTGTTGAGTTGTATCTAACGCGTTGCAATAGCAGTGCAAGTAGATAGTAGAGGCCATTGGTATCTGCTAGCAATACCAGTTCTGTGTGTTTAAAGTGTGCAGACTAGCGAGTTGTTGAGTGGTAGTGGTGTAGTGAAACTCTCAAACATAGCAGGATAATGGAGCGGGTGGCAATGTAGATTGAGAAGTCTCAACTCCTGTGCGACAGCAAGTTGTTGAGCAATAGTGGCGCAATCGTTGAGCTGCAAAGTGGTGACTAGTATCAGCTAGCGATTTACGGATTCAACAATAATGATGGTTATGTTAATCAAAAGTCGCTCTGGTATATGCAAACTCTCTAAAAAATATTTTCGAATATGTAGTTTTAGCCCGCTGGTTTCCTGGCCCTTCTGGAAACGTTACAGTAATATATAAATAATGTTCTGTACTGTGTTTAGTGCGAGGGCGCTGGTCGGGTCATGAACACGGCTATAAATCCTGCTGGCCAGCCCCCAACGTCTCATTGGCCTAGTAATAGTAACGAAGTGCTAGACTAACCATGCACGAAGGAGGTTTTGAGATATTTTGCCTTATGGTCCAGTGATTTGTGGATAGTGTACACATACAAGGTGACTTTTAATTCCTTGACAAAATGTCAAGGAGTGGTACTACACTTATAAATGAACATTTTTACTAAAGAAAGAATTTGTTTATAGCATAAGCATAGCATAATCAGCCTTTTATCGTTCACACTGCTGGGACACAGGCCACCTCTCTAGGAAAGGGAATGGGCCGTAATCCACCAACCGGGGCCCAGTGCGTGGTGAAGGGATTTTATGATAGGATGATGCTCATAATTCAACAAAGTAAGGGATCACCGGATGTTTGTCATAGATAAGTACAAAGGTGAGAGCTGTCCCATAGGAAAAGTTATCTGAGTTGAAGAATACTTTCATTCCCTAAAATATTGCATTGAATTACTCACCCTATTGTGCAACAATCGGAACTGTGATATTTATGCTATTCTCTCGGTAACTTCGGAACCGCACTCAGATCAATAGCGAACTCATATGAATTGCAAATGAAAAGAAAATATTGACAACAAAAAAGTTCAAATACTCGTATATCCGACTTGGTGACAGACCTAAATATTTTAATCAAATATTACGTAGGTATTCTTTTCCCTTGATAATAACATAAGGGTCTCAAAATTTCTAATTAATTTGCAAATGAAGGGACAGCAACTATCAGGTAGGGTTTCATGACTTTTTAACATAAAATACATGAATTAAAAGGGATATCTGAAAGATAAATTGTCTGTAGATAAAACCGACATCATAATTATAGTAAAAAAGATGATTCTTCATCTCCATTTGGGCAGACGACACGGAGTAGTTAGTTAATGGAGTTATCATACGCATTTTGTCCTTTGTACTGCAGCAAACTTGAATTGCGGACACATAATAATTACTGACGGTGTTTGTCTCTCTATATTTCGACATAAAAAAACCCACGACGGTAAAAACACAATTGGACGGACTAGTAGTACTGGAGGTAAATGGGAAACTTGGTTTGCAGAAACAAACATCCTCTCACCCCAAATGCATACCATGTCTCCGTTCCGTTGTGGGTAAAAAATATCTATTTTTGTAGCTACCAGTCCAATAACGATGGTGCTTGTAATATGATGTTATTTTTTAAAAGTAAATAATCATTTATACTACAAAAACATTACTTCAGGTATGTCAGTTTGTTACAAGCAGAATAACAAGGTATGGCAAAAAAAAAAAACAATGACGTCTTAAAGTTTTATATTTAACCTACTTACAGTATAATATCATTTATGATTTAACTAGCTTCTGTCCGCAACTTTGTCCGCGTGGAATAGTCCTTCTTGGATATGTCTTAGCATGATGATAAATATAGCCTACAGCCTTACTCGATAAATGGGCTATCTAAGACTGGAAGATTTTTTCAAATCGGACCAGTAGTTCCTGAGATTAGCGCGTTCAAACAAACAAAATCTTCAGCTTTACATATTAGTATAGACGAGTAACCACCAACACCTATGTTCTTAAACTAGTAAAATCCTGTATCACGAAGAAGACTTTTCTTTAGATTTGACATTATTTTCACATATATGTTGAGTGTTCAAAAACAATTTGAAATTGAAAACAATATATCTAGTTTTAATTTCCGCGAATATTAGTGGGTTGCAGGTATGCACCTCCCTCCCGCCCGCTATATTATGCACATGCAAGATTACAAGGCAAATGCAAGGATTTTATGCACATGCAGGAAGGCAAAGCAAAACCCAACACCATTACCGACACGTGTTTCGCCTCTCCACGAGGCATCCTCAGGGGACGTGTTGACTCGCTGACCGTTGAGTTGCGACAAACGAGTCAACACTTTTTAGGATTTCCGCAAAGTAACGCGTGACTCAATTAATTTTTGTTAAAAAACATTCTTGCCTTCTATTCGATTTGACTGTATCTTCTTATGGCTTAACTTGTTATGCGTATGTTCTACCTCTTGTCTAAGGAAAGCTAACATATATTATAAATTGAACTTTTATAGATTCTTCTACTTAGATAAACACTATCATTTATCTGGGAATACCTAGTTAAACCTCCTGATTTTAGATTGACTGTTTAGTGCGAACGAATTCGTCCACATTTCACCATTCCATTTGTTATCTACTCTATGTGTAATGTAAACATAAATTACAAGAGGGATGATTAGGCCGGGGACACACGGCACATTTGAGCCGTCTAGATAAAGCACTGCCATAATTATCTGCGGTGGGAACCGTCCTTATGTAACGCACACAGCTGACATGAAACATTACGTGAAGGTATGATTTATTTATTTATTTATTTATTTATTTATTTATCAACTTACATTTACCATTACAGCTAACCAATGCGGTAAATGCGCCTTAACCTAACTTAATTGCTTACCTTAATACTTAACTTAATTGTTACTTAGAACTAATATCTATAACTAATTACAAACAAAGCATTCCTTGTGAATTCACCCAGAGAACAATGGAATAAGTCCGTCTCTCTCGCTATGAGGTTGAGCGTGCGGAGTGCACGCGTCAGCGGCGCCTCCTTTAAAAGGTTGGTCCGAGCACGCGGCTCCACTAGCAGTCGTGGCTGCCGTCGTCGCCACACGTACCTGTCCGGAACACACAGACTCACCTGGCCTAAAATAACTGCATTATGCACCTTCCCTCTCAATAATTTAAATATATATGTGGCGAGTGCAAGATCCCTCCTAACCCTTAGCTCATTGTATCCTACCATACCTAAAATAAATAAGGTTGGATACATTAACGGGTAAAAGGGATAGACTCCGTAATACCGCATATATAAATACCTCATAAACTTATTTTGCACCCTCTCCAGCATGAGACTATATTTAGCTTCATGCGGAGCCCAGATGACTGCGTTACATTCTAATTGGCTCCTCACCAATGCATTATACAATGCTATAATAGCTTTCATATTAGTGAAACCTCGGACCGTACGAAGCATGAAACCTAAATTTCTATACGCTTTTTTACAGCTACGCATGATGTGCTGTCGAAAAGTCAAACCGGTGTTAAATTCTACCCCCAAATCCTTGACTTCCGTGACCCGCTCCATAGGCAACCCATCAATATAGTAGGTATATAAGTTGGGATTGTGTGCGCGAGAAAAAGTGATGATCACACACTTTGAGCTATTAAATTGTAAAAGATTTTCCTTGCTCCATCTCACTACCCTATCGATGTCGCTTTGTAGCTTGACACGGTCATCGTTGCTCTTTATCTCGAGGGACAACTTGAGGTCGTCGGCAAACAACAGACAAGAAGCGTTCAGAACTACCTCTGGCAGGTCGTTAACCACCAGAAGAAAGCTCAAAGGGCCAAGATTGCTACCTTGACTTACCCCGGACCTCGTGAAATATGGATCTGACACGTGTCCCGCATATTCCACATATTGCTGCCTGTCCCTCAAATAACTGGCAAAAAACCGGAGAAAGTGTGGGGTGAAACCTATACCTGCAAACTTTTTAAGCAACATGTCATTATCTACTAGATCGAATGCTTTTCGAAAGTCAAAGTAAGCAGCATCAGCTTGTCCCCCACCATCCACCGTTGGCACCAAATGAGCCATGTGGCAGAGAAGATTACTGGTGGTACTTCTTCCCGGTCGAAACCCATGCTGAGCGTCTGACAGCTGTGCGTTAACCTGCAGATATATGCTTCTGTGCACAGCAGTTTCCAATACTTTGGCCGGCGTCGACAATACCGCAACTGGCCTGTACCCATCCACCGATTCTGCTGACCCTGCCTTCGGAACCGGAACAACGCGGGTCACTTTCCACCTCTCCGGAAACACGGCAGCTTTGAGGCACTGGTTGTATATATGAAGTAGCGGCCTAGCCAACGCTACTCGACAGTCCCTAAATATGTAAGGCGGAATGCCGTCAGGCCCCGCGGACCGTTTCGGCTTAAGATCTCGAAGCGCACGACTCACGTCTTCTAACTGTAATTGGTCCAAGTGCACTCGTGCCGCTCCGTTTCCGCTACCTGCGCTGGCTATAGCAGCATCCACGTCCAACTCCGGTCGCTCCTCCCTATACACCGAATAAAAGTAAGCCGCAAACTCTTCCACAGACTGTTGCCCAGATAGTGCCACCCCGTCTTTCAGGATCGCTTGCGGGCTTCTTCTACCTCTCTTAGACTTGGCATAATTCCAAAAAGATTTGGGATCACTCAGCATTTGCCCTTGAACACGGCTCCGATATTGTTCCTGTGCCACTACTAACATATTTTTAACGTTAGTTCTACACCTAGCAAATGCTTCGTAATCAACCCTCGACCCGCTTGCCTTGTACTTTTTATGCAGAGAAGCCTTCAACCGTATGTCGCGAATTATTTCAACCGTGTACCACTCAGGATAAATGTACCTTGAGTTTCCACGACTTCGCTTTTTTTTGGGTACACAGTCATCTATAATAGAATTAATAACATAATAAAAATAATTTAAACCTACCTCTAAGTCCATTTCATACAATGGAGTCCAGTCTACGGCTGCAATTAATGAATACAACGACAAAAAGTCGGCTTTATTAAAGTTCCACCCGTCTAGCACACACGCGTTACTGTCAGGTGTAGCTGAGCCTGCTGAGCCTGAGGGCCGGCGCAGGCGCGTGTGTGTACTGACCGAGATCTCGAGCGGCGGGTGGTACGCGTCTACCGGTACGAGCGGCGCCTCCGCCGCGCGCACGCTCACACTCCCTCCCTCCACCATTGTACTCAACACTAAATCTAATTGACGACCATTACAATTTCCCACTGCATTACTCTGAGTGAATTCACAGAAAGTATGAAAGTATTCATAATAATTATTTATGGCTACAGAACATGAATATAAGTTAAAATCACCTACAACCAATATATCCCTATACTTATTACAAAATTGTTCAATGATGTTAAATAGTAACATGTATTCATTGTCATTACTACCAGGCGGAATATAGACGACACAAATTAAAAACAAAAATCTATAACGTAGGTAAACAGTAGCACAAACCAGTTCGAACACATGATCGTCCACGCTGACGTCACCGGGCAATGACACTCGCCGCAACTCAAATCGCGGTGTGGCCACGAGACACGCGCCGCCTTGCTTGCGTCCATCCGCTCGATCACACCGCAAAACAGTAAATCCAGGTGGACTTATTTCTGCATCATGAATAGAGTCATTACAGCCCGTTTCCGTGATGGCGAACAAGTCTGCATTTGCCGTAGAAATATTGGTATAAAATTCTTCGAGCTTTGTTCGCAGCCCGCGCACGTTTTGATACAATATCTCAACGGAGTTACTCAGGGTTTCTAGTGTTGTTGGTTGCTCTACGAAACCACACCCATTCCGCAAATTCTATATTAACGGCCCAGTTTTCAGGCTGACATAACTTTTCATATTTACTCTCCGGAACTCCGATGATGAAGGATGCATAATCCCTTTCAGTTCTATGTTTTATTTTTTCCACTTTAATTGGTACTTCTTCCTCATAAATTTTCCTAACATATTTTTCCAAACTTTCTACTGTTGTTTGTTTCTGCAAACGCCATACGTGTAAATATCTTTTTTTCTCCGTTCCCTGTATGTCGATTGCATTCGTGTTTCCGCCTTTTTTTACTTCACTGCTCGAGTGTCTAGTTTTTTTCCGTGCTACAGTAGTCCAACTTTCATCTTTTTCTGGTTCTTCCTTTTCCACGATAAGAACATTCCCAGACCTCCTCTCATTATTAACTACTGGCAATTGTCCCTCCTTCGATACTACTGTCGCCGTTTTCGTGGCCACACATTCCTTTATTGGTATATTACCAACTACCTGCTTCTGCTTATTCATGACAGCTTTTGCAAAAGAAGGTGTCCCGCTTTTAGAGCCTTGCTCTATCTGATTTGGGACTCTTGCCTGACTTTTCTTCAGACTGGCTTCCAAGCTCTCATTTCTGTCCATTAACGTTTGAATTCTTGTTTCCAGTATTTCAACTTTATTTGCCTTTTGCTGTACTACCCCCAAAATTTGTTTTAATTCTTTTAACTCTGTTTCCGTCTTTGTAAATCTATTTTGCAATAAAACATATTCTTTCCGCTGTTCCTCCAAATGCGACTTCACTTCCCTCCGAAACTCCCGTATCTCCTGTAGAAGTAAGCTCTCCGTATCAATTACTTCACTTGTATTCCGATGACTGCCTCTCTGGGCGGTGTTCACATAGCAGCTCGGTGAGAACGCTTTGCTGGCGACTGCAGTTCCTCGAACCGGTGTGTCTGTATTACCCCTTTTCGGCATTGTGATAAATAGTCATGAGTAGATTAAGGTTTCTAAATAACTAGAACAGATGTAAGTTCCGGTTAGACTGGTAACTGACCCAGACATAGTAGTAGGGCTATTGCACTATTGTGGCAATAAGTCCCCTCTTTGAGGCGTGGCTGGAGAGACGTCACGGCGTCCTCACCTTCCGCCTGACGCAGGTGCTCACCGGACACGGCTGTTTCGGGAGGTACCTGTGTCGGATCCAGCGGGAGGACACGTCCGGGTGTCATCACTGTGTGGATCGCCCGGAGGACACGGTGGAGCATACGGTGGAGATCTGCCCTGCTTGGGCGGAGCACCGCCGTGTCCTCCTCGAGGCGATCGGCGGCGGCGACCTCTCGCGTCCGGCCCTGGTTCAAGCCATGGTCCGGAGCGAGGAGGCTTGGGAAGCGGTCGCCTCCTTCTGCGAAGCAGTAATGCTAGCGAAGGAGGAGGCGGAACGCGTGCGTGAGAGGGAAACCTCACGCCCCAGCCGCCGCAACAGAAGAAGACGCCCCGGGCGTCGGGAAACGCAGGGCGATTCCCGGCAACCGTAGGCGCGGGCCTGCGGATGGCGAGCTATGGGTGGCTCGCCGTCCGATAGCAACCAGGCCCGAGTCGACGGCGCGTCGTGTTCCACGCGCGCCTCAAAGAGCCGTCAGCAAAGAAGACGGGGCCCCATGGGGTCAGTGCCTGCTAGGGTTGCGGAATTTGTTCGAAAGAGTCACCGTGGCCCTGGAACGCAAAGGGCAAAAGAAGGATCACGGATGGGTAGTCTGTAAGAGTTAGAGTCAGTAAGAGTCTGACACTCCCTTCCGCTCCGCCCAGAGCGGAAGAAGTCATTTGATGATTTCCCATCCAGAAAAAAAAGGGACAAGGTTAGACAGATTGTTTTTTTTTTCGGTTATCTCGTAAGTGAAGTGGTCGCAAGTAACTGCTGAGCATTAGGTCCTGGGTTGTAGTCCTTTATAGTAGTTAAGTAAAGAGACTAAGTTTTGTATGTTAAATTATTTGTAGCAGCACGATGGGATTGGCATAGTCATATAAGTGTACAAAAATCCTTTAAATAAATAAAGGTTTCTTTTAAAGAAAGGTCCTGCTGCCCTACCATGACGTCTAAATCCATCAAGATTCCTGTGTCAGAGAGAGACGGAGTTACACAAGACGAATAGCAGTATCCCTTTCCCTCACACACATCATGATGGATTTAAGACGTCATGGTAGGGCTACTGGTTTCGAATCCCGAGACGAGCAAAATGTTGGTTTTTCCGATCTCATTTTTAGTAGTAGCACGGGGTTTAGATTTTTCTCCAGTTTATTTCAAAGGACTCGACTCTATAACATTACTTAAAAAACATAAAATAGACAAATGTGAATTTACTTAGTTTATAAATTCAAGTTCCTAAAATTTTCTTACGCCACTACCTTATTTTTCCAGAGCTACAAATTAGTGACTGGCGGGCGCTTTGGACTGTCACATCAGAAATTTTTGACGTTATTCTCATGTTAATTTGAAAAATGTTTTTTTTTTAATATTTTGCACAATGAGACTTGTCTGAGGAGACTTCGAGGAAAAAATAACATACATACATTACAGCCCTGAGTCATGTAATGTATGTAATTAAATTTATCAATACCGGTCCACTTAGAGTTGCCAGGTTTTAAACCGAAAAGCCGGACAAACCAGCCAGTTTGGCCGGACATTTGGGCAAAAAGGCCGGACACTCAATTTTATAGTTTGTAGGCCTATAACCCAACAAAGGTATTATTTATCATTTACGATAAAATCTCCTTAAATTCTAATGAAACAGCAATCAAATTGAGTGAGCAGCCTATATTATTATGAATCATTCAATATTCATTTTAGTAATTGCAATAGTATTAAGTACGCACTACGTAGGTAGCGATACAAGGTGAACGAAAAAAAGCCTAAATTTAAAAATTCTATCAAATATCCGAACAGTCCGGGTGCCGTCTAATTTGGCCGGACACTCAATCAAAAAGCTTGACTGTGTCCGGCTTTATCCGGACGCCTGACAACGCTAGGTCCACTGCTGGTCGAAGGCCTCTCTCAAGTAATGTCAGGATATGCCATGCTATCACTGGTATTTACTATGAAGGTTTTTTTATATCTAGGCAGTGGGAAAGTTACAAGATAGTTTATGAGAGTCTTTACGATGATTGTGACGATTTCATTGTGGTCGTGAGCATGTAACGAGCATGTATCGTTACGCAAAAGGGAGGGTAATTTGTTGGCATACTGTTAGGGGGACTGCGTATTCGTTTGTTCGGATAAAAAACCTATGTAAGTATATTAATCCTGCTCAGTAATTATTGCGTGAAAAAGTAACAAGGATTCGTTCCATTTACACAAACTTCCATATTTATAATATAGCAGCGCCCCGCGGTTTCACCCGCATAGTTCCCGGCTCCGTGGAAATATGTGGATAAAATATAGCCTATGTCACACAGGGATAGTGTAGCTTCTCAACAGTGAAATAATTTTTCAAATCGGTTCTGTGGTTTCGGAGCCTATTCAGTTTAAACAAACAATCAAATCTTTGTTCTTCATAATATTTAATATAGATTATTAGGAATAGGATAGGATAGAATAATTTATAAAAATGGGATAGAATAAAATACGTGCCTCGGAAAGCACGTTAAGCTATACGGTCTCGGCTGTCATTTGGAGATCTTTGGCAGTCGTTACAGATTTTCAGAAGCCAGAAATCTGACACTAGTCCAGCCAAGAAATACCGTGTTACCCGGTTGATGGGATGTGGAGGTCTGGTATGCAGCTGCTGGACGCAAAATACAAAGCTACTATTATTCAACTGAATCCAGTTTAACTGGAAGCCGACCCAAATATAGCTGGGAAAAGGCTAGGTAGATGATGATGAAATGGAATAAAATACTCTTCAAAGGCAGTAAAATCTTTATCAAACGTCTTTGTCATATTTAGGTTTCTTTTTTTCAATATTAGTCACCTAGCTTATTTAAATCATACCTGTTTTGGTATTGGTTTGTTTCATGGACACTGACGGCTCGTATGGTCTACAAGCTCAAAGTCGCTCAGCGGGCTATGGAAAGGGCTATGCTCGGTGTGTCTCTGAAGGATCGCATCAGAAATGAGGTGATCCGCCAGAGAAGCAAGGTCATCGATATAGCCCACCGGATTAGTAAGCAGAAGTGGCAGTGAGTTGGCCGTATTATTCGTAGAACCGACAACCGTTGGAGTAAACGAGTTCTAGAGTGGAGACCACGTCTCGGCAAACGTAGAGTAGGACGTCCTCGGGTGCGGCAGAGAGACGATTTGCGCAGGACGGCTGGCAGAAACTGGACGAAAATAGATCTAAGTGGCGTGCAATTGGAGACGCCGGTGTCCAGCAGTGGACTGCAACAGGCTGTTGATGACCTGTTTTAACATTCACATCTGAATGAATTCCTAAATATTATTGCTTATTAAACAAAAACAAAAGAGCTCTTTTATTTTCCTGAAGTCTCCTACAGTAAATAACAGCACTTCACAGAAAAATCAACAATAAAAGCATATCACTTAAATCACTCCTAAACCAGGAAAATTCCCACCTAGCAACACGAGTTCCTAATAGACAATAATGGATGAGTTTGCGTATCATAAAACCTACGTGACCCACAGTACAAGGTTATCGGCCGGCAATAAATCGTTTCGGAAGCCTCACGGTCAACCGCGGCTGTTTCATTGTTACACTTTTTATCTGTTGTTGTTTATATGGTGTAGTGTTTTGTTTACTGAGAGCAGATAGGTTTTTCCGTGTAGGTAACATGATTTTGGCCAGTATCTTTTCTGAAGTTTGGTAATGGGACAACCGAGAAAGTCTTAGTGGAGCACGTAATATGTCGCAAACTTTTTAATCGACCTTAAAAACGTCAGAGGTTTGTTCTCAATTCGGTTGATCAACTCAACAAAAATCGTTCAGTCATGGGTACCATTTAAATAAGAATTATTATTATGTTGTGCGGACTCGCTCGCCCCAATGAGCAGTGTTCGGATTAATTTGATGGTAATACCCGTATTATTTATACCATTATTTGTATGTAATTAATGGTTTTATCTTGTGGTTAAACCATTCGTTTCTGTTTAGCTTGATCTGTGAATATTAGGTAGAGTATTTTTACTAACTTCTGACAGTAGTTTAACACGCTGGACAATTGTTTTTTTTTATCGCCAAGGAAGTTATTACCGGTTTGAAAAGTACTAGCTAAAAGCAAAAAGTAATTACATGCTCAGTTTCAACGCACGGTTCGTAGACTTTCTCGTAGCATTCAGACTACGAAAAGCTGCGAACGTCTACGAACTTCGTAGCAATGCTACACAACATCGTCTTAGCTCTATACAGATAAAATAATAGTTAAAAAAAAAAAAACACGCTTTTAGCACGCACTAAAAATTACAAAATAATTCGGACATTTAGTCTGATGACCCAAGAGTTTTCCCTTTGCCAAATCTTATTAGATTGCAGGTAAACATAAACAATTTCAGTTCGTGATGAACGATAAATAATTACCTATGCGAAATGGTTATAAGTAGGTAATCATCTTTATTGAATATTTACTATGATTTATTATGAAAGAAAACGTGGAACGTTTATGTAACTTTTACTCTTTTTGGACTTTTCTTTTTTTCGTATCCCATTCAGCATACCCTTTCATTTAATACCCATATCATGGGGGTGCATTTCAAATAGTCAATCCGCCATCTTGGACGTCCACCATATTGGATTTAAGTCACGTAACTATTTTTTTTTTGTTTTCCTGATAGCAAACCCTTTCATTTGATACCCATATCATGGGGGTGGATTTCAAACAGCCAGTCCGCCGTTTTGGGGAGGCCGCCATATTGAATTTGTAATGACGTTTCTTAGCTAGTCATGTATTGTCATTAAAACTCAGAGCGTGTGCTAAAATTTCATCCTAATCGAAGACCGGGAAGAGGGTCAAATTAACCACTCTGCTCGACAAGATTTTGACATTTGACACACTAGCTGAGTCGACGGGGTGTTGCATGTTACGTCATGAATTTCAGAAATTATCTCAACTTTCAGCATCTTAATTAACTATGATAAATTTGTTTCTGCAGCAATTTTATACGATAAGTTATTGAGAAATATCTTAATTTACAACTTAAGATCGTTCAAATCACGGCAGTCAACTTAAAAATGCGTCTAAAATACGCATTACTACACCCTTCCAAAAGATAGTCGTCTTAGATTTGCTAAAATTATATATGTAAACAACCTTTTCGCTTGCTAAAAAGAGGCAAAATCGCAAAATCAAGACATATTCATTATATTTGCGATCTTTCTTTGTCATTTTCTATACGCAAGTTAATTTAAAATACGGTTCAATTATGACAAAAAAATATTACTTTTCAACTTTGATGGCAGTGGTGTTCGAGGCTAAAAAACATGAAAATTATGAATTCCAGAAACCCAAACTCCACTTGAGGAGTAGTTGTTTGTTCATCATTTGATTATTTGACGAATTCATCCATATTTCTAAGGAAATATGTAGCGGTAATGAAGTTTTTTGGTATCCAAAGTCAAAGTTTCGCGCCAACTGTGTTTGTTTACGTTTTTATTTCACACAAAAATCACACTCACATGTAAATACTATTACAAATACACATATTATGATTCTAAATATCGTGAAGAACAAGAAAAAGCCCAGATCTAAATGCAATAAACGAACACATATCCAATAACACGTAATATTCATTACCGCTAATTTATTTTTGTTTAAAATCGTCAGCCATTTTGATTTTTTTAATGCTAGGGTGTGGGAAAACGATTATTATAATCGATGGTTTTTTTATTTCGTTCGACTCGATAAATATAAATGAGCAATTATCATAAATCGATTATTAAAAATTAGCGCAAAATATTTTATTTATCATAAAATCCAATAAGCTATTATAAAAACCATATTTGCGCTTTGTTAAGTAATTTAAATAGTTCTTTTTTTGGAAATCAACGAATAAAATCAACTGAACAAATTAATCGGACCCATGCAGATTTCGCGCCAAAATGTCTATTTTATTCAAAATTTAAATGCAGAACCAGAATGCGCTCGTGACGTGATTCAGAAATATTTATTATTTTCACATATTTTTTTTTTTTATCTCTATATTGACTATGGTATGGTTAGGTAGTGGATCGGTTTGAACTTTGATATAATGTTATTTGAATTCGATATGCTATATAATGTGATAAGTTTTTTTTTTATAAAATATTCTATATTATAGAATGTTTGTTGAAAGTATGTACCTATGTATGTAAGTAGGTACATAAATGTATATATAAAGAAAAGAAGAAAGAAAGAAAAATATTTATTTAGGACTCGCACATTAAACAAAGAAAAATAAAATAAAAGTATTATTAATTTAAAACTGTGCGAGGTGGTATTTTTGTAGTTACGTCTATTTCTTTGGAACGTCCGGTAGCCTAAACGGCTGCATAGGTTTTTCAAATCAGGTATCATTCGATTAGTCATGAATGCCGAACTGTCATAGGCTATTCAAATTTTGAAAAAAAAAAGTTTTTTTTTTCGACACGCACTCACGTCATTCTGCCTAGCCTTTTCTTTTTCTATGTTGGGTTCGGTATCTAGCCTAATCGGATGTAGATGAATACCATTTTTTACATAGAGCTATTGCGTAAAAGACCTCCACAATCTAGTAACTGAGTAGAACATACCTCTTGGCAATGTTGGGGTTACAGTTTGTGGCCTATCGACTATCTAAGATGTTCGAATGACAGCCGGGACCAACGACATGCTTTCCAAGCCATGGTGGAAACTCAATTTGTATTAAATGGTCACCCATCCACTAGCTGATCTTGGCAAGCGTAGCTTAACTTCAAAGTTCGATTTGTGCGGACATTATTGTTTATTTATTAAATATGTGCATTAAAAAAGCTCTATAAAGCAAAGGACCACTCATGTCACGCATACTCACGAATTTGAAACGATTCAGATGAAATTCGGTGGGTAATAATTATGAATTCCCGCAACCCAAACAAGATTCCGGCTCGCACTTTACCCGATTTTGTTTTCATGGAATTTGATCGCAGATTCGTGATTCGGATTTCGGAACCCTATAAACCATGAAAATAACACCCATAACAAAAAACTAGAAAAATCTAGTCGGTGCCATTTTCACTTATAATACTTATCCAAATTTATTGAGATAGGTTATTTACCATGTAGAATTTGGCCTTAATAACCTTTTTTAGAAGATAGTTTTAGAACCTTAATTTGAAAATATATGTTGTAGGTAAGTATGTGTAATTGTAATAAAATGCATTTTTCCGTGCCCTGTATTGACATATTAGATATTGGGTTTCAGGAGCAGGATGACAAAATCGAAAAGTATTTTAAAAAGCAATATTCAATTTTCATAACATTAAAAAGAAACTGATACCATTACTCACTTTAGATAAAAAATATTTTTTAAATACCAGTGTAAATTTGTCTAGACCTACTTAACATACATAAACTGTTACTATAAGCTTGGTATTTCGTACGCAACCAGCTGAAAGTATCTAAAATAAAACTCTCAGTAATTTAAAAGGAATAGAATATTTTTGATTCTTATTTTGGGTAATCTCCTCCGATAATCTGTTGAGCAGATTTCTTTCTT
Organism: Hecatera dysodea; assembly: GCA_905332915.2. Lineage (NCBI taxonomy): Eukaryota > Metazoa > Arthropoda > Insecta > Lepidoptera > Noctuidae > Hecatera > Hecatera dysodea. The sequence goes on from HG995303.1 coordinate 6,355,760, forward strand.
GATTGTAGAGAATCCTATTTGAATTACATAAGAAAGCATAAATAATAATTATGATTCATGCTTATTGTATTTTATGCCTTAAACGTATTTTTCCTAATATTTTAGTAACGAATTTAAATTAATCGATTAGATTGAAATAAAAAATTAATCGATTCGCATAATCGTTTTGGTACACACTAACAATAAAAAAAAACAAAAAGAATGATGGTTGATGGCGATTATCACATTTATGCACTTCGATTTTATTTATGAAAATTAGTAAACTTGTGGGTTAAATATTAAAGAATTAATGGCGCTAAGATATGAGCATTTTATCTAATTGTTTTAATTAACGCCCATACATACGATTTTTTAAGTGGCTTTATCAAAAATGCAATTATAAATTAGGATGTCGTATGACGTAACTCTGAGGTCCAATTGGTACTACAACCGAGCCGGCGGAGGTTTGCATGTCTAGTACCAATTGGTACTACTACCGAACTATACGGTTAAGATTCCAAGATTTTCTTACATACTCGTACATAGTTAGTTACAAGTGAAGCTAATAAAAGCGTGTTAAAAATACGTATTTGAGTTCTTATGTAGTTGTTTATATGATTGCTGGTTGCTTCGTAACTATCATTCGGGGTCTAGAGCTATACAATTTAGGCCCTTTTCTTCAAGGATGAGAAATCATCAGATGACTTCTTCCGCTCTAGGCGAAGCGGAAGGGAGTGTCAGACGCTTACTGACTAAAACCCATCCGTATTCTTCCTGCTCTTTCCGTTCCAGGACGGCGATTGCAGGCACTGACTCTAGCGGGCCCCGCCTCCTCGTTCAGTAGCATACAATTTTGGCCTAGTAAGTGGCCACGTTAATCGTTTTTTGATCATCGTGGGTGCAGGTGAGTGGATATTTGAGATACTAAATGATAAATGATATTTATTTTGTAAGTAGGTTAAACATAACACTTTTACACGTCAAATATTTTTGGTCACTTTAAGCTAGATGAAGCCGGTGTTTCCTAGCCGACTACCCTGAGAAGTAACACTGAAACAAACTTACAGGTCAAAGTCTCTTTTAAAGTCCATACAATCCGTACTGGTCAAGTCATATGAGAACCATGTAGGTTAATGTCTGAGGTGGCCTTTTGAGGAAAATGCCACACAGATTTGAGTGGACCTGTCCAGATAGTGCAAGCATTTGTCAGTTACCGTGTAGCTCAAACTTAGAACTTTAAGGAGCTCAACGGTTTGACGAACAATACTCCAACAGATGGGATAATTTGATCAGTATCATCGCACTCGCACTGATTATTTATTGTGCTAATTCTCCCTCTCTAATTCTCATCTCCAAGTTATACCTGTTCGATATAAGAAAGAAGCAACATATTCTTCTGATTTTTACTCAGACGGCTGTAAATGAGTACCTATAACGGTTTCACAGTATTTTCACTAAAACATAACAAAAACGTCTAAGTGCCCTCAGCTGCGTCAACACGTGCCACTCTCCTGTACCAATGGACCCGTGACGTCATGGGTTCACTTAGTGTAGGATTACTTTAAAAGGATCCCATCGTTTAACACTATTGGTTTCATGTTACCTGTTTGTTTGAGCTTTTATTTTGGATATGCCTCTATGAGATCAGTTTACAGTGACTTTATTTACATCGTTTGCCTGCAGCTTCCCTTTTCGCAAAAAAGTAGGCCTGTTCCTTCCTGACCGCCATCTCATTTGACGGCAAGCGATCAAATGGTCGACGATAGAGCATGCTGTAGTAGCATGCTAGAAGTAGTAGTGTTCATAGTATTGCTCACTCTTGACTTAAAGACTGCTGTGTTTCTTGATAACTAGAATCTGGAGGAGGTTCTAGCTATCAGAAAACACAGATGGCGGCTCTCCAGCAGGGAATTCCATTTTAGCATTTATCTTATTAACGTAGGTACTCGGATCAAACGTATAATTATCCTGTTAAAATGTAGGTAATAAGTGAAAAGAATAACTGAACAATTTAAAAATCGTACGAAATTTTGCTTGACCCAAATCAATTCGAAGCTTCGCACAGATCTTCGTGCTCAGAGGTAGCGCTTACGACGACGACCAAGTCAGAGTCGAGTACGAAACAACTTTGAGGGCTAGGTGAATAGAAGAATTCAGCTAGGCTGGGCAGCATTTGGGAAGCTACGCCGAGTCTTTACATCGTCAATCCCACAGTGCCTAAAGACGAAAGTCTTCAATCAGTGCGTCCTACCCGTCACGGCATACGGAGCCGAAACTCGTATGGTCCACAAGCTGGACCATATGAGCGATGGAAAGGACTAAGTATACATATATGCTCGGTGTGTCACTGAGGGATCGCATCAGAAATGAGGTGATCCGTCAGAGAAGCAAGGTCATCGATATAGCCCACTGGATTAGTAAGCTGAAGTGGCAGTTGGCTGGCAATATTAGTCGTAGAACAGACAACCGTTGCAGCGTTGGGGTAAACGAGTTCTAGAGTGGAGACCGCGTCTCGGCAAACGTAGTGTAGGACGACGTCCTCAGGCACGGTGGAGTGACGATTTGCGCAGGACAGCTGGCAGAAACTGGATGCGCGAAGCCGAAAATAGATCTAAGTGGCGTGCAATTGGAGAGGCCTTTATCCAGCAGTGGACTGCAACAGGCTGTTGATGATGATGATGATGATTACAGCGGTAGTAAAACACTGTTAAATTTGCTTCTGTCTTCCTATTAATATTTGTGAAGAACAACTCGCTTAGCCCGTTTGGGCTCCGTTAGCTTCCTCACGTAATGGCACCCTAAACTAAAATACTAATTACAACTATCCACTTCATTTTATAGTAAAATTTTGCATTTATGTTAGTTTAGTGTCCAAAATACATCAGTTTGTTGTTAGTGTTACTACTGTTTGGTATCAAGGGAGTACATTTGAGTGACGTGTGCATTAGCTAATTACAACACAGGCAAACACTGGACAAACACAATGTATGCTAATTAGTATGTCTGTCTGTAAACACAATTAACTGCCGTATGCAGGGGCGTTACGGTGAAGTGTTTGCATTTTAAGGGTGGTGGTACATTTTATTATTTTAATCGAGTGGCGATTGGGTGTTTAATTCATTCGTGGATATTTTTTATTTTAGTCTAATTACATCACTACAGATGGGGTCGACGTCTGGAGGCGTCGAAGCTTGATGGAGTATCCAGAATTCGAATGTCCATAAAGGGCCTAGGCTTCTACGTTATGGCTGGTAGCGAACTTAACACCGGCGGCCTTGGAACGCATAAGGTACTAGAAGTATCACGGGTGGGGTTTAGTCAGTAAGAGTCTGACAATCCCTTCCACTCCGTCCAGAGCGGGAGAAGTCATTTGATGATTTCCCATCCAGAGAAAAAAAAGGGGGAAACCCTTACCATATCTACCTGAAAATATATCTATGCTAAATATACTGAATTAGTTTAAAATGCTCTCAGTTTTTTACCCACGAGAGGGAGTGAAAATCGATGCTAATAGAATTTTCGCTTCAGATATGACAGTTTTCTCACGATATTTGCCTTGCTTTAGAGCAATGTGGCGATGAAACAATTTTCACAATGTTTACATAGCGTGTTGCTGCTGAATATGAGTTATGTGTCTTAGATAGCAAGTATGCGTGTATTTAGAGTAAATACTAACACAAACCTATTTGTACTTTTTTTTTTTTTGTAGAAGTCGGTTGTATTTTTTTTTTGTAAAATACTTTTTTTTATTTTTCGCTTTTTCGTGGTGCACGGGGGGTGCACCACGAAAAAGCGAAAAATAAAACCCCCCCACCTAAACGTACCAATCACATTGGTGTAAACAATAAACAAACATGCGATTTTTGCAATCCCGAAATATTATTTGCTATCATTTATTGAAGAGTTTCGTTTCCTATCATCGCTGTTCTTCATCAGATCTTCACCAAACTAGAAAGGGACGACGTTGAAATACTAAGATGCTCTTCCAAACCATAAACAACACAAAAAAAATACAGTCGAATTGCGAACCTTTTTTGGAAGTCGGTTGAAAATAAGTATGGCTGTTTTGTACTGACAAAATCACCAACATATCCCATTACAACCATGTGCCCAGTTCCACGGTTGCAGAAGACCAATCCTTTACAACAAGCGCCACAATACAACTCAATCCTATTACCTACTGTTATTTGCCATTTACCGGTTTATCGGGCAGTGTAATTGACCCTTTGTTTCATAACCATAAGCGTGACCAATCATTCGAGCGATCGTGCCGCGTGATTGGTGCACTCTGACTGATCGCCCTGAACGGCGCTGATCGCGGAAACATTCGATCAGATTCGGCGGTGAAAGTTTCCTGGAATATTGTCCACGGAAATTGGTGTTATGGTATTTTTAAGGGGAATAAAAGGGGTAAATTGGTATATTTAAAGAAGAAGACATAAATATAGCACTTTTTCCCGCAGCTTCCGTGATCTATCCCACTGAATTTGTCAAAGGTCTTATGACGTTTGGGACCATTCAGCTATCCATAACGACTTTTACGAAAAGCCAGAAAGGTGGCCAAAAGTCAGAAAATCTGACATCTTTATTTTTTAATTAACACGGCACTGGGAATTTCTCCTGTGTCGTGGGTGCGTTTACAAACATACACTCTCACATACACAAACAGCCAGACCCAGAACATATACCCGTAGATCATACAAATATTTGTTCCATGTGGGAATCAAATCCCAACCGTTTCGTCTTTGCTCATTCTTGCCAAGGTGTATCGTGTTTCCCAGTTACTGGGCTGTGTCGGCCAGACAGGCAATTGCTTAAAATTGAGAAGAAGCAAGGCAAAAAAATATAGAAAGGATATTTATAAATAAACAATTAGTCATCATGCTGAAACATCTGTTTTTTCAAGTAAAAAGATATAAGACAATATTGCTGAAAAAGTCTTAGTTGGACTATCTAAAATTTTCCCCGAAAACGAAGTTTACCCTAAGTGTTGTTTGGGGTATAATTCGAGGTAGCCATACGCACATTAGCGGTATAAGATGTTCGGTAAATTAACCAGTCTGTTGGGAGAACATTATTGCGAGAATATTGTGAGGGTGAGATTATGAAGCCACTAATTGGGATGTTAAATTAGGTAATTAAATCTGAAAAACAATTTCTAAAATGTTTATAAAAAAATCTTTGAGGATTTGGTGGCAACATAATAATAGCTGCACGGTTTTATCTTTGAAGTAAAGCAGCAGTTACGAAGGTTGGTCCGTGGATGGATTACCGCTTCCTGGAAGAATCCTCAGTGGTTCAGAAGCATGTTAAGCCGTTGGTGCCAGCTACCATTTATAGATATTTGACAGTCGTTACGGATAGTCAGCAGCCAGAAAATCTGACGCAAGTCTTACCAATTACACAGTTACTGGGTTGTGGAGGTCAGTAAGCAGTTGCTTTATGTAAAATAGTAGCACTTAGCTGTATCGGAAGCTTGCCTGTAAGCCAGGCCAGCCCCTATATGTCCAGTTGATTATAGGCTCGTCAATAAAGCTGGAGTACATCTGACAAAAAAAATCAAAGCCTAAAACTAAATTTGACATTTATAATTCTTATGATTTAGCATTTATCATTATTCGTATTATTATTTTTTTTAAATTGATTTTAGTCTAAGAATTAATTATATTTGCTTTGTTAATAAAACTGCAGTGCAGCAAAAAATCTAAAGCTTAAGCCTAAATTTGACAGTTATAATTCTTATCATTATTCGTATTATATATATTTTGAAATTTAATATATTTACTTCGTTATCGGTGGAATATAGAGAACTATATAATGTAAAAAAGAACATATACTTATGTACCAATTACTAATGATTGCAAAGTAATTAATGATCGATTGATTGATGTGATTAAAAACTTTTTACAAAAAATAAAACCGACTTCTAAACAAAAAAACCAAAAAGTATAAAATAACTTTAATTTCGGAAGTCGGTGTGTTCAACAACAAAAAAGCAACCAAAAACACCGAGTTGTAGTAATTGGTACATAAGTATATGTTCTTTTTTACATTATATAGTTCTCTATATTCCACCGATAACGACATAAATATATTAAATTTCAAAATATATAATATAATACGAATAATGATAAGAATTATAACTGTCAAATTTAGGCTTAAGCTTTAGATTTTTTGCTGCACTGCAGTTTTATTAACAAAGCAAATATATTTAATTCCTAAACTAAAATCAAATTTGAAAAAAAATAATACGAATAATGATAAATGCCAAATCATAAGAATTATAAATGTTGGGCATTTTAGGCTTTCATTTTTTTTTTGTCAGATGCACTCCAGCTTTATTGACGAGCCTATAATCAACTGGACATATAGGGATAATTTCGGAACTCGGTGTTTTTGGTTGCTTTTTTGTTGTTGAACACACCGACTTCCGAAATTAAAGTTATTTTATACTTTTTGGTTTTTTTGTTTAGAAGTCGGTTTTATTTTTTGTAAAAAGTTTTTTTTATTTTTCACTTTTTAGTGGTACCTACACCCCCTCCCCTCCCCTACCTAAACGAACCAATCACATTGGTGTTAAAAAAACGTACTGCTCCTTTGCAGAGTAAACTAAGAGGTCGTCAATGTAGACAACGTATATATTTTTTTCAGATTTTTGTTGATTTTTCGAAAACCGCTTGGTTGATTTCGATAAAATTTGGGAAGTATACCCTTTCCAACAAAAAAAGAATTTTTCAAATCGGTTGACAAGCGACGGAGTTATGCGCGAACAAACAATAAAAAAAAAATAAAAAAAACATACAAACATCCGAATTGAGAACCTCCTCCTTTTTTAGAAGTCGGTTAATAAAGTTATATAAATATTTTTCCAAAACCTCCTCCCCTCACAAAACAAAGTCATAAGTATCCATAACCCTAACAGCCACTGCCAAAACCATTAGCAAGAAGATCAAAACGAAAATAGGTCAACAAACTCGATCCATCGATAGATGATCTCGGAGACTCGTAACGAGGGTTAAGTGCGAGTTCCCGACAATTTGCAAGTGATGCGGCTTGCCCTTAAAATTAATTAAGTTGCCGAGCTGGAGGTTAAAACCTTTCTCATGTACTGTGATTTCCGTGAGCCCCTAGGGGCGAAAAGGCTTTGAAACTAGCGGGGTTACTGCTAGTGAAAAAAAAAAACGGTCATACGTTAATGTGCCGTTGAATGTAACAAATACAGGCCAGAAAATAATTTTTCTGTAGGTTGTCGAATAGGATACTGTAAGGACCTATTTCCTATAAGTTCAGTAGGGATAGGTACTTATTCATTTTAATTATACAAGTAAATAATTTAATTCTAAGCAATAAATCATTGGATATTGTATATGATTAAATATAAGAAACTTGTTTAACTGTGACTGATAATTATTGTAGAATTGTAAAATTTTAAATGATAGAGAACACACAATATTTTCATCTTGCTTTTATTTAGAAGAATTACGTGTAAAATTAAACGTAAACGTATTATTCTTTTATAGTATTATAAAAGAATAATACGTTTTAAATTGCCAAAAGTGTGATTCTAGACTTACTGTTTTTTTTTTCTCGTGAAAACGGACGATGAGTCCTCCTGTCTGCAAGAGATCATGAACTGTCATGTATTAACATTTAAGTTCGTCTTTTCGTTGTCATAACACCAGTGACGTTACTAGACGCTGATTGTTTACGTTCCGTTTCACGTTATATTAATTCGTAATAGTTGTTAAAAATCAATATTAACTACAATAAAAACATTGCAGTGGCCCTTCTTATATACTATTTTATCATTTCAATAACAAAATTTTCATGAATTCTGTAATTTCACCTTCCCTGATTTGACAATAATAATTGTACCTAAAATATTTGCACGCATTGATTAATGGCAGACATGTAGCGAGCCACTATTATTTAAGAGCTTGCATGCATGTGTTATTTTAATTCTGCATTGGGCTAATTTTTATTTTTATTTTTATTCCATTAAATTGGCTTTTATAGTCCGAATAGTTAAAACACTTAAGTGGCAGTAAATTTGCTTGCAGAACGTTTGGTGGATTATGTTTAAAGACTATTGTTGCAGCATCAGAATAGCGGAAGTCCGCTGGTTATTAGAAGCATACACGTAGGACCGGTCGATGTGACATGAGGGTGTGAGGGTATGAGTGGTTAAATGGGGCTTAGCAAAGGAAGACCATTTTCAAAACAAACGTACTAACTAAGCACTGTGTGGTTCTTATTGAAAGTTCCCTACAGTAAACCTTTAAAGGAACAAAGATACGAAAATTCCGCTCGTTCAAAGTCCCTACATCTCAGAGTGGTCCTACAGAAAATCTGTAAGTTTGAAAGTAATTTATAACAACTGTAAAGTGTGCCGGGACGTTTGAATTAGCTACGTTCAATGCGAACGCAGTTACTTGTGATCTTAAGTTCGGTCCATTTTAATTTATATTGGACTTTGGGTTCGTGGATGTTTTAGCTATGAATGGTATACTTATTCAGTTCATTACACTTAGCGAATCGTTGTTTTAATATCATGGAATTTTATAATACCAAAAGACATGCGTATTATTTACTCACAAGTAAATTGTGATCAGGTGATCTGAAGTTTCCACTTGCATCTGCTTTGTACATAAAAATAATGGTACTTTTCTGAAACCATTACTTTTCTTATTGTAAAGCTTTCTGCATACTCGATAAGCATATGCAATTATTTCATATCTTGCTCCCAAATTGAACTGATTAACAGTAACGAGGTTGATAAGTGACAGGAACAACTTTTCAACGATGAACCTGTTTCCTACTCGAATATCAAAACTCAAAAAAAAAAATGAAACATAAAACAACAAATAAGATAAGCCCCCCTCGATAAGGATTATTTAAAGCCCCAGACGTTTCAAAAGATTGATGACAAGCATTCATTGTGAGATTCCTCAGCAACCGACCGCCATGCAGTGATTAGATCCTCCGTACTGTAATCCTTGAAGATTGATGGCTCATCCATTCAACTTCTTATTGATCGAATTACTCGGTCGAGTGGTGACGTCACGATAAAAGATGGCGGTTTTTTTCTGCCCGTCGTTTGTCCGTAGTTCGTATTCAAGTTATGTTTGTAATAGTAGAGTAATATTGTTGGTTTCCAGATCATCTGAAGACGGATCGTTTTCATGGAATACAAAATAATTCAGGCAAAAATTTAGATGGGGTCGTAAACCATACAGGAGTTTGTAGGGTTCATTTCATGTGAATTTCCTCCGGTTTCGCTCCTTACGGGAAACTGGTATTCGAGCTGGTATTGAGAAATTCCAAATAGAATAATAATTAGGTAAGACTACCTAGGCATTGAACCTAAAACCATATGCTCAGTAATCGCATTTGCGACTAGATCAAAAATGACACATCTTAAAACCATTATTTTACAGTCAATGTAATAAAAAGACAAATTTAATCCAGTTTAATAATCCTTTTAAACTAAGACAGTGTTCACTCAGACTAATAAAAAAGCAAAAACTGCAACGTTTTAAATCTTTAAAACGTCAGTCTTTTTACTCTTATTCTCGGATCGCTTAAGACAAGTTTCGCGTTGCATTTTTATTCGATAGATTAAGGTCAGAATAAATTTGAATCCTTCCTCGATACTACAATGCGGGTCGCTACAGTGCCCATTAAGTCATTTTGGATTACAAATCTTCCCGTCTTAAAAGACCGCCATTTTGGATTTTGGCCATCTTGGATTTAGGTGTTGAGCTTGAACAATAATGAAGTGTGAATTCTTGTGGAAAATTGTTGACGATAGCACGTTTCACGGATCACATCTTTATCGTTTACATTCTCATCACAGTCACCAACTGACAAAAACACATTAAATTTTTTGACATTGATTTTGTCGCTCAGATGAAATTGCGACTTGAATTTGATCGTTTTTTAAGATTAAGAATATTAAGCGTAATGGTAAAGAATTTAACGTAAATTTCATAAAAATGCATACCTCAAGATTCTCTTCGAATAAATTCATAGGCACTTTTGAATAGTCATGGTCAGTCAGTCAAAACAGACATGTAGCTATTTGGATATTATATATTTAATATTGTGGAGAAGAGCGTGCAAGAAACTCCACGGACACTTTAAATACTGTTATGTATTACAAAAATCTTGGTTACATTATCTATTTAAAAGAGGAACTGTATAGAATAGTTCAAAATATAAAGAATAAAATAAGCCTATCTGCTAGGGTTGCGGAATTTGTTCGAAAGAGTCGCCGCGGCCTTGGAACGCAAAGGGCTTTAGGAGGAACACGGGTGGGCTTTAGTCAGTCTGACATTCCCTTCCGCTCTGCCCAGAGCGGGAGAAGTCAAAGCCGTTGGCTGTGTAGAGATGACCAGTCTCATTTGGTGGCGCCCATTCCCCTTATTCGATATTAATAGTAAGCTGAGAATGTTTTGTCATGCGCAGTACCAACAAATGATCTCATCTGCTTCGCTTTGGACTAGACTTTTAGCCAACTTTTCTTTAACGACTGTCAAAGATCTACGATAGCTGGTACGAACGGCTTAATGTGATTTCCTAGGAATGGAGGGTCGCGGTATGACATCGGTTGTCAGTTGTCACCCAGCCCTATATATGGAACCAGGCAAATGTTGCTCTTACTTAATAAAATGGCCGATACGATAATTCTAGAGTATATCTTACTTTAATATTTTTTACTAGCTGTTTTCCGCGACTTCGTACGCGCATATACCGTTTATTACCGTAAAAATCCGCCCTACTCCCAAGGAAGCTACATGTTAAATGTCAGCTTGCAACGACCAGTAGTTTCGACTGTACTTTTTCCGTCACTGACACTCAGTTACTCATCAGTAAAGAAGGAGTTTTATGTGTATACGATTCAGTAGCCCAACAGTTTTTTTTCCAAAATATTTTCTACACAATATTTTTCAACATACTCTAATAGTACCTATGGCAACCGCTCCCCACCTTCAAATAAAACGTCCATCACGAATGACACTCGCTTTTCTCAACGAAGAAAAATTACTTGAAATTTTTTCCGCGTCTACCCACGCAGCTTGTAATTGGACCTCCGCGACCGATTACACAAGTCAGAGACTGGCTTGGGGCAATAAGAAACAGGCATTAAATATTAATGTAGGTAACTTTGTTTACTGAATTATTGATTTTCGTATGTATTTGTATATGGAATAAGGATCAAGGTTGAATATAAAGTGGGTGGTGAGTTTGGTTAGCGGTCGTGGAGATACAGGATTGGATTTGTTTGATGAAGAATTTTAGATGTGATGATGGTATAGATTAATGTATGATGTTTTTTATGGTTTTGTGGAAAACATGGTCAATTTTAGCAATAGCTAAATGATGGAATTAAGGTACTCCTCAAGTTTCCGTTATGAGAGAGAAACGGAGCTATACCCATATAATGAATAGTATAATCTCTTTTTCTTGGCCCGGCAATTAAAGAAATGAAAAATCGAATGATTATAAAGTTTGTAGAGATATATCATATTGTCATTACGCTTGGCCAAACATTTGTAAAATTGCAGTTTGTTTTTAATAACGAATGATCTTTATAATATGCTACATGAGATATAGAGTTTCTTGTCTATTCTTCTCCTTAAGACTACTTTAGTGAATGAGAGTCCTTTATTTTTGAATCAGTAAATCTTGACATTGGACAGTTTAATATTCTAATTGCAATTAATGATTTTCTTTTGTAGGAATTCATAAAGCATCAGTTTCACTGAACAAAAACAATGAAGTTTTCACCTCACCTCCAATCAAAACACACGTATTACTCCACTCCGCCTTCCAAATTCCCCCAGTGATACGCGGCTGCTATCTGCCCGCAAATATTGCGTGTCTAGTGATAAATGGATAGACAAATGGTGGCCATTTCGCCCCGACGGCTATAAACGTCACCGAGGCGGTACCCGCGGCTACGTCGCCGCTTAGCCGGCTATATTTCTGGTCGCAGACTCTCCCTTTTGTGGAAGATGGAGCTCCTAAGATTTTGCATCCAACCAATCTTGATTTTTGTCTAAGGGAAAAAAAAACCTCAAAGAAAGATTTTGTATTTGGAAGTTTTGTAACTGATCATACCTTACTAAAATATGTTTTCAACAAACTTACTCGATATTTGGTTCCAAACCCAGCGCTTTTTATAACGCTTTTGTGCTGAAAAGTGCGTCGGCAAATTACATTCATAATATCAAACCGAGATCGACTCACGCAACCGTAAATACAACAAACACAAAACAATAAATAAAACATCATAAATTATTGCATCATATCGTTTGACTCACGTCCGCTTTTGTCAGTTAGTTCACGTGTTTGTACTAACCATGCTCTCTTAAATATCATCTTACCCAAGACTCACTACGCCTTACCTACGCAACCGTCTTAACTAACCCACCTATTATCCAAGTCAGTCACGAGGAAACAGATTCCCAAGGGAACAAAAGGTATCATCGCACATCCAAACTACTAACTTTAGTCAGAACAAACTAACATGGAACACGGAAATAATGACCAGGAATTAAACACACGCGTGTAATTCTCATACAATCAACATTAGAAAGGACCACAGAGTACGGAGCATGTACTTGTACAATAGTCCAACATCAGGACTAAGTACGGAAACCAAGGCCCGATAAATAGAGTGTGGAGCCTCGGTGGTCACTGAAATCTTTCCATACAAACCAAGCTTTTAAAACCTAAATTTCAATTCAATTGTCGTGTTAAAAAAAATTTTTTTTGACAGTTTGCCACCACGATATCAATCTATACTAATATTATAAAGAGGAAAGATTTGATTGTTTGTTTGTATGGAATAGGCTCCGAAACTACTGAACCGATTTCGAAAATTCTTCAAATTTTATACCAATATTCCCACAGTAACGGGAACTACGCGGGTGAAAACGCGGGGCGCCGCTAGTCCTCTATAAAAAATACGGAAATGGCCACTCATGTCAAAGATTGGCACCAAAGTAGGATTTGAAATAATTTGTAACACGAAATAGGTTCAATTCAAATCAGAAGGCTGCCCAGTGTGCGTCACAGTTTACTCATACAATTGACAACCAGTGACGCTTTACTATGGTCGTTTTTCGGTCCACCTCCACGGGGAAAAGTCATGAAGATTATGTATTTAGGTACATATGTATGGCTTCTCTATTCGCTGCCGTACTCTGGCGAGGTGAAGGAGGTTGGTATGCGAATGACACTCAAACTGATTGCTTCTCGTTATGCGACTTGGTTTCGGTTCGCGGCTCCCGTTGGTTTGAAACTATAAGTCTTTGTGATAGTTTTGGTCGTTATAAACTATGGATGGTACCACACACGGTCGATATGCGAGTTTATTATGTATCGGGGCCTGAAAGTCTTGAAAAGGGTTTTCCTTTTTTTAACTTGGCGGAAAAAATCGGAATACTCTGTAGAACAGAATAACATCGCTAATATTTTGTTCTAATTTTGAACAGTTGCAAGTTGGCGCTAGTGCTTTTTTAAGTTTCAGCAGCAGAAGTATGTTTATGTCAGTTTATCATCCAAACTTTATGCTAGCGACCAATGTAGAAAACCATAAAATATACTGTAGGAGACACAATGTAAGATATGTTATATGTACGAGTCGTAGGAACGTGATGAAAGCATGAAACTACTAATAATGTTACTAGTAAATAATAATAGCCTAATTAGTTTTATGAAATGGTGTGAAATATATATAATACGGACATATATCACTTGGGGACTGTAATAATAGGTATGTGGAAAGGACAGTTCCATACAAATGGTAGTAAAGAGGTGAAAAGGCCACAATACGGTGTAAGACGTTGCATAATCTTGGCACGATAATGGGGCTGGAACATGGCTTTTAATTTCTGGAAATACAGTCTGACCCATTTAAGGAACTTCAAAGAGAAGTTTTTTTTTGTAAATATCTTCAAATAATTATGTTTAGTAATAATTCAAGAGCTAGACGATTTGAGTTTTTTAAGGAGAATTACAGATACTTTTGATATTTTTTTCAGTAGAAATCGTCGTAACGTCAACATTGTCAACGATTGAAAAAAAAAGCAAACAAACTTAAACTTCACAAAAAATAATTCACGACAAAGACGATCTAGTTTTACAGCCACTCAAAAAAAAGAACATTTTAGAAACTAGCCTTGCAAATAATCTGCCAAGATTGCGGAATTTGTTCGAAAGAATCACCGTGGACCGAGAACGCAAATGGCATTTGAAGAAACACGGGTGGGTTTTAGCCAGTAAGAGTCTGAAACTCCCTTTCGCTCCGCCCAGAGCGGAACCAGTTTGATGATTTCCCATCCTTAAAAAATTCTTCCAATAAATACAAGACAAAATTGACCCACCATCCACATATCAACAAGAGTCTGAAACTGCCTTTAGCTACGCCTAGAGCGGAACCAGTTTGATGATTTCCCATCCTTAAAAAAACCTTCCAATAAATACAAGACAAAATTCAAATGTAGTACTTACATCTACAGCAACATGTCCGTAATCTTGTGGTGAAACATTCGAAAACAGGAAAAGATAAATAGTGAGATAATAAAATATATTGCAGAAGTTACTTCAAGGTCTGAGGAAGCAGACCGGAATGTTTTACAGTTGAAAACTTATTACGAACAGAAATTCCCTTGATTTATTTGTGTCGTGTGGTTGTGTTATGCATTGCTTATTTGATGGGGTGTGTATTGAAATATATTTACCTTTTCGGAACGGTAAACAGTTTAATCGCATCATCCAGAGACTAAGAAAAAGAACTGTGTTATTTAACATTATATTTAAAAGTTAAACTTTTTGAAACCTTTTTTTATACATGTAACCGGAAAAAAATCTTTTTACAAAAAATACAACCGACTTCTACACAAAAAAAAAAACAAAAGGTTCAAAATAAATTTAATTCCGGAACTTGGTGTTTGTGGTTGCTTTTTCGTTTCTTGAACACCGACTTTCAAAATTAAAAGTTATTTTGTACTTTTTGTTTTTTTTTGTGTAGAAGCCGGTTGTATTTTTTTTTTTGTAAAAAGCTTTTTTATTTTTCACTTTTTAGTGGTCAATCACTTTGGTAAACATAAACGCCAAAAAATTCATCGTAGAGCCATGGGAAAATTTTTACGTGGGATGGCATGTATAACTCATATTTGACCAAAATGTCGCTTATACTTCCTTTTTACCGTCGATATGCACTCCTTGCATCAATTTCCAGATCAGCCATAGTGTCATTGGGATTTGCATAAGGGAATCCTCAGAAGTAGCACAGAGTGTTGAGTTAAAATACAGAAAGCAAAGAAAGAAATAAAAAACCGTTTTTTTTTGTTTTTGCGCCAAGCATGACGAATGCCAAGAAAATAATCATAAAAAATGACAAACGTTATGCTATTTGGGAAGGTTTGCGTCACTTTTGCGCAAAATGACCATCGCTCAGTATAGTTGCGTTGTGTTCGAATTAAATAAATAAATAAATAGTGCTGGGACACGTGTACTAGACAGAGCCATAGTGCTGGTTTTCAGCGACATCCAGCGTTAATACCTAGTATAGACTACCAACTGTTCCTTCGAAAGATTTTTAAAGCCTACAGACAACTTCCTGCAAACCTAAATAAACATCTTTTCTTGTTTTCTCTTCAGACAAATTACAGTTCCCAGTAGGTGTTTAACGAAGTTCTATATTAGTTTATATCACGTTTTGCGTCCAAACAATGTTTGGAAATAACTAGGCTATTGATATGCACTGTGTGGCGAGGAGCCAGTTGATTACCAGTATTGCATATGTACCTGACCTCTGCTCAATGAATTGATACCCCTTAGCATGACTAGTGTCAGTTTTTTTTTTTTTGTGATGTTCAAGGTATACAGGAAGTTCTGTGTGTAATAGGGGGACCACACGATATAGATTTCCATAAAGACTTCCATAAACTTCTACACAACAATTCAGACGAAGCTCGGTGTCATAGTTTTTTTGTTAATTCAGAGTTTAAAGTCTGTCCAGACTATAGTCTGCATAGTGTAGATCCCATTAACGGATGACCAGCCATCTACGAACCCATCTCGACAAAATAACCCGAATAGCTTGGCTTATTTAGCTACGACCTCCTCACTCTTAAACCGATGGCTTCTTGTTTTATGATTTGATTTTGGTTCCATCAGGTTGGAAACTATGACATATTGGGACAATTTTGGTTGTTACGGACGGTATCACCCACACACAGTTCAGGTATCTTACTATAGCTGCCTGAAATTCTGGAAAATAATTTTACTGATTTTCTGATTGTTTTCTACCCGAGTTAAAGAGTACGAGTTCCAATAAACCTAAACTTTTTCGAGAGATTTCTTCAATTTTCCTCAACGCGTTTTGGCCGTTTTATTAAGTGACGCGAAATTCTCGATGTTTAATTTCGGAACAAGAGTTGTGAGCTGTTTTAACGTTCAATGAGCATTTACGGTCTTTGGGTTTATTTATTATTATATACTTTATTGTACACCTCGTATTCCTCGTAATAATAACAGGAAAAAACATTTATAAAAACAAGTGTACAATGGGCGGTCTTATCGCACAAGGCAATTTCTTACAGAACCTTTGGATGGACTGAACGAAAGGAGATAGATTTAGGGCTGTCAGTGTACAATTGTTTTTTTTTTCAGATTAAAAAAACTAGATAATCATGATGAGATTAAACACGATAAGTAGATTTCGTAAGCGTAAACGTCAAATTGTATTGGAACGGAATAAGCGCCGTCTAGCGACAATAACAGAAAACCTTTGTATTTTCTGTACTTTTTGACATAAGCGAACATTTACGTTAACGAAAAAAACTCGCACTAAGCCCTCTGGGCCTTTTTTTTTTTTTTTTCTGGATGGGAAATCATCAAATGACTTCTCCCGCTCTGGGCGGAGCGGAAGGGAGTGTCAGACTCTTACTGACTAAAACCCACCCGTGTTCCTGCTTGTGCCCTTTGCGTTCCAGGGCCGCGGTGACTCTTTCGAACAAATTCCGCAACCCTAGCAGGCACTGACCCTATGGGGCCCCGTCTTCTTTGCTGACGGCTCTTTGAGGCGCGCGTGGAACACGACGCGCCGTCGACTCGGGCCTGGTTGCTATCGGACGGCGAGCCACCCATAGCTCGCCATCCGCAGGCCCGCGCCTACGGTGGCCGGGAATCGCCCTGCGTTTCCCGACGCCCGGGGCGTCTTCTCCTGTTGCGGCGGCTGGATAGAGGGGCTTCCCTCTCTCGCACGCGCTCCGCCTCCTCCTTCGCTAGCATTACTGCTTCGCAGAAGGAGGCGGCCGCCTCCCATGCCTCCTCGCTCCCGACCATGGCTTGAACCAGGGCCGGACGCGAGAGGTCGCCGCCGCCGATCGCCTCGATGAGGACACGGCGGTGCTCCGCCCAGGCAGGGCAGACCTCCATCGTGTGCTCCACCGTGTCCTCCGGGCGATCCACACAGTGATGACACCCGGACGTGTCCTCCCGCTGGATCCGACACAGGTACCTCCCGAAACAGCCGTGTCCGGTGAGCACCTGTGTCAGGCGGAAGGTGAGGACGCCGTGGCGTCTCTCTAACCACTCCTCAAAGAGGGGACTTATCGCCGCAATGGCGGCGTGCCCAGCGCTGGGTTGCAGCAGTCGCTGTCTCCATACCTCCGTGAGATCCCGCCGGAGCTCCGTCCGCTGCGCAGCAATCTGCCGCGGCAGCAGAGTTTCGCCCCGGCGTAGCGCCTCCACGCGCAACGCGTAGACGTGCGCGAGGGCTCTCGCCTCTAGATCCCACGGCAGCAATCCGGCAAGGAGGTTCGCCGCCTCGCCGGAGACCGTGCGGTATCCCCGGATCAACCGGATGGCCATGACCCTCTGGGCCGAGACCAGGTGGCGCGCTGGCAGTCGCCTCAGCGACAGCGCCCACACCGGGGCCCCGTAAAGGGCCATGGACCGCACGATCCCCGCGTACAGCCTCCGGCAGGAGGCGTTTGGTCCCCCTAGGTTGGGCAAGAGCCGCTTGAGCGCAGCCCCGGCCCGCCCCAGTTTGGGAGCCAAACGGCGGAAGTGCTCCGCAAAGTTCCACCGGCTGTCGAGGACGAGACCCAAGTAGCTCATCGTCGACCCGACGCCGATGCAAACCCCTCCCACCGTTATCTGGGATCCCGATGGTGGCCGGTTCCGAGGGCCGTGAAAACACATAGCCTCGGACTTGTGTAGGGCCACCTCGAGACCCAGTTGCCGGATCCTCCCAACGACTGCTGCAACCCCGCGTGTCATCAGGTCGACCGCCGCCTGGTGCGACCCCCCCTGCGCCAGAACCAGCGTGTCGTCAGCGTAGCAAGCCCTCTGGGCCTGCGTTGTGGGTTGCCTTAGCTTTGCAACAAGTCTGTCACGATTTAGAGCTAAAAATATTTTTCTATAAATCTTTTTTCTGAAATCTACAAAACGTGGCTTAAGAAAATGATTCCGTTACAACGGTCTAATAATTTCAAAGTCAAAACGTTTATTTCAATTAGGCCATTAAACGGCACTCTTGAACGTCATCATTAAAAGTTTAAATTAAGTGACTGTAGCGTCCATTTGCAAACGTACAATTCTTATGGAGAAGAACGGACAAGAAACTCCATAGTTACTCTTTTAAAATTAATGTTTTACAATATTTGGTATACAAAAAATACGTCATATATGTGAGGACGATGAACCAAGTATTACCAACAGAGGTAAACTTCTAAATAAGCTCATGGTACTCACATATTAACAAATATTGAACCAGTAGGCGAACAGAAAAAAAAAGTACAAGACACAAAAAAAAGCATTCATAAATTCAGATCTGGGTGTGTCTACAGCTCCAAATGCATTACCCACTGATCTACTTTATTAAAAAAAACGTTGATGCCTTGGCCTGATTTCGAAGACTTTCTTAATAGTCGATTTAGCTTAAAATCTTGGAAAGCTTACCGCGATTTATCGAATGAAATGATGAAAAGAAAAGGAAATTCTCATTTCTTTAAATTCACGTGGTTTTTGCACTGTTCTTTAGAGTATCTTTGTTCTTTTAGAAACTGTTTTTCTATAGGTATTGGCCTTATCTATACTCATTGGCGTGCAGTGGTTCGAGTTAGGGTAGGCCAGAGAAAATGTCCAAATAAATTTTAAAAAATAACCACATTATTCAGGGTTGATTTTTAATGAAACGAGTTTTTTTTTAAATAGCCTATAAAAACAAAAAAAAAAAACATTTCAACCCTGAATAATGTGGTATGTTTTTTTTGGACATTTTCTCTGGCCTACCCTAACTCGAACCACTGCACGTATAGACTATACTACTAAATACGGGAATTCGAATAGACTGAACCATGCCGAGGTCCCTCTAACTTGCCTAGCAATTGTAAATACGCGAAAAATAAGGGCTACAAAAAAATGTCCGGCACTGACAGTGTACCGTTCTTTCTTCAGCCGTGCTATTCTGAAAAGTTTATTTGCGAAATCACTTCTGAATCCGCAGTGAAATTATGTGAAGAGTTATTCATGATTTCACTGTGAAATCATGTGAACTTAAAGAGTTTCTCATGATTTCACTGCGGATTCAGAAGTGATTTCGCAAATAAACTTTTCAGAATAGCACGGCTGGTAATACTACGAGTACCAAATAGCAATCAGCACATTATTCGTAGCAACATCCTATCGTGCAAATTCTCCCTTTGAACATTCATCAAAAGCTATTTACAAAGGCTTAGCTAAACCCCGTGTTAATGTAGCAATTACATTGCAATAAAACAATACTAAAGAAAATATGTTCATAAACACGCCCAGACAATTTTTTTGTAAACCGTCCACAGCAACATAATAAAGGAAGAATTTTGCAAAACATTCTCTACTAAACTTTTCAAAGAGAAAAGAAATATTTGATTCCACTCTGTATATTTTGTAAATAACTCTGAAAAGCTTTGCAAATTTTATTAGAAGTTAAAGAGTACTTTTTTGAATAACTAGTTTCCTTTTCGCAGTATTCTGTTCTAATTTCAAAAAGTAGAAAGTTGGTGACAGTGTTTTTTTTTTTTAATTTTATCACCAGATACTTGTTTGTGCCAGTTTGGCATCCGAACTTTTTGCTAATAAAGGCTTCATCGAAGGAGATATGATGTAAATATATTATGTTGGGGACATCAAAAATGTAGTGGGACAGGATGAAAACAAGCAAGTAATAAATTACGACGAATTGCCAATTATACGATAAAAGTTATAGGCCTAATCAGTTTTATATAATGTCGAGAAATTTGACGGACATAATTGGAGACCGTTTACTTGGAATATGTGGAAAGGACAGTATTCCTAATAAAAAGTATTAGAGGTAACAGAGGTGACAAGGCCATACTAAGGTATGTACTGTAGTGTTTTACAATCCTGCTGTAACGGGTGGTGGTAGTAATACAAACAATACATACAGCAACTCGTTTGTGGAATGCATTACCCATGGAAGTGAGACGTGCTTAAACGCTACCAAAACGTTTAAAAAATCAGTCAAAGAGTACACTGTGTGAAAGAGTACAAAGAAGATACTGGAATGCGATAGTTATAGTTAAAGAAAGAGGAAGATTCTAATTCAAACGGAGGTCCTAATTCAAATAGAGTTCCCGATCTAAATGGTTCCTGATTTAAATGAAGTTCCTCATTCAAGTGAACTGGGAAACAAATGGAGTTTTTGATTCAAATAGAGTTTCTGATTCAAATGGAGTTCCTGATTCAAATAGAGGTCATGGTTCTGGGCCTATTACTCCTAGTTAGATTTATAGACTAGCATAGCCAGGTAGACTATAGCTGAGCTACTTGTCTAGACTTATTGTTGTCAACTTAAAAAGTCAGCTGATAGACGTCTTTATAATGTATGTGTGTGTAAACTTATAATAACACAGATGTAATTTGTGTCAAATGCCACCCTATGTTACATAGAATATACTCACAATTAAAGTCTTAAAACTGAACTTGTCTTTTTTTCTACATTTCCACTGTACAGAATCATTTTTTTTTTGGATAAGTTGACTGAAGATGATTCTGGTGAGTTTTTGCGTAGCCTCTTCATTGAATGTCGCCGTTTAATCAACGAGCTAATTTATGTATGTATGTATGTACCTTATGACGAAAATACATATATGAAATATTTAATTTTTAAAAGCACACTATATAAAGAAGCTTTTTAGTTAATTATATAAATCAATGGTTGCAAAATTTATAAATATGTGAGTAGGTATCACTTATAAAAAAAAATTGCCTCTGCTGTTATTACTTTGTTGTAGGTACTTATTAATAGTACAGTACTTACTTAGTGTTATTTTGGGCGCATCGTTCTCACGTATAATCAAATGTTTAATGTATAAAAAATATTGTAAAACTATATTTAAAAAGAGTAACTATGTAGTTTCTTGTCCGTTCTTCTCCATAAGAATCTACATTTTACGAATGGACTATAGTCAATATAGAACTAGAACAAAATGGAACTAGAGTCACTATAATATTTTTATTTTCATTTCAAATCGTTTTGGCGTTCAAAAGTGCCTTTTAATGGTCTCGTTGAAATAAATGAATTAATTTTTATTTGTACGGTCCCCACGTACAGCTGAGTTTTTTTTCTGAACGGGACTGTACAACCGCCTTCAGATGGTACTCGGATCATACCGAAATCTCGGATATCGTAGTCGGATCATGCTACTTTTCCAATAGTGTGTTACAATTTTTGTGTTACTTGTATTGTCTATTTGCATGCCATCTTTAATGGCGGAATGTGTGTATACACTAATTGTACTAAGTAACGTCTGTACCTACCACATTTTATGAAAACAAATGATTATGATATGATTATAAACGATGAACTTCCCGTTAACCCAGAAAAATATAACTTCCTGTTTTTTATTCAACCAAATTACAGTTGCCAGAATAAACTAAATTGATCCTCAGCTAGTCATTGTGGACCAATTCTACGAATTTTAGATCACGTTTTGCGTCCAAATAATGTTTGTAAATAAATATAAGTAAGTATGATCTATTTCATATAACATGATAAGACAATCTGTTATTGTTTATAACATGTACATATGTAGTTACCGCTAGTAACATCAGATATTCTGAGAACATCATGCTGAGGTCAGACGCACAAATTCTGAGATAACATACTGTATATAAGGTAATGTTTTAAAACTCTTGGATCATACACTTCGGAATTATCGTCTCATTCGTTAGCCTAGCACCACCCTAGTTTACTCAACAAGATGGCTTTCAAGGTTAGTATTTCTTGTTATTATAGTAACGTTCTCAAAATAATAGTGCTTAATAGTGTGTCTGATATAAGTTTTATGTGACTGAGAGTGTCAATGTCCATGGCTTTTCTTGTGTGTGTTTTTAGACATCTATCTACGCTATGGGTGTAGGGCAAAGTGGCTGTTTACACGGTGAGAGGTTTACAGCATCGCACTGGTGTAAACCTCTCATTGTGAAAACTAAGGTGAAGTAAGCTTGAATTGTGTATGGATTAACGGCTCACTCCATTTTCACTTCACCTCCCTTGTACGCGTTTTCTATAGACATCTATCTACGCTATGGGTGTGGGGCGAAGTGGCTGTTTACACGGTGAGAGGTTTACAGCATCGCACTGATGTAAACCTCTCATTATGAAAAGTAAGGTGAAGTAAGCTTGAATTGTGTATGGATTAACGGCTCATGTTCACTTCACCTCTTCCTCAACGGTGAGATGTTTATAGAGTCACAGTGCTGTTTTTCGAAGAGATTCTGCCGAACTTTTCATAGTTCCTTAGTTATCCATACATGTCTAATAAAATATTTTTTTCTTGTTTCAGATTGTATGCTTGGTTGTGGCGTTGGCTGTAGCTAGCTATGGTAAGGTTCATATTTATTTTTAACAAGTAGCGCCCCGCTGTTACTCCCGCGTTGTTCCCGTTCCCGTGGGAATACGTGGATAAAATATAGCCTATGATACTCACAAATAATGTGGCTTACTATTGGTAAAAGAATTTTCAAAATCGGATTGATAGATCCAGAGATTACCCCCAACCTTAACCTTTTTATAATCTTATATATAAAATTCTCGTGTCACAATGTTAGTTACCATACTCCTCAGAAACGGCTTGACCGATGTTTATGAAATTTTATATGCATATTCAGTAGGTCTGAGAATCGGCTACTATCTATTTTTGATATCCCTAAGTGATAAGGGTTGTCCACCTCTAACATTTTTTATTTTATTTTATATGGCAAAACAACGTTCGCTGGCTCAGCTAGTATTAGTATAGATTACTGTTTTATTAGAGTTCCGTAATAGAAGCGCAATACGTTTAAGTGGGTAGATGTAAAAGCAAAGGTGGACTACTAAAGTATATCAATGCCAATAGTCGGTTTCCGTCCTTTTATATTTCTCGTGACGTCACAAGTTTAATACGAGCGTAGCTACTTATAGCTGTAACAAGATACTTGTCGTCAAATTGCGTAAATGGACTCGCTTAGGGTCATCATCATCATGAATAGCCCGACTTTGGCTACAGCTGAGCGTGACCCCTCTTTTCTTGTTCCAATGGCCACGTTCTTGAATCAACCAGTTGTGCCCTCTATGGCAATACAGTGTACTGCCCATTTTGCCGTTGGACTGCCAACACTTCTTCCAGTTCGCTGATGACCTATGTATCATCATTGCGCTATGTATCCATATTAGTACGTCTTCGCATCTCGGTCTAGTAACCGTATCTACCTTAAAAGCGTATACGCCTTACGTCATTTCATACAAATTTTCAAGTCCTTATTTTCCACATGACTAAACTGATTTTAATTAAACTTTACTCACATAAGTAACTAGCTGCTGCCCGCGACTTCGTCCCCGTGGAATCCCCGATTTTAAAACATTCTTTGTCGCTGCTCCGCTCCTATTGGCTTAAGCGTGATGATATATAGCCTAAAGCCTTCCTCGATACATGGTCTATTCAACCCAAAAAGAATTTTTCAATTCGAACCAGTAGTTCCTGAGATTAGCGCGTTCAAACAAACAAACAAACAAACAAACTCTTCAGCTTTATAATATTAGTATAGATTGGTCTAAAAAGTTAGTTGAAAACATTTTCGATAAATAGTGTTACAGTTAAATGAGACCCATTTTAATTATATTATTTATTATTTTTTTTATTATATTTGTCCATACAAACATGACATTTTGAAAATGTTTTTAACTAATTTTTTAGACCTATGTGTCCCGTTTAGAAGTTTCATTAAAATCGGTTCAGTCATTTCGCAAAATAGTGACTTGAAAATTTGTATGAAATGCCATACGGCGTACACGCTCTTAAATTCACTTAGGGTAGAAACCTCAGTCGAATGACAATATATGTAGCTTGTAAAGATTACTTTAATAAAGCATAATTATTAACGATTACTTGCCGCACGCGATTCAGCCCGCGTGAATGTCGAATATCATCCCAAAGGAACATAAAGTATCCTTTGTGTTATTCTAGACTTTAATCTACCTCTGTGCAAAAATCATCATGATCTGTTCAGCTGTTCTGACGTGATTGAGTAGCAAACATCCGTTCATCCATACATACAAACTTTCGCATTTATAATGTTATAGTAAGAATGTCTCAACAATATGCTTCAAGGTACCTACCGTACTGCTTAGCCCAAACTGGGAATACAAGAGCGTGGTTATATATATTATAATACTAGCAGCGCCCCGCGGTATCACCCGCGTAGTTCCCGTTCCCGTGGGAATATGGGGATAAAATATAGCCTATGTTACTCAGGGTGAATGTAGCTTTCTAATGGTGAAAGAATTTTTGAAATCGGTCTAGAAGTTTTTGAATTTATTCGTTACATACAAAAATACAAATCTATCCTCTTAATAATATTAGTATAGATACATAGTACAGATTCCACAATATATACATACGGTGATTAAGGGACTAGGTCAACGACCGTGGTTCGTGGTTAGGTATACATTCATCTGGCATAGGAGATAGCAATTTAGTTATCTGTAGTAAAAGAACTTGTGCAGTCGTGTTTGCGAGGACAGTGATTTAAAATGAAAGGTCTATTTTTATTTATTTAAATAATTTGACAAACAGTTTGAAATGACATTTAAAAGAGTAACTATGAAGTTTCTTGGCTGTTCTTCTCTTAGAACTTACCATCGCGAATGGACACCTTGTGTTTTTTTACTGTAAATTTTGACGTTCATAAGTGAAAATAAAACCATTAGGACTCACAAGTTAAATACCAGAATATCAGCCAGGAGTCAGTTTTGTACCTAGTTAACGACATTTATGAATACCTTGGGGATATATTTTAATTTTATTACCTACATACTTTGATCTGCGGGCGTACCATGACGTCTTAAAACGTGAGTCTTCCGAGCGAGAGAGCGAGAAAGAGGGATAGAGTTATACACCATAGGGTGTATAACTCTATCCCTCTTTCTCACGAAGACTCACGATTTAACACCTCATGGTACGCCCGCTGGTGTGGTGTCCGTATGGTGCTCTGGTGCGTGTCACTGCTATCAATATTTCGTTCTGATAGAGCGACGGAGCTGTACATGAAAATAGCACTATCCCTTTTTCGCAACGGACGCATGACGACAATGGCATAAAGTTGAGTCTCTGACCGTTCTATAACATCCTTCTAGAATGGACCCTTCAACTTATTCGTCAAAAACAACAAATGATATCGTCACTATTCGACCCAACTAAAACTTTTCCTATAGCTTGCAAATAACAATATATGTTCATATAATATGTATAGGTATAAGATAAACTTTGCTCTTCCGATCGTAAAATTTAATTAATTAATGTTTTATGTTTATTTGTGATAGTGCTTTATATGTGTGATGCGGTTGTGGCGTTGTGTTGTTGCTCTGTAAATGGACCTTGTAGAGAGCTGTCCAACTGAAACGTTGCCATTAGAATTGAGAGAAATCTTGAACGATGCTATACTGCACTCGGATTATTGCGCTATTGCGTTGATGCTGCATTACTTTCTGGTGATTTTGCGTTTATTATTCATTTATTGGTTCACCAACAATTGTTTACACTGGTTTTGTGTTAAAAATATCATGCAATAAATGATTATACATCAGTGCAACAATCACTTATAGGTAAACACCGCATGCTTTAGGAATTTGTACAAAAAAAAAACGTTGTTGGACTTACAAAAATCGTGCGTTCTATGTATAATATATTATGCAAAATTTTGCTATCTTCTAAGAATGCGTGTAGTTTTGGTTGAATAAGACACTGTACACAGGGGTAGTGGCTTGAAAAAAAAATAGTTGAGAGCACAAACAAAAAAAAAAAAAAAAAAAATTCGTTAACTCTTTCGAACGACAATCCTGGTAGTCTCTTCTACCAACAAAAATAAAAAAAAAAGCCAACTGTCTACACACTCAGAACTACTTTCTGACTTTCTTTAACCTCCAATGCTTTGTCTGCAGGATTCCCACACTATGGTGGCGGCAACCAGGGCTATGGTGGTGGTAGCCAAGGCGGATATGGCGGCAACCAGGGTGGATATGGCGGCAACCAGGGTGGTTTCGGTCAGGGCGGACAGAGTGCCTACCCCAACGGTCAAAGTGGCTTTGGACAAGGCTGGCAAGGTTACCCTCAGTCCGGGTCAAACATCCCTCAAGGAGGCGTTGTAGGCCCTAGCAACCAGGGAGGATTCGGGCCTGGAAACCAAGGCTTCGGACAACCAGGTCAGGGTGGAAATCAAGGTTTTGGTGGACCAGGACCTCATGGCAACTCTGGCTTTGGTTCTACTGGATTTGGGGGTTCAGGACCCAGTAACAACGCTTACCCGTCAGGGGGTCACAGTTCAGGGGGTCACAGCCATGGGGGTCACAGAGGAGGATACCAGGAACATGGATACTAGATAGAGTTTTATATTATTGATTGAACTGAACTGTGGTAAATTTTGTGTTTTTATTATGTGAATAAAAAAGATTATTTGTTTATTTGCTATCTTTTGTTTACGGAAAATATTATGCAAGTTTTAAAGGTTATCATAAGAATGAGAGTTCAACTTAGATAGAGATAAGCCAGTCGTTATCATTCAGAGAGAGAGAGAATACAGTTTTGTTTGCACAGACGGCGTCATCGACCCCTTGTATTTCATTTACTAAAGTTCCAACAGAATATTAAAAAAAAAAAACAGAATTATTTTACGATCACTCGCGTGGCTGCGTTTTAGTTTGTCACAGCCAATTTCAAAGAAACTACTGGATCGATTCAATTGAAAGGTACACAAATGAACGAAGACATTTTTTGGAGAGCAAATTAGAATAAATTATATTTAGCAGTGGTCGTCGAGAAGTAAAGGCCCCGACTTACGAAATGTAGGTCGCGGGTTCAAACCCAGCCAGGCGCATTACTTTGTGTAATTAATTCATCACCACTGCTCTCAAAACTCATCGTGAGGAAACCGGCATGTCCTAGAACCAAAAATTCGAAGACATGTGACATTCACCAACCCGCACTGGGCCCGCGTGGTGGATTACGGCCCATTCCATCTCCGAGAGGGGAGGCCTGTGTCCCAGCAGTGGGAACATTAAAAGGCTGAATAAGCTATGCTTAGGTATGCTTATATTTTTCAAACATGTAAGTGAACTTATTCTAAGGGTGTAAAATACATTTTCTTCAGCCTTTTACGGACATTTGGAATTCTAAACAGTAAAATAGCATATTAATATTGTTATATTCAGATATTTACAACGCTGACCACAGAAACAAAGCTGCTGAATAAAAGCTTGTTAAGTAAAACCGCTGTCCAGTTTTTTGGCTTCATTAATTAACATATACGTAAGTCAAAGCCAAAAAAACTCAGAAATAAAATGAACGTTGTTCATCTTTGTTCCAACGCATATTTAGGCTTGTGTTATGCACGAGCAAGCAAAGCACTTTATACCATACCACCAGTATAACTTCAACCTCCCGCCCTCCCTTTGAGACTGAAATTGAGGATATTACAAG
Organism: Hecatera dysodea; assembly: GCA_905332915.2. Lineage (NCBI taxonomy): Eukaryota > Metazoa > Arthropoda > Insecta > Lepidoptera > Noctuidae > Hecatera > Hecatera dysodea. The sequence continues at coordinate 6,383,776 of HG995303.1, forward strand.
GGGATTATGTGTAGTAGTGGAGGTCGAGAAATAGTGGCTCTTTTTCGGTTCGTCTAGTATGCATTGCCAGGCTGACAATCCTATTTCAAACACGTTTGGTGTAACGTCGGGTGTCTAATTCAAATAAATAGTTTATATACTACGTGCACTGAACGTTGAGTATCTAGGACAAAGAATCTATTTATTTCTTTAGTTCCTGTGTAGTTCAGTCAACGAAATAAAGGGTAGACATTCAAGCTACAAAATCATTGGGACCCTTTCAAACCAGAAACACAAATAAAACATGACGTCTGCGTCTCCCGAAGGAAAACAGATCCATATTTCGACAGTTGGGTCTAAGTCCCATATGATAAAGGAAGAGCTATTAACCGTGCACAAAACAGATTTTGACCTGCTACTGTAAAATCCAGATGTCAAAATAAAATGACACTTACCCTGGCGGAAATAAAACTCAGAGAAGACTGCTACGAGTTAAAAAGTAAGACAAAAATGAGAGCTAAGCACAAGTGTTGGAAGGTACAGACACTAAATCTCTTAATAAGTCTTCTCCAACTTTATTACGGTCAGCTTCTTCTTGGATCTTATTGGATGTAGCTAAGTATCAGTATTTTACAAGGATCGACTGCCTAACTGACATCTTTGGCTGTGTTGGTTTTCCTTGGATCAGTTTGTGATATATCTACTTGTCAAAATTCACTGCTGATGTGCTGTATTCAGCACATCATCAGCATAATTTCTGCCGAAACACATCCACTGCTGGACTTATACTTCCACAAGCGTCACTACATCTTGCATCCAGTGGATTCCCGTAGCCTTCGCCAGGTCATCGTACACCTATGTATATAAGAACAAGAAGAAAGTGTTCAGTACAAGCAGCCGGAAATGTAATCTATACCTACTAATATTATAAAGAGGAAAGATTTGATTGTTTGTTTGTATTGAATAGGCTCCGTAACCAATGAACCGATTTGAAAAAATATTTTACTGTTGAGGTATCCCCGGGTGGCATAGGCTATATTTTATCCCCATATTATTTATAATACATCGCCGACTCAAAGTATTTAGATTACCTACCTGTTATGTTTTTATTATTTCTTAAAATTAAGTTGTGTATTTTCTCTATGGGCCTAGCTGCCTGAAAATAAAGTATTATGTATAAAAAATATCCCCACGGGAACGGGAACTATGTCCCTAATATTTACCGCACGCGCACATAATTACAAAGCTTTCATATTGTTTAAAACAGCAACGTAATCTTGCTCCATATAACATAAACGCATCCTAGTCCACTAATACATACTGCCGCTCGCAAACTGCATTACTTAGCAAAACATACAAAATGGATGCTCCGGGACTCGGGCTTCTTAACGGTTTGCAAAATATGCGACAGCCACTTAATTGAGAGAAGCGAATTACTATCGTGATGTGTTTAGTATGGAGTAAGATTTTTATGTTTTATAATGGTTTGACAAATTTTGGAGACATTTAATAGTGGGGGGGCCTCTGATAAGGAGGGCCGTTGAACTGGTGTGGGACGTAGGAGTTCCACTAGATGTGGGAGGCATATTAATTTAAAAAAATATCAAATCTTTATCTCAAGTCTCAACCATTACAATATTATTTAATTTGATAACTATAAATAATATAACATATTATATGTATAACCAAAAATGCAAATATAATTAAATTATCATTGAATTTAAATATATATGAAACTATAAATTTAATTACATAACATTTAATTTAATATTTCTGTTGTAATTGTCTAGGTGTTTCTATTAAATTATTGCATACAATAAGAAGCATGTATAAAGGAAGAAGAAACTGACTCCTGAAATACAGGTATTACATACCTAGCTCTGGAATCGGGGCTTCACATTGATTGTAATATGTATGTTTTAAAAATAAAAAAAATATTTATTATTTATAGGAATGGTCGGGGCTGGTACAGCGGTGAACGGCTTTTGTCTGAAATGATCATGAGTCACGGACCAAAGCAAATGAACAATGATAAGACATTATTAATGTGGTGTCCTATCGATTTCATTTCCTGTAGTTAGACTAGGGTTTACATACCATTCCTACGAGGCGGCTTGCGCACTGGCCGGATCTCCGCCGTGGGACCTGGAGGCGAAGGTTCTCGCGTCACAGTATCGGTGGCGCGAGGACGCGCGGGCGCGCGGCGAGCGACTGATGCAGCGACACATTGAGCTGCGTCGGTCGCAGCTGCGCGAGGTCCTGGTGGCGGAATGGCGGGACAGGCTTTCACGCCCTACCGCCGGCCTCGCCACTGTCGAGGCCATCCGGCCAGTGCTCGATCTTTGGCTCGGGAGAAGGCACGGCTCCCTGACGTTTCGTGCGACACAGGTCCTTTCGGGGCATGGCTGCTTCGGGAAGTTCCTGTGTCGCATAGGCAGGGAGCCGGACGCTCGGTGTCACCACTGCGTCGACTGTCGGGAGGACACGGCGCGGCATACGCTGGCAGAGTGTGCCGCTTGGGAGGAGCCGCGCCGTGACCTCATCTCTGTGGTGGGCAGTGACCTCTCGCTACCGGCCGTAGTCCAATCTATGGTCGGCGGCGAGGATCCGGACCCGAGGTGGCGGCGCGAGGTGTTCCCGTGCGCCCCTCTCTGAAGTCACGGAGGGTGTTTAACACCTCACTCCCTCCGTAGACGCGAGGTGGCCCGCAGAGGCGGGCCGGCACCAGCCGGGGATTATGGATGTGGTATACGTTCCCGCGATCCCCGGCGTAGGTGAGAGTTGGAACACCGGGGTGGTTTTAGTCAGTAAGAGTCTGACAGACCCCTCCGCCCGCCCCAGGGTGGAGGACATCCATGAGGATTTCCCCCTCGGAGGAAAAAAAAAAAAAAAGGGTTTACATACCATCATCTGCCTAGCCTTTTCCCCAACTACATTGGGGTCGGCTCCCAGTTAAACCGGATTCAGCTGAATACCAGTATTTTACGTGAAGTGGCTGACTACCACACCTCCACAACCCATTAACTGGGGAATATGGTACTTCTTGGCAAGAACTGGTGTCAGATTTTCTGACTTCTGACAATCCGTAACTACTGCCAAAGATCTCCAAATGACAGCCGGGACCAACGGCTTAACGTGCTTTCCGAGGCACGGAGCAGTCTCGTTATGTTAAGATGGTCACCCATCCACAGACCAACCTCGGCAAGCAGTTGCTTAACTTCGAAGATCGACCCGTGCGGCTGTTATAATTTAGCAAAAAGGCAAAACTACTCTTTGGCTAGGTACATTGCTATCTAACTTCATCCCATTCAATAGGTTCATAGCGCGTAGAAATAGAAATATGTCCACTTCTGTGTTTTGATTTATGACGTCATGCTCCAATGCATACCGCACACGAATCGCAGCCGGCAATACGGCGTAGTGTTAAAAAGTTAGTGGCATGCCATTCATAACGGATTTTAGCTACACGGTACGTACGGTGGTCAGTGGTCGCATTGATCCGATTATAATTAAAGAAAATGAATTTCGAATGAACGGCCAAATGGTAATGGCCCCGACCATAGAAATATACTCTTGTTTATTATATCTATGGCCCCGACATACGAATTGTAGGTCGCGAGTTCAAATCCAGCCTAGGGTATTACTTTATAATTAAATTCATCACCACTGCTCTCAAAACGGTGAAGGAAAACATCATGAGGAAACCGGCATGTCCTAGAACCAAAAATTCGAAGACATGTGACATTCACCAACCCGCACTGGGCCCGCGTGGTGGAGTACGGTCCATTCCCTCTCCTAGAGAGAAGGCCTGTGTCCCAGCAGTGGGAACATTATAAGGGTGATTATGCTATGATATGCTTAATTTCCTTTTTCGTTTTATGCTTGCAAAAAAAAATCTAAATATATCATATAGAAAGGTCACTCACGAAACATCGAAAATCGCTTGACGTATAAAGATGAGATTTAGCAGGGAGTTAGTTTATGATTAGTAGACGTCCGCTAAGAAATAATTTCAGGAAACTTCTCCCACAAAGAGATGAGATAGACGGTGGAAGTTATTTATTATATTATTAATTGAGCGTGGAACTTATTTTTGGGTCAATATATTTGAAACATGCCGCAATTATGGAATATCTTTACGCGGATGAAGTCGCGGGTGAAGTGCTAGTCTATACTAATATTATAAAGCTGAAGAGTTTGTTTGTTTGTTTGTTTGAACGCGCTAATCTCAGGAACTACTGGTTCGAATTGAAAAATTCTTTTTGGGTTGAATAGACCATTTATCGAGGAAGGCTTTAGGCTATATATCATCACGCTTAAGCCAATAGGAGCGGAGCAGCGATAAAGAATGTTTTAAAATCGGGGATTCCACGGGGACGAAGTCGCGGACAGAAGCTAGTAGGTAGTAGATAAGGTTGATGTCAAAACGTCCTATTTCCCTTCCTTCTCCGCGCCTACCCAGAGGCGTGAGCCCACGCTACGTCGTCGCAACATTTGAATCTCGAAGAAGAAAAAAATCATGGCCGTTTATTTGTGTTCCTAAATTGTCGTTGCTGCCATGAGCGCGTTCGAAGTTCGAAAAACCAAAGTGAAAACCGTGATCGTGCACGTATCGCCGATTCAGTGGAAACAACGCAACAACAACAAATAAAGGGATAGTGTATCCTTTTTCCTTTGTACGATCTCTTCATGCAGCCGCTGTTATGCAATATCGAGAGTTTCAACATCAGGGCTTTGAAGTCTGCTATTACAATAGTGTCAGAATAGTCTATCATTGATTTCATAATGGTTGATTTTGACAAGTTTGGTAATCTACTAATATAAAAGCGCCACTATGACTTTCCAATGGTCAACCACTGACACTCCATTAAAAGAAATGGCGTAGAACGGTAATCTCGTACATAATGACAAATTAATGACAGATGTATGCGGTAACCTGCAAAACTTTTGACAGTTCCTTTGATCAGTGATCTACCTTTAGAACGTCATTGTGCAGTCATTGCTTTTTAACCGACTTCTAAAAAAGGAGGAGGTTCTCAATTCGGATGTTTGTATTTTTTTTTTTTTTTTTTATGTTTGTTCGCGCATAACTCCGTCGCTTGTGAACCGATTTGAAAAATTCTTTTTTTGTTGGAAAGGGTATACTTCCCAAATGGTCCCATGAAAATTTTATCGAAATCAACCAAGCGGTTTTCGAAAAATCTAAAAAAATATGTACTTTGTCTACTTTGACGACCTCTTAGTTTACTCTGCAAAGGAGCTGTACGTTTTTTTTACACCAATGTGATTGGTTCGTTTAGGTGGGGGAGGGGAGGGGGTGTAGGTAGGTACCACTAAAAAGTGAAAAATAAAAAACTTTTTACAAAAAAATACAACCGACTTTTACACAAAAAATCAAAAAAGTGCAAAATAACTTTAATTTCGGAAGTCGGTGTTCAAAAAACGAAAAAGCAACCACAAACACCGAGTTCCAAAATTAAAGTTATTTTGCACTTTTTTGATTTTTTGTGTAAAAGTCGGTTGTATTTTTTTGTAAAAAGTTTTTTTAATAGCTCAGTTATTAAAAAGTATTTCGAGACCATTGACCGACCAATGATCGACCATTATGAATTTAGCAGATTACGAACTTTAAGCAAAATGACAATGGGATCGTGTTGGAATGACTTTATAAAAATAGCAGACTTGGGGCCCAGGAGCTATGTCAGTAGTTGGTCTTTAAGCCATTCAAATGTTAAGTCTATGGATCAAAGTGCATTTATTTTTATCGTACCAGGTCACTGCATACTTCCCACTATCTGAATGCATTCTAAGCGTCACCTTTTGTGAATCTTGTTAGATTTTCGAAATGTAAAAAGCATTCCTTTCAATGGCTTTGTTTTAAAACTATACTTTGTTATAAAACTATCCTTGTACATTTCAAGTGCAGAAAACGTATCAGACCTGGTGATAAGTTATATTGAAACTATAAAAATCATATTAATGAAGATTGCAGAATCTTTCATTTTATCACCGACTGCTGTCCCGTGCAATGTCCCGGGCTATCTAACACTAAACCATTTTTGAACTCAAACCAGGAGTTCCTGAGATTGGCGCGTTCAACCAAACAAACAAATTCTTCAGTTTTATAATAGTAATAGGTAATGTGTAATAGTATATATTATGTAGATTCATAGCTATTTAAGTAGATATACAACTCGAACAATTTGTTTTTATTTTTGTGTACAAAAATCGTTTTCTATCTATAAATCATCAATTTGCTTTCAGTAGTCCACTGCTGGAGATAAGTCTATTCAATGGCTCGCCATTCATCACCATTCTCAGAAACTCTAATAAGTTTTCTAAAAGAGAACTTATACATAATTATATAAAAGCCAAAAAAAAAAAAAACAAAAAAAGTAAACGCAAAAGTGCTATTAACTTTTTTTTTACAAAGATATTTTTTTTTTTGCAAAGATTCATGTAACCCTAGAGACGGTTATAGGTTACTTTTGTGCGAAAATCTAGTAGAAAAGATAATCACCCATAAACTTGAGAAATAAATTATCCCATTAACTCGAATACATCTCCAAAAGCGATTAAATGCCCTCATTTTTCCCCCCTCAATTCTATGTATCTTCTTAAATATCTTTAGAGACACGGTGTCGTCGCGTAAACCTCAAGAAATTACCTGACTAATTGAAGTAAGGAATGTCGCAAGTACAGTCAGCGACAATATTCGATGAGCACCTAAAATTCCCACGAGTCGTCGACACCATAGAACAACAAAAGTCACTAAATAGATTGGGCCTGATTGGGCTAAATGCGGTGAACAGCTCAAGGTTACAAATTTCGTAAGAATAAATAATAAACACGCCAATGTGTCACAAAATTCGAATGTTTGGCATTTTTATTTTTAATTAAAAATAAGCTTGAACGACAGGTAATTCCAAATTCAAAACAGACTTCCTGTTTTATTTTTTAACTAATGGATCCCTATTTCAATTGGTGGTGCGGGGCGATAAATGTGGACTGTATCTGCGTTATGAGAGAATGACTGACACACGTATGAAAACGAGGGAACATACCTATTTAACTGCCTTGATGGGTAATTAGGTAGAAAGACAGTTCTAGGGTCAAAAGGAGCACTAACCTGCTTTCCTCAACTGTGTGGTGGAGGCCCTCGTGGCGTGGTCGTAACGGAGCTGCAGCAGCGAATTTTCACCCATAACATGGTTTAGAGTCTTGTCTTCAACTGTGCACAGTTTCACGACACAAAGTTGAGAGTTTTCCCGAAAATACGAATAATTTGCGCGAGGATTCACAATCGCGTGTCGATGCGATGGCGGACGAATATCTAGTTTTTGCTTCCTTCTCCCTCTCTCGCTCACACTTTGCAGAAAGAGGCGTGCGGGACAAGGATAGGAGAGGAAACGTGTTCAGTCAGAAAAAAAATAACTGATAGATGCGATCAAGGAAAGATCGAGAATTTAAATTAACTGCGGCGCAACCACTAATAAAGTAATGATGTCTATCACCTCATTCACTAAATATGTAGATTCTTTCTAACGTAAATTATGATTTCATAGTTGGGTATATTGACAAGGTACCCTCATGATGTTAATTTCCTTAAATAGTTCCCTTAGAGAAACGCGCCACCAGATATGGTAATTTATTAACTAATTAATTGTATTTATTTATTTATTGTATATATTCTTTATTGTACGCCAAAAGTAATGCAAAAACGAGACTTAAAACTAAAGCACATGAAATGAGCGGCCTTTTCGCAATCCGCGATCTCTTCCAGACAACTTGGCATGGTCAGCAGGTACATGCCTTGATATGAAATAGGGTTGTCACTAGTGTGAACAAAACCAATTTAAAAATAATAATAACGAAAAAGATTACACCTACTTACCTACATCCATATAATAGATACATAAATACCAAGTATACAGGCAGTAAAATAAGGAGGACTGTCGATAAAATCATAGCTACAGGTATTTTTTTTTTTCAAATCTCTTAAATGCAAGCAACGAATGAGCGCAGAAGAGCAGACTCTCATATATCCTTCACTGTAAACAGATTCCCTGTACAGTGAAGAATATATGTATATGATAATGAATAATATTTTAGTTAGTGGATTAACTAAATTCTACCCGTAATTAGCGAGCTGAACCACTTGAAGCAGTTGAACAAAATAACATGAACACAATTCAACAAAAGTGGGTGAACTAGACCTATATTATTAATACATATTAATGTATAATTTAACCAAATTTTGTATACTATAGCGTACTCAGAACTTTTTGTTTTCTTTCAACTTCTTCTTCAAAGAAATTTGTAATCTTGATCTGTTCATCGAATTTTGTGCCTAAAGCTATTCAGCGACTAATCTTTTATGTGTTGAAGACCGTGTGATCTAATATTGTCGCTGATTGTACCTACTACGCGTTGTATAATTACTGGTAATTTAGATAATTCTACGCAAATGCTCGTGTTCTTCGCTGTATGTTGATTTTAACGAAGATATTTCGTTTCTGTTTATTTTGTCATTGGGCTTGTTATAGTGTAGGATTTATTACCTTAGAAAGCACGCAGGTAAAGCCGTTGTATCTTGTCTAACTACAATAATTTGGTATCGAATAGAATAGAAATATTTGTTATTGTACACCAAAAAAATATTGCAGTCCCAACGAATTATGTGAATAAGGGAACAGAATTTTATTATTATTCATGGTGTCATATTATTATCATCAACAGCCTGTTGCAGTCCACTGCTGGACATAGGCCTCTCCAATTGCACGCCACTTAGATCTATTTTCAGCTTCTCGCATCCAGTTTCTGCCAGCCGTCCTGCGCAAATTGTCACTCCACTGTGCCTCCTATTCGTATCGTGTTGTATAATAGTAATTATCTCACCTGGTGGTAAGCGATGATGTGACCAGCCACATCATCATCTTCAAAGAAGGAGCCCAGAAGTAACCTAATGCACTCTTGACTTAAAGATCCCCAGATTGTAGTTAACAGGGCATAGACGTCGGCGTGGGAACGCCACTTCTTTGCTGCACGCTCAATAAAGGTTGAAAAGCTTTAGGGATAATTCTTGAATGTAGTGGGAATTTAAACACAAGCTAATTATTTAATAGATTTTAATAAACTGAACAAACAATAAACTAAAATATAGCATTCGCCCTCAATGCTGTCTGCTGGTAATGTGCCCAAGAGACTGGCGGCATTGCCACGTTGAATGGCAATGTTTAACTTCTGGCCAAAGTAAAAGCCAGCTCTTGGTTCAAGGGAAGTGTCAACCAGCCGTTTCGATATTTCTTTGAAAAGATTGTGAGCACAAGGGCTCGTCCAGGATACGTCCACGGACATGATTTGGTTTCGTCTTCATCATGATTATCATTAGTGTTGTTTTTTATTACTCTCCTCAGGGTCCAGTTAAGATTTTTTTTTTATAAACCCGACTTTATTTTTTTTATTATTACTCTCCTCAGGGTCCAGCTAAGATTTTTTTTTTTATAAACCCGACTTTATTTTTTTTATTATTACTCTCCTCAGGGTCCAGTTAAGATTTTTTTTTTATAAACCCGACTTTATTTTTTTTATTATTACTCTCCTCAGGGTCCACATAAGATTTTTTTTTTTATAAACCCGACTTTATTTTTTTTATTATTACTCTCCTCAGGGTCCAGTTAAGATTTTTTTTTTTTATAAACCCGACTTTATTTATTTTAGTTCAATCACGCTGAGATGCGCTATAAAATGCATCATACTGATGGAAAAGTGATATTTTTGGAATTTTTATATTAGTTGCTTAAAATTTCTCTTTTAAAATACCTGCTTATTGTCAAGAAGATAATATTTTTACTTATTAGCATTTCTGCGGTATCCCTCGTCCCCATGATTAAACTTTATGTTTCGCTAATTATTGTTTACGAGACAGGTTCTTGTTTATGTTTTAATTAACTTGCCGTATTTTTATATACACGTATAAAAACCTACTATCTCATTGTTTTTTTTCTTTATTTTAGTTTTTAACTTGCCAAACTTAGACTAGGTCAAAATATAGGTGAAGAATGGCATAGCCATCAGCTGCCATTTTGTTTGTTTCAAAAACGCAGCATACGATGTATGTAAGCTGTATAATTATATCGGTAGAGGACAATTAAACAGAAAAAAAGACAGCAACATAGTGGCCTAAAGTGTCCCATTACCGAGATATTTGGAGGTAGATTCACCATTATTAGAACAATAACAATCATTATATCATTAAGTCGAAAATAGTATTAAAAATAATATTGGATATTTTTGGAAATTTATCGCCGTCCGTAAATCGAATACTGGTATCCCTTCCACAATGCACTACCAAAATGCCTATAGCGATGACGGAAACGAGATCTGTAAACTTTTCTCAAGTTATTTTATATTTAGTTTTACGAATATTATAGTTAGTTTACGAATCGTCATCGAGTAGCTCATCATTTTCAACGGATGATTACGCAGATAATTGTTGCTTGATTAGTATCGTTAGTTTCAGTGAGGATACAGAGGCGCTCTGCAGGGATCAGGACCTGGTTGCCAAATTTGGCAGCGAACTTGCCCGCATGCAGCAAGAAGGTCAGGTCCCTGAGAGCCCTCTCTCCCCGCCGCCTACTGAAAAGCAGGCTTCTAAGAACTGGGTACCCAAACAGGTACCCATCACCAAAAACCCTGCCCCAGCCCCCACGACTTCCGCAAAACCGGCTGTTGTCCTCAAAACAACAGTCGGCGCCGCCACCACCCAACCCGCTGCCGGGAACCAGAGCCCCACCGATTCCCGTGCATCCTCCCCAGAGGAAATGGACATTGCCGCGCCCTCTGAGCCATCTGATTCCTCTTCCTCCGAAGACGACTTCCAGGTCGTAGCCGGAGGGAAGAGGAAGAAGAAGAAGTCCCCACCCTCTGAGCAGGCCCTCAAAAAGGCCGCAAAAACTTATCTTGATTGGGGTAATTAACTCAGAATATTAAATGGGGAAATTAAGAATCTACGACCTTGCTACATTATGCTAAAGACAATTCACAGACTAAAAATAGATTTATTTGACAGCGAACATTCCAGATAGAAGTCTATACAAAAAAAATGGATATGACTTCCGTTTACGGTTATTTAGTTTATTATGATTTTTATTACCGAAAGCTGAAAATTAATAAGGATTGTTCCGTACAATATTATTTCCAGAATTAGCAATATCATGTTAAAATATCGATTAAAACTACAACTGTGAATCGGCAACCACCAGATGTCGCCTCTAACTGACAGACAGTGACGTTCGACGGAATGACATTTGGAATGTAAACAATCATAACTTGATTACAATATTATTTTATCTAATTTATTATGCAAACCTGTTTAATTGGATTTATTGTAAGAATGTGTTGACCGAAGAGTCTAGTGACAAAATACAGTTGAAGGAACGAGTCCTCCTATCAAGTGCAGGCCAAAGTCAAATGTACAAACTACAATGAAATAAGTTACTTGGGAACCTGATTATGTACCTACGACTAATGTTTTCAGGTAAATGCTACTTTAGTTACAAGAAACGAAGCTGTTTTATACCAACCCGTGGTAGGTACAAAAAATACAACGTAACAGTACCTCCCCAACCACCAGAGATTTGACCAACTAGGGCAAATCTCGACGCTGGCCCTCCAGCGTCAAAGTCTCCAAAGTACCAACCACACTTACAAAAATCTACAACATTCATGCCTGAAAACATGAACAGAGAAAAAAAAGAAAGGATTATATGTGGGAGCCGGTCGAGCACCGGTTAATACACAACAACCTCCAAGCTGATATAAACTGGATACTTAGGTAGTTATGGTAGGTAAATACACAAACCACACAGAATTTTGTCACACTTCAAATATAGAGTAACAAACCGCTCTATTAGGAGACATTGTAGTAGGCTTTGGTTGTCGGGTCTACAATTCCGCCCGTGTTTTATGGCTTATTTTTAGTTATCCATGAGACCTGTGTAATATAATATTTCCCCTGGAGCAAGTCTAATCTATTTACGAACATATAAAAGACGAGCCTCAAAGAGAGTATAAATGTGTAACTAACTCCCAAAGTACCAGTTACCTAGTCTGACCTACTATATTTATATAGGAAAGACCACCCTACACCATCGTATACCACCTTTCACATTCTAAATAAGAATATCGATACCTAAGCTGAGCTGGTACCCAAATAATACATAAAAAAAATGTTACAAAGTAACGATAATTGGCTAACCGTCTTCCTTAAAAGGAAATTGACGGTTATTCCGCCCCTGAAAAAAAAATACCAACTAAAACGTTTTCCATCAATGCAGCCTACACGCCCGCCATTACGGCCTCCTATCTCAGGACTATCATTATGCTGCCTTACCAGCAATCCGGAGATTAATATCTCAACACAGATGTCAATCCTGCCACAACCACAGACTACCAACAACTTTTAAATAAACGCCTTTCCTACTCCTAAATACAGTTTACAAATGTGAACACAGTAGGAACCTGTGTACCACTACAAACCGAAAAGACAGTGAAAAATATAGTAATTCTCCTGTATTCTAGCACCGTGCACATACAGTCACCAATGCTAAAAATAAAAACCAGCAACCTCAAGGCATATACAGCCCTCAATGGTTACTTAACCAACTAATTCTAACTAATTTATATATGTTAGTTTAAATTCTAATAAAATAAAATAAATTATTCCTGGCCACATGGTGATTTCAAATCCTTGATATGCCATGTGCCAAGGTTTTTACCGGAACTACAGCCTTCCAATTCATACACTAAGGGTGAAAGTTTTTTCCTAATTATACATCTCTCATATTTAGGAGCTAATTTTGCCATGAAGAACTTGGAGGCGTCACTCTGGGGATATGTTTTTTTCCACACAGTGTCGCCTACCTCAAACTCCGCGTGCCTCCTACTACTGTTATAATAACGAGCACTACGTTTATGTGATTTTATGAGGGCGTCCTTTACTTTATCGAAGATACTATCCAATGCCCCTAGCTGATTTGCATATGAACTGCGGGAAGCACAAGCTAGCGTGGGCTGTCCAACGGTATCTTTGCCGAAGACATCACCACTACTAACTGCCTCTCTGCCATGTACTAGGAAGAACGGGGTAAAACGAGTAACTTCATTTGTGGAGGTGTTCATAGCGAACTGAATCTTAGAGATGTTAACATCCCAGGATCGATGATCATCCTCCACGAGTATTGATACCGCGGTCATTATGGTACGGTTATAGCGTTCCACGGTATTCACGCTTGGGCAATAACGAGGTGTGAAGTGAACTTGAGGAATTTTGTACTTCTCTAGTAGTGAACGAATCTCATTACCCGTGAATTGCGTCCCGTTGTCTGCTATCACCGTACGGGGTATACCGTGTACCAGGAAAACGCCGTCTTCTAGTTTCTGCACTATAGCCTTACCAACGGCTCTACGTAAGGGAAACAGTAAACAGTACTTCGTAAAACAGCACACGACAACTAAAAGATATGTGAATCCTGCTCTAGACCGTGGCAACGGACCTACCAAGTCAATGCTTATGGTTTGAAATGGCTTGGAACACTCTTTCGCATCACCCAAGAGACCGGGAGTAGGTAATTGTGAGTGTTTATATGCGGCGCATGTATCACATTTACCAACGTAGCTAATCACATCCTTGTACATGTTAGGCCAGTAGTATCGGAGTGCAAGTCTCTTATAGGTTTTAAATACGCCGAAATGTGGAGACAATTCGCCACTATGGTGACTCTTTAATAATTCTTGCCTATTTCCCTCCGGTACCACTTGCTTCCAATCATAGTCACTAGCCACACCGAATTTATTTTTTGCATAACGGTAAAGTTTACCCTCTTTAATAAAAAAATTTGGGCACGATCTAGGCATACTGACACATTTATCCCACAACCTTTTAAACCACTCGTCAGTGTCGGACACATTAATTTCCAGCACCGGAACGCCACGAGATAAGGCATCTGGAACCACATTGTCCCTACCTTTGCGGTGTTCAATGGTAAAGTTATATGGTGATAACCGACAACCCCAACGAGCTAACCGACCAGAGGGATTGGTTAAATTAAAGAACCATTTTAAACTAGAGTGGTCGGTTATCACTTTAAACGCAGGACCGCCTTCCACGTAAGGACGAAAGTGTTCCACGGCGAATACCACAGCGAGGGCCTCACGTTCCGTTGCTGAATAATTGCGTTCCGCCGGATTAAGCGAACGACTGCAGTAGGCTATTGGGTGCTCCTCCCCATTTATAACCTGAGTCAGAGTGCCCGCTATCCCAAAACTGGATGCGTCACAATGAATCTCAAAAGGCTGAGCGAAATCTGGACAAGCCAATACTGGAGCCGACACCAATGCTTCTTTCAAGGTTAAGAACGCGGTTTCTGTCTCAGCCGTCCACTCAAAAGGCGGCGCTTTTTTGCTGGTACTCGTTAGTGCGTTTAAAGGGGCCGCTATCGAGCTAAAATTTTTAATAAAACGTCTATAGTACGAGGCCGTTCCAAGAAACATTTTCACTTCCTTACGAGTTGTAGGGGTTGGAAAGTTGACAATTGACTGAACTTTCGACGGATCAGTGTGTAAGCCATGCTCATCTACCCTGTAACCGAGATATTTTAGTTCTCGTCGAAAGAAACAGGACTTACGTAAATTAATCGTCAAATTAGCCTGCGTTAACTTGTCCAAAACCCGTTTCAGAAGCGAAATGTGCTCCTCGAAGGTCGATGAGCAAATAATTATGTCATCTAAATAAACGAACACCTTATTACCAAACTCCGGGCCGAAAAGTCTGTCCATTAATCGCTGTTGGGTGGCTGGGGCTCCTGTCAACCCAAAGCACATAACTTTAAAGTGAAACAAACCTCGACCGGGAACCGTGAACGCGGTTTTTTCTTTGGACGAAGCGGAGTCCAATTCAATTTGCCAAAATGCAGATTTCAAATCAATAGATGAAAGGTATCGCGCGTCCCGCAACTGGTCTAAGATGTGAGAGACGTAGGGTAGTGGATACGCATCTTGCTTGCTAACCGCATTCAGCTTTCGACTATCTAGGCAAAATCGCCATTCCCCATTCGGTTTTGGAGCCAGCAGAACCGGGTTATTCCACGCGCTATTGCTAGGTTCCACCACTCCCATCTCCAACATCTCATCCAGCTGACGGTTTAGTTCCTTGAGACGTTCAGGTGATAAAGGATAATAACGCTGTTTAATAGGAGGAACATCACCTGTGTCTATTTTATGACGCAACAGATGAGTACGCCCTAATCCTTTAGCCTCAAAGGAAACCTTTTCGAAATCTTTAATTAATAACTCCGCCTCGTTCTTTTGATCCGGTGTTAATTCGTCAAACGGCTGTAGGTGCCTAACCTCCGAGACGCATGCATGACCTCTATAGTTTTTTAAATATTGAAAAGGTAATTCATTAAAAATTTTTGGTGCCAAATTAAAGGCCTTCCAAAAATCCACGCCAAAAATTAACGGTGTGGTAATTTCTGGAATAATATAGAATTTAATAACCTTAGTCACTCCCATGAGAGTCACTGGTAAAAATAAATAACCCTCCACGGGTGCCCGCGAATCGTTGGCAGTTACGATGCTGCTCAACTGTCCATCGACGTGAAGAGTCGCACCTGCCCTTATGAATTGTTGGCCAACATCAGAACCCAACACTGAAATGCAAGAACCCGAGTCGAGTAAACCGTAATAATGCTCATCGTATATAGAAACTGTTAAATGAGGACGACTGTCGTCCGTAGTCTTATAACGAACTGTATCCACCCTTAGTGAAGTAAAGAATAATTTTAAAAATTTTAAATAGTTGTCCCAATCGGACTTATCAAAATTTTGGCTGTAGTTCCGCAAATTTAGTTTTTTGAAATGCAGGTAGGACAGGACTGAGCCTCCTGCTTTTTACTGCACGTAGGGCACGATGGTGCACGTACGCCCTTCTTGCCGCAACGGAAACACACAATTGCTTTGGATTTGCATTGTGATAACGAGTGCCCCTTAACCCTACAACGAACACAGAACAACGATCCAGAATCAGTTTGCACGGCTTCAATCCTTGGTGACCCTTTCGGGGTTTTGTATGCCAAGTCTGCTGCAACAAAAGAAGGCGTAGGTTTGGGCGGCTCGTGGAACTGAGCCCTGCTATGGAAACCTAGCTCCAGTTGTCTACACTTCTTTTTCAACTCGACTAGCGTGTTGACCTCCATCACTGACAACCCCGACGTGTATTCCGGTCTCATATTGAACTTGATCCGTGCTAAACGATCGTGTTCAGGAACCCTGTAAGAAAGCCTACTGTAAAGATTCTCCATGACTGCTATATATATACAAGACAGCTCAGTCGACCCTTGCGTTCTATTTGTTATTTCAGAAAGGAGACGCATATCGTAATCAGGTGGAACGAAATCAGTGAGTAACTGCTTCTTCAGTTCCGCCCAATTACCAACCGTCGCTTTTATTCCCCGGTACCACAATAAGGCCCCGTCCGAAAAAAGATCTAGACCCGATTGATGTAAAGAGGCTTCGCTAATACCTCTGGCTTCGGCAAGCTCCTCAAGACGCTCAATAAATGCTTTCACGCAACCTGTACCGTCAAATTTGTGATCCAAGGATTTAACAGACTCTTTCTTGCAGGAAATGATGACGTCCTTCGTCTGCAAATCTGACCGTACATTCGGTGTCTCCTCGGCGGAAGTTAATGACTGATGGAAGCTCGCGTTAACCGAATCAATTTTTGCTAAATAATCGCTAAGCTGCTTGTCAACGGCCGTATAATCGGTACTAAGATCAGTTGGGGGAGTAATCCTACTCAAACGATGAAAGAGGTGGAATCCCAAAGCTTTAGCGCGGTTAAATTTTTTAAAACTGGAGGGGAACCTATCTAGCACTTCTCCAAGCTCCGGCAGTTTGGTCTTAATTACTTGTAGCTCGGCTTTCGGATCCAAATTCGTCTCCACTATATCGTCAGAACATACCAAGCGACTGAGATCCCTAATTTGGACCCGTAGTTCCTCTACGGTTGAAGCGGGTTTCGCGTCTCGGACCAGTACTTCGTATATGAGCTCGTCTTTGCGAAGTAAATTAAATGTAATGGGTCGTTCCATTTTGTAAAATTAAAAAAAATGTGAGATGAAGATGAACTGAAGTAAAAACTGGCAGTCACAATTTACAATCTCGAACAATGTGAAAATGTTAACTATAGTAAACGCAGTTACATAAATAGCTGCCTTGTAGAGTAAGTTTATAAACGTAAGTTATTAAAATAGTAGGTTATTATTCCAAGGATAAGAATCCAGGCGTTTTGTTTTCGGACACAGGTTAAAATCAAAAAATGTATACAGCAGCAAGAAGTGGTAAAAAAAAATAAAAGTAAATAAAAGTGTATAAAACAGTACAAACATATAAACATGAACCCGTTTAAAAAAAAAAGGATTCCGCGCGACGGTTTTTTTTTTCTTAAAATTAGAATAACTGGAAGGCTTTAGAAACAGTACTCTGGCTTGTAAGGTACAGCAATAGACGTAACCTCTATCTCTAACTAATACACACGTTGGTCGCCACTGTTACAATTTAATAAATTATCCTCTAGTGGTTTGGTGGTGAAAATGAAATTACACAACTGTGGTAAACAATGTATATTGTTAATCATTAAAAATTAATTTTACTTTAATACACTTAAACCTACTATTGCCAGCCAGCTAAAACTTCAGTAGGAAGAGCTATGGTCGTGGGGAGCTAGAGATAAGCACAGGTACTGTTCCGTTTGAGGGTGATAATTAAATTCTACAAGTTCAATATTAAGTTAGAATAAGAACCTTCCTTCCAGTTATTGTACTAGATACTAAGTAAAGATAAATGGGCGCCAGGGACTTGAAGAGTCCCAGATCCCGGAGCCGACGGAGGTGTCCAATATACTTCCAGATGAATGTGGAATGTCGAATCCAAGATCCTCAATTTAAATAGGATAAGGGCCGGTTTCCACTGTTGAAAACCGGACTAAGGTAACCAATTGGTTCTTACAGGAACCGTATGAAAATAAATATCAAAAGTAGAAGTAGGAATAAAAGAAAATAAAAATAAAAAAAAACCGTCCCGCCTGCGCTATCGCTTGACGGGTCCGCCAGCCGCACAGTCGTCTCCGTGAGAGGCTTCTAGTGGACTCGAGGAACGGGTCTCGCGTCCAGGCCCCAGGTGCTCGTCTAGATCCTGGCGGCGAGACGAATCTCCCGAGGTGCCTCTCCTGGAATCGACAATACGGAGGCCTAATAATATAAAAGGGAAAACTAATTTACCACCATGAGGTGATGGAGCTGGGACAACTAGAAGGCCAAACATTGGCCTGAGTGGTGAGAATAGGAATATGGATTACCCACGTGGCATCCATAAACTCCACAACAGGTGTTATTTGCGTTCCCTAAGCAATAATTTAATACTGTGAAAAACACGGTGAATTTCCTATGGCACATCTCTGATTAATAGTCAGCGAGGAAATACTCACGGTTGGCTTGGGAAGAGAGCACTTGACTGCGAGATCCTCGGCTGGCTGGAAAGCTGTCTGTGCTTGCGCAACTAGGAATCCTGTAATAAATATCCAGGGATCACGACAATATCCTTATAACAACCAGGGGAGGGCCTACAGACCACTTCCACGCACTATTACGAACAAATCCTTACCTTTTTAAAACATGGGATGAGATTTGTAGTTTCTCTTAAGCGGGTTCAAGGGTAAATGGACGCCAATTAACACCAACGCCCTTCTATAACAAGGCAGTCCAAGGCCAACCGGAACTAGACGGAGCATTTCTAAAATCTCCCCTCTTCTCGGGTAAAATGACTAGAAGATCAATATTACACTAAGACACTTAACTTTTAAAAATCACTAACAGCTGTTCAGAGTGACGTTAAACGCTGAAACAATAAGAATCTTCATGATCCAGACCGAAAAACAAATTCTTTGTAATTTCAAATACCAAAACTTATCTTGATTGGGGTAATTAACTCAGAATATTAAATGGGGAAATTAAGAATCTACGACCTTGCTACATTATGCTAAAGACAATTCACAGACTAAAAATAGATTTATTTGACAGCGAACATTCCAGATAGAAGTCTATACAAAAAAAATGGATATGACTTCCGTTTACGGTTATTTAGTTTATTATGATTTTTATTACCGAAAGCTGAAAATTAATAAGGATTGTTCCGTACAATATTATTTCCAGAATTAGCAATATCATGTTAAAATATCGATTAAAACTACAACTGTGAATCGGCAACCACCAGATGTCGCCTCTAACTGACAGACAGTGACGTTCGACGGAATGACATTTGGAATGTAAACAATCATAACTTGATTACAATATTATTTTATCTAATTTATTATGCAAACCTGTTTAATTGGATTTATTGTAAGAATGTGTTGACCGAAGAGTCTAGTGACAAAATACAGTTGAAGGAACGAGTCCTCCTATCAAGTGCAGGCCAAAGTCAAATGTACAAACTACAATGAAATAAGTTACTTGGGAACCTGATTATGTACCTACGACTAATGTTTTCAGGTAAATGCTACTTTAGTTACAAGAAACGAAGCTGTTTTATACCAACCCGTGGTAGGTACAAAAAATACAACGTAACACCATCCCGGCCCTCATGGACGTAGCGCTCCCGCGCCCCCCCTTGACAGAGGCAACCCGGGCCACAGCCCCAGCCCCTGCCCCTGCCTCAGCGCAAGCCGCCACTATCCCAGCTGGTGATGTGTCCAAAAACATCATTTTGGTCACATACCAAGCTTTTTACTCCCCCCGCGCCCTAGCCATGGCCGAGGCGCTTCAAAACTGCAGAGGTGACCACTCAGCAGTTTTCCGCGAGTTCGGTGACGTAGTTCACCACGTCCAAATCTACACAACCCTTACCCACCCATAATGGATAAGTCCCGAGTAACGTGTAGGTACAAACCGACAGCCCTCCGGATAGGGTTTTTCAATGCCAATGGCCTTAGAGCCCAACGTGATGAGATCGCCTTATTCCTCCGCGACCATCACCTAGACATCTTATTAATACAAGAGACCTTCCTAAAGCCTACCCATCGGGACCCCAAAATTGCCAACTATCGCATGGTTCGCAATGATAGGACCCGCTGCCACTTAGGAGGTACCCTAATTTACTATAAATCGTCCCTATACTGCATTCCTATGGACCCTCCCTCCCTTGAAAAGTTTGAGGTCTCAGTCTGTCGGCTAGGTATGACAGGACACCAACCCGTCACGATCATCTCAGCCTATGTCCCACCCAACAACTCCGTGGACACTCCCGCTATGAGAGATGACCTGACTAAACTTCTTGGCCTGAGCGACTCCGTCATACTGGCGGGGGACCTCAACGCCAAACATCCTTCCTGGAACAGTCACACGACCAACCCGAGAGGCAAGGTAGTGTTCGAACTGTGCAACGTCCTGAATTTCGATGTCATCGCTCCAATGCATCCCACCCACTACCCGCACTCTCCTTCCCACTCCCCCGATGTACTTGACATCGCCCTCCTCAAAAATGTCAACCTTCGGTTACATTCTGTGGAGACGCATGACGAGTTAAACTCGGACCATAGACCCGTGATCCTGGAGCTTGCTCCTAGATCAGGGCCGATGGACCCTACCCAGACTCCTCCCACCCGAATGACCACTGACTGGCGCCAAGTAAGCGAAAAGCTGAAGGCTACCACGTCACCCCATCTCGACCAGATCCCCGACCTAATCGAGTCTGTCGCAGACACGACAGCCGCGATCAATTCACTCACGGATCACGTACAATCTGTCCTGAACGAATGTTCTAAGGAGTCTCCGGTGGTGAGTGATCACCACTGGAAACTCCCGGACGAGGTACGTGAGCTCGTGACTGAAAAGAACGCGGCTGTCCGTGCCTACAGCGCCTTTCCCTGCGAAGCCAACAAGGTTCACATGCGCTACTTACAGCGTAAAGTAAGTAACAGCATCGCTGAACTGCGTGAAAGTCGCTGGGATAAGTTGCTGGGCGACCTCGAACCCACCCATCAGGCATTCTGGGAACTTCAGAGGAAACTACGCGCCTCTGAGGTTGCCTCGATGCCTCCGCTCACGCGTCCCGACAACACCGTCGCCTTCGATGACGAGGACAAAGCCGAATGCCTGGCCGACAGTCTAGAGTCCCAATGCTCCCCCAGCTCCCAACCAGTAGACAAGGCTCATCTCGATATGGTGAATGCCGAAGTCGAACGTAGAGCCTCCCTCCCACCAGTAGAGGACCCCGATGATCCCCTCCCCCCCGTCACACCTGATGAGGTGAAGGAGATCATCCGCCGTCTCAAACCCAGAAAAGCCCCGGGCTCCGATGGAATCACCAACAAAGTGGTTCGGCTCTTCCCGGCTACTCTGATCATGTTAATGACCGCCATCTTCAATGGCGCTCTGTCCAACAACATGTTCCCACAGACGTGGAAAGAGGCTACCGTCATCGGTATCCCCAAACCTGGAAAACCCAAGTCCTCCCCGTCCAGCTATCGTCCCATCAGCCTGCTCAAAGTCCTAGGTAAGATCTACGAGAGGCTTATTCATAAGCGTCTCAAGGACTTTGTCGAAGCCAAGAGCCTCCTCCCCAATGAGCAGTTTGGTTTTAGATCAAACCACTCTTGCGTCCAACAGGTCTACCGTATCGTTGAACATATCAGCGCCAAATACCAGCGCGGTCTCGTTACGGGAGCCCTGTTCTTCGATATAGCGAAAGCTTTCGACAAGGTCTGGCACAACGGGCTGATATACAAACTATACCAGCTCGGTGTGCCGGATCGTCTCGTGCTCATCTTACGAGATTATCTGTCGAACCGCACCTTTCAGTACCGAATCGAAGGTGCACTTTCGTCCCCACATCCCATTCGCGCCGGAGTACCCCAAGGCGGTGTTCTCTCCCCCCTAGTGTTCTCGCTATTTACTAGCGATATTCCCACTAGCTCTAAGACACAGCTAGCTCTGTTCGCTGACGACACGGCGATATATTGCTCCGGCAATAGCGAGAAGGCAATAGCCGGCCACCTCCAGAGATCCGCAAACGCACTAGGCGCTTGGTTCCGGAAATGGAGAGTGGAAGTCAACCCAGAGAAGAGTCAGGCGATCTTGTTTTACAAGCCCAAGACTCGTCTCTTCCCCCCCCGTCCCAGTCCGATCACGTTATTTGGCAAGCCGATCCCCTGGGTTGAGAAAGCTAAATATCTAGGCGTGATCCTCGATCGAAAGCTTACCTTCAGAGAGCACATTAAGACGGTGCGCAATCGTGCCGCATTCGCTCTCAGTAGGCTTCATTACATGCTGAACGCACGCAGCAAGTTATCCCTGAAAGGCAAACTACGCATTTTCACCACGTGCATACGTCCAATAATGACTTACGCGTGTGTAGCCTTCGCACACGCTAAGCCCCGCCAAATCCATAGGTTGCAGGTCATCCAAAACCGTTTTCTCCGAAAGGCTACGGGAGCCCCGTGGTACGTTAGAAATGAGCGTCTCCATGTCGACCTCCGTATCCCCACCATCAAACAATTCATGAAACGTATTTCCAAGCGTTTCATAGAGTCCGCTGAAAAGCACCAAAACCCCCTTATCGCGTCGGCCACCCGATACACCCCCTCCCAGATCAGCAAGATCCGCCGACCGCGGCACACCCTTGTCGAGCCCGATGACCCCATCACCCTGACCCAAGAGAGTAGTAGGGAAACCAGCACTCTTAGGAAAAACAAACCCAGAACGCGTTCCGTATTCCGACCTCGCCGACGAGGTCCATCGCGACGCCCCCGTCAAAACCCTCCCCGACTTTTGCCTAACGAGCCAGCCCGCGCTGCTGAGCCATTAGCGTTAAATCCCCTAAATAATATCAATCAGACCCAGCCTGTCCCTTGCTGCCCCCCCTCAATGACCCCGCTAAGCCGAGGCCCGTGTCCCACAGGGGATGCCCTTAGCGAGCGGCCATTTAGTTTTTAAGTAGTTTTAAGCCCCGGCTGGGGGCCTTAGAATCTAAGGCAACCACGGGATTGCCCGGTTGAGCAGTAACCAGCCTCAATGTGCTGAACTGCGAGTAGTCCATTCAAAAAAAAAAAAAAAAAAAAAAAAAAAACTAAATGCTCAGTCGCAACTCAACGGTCAGCGAGTCAACACGTCCCCTGAGGATGCCTCGTGGAGAGGCGAAACACGTGTCGGTAATGGTGTTGGGTTATGCATTGCCTTCCTGCATGTGCTTAAAATCCTTGCATTTGCCTAGTAATCTTGCATGTGCATAATATAGCGGGCGGGAGGGAGGTGCATACCTGCAACCCACTAATATTCGCGGAAATTAAAACTAGATATTTTGTTTTCATTTTCAAAGTTAAAATGGATTTCCGCAAAGTAACGCCTGACTCAATCAATTTTTTTTTTTTTTTTTTTAATAAATCATTACTGGAAGGAGTTTTTCCTGCAATGTGGAAGCAGGCAAATATCACTCCAGTTTACAAGTCGGGTCCTAGGGACGATGTAGAAAATTATCGCCCTATATCTATATTGTCGGCCTTGTCAAAGCTCTTCGAGAGATTAGTCCACAATGAATTATACCCAATTCTTAAAAATAATATCACTCAATATCAGCATGGTTTTGTAAAGAAAATGTCTACAACCACCAATTTAGTAACTTTTATGGATTATCTATTTAACAGCATGGACTCTCGTACTCAAGTTGACTGCGTGTATACTGATTTCCAAAAGGCATTTGACAAGGTCGATCATATACTACTATTACAGAAAATTGCGTACAATGGTATACGTGGAAATCTACTCAGGTGGTTTTCTTCATATATTTCTAACAGGACTCAGAGGGTTGTCGCTAACGGTTTCCAATCACCAACGATAAATGTAACTTCCGGAGTCCCACAAGGGTCTATTCTAGGACCCCTACTCTTTATTATATTTATTAACGACATACACACCTGTTTCAAGAACTCAAAAATTCTTTTATATGCCGATGACCTTAAAATATATAGACAAATTAAAAGCATCCAGGACAGTTATCTTTTTCAAGATGACCTTAATAATTTTTCGAACTATTGTGCTAAAAATAAACTCCAGCTTAATATCTCAAAATGTTGTAGTATCAGCTTCACAAAGAAAATGAATGTCGTTAAATATCCTTACTCTCTAAATAACATAAACCTCAATAGAGTGTCAATGGTACGAGATCTTGGCGTGTTACTAGATGAAAAGTTACACCTTGATACTCATATTGCTAACATCGTGGGTAATGCATTCCGAATGTATGGCTTTGTTATGAGATCTGCAAAAGAATTTAAGAGTCCGGATACTTACCTGTATCTTTATAAATCTTTAATTCGGTCACAACTTGAGTACGCAGTTTCAGTGTGGAGCCCTCATTATAACAAATACTCTGACATTATTGAGAGAGTGCAAAGAAAATATTTAAAAGCTATGCACTACCGATGTTTTCGATCTACTTTGCCTTACAAAAGCCTACTTGAAAGAGCATGACGTAGTTTTAAGAATTACAATCTAGATATTCTGTGAATAACGTAGTTGGATGTACATTAGTAAAACTGTCTTATTGTAATTCCATATATAAAAAATATTGTATATCTGTTTGTTGTTCCAAATAATAAATAAATAAATAAAAACTAGATACGCGAATAAGCGATATTGAACGTAGAATTTCGAAGATTGGTGTTGCAAATAAAAATTGAGTGGTACAATTCTTCTACTTGTCTGTTTTATTTGAATATATAAATTGTATTAAAACAGTAAATAAAAGTAGGTATGTACCAATACATGCAAGGGATGAGGATGCTGTCAACTAGTAGATTATGACTCCTAACCGTGGTTGAGTGTTTTTAATAGTTCTCATTCATTTATGCTCTTTCGTAGCTAGGGAAATTCACTATAGAACAGAGTTCATTTACTAAAAACAAAATAAAACAAATGATTTTATACAACAAATAAATATATTTTCCATTAAGTTCCATGTATAAATTTTAAAATTACCTTTTCAAATAACATTTATGACAACAATTTTTCAATAAGTTATTTTACAATATTTTGGAAGTTGAAAATTTGAAATCACAATTTTTCTATATAAATTATGTAATAGTTACAATTTTCACTTTCTTCCTAATATATAATAAATAATCAGATTCATTAATATGTATATGGTATACAATATTCATAATTTGGTATAAGTAGGTACTTTCGACTACATTAATTAGTTTTTTTTTCTAGTTATTTACATAAAGATGGTCGGTGTGGCATGACGTCATTATATTCAAAGTTTTTCACTTAATTATAAAGAAAATTGTTCACATGTTAATAGATAACTATTACTAAAAAAAAACATCGAATATGGTCCACATGAAATTTTAACTTACAATAAAGCATTTACAACACCATTTCTACGTATCTAGGAAATAAACAAATATTTGAATCCAAAACTCAGAACTACCTGACCTATATAACAATATAGGTCAGGTAGTTCTGAGTTTTGATTATTTTATTGTTTTAGAAACAACTCGAATGGCAAAAACAAAACCATCAACCGGAACATTTCTGTATTTTTTAAGCAGACCTATATGCAACTTTCGAATCTTTTCTTGTGTAGTTTTTATGTTCCAGTTCCATCATAGTGACCATAGTTTTCATTATAAACATGTACCTGAAAAACTGTAATTTCTACCACCTCACTGAAAAATTACAAAATATTAAATAAACTTACAAACTCTCAATTGTCTTTTAAAACGTTGTACAGTCGCCAACACAGTTGTTATCTTCTATCAAAATTGTATAATTCGTTTTTTTTTCTTGCAAAGCGTGTCCGTTTTAAAGACATTACAAAAGCGGTTTTACGCTGGTAAATATACTATTGTTACAAAATATCCGAATTACCGTAAACTATTGACGTTGACATTATTTCTTCTAAATTAGCCGCTATTTTCTTGAAAAGCGTATACTTGTTCAAAAAATGGCACTATAAAAATGTTTGCAGTCAAAAGGGTATTTACTATTACATTTTATAATATTAGTAAATTGTTAGGATTGGCTTAAGGTTGTGCGTTACATTCGATAAATCATTACGTTTTGCATAAATATATTTGTAGACGAACTATAACTAAATTTTAAATATAATTTTCACATCAAAAGGCTTACGAAAATATTATATAAAAGCAATGCTTGCTATAAATAAGAGTATCGATCCATTAAGCAATTTCATAGCAATTTTGCGTCGCTATGCACCCAAGAAAAATAAATATATAATTTTATAAAACTTTAAGCATCGATACTTTGCCATCGCCATTTAATTTTTTTTGAATATTTTTTAATAATTATACACATAATATATTTTTAATATTTAATACATAAATGATGGAAGGACAACAATATAAAATGAGCTACTAATATGTCCACTAAAATAAATATTTGGAAGTATCTTATCGTTACCTTAAAATCGACCAAGAGCTTGAAGCCCAAAAAATAATTCATAATTAGTTTCATTCATTGGAGAATGATATCTTAACCAAGTATATCAAAATAAGTATAACATTCATCTTACGAATTATAAATAAAACTATTAAGAGAACATTCTCAATAACGAATTCTAGACAGTCAAGTATTTGTCAAAAATAAATTAAATTAAATCAATACAGGTAGGTTTCACTTATTGAAACTATTTATATTACTTTACAAAAAAAAAATAGTGTGAGCCAAATTATATTTCAACATTTATGTAGATATTTAGGGACGATTATTATGGGAGAATTGGCACATTTGAAATATATATAAAACTAACATCATAGCACGATATTGCAAATATTAAATATTGACATATCTTTGCGAAATATTCAGAAAATTACAAGCTTACACGTAATCCGTTACAGTAATCCATAAATTCAATATATTATATCATCATGTGTAATACAATATTGACACAAAATATTAACACATTGGAATAAACTAGACAAACATTGGATAACACCGACAAATACGACACCAAAACATTTTAACGTAAGGTATCTAGAATATAAAATATTAAATATTGAAACACTTTTATACAGAACAGTACCAGGTTCAGTCTAACTGCGGTAGTTGACGTGTGCCCAGGAACTCCACGTCAGTGAAGAATCGCTTCAGTTCAATATAAAAAGCACATAAATCACCTATATTAATATATTTATACACTATTTACTAACTAGTTCACATCACTTGTTACATCCGCGATGTTACATAGTGCCCGCACTGACGACTGTGCTTTATTCTAATGTGGCTTTACGTTTAGTTTCTGATATTACTTTCGTAGCTTCGGGCTGTAGTTTTATCCCAACTGAAATATGTGAAGCTTCCACACACATCCACGTCACACACATTCGTGTTCAATTACTCAATGATTATGTGAAAATTATAAGATCTCAACATCCCGTGAGATTGTAATCCGAGTGCAGCACACGCGTCAGTGTGGGCAGCGCATTAATTAGGTGTAATTAGCTAAACGATGACCCTGTGTCAGTCGTGGACTGCTACCGGGGCGCCCGCGGCGGCCCCGGGAACAATTTCTATCTACGAGATTTAGAATCTACGCTCTACGCACGTAGTTGACTTAGGCACTGCCTACCTAACGATACCGAAAAAGACGGCGCTACACTACTTACGAATATCTTGACGAAATAATGAATAGTTACATTTATTTAGAAACTTTGGCAGTTACGGTCCGGCGACCGGTGGGAACTAGACGGGGCGAATGTACAGAGGAGCGACGGCCGGATGAGGGGTCGGGACCGCCAGGCTGTCCGGGCGCCAGAGGCCCCGGGGCGCCACACCGCCCGGACTCCGGGCGCCACGGGGCGCCACGCTGTGGCTGGCCAGCAGCGGCGCAGCGCGCGCAGTACGCGATACGGAGATTTGGCCGCCGGGCGCACGGCGCGGGAAGGCACTCGGGGGGGCTCGCGGCGGCTGCGGCGCGCGCGGGCCGGCGCCGCGGCGCCCAGTCAGAGCGGGAAGCAGCGCGCTGAGCGCCGCGGCTCGCTAGCGCCGCGCCGCCGCCTGCGCTCGGTCGACGCGGATGCGTCCGAGCCACGCGCGCCGCCGCACAGCCGCTCCGGCTCGATAGGCTCCAGCTTGTGCATGGAGGGCCGGCTGGACAGGCGCGCCGAGCCCGCCGGGGTTGACGACGCGCGCTCCGACGCCTCGTCGTCCAGCTCGATGCGGCCTAGCCGCAGTGCCAGCGCGTACTCGGCGCGCTCGATTACGCTCGCTGGCTCCTCCTCAACGACGGTCGTGTCGGCGATCGTGGTGTCGGCGACGGTGGAGCCCGCGGCGGAGTCTGCGCGTGGCGAGTCCCCGGGCACGGTGAGCGAGCGATGCGTGCCGCTCGACGACGGCGACACGTCTCCCGCCGCGTGCCGCTCAGGAGTTGCGAACACAGAGTCAGAAGCCCAACTGCGTGTTTCTGAATTTTGTCGCAGCGTATCGTCCACGCTGCGCTGCGAGGTGCGGCGACTGTGTCGCGGGCTCTCATCGTCGATAGCGCGGAAATCAAGCGCGCTCAGGTCGACAGGGCCAGCGCGGCGTCGCGATCCGTCTCGACGAAACGAAGGTCGATGTGACGAGAATGCTGCATCATACAATTCGCAGAGACTCGTACGATCCGAGTGCGGTTCCTCATACAGCGTCAGGTTCCGTGTTTCGGTTGCATCAGAGGGAGTCTCATCGCGATTCGATGTTACCTCGCTGCGCTCAGAAATGTCAAAAGTGAAACGGGCTTCAAACCTGTCCGGGCTAAGCAGCGGGGCCGAGCGCGAGCAGTCGTCGAGCTGGCTGGGCTCGGCGTCAGGGTCACGCGTTTCGTCGGAGTCAGTGGAGCGCTCGGAGCGCGGCGCGCACACGTGGCGGCGCAGCGCGGGCTGCGAGCCGCACGGTGCGCGCCGGCAGCACGCGCGTTCGTGCCGCACGTCCGAGCCGCTGCTGCCCGTCGACTTGGAGTGCGGCGGCCGGCGGCGGCGGTCGTCGTCGCGTCCATACAGGGACGTGAAATCTTCAGAACAGAACTTCTCAAAGAGCTCCTGCGAGCTGAGTCGGGTCGAGCCGGTGGCGTTGTAGAACGCTTCGGTGGGCGAGCGCTCGGCTCGCTCGTAGAGGGCGCTCGAGCTCGCCCTTTTAGATTTGTCCATGAGGCCGAACTTGTATATCTTGGGTAGGCGTCGTTCGAAGACGCCCTGAGAGTGCGCGCGGGCGGGCGCCCGCGGCGACGCGTCGTGCAGCGCGCGCTCAGAGGAGCCGGCGCGGGGCGGCGGCGCGGCGCGCGGGGGAGAGGCGGCGAACTCCGGTTCGTAGTCGTCGGCGTCGTCGTGCGCATCGGGTGGCTCGTCCGGCTCGGCGTGGCACTCACACGCGTCACCCTCATCCTCGTCAAAGGAGGGCGCGCGCGGGCCGCGGCCGAAAGCTCGGCGGCGCTCGGCAGCGGCGGCGTCGTGCTCGTCGAGGCGGAAGGAGCGGCGCAGCGGTGGACGCTCGCGGCGCGGCCGGCGCGGCTCGTCCGTGGCGGCGTGCGCCAGCGGCGGCCGCGGCGTCGGCAGCAGGCGGTCCAGCGACAGGCCGCGGCGCGGGCGGCGCGGGGGCGCGCGCGGGGCGGAGGGGGGCGTGTCCTCCGGCGTCGTGGGCAGCGCCGCGCCGCGACCGAACTCGATGAACCAGAGTTCGTCCTTGAGTTCGCACTCTCACTTCTTTTCATTCATGTCTTTATTTAAATAGTGCAGCACGTAATGGAGCACAAGATCGTAGCAGTATTTGTATTCGGTCTGTGGAAGAAGCAGTGCATGAGAATCAATGCGGTAAACACAACTGGAACTGCTAGGATGTTGCTGGATACGTACCATGTTTTCTACAAGCTGGGGCCGGTGCCGGCGCACGGTCTTGACTGCCTGGAACACGTCCACCTCGCCGTGTTGGATCACTTGCTCGATGCACGCGTTGGCAGCGCAGTATACGCCGGCACGACTTCGCCCGTCACTACACAAAATCAATGGGACTTTCATACACTACGACACGACTTGTCGCATGGCTAGCTAATTTTCTCCTCTTTAGTCCCAAGCAGCGAGCGTGCAACGAGTTGTGCGACAAGTCATGATAAGTTGATTATTATTTACAAAACACTGTTTCATCTCAAATGAAATATTTCAAAATCCTCATCAGATACATTGTATTCAATATTCACAGTCTTGATGGCCCGACTATATTTTCTTAATCATGTGAATAAAATAAATGTGATTATTTTTGAGGGAAGAACCATTCCATAGCCATGGGTCCCTTAGCAATATTTTTATAAGCCTCCTGATTGCTCATAGTGCCATTTATACTTACGGCGATACGACGCAGACTGGTCCGTAGTCGGTGCGCTGCCGCCATCGCTCCACCATGTTCATCAGTTCGACCAGCGAGTTGGTGGACGATGGCACCTTATGACCCATTGGCCAGCAGGTCAGCTGGAACAGCTGGACAGTCTTCGTGGGAGCTTTGACGCCAGCCATCAGCTCAGTCAGGGAGATGATCTGTTGCACAGAGATGTCTGGTCAAATCTCTGTCAAGTTATGCTGTTAACTGCCTTGACATTTATTTTATTTAACAATTTGAAAGTGCTTGAAGTGACTTGAAAGCCAAATGATAGTCCTGTCACAGTTAATTAGTATCTAAGTAGGTACGATAGTGGAAGCCTTAATCTCAGTGTAAAAATCTCAGTAAAATTCTGCATTACTCTTATATCTTGGCAAAATAAATGACTTCTATTCCTAATTTACCTTCTTATTGATCCTGAAGATCCAAGTCTTGATGTTGGTGTAGTGATTGTGCGACACGTGGTCTATCGTGAACACTGGCCCGTACTTCTTGGAATGACGACCTTCGGGCCAGAAGGGCGGGAATTGTTGCTGCAACAAATATATTAGTGTCAGACAGTGTGGCCATCTTGTTCAGTCTGCTTTGTTTGACCGTGGAGATAGTCTTAATTAATGAGGTTATTCTTCTTCAGCATTTGTAGAAGGTGATGACCAAAATGCACTTTTTGCATATTCATTTAGATATAACCTTGGAATGTGATTGGGGATCCTTTGGATTGGGGAAAGGATTAAGGTTACTTAATCAAGGAGTAAGTCTGCTCATACTTTTGCATCTCAACACAAAACGCATATGTTTCGAATCTGCATTGAAGACCACCAAGCTACAGATGTAAAATATGATTATCAAAGAGAACAATTGCTCAATATTAATTCTACAATGTTACAAGCAAATCTGGTTTTGGCAATGGTGGAATAATATCTGTAGAATCTTAATTCATACTTACAGAGTTCTTAGGAGGCACGCACAGCACAACGACAGCCGCACATTCGTAATCGTAGACCAGCGACCAGAACTCGCCCTGCGTTCTGACTAGCGGCCACTCCGTTACGATGTACTCGCGAGGTTTGGTGTAGCCCTGGAAACATGGTTTTACTAAAGCCCCGTTTGGTATCGTCATGTGGAGAGGAGGGATGAAACGCATGTTATCAAAAGTGTTATGAGTAAAAATGTGGGTGAAGATGGAGACCAAAGAAAAGATGGATGGATTGTGTTTGGATTGATACAAAAGATAAGGGAGTTATTAATAGTATGATGGTTGACGTGCCTTAGGGAAAAAAAAACAATGCGCCGATCTCAAGTAACATGGGTTAAGGGTAATGTCGATATTTTTCCAACATTTTATTCAGCAATGTCTGTTAGTTTATCGTTTAGTTCAAATCCTACAATTTGAATAACAACTACTTACTCTCAACCAATAGATTTGAAATTTCACATAGTGACACTTCTGATGACAATAAAAATATTTTTGTTTACAACTTTCTCCTGATTCTTCATGTGAGTTTGGCATCAAACGAAGCCATTCCTCAGTAGTAAACATTTTGCATACATATTACTGCAGACTAAACAAATGAAAACAAAACACGAAGAGTTTGCTAAGTGCATAGTGTGTGTGTTTACTTTTCTAATTGATATAGTTCTTACTTCCTACAGTGCAAAATTATGTTTAAACCCAGTCTTCAACATCTAAGAACACACTATTAACAGGAAAACTAAGTGTGGCCGCGGTGTCATAATAAATTCACATTAAGTTGAAAGATGAACGTTCTAAGTAACTCAGGGAACACATTTCTGAGGAAATTGCATTTTTGTTATAAAATTGTGCTTCATTTCAGTAGGAAAGGAAAGGAAACCAGGATTATTTTATGTCATACTAGCAGCACCCCGCGGTTTCACCCGCGTAGTTCCCGTTCCCGTGGGAATATGGAGATAAAATATAGCCTGGCATAGGCTATATTTTATCCCCGGGATAGTGTAGGTTCCCAACAGTGAAAGAATTTTTCAAATCGGTTCTGTGGTTTCAGAGCCTATTCAATACAAACAAACAACCAAATCTTTCCTCTTTTTATAATATTAATAGGTATAGACTAGGTTTGCTAAGGTCTGCCTGTGTGGGAACTTGATATGTTTCTGGTATAGCCGCTGATTCCGCCGCCTCGTTTAAAAGTTCGGCAGACTAACTTATGGATATCATTGTAAATCGGTTTTGTTGCGTTTGTGACTGTTTATGCCTAACTCAAGTATGACAAAACTAGTTATTGAAATTTTGTAGATCTAGGTACTATAATATTTATAAATATTTATCATATATTTTTAAGTTAATTTTTAGTTTTGTTAGCCGTGAAAACGATCTGCCCGGATTGCGGAATTTGTTCGAAAGAGTCATCGCGACTCTGGAACGCAAAAGTCATTAGGAGGAACATGGATGGTTTTTTGTCAGTAAGACTTTGACACTCCCTTCCGCTCCGCCCAGTGCGGGAAGAAGTCATTTGATTATTTCCCATCCATAAAAAAAAGTTGTAAAAATGCGTGTAACAATCTTGGGGTCCAACTTTTGGACATCATCATTGTTGATAGTTTTTGGTCACATTGGGACTGATTATGCCTAACTTAAAGTCAAGAAAACTAACATTGAGAGGTTTCAGGTATCAAGAGGGTCTTTTATAAAATTCAAACAAAAATAAATACTTAGTCATTGGAAATAATAGTAACTGCTCCAAATTATTTGCCCGCCGTTAAGATAAATTTTTAAATTGTCGCCATTTTTTTTTACCCTAGAGATATTTTTTAAAATAATAACAATCTTTTACACACAATATAGTTAAATATAAATAGCCACAAGTAATCTTAAATAAATAATTATGCTAGTATCAAACAAGTAACTATGTGTATAACTAAATTATCAATATTTTAGAACTAATGGAAAATTTATTTTAAACCTACAGTTATGTATAATTAGCGACTTTCCTGAGCTAGGTTTATAAAACCTGTGTTTCAGGAGAGAGAAGAGGAGAAGACTAATCAATAAGGGTGCATGTATACAGTAAAATATGTATAGCTTCACCTCACTAAACTTATGGAGAAATCGTGTTGTTCTCTCTGGTCTCAAATATATTGTTTTTCCGTTTTAATTCAAATACGCACATTTATATCATCATTCCATTTCGCAGGACACGTTCACACGTAAGCCGTTTTCAAGAGGCTTGCGGAATCGAGATTGCATGTTTACATGCAAGACTTGTGCTGTAAATTAGTTCTTAGATATAACGTACTAATTAAGTACTTACATCAACGAAGACAGCGTTAATATAGTCTGTGAAACTGTTCCCTTGGAAGGACGTCAAGTATGGACGAAAGTTGTCGGCTGAAACAAAATTTTTCATTAAAGTTACGTTTGATATTGGTCACGGAGAAGCATGTGTCCCAGTAGTAAGAATATTACAAGATGATAATTATGGTTAAAAATAGTCTACAAAGGACTATCTTCTATACATATGCAGCCTTTTTAGAAAGAGCTTCGTTCAGAATAGTGAGTCTTGAATATTGCAAGCCACAAGCACACTTGGCAGTCGGATTGTTGATAGCAGTTCTTATTAAGCAGATAAATGACATTTTTATTCAGTACCCGTTTCTTTTATGAGCCGAAAAAGAGGATGTTAGCTTGCTTACAAAAAGACCTGACGTCATACAGATCCTACATCGAATGATCAAAGTTCTCTGCGCAATTTGAATACAACTCTTACAATAGCCAGATAACAACCATCGGGTAGTAGCCCAATAGACACGGGCAGTAGAAGGATCAAGCCAGGTTACAGGCCTTTATACCCTGTTCCACAATTTCGCATACCTCTATAAATGCTCACAAGATAATTAATCTACCAAGAGTTTATTGAAGCAATTTCCACAGTGCTATCACTCGTGTTCCAGAGTATTAGAAAAGCCAGGAAAAACCTTTTGAAATCCATAAAATACTTACGTGGTACAACCAAGACATCCCGGTTCTTCTCCCTATTGTCTCCTCGGTGTCCCCCCGCGCAGTCTCCTATCGTGAACCTGGGTGTCTGCTTGCAGATCTGCTGGTATTCCTTCTGGTACTCGTTGAGCTTCGATACCGGATCCCTTTGGGACTTCTGCTTCAGTCTCTGGGACAGTTCGGAGACTGGGAACCATGAGACGCCGCAGACCACGTGTTCCTCTAATGTGTCGTAAACGAATTTGTATTGTTCCTGGTGGGAGTAGAATAGTGTTTTATAATTATTATTTAGGGAATGTTTTTCAGGAGCGGAATTAATTTTTATTAGACTTGAAATAAAGCATGAAATTCTTAATTTGGTCAATTATCCTTAACACGATTCGTCAATTAGCCTTAACAAGTGAAACATAAAAAAACCCTTTAATTAAAAAAACTAGATATATTATTTTCATTTTTTAATTAACCCTTTAATTGTTAAAAAGTGTAGAAATTGCGATATTCAATATTTTAGTTGAGATTTATTTTTCCACTAAAATTGTAATTTAAAGTTTAAAGTAGCTTTCGAAAAAAAAGAAAAAAAAAACAATGCATGTATTCCAGAATTTCGATATTTAAAGTTAATGCTTCTTGCTTCATAAATTGTGCAATTGTTTCAGTTAATCAGCTTTATATGAAACTCTCCAGAATATTGGTTTCAATCTGCCGTGAATGCGTCTAAGTTGTACCTAAGTGCAATCTCGTACAATCCTCTCTATAAGTAACCAATTAAAACGAGCTTAGACAAACGCTTGAGTCTCGGTATAGATATCAGTATTGTGACTCGGTCGCGTCCCTGAAATAATTACCTACAGACGTGCGGTACGTAAATGCACGGTAGGGTTGCTCGCCTACAGTATTTTAATTTCATCTACATGCTTAATATTATACATATTATTATTACTTTTGGTTTTGAAATGAAATTCGTTGTGAATGAAATAGAAAGTGTTCAATTAAAATAAATGGTGTGGTTTTTATTAGTACATTTAAAAAAAACGCCCTTATAAATTTGAGACTGAGAAAATATTTGCGCCTCGACTGGGAAGTACCTACAAATTCCCTTATTGTTAAGGTTCACAGTATACAAAGTTTTATTAAAAATCTCTTTGCCATATTAAGTAAGTGCTAGTTATTTCAATAAAATATTTAAAGAAAAAAATGGCACGCTTACTGCTTACAAAACCATTACACCGTTCGAACGTCACGCGGCGCATTCACGACAGTTGTGTACCGAGTGTATACCGAGATCACTAAGACTCGCGGTTTGATCTTTTCTATGAATTATATTTTTAATGTACTACTTCAGTCTCGTTCCGAATTCTGCGCAGGGTATATAATACTTATTACATTTTCTTGGTAAATCACTTCTAGTACTTACCTCTACTAAGCTTGAGAAATAATGAGTGCATAAGGGCCTATTCCCACTGTTTCTTTATTTAGTTACGGATTTTGCAAAGAAGGTTGGAAGGCTTTAATGGAGCTGCAACATTATCATTGTAGAGGCATGCATAACGTTTTTATTAAGACAATTCAGCATAATTGCCATAATATTAACAACAATCGTACACCAGGAATTCAAAACATGCTGTACCTTTTTCTTTTTTTTAGAAAAATTTAGAAAATAGATTTCAAACACATTTTCTGCTTGTAAAGTGTTTTTTTTATGTAACGGTCCATTTTTTTCAAGTCAGTCAAAGACGCGATTTAATAACAAATATAATTACTGAACAGCAGTTTTTATTTTCTAAACTATATTATATTGGCATTCATGACGAATGTTCAAACGACTAGTTATTTTGTTTAGTATCTTACGTCGTTACGACTCAGTGGAAACGTTGCCTTAGACATGAAACTACAGAGTGTTCAATTTCTGCAGTTATTGTGTACCGTCAGAAGAAAATCTCCAATTAAAGGAATGAGTTGTTTGTTACTAAGAACAGAGATTGCTTTCTTGTGAAACACAAGATTGCAGTATTTTCAACAGTACGTTGAGAAATTAAAGTGAATTTCGTCGAATATGACTTATGGAAATAGAATAGAAAAAAACAGTTGAATGTATTTTTTCGAGTTTGCGCTTTTGCTGACTCAAAAGTATTTGTCTACCTGCATTCTGCGCGACTAGAGATTTGCGGGGCCATCATTAAAACAAAAGACTACGACGTCGAAAAATGTTTAGTTTACAGAAGTGTTATTACGGTTTAGACTTTGCGTATTAATAATTTACATTGCTATGTATTCTTTCTATATTTAAGTTGGGCTTTTGGTATGCATACATAAAAATGTACGTCTGTTTTGTGGTTAGTAGGCAGGGATTATTATGAAATGTATATATATGTATATGAATAGTATAGCTATAATAAGTTAGTAAGGTGTATAGATATTACATTTTTTTTTTTTAATAAAACGTTGCCCCACACTAGGAAGTTCTCCTGTGTCGTGGCTGCGTTTACAAACATACACATAGACAAACAACCAGACCCGGAACAACTATCTGTAGGTCATACAAATATTTGTTCCGTGCGGGAATCGAACCCACGACACGTAGCGCAGCAGCCAATCGCTCAACCACTGCGCCAACCGTGTCGTCAAAGGAATTTTTATTATGTGAGGGGTAAAAAAGTATCTACATACATACATATATGTATATCTTACTAGCCTATTTCGTGATTTTATGTAGAAATGTTCCTTACCTCATTTTCTATAAGGCCTTTCCGAGATTGCCTGAGTTTCTTCAAAAATCCGAACACATCAAAGCAGTCCTCTTCTTCAGCTAACTCCAGGTTTGCATCAATGGCCAAGTACACACCTGAACGACCACCGCCGTCACTGAAAAGAAAACAATTGTGATACGAGCCATCGCTATTATATCGATGAGATGTGGGCACATGTACATATTAGGTTGGGGAAAGTCTTTTCGCATTATTGGGTTGTGGAGTATTTAACGTGGAGCGGCTGCCTACCAGTCGGTAGGCAGCCGCTCCACGTTAAATACTGGTATTCAGCTGAATCCTGTATGACTGGAAGCCGACTCCAATATAGCTGGGAAAAGCCTAGGCAGATGATGATGACAACTATGCAGTGCAGTCGTAAAGCGGATCGCCCGAGGCACTGTAATCATCCATTGCGCTATGTCCAAATCCAAAGCCAATTTTCATTTATTTTATACCTCGCTCTTCACTTAGTCACACCCCTTAGATACCAAAGCCGCCCTAGGCACTATCAAAGTAAACACACAAGACACGTTTCAAATTTAATTAGAACCCAGCAATATTTCAGGTACGTCAAACATAAACAGATGGTAATAATATGTTACTTTGACAACAGAATAATAATTCAGTAAACCCACTGGCTTGGCAAATACTAAGGGACTGCATCAAGCGTTATTTGCTGACACACGGTAGTCACAGAGTAAACTAATTTGTTATATGCTTCGCTACGATGCTACAGTGTTGCTGCAATTCTCTAGTAATATTTTTACTCTGGAATTGTGAACAGTATTCCCTGAGGTCAGTGAGCCAGACTAAAGTTTTGTAATATAAGTGCAATTTAAGCGTAATGTCAGGGCTTTTTGTAACGGAATAGCATTTATAACAATTTGTTACAAAGAGGAATAAATACTATACTCGGTTTTTGAAACCGTTTTACAATGTCTCAACAAGAAAATTTATATTCAAAAGCTGTGTATTGTTTTATGGTTTTACAGTTTACCTATTCTCCAAGAATTAAAAACTCCCAGTTTGTAGCTATCAGGAAAAACAGTTCCTCAGGGAATTTCACTCCTTAGCTGGGCGCAGAAGGACGATATTCCCAAAACG
Organism: Hecatera dysodea; assembly: GCA_905332915.2. NCBI lineage: Eukaryota > Metazoa > Arthropoda > Insecta > Lepidoptera > Noctuidae > Hecatera > Hecatera dysodea. The sequence continues at coordinate 6,422,055 of HG995303.1, forward strand.
CTTTGTGCGTTTGGGTGAGATGCCTAAAGTCGACACCAAATAAATGTGCAATAACGGTCATTGACCCACCTACATACATTTATTGACAACCTTAATTCTTAAAACAGAAATAATGAATGCTATATTGAATCGACATCCATCGTGATCCTTTATATTTACGAGTAATGGAAAACGATTCATTTTTTTTGTCCATGTACCTACGAAGAGATATCAAGGAAAGGGCAATGACCTTTATTGCACATTTATCTGGTGTCAACCATACCATGTATGTACCAGTGGAGCATCGTCGTACTTCTTGTAGTCTGTTGATAAATTGTTTTCAAGTTTTCATCTTTAGGTTTTTGAGTTATCAAGCCTATCAGTGCAGCCAAATGAAACCTACCAGAATAACTGCTACAAGGAAATATTCTACTTACTTGCAGTGCACCACCATGGGCCCTGCAGCTGGGTTGGTGGCCAGTCGCCTGCCGACCACAGCACGGACTCGTCGTCTGAACTCCAGCAGTGCGTTGCTGAACGGACATGTATGGGAGTGCCACTGCGTGTAGTGGAACTGCAGGATGAACCGTTCTTCTACCACCACCTGTGAGAGATAAGAAAGGTGACAATGAAAGAAATGTATGAAATGTATACGTAAAACACTGTTATGATTCGGCTAAGTAAGACCAACTACGAACTTAGGCAGACTACGAAATCGGTGGGGAGACAGACTACGAAATCGGTGGGGAGACGTACTTACTTCTCGAATAAGGGTTTTCTGAGTTAAAAAATATGATTCTATATAATAATATAATCTGTCATTCATTTATTATTATGTACGAGATTACCATTCTATGCCAGTTCTTTCAATGGAGTGTCAGTGGTTGACCATTGTAAAGTCATAATGGCAGATTATCAAACTTGTCAAAATCAACCATTATGAAATCAGTGATAGACCATTCTGACACTGTTGTAATATCTGACTTGAGGCCCAGTGGCTTAATGTGTTCCGAGGCACGGAAGATACTCTGTTTCAGTTCCATCACATAAAACCGAAATGAATACACAGAAAACGAATGATTCTGTTAACTACCTATTTATCAGCTTCATCACGATAATTTGTCGACAACCTCAAAAGTAATTATTGCTGTGTCGACATCATTAAAAATGAATGTATAAAGTGGACAGTGGGCGAGTTTACTGTATGAACGAATTTAAGTGACAATCAAGCACAATCAAATTAATTTTATTACTTTACGAAATATTTGCTTAATTTATTAATATTGTTGCCTGTTGTTGTGTTCGCAATTCATTAATTAAATCATAAACGATCGCTTTACATGATTGTGTTGTTTTTCAAAAATAAACATAAAATCACGCCTATCACCGAAAGGGTAGTCAGGTTTCATCCCGCTTAATTTCCGTTTCTGGATAAAATAATCTGGCTATCCAGAGATTACCCCATACTACCTCACAAACTTTACCTCTTTAAAATATTAGTATCTATACTAACATATAAAGCTGAAGAGTTTGTTTGGTTGAACGCGCTAATCTCAGGAACTACTAGTCGGATTTAAAAAAAATCTTTCAGTTCATAGCCCGTTTATCGAGGAATCTTATAGGTAATATCCTATAGGTCGTAGCGTGATGAAATATACATATGTTAGTATATCATCACGCAAATGAGCAAATTTATTAATTTTACCTCTGCTGTCGTTACTTTGTTGTACCTGTTAATAGTATAGTACTTGGTTTTATTCAGGTGCATCGTCCTCACATATAATCAATTGGTATACAAAATATTGTAAAACTTATACATATTTGAAAAGAGCAACTATGGAGTTTCTTGTCCGTTCTTCTCCATAAGAATCTACTTTTTGCGAATGGACAACTAGAGTCGGTTCACCCTTGTTTGATAGAACAACGTTTGATATAATATTACTAAATCGAACAACGTTTAAGAAAATCATCACTTTGTATAATATCGTTTGACAGAATTTTCAGTTCATCGAATATTTATTTGCTATAACAACATTTGCGCTAATGATCAAAAGGTATAATGTTCATTTGAAGCATGCAAACAAGCACGCAGCATGCAAACGAGGACGCAGCATGCAAGCAAGCACGCAGCATGCAAGCAAGCATGCAGCATGCAAGCAAGCACGCAGCATGCAAGCAAGCATGCAGTATGCAAGCAAGCACGCAGCATGCAAGCAAGCATGCAACATGCAGCAGGCATGGTTTCTGTCACGGCTCCGGCACTGCGGGGCTCCGGCGGTCCCACGCGAGTTTATCGTCGCAGATGGGTTTAACGCTCTCCACAGCCTCGCCCCTCCGCGCCTACGTGATTTTAAATTACACTCTAGGGGTAGGGCAGACAAGACTGCGTGGAGTCGGGTTAACAGCGATTAGTTTCTGTCACTAAAACCTATTTTTTAGCGAATGTTTTAGGACTAAAATATTCATTACTAGCTTCTTTCTGTCCGCGACGTCGTCCGCGTGGAATAGTTACTTTAACCCCGATTTTGAAACTCTCAGCCCGATCGGTTTCAAATTGACAAAGTTTAATACAAACTTTCATCCCTTTCAACCAAATTTGATTACCATAAAAACGGTTCTAGTGAGTTAATCTTAAAAGATAGACAAATATACTGTCGCGGAAATTTTTTAGATCATTCTTTCCTACATATTTTTTTGGTATCTTGAACCGTTTTCGCAGCGCACGCAACGGAAGCCCTCAAAGGTGAATAAGTTTCCCCGTTTTTTCCACATTTTCCATTTTTTCTTCGCTCCTATTACTCGCAGCGTGATGTTATATAGCCTAAAGCCTTCCTCGATAAATGGTCTATTCAACCCAAAAAGAATTTTTCAATTCGAACCAGTAGTTCCTGGGATTAGCGCGTTCAAACAAACAAATAAACTCTTCAGCTTTATAATATTAAGTATAGATAAATGAACATTCGGAATAATACACATTATTCAACACAATACTTAGGACATACGACTTTAGGGCATGTAAAATTAGGAGATTCAATTATTATAGTACTCAATATTATGACAGAATACTTTTAGAACTAAAGATAATTATGCTGAACAAAATTTCGGGGTTTTGAACATTATGGTTACTGCAGTTTATAGCAAACGTGTTATGGATAATGATTTTCGGACAAACAATTTTATGAGAAATGAAATTAGTTCAAATGAAATTAGTTCAAATGAAATTAGTTCAAATGAAATTAGTTCAAATAAATAATTACGCTAAATAAAAATTTACCAATGAATTATTCGGTCAAATGAATAATTCTTCGAAATGACTTTATTGCAACTAAAATTCGATTTAGTAATATTACATCAAACGTTGTTCTATCAAACAAGGGTGAACCACTAGAGTCACTATAATATTTTTATTTTCAAATGTTTTGACGTTCAAAAGTGCCGTTTAATGGTCTAGTTGAAATAAATGAATTGACTTTGACTTTGCAACGACCAATAGAAGCGGAACATTCATGAAAAATGTGACGCAGACGAAGTTGCGTGGGTCAGCTGTTAGATAATAAAATTATTGAAGGAACCTGTGGCCGTATTACGAAGTGCCAATGCTATCATGATTCGTGTGAGGGAAAGAGATAGTGCTATTCGTCTTTTGTAACTCCGTCTCTCTCTAACACAGAATTCATGATGGATTTAAGACGTCATAATAGGTCGCCTGGTGCAATTTCCAGTCCTAACCAGACTCCTTACTGCTACGAAAAAAAAGGTTCAAAGGTCAAACAATCCTACATTTAGTAACACTGTTTCTTGTTAGAGAAGAAAAACAATAAAAAATAATAAAATTCTTGAACTTCTGTTGCAGAAGTGAGAATAATCTGTTTAACAAGAAATAAATGATGTCTCAAGTAGTCTTACTTGAGACTGAGAAATATTTCTCACACCCCCTTTGTGTAAACTAAGTTTTCGAATAAAGAGATTCTTTCAAATATTTCAAAGGGATTTTCAACAAGATTGCAAACTGAAATTGTGTTTATTCTGTAACATCACGCCTGTTCTATTAGAAAGGGGTAAGTTGAGGTGAGCTTCTAAATCACTACATAGTATAAAACAAAGGCACTTCTCGCTGTCTGTCTGTCCCTATGTAGGTATGCCTAGATCTTTAAAAGCTCGCAACAGATTAAGAAGCAGTTTTTTTTTAATAGACAGAGTGATCCAAGAGGAAGCTTTATATGTATAATACATGCATAATATAGTGAAGATTTAGTATCAGCATTGCACCCGTGTGAAGCCGGGGTGGGTCGCTAGTATTTAATAATATGTATTCCAGAAACCAACATAAAGCATTTGAAGCAGGAGATAGGAAGGCTATTTAGTGTTTTTTTTTTTTATGGGCCGTAATAAACTATTGTTTATTTTAAAATATAAAAGCGAAATACCACTCACTGATTAATCACAGAAACTGTAACACCTACAAACTTAAAATTTGGTCGGTAGGTTCCTTATTCGGTGTAAGAACGGATTTTATAAAACTCATTCCCAAAGGGGGTAAAACAGGGGTGGATATTGTTTGTACTAAATCTGCGCCGACGAAGTCACGGGTGAAGTACTAGTTTTAAAATAAAACTTGAAGATCTGAGCTAATTGTTTTTTTTAGCCTTCAATACTGTGACACGGCTGCGCAAAGGCATCTTCTAATTCCTTCTAGATATTTGTGGCCCGAGCCACCTCAAAGCACACTTCCAGTAAGGATTACAATACTACATACATTTGAGGTTAGTGTTACTATATAATTTATAATAATAATTTCGAATAGTTTAGCACCACATTTTCTGACTAAATCAACAAGATATCGAAGCCCAACTTATATGACAATTTAGATATTTATTTGGAACATCCATCCATACTAATATTATGGAGGGAACAATTACCCTACTCTGTCTTACCCGTTTTCCTTTCTATTTTACCTCTTCACGTCTTAACGGCTGAACGGATTAGGATGAAATTTTGTACAGAGATACATTAGACCTCAAGGTCTAATCTATCTCTGTACATAAGTTAGATGTTCACGTGGGCGAAGCTGCGAGCAGACGCTAGTTGATTAAAAATAACACTAACTACATGAGGTCGGTTTTTCCTATTCTCCAACTCTTCTTCTCAGAGAAGAAATTCCGAAAGTATGTTTGTCTTACTAAACATTTGTGAAACAATTTTGTTTTTTAAGGTTTCGGCTATCTATTCTCGTTAAAGTCCATACAATGGCAAACACGTTATTGTCAAGCCAAATGAATACCATGTAGGTTTTGGCTGAGGTGATATTTTTAGAAAAGGACCTTACTGATTGGAGTAGCGTTTGCAAAGAGCCTCTTTCTCTCTCCAATATTAAGTTTTCTTCACTGCACCTAATTAAAAAATTGCCACGTAAATGAAAAAGTCACTGTCTACGTCTGGATTCAGGGTACTTTTTTGGAAACCAATGATGAAGCGCTAAAAAAGAGTTGACTTTTTATTTAACACTAGCTCTGCCCGAGGCTTCGCCCGGATGAAAAGAATTTTCATGGGTTTTAATTTCGTGAAACCCTAATCAATGAAACTTCTAGCAAAATCGCTCCAGCCGTTTCGGAGAATAGATGGAACAAATATTTTATCGATCTACACAAATAATTAAAAAGTTTGCTAAGTAGGTAAGTGTGATACCATTGTAGATTTATTGTACTCACACTCTTTTCGCTCTTGTACAGCCTGAAGGTTCGTATGTGGAAGTTGGCGAGCTCCTCCTCTTGGACGATGCCCACGCTGATGTCTCCGTAGGTCTCGTCCTTTTCTTTGTTGGGCGGCCAGTATTGGACGCACATCACCTGGTTGAGACAGAAAAATATGGATTAGTACTTACTTATAGAAGCCATACAATGAGTGTGGATAGAAAGAAAAAGAAAGAAAGAAAGAAAAATGTTTATTTGGGTCTCGCACAAAAAAAAAGTAACCAATGCTATAGATAGAATTATATAATTTTATTTAATTATATATAATATCAATTTGTACCTAAATGTAAGTGTGCGAGGCCAAAAAGGTTCCTATCTCAGCATATGCAGCGATATTTAAAAAAAAACTTTTTACAAAAAAATACAACCGACTTTTACACAAAAAATCAAAAAAGTGCAAAATAACTTTAATTTCGGAACTCGGTGTTTGTGGTTGCTTTTTCGTTTTTTGAACACCGACTTCCGAAATTAAAGTTATTTTGCACTTTTTTGATTTTTTGTGTAAAAGTCGGTTGTATTTTTTTGTAAAAAGTTTTTTATTTTTTACTTTTTAGTGGTACCTACATCCCCTCCCCTCCCCACACCTAAACGAACCAATCACATTGGTGTAAAAAAACGTACTGCTCCTTTGCAGAGTAAACTAAGAGGTCGTCAATGTAGGTAATGTAGATATTTTTTTTAGATTTTTCGAAAACCGCTTGGTCGATTTTGATAAAATTTTCATGGGACCATTTGGGAAGTATACCCTTTCCAACAAAAAAAGAATTTTTCAAATCGGTTGACAAGCGACGGAGTTATGCGCGAACAAACATAAAAAAAAAAAAAATACAAACATCCGAATTGAGAACCTCCTCCTTTTTTAGAAGTCGGTTAAAAAAAGAAAATATCACAGCGCTAGCGCGCGTTTATGCTAAAATGGTGAAACAATGTCTTAGATGCATGTCGTCGAGTTGGTTTAATGTGACGTGGGAATAAGTTTCTGGAATGGCTTGAAGGGGACTATTGCCCAACAGTGGGATAGGTAGTGCACGAAAATTGTCATCATCGTCTTCCTGCCCTTATCCCATGTTACTTGTGGTCGGCGCAACACGTTTTTTTCTTCTATTCTGTTCTGTCAGCCGTCACGCTGTCACTAACTCCCTTTTCTTTCATATCACTCCTAACACAATCCATCCATCTTTTCTTTGGCTTACCTCTCTCCCTTTAAAAAAGTAGTATGGGTTGGTAAAAGAGATACGGATAAATGACAAGACAACGACAAGAGATACGGATTAATGTTCCGTTGTTGCTACAGTCGAATAAAGCCTTAGTTACATAGATGGTCTATTCCTCTACCAATACATTTTAAAAGCATTGACCTACTACAACATTTCAAAAAATAATAATTCACAAACTAAAACTCTTTAATCATTTCGGATTACGACTATCAAAAGACATTGACATTATTTAAGCTATAGTAGAGTATTAACAAGTAAACATTGTAAATATAACTTAAATACCGATATCAAATACTAAAGAAATGATTCAGAACTTTCCCGGGTGTTAAAATGCTCTCGAAAGTAAAACTCGTACGATTCGCACGCTAAACTATTCAAACTCATAACTCGCTCACACGAAAACATATTTGCTACATGAAATAAAACTGAGACTACACGGGAACGCTTACAAATAGTCTGAATTTTTTACACACTCTGTTTAAAAACTTAACGAGCGTATGAGCTCACTGGCTTAGTCCGCACAAACCATTATTTTGTGTTTAAGAATTTATGTTCTAGATTTAAAAAATGGAATTCCTTTGTGTTATCTATTTATATGCTCATTATTCAGTAAATAATTTATTGAGAAGGCGCATAATCAACATAAAGGTAACGTCTGAACAGATTTTTATACTTAGAATTTTACATATAAGACCATGCTATACTAAACATACAACAGTATCAGCGTATTGGCGTCAGATCTTCTGGCTACTGACTGCCCGTACCAGCTGTCAAAGGTATACGCATGAAAGCCTACACTACTAAATACCAACATACATACATAATATGTATATGTATATCCAATCAAGACATGTCAAAGACCTTTAAAGGAACGCAGTCACCGAGTAGCGTAAACGTACAGGAAGATAACTTGTATTTGGCGGCGAGATGGTCAAACGACATTAAAGCAATCTGAGTGTGTTTGGTGTAATCGTGTGTTGATTGTCCCAAGAAAAGAGAACCCTATATCTGACAGTTGCAGACGGGCTGTGGGTGGTGGTTTTTAGGCAGTAACCACCACCCACAGCCCGACCACCATCCCGCCCACCATCTTGCGGCCTTCTTGTTATTGGAGCTTCAAATTTCGCAAAATTATTTAAAGACTAGCTTTTTCCCGCGGCTTCGATCGCGTTAAGAAGGATTATTATTAATTAGGTATAGTTTTTGCGGCTTTACTTTTGTTTAGCGTGTGTAAAAAATAGGGCCTACAAAACTTCTTTGTACACAATATTATCCCTTACTTAGTCCCCATGGGGGTTGAATTTATCAAAATCCTATTTAAGCGAACGTCTTCATCATAGTAGCGCCAGTTTTTAATTTCAGTTCAATCAGTCGAAAATCTAAGAAGATTTATAAAAACTTTCATCCCCTATTTTATCCCCTTAGGGGTGGAATTTATCAAAATCCTTTCTTAGGGGACGCCTTCGTCATAGTAGCTTTATGCATGCAAAGTCTCAGCCCGATCGGTTTAAAATTGACAAAGTTTCATACAAACTTTCATTCCCTATTTTATCCCCTTGGGGGTAGAATTAATCAAAATCCTTTCTTAGCGGATGCCTTCTTTATAACATCTACTTGCATGCCAAATTTCAGCCCGATCCGTTCAGTGGTTTGTTCTGTGCCTTGATAGATCACTATGTCAGTCATTCAGTCACTTTTGAGTTATACATATATATTTAGATAGATATCACTTCCCCAGGAAGCGAGATCCAACAGCGTATAGTAGCCTCAACTCGTATTGTACACGTCACACTTAACAATACCTTTTTTTATGGATAGGAAATCGTCAAATGACTTCTTCTGCTGGATGGAGTAGACGGGAGTGCCAGATGCTTACTGACCAAAACCCCACCCATGTTCCTCTTAAAACCCTTTGCGTTCTAGGGCCGCGGTGAAGCTCTTTCGAACAAATTTCGTACCTTAACAATACATACCAATAAATATTGTACATGCAAAAGTTTGTTCTACTTTCGGGATAGTCTACATAGAGTTGGTAAAATTCCCTAAAGATATGAAAGTCAGGACAAGAGATACTTACGAAACATGCGGCTTTAGTTTGTTCACATAGAAACTGTTAACAGTACCGTTTTAGCAGATTCGTTTTTACAAGTTTTTTATATATTTGATTCGTTCATATGTGTCAAGTATTTCTAACCGATAATGCTTTGAAGACAATGCAAGTGTACGGTGATATCGAGCAGGTTTGATGGTGCAGCTGCCATAGGAACCTTCTCAACTTAACAAAGGTTCTTAAGTAATTATTACCTAATGTCAAATTCTATATAGAAAATTTTGAGTACTAATTCGCTGGTTGGTATTTAGGCTGGGCGCCGATGGGAGCTTTCATTAATGGGTTTGTTTCTCAGCATGTATATTTTTTTTGCATTTTCTTTTAAGCTATTGCATAGCTTCTATCGCGGGCCTTGAGCGTGGTAACCGAATCCAGAAATTCCGTAACGAAAATAACCTAACACCGCTACGTCATTCGATTAGGCCCCGCCTTTTTAAAATGGTCGCTTCGATACTGAGCTATTATGTCGCCGTCACCGAGCCGACCCGAACGTCTGCGTTCGGAAACAATCGGTGGGACAAAGTTAAGTGAAACGTATGTTATTTACATTAGTACAGTAACTCAGGTGAACGAATCGAGACCTATCACAATGACGCAGAGTACTAAATATATAATTGCATAAGTTGATAAAAAATGCTATGCAATAGCTTTACCGCGGCAGTCCCCGAGTGCCGCATGTATTTTTTTTATTTGTAAATTTTATAATAATAAAATGTGCGTCTGTTTTGGAGGAATAAACTAATATTACGTCTTTCTATGTGTTTGGGTTCACTGGATGGATGTAATGACATTTTGTACATAAAAGGTTTTTATTTGTTTATGTATTACAGGCGCGTGCAGTGGGTTAGAGTTAGAAAATGTCCAAATAAATTTTAAAAAATAACCTCATTATTCAGGGTTGATTTTTAATAAATGAGTTTTTTAAAATATCGTATTTAAAAAAAAGACACCACATTTCAACCCTGAATAATATAGTGTTTTTTTTCGGACATTATTTTCTGGCCTACCCAACTCGGACCACTGCACGCCACTGGTATTACTCAAACTAATTACTCGAAAAGCAACTATGTATAACTTCACCTTGAAATGCCTTGAATACTGTAGAAACTGTGAAGTCGATCATTCATATTGATAAATATTCATGTCAAAACTGAAATACATACTAAAAACGATTATTTTATCGATGATGGAATACCACTTTGTTTTGGCCCCCAATCGATTTCATATTCAATCTAAAACCTACTTTTACCCCCATAAATAACGAAACAAGTATCACCATTTTACTACATCACAACCCTCGACAGGCCCTCTAAGTTCAGTACAAATTCCCTCTTCCCTCTTGAGGGAAACTGCCTCAACAAATCATAAACCGATCAAACAATACCGACAGATCCCTCGCTTCTTGTTTGTTTAATCCCGTCAGATTAGGATGCTGCCTAACTCCGACCTTATAGGTACCTATAACAAGATTTTCAGAATTCCAGATGACAGTAATGTTAGAATATTAAGCTTATAGATAGCCATCATCACGGTTTTCATATTAATCGGCAAACGGGCGGCCATTTGCAAAATTTGGCTGCTAATAGTTTGTAGCAAGATGTTTTCGATGCAATGATTTCTTTGTTTTCAGTTTGCTGGAAGCTTTTACAGCTTCTATAATCTGTCAATTTGTAGTATACCTACTTATTTGATTTATTATTTTGAACATAATATGATTTAGCATCTGTAATTTGTAAAGGAACTAGACGTAGCTTGCTTCCGGTTGCTCTTCACTAAAGTCATTTCGTTCAATTTGGTATCTTTACAATACTCGTTTATTATTAGTTTTTTTTTTTGGATTATTTCGCGATTTAGTAACTCGAAGAAAATATATTCTGATTCATTATCAGTAGAAAGCGATTTTAGAATTAACTGGTGAATGCACGAAACAAATTGAATACAATATGGAAGGATAGGAACAGGTGGAGTTTTGTTATATCTACCTACCCCGATGAGAATTTTAGGGCTCCAAACCTCTGTATGGGGAAAGGGAGCCCTTATAGGATCACTTGGCTGTCTGACTGTATGTCCGTGTGTCACAGCCGATTTTCTCTGAATCTACTGTACCGATTCAGTTAAATTTAGCACACACATTCGTATAACCTTCTGTGACCCAAATGTGTACGGGGGACCCACAACGCATAGATAGGAGGGCAAATGAAATTAAAATAATTTTATTACTGTATGTGTGACATAAAATATAAATGTAAATTTACCATTAACTCCGAAATTACTGAGTGAGAAATTATAATTGTGGAAAGAAATATAAATATAGTCTTTAGTCTTTAGCCTAAAGATAACAAGAAAATTAATAAGGTGCCGTAGAAATAGATTTTAAAGTAACATGTTAGAATTTTTTTATTCGTTCAGAACCCTTTGCATACGAGTCCTGACTTCAACTTGGCCGTTTTTTTTTGTATTTAGATCAACACTCTGAAGTTTTACTAGTCAGCTTTTATTGTACGAAAAAAATACGCTACAATCTACAAAAACAACACAGTAGCCGTGGAAAATACATGCATAAGCATAATCAGCCTTTTTAACGTTCCCACTGCTGGGACACAGGCCTCCTCTCTAGGAGAGGGAATGGGCTGTAATCCATCACGCGGGCCCAGTGCGGGTTGGTGAATGTCACATGTCTTCGAATTTTTGGTTCTAGAACATGCCGGTTTCCTCACGATGTTTTCCTTCACCGTTTTGAGAGCAGTGGTGATGAAATTAATTACACAAAGTAATGCGCCTGGCTGGGTTTTAACACGCGACCTACAATTCGTAAATCGGGGCACTAACACTTGGCCACTTGTTTGCAAAATACATGGATGTACCAAAAACACTACAGTACAAAATATATATGGACGGAACTCGTTGTGCAAGTGTCAGACCCGTCAAAACTGCCTGTCCGTCCAAAATTCAGTTAGTGAATGTTTTTGACATCCGTAGGTATATGTATAGCGAATTTATTATAATGTGCGGTGAGCCCGCAATTTGTACGGTGCGCAAAATTATCGCATAATTTTCAATTTTGTTGTGAAGTTTGCGGAGTTAATACCAGGCAAAGTATGAACACCTTCCTAATTTTCAAGGTTTTTTGACATACCTAAGAAATGAAAATTTGTTTTAGAATAAAATATTCAGAGGAGGCTGAAAAAAACAAAAAAAAAAAAACAAGTTCGCGGCTATTGTTAGATGAGTGAAGTCGTATTTTTTCGTTGTATAGTCATGTGGGAAATCAACATAAACGAACCAAGAATTTAGAAAAAAAAAATACTAATACAGTCGAATAAAACAAAAGCGACAAGTAAAGATAAAACAAATCACTTTTCAAACAGTCTGAAACAGTTTTTGGCATTTATTTAAGTTCAAAGTTCAGACTTTTTGTCTGTGTTTTTTTCGTTTTTACGGCCGAGCTATTATTTCTAAAAGAACGTGCAAAATATCGTCTCCCATCTTGGGCATCGCCATAGTTAATGCAATCCTTCCAAAGTGACATATTCGTGGAAAAACAAAATGAGAAGAATTTCTCAGTCGAAAAAAGTTTCAAAACACTTATCAAATTGATATTTACAAGGCATACTTATTCTTGACACACTCGTTCCAACAACGTGTGACATTACAAACACTATGAAACATGTTAAGTCCAAGAACCGTTTTATTCCTATCACAAAATTTTACCGCACCTCTTTACTCCCAAAAATGAACCTAAGAAAACGCCCCGGGCTTGCATATCGTTTTGTAAGTGTTCCAGAAAATTTGTAAAGTTACTACAAATAAGACGTGAAATATTCTTTGAATCGTGCTCTAACTCTTTGGCACAGTGATACGCGATAAAATGTTGTGTTGTTAGCCAGAATAGGTCAAGAAGTTCCATTTTACGCAGGCAATCTGCCTAACGTTTTACCAACTATCTTGGGGTCGGCTTTTCATGGGCTTTACAAGGCACGGAATAATTTCAGTATGTTAAGATGGTCACTATCCACTAACCAGCCGTGACAACCGTTACTTAATCTTGAAGATTGAGACATTGCTGAGATACTTGTATATGACTACATACAGGGTGTTTCAAGAGTATGTAGTCATATTTAAGGTAAGGTGATGTTGTGTTGGGTAGCTAGGAAAAAAGGCAAAAAAAACGAACACACAAAAAAAATCGACCACGAAAACGACGAAGAAGTAATTTAGACTATACGAGCAGCTTTTTATAGTTGGTGGCATTTATTTGAGTTCAATCACAGATTTGATTTCACAAACTGCATCAGACGGCTTGAAAAGAGATCTGTTTAGAACTTTTCAGTCGTCTTAATATTACCACGCACTTCTGAAACACCCTGTATACTCCCGTCACTTCTGTCAGTTTGAACACGATAAACTCAAAAAGTAGTCACCCTGTCCATGGGAATGGGAATGGTTTAGGTGCATATTTCACTAAGGTTTGCTGTATTTAATATAACGATGTTTGTTTCAGGTGTCGGAAAAAAACATGCAGCATTACATTTATAATATAGCATTTCTCTTGGTTCAACTAGGTCTACTACACACACCACTAGGTATAATTCCGTTATCCCAATCTTTCAGCACAGTAACTTTGTCTACTTATGTATGTCTGAAAAGGCTGGAACTTCTGCTCTGTTTTACTCTGTGATATCAAAGAAAGAACATACTTTACTGTCAGATAAAGGCGACACGAATTGTGTGTCAAATCTTCGAACGTGTACGAGATAAAACCGTTTTAGTACTTGAAACAAAATTCACGTTCAAATATGAATTTAAAGGAGTTTATTTTAGGCTTGGTTTACGTCGTTACAGCATACAGAGAATTGTAGAATGTAGATTTTATACCTGGTTTTTATCGATATTATGTCGCTATAGATAAACATGGCCACAAACTGGGCACAAAGAATGTTCAAGGGTCTTTAACGATATGAAAAGAGGAAGAATATCGATATTATAACTGTCGTTTCTGGAACAAGGTGGGAAGTTCCACTGCCTCTGCCCAAAAGGGTCTACTCCTCCGATCAGTGGCCTTAGAGCGAAATTTTTAACATTCTTGATCAATTCATTCAGCACATCATTTTTTATTGTAACTTAATAAGCGTCTTCTGGTGATATTAACGGAAAACCTTATTTTTTCCATACATTTTGACATAAGCAAATGTTTACGTTAACGAGATCGATTACGTTAAAACACTCGCACTAAGCTCTCAAATTATTGTAGTCATTGGTGGACTACACCCTGATAGTTGTTGTCGGACTGTTGTTATATTATCGCTCGGAGAACTATGACTGCGCGATGTGGTTGTATAGATGCTGCTTCATGACTAGCATTCGACCTATGCTTGCTTGGTGTCTCGTTTCATCGCAATATTTCCGTTCCCGTGGGAATACGGGGATAAAATATAGCCTATGTTACTCAGGGTGAATGTAGCTTTCTAATGGTGAAAGAATCATTTAAATCGGTCCAATAGTTTTTGAGTCTATTCGTTACATACAAAAATACAAATCTTTCCTCTTTATAATATAGATTTCTATATATAGATTTCAAGCTTGAAATTACACTGAACTCAATCTGCCTACCTACTGCACAGAGGGATTCATCAAAGAGAACCTGGATCAAACAAATGCCTTTCAGGACCAGAATATCAATGATTAGGTTGGATGGTCAGACAGGAACTGCAAATAGCTGGAAATGGCTTTCATCAAAGCCGGAAGCTATACAAAATAATGGTGTTCCGACCCGCAAAAGCCGAAACCAAATAATGTCATGGCCTGAATGCCTTTGACAGGCACAGCTCTTTGTTCAGCGTCGCTTTCCATTTGCGCTCGGACCAAATATTGGTATGGCTTCAAATCGTCAATGTTCCAAATCGCACTGTTATATTGGAATAGTGTGTTTGGTGACAGTGCAGTGTAAATGCTATATTTATGAATACTAACTTTTATAAATGCTAATGTCTTTGTGTTTGTTTGTAACGCTTTCTCGCCTAAACTAGTAAACCAATTTTAAAAATTATTTCACCAATGGAAAGCTACATTAATAGCGAGTAACATAGGCTATATTTTTTATCTCCGTATTCCCACGGAAATGGGAACTATGCGCGTGAAACCGCGGAGTGCTGCTAGTAAAATATGTATATGTCTTTTCATTAAATATATGTATGTATATTTTCTAAAAAATCCTGTAATCGAACACATTTAGGCAAATCATTGATCGATTCGTCATTTATTGAGTGATATGTTAGCGTTTATAATAATATATCAATATACAGTCAACTAAGAAGATATGAGTAGTATGCAGGCCGATTGGTCTATTCAATGACAACTGAATAACAGAATATGACAGCCGAATATTCGGCATTGTTGACAAAGAGTATAGTTAAAGTTATAGTGTGAATAGTTACTTCAATTAACTGCACTATAGATGTAATAGACTCAAACCTTTTTATATTACTGTACACTTTAAAATATATATCCTCAAAGTTTATGTCTCCGTTCCCGTCGAATAAATGGAAGCAACACCAATAACTATAAAAAGATACAGAAAACTGCCGATCATAAAACAAATATGAGGAATTCCTTACTTGTAAAACTCGAAACGTCCTACTTTAACTTTGCGAACGAAGTGTTTTTTCAGTATTATGTAATAACATCTTCCGAATAAAGTTGTGTCGTAAATTCATGCCCAAATGTTATGCATAAGAGATGTCAGACCTATGAACCAATGATGAGGCAAAGACGCCATGTTGCAAATGTATGGTCGAAAGCAAGAGCTCATGAGGAGACTCAAGAGGTGGGCTACAAAAGAAGCTGCGGAAAGGGAGAGGAAGATAACTTCGTCTTTTCCAATCCGTGCCCGAAGGACTGGCATCGGGAGACCAGTGACAATGCCCTCTTCCGTCCTCCTAAAGCGGCTTTCGGGTTACGGATTTGGGGAAGGCCGTCGTCCAAGCACGCAGGCCCGAGTTGGTGTCGCCAGGTGTTTCCACGCGCCTAGTAACCAATGGCTTGAGACGAAGCGACAAACCACGAAGGTTTGTGTAGATACATAAATAATTTGCTCTCGTGCTAGGTCTAAGGTATATGTTCATTTGCTTTTTCATAACTGAAAAAATAATCTTGTCACAAAAAAGTACATGTCATTGAGATACCATTGACAAAATCATCAATTGGCTCGGCTAACGGTCATTTAAAAATGTTGACATCCCTGTCTTTAGACTTATGTAGCATAAGCATAATCAGCCTTTTAACGTTCCCACTGCCTAGAGAGGAGGCCTGTGTCCCAACACAGGCCTCCTCCCTCCTCCTAGGCGAGGGAATGGGCCGTATATCCACCACGCGGGCCCAGTGCGGGTTGGTGAATGTCACATGTCTTCGAATTTTTGGTTCTAGGAACGGCTGTTTCTTCACGACGTTTTCCTTTACCGTTTTGAGAGAAGTGGTGATGAAAGAAATTACACAAAGTAATCCGCCTGGCTGGGTTTGAACTCGCGACCTACACTTCGTAAGTCGGGGCCGTTACCACTCGGCCACCACTGTTCTTATTTTTATAAAGTATAAGGTAGCCGGCTAAATAATTTTGTTCACGAGACGTTCGTTCTTTATTCCATTAGCAAAGTGCGCTCAGTATTTCATTTTCAAGGAAATGGAGTATGAAATAGCGACAAATTTTGTACAAGAATCGCAATGAAAGCGAATTGTGCGGACGGAATAGCTTCATTTGCAAGTGAGTCTTTAGTAATTATGTCGAGAATCAGTGTTGATGAGTATTTACTATGATTTTTGTTTTTATTGTTCAGTGGTTTTTTTTTTAATGATATTTTTTAAATTTGAGTAGCGATGCTTTGAATGATTGAATTGAAATAGAAGCGGCTGACAAGTATAAGTAAGTGTCTTAATAAATACTTTTTCTTTTGAGCTGAAAATTAATAACCTAATTCAAGAAGTATATTAACGCTTTACTTAAGTTAATACCGCAGGGCTTGCGGACTGCTCGTGCGAGGCCACGCCGCACTGCAGTGCATGTGCGGCTGTTGGCAAGCCGGCCGAGCACTGGGCTGGGGGAAGGGCCTGCGCGCCATCCGCCCCAACCAAGGGCAAGAGGTCCGCCGCCGCCGCCGCCTCTGCCGCCGCCGCGGCTTCCGTCGCTGCTTCTGCCGCTGCTGCTGTGGGTGCTGCGACTCCTGGTTCTCGGGAGGGGGCTGAAATGGAGTGCCAGTAATGGTCCCATTTCGGCCTCCTCCAGAGGCAAATCGGCCGCTGTGCTATTGCGCAGTGGCTGATGCCTGTGGACGGTGAGCGTGGGTGGCTCGCCGTCCGATACCAGGCTGAGTCGACGACGCGTTGTGCTTCACGCGCGCCTCAAGGAGCCGTCAGCACCAGGGAAGGAGCCCCATAGGGTCGGTGCCTGCTAGGGTTGCGGAATTTGTTCGAAAGAGTTACCGCGGCCCTGGAACGCAAAGGGCACATGGAGGAGCACGGGTGGGTTTTAGTCAGTAAAAGTCTGACACTCCCTACCGCTCCACCCAGGGCGGGAGGGGTCATTTGATGATTTCCCATCCAAAAAAAAGGGCTTGCGGACTGCCAGGGTTGCGGAATTTGTTCGAAAGAGTCACCACGGCCCTCGAATGCAAAGGGCATTAGGAACAACGCGGATGGGTTTTAGTCAGTAAGAGTCTGACACTCCCTTCCGCTCCGCTCAGAGTGGAAGAAGTCATTTGATGATTTCTTGTTTATAAGCAAGGGGGCTGGTTCGAAGTAGCTAGGGAAAAGTATACCCGGAAGAGGAAGCCTTAAACTCTCTGTTTAGTCAGTTTTTTTTTTAAATATTATTGATAGATAGGCGCGCTTTTGACCATACCTAATCTCATCTTAAAAAAAGCGATGATGTGGTCGACGAAAGAGTACGCCTAACTAATATTATAAATGTGAAATTGAGTTTGTTTGAAACGGATTTGTTTGAATGCGATTGAACGAGAAGACCTGTGTCTTGGATTGTATCCTGGATTAGGACATAGGGTCTCATTTATCCCGGAAGTAGGGTTCCCTTCGAACCCTGGGGATGAGGAGATCCCTTAGTAAAGTTTAGTGTTATCGAAGTAAAAATCTTACCTTAATGAAGTCGAAAGTCTTGGTGAGCATGACGATAGCCGCGGCTCGCTCCTGCCATATCATCCGCCAGAAATCAACCACCGTGTCTTCGGTTGGACCCTGAGTTACGATGTACGCATTTGGTTTTAATATACTCTGTGGACAAAGAAAATAAAGGTTAATTTATAGAATAAAAAAGAAAACCCAAGTTTATGTAAGTAGCTCAGGAAATGGGAGATAAAACGAATTTTCTCCATAGGAGTGCCTTAACAAGACATTTTGGCAGCGTTCGTTAATCACATTTCTAAAATCATTTATCAAAACTTCATGCTACACAAAAGTGTCATAATACTTAAGACACACACAATTAGGACATTAAGTCCTTTGGTACTTTTGTGATGATTGTTGAGATAAAGATGGTGGAGTAATAACATGGCAGTCAAAGACAGGTGCATAGTTTTACTGGAATATCATCTGCCTAGCCTTTTCCCAACTACATTGGGGTCGGCTCCCAGTCAAGCCGGATTCAGCTGAATACCAGTATTTAACGTGGAGCGGCTGCCTACCAGACCTCCACGACCCATTAATTGGGGAACACGGTACATCTTGGCAAGACTGGTGTCAGATTTTACTGGAATATAAGAGTTAAAATTCCCAATCGACCATTCCTTAACCTCATAGAGGTATGAGCAACAGTGTGTAAAGTCCCGCGAACCTCTCTCGTCTGATCGTCTGGTGGCCTTAGATTCTAAGGCCCCCCGCCAGGGCTTAAAACTACTTACTTAAAAACTAAATGACCGCTCGCTAAGGGCATCCCCTGTGGGACACGGGCCTTGGCTTAGCGGGGTCATTGAGGGGGGGCAGCAAGGGACGGGCTGGGTCAGATTGATATTATTTAGGGGATTTAACGCTAATGGCTCAGCAGCGCGGGCTGGCTCGTTAGGCAAAAGTCGGGGAGGGGCCCGATGTTTGATGTTCGGACTGTTGTATATGTTCAAATCGCACGGAAAACTCCGATAGCGCGATGCAGGATTTAGTTCAGTAGTTCGTCGCTGGTAGGATAGATGGCGCTGCGGTAGTTTTTGTTGCGGTACAAGTTTTGTTTCGTTAGTTTAATTTTTTACTAGCTTATGCCTGCGACTTCGTTCCCGTGGAGTTCCATACAAAATGTTAATCCCTTTTTCACCCCTTAGGGGACGAATTTTCAAAAATCCTTTCTTAGCGTATGCCTAATACGTCATAATATCTACCTGCATGCCAAATTTCAGTCCGAACCGTTCAGTGGTTTGGGCTATGCGTTGATAGATCACTATGTCAGTCAGTCAGTCCCTTTTGAGTTATATATATTTAGATTTTTGTGGCTGCATTTATGCCGCTACACTATATTGCCAAAAACAGAAGGGTGAAATGTTACCCAGTATTCCTGCGGTAGTACTTACGTTCACACACTCTTAAATAAAACAAAAAAGGTACTTATTCAGCAGTTAATAGGTGTCAGCTCAGATTTCTATTCCAATGAAACACGTATTTCAGTAATGTGTGTGAGTGATTCTTGTTACGTAGTTAATCCAAGAAATCGTGGAACTACGTAATTGTGCAGTGCAATTTAGAAATTGAATTTCCTTAAGCCAAATCCCACGTATTCTGTGACATAACATACCCTTACTCAATTAATTTTAGTAAATAAGCTCCATTTGCTGTTGTCAAATTATACGCAAATTAGGATGTATGAAGTTTGGTAATTGAATGTGCATGTATGATTCATTAAAATTTGAATTCTGGTGGCGTTCACTCAAATATTGACTTGAAAGCCATGCCACCCAGCCAACTATTTAAATTTTATTTTTGAGTAATCATTTGAATTAAAAATTCCTTATGAATGGGTTGCCATGGAATTTTAACTTTGTTCAAAATAAAATAGATTTGTTTTTGCAATTTCACTGTTATCTTGTATTCAGAATTCGAATATAATAGCAGTAAATCGTTCTTAGGATACCATCACTGGCTGACTGAATAAAAGTTCTTCGGTACTTACATCAATTAATACTTTCGCATTATCAATAAATACCTAATTCTGTAACGTACAGGGATTAAATTACTCTACAGCCAACTTTTCTTCCGCATACCTTCCCAACTTTTAACTATTTTTTTTTTTAGTTTTAAGCTTTATTTTAAATTCTTTGGTGTGCGTCATGCTTGGCGCAAATAAACAGTTTTTCTTTCTTTCTTTCTTTCACGGTTGAGGTAGTTGACCCTCATATACACGACACGTTTGGCGCAGTGGTTGAGCGTTCAGCTGTTGCGCTATGTGTCGCGGGTTCGATCCCCGCACGGAACAAATGTTTGTATGGCCTACAGATAATTGTTCCGGGTCTGGGTGTCTTGTTGTGAACGCACCCACGATACAGGAGTAAATCCTAGTGTGGCCAACGTTTTCATAAAAAAAGAGAAAGAGAAGAAAAAGATATATTTATCCCAGATTATCGCCCTACATCATCGTTTGCATAGCCGTTCCCCAACTAACTTGGGGTCGGCTTCTAGTCAAACCACATCAGCAGAATACCAGAATTTTACTTGGAGCGGCTGCGTACCAGACCTCCAAAACCCATTAACTGGGTTACACGGTACTTCTTGGTAAGACTTGAGTCCGATTTTCTGGCTTATGACAATCCGTAACTACTAACAGATCTACAAATGAGAGCCGGAACCAACAGCTTAACACATTCGGGGCCCAAAAACTCAACATATGGGTCAAACAATAATATTCTGTTCTTATGCCCACAACTTTCCGAGGCACGGAGAAGTCGCGGTATATTAAGATGGTCACCTACCCACAGACCAACCTCGGCAAGCGTTGCTTAACCTTGAAGATCGGCCCATGCGACTGACAAACTTATTGCCCTGCATATTATTATGTTTGTAGATTTATATTAAATTCGTGTTAGCTTTCCAATCTGAGTATAATTATGCTTTAAAATTCTGTAGAAAAGGGAGCTGAGCTAGCTGATGACGATGTTCTGTTTTTATATATCTACGTATGTATACAGGGCATGTGCAGGTTGGGTATGCGTATTGGAAAATGTACATACATATACCTACCTATGTAATAGCTTACAGTCGTGCAGAGGCTGCACTGGATATCAAACGCGTCTTTTACGACTACAATAAAATTTAATGGACGCCATCTGCCACACGTTTTATGGCAGCAGGTTATTAATCTAATCTTCTATTAGTCTCACATCCGCACTAATAATTTTCACATACCTACCAGTATTAAAAAACTCTATAACTGACCAAAAACTAAAATCACGAAATTAATTTTTCGATTTTTATATCAACCCTTTGATTATATAATGTCTAGATGGAGCGTCGCCCTACTGTCAAAGCAAAGAAAACGAGGCAACAATTTCAAACATGTGTGCGTGCGGACGGTGTTTTACACTATGCGTCTTTGTCTCTGTGTGCGTGAATAATGATACCAGCTACTAGAATTCTCCCATAGATCACATATTTAAAAAAATAAGATAAGTTTAGTTGTACTTATGTAAGTTTTAGTAGTGTCTGTTTTTCCTCTTTTTTAAATAAATAAAATATACAATTTAATTAGAGTTGTGTGTGTGAATGTTGTATTAAATCAGCTAAGTTAATCAAATTAGAATAATAAACTTTAAGCAGTTTATATAGATTGAATCTATGATTTAATACTATTAATCAGTACCAGATATTAATCATTACCAAAATGAGGACAAAAAGACGGTACAGCATTAAAACTTTATGGTGGCTCGGAACATGAGGCGAGTCGCTGCGCAGTAACAAATTCGAGTGTCAGCGGGGGTGAGGGATGCGGTACCTACTGCGCAGGGAGCAGCGCACTTCAGAGCCGTCATAAAGATTGAATTGGAGTGTACCAAGTAAATTATTTACCGAGCTAATAACAATTTTTACTTGGCATCGGCTTCAAAAGCATAATTATAAAGAAAGACTTAATAAATTAATCTTATTAAAATTACTCTTAGCATTTTTTAAATCGGTTTGTTGAACCCAATGCAAAAATAATCATTAAAATTGGCTCATAAACAAAAAAGTTATTCGCCAAAATTATATTATTATAAAAAAGTAAAAGTATAGACGAATTAAAAAAACTCCACCTTTTTATAAATCGAATAATAAACTACGTCAACTAAATTATATAAACGTTACCATAAACCAACGAATATACCCACAAAAAAAAATATGTCAAGTTGGGAGAATAAAAAAAGAGACTGGCAACACTGACAAAAAATGGCGTAATTTGGTAATCATAAAAACAATAAATAAATACGTAGTTTTCTAGTTACTTAGCGGTGATAGGTGATGTATTTGGTACTTTTTACCCTTAATTTATAATTCCGTCGCAGTTTAATAACACATACCGTCATTTTATCGCTGTTTTTTGTTTATTACTCAGCGTGCGTAATACGTAGTGACACCAAAGCGGCTCGATCGGCACTAATCGGCGGGTAAGTACTTATAGGCCAACAGTTGGCTGATATTTTTTGACACGTTTCCGCGCATTTGATGCTCTATCTAGACATTATATAATCAAAGTATCAACCATGAATTTAGGATAGTATAATTATGTCTATCTTCATTACAGCGATTATTTAATTTAATGCTTAACCAGCAAAACATGTAAAAATTAAATGTCGAATGACAGTTATGAAAAAAAAAAACAAATGAGAAACTATCTAAAAAAACAAAAAAAAAAATAGGGCACCAGAAATACAATTCAGCCTATGAAAAGAGTTCGACAATTTTCTTCAGAAAAAAAGGGTGTGATATTATAAAGGCTAAAATATGGCTCTTGAAGGTAGTAGTTATTTATTTACGAGAAAGGTTAAGAAAAACGGTAAGTTTTTCCCTGATTAACATTGCAATCTGCTATTCCAGTCAAGTAATAGAAACGTGTAACCATCTTTGAACAACACAATCGCTTTCGCAATGAACACAACTCGCACCCAACAATATTTTTCTGAGCCACCTTTTTTTGGCTTAACTTTCACCAGATGCTGCCATTTTAGTTTTTGGACAAAACGTGGCATGTGTTCAGGTAGATATTATCTATACTAATATTATAAAGAGGTAACGTTTGTGAGTTTGTGAGGTTGTGAGTTTGTGACGTTGTAAGGGGTAATCTCTGGATTTACTAAACCGATTTTTAAAATGATTTCACCAATAAAAAGCTACATTATTGTGGAGTGTCATTGGCTATATTTTATTGCCACAGGAACGGGAACAACGTGGGTGAAACCGCGGGGCGCTGCTAGTTTAAAATAAATTAAAAAATACTATAGTTAAGTTCAAACTAATGCTCATACAATAATTACCTAGATTAGTTTGCTACTTTATTTTAAAAGCAAGATTTTTAAAAAATATATAATAGCATTTAAATTACTTTTACGCGAAAAATTAGCATTTATTGTTGTGCTGTTAATTAAACACTTGATTTTGTTTTCGCGAGAAGGACTTGTTTTAAATATTTATGTTAATTTTGATTCTATTTTCACTGTTAGCTTATATTTTGGATATTTCTAGATAAAATGTGTAGATATTTTTTTCATGCACATTCCCTGCCTTAAAAATACTTTCCAATGTAAATTAAGACTCCTTAAATTTCAAAGAGAACCCACCAGGATTTTTTGTGTCCTAAATTAGTGCATAATAAACTTGTCTATACCACTTTTTAATGAAGACACGGCCGAACCTGCTAAGGCTTCTAGAAGCTAATGGAAAATTCTCGAAAATTAATATAACCTTCTGCAATTTACCGTACAAAGGTAATACTTAGCCGAGTTTCCTGATTGGTGCCTATGAAGGTGACAGTACCTACAAGTTCTAAAACAGATAAAAAAGAAGGTCAGCATACAATGTGTGAAAACAGATAAATTCACATATAGATATAGTGTATCTATTTTTTTTAATTACTATTCGTAGGCTTTCGTTCGACCCTAGTCTCACTCGATGAAAAGCGACTATTTTTTTATTGAAAGATAGATATGCTCTTGACTCACATATTCGTAATTAAAACTTTCCTCCTCGTTTTCCTACTAAACCTAATTTTCTTATCCTGATTCGTGTGTATTTTATTGTGTCATAATTAATAACTGTTTTATGAATAAATAAATATCACCAATTGAATCAATCAACTTTTTGGTAATCTCGTCGGAGCCTCCATCAGACTCTCTGTGGTATTTCTTATCCCATCTATCTGCGTAACATATGTCTATGTTTGCTTGCATTTTCGATGATTGTACAGAGTTGACGTACTGCAGCTTTCTCTTATGTAACTGTACCTATGCAAGTGCATTTATTCTACTCAGCAGGTTTTTAATTTCGCTAAAGTGCTTCCTCCACAGAATATTGTCTGATAAATAGACGTTGGCGTTAACATGAAATTTAATATCTAGACTCCTTTTAGCTTTCATTATTATACTAGACTTTGTGAAGCTGTCGTGACGATAGTGTGGAAGATTGTAGAATATTAAGTAAGAACAAGGATATTATGTGACTATTTTGACATAAACTTGAGAAATATTGTAGTGTTTGTTTTTAAGATGGATGGTGTGAAAGGTGATCGGCTTTATGTAAAACAAGTTAACCATAATAAATTAATAAATTAGTTAGTAAGTATTTAAATACTTTTTATTACTAGATTCTTAATCCAAATATGTGTAAAGTAAATATTATTTTTTAATCTGCTAATCAGTATTTAAACTTGATTATTTTATTGTAACTGGCCCGTACTAGTAGGTTCTCCTGTATCGCGCTTACAAACTCACGTACACAGATAATCAGACCCGGAACAAGTATCTGTACGTTATACAGATATAAGTTTCATGCGGGTATCGAACACGCGACACGCAGTGCAGCACCCAGTCGCTCAACCACTGTGCCAACCGA
This sequence comes from Hecatera dysodea, assembly GCA_905332915.2. NCBI lineage: Eukaryota > Metazoa > Arthropoda > Insecta > Lepidoptera > Noctuidae > Hecatera > Hecatera dysodea. The sequence continues at coordinate 6,447,170 of HG995303.1, forward strand.
GCCGTCATAAACTAGATTTAGGTATATAGGTAGATTCTTTTAGATTCAATTTTATAATATAAATAATGGTAGATTATGTGTTAAATAGAGTGGGCTGAGTGCGTGATTATTACTGACATTACGACTGATAAAGAAGCATATAAGGATGAGACATTTTGCGTCGAGACATACATTGACAAAAATCAGAAATCAGAAATATTTTATTTGTGATACATAGGTACAGTGGTTGGACATGTTTTAGGGTAATGTGCGCTATGATCAGCCTATTATAGGCATACAAAAAGAATTAATTACAATTTTTACATGCAAATTAAGAGCTTACTCGTACTAAACTACAGATTAACTACATAAAGGTTTGCATTATTCGATTACTATAGGAAGTCAAAATAAGTTAGGTAAATGTCAAATAATTTGTTAGAGAAATGTCAAAATAATTTGTTTAGTAAATGTCAAAATAATTAGCTAGGTAAATGTCAAAATAATACAGATTTAAAAAAATATAATTATGATTTATGGTTACAATATAGTCAAAGAGGTAAATTACATTACATGATAATAGTTACTTTTACATGTCAAAATTTATCTGATAAAAAATCCGATACACTATAATAACATTTTGACACAGCAAAATTCTGAGTTTTTGTTTAAATAAGTTAATATGAAGATTTTTTAGCTCTTTTGGCAATTTATTAAATACAACTGTTGCCATGTGAAAGACACTTTTATACATCAAGGCAGTATTCGCCCTTGGAACGCACAGACGACTTTCGTCCCTTTGGGTCCGATTGAAAGCTACAGATGCTAAAGTAAATAAATGAGGTTTTTGTTTAACGAAAGTCGCCACTTCAAATATGTATAGTGACGGTAATGGAAGGATACTATGCCTTTTAAAGAAAGGCACACAGCTCTCCGTTGATTGTAAACCAAACATAGCCCGAATGCATCGTTTCTGTGCTTTAAAAGCGAGATCTTTGTCGGTGGAATTCCCCCAAAAAATTATGCCATATCTAAGAAGAGATGCCACTAGCCCATGATACGCCATTAAAAGGGCACTGGAGTTGACTTTGCTTGCAAGTGTATGTAAGGCATAGGCAGATTTACTAACTCGTCTACATACTCGTAGTTGTTGAATATGCGGTTTCCAGGTCATTTTGTCATCAATAATATAAGCCTAAAAATTTACAATAGTCTACTTCCTCTATTGTTTGCATTTTAAAATTTACATTCAGGTTATTTGGAAAAGCAAGACAATCATGATGGTGATGTACCTTATTAATAAATTTTATTTAAAACTAGCAGCACCCTGTGGTTTCAATCAACCGCGTAGTTCCTGTTCTCATGGGAATACGGGGATAAAATGTAGCTTATGTTACTCGCTGATACTGTAGCTTTCGATTGGTGAAAGAATTTTTAAAATAGGTTTAGGCGTGAAAGCATAACAAACAAACAAAAACAAACTGACATTCGCATATATAATACTAGTTAGGATTAGCTAATAGCTTGATGAAACAAATTCCTTGATCGGTCAATCGTCCAAAGACAGTAAGTTTTATCGCGCTTGCATGTTTATACAAAATCGATTCTAAATGGTCCGTCGGGACATCAATTAGTTAATCTGTTTGGGGAACTTTATCAATTTATATGTATATTTTATTTAGGAGAACTTTTTTGAACCTAAGAGTCATCACATTTCGGAAGCTGAGATGCAACGCTATACGCATTGTGGGGTAGTGATACAATGGTGGAATCTATTTATCTACTATCTACACAAACGTTAATGTTTAAGTGAGAAAATTATATGCACCGCAAAAGAAGATTTATGGTCCTTAGAAATGTAATCCAGCTTTGATGCAAACGTTTTATATATCACTAGCAGCGCCCTGCGGTTTCACCTGCATTGTTCCCGTTCCTATAGTGATACGGCGATAAAATATAGCATATGGTACTCGCTGATAATGTAGGTTTCCATTTAATAATAATAATATAATAATTTTGAAATTATAATAATCTGTCCAGTAGTTACGGAGCTTATTTGCTACTAGCAGCGTCCCACAGTTTTACCCGCATAGTTCCCGTTCCCGTGTGAATATAGAGATAAAATATAGCCTATGTTACTCGCTGATAATGTGGCGTTCCAGTGGCGTAAAAACTTTTTAACAGAAAAATACAACCGACTTTTACACAAAAAATCAAAAAAGTGCAAAATAACTTTAATTTCGGAAGTCGGTGTTTGTGGTTGCTTTTTCGTTTTTTGAACACCGACTTCCGAAATTAAAGTTATTTTGCACTTTTTTGATTTTTTGTGTAAAAGTCGGTTGTATTTTTTTGTTAAAAAGTTTTTTATTTTTCACTTTTTAGTGGTACCTACACCCCCTCCCCTCCCCCACCTAAACGAACCAATCACATTGGTGTAAAAAAAGGTACTGCTCTTTTGCAGAGTACACTAAGAGGTCGTCAATGTAGACAATGTAGATATTTTTTTTTAGATTTTTCGAAAACCGCTTGGTTGATTTCGATAAAATTTTCATGGGACCATTTGGGAAGTATACCCTTTCCAACAAAAAAAGAATTTTTTAAATCGGTTCACAAGCGACGGAGTTATGCGCGAACAAACATTAAAAAAAAACATACAAACATCCGAATTGAGAACCTCCTCCTTTTTTAGAAGTCGGTTAAAAATGGTTAAAATCGGTCTAGTAGGTTCAGAGCTCATTCGGTACAATCATACTAAAAAAAGCCATACATAAAGGTTAAAATTATACCCTCCTTTTGGAGTACTCAGGCAAAAAGTTCGCACAGCGTCACGTCCCGGTGTGAACTGACCCTATACCCTACCCAGTATTTTTACAAGCAACTCTTTTGTCACCAAATTGGGTCCTTAGTCCTTTAACTCACTTCAGGAACCGTCGAAACGATTTCAATCCTGCACAATTTCTAGTTGATATTCCTCGGTCCTTCTGGGTCGTTCGGTGTGTGATTCGGGTCTTTTCTGTTGGATTTTGGGCCCAACAATTCGTACAGTCATTATGTTCGGACGTGACTGAATTCTTGATGGGTCCCGCCATCTTATAAAATGGTGTATTCAAACGTTTGTTACTTTGGAAACTTTATGTACGAGAGTGGGCATTTGGAAAACTGATATTGAAATTGATATTACAGTTTTGATGTTCTTTTTCTGGTGTGTGTTTTTATTGGTATACTATGTGCCAATTTTGCACTATCAGAAGATGTCTTGTTTGTCATACGTGTATAATAAAGTGTTTATAAAACTTTGGGTGTTATTCTCTATTCTTTTTTTTTATTTATGATAAGCAGAGCCGATGTCGACTGTTCTGCCAATGTCTTAAGTAAATTGGAATAACAAGTGACAAAGTCAAAGATTTACTTGCAGATAAATATGGTTACAAAAGTTCTAATAAAGGTAGTATAATAGTAGCTTAACATAAATATTCAATTATATTGTTATATAATGACATGCATATTTTTGGTACACTGACTTAGATAGATTTAAACTGAAGGAATAATTTTATATTATAGAAGGGATTCTCAATTAACCACTTGTGTAAAGCCCTTTGAGGCGGAACATTGGAAGTTCTTTAATTTGATTAAGAATCTTGTTATAAATCTGAATACACTTGTATTTGGATTATATTTGTAAGCACATAAGTATTCTACGAGCTGAAAAAATACAACTAACTTTTTAGACCTACATATGTATCCTGCGTATATGTGTGAAATTTCATTAAAATCGGTTCAGTCATTTCGCAAAATAGTCACTTGAAAATTTGTATGAACTGCCATACAGCGTACACGCTCTTAATAAAGTTTAAAGGCCGGTAGGAAACATTTTCAGAAGCTACGAGCTTGTTAATATACCGTAAACTCGTAGCATGTATCGTCTACGAGCTTGCTACGGCGTAGCACGCGTAGTCTCTGCCTTTAAGCGTTACCATTGTATGTATAGCTTTGAAAAGCACTGCTATCAGTACCTCAGTCCCTTAGAAGCACGTAATAGATTCACAAAAGTGTTTTACCTTATATTTTTCGCGAAATGTTGTTTAAAAATACAGGAAAAAAACACTGTTTTTCCATCCATTCTCTCCTGTCAGCCGTCACGCTATTACTTATCTTACATATCGCTGCTCATTCAATCTATACATCTCTTCTTTGGCTTCCCTTCAAACAAAGAGAAACTAAGGAAATCTGTCAAATGCACATCAGAGGGACAATCCACGTGTTCTTAAGGAGCATTCACATTTGGTTTAGCAAACTGACAAAACCATCTCTGATTTGTATACATGTTGTACCTAAAGTTTATTGTGGCCGAAATTATATGTATTGCAAATTGAACTCAAACGCTTTTTAAGTACGATTCTTAATTAGCCTTCTGTTTGAGTCAAAACAATCATTACTAACAGTATGACATTGAAACTAAAACAGGTCACAGTTTTCATATTGTTGCGCATCACAATTAAACAAGGAAGATAGCGGCATTCGGTACTACTAGCGCCATCTAGTATTGAGTAGCAGAACTAGTAAAGTCGAGAACCTTCGAGACTTTTCTATGCTAGAACATTCTAGAATTCTCGAACCCTAGTCAGTCGCGACCGATATGTACGCGAACTTTCTGGAATTATCTACAATGGAAGGTTCTGGAACTACCCGGTGTCCTATATAAGACCGGCGGCACTTACAACGACCGAGACAGTTTGATTGCCCGGTTAAGCAGTAACCAGCCATAGTGTGCTGAACTGCGAGTGGTTTCTAACAAAAAAAAACCAATCGAGTCAGTATTGGATTTGTGATACATGTGATAACTTCGAGAGCAATCTTCAACTACGAACATAAGTGATTAGTAGTGCGACTGTGTTTCATAATTAGTGAGTTTAAAGTGTGTATTAGTGTTCTGTAATTAAAGTATCAGTTTTAGGTATTTAATCGGCTGATTTTATTGTAACGAACCCGAAGCTCATAATAATATCAATAAAAAAAAATTAAGTCACTATAAAGAGCAAAATAAGCCAGAACCTTATGAAAACAGTACCAGTGTTAAAGTACCAAGCAATATGATAACTAATTAACGAGCATCGATCTTTTCATTAATTAGCCTGTACTAACGAAACATAATTTGACTTTAGCGAGAACGTTTAATTACTGTGTTCATAATAATACGCTACAAGATGAGCTGTGGCGTTATTTTAGTATCTTACTATCCTAACTAATATTAACTAGTATTCAAGATAGCTTTTAGCGATAAGGTCACCCATTGTGCCACCCTATGTAATGTTTTCTGAATCTATATTTTCTGTAACCTATATGGTGTACACATAATAAAGAGTATTCTATTCTATAAATGTGAATGTGAATTTGTTTGTTACGCTGTCACGCTGGAATGGTTGTACAGATCTTGATGAAATTTGGTACAAAGTTAAATTATAATCTGAAATAGTACATATGATTTTTTTTTTATCTCGGGAGTATGTTCCCTTGGGATAATTTCCGATATTGCGAGCCAAGTCGCTGGCAGAAACAGTTAAAGAATTTGGCTGTAGTGAGAGCGTTTAATTCATTTGTTCGTAATAATACGCTGCAAGATGAGCTGTGGCATTTAATGAAAGGCTGTGATGTTGGCGATGAATTTTCTTGAAATTATTGGACTAAATGGGTGCCGTGAAAAAGTTTACGGGGTGAATTTTGTAATTTCGTTTTTCAAAAGCAGTCCTATTTCAGAAAGTTTTTGGACACCGTGCTGTACAAATTTGTAAATATTTATTTATTTATTTTAGATATATATTTTAGTATCAATATTTTATATCAATAATGTCATAATTATATTATGCGTGATGATTATATCACACTTAAAATGCCTTAAAACCTTTCTAAAGATGGGTTATTCTTTGTACTATGTTATATATCCTGCTCACTCCTCACGCGTACAGTGGAGAAGCCTCCAATTATCTAAATATATATAACTCAAAAGTGACTGACTGACATAATGATCTATCAACGCACAGCCCAAACCACTGAACGGATCGGGCTGAAATTTGGCATGCAGATGCAGGTTGATGTTATGACGTAGGCATCCGCTAAGAAAGGATTTTGATTAATTCTACCCCCAAGGAGATAAAATAGGGGATGAAAGTTTGTATCAAACTTTATCAATTTTAAACTGATCCGACCGCCAAACAAAAGTTAAGCCGCAAAAACTATACCTAATTAATAATAATACTTCTTAACGCGAGCGAAGCCGCGGGAAAAAGCTAGTCGCAGCATATAGTTGTATTTTATGTGAAGTAAGGCATTGCACCTCGCTGCCATACAGACGAGGTTTTATTGAAAATACGTCGCGTAGAAGTGACTTTACAGGAACATCTTTGACGAACGCCTGCGCTGGACCACGGGCAGATGAGTGGTGGGTAGCACTCAATGTTTAGTTTTATCCCTTACAAACGAATAAAATAAAGAAAATAAGTTTGTTTGGCACATACTGACACACACACTGTAAATACAAATAAAAAGGAACTTAATTTCAAAACATTAACATTGTGTGCTCCACGGCTACGCCCAATAGGTCAAGTTCAGCAAAATGCCAGACAACTAAAAGCTGCTTGACGATGGTTTTCAACTATACCTTACGTATTTACAAATTAGAGGTGAAAAAACCTCTGCAAGTGTTCTTATAATATAGAATATGAAAAATACTTAGTAATAATACTCACATCTATGTAGGAAGCATTAATATAGTCGGAGTCAGGCTCCCGGTCCACCGTCTCTAGCACCACGCGGTTGTAGTCATCTGTGGAGAATACCAAATGAGCTGTTATGACGTCAGAGTTCAGGTTTAGAAGAATATTGGCGTAAGCGTACGGTGGATGCGCACATCCTTCCCACTAATATTATAAACGTGAAAGTTTGTAAGTATGGATGGATGTTTGTTACTCTTTCATGTTAAAACTACTGAACGGATATGGATGAACATAAAGGATATTTTTTACCCCGATATTCCCACGGGATTGAAACTTATTCGGGCGAAACCGCGGGGCGCACGGTGCATTTGATTTTGTTCTTTAGGATGTTTCCGTTAATGTCTGTTTAGTATTCTTTACGTTTCGGTATTTGAAACATTTGGTTTGTGTGACTCATGGACATATCATAGCCATACGTAGAATTGACTATTTCAAAATGTGACTGAGGTCAGGTTAGGTAAGGTTATGTTTGAGGTGGCCATTTCATGAAATGCCCAACCAAAATGTGAAATGGCCAATTAGGCGATGGACATGACTACGACAGATATATTAAAACGTCTTTATTATTATAGACGTTAACGTCAATTTTATATTTTTCTCAGTCTGAATCTGTAAAAAATCTTATTACATACAAAACTTCGGAAAAGGATGATATTTGTGGGCTAAATGGAAATTCCTTACTTTATCAATAGCGGACGGGACAGAATCGGTGGTCAGATACATACACTCAAATCTGTGTGGTACTTTCCTCAAAAGGGTACCACAGACATTAACCTACATGGTTCTCATATGATTTGACTAGTACGGACTGTACGAGCTTTTAAAGATACTTTGACCTCTGAGTACGTTTCGGTGTTTCTTCTGTGTGGGCAGCTAGGAAAGACTAGTCGGAGTTTCCTAGCTGACCACGCTCATCTAGCTAAAATTACCAAAAAGGATTGTCGTGCACAAGTATTATGTTATGTAGTCTACCAACAAAATTGATTCCTTTTTCATTTAATCCAAACTACACTTTGTGTGGAAACACCTTAAACTGGCCATAAAAGTAACAAAACCAAATAATTTGACTACATGACCGTTTTGAAGAAATCATTGGTCTTTATTGTGGTTATTCTATCCCCATTTTGCTTCAGGGACAGATTACTAAAGGGATAAACAACGATTATATTAGGCTTCTCTTGGGAAACATTTTGTAAAGTTTAAAGGGGTTACCAAAGAGGTGTTAACTGATGATTGATCATAAATGAATCGTGTAGTTCCGTGATACGATATTATCGAGAAATCTTTGCGAATAATCTTTTAGTTTTTAGGGTTCCGTAGCCAAGTGGCAAAAAACGGAACCCTTATGGATTCGTCATGTCTGTCTGTCCGTCAGTACGTATGTCACAGCCGTTTTACTCGGAGACTATTAAAGCTACATAAATTAAAATTGGTAGGTAGGTGCAACCTGCTAACCGCTATTCAATAATGATGTAAAAAATAGGGGTGGCACTCCATACATGTAAGTAGGGATGAAAAAATAAATTCCAACAAACATAATCATTGTAATGGGGTATCATTGGATAGTTCTTTTAAAATATAATATAGGTTTCTCTCGTGAAAGAGAGGAAATATTTTTTTAGATATATGCTTCCGAATTCAATGGAATGCGTCGAATTGAGCAAATAGAAATTCACAGACACTTCCAACGAAAATTGGTTTGAACAGCACGGCTTATGTACTTTTAGAGATATGAGATTTTAACAGTGAACTACGGAACCACTTCTATTTTTATAAATTTGTCATTCCGACACGATCCCATTGTCATTTTGCTAAAAGTTTCGTTATCTGGTAAATTCATAATGGTCCATCATTGGTCGGTCAATGGTCTTGTAATACTTTTTGATAACCGAGCTATTATAAACAATGACTGCACACTGACGTTCTAATGGTAGGTCACTGATCAAAGGAACTGTCAAAATTTTAGCAGATTACTGCATGTGCATACGTCTGTTATTCATTTGTCATTATGTACGAGATTACCATTCTATGCCATTTCATTCAAAGGAGTGTTATTGATTGACCATTGGAAAGCCATAGTGACGCTTTTATATCTACGCCTATCTACGTCGACGTCTATGTATATATAGACCTCCTAAAATGTGTAACCTAAGTAAATTTTATGAAAATTTAGACAGTATTTTAAAAATTATATGTACTAAAAATGGCTCTAAAATAGTATTGTGTGGTGATTTTAACATAAATACAATGTTGAGAAACAGATTTACATTGGAACTTGAATGTTTTCTCCTGAGCTATAACCTTAAATTAGAAATAAATGTTCCCACTAGGCTTAACAGTAACACTTGTCTAGATAATTTTGCTCACAATTACAGAAAAAAATGTAAATGGGAAGTAATAGACTTAGCATTGTCTGATCACACAGCGCAAATTCTAAAAATCAAAGTTAGTAAATCATTTCAGATACAATCTTGGCGTAAAAGTACACGAGATATTTCGGGTGAAAATCTACTCAAATTTAAAAACCATCTGCTATCATTAACTTTTTCAGAGGTATATAATAGCGAGGATCCAAACTTAGCATATGATATGTTCTTGGATTTGTTTCTTTTACTATACAATCTGTGCTTCCCCATAAAATACACAACTGTTAAATTTGGAAAATCAATTAAATGGATATCACGGGGTATTCGTGTATGCAGTAAAAGACAGCGCTTCCTACTGTGGCAGCAACGAATAAAACCCACAGAGGAAAATAAACAAAAATTTCGTAATTATTCCAGAAAATTTAAAAAAATCGTCAAATTAACTCAAAAAGCTCAAAACAACCACTTACTTTTAAACTCGAAAAACAAATCAAAGACAGCCTGGCATATAATAAACAACAATAATAATATTAATGAACCCATCTCTAAGATAAATAATCATGGTGTCATAATAACTAACCCTAAAGATATAGCTGAATTATTTAATGATTTTTTCGTCGATCAAGTCTCGGATTCACCGAAATCTGCATCTCATCGTGTAAAGAACATAGATCATAATCCAAATTCGTTTTTCATGTCCCCAGTTGTACCGCAAGACGTATCAAGGGTAATAAGATCATTGAAAAATAAAAAGAGCTTTGGTTACGACGGCATTTCCACTAAAGTCATAAAATTCGTTTCTAATGTGATTTCTGGTCCTTTAAGTCATATTATTAATGCAAGTATATCTTCCGGGGTATTTCCTAAGAGTCTCAAAACAGTAATTGTAAAACCTCTTCATAAAAAAAATAATAAAGAAAATATGTCAAATTACAGACCCATTGCTCTTATTCCTGTGTTCTCTAAAGTAATAGAAAAAATTATATATGAACAAATTTACAATTTTTTGACAAAATTTAACCTACTTTGTGACGAACAAAAAGGTTTCCGTAAAGATAAAAACATCAATATGGCTATATTCGATTTATTAAAAACTATAATGGTGAACGTAGATAATAAAACACCAGTTTGCGCCATTTTCACGGATATGACAAAGGCCTTTGACTACGTAGATCATGAGACACTTATAAACAAACTTCAAGCTTACGGAATTCGAGGAAATGCATTAAATTTAATTAAATCCTATCTTACTGGTCGTATGCAATATACTGAAATTAATGATATTTGTTTGAATACAAAACGTGAAATAAAATTCAGATCTTCTTATAGAAACATTAAATATGGCGTCCCTCAAGGATGCGTTCTCGGTCCGCCTTTATTCTTAATTTATATCAACGACCTTCCACTTCAAATAGACCATCCAATCATATTGTTTGCTGACGACAGTACAGCACTAGTTAAATGCACAAGTAAAGAAAACTATGAAAATGATATTAACAACACTCTTAAATCTATAGTAAACTGGCTTGATTACAATAATTTAAAAATAAATATACAAAAAACTAATATCATGCATTTTTACCAACGAATTAATCCCAAAGACTTAAACGTCAATTATGATGGTCATAAGATTGAAAATGTTAAGGTAGCTAAATTTTTGGGAATATTAATTGACAATCAATTAACATGGAAACCTCAGGCTGAATATATTTGTAAAAAGTTAAGTACTTACGCCTATATGTTATACAACCTATCTAAAAAAGTCAATACCAATACAGTCCTTGTTGCTTACCATGGCCTCGTTATTTCAACGTTGAGGTTTGGCATCATATTCTGGGGTAATAGTAGTGAAAGAGAAAACATTTTCAAAGCCCAAAAACGATGCGTTAGGTCAATTTTTAATTTACATGTTACGGACAGCTGTGTTCCTATTTTCAAATTACATAAATTACTAACCTTCCCATGTCTGTACATTCTAGAAATAGCCATTTTTGTAAAAAGCAACCCGCATCTGTTTCCATCGTTATGTGAGATACGAAAGAGGACAAATTGTATGAGATCTCAGTATCAAAATTTATTGCACACAGGTAGCTATAACACCACACTGTTAAAGAAAAGCGTTATGTGTATGGCGCCAAAGATATACAATAAGTTACCTGAAGTTATAAAAGAACAACCATTTAGAATATTCAAAAAACGACTAACTGACTTATTGTTACAAAAATGTTACTATTCTATATCCGATTTTTTGAATGATGATTTGTGATAGTATATAGGAACATATTTTCGTTTATTTCTGCGCTTATAACCTGCAATGTCATATGTATGTACCGGTGTCTACCCATAAATGTTTGTATGCCGAAAGGCAGAATGTACAAGGACTCTTGAACTTTTGTGAACATCTTATTGTAATACCTACATTCTATACAAATAAAAACTTCTTATTCTTATTCTTATTCTATATTAATAGATTACCAAACTTGTAAAAATCAATCATTATGAAATCAATGATAGACCATTCTGACACTATTGTAATAGCAGACTTGGGGCCAAGGTTTCTTAACATTAAAGATCAAATAAACAGTTTGTGATTGGAGAACCTAGGATGAATTTTTTGTGGCATTACTCTGTAGTAACTGTTATGTCGGTATTATTATCTCTCAACTATTCTCCATATTATAACTATCAACTTCATGTAGTTGAAACAACAAATTAAACACAATCCTCCCACTCAATCAATTGTGGTAAGTAAGCCAACAGATAGTACCTAATTAATAAACTTTGTAGTACAATATGAAATGAGTGAGCATTTTTGAACAATACCTACGATAACATTGTGTCGACTAAAAATGTTCATAATTAACTCCAACCCGCAACAAGATTGGAGCTGTATGTTAATTAATATGTATTGTTTTATCATCACTCGTTTTACAACAAAGCGGTAGCTAATTATTGTTGTTACAGATCATGTTTTGTTATAATTATCGAACATAATGTTAGTTTTAGGTTTCTGATTATATTTTAGCACGTTTGGGTGTTGTTTTTGACGTTTTTACAGGCTCCTAGATAGACGCGATGCGATAAAGATACAACAAGGTGTTTTCATAGAAATTATTGCTGTTCATACATAAAAGGAAGAAACAAATAGAGTTAATTTGCGCCAAGCAGCTAAAGAATTTCTACGATAAGTATTTATAAGTTCAAAATATTTATAAAAACAAGTTTTTAATTAACTAAAACTCATGAATAAATGAAATATTATTCGTCAATAAAATTTTATCTAAATACAATCAAAGGGATTTTCAGGGAAACAACCAAAAAGATGGTTCAGGAGTTCATAAGAAACTTGTAAAAAAATCGTCGCGCCATATCTGCGAGAACCTAACTAACAGAATCTTAATTAGTACCTAACAAAAACCTTAAAATATTCACGAACAAATAACACAAGAACCACCACCAAACAATATTTAAATAAAACACAAATACAGTCCTCAAAATAATTTTGCCAAACTGCGCCCACAAATCAAAGGCTTTTTCAGACAAAACAAGCGGTTGTCTCAGGCGTCAGCAGACAAAACCGCGCAGTAACGAAGCTGTTCAACAGCATTATTGTACTCTGTACAGTATACCGCGTTTCCGTGGCTCACAAGTTGCTATTGTGTTTTTATTCGCGGACAAATTGTAGATGGTGTAGGCTGGATGCTGGTTATTGGTGTAAGTACCGTCAGTTTTGTTATTAACCGGCGATGGAAATTCATAATCATAATCATAATCAGCCTTTTAACGTTCCCACTGCTGGGACACAGGCCTCCTCTCTAGGAGAGGGAATGGGCCGTAATCCACCACGCTGGCCCAGTGCGGGTTGGTGAATGTCACATGTCTTCGAATTTTTGGTTCTAGGACATGCCGGTTTCCTCACGATGTTTTCCTTCACCGTTTTGAGAGCAGTGGTGAAGAAATGAATTACACAAAGTGATGCGCCTGGCTGGGTTTGAACCCGCGACCTACGATTCGTAAGTCGGGGCCGTTACCACTCGGCCACCACTGCTCATGGATGGAAATTCAATTCACTTTTTTTTTGCAAATTAAAGTGCCATTGCTATTTTTTTATACCATATGTGGGCCATATACAAAGATAATATATCCAGGGGTATAGTGTTGCCAGGGTTGCGGAATTTGTTCGTAAGAGTCACCGCGGCCCTGTAGTGCTATTCTGTATATAGCCTAAAGCCTTACTCGGTAAATGAGCTATCAAACACTGAAATAATTTTCCAAATCGGACCAGTAGTTCCTGAGATTACCGCGATCAAAAAAACTCTTCAGCTTTCAATGCCTCACAAGTTGCCTTTATGTATTTATTCGCGGACTAATTACAGTAGTGGCTGTGTAGTTTGAATGTGAAGGTCAGTGTTGGTCAAGGCAGCTAGGTTTTTGACACACAATGAATTTTAGTAAAATGTTCTTATATGCAGCTGTTCGATATGAACCTATTTTTAAGAGGTTCAAAGCGCATATAGGTAACGTATTTTTTTAAAATATAATCTATTATATAATGTGGAAAAAAAATTGAAAATTTTGAAAGTTATCGGGATCTGTGTGTGAATTTAATGAGAGACTCGACGTATTTTATTCACACTTGACTGAAACATCTCTAAATCACTTTCCATAGAACAATAATTCATCTTAATAGCCTTTTTATTGAATCAATTTCTCTCTTTATTAGGCAATAACATCAAAACGGCACCAGGCCAAAGTTTTTATAACTACCCCAATTTAGCTCAGACAAGTTGAAAAGGCCAGTTTATAGTTAAAAATGACCGTGTCAAAACCAAGGAATATTAAAATAAAGTTTCCCTCCCACAAACGACTTCTGCCGCCATTGAATGAACCAAGATCTAAGTTTAACGTGCTAAGACCACGATGAAGTCATAAAAAAGATTTCTCTTTTATAGCGCGGTTTATGGGGAGCTACGAATAAAAACGTACTTTGTGAAATGCTAGGAATGAGGCGATAAACCTGTGGACGGACTGGCATACCTTTTAATCGCGAACGTTTAATATTAGAAGGCTTTTTTAGGCTCCGTGCAAACGGGCCATCGACGACAGCCACCGGTGACTGGCGTCTGTTGTTATTGTACACAGCAGAAGAGTGTTACAAATTGTAGCAGTCACCCACTACTAGTGGCGGCCACCGACCACTCGTGGCAGCCAGCGACTACCTTCGTTTGCGCGGTACCGCGTGAAAGGACGTGGCGCGCGATAGCCACCGGTGGTTGTGGTCGGTAGCTCGTTTGTGCGGAGATTTATCTATACTAACATTATAAATAAAGAGGTAACGTTTGTGAGTTTGTGACGTTGTAAGGGGTAATCTCTGGATCTACTGAACCGATTTGAATTTTTTTTTTACTGTTGGGAAGCTACGCTATTTCCGGGTGACATAGGCTATATTTTATCCCCATATTCCCACGGGAACGGAACCCACACGGGTGAATCCGTGAGGCGCTGCTAGTAGTTACTAAAGCAAGCATTTTTTTAGAGCGTAATTGTGTTGTCTTATAAGATTCCATAACGGTTTTACAGGTAGATGTAGATATTCGAGGCAAACCTGATAAAAACCTACTGAGGCCAACAAGTTAAGGATGCATGTTCTAGACGAAAAAGTCCTAATAACGCTAGTAAGACCAAATCTGAACTGTATTAAAGAAGCCTCAGAGGCCGAGCATTTCGCTGTAATTAGGCAAAAGTGGAGAAAATAATAAAAGAGAAAGCTTCAAAACCATGATGTGGTCATAGCGCCCAGCATTGGCGAAACGAGGCATGAAGGATAATTAAGAATTGCCACATACTTTTGGTCCTTCGAGCCAAAAAGGATCTTGTAGAGTTACCACATGTTTTTGGTCCTTCGAGCCGGTAAGTTTCTAGCAGTATATTAATATAGAATTGTTTTATGCCACGGTGTATGTAACAAAGCAAGATAAAAATACTCACTGTAAAAGCCTTAGGTAATACAAATTACAGGCACCATGTTTTATATAGAGCACTAAATCTCCAGTCACAAACCGTAATGTAAATCATACCTACTTAAACTGACATATAAATGTACTTCAGAATAAAGTCATACATATTTAGAAGGAAAGCGAGAATCTTCAGTATCTACGAAATTATACAGAGTGTTCCAGAAGTGAGGGCTCATATTTACGGGTGATATTCTTGATATAAAGAAACAATTGCAAGAATATACTTGAGTTTTATGAAAAAAACCCGACCATAATTTGCAATTGTTTATTTACTATAGACTTTTTTGGATGCTGATTTTTCAAAATTCGAATGACAATTTTAGTTTTCATCAAAATCGGGCTCGATATTTCTTTCGGTGTTTTTTGATGTCCCTCATAGTTTCGGATTTGGCCGTCAAAACACACTAAAATATGAAATAAAAACTTCATCCTGTACATCAGGTGTTCTGTGTCCGATATATAGTAAATCATCCTTAAATCACACACTTCTGAAATATCCTGTATAAGAAAGGGAAGTAAGTGGTCTTTAGTTACTTACATGGTATGACTTTTTGATTTTGGTTTTTATGTGTATTCGTCTTCTTTGTTGCGTGTCGACACGAGTGTGTTTCAACTTTAACCGCCGTCTGGAACAGAAATGTAAAAATTAATGATTTCGTAAGATTTTTCTTTTAATTTAGTACCTACAGTTGAAAAAAGAGGTGAGGTGGAGAAGCAGACAGAAATTAACATGCGTATCTACAGGGTTATATGTAAAACACCCACAACCTCGTAAGGGGTCATGGTACTCATCATACATTTGATGAGTTATACGAACATAAACATAAACAGCTGATTTTTTTTCGCGATTTGAGGTTTTTTCCCATAGTAAAAGTTGTTCATAATGATGAGTACAATGACCTCGTAAGAGGTTTTTGGTACTTTCTGACGTTCTTGTCTAACCAGCTAAGGCTGAATCCCAGTTTTTATAAGGAGCCCTTTAAAAGTTATTATTGCTTGTTGCCTAGAACTCTTTAGTAGAATTTTGTTCTTAGTTAGAACGAGTATTCTATTCTATTCTATTTTTATAAGTCAAAATGTTGAATTATAATTTTATTTTTTAGCACATTGTGCACAAAACTTCCAAGCAGTATCAGTATGAATGAGCTGGCAACATTTTTATATTTGCGGTCGCTCCAAAAACTGCTGACCGGATGGTGAAAGATATTGCAGTCATTGAATATGTTATCGAGAAAACCAGTTCATTGATCGCATTGGTAGGAAAATGGATGAATTATTGAGCCAAAACCGGACCTCCAGTATCAGCCAAAATGTCTTGTGTTGCGTTAAAAATTATCGTCATATTTGCAACCATATCATCAAAAACAATAGGGTAGTTGCCTAAATAAATCTAATTAGTCCGTAAGATAGGCTTTCCAAAAATATTAGACACGTATTTTTTATTTTCTGACGTATACTAAAAACGAAGACGACATAGTGCGTTGAAAACTCGTGTGACGTCACTTCGTGCGACGATTTTTACCACGCCGTGATGTCACAAGCCCCCACTCGTTATCTTTGAAGCTTTTTATCTTTGTCAATTTTTCTACATTTGATAAAGAAAAAAACATGTGTCCAATATTTTTCGATAATTTAACTGACGGACTAAATAGGATCATATTTTTATTCCGCAGGAAACATCCCTATTGACATTGCAGTGATGAAAGAATGTAGTGCGTTATAATTTTAAGGAACTTAATAAGAGTAGAATGTTTGTAATGAAACAGGGTTGATATTTTGTAAAGGCAAGCAAATAAAAATACTTTCCTAATAATGTTTATACTACTTTTCACTACCTAACAAAAACTTTATAAAATCAGACTACCCTACAAGATAAAATTTGACAAAGAGCAAAGGGTAGATAAAATTCCCGGTCGACCGTAAGTATATTTTTTTATTCGAGGTTATATCTCACCGGACGCTGACGAAGTGATGGGAAAGCCAACAAAAAAAAAAAGAAAAACTTCACTCGTCTCGATGCTCCGATAAAGTTGACAAAAGACGGTGCCAAGTTTTTTTTTTGTGATTTTTATACGTTAGCTTTTTGAAGCTAGAATGTCTGAAAAATGGCGGGAGGTCGCGATCGACGGTTGATGCTGGTAGAAGTGATGTTCCTTTTTTAAAAAAGGATCAATTTACTTGGATTTGAAATTGTAAAATATCTGGTTCGATAATAACGATGCAATATTTTCCTTTTTATGTTGCTGTTAAAAATCAATTATTTTACACAAAAGAATTTTACAAAGTTTTTACAAGATTACAATTATTATTTTGGGGCATGCACTATAGAAACATATAACATATATAAAGTTTTGCGCTAACGATTTTCGTAAAACCACTTCTATATATTTCTTTTGTAAAAATGACTGTCAATTCACACATATTTCCGTATACTGCCATTGAAAATAGGGTACTGATCCATCGTATCAAATAACGGAATAAAACAGTCTAAGTGGGTCACGTCAGACGAGAGTTAACCTAGATAATTTATGCCCAGTGCACTAGCCCTGTTGTCTGGCAGTGTTGCGTCCAACATTTTTAATTTCCACTGTTTGAATATTAAAATAGTTCCTTTCTCATTGTTATTGCTGTCCGTTTCTGTTGAGTGCTCTTTTTTATATAAACCTTTGTTTTTCTTTAAGATAGTAAAACATTAGTACCCAGCTTTAGGTATCTTGACATTAGTCCGGATACTCAACCCGAAAGTCTGACGACCAGTATTTCTAGTCTTATCGTTTTACGCAGTTACTGGGTGATATGGCTGACCCATACCACCCAGGAAATGTGTAAAACGATACTGTTGGCGACAGATCTGGCCACCCCGTTTCTAGGGTCTGTTGGTGTCGGTCGGCTAGCTGTCGGTGGTTTAGCGTGAATTTGCTTTAATAAATTTACTTTATTTTATATATATTTTTGTGAGCTTTTATTAGGCCTAGGTGATTTGGTGTTCAACAGATACATTGGCAGTCACTCTATGTAAATCTACTATTCAGTTGAATTGTTTTGACTAGGAGCGGAACCCAACATATTTGAAAAGGCTGGACCGATTTGTCCCTATCTTCCAGGAAAGAACATTTAAGATCAGGTCACGTTAGAATAAAGAGATAAAAGGAGGAGTAACTAAAGTAAAACTGAAGCCACTTTCAACAGTTATTGGCAGACTCTGCACGGAAAGCCGCCATTTTTCTTCATTTTTCCGCTAACAATTCTTCATACGAAACCGCTGCTGAAAAATAACGTTCAGGTAGTTTAAAACTACCGGCGCACAGGGAGCAGCTTCAACAGAGAAATGCTATTTCCTTTTAAACTGAACGAAAAGATTAACTCGGGAAACTGAATTATGCCATAAGTTCATAATGTATTTCGTAGTCTTCGACTATGATTCAATTTGTATGGTTAATTCTAAAAGTTTTGTAAGTTTCGGTCATTTTTTACTCGGTCAAGTTTTAAAATATTGTTTGAGAGATAATATGAAATGATAGTTACTTTGGTCGTTTAGAACTTAGACCTTCGGATTTTCCTTTGTATGGAAAACGCTATTCAATGAAAATCACTATTGAAAAATTATTATATATTAATACGATGACTTTCAGTAATTGATAACTTGATTGTTTTCTATGATACATATTTTGATACATGAGGAATTACTGCCAAATTAAAGCAAATCCGATGCAATACAATACCTAATGGGTATGAGCGAAACTGTGTCATCAGCATCACATAGAAAATTTAATAAAATTAAAAACAGAACGAAAAAATTAAGGGAGTTTGAGATGAAGGTACTAAAGCAAGTCTCTTTACAAAAATAAGTCTGAATCGGCTATTGCCTTTATATTTAAAGGAAGAACCAAAAGAAATAACTCTCAATAATCTCGGTACTCAAATAACAGATAAATCTCAAATTTCTATTAACTTCACAAAAGAGTATGGCCATAACGATGATCAAGATAAAAAACAGGATTTTGTACTCACAACAACAAAATTATGAAGGCTTTTGAAGACTTTTGAGACTTCATTTCTTATGAATGCCGGTTTTCCGTCTTCAAAGAATGGACGTATTATGATACTGTAGATTTGATACAATCCGCTTTTTCCCTCGAAAATAACATGGCCAAATTACAATTTCTGCTATTTCTTTAAGAATTATGTCTCGTAGACATCTTTTGAATCGTAAATGGACGATTTAATCTTGTCTCCTTCCTTTTTCTTTTTAATTATAGCAGCGATTTTTACTTCGAAAATGTTGATTTTCTTTGTAAATTATTAATGTTCGGTCTTGGATACATCGTTATGTTTGTTAACTTTATTAAATTTTGTCGTGGCGTTAAGAACTTTAATCAGTCAAGTCGTTAATGTCTCCGCATTTAAATTTTACAACCACGTCAAAAAATCATAATTATGTACACAATTTGAGTAAAGCACCAAAGTTAGTCCTAGGAGACACATATTCGTTTTAGTAGCGATTAACCCTATTTGCCTTTTTAGTATAAAATGCAAAAAAACCAACGTAATGTTTCATTATCATTACAATGAAAATTGTTATGATTTTTTTAAATTTTTGTGTTTGTTTCTTCCTTCGTTTACGAACTACAATAAATTAATTAAAAAACCCTAAAATTATTATAGATATGTAACTATAGATTTAAATAATAACGATGCTGCCGTAACTGGGGGACGTCTGAACGTTTGATTCACGTTCACCATCCAAAAGTGTCAAATGATATTCGGATATCTTTTGACATACTTAAAAAGTATTCGAGGTTGCTTTAATCTCGCCGGATCAACTACGGGCCAATTTGTTACGTCAGGAAAACATGCGGTCCGCTCGGTCCTTTAGTAACATTAATTTTAATCGGCAAAAATGTCAAGAAGGTTAAAAATCCCATAAAAAATCACTGATCGAGGAAGGCTAAAGTTAAATCCTCCATGTATCCGAGACACTTAATTTCCTCAGAACGTTTATCAATGAACAAAGCTTACATTTAGCCGGAGTACGTGGCGGTGTCTGACCGGCCATTATAGTGAGTTATTATCTCCAAGATGGAGTCTTTTGGCCTCACACCAAACGGGTCGGAGGTATGTGGAACGGTATTGAAATCGGGGTATCTAGGTCTATGCATATACATATATTCTATTTATATTAAAATGGAATATCGATTGTTTTTATTTTTTAATTCTAAACAAAAAAAAAAGCGGTCAGGCCATCGGCTGTTTTTGGAGTTTTTCTCAATGGCATGACAGTTTTTTTTTTAATAATAGACAGACGCTGCTTTCAATTTGGTTGGTAGGGGAGCTGTTTATTTGGTAAGGTAGTCTCGTAAATCTATAGTTTAGTTCATTCGTCCTTATATCTGATTCAATCAACTCCCGGTTTCAAAACCGATATTATCAATCCATCACAAATTTAATGCAAGCCAAGTGTTGCACTTGCCAGTTGAAAAATCGTTCAACCAGCTAATGTGCGTTTGATATTCTCATTAATTTTCGTTTTAGAAACAGAGGGAGTTGAGGGGAACTGAGTTTGAGAGAAAATACCTGGAGGATACGCTTGGAGTTTTGTGCACTATGGTCATATGAAATGGGCTAAAATAAGTTACATAATTATCTTACATACCTATACAGTAACATTAGAACATTAGTTACATACATACCTAGTTATTTGTTGGATACTACCATAACTATTTATTTAAGATTACTTGTGGCTATTAATATGTAACTATACGTATATTGTGTAAAAAGATTTTAATAAAGATTTAAAAAAAGAAGAGAAAAAAAGAAACCACAATAAAAGCTTTTGTGGCATTGTTTTCAAAACGTTAAAACATTTTTCAATAAAATGCTAATATGTTTTAACGTTTTGAAAACAATGCCACAAAAACTTTTATTGTGGTTTCTTTTTTTTCTCTTCTTTTTTTAAATCTTTATTAAAATCTTTTTACACAATATACGTATCATATATTCTATGAGAAAATTCTCTTCTTTTGCCGTGTCAATGATCTACACTGGTCAGCAAATAAAACGAGCCACCCACTACCTAGGAACTCTGATTCGATTTTCTCAAAAAGTATAAAACTTACAACTATCAAAGTTATACCTACAAAAAGTGCGTTTCATGGTGATTAAAATGATTACAAATTAATTCGAAAGTACCGTCAACTCACATTGTAATCAAGCAACAAACACAATGCTAACGATTTGCTCTGTTTTCACCAGAGTTTGAAATTAGCGTTCTTTTTCTCTACAACGAGGGAAGTCGGATATTTCTTATCATTTCTTTAGTTTTTGTCCATCGTTTGCTTAGACGCGTGTGTTTTTGCTACTTTTTTTCGATTAATAATGGATACAACACCTCAGGAAGCAGCTCAAGCTGTAGCATTACTTCAAGCAGGCATTGCGCAACGTGAAGTCGCTCGAAGGCTTCGAATCAGCAGATCTTCGGTGCAACGAGTTTACAGACGATACTTAGAGACTGGAGCATTCGATCGCCGTCCAGACCTAGGGCTACATCAGCAGCAGATGATCGTTATATCCACCTTACTACACCGTCTGGGGCGGCATCTCGTTAACAGCACATACAGCGTTAGTTTTCATCGAACCGACGGGCCGTACACGTAGACTGACTTCTCATCGCTACATTACTGAAATCCTCGCAGACCATGTGGTACCTTACGCAGGATATATCGGACAGGATATGCAATTGATGCATGATAATGCACGGCCTCATGTTGCTCATGTGGTGACCCAGTATCTACGCGACGTCAGCATTCGTACGATGGACTGGCCAGCTCGAAGCCCGGACTTGAATCCGATAGAACACTTATGGGTTCGAGCCCGGGTACCTGCTCCAACAAAGCTTCCAGAGCTGCGAATCGCAATTGAAGAGGAGTGGAATACAATTCCTCAAGATTTTATCGTCAGCCTCGTAAGGTCGATGAATACAAGGATGCTGGCAGTTATCCGAGCAAGGGGAGGAAATACGGAATATTGATTAAAAACTTTTTTTTTGACTTTATCTTTGTTTTTTGGCTTTAATTTTTTTTTCACTTTATCATTACTAACGATTGTCACGACTGGAAAACGACTCTTCTTTGTAAAATCCTTAATAAACACTGAAATATTGATTAAACCCAATGAGTTTCCTTTCATTTCAATCACCATGAAACGCACTTTCTGTAGGTACAACTTTGATAATTGTAGGTTTTTTAGTTTTTGAGAAAATCGAATTAGAGTGCCTAGGTAGCGGGTGGCTCGGTTTATTTGCTGTCCAGTGTATTTACAATAAGCTTAAGCATCCTCAATTTTTTTGCAGTAGTTGACATTTAATTGCTTATCTGCGTCCAAATAATTATGTCTTAATATCCATTGTTATGACAGTTTAATTTAAAAAACTTATATTTCAGCCACTTACTTGAAACTCTAATTTGTATAAAACAGGATACTTTCTCCGCTGGTCGCAGAGTTTAGGGAAGTTCTTCAGTTCGACGGGCCGGTCTGGTATCGTCTCCGATATGGATCCGTTCTCGTCAGCTGTAAAAGAAAACATGTCAGTAACATACAATACAGTGTTATTTCATTGTTAGTAACATTGAGAATACAATAATACACTTGTTAGGGAACATTTTAGCAGCGACAGCAATTAGTGTAAATTTTGCGGTTAAAAATTGAGTTTTCGAATGCTCGTTTAGCTAAAGTTATCCTAAAGTTAATTTGATAGATTGTCAACCACGTTAATCGCTGTGATTGATTCAATACATCGTTAGTAAATAGCCAATCACAGGAGATGAGAGCTTGATAATTTGTCACAAAAACTGTGGATATTTTCGTTCGAGGAAACAATAAGAGTAAATTTTGTTGATGACATCAATACAATTGATTTGTGATCTCGGATAGAATACTGCTGCTTGAGACGTGATTTTTAACTTAGCTATACTCCATTCACAATAAGATTAGACATTGGAACAAAATTGTTTACAGTCCTTTCAACCGATTTTTACTTCTATTCCGTAGGCATAAGGATGGCATTAAAAGCAAAAACGTGATTATAATACCAACTGTTTACTGCAGCTACCATGTGTCATGCCACCAATGCAATAGAACTCAAAATCGGTTGAAGATGTATTTCAGTGTCTTATCGTGAATGGGGTTTAGATTCAATAAACATGGACTCTGTAAAAGGACAGTCACACAAAAACAGTCTTCTTCTGGGTAAGCTCATTCCATCGTCGACTTTATCTCTGTCACCTGTGATCTAGACTAGAGTCAAGAGCATATCCATCTGACAATAAATAAAAAAAAAACAGTCTGTTATTTTCTAAACTCTAACTTCGACCCCATAATCAATGCACTATGTTCACAATGTATCTTCCACAAACCCTTTTAAGTGTATTCCTTTATTACAAACCAGTATTCTCCGGAGCAATCCAGTTAGAACTGGATACACTCGAAGACGAGAAGCGCACAAAGGCACGTGTAATCAGAGCGGGGTGTACCCGCATTAGCACGTGCTTTGTTAGGCACTATGGTGTGCTGAGCATTATTATTACAAGTGATGTTGCTGAGACAGACCGCTTGTTATTATGGTTCAATGACCCAAGGGTTTTACGTGTTTACAACCATATTGTAAGTCACTTGACACTGTACCGCACAACACTCGACTCAATTGCTATTAATTCAGAATTAAAATCCCTCGATTAATTTCAATTCGTAAGAAGCTATAGGTTACAGTCAATTAAATTGAAGAAAGTCTTCGAGAAGACAGATTACTTAGAGGGTTAAAATAACTCAGTTTTTTATTAGATTTCAGTTACTTTAAATAATTATTTAAAACAGAGTACATGTAAAATAAAGTGGCCTGTCTCCTTCAAGACATTAAGCAGGGATGGTTATGGATATGAAATTTCGGAACCATTATGAGATCAATGATAGACCATTCTGACACTATTGCAATATCAGACTTGGGGCTTTTTCGCGGTGATATTTTACAGAATCACTTGTAATTTTACAGAATGTTGTAGGTGTGTACATCTAAGTTTTGTAGATCTGCTCAACATCAACTTATACCATTTATCTAGGCATTACTTCTACGTAGGTGAGTCCTAATGTTACTGAGAATGGGCATCAGCACATTATATTGTTATTACGAATTACATTCTAATAATTATAAACATATGTACATACTGCAGTCGAATTATGTGTATCTAGGTGAAGTTTCTAGTGAATGCATTTAATATTGTTCTAAGTGTTATATTTATAAGCCACATCACTATTTGTTAATTGCATGACGTCCATTAAATGAATTATTCTAATCTATTATTTAATTTTTTGCATTAATTTGCATTGCCTTATATGCGCATAGCTAGCACTAAAAACATATCGAAATAATTATAATATTATGATTACTTAGTTAGCGTTTTTTTTTGTTAAATAATTTCAGCATTAATATAAAGATATTTTACAATCGTTTTATATTTAAGTAATTTTTTTTTTATTTAATATTTGCTGATGTTTTTCTATTCACGAATAAATCTTAATAAATAATTTACGAGCGTGTTATCTCTCCGTAACGAAACGTTTATAAAAGAACCCTACGCTTAGAAAATAAAGCATAAAAACACTCAATAAATAGTTCGAAAATAATTTCCTACATAAAAATCTGGCCAAACGAGTTTCCCAACGAAGATTTATTGTAGAAAATTGGCATTAAGAGTGAAAAGAGTTGTACCTATTTTAGTGAATGAACCATCTCGGCTCTTTGAATGATAAATGAGTGAATGGTGAATGGTAAGGGGTTCAGAGTTGAACAACCCGTGGTTTTGTCGACCGTTTTATTGCTGCCGATTTATTGCGTATTATTTTAGTCTGAGATGTTTTGATCCTTGTGGGTACTGAACTGAGATCCAAGGATTGATATTATTTTGATTTCATCATTCTGTTCAGTCACAATATGGTTTTTTTGAAGTTAAGTATCCATTTTTTCTGTGAATGGTATAATTCAACTGGACCATAGATTAGTTGAATCTTTTGGACTGCTATAAAAGCGGCAATTCGCGTTGACATTGGATGGACAAAAAAGCCGAAAATAGATCTAAGTGGCGCATGGCGTGCAATTGGAGAGGCCTATGTCCAGTAGTGGACTGCAACAGGCTGTTGATGATGATGATGATAATGACGACGTTGATATTGCCAGTTGTCAATGTCAAATTGTTATCACGTGCGGTTGTTGGTGAAAATTAGATCTAATTTTTAGTCATGAAAAGCTCCTTTTTTATTATTGACATTCTCTTATGCAATGTCCTTTTCGACTTAAGAACAACGATAGAATTAAACTGCATTGTCCTTTGGGAATCTTTGTACACACTAACAGCTAATATGTTCTATTATTCTAATTTATTATAAGACCTCGGCATCATTTATTATGAAACACAAAGAAATATACGGTTTTATTATAGCAAATTATGTTTACTTAGGATACGAGTAATTTGCTTAACGCCTAATAACGGCAGAAAATAATATAACTATGAATCTTCTTTAATAGTATTTTATTACTTGCGATGTCTGTGTTTGTTAGACGGTTATATATAATGGATGGGCTGTTATATAATATATAAAATAAGGTAGTTGACTAAAAATATCTAATTAGTCCGTCAGATAGATTTCCATAAAATATTGAACACGCATCTTTCTTTTTCATGTAAACTAAAAGACCATACAGTGCGTTGTGCTCTCTCGTGTGACGTCACTACGTACTACTATTTTTACCACGACGTGACGTCACAAGCCCTCAATCCTGATCATTGATACTTTTTATCTTTGTCAATTTTTATAGATTTGATAAAGTGAAAAATACGTGTCCAATATTTTTCGATAATCTAACTGACGGACTAATAGAATCACATTTGGTTTTTACTCAGTAAACATCCCTATTACGATAGCAGGCTTTCAATTTCATTAAAATATTCCGATAATGCAAATAACATGGTTCCCTTTTTCTTTTTAATTAATGGAGGAAAGGAACTTTAGATGTCATTTAAAAATATTGTTTTGTAGTATTCGTTTTTTTTTCTTTACTTTTTTATGAATAGTATCACTTTAATCGGCATAAACATTACATTTCAGTACAACAAACTAAAATATAGCATCAAAAAATTCGTCCTCAACACTTTCAGCTGGTAATGTGCCCAAGAGACTAGCGGCATTGCCACGTTGAATGGCAATACTAAGCCTCGGGCAAAAGTAAAAGCCAGTTCTTTGGTCACGGGAAGTACCTATAATAATCAGCCGTTTCGTTTTTTTTTTTAAAAAGGCTATGACCACATGGGCCCCCTGGTTCACGGCGACGAGGGTTTCGACCCTAAACGGCTCGAGAATATAATTACCAATAAGGTTACTACATTTTTGAACTATAGTATTATTTAGTTCTTTAACATGCATGTATTATTTAGCAAAAGACATGAAGATTTTCTGTTAATGTGCATGCGCGTAAACACTTCCGTTCTGGGTTTTTCCATGAATGGAAACCATATAAGCTTGTCTATTATTAATAGGCTCACGTGTGACCATAATCTCACCTGATGATGAGCGATTATGTGGTCAACGATGGAGCATGCTAGCCTAGGAGTAACCTACATTAGATAATGCTTAAGGCACCGTCTATGTAAGTAGGTACTATGTTGCATGAACTTTTAATTTCTTTTAACTTTTCTTTAAGATTTTTTTATTTTTTTTCTTAGTTAATTGTCATCTAGATAACATAAGAAAGAAGTCTCTTAAAACAACATTGAAATAACCTTCCAATATCCCGATCACTACAGCACAGTGCTTTCAAAGTTAACCCTTCGATAAACAGGCAGAAATGGGCCATAACATAACGAGTACAAGCTATTTGAAGAGACGATACGATGGTGGGTCGCTATTGTGAGCGTCTAAACACAAGCGGAGGCAGGGTTGAGGGCCTTCAATAGTCCTCGGCTAACATAAGCTTAGATGAGTGGAGAAGACTTTCTTATTTAACAGACAGATTTGGTGCTGCGAGTTTGTTTTTTTTTTTATTGTGAAATGGATTTGCTCTTGACTCTAGTCTAGGTCACAGGTGACAGAGACAAAGTCTACGATGGAATGAGCTTACCCAGAAGAAGCCTGTTCACTCTAACTTTGAAGAGATTAGGGTTGAATGCGTTCGGAAACGCAGACGCAGGCAAAGAGTTCCACTGTGTGTGCTGTGCGCATTATAAAAGATGATTGAAAACGCTTGGTGGAATAGCTACAAAGTAGCCCAAGCAGCAAAATTATCCTATAGTGCAGATGCTATAGGCCTCCAGCACTTATAATATTCTCTTAACGGTTCTAGTATTTACTACCACGCTTATAATAGCCAGCATGGAGTAAGTTGGGCCTTATAGCATTTCTGATCTTATACATTAACTTATAATCACTTATAGGTAGAAATTAAGGGTGCAATATAAGTTTGGGTGACCTATAAAAGTATCGCGAGGGTGTAAATGCACTCAAGAGTAGATAAACTGGTAAGCTATACTTATAACTGCTAACAAGAAGCTTTATAGAACTACTATAAATAAAGTACGCCAATAAGAGTGACAAATAGAACTAAACAAACCGGAAACTATGTGCATTTATTACCCGGTTTTATAATGGTTTATAAATTCACTTTACGGAACAATTATAAGTAATATGGAGCGGTTTTATAGTGGTATAAACCAAAATTGTTATAATCTTAACACGATTATAAAGGTTTAATTTAATATACTTAGTATCCAAAACTATATCCGTGGTGTCCTGTAGAAGAATACATTGGTTTTTACTATTATTAAGGTTTTTAAAGCTCGGAAATCCCTTTTAGTCAAAAAGCGATCGACGTCCAAAACATTACCATTTTCAATGTTGACACCTAAACAAAAGAACTAAAATAAGCCACGTATCTAATAGCAATATAAAAGAACCGTCCGGTTATAAAAATATTTGCGGAATTCTAATTCCAAACAATATGGCCAAGCAATGGTTCTGATATTTACCATTATTAAACAAAGTAAGCCTATAACGGTTTGTTAATGTATTTGGGAAAACCAACTTTGTCAAAATGGCGACTTTTCGTTGTATGTCTTACTGAAACTAACATTATTTTAAAATTCAACTTAATGAAAACGCAAATTTCAAGGGGCGCGTCAAAATTTTGACTAAAAACTTATTATACTTCACAGAAAATATACGTGCGCCATGCTGTGCACATTCAAACACATTATACATCTTGATTTATTGATAACTAACACTCTACTCATAATTTATATTCTAGATAATATTTATTAGAAATGGATATGTTTTAATCTTTACAAATGTGCGCAGTAACATTTACCAATTCACAACACTTTGTATGAGCTTGTAACAGATTCACTGTGTACATTATTGTTGTATTTGGTTCCATTAAGCGCTGATAGTTAGCTTCGCGGGAGCAAATAGTTATTATTATTATTTATTATATACTTTATTGTACACCTTGTAATAAAAACAGGAAAAAAATTTATAAAAACAAGTGTACAATGGGCGGTCTTATCGCACAAGGCAATCTCTTAGGGCGCTTTCAATTTATGCGTTTCTTAACGGCCTGCTGCGGTGCCGAAGCGGTGCGTTAGTCGTACAGCGCACGGACGATCGTATTTTTCCATACAAAACGCGCGGTGCGGCAACAGTGCGGCACCGGTACCGCGTACGCTCGACAACAGGACGGCAACCGCGCAAGCATCACGTGTTCATTTCAGTGTTGAATAGTGCGATGAATAGACGTCAGAGCTAATTCCATAAAATTTTCATTTAATAATTTATTATTATTATAAAGTTCAAATCAATCTCCAGGATCTCAGACACAGACATTGACAAACAGTCAGGTTCAGTCCGCATCGGATGAACTTAGAGCAATCTTATCCGCCTCTAATTTAAGTGGAGATTCTGATGCTTCCATATATAGCGATCTTTTTACAGATGATATTTCTACATAATAATTTGAAATAATATAATATTATGCAGAAATATCATCTGTAATGTAATAATAATAAGAAAATATCCATAACTTTTTTTTGGAGTAATTAATACAAATCCAAATACAGAATAGACTCCATGGCTTGACTGATGTCACATCACTAGGATACAAACGCACGGCAGTCAAATACGCTTTCAATTTAGGCGTTTGGTGCCGGACCGCTACCGCACTGCAGCGGCCCGGCAGCGGGATATAACCAGCGGCACGGTAAACGTGCGGCAGCGGTCCGACACGAAACGTCTAAATTGAAAGCGCCCTTACAGACAACCTTTGGATGGACTGAACGAAAGGAGATAGATTTAGGGCTGTCAGTGTACAATCGTTATAAATAATACTAATTAGACATAATAATATAAAATACATAAATAAAATATAATATACTAATAAATATCAAATAGGCATATAGATGAGAAAGGAGCGGAAAAATTATAGAGAAAAGTAATGCTCCTTCACCATTTTTTTAGTTCTACGTAGTCCAACTATAAGGTCGTTACTGTCGTGTTTGGTTCCATTATGTGCTGATAGTTAGCTTCGCGGGCGCAAATAGTTTTACGTAGTCCAACTATGAGGTTGTTATTGGTAAAAGTGGTATTCACCAATTCTACTATAGACATTTAATTAGGTAAAATACGCCTATAAATTGGGCCCTTTTCCGTGGTTGTAATTGCTTACTATTCCTTTATAGTCCTATGAAATGGTGGTTCCAGGACAATTACTCGACCACATTTTGCTGCTTGGGAGGGATGGTAACCTACAGTGCGTCTAGATGTCCTATGGTAGAAGGGGGTCGGTGGGATGAGGACGTAGAGTTCATGGGCACACTCGCCGAAGTACAATCTGTAGAAGACTGACAAGCAGGCCTTACGGCGATGACCCAGGCTGTGAAGCTTGGCATTTATCAGTTTTTCGTCACCAATGAGCCTTTTAGCTCTGCGTTCCACCGAGTCAATTATGGCAAGTTGGTATTAGTTGCGCCTTTTGCCCTAACTTAATCACTAGGAAGTGGCGGCAGGTTTTTGGAAGACTATCGAGTCGTCATCCGAACTTTTTTCGTTCGAAAAGTGCTGATTCTTAGCCTGAGCCTATTTTCACTAAAATCCTTTTTAATATTCAACGGACTAGATTGACTACACTATTATAGGCAGTGACAAAATGACTGTACCGCCTATACCTTATCTGCTTTTGCAACCTGGTGACTCACTCGCCAATCAGAACTCCACAAAATGAAAAGTATAAGTTCGCTCGCCGCTATGATGACGGAAGTATTAGATACTTATGCTTCCTGTAGTATAATAACTAATAAGTACACACATTTTAGAATAACTTTTGAAAAATATAGCTTTAAGTAAAAATAAAAATATAGCTTAGTGTTTGGAATACAGCGGTGTTACAATACAGCTTGCAGTGCTAAAGAGAGAGGAATTTACTTATAAACCATTTTAAGTAGGTAGTAGGTCGTTTATTTTTCTCTTTGAGATTATAATTTGGTTTAAAAAATGTTTTTGAAAATTATTTGTGTCTATTAAGCTCAAATTCACAGGACAGGTTGTTTTACAAAAGTCATAGCCTAAAATCTATACTTATAATAAATCTGTAGAGAGGTCAATTCTGTACAAGGAATATATTTTCAAAATAACTATCAGGGGGTGATTAGTGATCGACACTGGTGCCAAAAATGCAATCAGTAAAATTTTTGTCTGTCTGTCTGTCTGTCTGTCTGTCTGTCTGTCTGTATGTTCTTTATAGAAACAAAAACTACTCGACCGATTTTAACGAAACTTGGTGCAATTATTCTTCATACTCCTGGGCAGGTTATAGTATACTTTTCATCACGCTACAATCAATAGGAGCAGAGCAGTGAAGGAAAATGTTGGGAAAACGGAAGAAGTTACTCCATTTTTTAAGCTTCCGTCGCGTGTGTAGCCTTAATGGTTAAAGTTACATAGAAATGATGTATTACGGAAATGTTCTACATAAAATTATCTAAAAAATATCCCGAAACAGCATGTCTATCTTTTGTCAATTTTAAACCGATCGGGCTGAGAGTTTCAAAATCGGGGGTAAAGTAACTATTCCACGCGGACGAAGTCGCTGGCAGAAGCTAGTACAAGATAAAAAACCAACAAAAGAACATAACAAAAGGCTATAAACTCCTTGAAAAATGTTGTCAACGATTTAGCAGGTCGCGGCATCTCGCCGTTCCCGCCATGCCGCACTTTATCGCTCCATCGCGGCTTATCAATGCCATCACGGCGCCTGCTTTATCAATTTGGCAGCCATTTTTGTTGCTACCCCTTGAAAAGCCATGAGCCGCTCGTATTTTTGAGTTTACGAGATCAGTCTACGGATTACAGAGGGTTGAATGTTGGATCTTGTGGAGAAATTCGACGGTTGACAATTGAGGAATGGATTTTGACTTCGTTATTTTTGTTCAGGGTTTTGATCAATGGTGGTTGTCTTTTAGGATCTTTGGCTGACGAGCAACCAAGCGTTGTTGCTTGAATGTGTTGGAAAGATGAAGATCTTTAAATATCAGCCGGGATCAACGAGTTAATCGTTGATCCCGGCTGATATTAAAAGATCTTTGGCAGTCGTTACAGATATTCAGCAGCCAGAAAATCTAAGTATCGTGTTACCCAGTTACTGGGTTGTGAAGGTTAGATAGGCAGTTGCTTGTAAAATTAGTATTATATATATCGATCACCTGTACTCAGTTGCTATAGGTTAACAATCTCAACATTCTTGGTCTTTTGAAAACAGTAGGTAATTTTCTCGGTCAATAAGCATAAGGGGCCATCCATAAATTGCGTCACACGTTAAGGGGATGGGAGGGGGTTAACGAAATGTGACATTGTGTGACAAAGGGGTGGAAGAGGTCTTAAATTTCGTGACGTCGCATTTCAAAATCTATTTTAATATTAATATTAAGTAAAACACGAATTAAATTGTAAAATATGTGACGTCACACGAGGGAGGGGGGTGACACAAATGTGACCAAGGAGGGGTAAAATGTCATGAAATTCGTGTGAAGTAATTTATGGATGGCCCCTTACCTGAGATAGGAAGAGAAACCCACACCATTGTTCCATAAAAGTACACAGAAACAAAAATGTTTCCTTCAGAATACTTTTACATCAAAATTGCATATACCTGCACATAATAAGATGATTTTATTTTGTACTGTAATACTGTGGAGAGCTTTTAGCTTCCACTGAGTCTTACGGAGTTTCAATATTTTAATAAGTAGATACTCAAAGTCGGTTTTCCTGTAATAAAATTTATCGTGCACTATACTGTGAGAAATTGAATGAAGATCTCCAACCTGGGAAATTGTTATTCTAATAGAAAATGCAAATACTGGGATTTACTTATCTATATTTTTATGAAAATTAAGTAGGTACTTATGTCTTAAAGGCATTTATTATTCTGTTTGTCAACAGTCTTTAGGTCAAGATGGAATAGGCAAGCTCGCCATCATTGTGGACTTCTGCCTTGCTTGGGTGGAGCCACAGAACAGACAAAAGAGGGTGGAGCAACGCCGTGTCCTCGTCGTGGCGAT
This sequence comes from Hecatera dysodea, assembly GCA_905332915.2. NCBI lineage: Eukaryota > Metazoa > Arthropoda > Insecta > Lepidoptera > Noctuidae > Hecatera > Hecatera dysodea. The sequence continues at coordinate 6,479,944 of HG995303.1, forward strand.
CAGCGGCGGCGACCTCTTGCTTCCGGTTCTGGTTAAATCCCTGGTCCGGAGCGGAGGCATGGGAAGCGTCACCTCCTTCTACGAAGCAGTAATGCTAGCGAAGGAGGACGCGGTCTACGTGAGGAAGAGGCAAACCTCACGCCCCAGCCGCCGCTAAAGAAGAAGACGCCGCGGGCGTTGGGAGTCGAAGTGTGATTCCCGGCCACCGTAGGCGCAGGCCTACGGATCGCGAGCTATGGGTAGTTCGCCGTCCTGTAACAACCAGGTACGGGTCGACGGCACGTCGCATTCCACGTGCGCCTCAAAGAGATGTCAGCAAAGAAGACGGGGCCCCATGGGTTCAGTGGCTGTATATTTGCGGAATTTCTGCGAAAGAGTCACAGCCGCCCTGGAACGCGAAGGGTAGTTACTAGGAGGAATACGGGTGGGTTTTAGTCAGTAAGAGTCTGACACTCCCTTCCGATCCACCCAAAGTAGAAGAAGTCATTTGATCATTTCCTAAAAGAAAAAGTACTACCATTAATTTCAAGTCTTTTGATCTAAATTTGCTCCAGTCTTTTTGTAACAATTATCTGGTTCTAACGGGCCTCATTGTGCCGTTGCTCAAATTTACACACATAAAAAGTCTATTCACATTTCCATAGAATTTCTAACTGCTACGACAAACTAGCAATCTTGAGTGTAAACGTTCCATTCCACCAAACTCAAACATTAAGACATTACAACTTACACCATAAATTAATTTCCCCAAGCATCATATTCACCGCATATTAACAATAATGTACACAAAACTTACTTCGTTTCGTGCAGCTTCATATTCAAATTGCATTTAAACGCCCACAAATATATTATGTTATGTATGTTTAAACATTGTTTTGTCAAGTCTATGCTATATGTTAAACTAGCTGCTGCCCGCGACTTCGTCCCCGTGGAATCCCCGATTTTAAAATATTCTTTATCGCTGCTCCACTCCTATTGGCTTAAGCGTGATGATATATAGCCTAAAGCCTTCCTCGATAAATGGTCTATTCAACCCAAAAATATTTTTTTAATTCAAACCAGTGGTTCCTGAGATTAGCGCGTTCAAACAAACAAACTCTTCAGCTTTATAATATTAGTATGTTAAATTAGTTTTGGAGTGCTATATTAGGGTTTGTTGTGAAGTTTGGGTGGAAATATGAATATTCCTTCCGATGGTTTAAGGTGATAAAGTGGAATAGCGATAGTCTTTATTGTACACCTTACCGAAAATACATGAGAAGCTAAATATAAAAGGGTACAAAGAGCGGGTTTTTATGAAAGACTAGTAAAGTTGTCCCGCGCAATTTCGTCTTTGTAAATTTATCCCGTTCTTCCATTTTTTTTTTCATTGATGCTCCTCTCCTATTGGTCCTACCTGCGACCTGGCTCTCTCGCGTCAGAGACTCCTGGGGCTCTGCTCGCGTGAATGTTGAAAATAGGGTAGTTGACTAAAAAAACTATAATTAGCTCGTCAGATACATAGATTTCAGTAAAATATTGAACACATATTTTTTCTTTTTTCACGTAAACCAAAAAAAGACGATACTGTGCATTGAAAACTCGTGTGACGTCACTACGTGCTACAGTTTTTAGCACGACGTGACGTCACATGTGTTTTCAACGCACAGTATCGTTTTTGTTCTGTCTCCTTTTTTTTTTTTTTTTTTTGGATGGGAAATCATCAAATGACCCCTCCCGCCCTGGGTGGAGCGGTAGGGAGTGTCAGACTCTTACTGACAAAAACCCACCCGTGTTCCTCTTGTGCCCTTTGCGTTCCAGGGCCGCGGTAACTCTTTCGAACAGATTCCGCAACACTGGCAGGCACCGACCCTATGGGGCCCCGTCCCTGGTGCTGACGGCTCCTTGAGGCGCGCGTGGAACACAACGCGTCGTCGACTCAGCCTGGTATCGGACGGCGAGCCACCCACGCTCACCGTCCACAGGCATCAGCCACTGCGCAATTGCACAGCGGCCGACTTGTCTTTGGAGGAGGCCACGATGGGACCATTACTGGCACTCCATCTCGGCCCCCTCCCGAGAACCAGGAGTCGCAGCACTCACAGCAGTAGCGGCAGAAGCGGCGACGGAAGCCGCGGCGGCGGCAGAGGCGGCGGCGGCGGCGGACCTCTTGCCCTTGGTCGGGGCGGATGGCGCGCAGGCCCTTCCCCCAGCCCAGTGCTCGGCCGGCTTGCCAACAGCCGCACATGCACTGCAGTGCGGCGTGGCCTCGTTGTTCTGTCTCCTGATTCGATGCTTTTTATCTTCGTCAATTTTTATAGATATGTTGTTATCAGAAAATACAGCGACAAACACTAAAAACAAAACTGCACTCAAAACAAAGACTCGTGCACTTCAAAAACTGACTTTAATAAAGCATGACGTGATTAGACAATTACCAAAACATTATACTGTAGACAATTAAACCTAACCTCGTATTTCTTCAATGTTTACACAGAAACTGAGACCTGTTTTAACAGGAAATAAAAGGGTACGTTAATCCTACTATCTAACTTCCTCAACTCGGGAAGACAATGGCCTTGAGTATCGGATCCCCCATTGCTGTTTAATGGCGTCGAAAACAATGGGAATGCTGAGTGTTATATTTATGGGATCTGTTTTATTGTTAGAAATCTGTCTTCATTACGAAGAACTTCTTATAATGGTGATGACGATAACATTGTTGTTTGTATTGCTAATACAGTCCAATTTGTAACTGTAGTTGAATTAACTAGTCTGTTGAGCAATTTGAAAAACGAACACGGACCTTGGAAAACAATTTGAAAACAGAACCGATTTTATTTAGATGTTTCAATTTAACAGAAAACGGCTATCTGTCAGTTACATTAATTAAAGAAGGTAAGTATATAAAATAAATGCATACACACATTTAAAAAGATATAGTCATACTGATATGATCTTCCATTACGTGGTCTGCGAGCAACGAAAGTACTAACGTCAATATCGCGTTGAAGTAATATGAGAGTTGAATTTTAAGAAACAGCTCCAATTAATCTGCTTACTTTAAGCAAAACGAATAACAATCGCTTTCTTATTTCATTTTTAAATTAATACCTTACACTACAGCTACCTACGGGAACTGTCATCTAGAATCATCCATATCAATTTTGAATGTAGATTTATTATTTATTATAATTAAAAGTGACTTCTTCCGCTCTGGGGCGCTCTTTCAAGTTCCGCAAACGTAAGTACGTAACTACGTTTTAATTTATGAGTGTGATAGAGTATTAAGTAGCTGACTAATTACTGTCATTTTGTTCAAACTATTTGCTGATAAACACCCCTTTTATTACAACTATTTATTTAGGAATCAATATTTCTAATAAAAGAACGCCCAAATTAAAAAAAAAATAAGACAAGAAGTGGAACTTTAATTTATGAAAGAAAGCAATTTCTACAATACTTAGTACAGGCAGATAAAAAAAGAAGACCAAGATGAAACAACAACCGAGTAAGTTAGATTAAAGAAAAAACGCTGAAATCGTACTGTCAAGCCTAACAACAAAGACTATTGTACGAACTAGATGTTCAATCTTTCAAAAAAAGAACGGCTAAGTGCGAGGTGTGCTCGTGTTCAAAGAGTTCTGACTAGATGGAATAGTATTATTATTTTTAACATGTTACTTACTTGACGCAAATAAGTGGGTGATGGTTAATTTTCATCTAGTTTCTTAAATAACGTCAAGCTATTGACACGGCTTCCGCTTTCCAACTTTGCTGTATAACGTCTAGATGTGACACGGCAAAGTCGGAAAACTTTCTATTTTAATTTGATTTCTCCAAAAAAATATCAACAAAAACACTTTAATGGATTCGAAGCAGATGGTCTGTGACATACAAAAGAAACACAAATGATTATAAGAAGATTCCGTTTTTGATACAGAAGTTCGGAACCCTAAAAAATCTACTCCATTCGGGCAAAAAGCTCATATTTTAGGCAAGATGCTGATGACGACGACCGTCCAAAGTATAATGGCCATAGAGAAGTTTGTTTGGCGTAAGTAAGACATAAATTATGCCCCTTTGTGGCTGTGCGATGAGTTCCTTGGCCTCTGTATTAACCTTTTTTACTCAGAAAGTATTCAGCAGTTTTTTTTTTTGGGGATGAAGGGAAACTTTTCTCCTTAAACAATTGAGAGATTCTAAGTATTAGAATGGTGTTAATTGGAAGAAAATATTGTAAAATACCTAGTATCCTTTTTTATTTTAGTGAACTTTTAAGTAGAACAGTTTTTATTTATTTTGTAGTGAAAACTTACTAATAGTTTATTGAGGTTTGCAGTATTAGCTAAAGAATAGCAGACTTATTTATAAAAATATATCTATCAACATGTTTAGTTTAAATACTGATTAACAGATTTTTTGCGTTTTTTATGAACTAAAAATTGATTAGACATAAAAGTACCTATCACCAAGCAATAGGACTTAAAAACAAACAGCCGTAATTCATCAAAACTTTTTAACCATTACATAGCTAAAATATACATCTGTTGTAAAATGAGTTGGTTCTTTATTCAAAAATTTCTATGGTGAATTTGAATTTAGAATCTCTTGTAATTTTTAAAAAGTTTTTATGAATAAGCCAGTAACTTTTTACTTGTTTTTTAAGTCTTCATGAAAACATGTGCAGGACACCAGCACGTTTTGAACGTGACCTGCTTTCATAAGCAGTGAAAATATCATAGATATGGATATTTTATTCTAATGACGTGAGAATGTGGTGCTGTCTCCGTGGGTCCTAATGTGTTTGCAAATTGTAGTAAAATATGCTACAGATGGCATGTTTTAAATAAAACAAGACGTGTGATATACTTACAGAGTTCTAGAATGTTTTACGTAATGATAAGAAGCTGCATCTCCTTATAAATAAACATGTACTCAAAAATTATGATCGTCGGGCTTTTTCAACTTTTTTGATGTGCATATTTTTTCCGCTTTCTATTTCGAATTCAGATGGTATTCGCTTATTTGGAGCGACGGACGTCTAACCAGATTTCCATAACCCCGTTGCTGGAATACCCGATGTTAAAACCGGTGCTCTGTGGCGCTTGCAACTTCGAAACCATCACGACTGTTACCGCCTAACAACGAGCGCCTCAAAAACTAATACCACTTAAATTAATTCCAGTCCAAAACGGTTGAACTCTAGTTCAACCTCTTAAGCGCTAAGCGTCTCTTTTTCGTGCGGTGGCCAAATAATAGCGTTGGCCGTAATTTGGCCACCATCCAACTTCGTATCATAGAGCAGATATGAGTTACCGATATAGTATATGTTAGGCCACGTGCCGCATTATGTGTATTTTGTTTTACGATGCTCATTGAAGCTATGTGTTTGTATGAGTAATGTTTTGCATAATATTTTGGGGTTTCGTAAATAATAAGGAAGCGAGTTTTTATGAGTAACACCCATTGCTAGAACGAATAACAACATTAAAATATGCTTGTTCAAGCGCGTGTCAACTGCTTTTCGTAGGTCGACTGAATCCGCAACAGCCAATCGTATCATTTGCGTTCAATTTTGTGACGTCTTTGTCGATACTAGGATTTCAATCTGTACTTAATATTATAAAACGGAAGAGCTTGTTTGTTTGTTTTGTTAATAGCGCTAATCTCAGAAATTGCTGATTCGAATTGGATTTTTTAGTGTTATATAGCCCAGTTATCGAGGAAGTCTATATATCATCTCGCTACGACCAACACGAGCGGAGCATCAATGAAAAAATGTTGCAAAAGTGAGGTTATTTTTTTCTCCCTTATGTGACGTATACGAATTTCGGGTTAGCTAGTCTACACTAATATTAGAAAGAGGAAAGATTTATATTTTTGCGAGTGTATATTTGTAATGAATAAACTCAAAAACTACTGTGTCGATTTAAAAAATTCTTTCACCATTAGTCAGTTTAGTAACATAGGCTATTTTATCCCCGTATTTCCACAGGAACGAGAACAACGCGGGGCGCTGTTAGTGACATATAAGAGCGAAATTATCATAGTTTAAACAGGCTAGTTTAAGAAAATATCAATTTCACAGGTAAAGTTTGATACATGCATGTTTCAGTGATGCTACCATGAAACTTATCGTCACCAGGGGTGAGGTACCAAGATGGTAGACAAAACAGTGAATCGCTACAATAATATTATCATCTGATATTACCATAGGGATCTCAATTCTTTTGACACAATTTTAATATAATTCGAGCCAAAAGTGCTCATTTGCACGATTTCCCAGTACCGTAAAACGGAGCATCTACCCGCGGGGTCAGAGAAAAGGGTAAAAGGGGCTCCGAGACATAATTTGTAAAACTGTTTAACATTAACAACCCTTTTCTGCTACCCTATTAGGGTAAGACCCTGAATTTCGTTCACGTCTAAATTGACTTCTGTCTTTTTCTGACGAAGATCAAGTGGTAGGCTTGTAGCTGGGTACCCTGAAGGTTCCCTGTTAAATTATAAACCTTAAATCTGGTTAGTTGGCAGAAAGGTATTTTTTTTTTTTTAACACTCATGCTCATCATTTTTATCTTCTTTATTATATCTATGGTGTCACCCTATATAAAGTTTTCATCATCTATATTTTCTGTAACTTATATATATACAGTGTGAAATTTTAATGGTTGTTTTCCCGAAGCGAAATGAGTTTGTATCGGTAATACATTCGATTTATATATACAAAAAATATTAGACTCCATAAATGGCAGATTAACAATTGTGATAAACAAAACTTGAAAGCGACTTGAACCAACAGTACCTAGTGCATCGCGCGATGATATGTAGGTACCTACGCGGAACGCGGGAGTAGGCGCGCGGTTGGCCCGTACCTACAGCCACGAGGTCGTTGCACTTTACGTATTAATCAGCTGATCACTACTTCTGACTTAATAAAACACAGAACCCAATAAGTTATTCTACAACATACAAATAACTGAGAAACTAATAAAAATCAAGACAGTTATCTTTAAAAAAAGTCTGATTTAGATATTTGAGTATTTAAAGCGTACTTAAAAGATGGAATCAACCTATTTACAATGATTTTGATTACCTAACCTACTTTTAAATGTTTATTTACAAGGTACGAGTAAGTACTTACATTTCTCGGTGGCGGAGTAATTGTTCGAAATGCAAACCACTACGTTGAATGCACAAACGAGCACGTTTTAACTGATTGTCTTTCAGTTTGATTAGTGTCTCTGTTACGTCTCACGATATTGAAAGCGTCCACTATCGCACTTATCAACGCGTCGCTTGTTTGGTGTTCCTCACACCGAACTTTAAAAAAATGTAATGACGATTCATTTTTGAAAAGATATCGATAACGTATTACACTTATGACGTTCGCGGAAGGACTAAGCGCAGAGCAATATTTTGGCGGCACCCGCGGCATCTCTTTGGCGGCATCCGCGGCATGTCTTTGGCGGCTCAACTTGCCGCGTGCGCGCAGGCTAGTTAATGCCGTATCACCATCCACGAGAGCTTATTTTGCTCTGAACAGTTATTATTCACTGTTTCTTTGTATTTTGCCGAAAGCGCGCGGCGGCTATGTAGGTATCTACCTACGTTAGGTCTAGTGCACTACTATTGATTCTCGCTCTTTCGAGTTTATGAACACTTTTTTAATGATTTGAAAAAAAAAACATTTTTTTTTTTTAGTTTAACTTTTTGTTTCGATAGTACTACTGATGGGTAATCGTCCTGCCGCGGGAAAACAACCATTAAGATTGCACACTGTATATAAGTTACAGCAAAATATACAAGGTTGTATGCGGTTTTACGTTTCTAGATATTCCTAAACATGTCGCGTTTAATCGTAGTGCGTGCTCGGCTTAAAAGATAGTCAGCCGTTTGCTGGCAGACACTTAAAAGTACTGTGCTTGTTTTGATATCGGCATATAATTGGGTATCTTGTGCCCTTTGCGTTCCAGGGCCGCGGTGACTCTTTCGAAAAAATTCCGCACCCCAACGTCCAATGTCCTAGAACGAAGAATTCGAAGATATGTGACATTCACCAACACGCACTGGGCCCGCGTGGTGGATTACGGCCCATTCCCTCTCCTAGATGGAGGCCTGTGTCCCAACAGTGGGAACATTAAAAGGCTGATTATGCTATGCTATGCTTAATTATGAGGAGGATGGAAAATGAAGAGGTCATTATGTTAACAACCCAAGCCAACTTTCGTACGGCCAGGATAATGATGAAATAAATGCACAATCCAGCAGTAAACTGCAAAAGCCTATTTATTGATAACATTCTGTAAAATAATAATTCCCAAATATGCTTGCACAAACTCATCAAAGTGGAAATGTTTAATACCACATTGGAGCAGCCAAAATATTTCCCTGTATTAACGTAGGCCTTAAAATATCATAGTACTTGAATTTGCCATGTTGCATATTCAAAACGAAATATTTGAACCAAATGTCCAGTTTTGCCTATACACGTTAAAATCACGCCAAATACACGTTTAAATTCGTGTTCCAATACCGAGTAACAGCATATTCAACTCCATCATATTCCATATTTGTATTGGCTCAAAATTATTATGTACATATATGGGAAATTTAATAATTATTGGGTGATAATTTGAACGGTACAAAGCTTCATAGGTATGATAGTAAAGATAAAAATTTATGTTGTGTATGTACTCTTTTAATCAGTGTTTGTTTCAACTAAAATGTGTATAGAACTATTTAATATAACCACGATAGTTGACGATAGTTAGTAATGTTAGGTAAAGAGACTTTTTTTCTGGATGAAAATCATCAATGGACTTCTAAAGCTCTGGGCTGAGTAAAAGGGAGTGTCAGACTCTTACTGACTAAACCCTCCCGTGTTCCTTCTATTGCCCGTTACGTTCCAGGGCAATGGTGACTCTTTCAAACAAATTCCTGAACCCTAGCAGGCACTGACCCCATGGGGCCCCGTCTTCTTAGCTGACATCTCTTTGAGGTGCGCGTGGAAAACCACACGCTCATGACTAGACGTCCACCGTATGCTCCGCCATGTCCTCCTGGCGATCCATACAGTATGTAAAGAGACTGATTAATCTTGAGATGAGGTGTGATGACATTATTCTTATATTAAATGTTTCTCCTACGTGCGTTCATTAAATTCGGTAGTACAAACTCATAAAAGATCCTTTACTAAACAATTATAAATAAAATACTAATCAAATAAAATTCGTTAAGAAGTTTCAGGGACAAAACAAATGAAAAACCAAGATACACGCTGTGGGGACAAAGTCAAGCCTCTATATCCAATTGGTAATTCTGCCGTACATAACCAAATTCGACTAACCGCTGGAAATCTAATAAAAGCCCAACATATTATTAAATTGGTTCGGTATTTATTAAGTTGGCACAGAGTTCTGCTGAGCTTAATTTCACATTTATATGATTGCAAATATAATTTAGACCACTTTGATTTTTTAGTTCGTGTCTTTCTCGCCAATTGCAAAGAGCGACAACCATCCCAGTCCTGCCCCCTTCTTTGCCCTTAACCAAGTTACAACCGTTTCGTGTCGAATTCCGTTCTTCAATCGCTAACGCCTCGGTGTCAGCAACTGTAGAAAACGATAAGTTGGAAGCCATGTTGACGCACCTGAGTCGGCCGCTCGATCTACAATGTCTGGTAATACTGGATTCTATAACTAAAGTATGCTTGGTGCATCACCTACACTAATATTATAAAGAGGAAAACTTTGTTTGTAATGAATAGGCTCAAAAACGACTGGACTGATTTTAAAAATTCTTTCACCATTCGAAAGCTTCATTATCCACGAGTAACAAAGGCTAAATTTTATTTTAGAAAAAAATATGGTTCCGTAAGATATTTGGGTTTTTCGGACACAAGGAGTAAAAAATCAACCAGAAAAGTTACTTATTTTGCGTAAGCTACCTAAACTATAAAAGATAGAACCATAAAATGTTGTAATTAATTGTAGATCTTATAAATATCTACAAAAAAGTCCGCAACACACTCTACCTATCTATGTCGAGTGAGGCACAACAACCATTTTTTTATTTTTTATCTTGAATTTTTTTGGACTACATTTAAACGCATTTATTTTACTCATGCTATTAATCCTTATCAAAATAAATTATTTCAGTACAGCTTATGTAGATAATATTTGGTCTTTGGTTTTGAAGTTATGGCGAAATTAAAATATTACGATTTCTGCTGCACGGCCCGTTGCGAAGTGGGCGTCACCAATCTACTACCTATATAAAATAAGTCGGGTTTTCCTTCCTGACGCTATAACTCCAGAACGCCCGAACCGATTTCCACGGTTTTGCATTCGTTGGAAATTTCTCGGGCTCCGTGAGGTTTATAGCAAAGAAAATTCAACACGAAAAATTTCAATAGAAAAGCGGGAAAATCTTTTTTCATTTTTTTATATATGGAAAAACAGCGTTTGCTGGGTCAGCTAGTCTTTTATAAATTAGCCACAATAACGTCTTTAATCCTTAGGCATTTCTTCAAAGTGTATTAAATACATAAATATATTGTATTTCTCATGGATATAATTATCTTTATCAACTTCCCATATTCAAAAAGTACCCCCAGGTATTCCCCAGGATCGGCGTGCCTCAGGTAGTCTAAAATAAATCTTATTAACACTAGTTTAAAACTTTACATTGTTACTAACAAATATGGAAGTGATTCTGAAATTAATAATGTTTTTATATGTATTTATTTCATGTTTATGGAATGGCAGAACTTTCGATACGAGATTCAGTAAGGATTATGCAAGTTTCTTTGATAATATCGTGAGCCAATGAGATGTTTCCAAAGACCAGTTTTTAGTGACTTACTCATACATTATGGCTTGTCCGATGTTTTACAATGTTTTTTTAGTAAAATACAAGCCATACGACTAAATAGCAGTCAAAGACATCAGCCAAAGATGCTTCAATCCCAAGGAAAAAGATGTTTCAATCCTGTTTATAATTCCACCAAGCCCAATACAGCTAGGACTATTAGCTGACCCAACTTCCACGATTAGTAAAACTTCTAAATACATGATAAAGATTCATAACGACCCAGTATATGTATCTATACTAATATTAAGAGTAAAGATTTGATTGTTTGTTTGTATTGAATAGGCTCCGAAACTACTGAAACGATTCAAAAAATTCTTTCACTGTTGGGAAGCTACACTTTCCTCGGGTGACATAATCTATATTTTTTCTCCATATTCCCACGGAACGAGAACCATGCGGGTGAAACCGCGGGGCGCTGCTAGTATTATATATTTAAGCTTAGTTCAAACTCTCAGCGTTCAACTTCACGTTATAATTACTTGGTTACGAGCCGCTACAGAAGTTAAATTAGACAACTATCTTTGTAACACGAATACCTATTATTATTCATCATCATCATCATCAACAGCCTTTTGCAGTCCAATGCTGGATATAGGCCTCTCCAATTTGACGCCACTTAGATATATTTTTTTGGCTTCTCGCATCCAGTTTCTGCCAGACGTCCTGCGCAAATCGTCACTCCACTGTGCCTGAGGACGTCCTACACTACGTTTGCCGAGACGCGACCTCCACTCTAGAACCACAACCACGAATGTTATTGAACGAAAATTTAATGTGTGACAGAAATATAAACGAAGTTTTAATGGTGATGAGGATAATGGTATAATTCGAATTTATGAATGAGAAGTTAATTAGGACTTCAAGTTTGTTTGTTTTCCTTTGAATACGTAGGATTAGCAACTATACATAATGACATATACATACATAGTAATTATCTTGCTCTTATCCAAGTTATTTCATATTTGTGTTGGTAAACTTACGCTTCTTCGAATTGGATTTTTGATGTTTATGTAATAAAAAAAATACCTTCTGCTGTGAAGTAACAGAGTCAGCAACGGTTCGTAGCTCCAAGATTTTTGTGGACGTCTTGTAACATTGTGGAACGCAAATAAATCGAATGAATCTTGGACAAAGATTTGTCATCCACCAGAAACCAGATAATATACCTCTACTAGTGTAGCCTCTACTTGTATATTATCTCATTTCTGGTGTTCAGTTTTGGAAAACTAAACGTCACTGTCTAACACTTTGTAAAGAACAACCATGACGAAAGAATAAGCTCGTGGCTAAATTATAACAGCCGCACGGGTCGATCTTCTAGGTTAAGCAACGCTTGCCAAGGTTGGTCTGTGGATGGGTGACCATCTTTACATACCAAGTTGCCTCCATGCCTCGGAAAGCATGTTTAGCCCTTCGTTCCGGCTGTCATTTGGAGATCTTTGGCAGTCGTTACGGATTGTCAGAAGCCAGAAAATCTGACACCAGTCTTGCCAAGAAGTACCGTGTTCCCCAGTTAATGGGTTGTGGAAATCTGGTAGGCAGCCACTTCACGTAAAATACTGGTATTCAGCTGAATCCAGCTTGACTGGGAGCCGATCCCAGTGTTGTTGGGAAAAGGCTAGGCAGATGATGAACCATGACGAAAGAATAAAACTAGTCAAAATACAACCTACTAACTTGAAAGTGGTCCTTAGAAATGCCTTCACTAGTAAATATATATTACACTGGAGTAAGGTCTGGGGAGCATTCAATAAATTCTTGAAAGTGTGTGGGTGAGGTCAACGCTCTACCCTCTAGCTGAAGATTCTCTCTATTGAGTACAAATTCTGAGGCAAATCTTCAACAGTCGTGTAATTGATCATTCAGTTGGATAAAAGACACAAGATTGAGTTATTTTCTTACTATACACATTTTTGTCAATTGAATTTGGTTTAAAGCCAAGAAATTGTAAATTAACTTAACGGAATCTGCTTCAAATGCTTTTTAGTTTTGTAACAAAAATGAAGTAATTATACAAATACTAGAATATGGAGTAGCAAAGGACTGGGAAAATAGAAGAGAGAAGGGAACCAAAGCATCCAATTACAAATTCGTTAATTTTGTTTTACCAGTTGCTATGTAAAAAATCTTTGCTCCATGAGGACCAAAAAGAGCTAGATCCAGAAAAATATCACGCTCTGTATGCGCAGCGGCGAGTAGGTACATTAGATTGTTGTGCTACTTTATATGCGTCGAGGGTTAAACCGACTCCAATTCAAGAGTTCGGATTAGAATTTACTAACCAAGTTCTACCACGCTCGGTTTAACTTCTAGTTTACTTAGAACTGGGTTAGACTGTTATAATTTTATGCAATAATTGTTTCCAAGTGGCCGTTTTTTGTGCTTCATTAACCTTGTTAATAGGATCTTATTGTTTATTCGGAGAGAGCCCAATAGAACTGGGTTACACTGCCACCATTTCGTGCAATAATTGTTTCTAAGTGGCCGTTTTTTGTGCTTCATTGCCCTTGTTAATGTGTTCTTATTGTTTACTTATGTATTTATTCGGAGAGAGCTCAATAGAACTGGGTTACACTGCCACCATTTCGTGCAATATTTGTTTCCAAGTGGCTGTTTTTTGTGCTTCATTACCCTTGTTAATGGGTTCTTATTGTTTACTTATGTATTTACTGGGCGAGAGCCCAATAGAACTGGGTTACACTGCCACCATTTCGTGCAATAATTGTTTCAAGTGGCCGTTTTTTGTGCTTCATTATCTTTGTTAATGGGTTCTTATTGTTTACTTATGTGTTTACTGGGCGAGAGCCCAATAGAACTGGGTTATACTGCCACCATTTCGTGCAATATTTGTTTCCAAGTGGCTGTTTTTTGTGCTTCATTACCCTTGTTAATGGGTTCTTATTGTTTACTTATGTATTTACTGGGCGAGAGCCCAATAGAACTGGGTTACACTGCCACCATTTCGTGCAATAATTGTTTCCAAGTGGCCGTTTTTTGTGCTTCATTACCTTTGTTAATGGGTTCTTATTGTTTACTTATGTACTTACTGGGCGAGAGCCCAATAGAACTGGGTTACACTGCCACCATTTCGTGCAATAATTGTTTCCAAGTGGCCGTTTTTTGTGCTTCATTACCCTTGTTAATAGGTTCTTATTGTTTACTTATGTATATATTCGGAGAAGAGCCCAATAGATATGGGTTACACTGCCACCACTTCAGGCAATGATTGTTTCCAAGTGGCCGTTTTTTGTGCTTCATTACCTTTGTTAATGGGTTCTTATTGTTTACTTATGTATTTACTGGGCGAGAGCCCAATAGAACTGGGTTACACTGCCATCATTTCGTGCAATAATTGTTTCCAAGTGGCCGTTTTTTGTGCTTCATTACCCTTGTTAATAGGTTCTTATTGTTTACTTATGTATTTATTCGGAGAGAGCCCAATTAAATTAAGTTGTGGATCATCTTCCAATCTCCGAATGTAACCCTACAAGTTCTCCTTAAAATAAGGGTGCACAAAGATCTCATGTCAACAATTAGTGGATTTTTTAAATAAAATAACTATAACCTTATCTCTGAATTTTTGTTCAAGATGCCCTAAAAAACTGAAGACCTTTTTAATGAAATACGTATGCTGGAAAATCGTATTTTAACAAAAGGATTGACGTACAAACTAAAATAAAAAACAAGTTATCATGTTAGATAAAACGGAAGAGACTTAAAAAAAACCTTGAATTCTTAAATCTATTTAATTCAAACTTTAGTCAAATTTTCAAAAGGAAATATAGAATATACCGTTTCAAATATCCGTCAAGGTGAAAAAGCTATTGGCAAAGATGATGAACAACCAGAACAAGTACACAAAGGTCGCACAGATTCTTATCCTTGACCAATGAACCTTAAAGTTCATTTGCACGGAAACAAGAATTTCTGTATAACAACCCTCGATGCTGAGAACGAGACGACGGCGAGACAAAACCCGTAAACCCTCGAATCAATAAACCCAACATAACCTCAAGTTTATTTCAACTAATCCAATTGTAGACACTCACAGACCTCTTGCAAAATTCTAAGGGGTCGTTGACATTGAGATAGATTGTGCAGACAGAGCTGAATCAAAAGATGTGGGATTGGAAATGCAGATAGCCAATGCGACAAATAGCGATCAGACCGCCGATTGTTAATCACATTTTTTTTTGGAGCTTAGTAAATAAGTTTCTATGTTATATTACTACTATACAAATGCGAAATTTGATAAAGATAAATGAATGTTTGATATTCAATCACGCTGGAGCGGCTGAACTGAGCTGGATGAATTTTGGTACAGTGATTGGTTATGCTTTGGAATAGTAGGTACATAGACCACCATTATTTTATATCGGGAATACGTTACTTTGGGATTATTTCCGACATTTACGCGGGCAAAGCTGCTGACAGATGCTAATGATGTAATAAATAGTATTTATATTATATTATATTCTAGCGTCGTACTACTTAAAAGATTAGACTTCAAATACGATACTTTCAAATAAAAATCTAAACATAGATTGTTAAAAGCTAAACACGAAAAAGATATTACAAAGACAACAAATAGATCCTAATGCAATTTTCAAACACACGACATCAACTTTTATTCAGCTTGTCTATTTGCTTACACGCGAAAAAGCTCTTACAAAACACAAAGGGATTTTAGACCTTAAGCAAGCCTTTGCGGCCGACGAAGGAGACGCCAGATCGTAGATACAACATAGTCCAATTACTGAGGACCTATTCGCCGCAGCACTGATTAACTTCGTATCGAAAGGTTTGTTTGAACTGGTGGACGTGCCGCTTTCACTAATGACAGCTGAGCTTGGATTCTTCGTCACTCCTTAGATAAACCTCCATCGATTTTATCTTAGAAATATTGGAAAAAAGTTCGGAATTTTCGTAATCGAGAATTGATGAGAATTTGAGGGTAAATGTTGTTTGGAGTATCAACTGTTAAGAATTTTTATGACGAAATCTGTATAGAAATAAAAAAAAACGTCTAAATGATCGTGACGAAATGTTTGTTTTGATATTTATGTAATGATAACGGTCAAATTAAAAGCAATTAGATGTTTTCTGGAGCATGTCTTAATTTTTAAATCCTATTATCGAAGGATTTGTGAGAAGCTATTCTCAAATAATAACATGGGCATACCAATAAACCAAGACTTAAAATATTGAAATTGAATTCGCATCAAATGTTTCACTTAACCGCTTTCAAACTTTGAAAATGGAATTCTCAACGTGTGTCCGCGGGGAGAGATGTCGCTGCATGTCGCTGTCACCGAGAAAATGGCGACCAACATGGCGGCGACGACATGAAACATCCGACATATCGTTCGTTTGACAGGTACCGGGGATATTGCAGCGACAAACAGGATAGTCTACATGTTACTGATATTTCTATTAAAAAACTAATCATTATTTACACTCTCAGATATAAATATAAAGCTTCCTTTTTATGTAGTAACAAGACAATGGTAAATAAAGACAGCGATAAAACTGGGTTGTCTGTAGTCGTGGAACGTGAAAGCGTTTTATCCAGACCAAACAGATGCCTCTCGTGGGATGGAAGGAAATAGGCTTGGAAGCATTTGCAAACCAAAACGATACGATTGATCGCAATCTCTTCTAGATTTCTGCAAGACTTGTAACGTCGATTTGTTTAGCTTTTGGTATGGAATTTCTACTGGGACTCTTGAATTATTTTTTTCTTTTAGAATAAATATATCGAATATTATTTTAAAATCACTCCGATTGTATATTTCAATTTCGTTTTAAATTACTCATTGCCGTTCTTGTTAATTTATTTAACTCACTAAAACAATCGAGTTTTCAATTTATTCTGTCTTTGATGAGGTATCAAATTATAAAGAAACAAGTGACTTACTTGGAAATGGCTGAAACTTTATATTCTGCTGATAAAATGTACCCACGAATCTTTTAATCAATGGATTTTTTGTGCCGTCAAAAAGCCTGTGAAATCTGAATACTGTGAATTCCAAAACAGAACACTACCTAGGCAGTTTTATTTTAATTCCTGTACGTGGTATCCAATAACAGCGCGGTATTTTTAGCAGTACATTTGCATTTTATTAAAATGGCTTGTGTAAAATCACGTACAATGTCTTTATGGCATTGTATTTAAATTCACATAAAGCATAGGTCGTTATACCACTGACAGTTAAACTGTTTAACGCACATATATTCATATTAATTTATTCTCAGGTCATTTTCATTGCAGCTAAACTATGAACTGCAAGGATTAACAACAAAAAAACGAAAAATTATTTTCTATTTTTTTTTTTTTAATCAAATTGCTCGACGTACTATTTCGACAGAAAGACTCTTTTCAAAAACTAACGGCAAAATACACATAACCCTGACACAAATCAAGAAAACCAAAACGTTAGAAAAAAGTAATGTGGTATCATAAATTTTGTCACCCAATCGGAAAACAACAATGGAATCGAAAGCAAAGGTCCCTCTGCGGCGTTTCCCAAGCGCGGTGCCGTCGACGCGCCCATTCTGACAGCAGGAATTTGGAACGAAGCCAAATCTACCCCTAAATGTTTCTTGACAGGACCAAGTTTTGGGGCCACGGTGGCAGCGGAACTTGGCGGAAAAGCCTTGAATAAGGGTTAATAGAGGTGCAGATGTAAACAAGTAACGTTGGATCTTGTTTACGGACAGTTTTCGGGTGATTTGCTCTTTAAGGACGGACTCTTTGCTTTTTTTGTCTTTGGTAAAGGCTGTAATTACTTTTATGCCTTTGCTTATTTACCAGATTAGGTTTTTTGTTAATAGAAGTTTTCTTTTTTGCATACATTTTCTCTGAAACTGATTACTTTTGTTTATATATGAAAATGAAGATTATTGTGGCACTAGTAAAACTAATAAAAACGTATTCTTTTTCAAAGATTACATAATTAAGAAATTACAGTAAACTGAAAACTAATTCATAATTTAAGCCAAATGTAGATTGTAGGTCAGACATAGGTCGGTGCAGACTTTGAAATATTAATAAACAGTGTTTATCACATTGAAATTAAAAATATCTGCGCAACTAAACATTTAATAACACAGACATTTTGAGCATATATATTTCGGCGTGATAGAATTTTTGAATCCATTAGTGAATTGTTTAGTATGGGCCTATCTACGTACTCATCTGTACTAATATTCTTTGTTTGTTTGTTTGTATCAAACAAACTCCGAAACTACTTGACCGATTTTAATCATTTTTTCACCAATGGAAAGCTACGTTATCAGCGAGTAACACAGGCCTCTAGGTCATCCCCATATTCCCACGGAAACGGGAACAACGCCAGTGAAACGCAGAGCGGTGTTCGTCGTATATTAAAATAAAAATGAAGTGTGCTTGAAAAGTATGTGTGTAGGTATGTAGGTAAACATTGATTGAAAATTTGAAATGATTCACATAAAATCGATTTTCTAAAACGTAGTTCAAAAACCTTAAGTAGAATAGAGTCGAGCTCCAGACGGATAGAAAAACAATGTTACTTGGATGACTAATAAGTGCATTGAATATTTAAGATCATTACATAAATGTTAAGCGTCTATTTCAACTTTACTGAAAGACGAAGAGAGAAAATAACTAGAAAATATTCTCTAGAAGATAGATACAGATATTTTTTATTAAAATTACAAACTAGAAGCTGTTAATTTACGTAATTGACTAATGGTAAAGAGCTATCTACTAAGCGTTTGTTTGTTAGATATAAACCAAACTAAAACAGACTTTCACAAAAAGCAAAGCATTGCCTCTATACTATTTACTATTGTTATTATTGAGTATCTAATAAAGCTAATTAAAAATTTTGTTTAGTTTTTATTTAATGTTTGAGGTGGAATAATAGGTATATTACTCTTTTTTTATTCAACGTGTACAGGAGCCGTGTTACGGCAACGTGTAAGGGTCATTGCACAATTATTATAATACTTATATATGTCATCATTATGATACTCATCTGATACGTGATGATACTCATCATTATGAACAACTTTCAATATGAGACCAAACTCAATTTCAATGAGAGAAATCGCGAAAAAAAAAAATCGACTGCCTCATACATTATGTACGCATAGCCCATTGGACCTATAGTTAAAGTTGTTCATAATTATGAGTAAAATAACCCCTTATTAAGATAAGGGGTTATTTTACTCATAATTATGAACAACTTTAACAACGCAACGCAACGTGTAACAGAATAAACGCAATACCCCTTAGGGTATTGCGTTTATTCTGTTACACGTTGCACTTTATAAAATTACCCGTAATACATAAGCGAAGGATAAACAAAATATTGCCTAAAATTTTACGTTTGACATTTCTACATCTTTTACACTAATAAATATAAATATGTAAGATTTGTATATTTTTCTTTGTAATGAATATAATATAAAGATGTAAGATTTGTATATTTTTCTTTGTAATGAATATAATATAAAGATGTAAGATTTGTATTTTTTAAAACCACTAAAATGATTTTAAAATTTTTTTGCCCAGTCTAAAGCTTTATTATCTTTATCACTGAAAAATACAAGCTTAATTATTTTCAGAAAGCGGACGAAGTCGCGGGTTAATTCAAGTTTTCAAAAGATGCCATTTATATTCCTCTGGCAAAAGTTATCTGACTGCGAATCGATCGAATAAACACTAACAAAAAATATCTGCAGAAACTATTTTTGCGAGAGATCCAATCTTGACAGCCAGCAAGACAAACTTTTTGCGTCTTGGGAAAAATCATGTTTTCGAAGTGTAACAACGATAACTAGGAACGGCTTGTGTAGCACTTGTGAAAATATGTCGCCGATATGTAACATGTTTGGTGACAAGAAAAGCACATTCTCGAATTACTAGTCAGCAGTTTAGATTTTGTCAAGGACGATAAAACAGATGTTAGATAAGTGTAGGAACAGTTTCTTCTAAAATATATTATACTAATTTTTAATAAAAAATAATGTTTCTGTTTTCCAGACTTCAGAAAACATTTTTTCATATTTACACCTTCGGTATGTACATACAGTTGTGCACCCTGCCTTAAATATTTTTCAATATTATAGTGACTTAGAGTCAACTAAACAATTCTAAATTGCATTGTTTGCTTCTTCTCGATTGTTTCTTGTCTCCATGCCAATAGCAAACTCAACAGAAACTAATTCGTGTTTGCTTTTGGTCGAATTGGTAAAGAAACTATGAGAGTTCTTATCGAAATGTTTTTCTTTAGCTAGACTATCATCAGTTTTATTTCTTTGGTTCAAAGTATTTATTGTTAATAGTCTATCATTCTAGATAACACCAGATAATTGCAAAGGGCGTAAGATTGTAAAATATCGCGTGAAATTGTAGACTCAACTTTCTTAAACAGACACAGAGAGAGATTTACTGTATTCAAACAGGTTAGTTTGAATTTTATAACGACAAATGTATGTATATAATAAAAATTTTGGAGAGCAGTGGTGGCCGAGTGGTAACGACCCCGACTTACGAATTGTAGGTCGCGGGTTCAAACCCAGCCAAGCGCATAACTTTGTGTAATTTATTGCATCATCACTGCTCTCAAAACGGTGAAGGAAAACATCGTGAGGAAACCGTCATGTCCTAGAACCAGAATTTTAAATTTGAAGACATGTGACATTGACCAACCCACATTGGGCCCGCGTGGTGGCCCATTTCTCTCCTAGATAGGAGGCCTGTGTCCCAGCAGTGGGAACTTTAAAAGACTGATTATGCTATTGTGCTATAAGATTTATTACAATCTTCCAGAGTTTGCAATTACCCGATGAAATAGACATAGTCTATCTATAAAAACATCATCACATTTTTCGTCATGAGCGATTATTAATATTTCTCTAATTTATTAAATCGATCTGGAGGGTACTCTATAACCTCTACTATGACGGGTCAATGTCATGGATTCATTGTACAACAGAGATAGTGCTATTCGTTCTGTATCTCTCCTTCTCTTTCTCACCCCAGTAGTAAGTAGTAAGGGGGCAGATCACTGTTAACTAACTACCAAATGGTGACAGTTTGATAAAAAAGTTACACTATTATGTGGAGGGAAGAAACTTTCTCCCTTTCATATAATAGTGTAACTTTTTGCCCTGCAGTGGGATGGAATAGGCTAAAAATAAATAAATATTTTGTCTATATTAATATTATAAAGAGGAAAGATTTGTATTTTTGTATGTAACGAATAAACTCAAAAACTGTCAAAAAATTGTTTCACCATAAGAAAGCTACATTCACCCTGAGTGGCATAGGCTATATTTTATCCTCGTATTCCCACGGGAACGGGAAAAATACGGGTGAAACCACAGGGTGCTGCTAGTCATTAATATTTTCATTCGGTTTCTTGCAATCGTGATAAATAGTTATAAACCCAACGTGAATCGAAGTGTGTCGATATTACACGTCAAATATCAGAGCATCTGGCGTCGTCGCAAGCGTGTCGACGCCTTTATTATTTGTATTCTCATGTCGGAGCGGAAAACTTTTAAGGGTGTGTTAGCGTTTCATGAATCTCATGTTACACTAAGTTATTTTGTGCGGCTGCGTCAAGTTCAGGAATTAGCGAGTGTTTGCGATTGGCTTTAAAACTTTACGCGGAAATATTACTTTACATTCATTACAACTCTTTATATTACCAAGGAACTCTTGTTTATGAGCAAATTTTGGTAAACTTTCTAAAGTGAATTTATTTCTATCTACCTACTTAGTCTACAAACTTCTAACAAACTACCCACACTAAACTTAGATAAACAAAAGTAATAAAATTGCTTTCAAAGAGTTTGACC
Source organism: Hecatera dysodea (assembly GCA_905332915.2). Classification (NCBI taxonomy): domain Eukaryota; kingdom Metazoa; phylum Arthropoda; class Insecta; order Lepidoptera; family Noctuidae; genus Hecatera; species Hecatera dysodea. Next base: position 6,501,652 of record HG995303.1, read on the forward strand.
TAAATAAGAATCAGGAGTTCTTACATAGAAACGATGTATGTATATATATTTTGACATCTCGTATGGTTAACTATATAAGCGTGACCTACTTGTGTGACTATACATATATCACTGTTAGTAGCTTTTAGCCCGCTGACCGAGGCTTTGAAACTAATTTTTGCGATAGCAAACTCTTGTTATAAAGAAAATAATATTTTGTGAATGATATAACTTTTAAAGACGATGTTGATTTTCCATAGTGCCATTTTTAAACACAAAAATGAATAGGGTTCATCAGGAACTTTGGTCTAATATGACAAGAGGGTCTAGATAAGTGAAATTACGTCAAAAATGTATAGTATGTTCACCACGTGAATCCCTTATATTTTGGCATTTCAAAAATCGGATTTGGTAATGGAATGGCACTTTTATCTAGAACCTAATGCCGTTTTGTTGAAATTAAAAACAATATGACGTAATATACAGCCTCTTCTGTTTTAAAGAAAGTCTATTAAGAGCGGGAAATGAAATTCTTAACACGCGGAAACAAGTTGCAATATGTGACGGTAACTATTAACTGTGTGCTGTTTGTATCCAATATTGCGTCGGTTACAAAAAAAAAAAAGATGGTGTTTATCTGTAGTAATATTATAAAGAGGAAAGATTTTATTGTTCATTTGTTTGCTTTGAATGGGCTCCTAAACATCAGAACCGATTTGAAAAATCCTTTCACTGTTGGGAAGTTACACTATCCCCGGGTGACATAGGCTATTTTTATCCCCATATTCCCACGGGAACTAGGCAGGTGCAACCGCGGGGCGTTGCTAGTGTACACATAACTTTGTTGTGCTATGTATATAAGTATTATAAATATTCATCCGTTAAAGGAAGCTTATGCACGGTTTTTTTTTTCGAAAATATAAAATTACGTTCGTATTTCATATTTTTATTTCGAATAAAGAATATAAGATGAAGCTCACATTCTGTTTTCATTTGTATTTGCAGGTTTACAGAAATCCTTATTTTAAATTAATTTGGATTTATGAAAAATTTGATGATATTCTCGCGTTGGCACGTATTTTTGTGTTTTCACAGAATATTTTATTTGATTTACTTTTATGTTTGCGTTTTAATATCATATTCGTTTGTCCGTAACCAAATTGAATTTGAATTGTTATCGGAATTCCTGAATAGTTCGTATTTTATATGATTTCCAACAATTTTTGATTACACCCTTTCACAGAATTTAGTTATTGGTGGCCCTTTAGAAAATATACAATTCATTTTGGGTTTCATACCAGCTTTTTGTAATTTTTTCGAGAAACGCGTCAATTGATATGCTATGGAATCGAAGGTTTTATGGCGTAAATTTTTTGGTGTGTAAAAATGTGAAACCAATCCCTTTTTTACTGAAAACTTGTAGAAAATGATATCTACCTACTATTTTTGATTTGATTACTAGCGTAACTTTTTCTACTCTAAAACGCATTGGTTAAAATACAATACAGATTTTTTTGTTATTCACCACAATACTATCTTCATCTACGAAGGCAACAATGGAAGCATTAGTGCTGCTATTCTAGCGATTGTAAGCTTTGGCTTCATCTGGAACTTACTAGAAAATCCGCCATCTTGCATTTCGGGGAAGAACAAAAAATTCGATTTGAAAATCGAACAACGTAACAAAAAAAAAATGTTGTGACCAAATAGAAAATAAAAAGGTTGGAAAGCAAGGTTTGACGTATTTTCCTTTTCTCAGATTAGCCTAAGGCTTTCTAAACATAAATAAATTTTTGAAAACCTTTAACTTACTCTCCGGTCTAAATGTGACTCGTTCTGAAATAATAAAATATTCTGTTAATCCTTTTGTTTTAGGGATTTATCGCCCATTCAACAAGGTTTTAAGTAACCTTAAGCCCGTTTTAATATATTTTAAATATAAATATCTAAGCTATTTATAGAACATTAAAAAGACTGTGAATGTTGTATAGTTTAGTGTCACTATACTTGTTTAGTGTATAAAAATCTAGTGTACCCTAGAGTAGTAGTAAAATCTATGACCTCCAAGACAACGAGAAAAAGAAAATTCTGGTACCATTTAATGACTTCAAAAATGTAAATGTATTCAATTAAATTGCCATTTATTACTTCGTAACTAAACTACTTTCACTAACATCATCATATCACAACATTCATTAACGTCAACTAAAGAAGTAATATATGACAACTAGTATTTCGCTTGGGGGCGCGAGTTGCAAGCAACCCGCGGTGTCTTTTTAGTATTTTTTCTCATCCAAACACCCTCTATACAACCCTGAAAACCATTTTTCTCTACAATGTCAGGTTTCTGAGATATGCCAAGGGGTTGAAAGTAGGGGGTTGAAAAGGATTGAATAGGGTTGAATTTTTTAGTGGCCATATACTCATCCAGACACCTTCTATACAACCCCGAAAACCATTTTTCTCTACAATGTCAGGTTTCCGAGATATGCCAAGGGGTTGAAACAAGGGGGTTGAAAAGGGTTGAATAGGGTTGAATTTTTTATTGGCTTTATACTCATCCAGATACCCTCTATACAACCCCGAAAACCATTTTTCTCTAAAATGTCAGATTTCTGAGATACGCAGAGGGGTTGTAAAAAGGGGGTTGAAAATGGGTATTTTTTTTTTCGTTTTATACTCATCCAGACACCCTCTATACAACCCCGAAAACCATTTTTCTCTTCGCCGTCAGGTTTCTGAGATAAGCAATGGGGTTGAAAGAAGGGGGTTGAAAAGGGGTAGTTTCAGATTTTTCCCATACTCACCCCGACACCTTCTATACAACCCCATAAAAAGTTTTCCCCTCCTAGCACGGCAAGTGGGAGAACAATTATGTCAATCAGTGAGTGAGTGGTTATTTAATTATATATAATATAACTAGTATTTCGCTTGGGGGCGCGAGTTGCAAGCAACCCGCGGTGTCTTTTTAGTATTTTTTGACTAACAACAAAGGGGTTGAAAGTAGGGGGTTGAAAAGGGTTGAATTTTTATTGGCCATATACTCACCCAGATACCCTCTATACAACCCCGAAAACCATTTTTCTCTACAATGTCAGGTTTGTGAGATACGCAAAGGGGTTGAAAGAAGGGGGTTGAAAAGGGTTGAATTTTTTATTGGCCATACACTCATCCAGACACCCTCTATACAACCCCGAAAACCATTTTTCTCTACTGTGTCAGGTTTCTGAGATACGCAAAGGGGTTGAAAGTAGGGGGTTGAAAAGGGTTGAATAGGGTAGAATTTTTTATTGGCCATATACTCATCCAGATACCCTCTATACAACCCCGAAAACCATTTTTCTCTAAAATGTCAGATTTCTGAGATACGCAAAGGGGGTTGAAAAGGGTTGATTTTTTTATCGGCCATATACTCATCCAGATACCCTCTATACCACCCCGAAAACCATTTTGCTCTAAGATGTCAGATTTCTGAGATACGCAAAGGGGTTGTAAAAAGGGGGTTGAAAAGGGGTAGTTTTTGTTTTCGTTTTCTACTCATCCAAACACCCTCTATACAACCCCGAAAACCATTTTTCTCTTCAACGTCAGGTTTCTGAGATAAGCAATAGGGTTGAAAGAAGGGGGTTGAAAAGGGGTAGTTTCAGATTTTTCCCATACTCACCCCGACACCTTCTATACAACCCCATAAAAAGTTTTCCCCTCCTAGCACGGCAAGTGGGAGAACAATTATGTCAATCAGTCAATCAGTGAGTGGTTTTTTAATTATATATAATATAATATTTCTATACTCGAACCATAAAGGTCATAAGTGGTTTCTCTAAAGTTGACGTTAGGAAATTCTTAAGTTGTTAAGCAGCACTTAAAGCGATCTTAGAGGTCACAGACACATGTCGTGTTGGAACACGCTGAAAGCATGTGCACTTTCCTAGTTACCCACTAGAGGAACCCGCTGGAGTGACACTAAGGAGAAACACTTGGCTTTCTAGTAGTTAATAGGTTTTTCACTTACCTGTTTATACAGCAGCGTACATGAAACAAAAGAATACATTTATTAGTTTTATTTGATACAAAAAATGCAGTTTGAAAAGTAAAGCCTTAGGTAAGTACACTACCGCTCAAAAGTATTTGGCCACCTGCATTTCGTAACGCAATAATTTTCCGTCATTGTTTGTCGTCATTATACACGCAAGTGAACGATAGGTAGATGATCTAAACTTAAAAGCAGTATTGTTTTATGATTAAAGATTTCATGGTATGTATGTTATTCTCTTCATAGCAAATACCTAATTAGAATTACATTGAAACTTTTACAAATACTTTTTCACTACCACACTGAGTGTAAATCTAATATAAAGGGCGAGAAAGTAAAAAGATAGCGAAACCCACACACTGTACCTACATGAGATAAATAATCGTCGTAATTGAAAACATTGTCATTTCAAATATACGAAGTTCTTAATCGTGTTTTTAATCTATACTAATATTATAAAGCTGAAGAGTTTGTTTGTTTGTTTGTTTGAACGCGCTAATCTCAGGAACTACTGGTTCGAATTGAAAAATTCTTTTTGGGTTGAATAGACCATTTATCGAGGAAGGCTTTAGGCTATATATCATCACGCTTAAGCCGATAGGAGCGGAGCAGCGATAAAGAATGTTTTAAAATCGGGGATTCCACGGGGACGAAGTCGCGGGCAGCAGCTAGTTATATTTTAAAAGTAGGCCGTATTATAATTTACAAATAACGCATATTTCTTTCTGAAATCTGGAAAACGTCTAATCGCTCCACATGTTATCCTTGGTTATTTTTCAGCAACCAACCTGATAATTTTATTGCTTGGTTGGTAGATCATGCCTTGTTGGATAAAATCCATCCATGTACTACATAAAGTTAATAATATATAAATAATTTCTGAGGAGCACGTACAGTTTATATGGTTTTTGGTCGTTTCTTCGTTTTTAGAACACCGACTTCCAAAATTAAAGTTTTTTATACTTTTTTTTTGTTTGGGAGTCGGTTGTTTTTGAAAAATTTTTGAAAAAAAAAATAAGTTTTTCTTTTTACTTTTTAGTGTAGGTACCCCACTACAAAATGCACTAATCACAGCGTACCTACGTGGTATAAATTGATGTAAACAATAAACAAAAATGCGATTTCAGCAATCCCGAAAGATTTGCTATCATTTAATGAAGAGTCCGTTTCCTATCTCCGTTCTTCAACAGATCTTCACCACACTAGAAAGGGACCATCTTGAAATACTAAGATGCTCTTCCAAACCATCATAAATATACAGCTTTATTTTTTCATTTTACATCGACAAGAGAGAATGAGAACATCATCAATGTAGTCGAAGCCACGCATTATTCAGGATAACTCCAATACTAGTCTTCAGATTTCACTCAAATCTTTAAATGGGACCACATGACAAGCGCCATCTTTCGAATATACAACGAATTATCAAAATCGGTACACTCAGTAAAAATGTATAAGGTATATAGTACACAAAACAAAATAGTCGACGTGAGAACCTCTTTCTTTTTTGGATGATAGTTAAAAAAAATCTTAATTTGTTCTAATTGGCATAAGAGATCGAGGACATTTTAGACATGAAGTAAAAGTTTTACTGTGGAAGTTCCAAATCATTTTAATCGACCACAACAAAAGGTTGTACCAACATCACAGAGCAAAATAACAAAGACCCAATAAGCCAACTTTAAAACGAGAATCGGAAACAGAGTGAAAATTAAACAAAGCGGAAGTGAGGGCTCGAACATAATCGAGACATGGCCTATGCCAACATAACAGTTATGTATTTTCATTGCGTTCGAGAGCCTTGTTCGGTTGGATGGCAGTGTTTTTTGCGGCGACGCGCCGGTTTGGCGCCGGTCGCGACCCCCTTATTCCTACCCTTGGTGTGTGGTACATGAGGTGAACGGAGCGGGAAAATAGATATTTATAGAAAACACACACATTTTTTTTATGCTTTGGAACTTTATTTATGGCCTTTAAATAAAATAAGTGTAAGTATACCTAATATTCTGATGATAAAAAGAGTTTTACGAACCATTTCAATTTTTTTTTTGTCCATTCTTCGTCACAGGATGATAGATCTACGTTCCCTAAGAATTTATACTTTTTTTTTTTTTTTTTTGATATTGACCACTCGCAGTTCAGCACACTAAGGCTGGTTACTGCTTAACCGGACAATCCTGTGGTGGCCTCAAATGAATTTAAGGCCCCCAGCCAGGGCTAAAAACTACTAAAAAGTTAAATGACCGCTTCGCTAAGGGCATCCCCTGTGGGATACGGGCCTCGGCTTAACGGGGTCATTGAGAGGGGCAGCAAGGGACAGGCTGGGTCAGTTATTATTATTTAGGGGATTTAACGCTAATGGCTCAGCGGCGCGGGCTGGCTCGTTAGGCAAAAGTCGGGGAGGGATGTTACTGGGGCGTCGCGATGGGCCTCGTCGGCGAGGCCGGAATACGGAACGCGGTCTGTTTTTGTTTTTACGAATCGTGCTGGTTTCCCTATTACTCTCTTGAAGTAAGGTGATGGGGTCGTCGGGTTCAACTAGGGAGTGCCGTGGACGGCGAATCCTACTGATCTTGGAGGGAGTGTACCGGGTGGCCGATACAATGAGAGGGTTCTGATGTGAATCGGCGGACTCTATGAAACGCTTGTTAAGGCGCTTCATGAACTGCTTAATCGTTGGAATGCGGAGGTCGACATGGAGTCGATCGTTCCTAACGAACCACGGAGCACCCGTGGCCTTCCGCAGAAATCGGTTTTGAATTACTTGCAACCTATGGATCCGGTACGACTTAGTGTGCGCAAAGGTAGCACACGCATAGGTCATAATCGGGCGTATACACGTTATATAAATGCGCAACTTGCATTTAAGGGAAAGCTTGCTGCGTGCATTCAGCATGGGGTGGAGCCTACCGAGAGCGAAAGCGGCGCGATTACGCACCGTCTTTATGTGCTCACCGAAAGTAAGCTTTCGGTCAAGGATTACACCTAAGTATTTGGCTTGCTTCACCCAAGGGATCGGCTTGCCAAACATGGTGATCGGACTGGGGAAGAATTTATACAATCTGGACTCCGTATATATATTCACATACAGTTAGGTAAATACATGTGTTATTGTAGACTTAACAGTAATGCAGTTTATTTTAAAACATTACATCAAAATTAAATCGGATTCCTTGTGGCTATGCTAGAAATCTCTGTGAACATAATAATTATTCGGAACGTTGTGATAGCAAACTCAACACAGCTCATAGAAAAAAGCTAAAGTTGCAGTTTCAGGCCATATCAACCATAGAAGCAGTCTATACTAATATTATATTCAGTTTATACTAATAATATTATATCAACTGGCAAATTAGCGAAATTCAATTGTATTTTACAAAATAAGTTAAATGATCTAGGCCATGACATTAAAGATGCAAATAAATTTTACGATAATTTCTTTTCAGTGGTATTAAAAGAATTCAATACAACATTTGAAAAGAAGTCAAAAGACACTTTCCCTAAGTTTATATTCAGTGACTGGGCGACTAAAGGTATTAGGATAAGCAGGGAAAGACTATACGAACTATATGGCCTTAAGCCTTTCATTAACACGGAATCATTTAATAAGTACGTAAACAAATATTCAAAAGTTTTTAGAAACACTTGCAAGGTAGCTAAAGCCCTGTACATTAGCAACAAGATCAAATGGGCTGATAATAAAATAAAGACAGTTTGGAAAGTTATCAATAATGAAACTAATAGAAATAAAGTACGGAACACTGATTTTTTACTGGAGACTTCACATGGTGCCATAAGCTCAAATTTTGAAGTAGCTCAAGAATTTGTGAATTTCTTTACTAACATACCATGTAAGACTACTGAAGCTTTAGACTCGTCACCCGAGGTCTCAATTGCTTTATTAAGAGCAAACGTTCCAGACTGCCCGGTTGAATTCCAATTCAAACATATCAACCCTATGACAGTTATAAAGGCCTTCCGGCAAATTAAAATCAAATTGACCGAAGACCTATGGGGTATGTCCGTCAAAGTGTGCACATCCATAATTGAGACCACAGCACCATACTTGGCTTTAATATTTAATTTATGTGTGGACCAAGGTGTCTTTCCGGATATAATGAAATACAGTAAGGTTATACCACTTTTTAAGTCCGGCGATAGTAAAGACACCAATAATTATAGACCTGTATCCGTGTTGCCGGTTTTCAGCAAGGTCTTCGAAAAGGTGATGCTCAATCAGATGCTCATTCATTTCAACACCAATAAAATCTTACACGATCAACAGTATGGTTTCACCAGAGGACGTTGTACGACTGACGCTGGTGTCACCTTACTAAAACATATATTTGCAGCGTGGGAAGAGGCCCAAGATGCCATAGGAATCTTTTGTGACCTCTCCAAGGCATTTGATTGTGTTAATCACGAAACCTTGCTCTTAAAACTAGAACATTACGGACTTTGTAAACTTGCACTCAGTTTAGTAAAGTCTTATTTAAATGACAGACAGCAGCAAGTTCAAATAAACGGTGTAAATTCATGTGGTTTAGGAGTCAAAATGGGGGTACCACAAGGCTCAATACTGGGTCCTTTCCTCTTTTTAGTGTACATTAATGATCTACCCTATCTTTTGAAAAAACAATCACAAATGGTGTTATTTGCTGATGATACGTCCTTAATTTTTAAGATAAATAGACGTTCCGCAAATCTTGACGGAGTGAATGACTCCCTACAGCAGGTCCAAAATTGGTTTACTGCTAATAATTTAGTATTAAATGAAAAAAAAACTAAATGTATTAGATTTGTTTTACCGAATGTTAAAAGTAGTATTGAGGAAATAGTATTGAATAAAGAGAAACTAGAATTCGTCGAAAGCACAGTTTTCCTGGGGATAACGCTCGACTCAAGGCTACAATGGGGTCCTCATTTAGCATCACTTGCAGGACGGCTAAGTTCAGCAGCATATGCTGTCAGAAAAATCCGTCAACTTACTAATGTAGATACCGCGAGACTGGTCTATTTTAGTTACTTTCATAGTATCATGTCTTACGGTATTTTGCTATGGGGACGGGCTGCAGACATAGAGTCTATTTTTATTCTGCAGAAAAGAGCAATAAGAGCCATTTACAATCTCCGCCAGCGCGATTCTCTAAGGGAACTGTTTAAGGAAATTAACATCATGACGGTACCTTGTCAATACATATATGAAAACATTATGTATGTTCGGAAAAATCTTCATATGTTTAATAAGATCAGCGACAGGCATAATTTTAATACCAGAAATAAAAACAAATTAGATCAACCTAGGTTTAGATTGGCTAAAGTACACACTTCTTTTATGGGGTATTGCATAAAATTTTATAACAAAATACCAGTCGATATTCTTCAATTGAATGAGAGAAAATTTAAAACATGCATAAAACGCACACTATGTAGGCAAGCATATTATAAACTGGAAGATTATATCCTTGATAAAAATGCTTGGTTAAATGCCGGTCCTGCTCCACAGCCTCAACCACTTGGGTTAACAAGTTAGGATTATATATTTGGAAGAGATGCTCGCCCTCTTTTTTTTTTGTCTCATTTATTTATTCTTTTTTTATTATATTATTTTGAGAATAAATAATTTATCTTTTTTTTACTGTATTTGCTTGGTTAATGTAAACCATAGTTTTGTATACTGTAGAAGCATTTCATTTTCAAATATTGTAAATGTGAGTACCATGGAGCCATTTACATGTGATACCTTATAGTTTACTTTGTGACTTGAACTAAAATGGCAGTTGAGAGCATGTCATGCTCGCTCAAATGTCTCGCTGATGGTGGCGTGCGTGTTGGATCGTTCGGTTCCCTTCAAAATGGTTGAGCTAAACGGTGCCGATACACGCGTCAGGTTCGTGAACGGGCGCCGTCGGTTGAGACTGGTCACCTCTTAACTGCCACTGATTTGTTTTAATCTTTATACTTTGAATTGTTTTGTGGTTTCCTTTCTTTTTTTTTCGTTGCATTGTCCTCACATATAGAAGCATACCAAAGGATGTATTAAACGTAATGTAATACAGAACATGATTTAAAAGAGTGTCCGTGGAGTTTCTTGCACGTTCTTCTCCATAGAGATCTACGCTTTGGAACGTGCAGATAGCTTCACCTCTTTCGACTTGACAATTCAAAAGTGCCTGTAAAGGGTTTAATTGAAATAAATGCTTTGAGTTTGAGTTTGAGTTTATAAAGAGGAAAAAAATTTTTTTTATATAATAATATAATTTTATACGAATAAAGTCAAAAACAACTGGACCGATTTCAAAAATTCTTTTACCAATATAAAGATACATTCACCTTGATTAACATAAGCTATATTTTATCTCCATATTCCCACGGGAACGGGAACTACGTGGGTAAAACCGCGGGGCGCTGCTATTTAGTTATATATTACGAAACCACCCCTCGATTTTCCTTGCACCACGCCCGAGTTCTCTCCGAGCGAGGCTCGCTCCGTGTCTCCACGAATAAACACACTGTTACCATGTAAATAGCGACTTTACGTACTCCGATGTACTTACTGAGGTTACGACGACACATGCTAAATATCACACAATTATTCACTACAGCAAACACGTCGTCTGATAAACTTGAACTGTTTGTATGTCAATGTTGTATATATAAAAGTGATGGTGTTTATTTTCCTACTGATGACTGTTTATTAGATGCGAGAAATTCAAAAAAGTCTGACTTCTGAGTTACTCGTGTTATTTTAAAAAAAATACGTATTTAAACCTACGAAATTTTTTAGTCAACATTTTTTACCTAAACGAAAAAAAAAGATTTTTGCCTGTATATTTTCCTCCCTAGTTTAAAGCAAAAAGCCACAAGCTCAGTTTACAAGCCTCTGGCGGTAGATTATTCTGTGCAAACGCGTAACCAAAAGGTCTTTCAACTAGCGCAACTAGCTCAAGGCAGCTAAAGGAGGTGGAAAAATATCAACAAGGTTGCCAACAAGTATTGAGTTATTTGCGATTGCGACCTCTCTCCGTAGGGTTGGCAATCCATTCTTTATTTATGCGGACAGTGTACCAACCTAAAAATATGTTCCACGTTTGAACAGAGGAATGTTGGGACAGATGCTTCAGGGAACAAGGATTTGTTAAATGATTTATTTACTTCTTATTTGTTTTAGCGAGTCGGGTTCATGATTTTTTTTTTTGCTTGGTAGGTTGGTAACGACAGATGGTTGACAGGGATTTATGGTAAACAGGTCTTAAAATTTTGCTTGAATTTTTATGTAAGTGTATATTTTGCGATTATGTACCTATTTAACTCGCTTTTACCTTTTATGTTATTTGTAATACAAATAACATAAAATAACATAACATAAAATAAATGGGAGAATATAGCTTTATCCTAAAACTCACAAAGGTAAAAGATCTCTTTCTTCCTTTAAATAAAAAAAAAAAACTATTTATGCTAGAGCGGACCAGAGAGTGAATATTAATGCAAAATTAATATGTACAAAATATTCGGATACCCTAACTAAATACCATAGGGCCAAATCCCCAAGAAATCATCCTAAAATATTTTTGATTATGTACATAAAAACATGATTAAAACTTCTCATAACACGCACCGGGACTGACCCAAAGCGTCTCAGAGGTACTGATATCCGGGTATATAAGTAAATTAAAAACCCGGATATAATTAAATATAAGTACTGTGTCCTTCGCACGTTTTTTACAAATGATCGCATAGGGAATACTTATATAACTCAAGTAAAATAAAGGACTGCCAAAGCTCGTTCGTGCTCGGAATATTTTTTTGGGAATTTTCGTCTTTGATGTCGAAAATGGGGACCAAATCAACACGTATTGTTTTTTTTTTTTACAAAGAGGTTTTTCTTTTATCGTGCGGCGTTAAGAATCACAAAATTCTTGTCTTTAATAAACTTCGGTCCGCCAAATCTACACATAATAAAAAGTAAATTGATTTTGAAATAGAAATAGTATTTATTTGCATAAAACATGGTGTACAAAGTCGCTAAAAAAGGACATTATATAGCATACATGTTTTGCTTATATTAAATTCTTTTATGCTATAAAAATTGTTGGTATTTAATAATTCCTTCCTTTCTTTTGTTCCTCTAAAGGGATGAACAATTTATTTTTGCTTTGGGAGCAAACCGACATTGCTGTTCAGTACATTTTGTCGAGTTATCCGCACCTATCTAAACATATGGGGTAATCGAATTTCGCCCTTATTAAAAGTTGTTCACCTCTTTTGTTGATGAGTACAATGAGTGACATCTTTTTTCAGGTATTGCGTCCTGTATCCTGTTACACGTGAATTTTACTCGGTCAATTCAGCCTGAAATTTTGGTTAATTAAGTTTTTTTTTGGTAACGTCCCCGACTTACGAATTGTAGGTCGCGGGTTCAAACCCAGTTAGGCGCATTAATTTGTGTAATTAATTTCATCACTACTGCTCTCAAAACGGTGAAGGAAAACATCGTGAGGAAACAGGCATGTCCTAGAACCAAAAATTCGAAGACATGTGACATCCACCAACCCGCACTGGGCCCGCGTGGTGGATTACGGCCCATTCCCTCTCCTGGAGGCCTGTGTCCCAGCAGTGGGATCATTTAAAGGCTGATGATGATAATGTAGTTTTCGACTATCGAGTAAGCAGAAATACTATGCACCTCTTAGCAAAGGGGGTAATCAATTAACAGTAGCCAATAGCCCATATCTGTCTGTACGCCTTCCTGGGTCGGTTAGGAGCTCGTTTGAGGTACTAGGATACCGAAACCAAATCCCCGACGCATACCCAGATAGCCTGAATGTGGAAGATTGGAAGCGTTTATTGTACGAGTATGTAGAGAAGGTATGTATCAACGAAACAATTGATAGTTATAGGTACTGTAAGTTAGTCAGGCTTTTTTCTTTTTAGAGTGTAAATACTCTTAAAAATGTACAAAATACGCTCCCATATAAGAAACGTGATCTTTTCGGCTTACGGTACGGAACTCTTCGTGTTTAAGCCCGATTCGTATCGCATCGCTCGGTTTCAAAGAGATAGGTATACTACAACTCAATGCGCTGTATACATACGGACTAAACAGCCCTGCCTAAATATAGACACGATGCTTTGCTTTCCCGAAGGTATACGTATAATGCCGTAGCTTATATTGCTAATCAAGCCACCCCCAGTAAATGAGTTTTGTACCGCCAATAATAACACTGGTGTTAGTTCGTGTTAGAACAACGTAATTGGTACCAATTACGTTGTTCTAACACGTGCTTGTGACTAAAGCCTGTGGTTTTTCAGTTACATTTACAATTATCTTTTCATACCAACGTATGTATATCTACTGGATTATATGCAATGAAATGAAAGGCGAAATACTGGGTTATTTTTTTAAGTTTGAAATTCTTTAGTATTATAATTTATCGGAACAAAAACGTCGATAATGTTTATATCTAAGTCACGACTAAGTTCAAATTTTATTACAATCATCTGAAGGAGTTTGAGTCTGGGAAATTATAATACAAGATGATCATTTTAAAATACACTACACCAAATTCGATATCATGTATCGACTTTGGTGTAGTGTATTTTAAGTTAGTGTATTTTTAGCGGCGGCGATTTATTACCAACTGTTACATAGAACAATAGTTTCATCACTTCTAAACGATTTGCATCTATGCTGAAAATTCATTTTTTCTCATTTTCTAGAAATTTAAAATCTGTCAACCAAAGCCATATTAAAAGGGATTATTTAATGAAGAACAAAGAAATTAATTAACTAATGTGCCACGATGAAGGAAGCAAAACAAATTTTAATTTACTTTTGATTCTAATCTTTAGAGTAAGTTCTAGTTTTTATTTTTATAGTTAGCAAGTGAGGGTGTTTATGAAGTTCAGTTATTCAGGTAACTAATTGTAACTATTAAGCCCAATTTTTTGAACGAGATATATTGTAAAATTAATGTGACTAATAAACGTTCATTCGTCTCTACACGAGAACAGAGGGCTGGCCTTTTCTTCAGTCCAAGTATCAGCATTGTCATTCAACGTTGTCATTTAATATTCTGGACACTTCACACTGATGCGCACGAATGTTTTGTTTCCCAATAAATTTATTCTGTCCCCTTTTTACATACATTGTAGCTAACACACAACTTTTAATCAGAATTTCTGGATATTCTGCTGATAATATGGATATCAATTTTGGTTCACGGAAGCGTAATTGGTTACCTGTACCTCCGGGTACTAGGTACTGTTTGCATATTTTTCACAACAAATCAAAACTATTCATCATAGTTATTGAAGTCCCCAACATATTCCTACAGTAAATATTCTTTGACGTATTACATAAAAATATCTATTCACTAGTATAAACACAACCACTCATTTTACTAGTACGTACTAATCAAGGGTCGCTTAGTGGCGTCATGAAATACAATATGGCGGCGCCGGCCATGTTGACGCGGTCATAATGCCAAGGAGATGGGCATTACGGGGATCATGGAATTCATTATATTAACTTCATGAGATATGTCGTACAATAGATAGATTTATGACATGGGGATATTTATTTATGTTGTATATTATGTACTAGCTGCTGCCCGCGACTTCGTCCCCGTGGAATTCTCGATTTTAAAACATTGTAGGGGTGCAATTATGCTATTGCTAAACAGATACTTATTAAGAAGACTAACGGTTAGGTGTTTTGTGATGCGTGGCACAGTGATTTTTAATTACTTCGGAGAAAACAAATATAATGCGTCTGTACGTCACGGGATCGCCGGCCGGACTGTGCGGCGGTGCGCGGGGGTAGGGCGCGATGCCCGCGTACGGCCGCTAAGCGCGGGAAATTATAAGCCCGTGCATGGCTTTAGTAAGTATATTCCTACATACTCCCCCTTTTGACCAAACCAGTGCCCACACAGTTGGTCAAACATCAGCTAAGACACGATTTGCTTACGAGGCCTACCACGAGAACGTTTAGGGGCAACCGGCTGCGGAACCTCAGGGCATTCACCATCTCGTGAGTGATACCTCCGTAAGTCAGAAATGTGGTATTTACCGATGATTTCATCTGGTGATCCAGGAAACGTTAAAAGGTAAGTAGTTGGACTGACCTTCTTTTGCACAAGATAAGGGCCATCCCTTTTAGGCATTAGCTTGGAACTCACGCCTTTAGCAGCACTGCTGAGGACGTGCGACTTCATCAGGACGAGGTCTCCAACGGCAAGTTCGTCAGACTTTCTGGTTCGGTCCTTGACGGCCTTACGAAGATCTTGCTGACGCTCGATGCACTCCTTACTGTTGCTGAGTGTTTCCGCTAACTTCAACAGGTATGGCGTTATCTGTGGAACATAGTTTTCAGCCTCTATTACAGTACGAAGATCACTCTGCACTGCGATAGGCGAGCGAAGTTCACGGGCAAATGTTAAATAAGCAGGTGTGTGTTGGGTTGCCTTCGTTAATGCCGTGTTTAACGCAAAACGAATGAAAGGCAAGACCTCCGGCCACTGTCGATGGTGTCCTTCTACCAAAATTGCCAGCTGAGTTTTCAGATCCCGATTCTTGCGCTCGACCGGGTTGGCCTCTGGATGGTAAAGAGGTACGAGACTCTGCTTCACACCAAGCGTGAACATTGCATGTTGCATCACATCAGCAACAAACTGTACTCCGTTATCGGATATGAGGCGTCGTGGAACACCATAGCGTAAGAAAACTTCTCCAATCAGTACCTTAGCGCATGCTTCAGCCGTGGCGTCAGACAAAGCGAACAGCTCTACCCATTTGCTGGCTGTGTCTTCTACTATCAGCACCCACCTCTCTCCATTAACTCCTTTCGGAAGTGGTCCAAACAAGTCAACAGCCAAGACTTCAAAGCGCTGGGCTGGAACTGGAGTCTGTAACAAGCCTGCAGGTTTCTCATTGGAAGGTTTGTAACGCTGACATTCAACGCAGGTTTTCAAATAATCCGCCACATATCGTCGCATACCAGGGAAATAAAATCTCTGACTTATGCGGTGCAGGGTTGTCTCTAAACCACCGTGACCAGAAGTAGCTGAGTCATGACATTCAACCAGTACCTGTTTACGACGGTTTTCAGGAACAACGAGTTGTGGTTCTTCAGTCTCAGCTTCTGTGTACCGGTATAATACACCTCTGCACGTATGATATCCCCTATCCGTCCATCGGGTAAGTTCTAATTCATCCTTGCCTTCCAGCGCCTTAATTATCTTAGCCACCTCGGGGTCTGCGAGCTGATCTTCTCGGAGCGTAGCGGCATCCCAGTGGGGTGGATCGACGAACACAGTGCAAACCTCACAGGAAACTCCAGCTGCCTCCTCACATGGCGGGCGACTGAGTGAATCAGCAACAACGTTTGCTTTACCTGGAGTGTAGTTCACTTGTAGATCGTAGGACTGGAGTTTCATGGCCCATCGTATGAGACGACCGGCAGGTGACTTCAAGGTGAGTAGCCATTTTAGAGGCTGATGGTCGCTGCCGACATGTACTGGATGGCCGTCAATGTATCCACGGAACTTCTCAACTGCCCAAACAACTGCCAACGCCTCGCGCTCCGTGGTGGAGTAGTTCCGCTCCGCCGAGTTCAGCAGGCGACTGGCGTACGCGATGGGTCTCTCTTCCCGCGGTGACTCCCCCTGGAGCAAAGCCGCGCCCAGTGCGTAGTTGCTGGCATCTGTCCTGAGAACGAATGGCATACTATAATCGGGTTGAATTAGAATTGGAGGAGAGGTAAGTAATCCTTTTAGTTCTCTAAACGCCTTGGCCTGTTCTTCACCCCACAGCCAGGACTGATTCTTGCGGGTGAGCATAGTCAGTGGCTGCGCAACTTGGGAGAACTTTGGCATGAATTTCCGGAACCATGAACAACTCTGTAGAAAGGACTTTAGGTGCTTGACATTGACTGGTTCTTTCATATCCAAAACCGCAGCTACCTTATCCGGGTCTGGGGACACTCCTTCTGTGGTAATAACGTGCCCCAGGTACTTGACACTCTCTCTAGCAAATGTGCATTTAGCTGGATTGGCATGCAATTTAAAAACGCGTAAGCGGTCGAATACCGCACGTAAGTCATGGATATGCTGTCGAAATGATCCGGATATAATGATCAGATCATCAATGTATCCGAGAACTGTCACATCCTTAAGAGATGAAGCTGACCGAAACCTATCAATTAACCGCTGAAACGTCGCGGGCGCATTTCGAAGACCAAAGGGCATACGCGTAAATTTGTGAACTCCAAACGGGGATACGAAGGCAGTCTTATCCTGGTCTTCATTTCTGACTCTCACCTGCCAGTACCCAGATCGAAGGTCAATAGTACTCATGAAACAACTCTTACCAGTGTACTGGAGGAGGTCATCGATCACCGGTAGCGGGTACGAATCGCTCTTAGTGACGGCATTCAGCTTGCGATAGTCCACGCAGAACCGGTAAGTACCATCCTTCTTCGGTACCAGTAGAGCTGGTGCTGCCCACGGAGATTCGCACTCCGTAATTATACCTTCAGCCAACATCTTCTCGATCTCCGCTTCCATGATAGCCTTCTTAGCGGGCGTGAGTCGATAAGGCGGCACGGCAATCGGCGGGTGGTCCCCGCAGTCGATGCGATGCTCCGCGAACGGCGTAGGTTCTCCCCCTTCTTTGAAGATATCTCCATATTCTTCCAGCAACTGAGCGAGGTTTTCCTTCTCTGAAATTGACAGCATCGTACCCTCATTACTACGTAAAATCTCCGCAGAAGCGTACCCTACGAAGTTACGGTCGGTCTCACAACGCAGACGGTGAATGACCTGAGGTCGATCAGCTGTGAACCACGTATTGTTCGAAACGTTAATAACAATACCGGCTTTGCGCAAAAAATCTATTCCAAGTAAGGTGTCATTATTTACTGCGTCAGGAAAAATCACGAAAGTAATAGGTATTGTTGACCCCATAAGTATTACGTCAACATCCGCAAGTAAAACTTTAAGCTCATAAGCTTTGCCATCAGCAAATTTCACCGACATCAGACTACTACGAAAGGAATAATTTAATTTTCCCAGCAGTGCGTACAGACTCGAACCGGCCACACTACGCTTAGCGGCCGTATCATTCAACCCCGTACCGCGGTGACCGCTTATTTCGATATCAAGTATCGGACGACCGTCAGTACATACGTTAGACGCGGATAAGTTACATATTTCACTCATTGGCAACGCATTACAGTTGACATTACACTTATAACTAACTAAATCAACATTACAACTATTATCAGACACCTTATCAACTAGATCAAAATTACAATAAATCTTATCACAATCAGATTTCTTATCAGTTGGGTTCAACGTTTTAAAATCACACACAGAAAAGGATTCTTTCGTACCTGAACTACATTTAGGGCAGTTTGCCCGAATAAACCCGTTTGCACCACAACCATAACATTTAATGTTTGATCCAGAATTATCACTTTTGTCTTTTACTTTCTTACAACTATCGCGCATGTGTCCCGTTCTACGACAATAAACACAAAACAACTTTTTACCTTGTTCCGTTGTATTGTTTACCACATTAGACGAAACACTGCCCGTAGAACCCGATGACGTAGTAGGCACGTGCGCCGTCCCACTCGTCGACGCGGCGGCAGCGGTTGCGCACGACGCGGCGCCCGCAGCGGCGCTCTCGGGCGGCGGCGGCGCAGGCCGGAGCCGCGCCGGTGGCCGAGTCTCCTGTGGCGCATGCGCGCTAACGGCAACACGGCGCGCGTCGTACGATACCTCGGACAATGAATCTTCGATGTTTCGCGCCTTTTCTATTAACATTTCCACAGTTGTTATAGATTCGCGGGTTACACGTTTCCTTATACGACGATGTAATAAGCCATAAATCATATCGATTTCCATATCACTTTGAACTCTGTATGGAAGTTTCGAAATTAGCGCGCGAAGGCGACCAATGAAAATCTCCGTTCGTTCCTCGGTTTGTTCGTTGGCAAATATATCGCGAAATATCTTGTGCGGAGGCCGGGGCACACCGAACATGGCGCGTAATCTTTGAAGCGCATCCTGCCATGATGTTACGGCCGCTTTTATTCCGCGATACCATACTGCTGCCTCCCCTTCTAGCAGCATTGGTAGGCCTCGAAGCGCATGTTCGTCGCTGATACATGTGCACTCTTTGTATATTTCAATCGAATCTATGAAAGCTTCGAGTACCTCAGAGTCACGGCGTTCTCCGCTGAATCGGGCCGTACAGCGCGCGAAGTTACCTTGCTTCGAAGACAGCGGTGGAGACGGTGCAGCTGCAGAGTTGATGGCCGACGTAGCCAGCAGGCTCTGAACCAGTTGACGGTTCGATTCCGCTTGAGCCTGAGCGAACGCCTCCATGAATGACGTCAGCTGCCCTGCCGATAGCGGCGCGCGCGTCGGGGACGCCGGCGCGTCGGCGTCGCTCACGACGTCTTCATCGTATATCTTGCTTTTGTGGCGAGGCATTGTTCACGTATTTACACAGCACAGATCACAAAGTCACAACAAAATCTAGACCGTATCACCGTTAGTAGTTCGAATTGGTTCGCGTCGCGTCGGTTAGGTACTTACGCGGGCCGCGTTGGAGCGCCAGTTTGTAGGGGTGCAATTATGCTATTGCTAAACAGATACTTATTAAGAAGACTAACGGTTAGGTGTTTTGTGATGCGTGGCACAGTGATTTTTAATTACTTCGGAGAAAACAAATATAATGCGTCTGTACGTCACGGGATCGCCGGCCGGACTGTGCGGCGGTGCGCGGGGGTAGGGCGCGATGCCCGCGTACGGCCGCTAAGCGCGGGAAATTATAAGCCCGTGCATGGCTTTAGTAAGTATATTCCTACAACATTCTTTATCGCTGCTCCGCTCCTATTGGCTTAAGCGTGATGATATATAGCCTAAAGCCTTCTACGATAAATGGTCTATTCAACCCAAAAATAATTTTTCAATTCGAACCAGTAGTTCCTGAGATTAGCGCGTTCAAACTAACAAACAAACAAACTCTTCAGCTTTATAATATTAAAGTATAGATGTGTTAGAAGGAGTGTTACTTACTAAAGTTTGTAATCAGAATATTTGGAAGGAAATGGTCTTCTTTATTATTCGTACTTACCTATCTACTTATACAGTAATTTAGGGATCATTAAGGGGTTTACCTAGTTTTCCAGGAGTTTTGAAAATTGGTGATTTTGGAGTACTTTTTTCAAATTGTCACTTTGGCATCTCGTATCTTTGTCGTTTGGGATGTTTTAGAACCAAACAAATTTAAAATTGGATTAGGAACTCTAACCCAAACACGTCTTGAATGGCGCATTACGGTCCAGACCTTCTCATCACACATAAAAGACTAATATCCTAAGAAGGAACATAACAGGCTCAACAGGCTGGGTATCTAGAAAATATATTTATGAAGTACAAAAGGTACGTAAGAAAAAACGCATGAAATTAAATAATTCTTATAGTACTATATTCTCTGCAAACCAATCACGATGTTTCATCTTCGATGTAGCAGAAATTTATTTGATAATAATATATATTTGTTATGAAGGTACTAGTAAAAGTACCTAGTACTAGTATTCAAGTGCGAGATAAATTAATATGACCGTCATATCATAGGTAACTGCATACACACGTAATAATGTTCTACGTTGTTAGCAGTAGAGTATATTTTTGAGTGCATTTATGAAGACAACTTTACGAGGTGCAAAGCAAGAGGCTTAACTGTGCTAATCCCGCTTTTCATCTTAATCGCTCTCAGCGCGTTTTCTCATTGACTTTATGTGTCATTTTCTTTATGTATATATGTGTATTTATCATTATGTGTTCAACAGCACTTCTATATTTGTGAAGGATATTTGGTAGGTACATCACAGTATTTTCGAAGAAAAAATATTTATTTGTTTAAGAACTATCAAACGAGTTAGTTCAATACAAATAACCTCTGCTAATACAAACTTATTACACAAATACGTTTTCGTGTGATGTGCACTCAATTACAGGTAACCACGACTTACAACTAAGAAAATATCTAGATCAATACTGACTTGGCAGCTAAAAGGAAGATGAAGACCATGCTGCCCCAAAGAATTTGGCCAGAAACCCGAACATAATTAAAAAAAAAAAAAAACTAAATATTGTTTGGTTATACTTGATTGAAGCAATTCATGTCTAAACAAGTTGTAACAGCATGGAAAATGCTCTTTGAAAGTTTTATGACAGCTCCTACACTATAATAAATAAATAATAATAACCCTAAAACACCATCCGATCTGCGAACGTTTCTCTTACTCCCGTCCTTCTGATGTGTCTTGCAGGTCGCATCTAAGAAATCTCCTTAAATCCCCTCCCCATTCTACCGATTTTTACTCCTACTCCTTTACTGTGCACGCGGTACGGTTGTTTTTAGATGATTGAAAGAGATTTCTATAGAAATAAGCATCACCTTTGTACCTATTTTTCTGTTTACTTCTTCTTATATTTTTATTAAACCCGTGTACATTAATTGGAGATTTCTATAGAAATAAGCATCACCTTTGTACCTATTTTTCTGTTTACTTCTTCTTATATTTTTATTAAACCCGTGTACATTAATTGGAGATTTCTATAGAAATAAGCATCACCTATGTACCTATTTTTCTGTTTCCTTCTTTTTACATTTTTATTAAACGTGTGTATATTAATAGTTAAATAAAAATACATAAAACAAATAAATAAACTGTTAATGAAGCAATTGTACAGATGAGATATCCCCTAGACATTTTGAAACACTTCTTTATTTCTTTGTTCTTGACATAATGCTAGTGTCGTTATGTAGGTAATTATTAACGGGGGTTTAACCGCGGATTAAATCTGGTCGTTCCACTTCATCGGTTAACTTGTCCGCAGGCTTTTATACTCTATTGAATCGCTCTATGAAGTTGATATTCCACCTCGTGGCATGGTCAAAAACGCTGTTCGATGCCGAGTTCTGGAATATGGAGACGTTTGTGCGGAACTCTGCGAATGAAATTAATGTCTGGCATGATCAAAAACGCTGTTCGATGGAGATGATGATGATGATGGAGATGTTTGAATTCTGCCTATGAAATGTCAAGCATTTTAACTTTTTTTTTCTAGATGGGAAATCATCAAATGAATTCTCCCGCTCTGGGCGGAGTGAAAGGGAGTGTCAGATTGTTACTGACTAAAACCCATCCGTGTTCCTCCTAGTGCCCATTGCGTTCCAGGGCCGTCGTGACTCTTTCGAACAAATTCTGCAACCCTTGAAGCATTCTACCTCAGCATATTTCTAAAGCTACTTTTTCTCATGGCATTAGAAACATATAGGTATATCCAGTGGCGTGCAGTGGTTTGAGTTAGGGTAGGCCAGAGAAAATGTCCAAATAAATTTAAAAAAATAACCACATTATTCAGGGTTGATTTTTAATGAAATGAGTTTTTTTTTTTAAATAGCCTATTTTTTTTATAAAGAAAAGAAAAAAACACCACATTTCAACCCTGAATAATGTGGTGTGTGTTTTTTTGGACATTTTGTCTGGCCTACCCTAACTCGAACCACTGCACGCCACTGGGCATATCAGCTACCTACTACTGTGTTTAACCAACTAATAACAATACACAACAATATCAAAATCCAATCCTAGTAGTTGTAGCGTCAAGCCTAAACACACAAATAATATTGTTTACGAACAAGTAATTTGTCATACAGTTTACATAAAACCCAGTGACGTCATGAAGTAATTAATCATAGCTTTGTACATATGTATATGTACCTAAGAAATTAATTTCATGGAACTTGGTGCTGTTAAGAGCGGGGATGGAGAATTTAGTTCATATTTGTTATGTTAAACTTTGTCAAGAATTGGCAATTTAGATTATTAAGAACTGATGTTTATCTTGTGAATTTGTCCATGATGTTGTAGGTAGCTTTAGGTATGTAATTTTAACGAATACCAGATTATATTGGGTAAAGCAAATTTTATTTTTTGGTACGTTTTAATAACTTCGCTTGTCGGTATTTTAAAATCAATAAAGTTTATATTTTAACAACACAAATAAAGCCATGGAAACAAAAAAAAACTAGTTTTAAAATAATTATGTTTTAAATATAAAGTTCATTACTTAATATGAAGTCGGTTAGAAAGTTTCTCTTTTTTTAACACTGTTTTGCGCTGAGAATTGCTTTAACAGACCATTTATAAGCATTTACTGTACCTATATGGCAAACTAGATTTAATTCAATAAGTTTCTGCTTAAATTGTTCTGATTTAGCAGATCTTATTTAGCTTTGAATTATAGCTAGCAGGACCAAGTTTTAAACTGAAACGTATGACCTAAATTCATGACCATTTATTTATATTTTACGCAACAGCTGTTGTTAGTCCAACTACACTTTAAATGCATCCTAAAATAATTCAGTCCTAAATTTAACAACGATACCTACCTAAGTACCAAGATAATAGCTATTAAAAACCGTCTGGTACGACCATCACCGAATACCGTAAGTACACCATAAACTCAGGTAAGTACTCTTTTATTTGCCAAAGGTCAGGCTTACAGTCGTAAAAATTCAAGACAATTTTTAAAATGCAGTGACAGAATCTTGGTACTAAGTACGTAGTGCCAACATTCTGTTTTCTTTTCAGCAAGTGAGAAAAGAAGACAAAGGGAGTAAAGGCACTTATGCTGGAAGGAAAACAAGCCGGTCTCATTACGATTGAGCGAGGTTAGGGGGCGCGCATGCGCGGTGTTCTCAGCGCGTTGCGAGGCAACAAGTGGCCGTGGAGCCTGTGTAGGTGTAGGATCAGTAGGTTTACTTCGTACAAGGTCAAAGTTGTTGCTTTTGACGTTATTCTTATGAAAGAAAAAGCAATTTATACTGTTCCTGCTACTTCGCTCCAATTACTAAAAATGCATAAATGTCCGTTAGCTTTTTACTAATATCTGAACTTTTTTTAATCAAATTAGAAAGGTAATCTCTGAAGCGGTTTCTTCCGTGGATAGAATGCTCACCACACACATGCTCACGGTTCCCTTGCGATAGGCAACACCACGGGCCAAAATTTCAAATGAAATGATGATGTTATCGTTCTATGTCCACCACATGAACATAAATTTCGTCGTGGTATATAACATACTGTTCAGTAATATGCAGATTCACAAAATACAAAGAAATGTCAAAGAAAAATAAAAATACAGATAATCAATTTAATATATAATTCCGGATATTATAAAGTTCCTTCAATTTGTCATTGAAATTAGTAAGTCATTCTAACCGTTTTGCTAATTTAATTATACAGCAAACACGGAACACAAACAAGTATAGTATATTAAGATTTATTACTGGCTTGAAGGAAACCAAATTATTTGCTAAATTAATGTAAGAAAGCTAATCAATAAATTTAGTTTGAGATGATTTCATTATGACTTTATCTGTATTTCAAATTTTTGGGCAAATAAAAAGACCAAAGGACCGATGGTTGAGAGTAAGTACAGCTCTGGGCTCTCCACCCAGAGCAGGAGTGTGACTCTTACTGACTAAAACCCACCCGTGTTCCTTCAAATGTTCTTTAGGTTCCAGGGTCGCGGTAACTCTTTAAGTAATGACTCCACAAGAGAGTATGGCCCAAGCCATACATACTCTCTCAGTTAGTAGTACGAATCTGTATTTGCATCTTAACTGCTGCTCTTAACTGCCACTGACTTGTTTTAATCTTTATACTCTGAATTGTTTTTATAGTTTCCTTTTTGTTTCTTTGCATTGTCCTCACATATAGAAGCGACCAAAGATGTAACCAAGGTTATGTAATACAGAACATGATTTAAAAGAGTGTCCGTGGAGTTTCTTGCACGTTCTTCTCCATAGAGATCTACGCTTTGGAACGTGCAGATAGCTTCACCTCTTTTGACTTGACAATTCAAAAGTGCCTGTAAAGGGTTTAATTGAAATAAATGCTTTGAATCTTGAATCTTGAATCTGTATTTGCATCAAAATCCGTACTCCTTGAGCATTTTTCGGCATTCCTCAGAGTTTGGGATTCGCCCACTTGAAAAATTCTACTTGCAGTGTCTCAATATTACCGCATGATCTTTGAAACACATCACACTCTAGTCCTCACAAAATTGCCTCACTGAGTAGATCACATTGCGTCTGAGTGCCTCAACTTGAGTGGAAACAAGGGGTTCTAAGTGGATGATGATGAGCTGCCATTGTGTGAAGATTACGTGCATTCGTCAAGAGGATTAACTTGACTATTGATGTGTTAATTTCTGGCGTAGGTATAATGTGTCTGAAATTTATACTTGAGTGCTTACTTAATGAAAGCATTGTGATGGTACCTACTTTAGTTTTTGGGCTTAAATTAGACCTAGGTTTTATTAAATCGTGGGTTGGAATAGTTTAGAAACACGCAAGGTCGCAATATCAATATTAATATCGGGAATCTGATTCTTTATAGCTGATTTGATAGCATTCCTAATTTTACTAGGCGGTCATTAAAATGTGAAACATCCGTTTATCGTAAAATATTCTTAGATATCAAAATGCAAAAATAATAGAATATACCTAATACCTAGGTTATTCATCATTCTGTTTACCGTATTACCTACAGATAAGATAGAAGAAAACATTACATTGTTATGATGACAAAATGGGTGACCTTATCGCTAAAAGTGATGTATTCAATACAATCTTTAGATGGATTTAAAAAAGAAAACAAGAAAGCTAATAAATAAGTTGTTTGTTTAAGTTTTCGTCGCAAAATGTACACTAATATTATAATGAGGAAAGATTAGATTTTTTGTTTGTTTGTATTGAATAGGCTCCCAAACTACTTGACCGATTTGAAAAATTCTTTCACTGTTGGGAAGCTACACTATCTCCGGTGAACATAGGCTATATTATATCCCCATAATCCCACGGGAACGGGAACTACTTATACATTCAAATATGGAGTAGGTAGGGGCTTGCTTCGTTTCAAACTTGCTAGCAGACAACAGAACCGTAGGTTACATTAAGATTGTAAAGAACATTCGTAGCGATCTTTCAGAAATTTTTCGAAACAAAATTGTGGAACCGCAAATAAGATATTTTTAATTTCCACAGAAAGTAATGGCAAAGCCGATTAGGAATACGTTCTATTTTCAACTGAAAAAAAAAAAAGAATATTTTCTGAGTAGGTATTAATTTTGTTTAGCAAGGAAGCTGGAACAAATTGGGAGGGTCGCGATAAGCCTCGGTGCTTTTAATAGCGTATATTTGAAACTTATTTTATATTTAACTAGCTTCTGTCCGCGACTTCGTCCCCGTGGAATCCCCGATTTTAAAACATTCTTTATCGCTGCTCCGCTCCTTTTGGCTTAAGCGTGATGATATATAGCCTAAAGCCTTCCTCGATAAATGGTCTATTCAACCCAAAAAGAATTTTTCAATTCGAACCAGTAGTTCCTGAGATTAGCGCGTTCAAACAAACAAACAAACAAACTCTTCAGCTTTATAATATTAGTATAGATAATATAAATTTTGCAGGGAAAATGATTTGTTTTTTATTTTATTTCTGGCCTACACCATTGTGTAGATATATATATCTTCCTTACTAATAAAAATTTGACAGCCAAATAATTATAGTCGAGGAATTCGTTTTACTTTTCCTATGTCGTTTGTTTCCGTCAAATAAGTTGAGTTCTTAGCGCTCGTGTACACCATGCCGCAGCCGAGCCGCCGCCGCACCGCTGCCGCGCCGCTATGCTGTTTATATGGTCACCACCGCCCTGCTGCCGCGCCGCAGCCGTGCCGCCACCGCGACCACGCCGCTTGATTTTCCATATCAATAGACAGTCGTTAGCATTACATTGTATTGTATATACACTTCGATCAATAATTAGCGCTCGTGTACACCATGCCGCAGCCGAGCCGCCGCCGCACCGCTGCCGCGCCGCTATGCTGTTTATATGGTCACCACCGCCCTGCTGCCGCGCCGCAGCCGTGCCGCCACCGCGACCACGCCGCTTGATTTTCCATATCAATAGACAGTCGTTAGCATTACATTGTATTGTATATACACTTCGATCGTGTATTATTGATCGAAGTATTTATACATATCTTCGCAGCTAGCAATGTATTACTAACAACTGTCTAGTGGTCAAGCGGTACGGCGGCGGCGCGGCAGCGGTGCGGCGGTGGCGTGGCGGCGGCATCGTGTACACGAGCGCTTACAGTCTAACTGATGCAGCAAAATATCAGTATTTTGCTTGCATTTTACAATACTTATTTCGTCTTCCAGTGAGCCATTGGAAGGCGTCCTGCCAGGTCGACCGATAATCTGGTAAAGACGGCGGGAAACCGCTGGATGCAAGACGCACAGGACCACCCCACTTGGCGTCGCTTAGGGAGGTCTATGTCCAGCAGTCGAGGGCTTTCGGTTGAAATGATGATGATTATGATTGTGATAACTAGATATTTAACTTCCACAACCCAGTAGCGTCGGCTCTGGTCAGTCTAGGTGCTATTTAGATTTTTTGACTTTTCTGACTACCATCACTGTCAATGATCACCATGACTGTCAATGATCAACAATTGACAGCTGAGACCAACATTAGAGAGCTTTCCGGGGCATAACGGTCCGTAAGGGGACCTCCTTCGGGAGGTTAGCGTTGCCCATCAAGATCGATTAGTACGTCTGGTACAAAAGTCACTTTCTTGATAAACGCAGTAGGTACAAGCATTTTCAATTTAGTAAAGTCATGTTATAACAAGTCGACTGTCACCCAGGCCGTTCGTTACATGTTGTGGTAGGTAAATGTTGAATAAAACCTTCGATGGAACTGTGGCCATAGGCGACCTTAAGTCGAGCACAATCACGGGAAAAACTGGGATTGAAAGGAAGGTACTCACGAGTCTTCTTCGCAAACGAGGGTTTCGTGGCGCCACTCCAATACAGTCCGCGGACGTCCCTCTTTTGTCACTTAACACTTCACTGAATTGTTGAAAGTCTTCGTAGGTGGGTTTTGGTTACACTTACAGCATTGTTCAATTATAATTTATAGCCGGCAGAAGATCGCACGCGCCATTTTTTATGTTGAGTTCTTGTGAGTGAGTTTTTAAGGGATTGAATTGATGCGGAAGGAATAAAATGAATGAATGGAATGTAGGAACTATTTGGATCGAGGAAGTTGTGTGACTGCGCTAGTCAATTGAAGGCCTTTTTCTTTTTATTTATTTTGATACTTTAACATTCTTCCCCCCTGCTGGCGAAATTATGGAGCCTGAACTCTACAATAAAGCTACGTCCATATAAACCAAAACTGATAATATATATAAATGGTATGATTGATGGATATGCAAAAAATATGATGTGTATGTTATTAATACAGTATTAAATTATGATATAAAAGTAATGAAAATTTAATTATGCCCATCAGGGAGAGGACATAATTTTACTAAAGGTCTGTCAAGCGTACCTTGAGCAGTTTTGACAGTGGCCGAACGAGGAATCCCATCACGACCAGGATATAATTTTATTATCTTACCAAGGCGCCATTGTAACGGATGATTACATTCATCTTTAATAATGACTAACTGATTGATGTGAACATCACGTGAGGACTCATTCCATTTCAAACGTTGCGTCAAATGTGTTAAGTATTCCGAGTGCCATCGTGACCAAAAGTCCTGATGCATACGTTGCAAAAGTTGCCAACGTGTCAGACGGTTAGTTGGTATGTTTGTATAATTTGGTGCTGGTAATGTTGTTAATGGTGCTAACGTTAAAAAATGGCCTGGTGTGAGTGCCGAGATGTCATTGGGATCCGAACTAATGGAGCATAAAGGTCTTGAATTTAAAACGGATTCCACCTGGACAAGTAAGGTATTGAGCTCTTCATATGTAAGTATCTGTGTACCTATCACACGATAAAGATGCGTCTTAACAGACTTAACCCCAGCTTCCCAAAGTCCTCCGAAGTGGGGGGCCCCAGGAGGGTTGAAATGAAATGATATATGTTCGGTCTCACACGCTGACTTCATGATATTGGACAACTCTGATTGAGCGCCTTTAAAATTTGTTCCGCAATCTGAGTGGATAACATTACATCTACCACGCCGTGCGATGAATCTGCGTAATGCCGCTAGGAATGCCGCAGATGACATATCCGAAGCTAGCTCCAAGTGGAGTGCTTTTGTGGCAAAGCACACAAAAAGACAAAGGTACGCCTTCGTAACACGTGATCCACGCTTTCTGACGGGGGTTACATTAAAGGGACCTGCATAATCGCAACCAACTGCTTGAAATGATTTTAATTGAGTGACACGGAGTTTAGGTAAATCTGCCATTTTAGGCTCAAATGCCGTGGGCTTGACACGCAAACATTTATAACAATTTGATAAAACTTGGTGAATTGCCCGCCTTGGAGACAAAATCCAGAAATTTTGAAGAATTAAATAATGAAGTGTTTGTAATCCTGGATGCATGTTTTCATTATGCACCGATTCAATGATGCGCTGAGTTAAAAGATGTTTGCGAGGAAGCAAAGATGGATGTTTTGTTTCAAATTCTAAATCAGAACGAGAGAGCCTTCCCCCCACCCGCAAAACACCAGAGTGATCTATAAATGGGCTAAGTTTCCTGAAAGGTTTAGGTAAGACTTTTTTTGCTAATAATTGTTTGATTTCATCTTTAAATTCAATACGTTGTACGTGTTTAACAAGCACCATAAGGGCATTGTGTAGCTCATCTTCTGTTAAATGGTCAACTACTTTGTTTTTGCGTAAAGCTTTAATGAATCTGATACAATATGCTAAAATACGTTGAATTTTACGTAACGACGAAAATTTGTTAATGAGATTTTCTAAAGGGTTGCTATCGTTTAAGCTGTTTGAGAGCACTGTGACACGTTGTTCACAGGTTACATCATTATCTGTAATGCAACATGATTCTGTATTTAATGGCTCGTTGGGCCATTGATTATGATTTAGTGATAACCACTCCGGTCCGGTCCACCAGAGGGCGTGGCTGATAAGCTCGTCTGGTAGTAGACCACGACTTGCGCAATCAGCCGGATTCTGCTTGCCTGGCACATGTTTCCAGGTAGCATTTGGTAGTTTTCTTTGAATGTTTGCTATACGATTACCGACATATGCTTTAAAATTGGTGGAGTTTGATTTGATCCATGCTAGCACTATCATGGCATCAGACCATGCGAACACGCCTTCAATATTGATAATGTTAGAATATATGTTTATGATATAACTCATGAGATCTGCTAATAATGATGCGGCGCAGAGCTCGAGTCTCGGCAGCGTTCTACGCTTGGTGGGAGCAACACGTGATCTTGCGCTCACCAGACGGACTTGATATTGATCTTGAGAAATACTGGAACGAAGAAAGACTACGGCCGCATAACCAGCTTCACTAGCATCGCAGAAGCCATGAATTTGATAAGACGCTGCTTGATCATGTGTAATACGTCTTGGAATACGTAATTGAGAAAGATTTGATAATTGGCGCGTATACTTCGTCCAAATTTGATGAATGTCATCAGGTACAGGTTCATCCCAAGAAGACCCTAGTAACCACAGACGTTGAATAAGAAATTTTGCCAAAAATGTTAATGGTGTCAGTAGACCGATAGGGTCATAGATACGAGCAAGCTCAGAGAGCATTGTCCGCTTTGTACAGCCGCGTGGGATTTGATTCACTTGATAATTAAAAACATCTTGATGAGCATTCCAGGCAAGGCCAAGAACCTTGACGAAGTCGGTGTCACTGTCAAACGTCAAATCTGGTACCATTTTATGTTCTTCAGGTATGTTTTGCAGTACAGCCGCATGGTTGCTGGACCACTTCCTAAGCTCAAAACCACCGGCAGCCATGATTTTGACTAACTCTTGCTGCAAATGAGTTGCTTGTTGGATGTTATCACAGCCGGTGACTACGTCATCGACGTAAAGATCTGTTCGCAGCACCTTTGCAGCAACAGGATAGATGTGCTGTTCGTCTTGAGCCAGCTGATGCATGGTACGTATGGCCAGAAATGGCGCGGACGACACTCCAAATGTTACGCGGTTGATTCTATATTCTTGAATTGATTCGTCAGGTGAAAACCTAAATAAGATACGCTGATAATCCCGATGATCCTGGGTAATGATGATTTGACGATACATTTGGCGTACGTCGGCTGATACTACGACTGCATGGAGGCGAAATCTTAAAATGATGTTATTAATATCTGCTTGCAATTTAGCGCCGGTCAACAATGTGTCATTAAGAGATCGACCCTGTCTATCCTTAGCTGAGGCGTCATAGACAACTCTTAAACGTGTAGAAACGCTATTGGGTTTTAAAACTGCATGGTGGGGTATATAATATGCTGAAGATGACTGATAATCATTAGGTGAGACAGGTTCCATCTGTCCACTTGATATATACTCCAGTATGTGAGATTTGTACTCTTCTCCGAAAATTGGATTCTGATGAAAACGTTTTTCAAGTTGATTAAATCGCCGAAGCGCAACCGTATACGAATCGTTGAATGATGGTAATGATGAATTTCTAAATGGTAAATGCACGATATAACGACCGGCAGCATCACGCTTACATGTTGATTGATAAATGTCCTCGCAACGAATGTCGTCAGCAGAGGTTGCTTGTTTTGCTTCCGATGGTATGTTGTCGGTATCCCAAAACTTTTGGACTGCAATATCTAAATTGGCATCCATTGATACATGATTGATTGATACTGGAATAGACTCAATGGGATTGGCTGCTTGTGTCCTACCCATGAGAACATACCCAAATACAGTATTAATTGCTGTTGCTGTATGATTATTGCTATCAATTTTGCCTGGTAACAAAATCTGTGGGAAAATCTCTCCACCAATTAGGATGTCAATAGGGCGAGATTTATGAAAATCAGGATCAGCTAACTTGAGATTTGATATATGCTTGAAATCATTGATATCTACTGCATGTGTTGGCATATCACTGCAAATTTTATCTAAAACCACTGCTTCCATTGTAAATGTTTTATTGGAATTTTCCAAAGGACGAATATCCAGAAAGACCTTACTACATGATAAAGCAGGAGCATCCCCTATTCCTGACATTGGAGTGTTACATTTAACTCGAATCAAACCAAGTCTCCGTGCACAAGAATTTGAAATTATATGACTTTGGCTTCCGGGATCTAACAAAGCTCTTACCCTTTGATAAGTGTTATGCCCATCCATGATTTCCACTTGTACTGTGGCAAGCAAAACAAAGGAAGGAGCAGACGCTCTGGTGATATTTGATAATGTTGTAACCGGGGTAACGGTATTAGAAGAGCTAGCCTGATTTACAGCAACTTGTGATGAATTTTGTTCATTTGAATTATTATTTTGATTTGAATGGGTGGTACCCTTTGTAAAATGTAATAGGCTGTTATGACGCTGTTTACAAGTTTTACAAGTATGACTTGATACACATTTTGAAGTGTTGTGATTTGAACGCAGACAATTTAAACAAAGTTTATGTTGCTTTGCAATTTGAAAGCGTTCTTGAGGTGTTTTAGCAACAAACTTGTCACATGAAAATAGAGAATGATTTTCTTTGCAAATGATGCAATTAGATAATTGAGGCGTTTGAGCCAAAAGCATAGTGGATGTTTGATTTATAGAATTATTTTTATTTTTGTTTTGATAGTTATTATTTAAGTTTGTGATATTTTTGTTAAAATTGGTATTATTAGGCAACGTCACTGTTGAAATATTTGTTAAGGATGAACGCTCTAATGCATTACATCTTTCTAATAAAAATGTTTGCAACTGGTCAAACCGTGGAAACTCACACCCACTGCATGAAAGTTCAAAAGCTTCACGAGATTTTTTATCTATTTTTACTAAAAGTGAATGAAATAAAACAAAATCCCAGTTGGATGTGGGCAACCCCAATGAGTTTAACATTGAAAGATTTTCAGAAAATGTATCCAAAAGTTTTCTTAAGCTTTGCGCAGACGGTGTGGTTATTGGTTTAAGGTTGCATATTTGTTCCCAACATACAAATGATAAATATCGCTTGTTATTATATCTATTAACAAGTGCTTGGTAAGCGCTAATATAATTAGCTTCAGAAATTGGAAAAGCTCTAAGAAGATTAAGTGGTTCTCCTGAAAGGGAACTGACAAGATATTGGAATTTTTCTACTTTTGATATATCTGTCCTGTTATGGACTAGTGTGTTAAACAAATCAATAAAACCGGGAAAATCTTTAAACTGACCTGAGAAAGAAGGTAGCTTTATCGCAGGCAACTTTGTAGGTTTCCTGTTTTCTATTGAGGATGTGTGACATTTTAATGTATCTGCTTTCTGATCAGGTAAGAGTTTACGAATGGTTTCTAATACTTCAAAATACATATCATCTGCTTGCTCTTGATACATTGTTTGTTTTAACATTTGTTCATCACTGATATCAAGATTTTTATATTCACACAAAAGTTTTATGTGAGCATCATTAAATGCTTCCATAAGAGATTCTACACGCGATCCCCATGTTTCTAAACGCGGTAGAAGGCTTGCATCATTTATGCATTTGCGAGCGCAGACAACAGCATCTGTTAATCGCTTGTGCGCAATGTTGCGCTTTGATTCATGATGAGCTGCCATAGCTTCACTCATGTTGTTAAAATATGCTAATATTAAGTGAAAAATATATTTTCGTAACCAAAATAAGGTAATCCTATGTTTTGAATTAGTTCAAAATGTTGTTTGATGACAGCTGTCAATTTTGTGATATTATGACAGCAATGATAGCAAACATTCACCAAAAACTACAACATTGGCAACACTTTAGAGCTGACAACACTGAAGATTGAGTAGAAATGGTGAGTGAAAGATCGATTGTTTTGTTACGTTACTGGAAACTAGATGTCGCTATTAGCTGTATGCTAAATAACTACAAAATGTACCTATGTCCAATAAATAATAAGAAAATGAATGTTTCGAAGGACCTTAAAATGATAAAATACAATGTTGTAATTTATAAATTATATGTTATTTATAAATTCCACGACTAAAGAACTCAGAATGTTAGACTATTTATTGCAACGTTATATGTTACGTATGCGAATAAAATTACGTGAAAAATACGTATGAATGATAATGCTATAGAATGATGATTTAGTGTTATATGTTACACTTTAAAACAACGTTTGTAATGTTCAGATTCAAAATGTCTGTAAATACCTACCTACCTACGACCGGTCAAAACTGGTTCAAGATTTCAAACTTCGTATCGAAGTTGAGAAAACTTTACAAAACTTGTTTGTTTTGATGATATGATGCTTGTTTAATGAGTTATTACGTGTTATAACTCAAAATATTATGATACATACACAAATATCGTGTTTTCTGTGAAATGAAATGGCAAATATGGACGCCGCACTTGTGATGTTACGACTAAAGTTAGAGGTACACGTATATAAATCGGGCTCGAATGACCAAAATGTTGTGGTAGGTAAATGTTGAATAAAACCTTCGATGGAACTGTGGCCATAGGCGACCTTAAGTCGAGCACAATCACGGGAAAAACTGGGATTGAAAGGAAGGTACTCACGAGTCTTCTTCGCAAACGAGGGTTTCGTGGCGCCACTCCAATACAGTCCGCGGACGTCCCTCTTTTGTCACTTAACACTTCACTGAATTGTTGAAAGTCTTCGTAGGTGGGTTTTGGTTACACTTACAGCATTGTTCAATTATAATTTATAGCCGGCAGAAGATCGCACGCGCCATTTTTTATGTTGAGTTCTTGTGAGTGAGTTTTTAAGGGATTGAATTGATGCGGAAGGAATAAAATGAATGAATGGAATGTAGGAACTATTTGGATCGAGGAAGTTGTGTGACTGCGCTAGTCAATTGAAGGCCTTTTTCTTTTTATTTATTTTGATACTTTAACATTACAAGTTAAAAACCATCATCAGTCAGTGCGCGGATGGTAACAAGCTTGCTCTCAGTGAGAAATGAACTACATTACTGCTTTTCTTTTTAAAAGAATTAAAAGATCTAATTGTGGACTGGCCTGTATTAAAGGACATGGGGAACAGGAGGAATAAATAAGAATTTCAAACTAGGACATTGTCTTGATGTAAAGCTGAACGATTAAGAAACTTGTGTGTCAAGACAGTCCATGCAGTTTTAGGTGGAGAACAGACAGTTTCATGCTCGTTCTTCTCCATAGAGATTTGTGTATCAGAACGCGCGAATAGCTTCAACTTCTTGACTAAGGCCGCGTTTTTATCTGCGAACAAATCGCTCAATCGCGACCAGCAATTTACAGTCTGCATACATTGCTGGTCGCGATTGAGCGATTGATCACTCTCGGTAAACCGCAATGTAATAAACTTGCATGCAAGCTGATTGCTGGCAGCTCTAATAGCCTGTTAAAAGTTTAGATAAAATAAATGCTTTGATTTAGATTTTCATTTGAATGCAGAAAAAGTAGCAGAAGGAGAATGTAGTGCAAGAAAAACATAAACGAAAAAACAAGAAGAAGAAAATACATTGATAAATTTTGCCAGAAGCTTTTGTAGCTTTTTACAAGAAATGATACATAAATAACAGTATAATAGCAACAATTAAAAAAAAAACAGGTCTACAGTTTTTAAATTATTTAAAGCACCAGAAAAATATTACATGAAATAGCTATCTCTTTCTAATAATCTATTCCCGATTTCCCATAAGCCACACTAACGACCATTTGAACCAGAGTGCCTGTGAAAGTCTTTCAAAAACACTCTCCATACATTTCCTTCCTAATTCAATAAAACAAAAGACTCTCGGATGACCCTGAATCAGTTACGAAGGCCTCAATCGAATCCACATAATCTTGGGGCTCTTTGTCCCTAAATGAGCCCTGCAAATCTGTCTTTGATTGGAAATTGTACTTTGGTAAAACTGTGGTAAGCGTACTCGTTTTTATTTTTTTTTATTTGAGAAATAATAATTATGAAGGAGGAATACAAGGATTTCTGTAAATTTTTCGTAGTCTTATGCATTATTCATCATTTAAAATTTTAGAGGAGCTCGTGGCTAAAGAATAACAGCCGTACAGGTCGATCTTCAAGGTTAAGCAACGTTTGCCAAGGTTGGTTTGTGGATGGCTGACCATCTTAACATATCGAGTTTCCTCCATGCCTCGGAAAGCACGTTAAACCATTGGTACCGGCTGTCATTTGTAGATCTTTGGCAGTAGTTACGGATTGTCAGAAGCCAGAAAATCTGACACCAGTCTTACCAAGAAGTACTGTGTTCCCCAGTTATGGGGTTGTGGAGGTCTGGTAGTCAGCCGCTCCACGTTAAATACTGGTATTCAGCTGAATCCGGTATGACTGGAAGACGACGCCAATATAAACACATCAAAAGTATCTAGGGATCAACATATATTTTTGCAATAACTTTTCTCCTGATTGATATTAATTAAAATTTTCTTTAAGGATTCATCAAATAAAGTGTTTTCGTTTGTCACAGTAACGATAAACCAAGTCACCTTTGCATTAATAAAGAAATTTGCCATTTTCCTAATAAAGGGATTTTTGACATTTGAACCACTAACATTAAAGTTCGAAAAAAAGACTGAAATAACAGTTTTCTTTAAAATTTTATTGGGTAACTTAAACAATTAATAATCCGTGTTTCTACCGCGAACACTAACAACACAAGAACATCGGTTTGGCATACTCAAAATGAGTTCATCCAAATCACGCTGTGGAATGGCCGCCCATGTTCGTTGCAACAACAAAAAAAGGTCTTCTTGCGACTGGATACCCTCCATATTCGGCAGAGCTCTTCTCTGTAGCATATCCCATGCATGCTCAATCGGGTTCAAGTCTGGCGACTGAGCAGGCCAGGGCAGGACATTGATGTTAGCTGCGGCGAGAGTCTGTCTTACAACTCTTGCGGTGTGCGGTCGTGCATTATCATGCATTAACTGAAATAAGGGACCGATTTGCACTTGTAGAGGAACGATGACGTCTGATACAATCGTCTCAGCATAAATTTGAGCGTTGAGGTTGCCTCTGATCCAAATCAACTCAGTTCTTCCGCCGATCCAAATACCCGCCCATACTATGATGGTTCCACCACTATAAGGATGGACTTCCTGGCAGGATTTTAATCGCTGTTGGCGTCCAGGGGTTCTCCAGTGTCGTATACGTCTTGTATCCGGTCTCATACCAAAACGAGACTCATCAGAAAAGCACACGAAACGCCATTGTTCTTCTGCCCAATTTCTGTGTTCAAGAGCCCATTGATATCGAATCCTACGATTGTGCATTGCTATAGGTGGTACCCGTAGCGGTCTTCGGGAATGAAGGTTCACTTCATGCAAGCGGTTTCTGACTGTTTGGTCGCTAATTAAGTTCCCTGAAGAGTGATGAAGCCTCACGGCTAACATCATGGCGGTTATTGTTGGAGCTCTTCGAGTTAAGATTTGAATGTATCGGTCTTGTCTCCGTGTGGTGCAGCGATACCGTCCTCCATGGCGCTCAGCCAAGGTAAGCGAAGAGCTCTGCCGAATATGGAGGGTATCCAGTCGCAAGAAGACCTTTTTTTGTTGTTGCAACGAACATGGGCGGCCATTCCACAGCGTGATTTGGATGAACTCATTTTGAGTATGCCAAACCGATGTTCTTGTGTTGTTAGTGTTCGCGGTAGAAACACGGATTATTAATTGTTTAAGTTACCCAATAAAATTTTAAAGAAAACTGTTATTTCAGTCTTTTTTTCGAACTTTAATGTTAGTGGTTCAAATGTCAAAAATCCCTTTATTAGGAAAATGGCAAATTTCTTTATTAATGCAAAGGTGACTTGGTTTATCGTTACTGTGACAAACGAAAACACTTTATTTGATGAATCCTTAAAGAAAATTTTAATTAATATCAATCAGGAGAAAAGTTATTGCAAAAATATATGTTGATCCCTAGATACTTTTGATGTGTTTAGTTGGGAAAAGTCTAGGCAGATGAGGAGTAAGTTTAGATATGATTTACACGGATTTTTTCCGTTATCTTGGCAACTGAATCGAATGTACTGTACATGCCTTGAAATGGACTCGGAATATGTGCCACAGATACTCAGGGAAAACATTCAACGACTCATTTCCACTGGACGTCCTCACACGGAAAAAAGTAAAAGCGTAAATTCAATTTACACACGAGTTTTAATTCATTTGAACGTGGATGTGCGAATGAAAATCTAAGCTTAGTTTGCACGGTAAACGCGTACCGAAGGTTCCGTACGTAAAGCCGGCCTCTAAATATCGTAGCAAGACAATTTTGTTTTGGTATGTCATAAAAAAAACTTTTACAAAAAATAAAACAGACTTCTAAACAAAAAAACCAAAAAGTATAAAATAACTTTAATTTCGGAACTCGGTGTTTTTGGTTGCATTTTTGTTATTGAACCGCTTGTTCGATTTCGATAAAATTCATGGGACCATTTGAGAAGTACACCCTTTCCAACAAAAAAAGAATTTTTCAAATCGGTTGGCAAGCGACGGCAAAGCAAGTTATGCGCGAACAAACATTAAAAAAAAAAAAACATACAAACATCCGAATTGAGAACCTCCTCCTTTTTTAGAAGTCGGTTAAAAATATCGCTAGTTACAAAACTTACCTTTTAATGGTGCATACAAAGAGTCTATACTCTGCTTACCGCCAGCAAAAAAAACTATTAATATCATAAACTTCAGGCCATGAGTACCTTCTCCGATAAAAAGATAGCTTAAATTAATCCCTTAGTGATGTAGTCACTGCATGCCCAAACAATTATTTGAACCAGAGACTATTTGAGAATTCCCTATCCGACTTTCACACGGATCCCTAATGTCGATGCCTTTCCTTTTAGAGCCGGATCCAATTTATTAATACGAGTGAAAACTCAACTAGATCCAGCGACATTTTTTTTATCCTTTGAAAAATATACCAGTGAGAAATGAGGTTAAAATAGGTACCTATAGTTCGTTTGTTTTTCTACAGAAGTTAGATGGAAAACTTAGATGAGAGGAAGCCTAGTAGTATTTAGTTTCTGAGAACAATCTTTGTTGGTTTTATTTCTGGTACTGCGTAGTTGTGGGCTGACCTTTAAAGAATAAAAAGATTAGCAAGCAGTAGATATCAAATTATTGTCTTCTATCTACAGCAAATGAAGTTCATTTTAGAGTTTTGTGTAGGTACTATTGAAATGGCTTTATTGGAGGTAAAAAACTTTTTTTTTCTAACTACTTTTTGTGGTTGG
Source organism: Hecatera dysodea (assembly GCA_905332915.2). NCBI lineage: Eukaryota > Metazoa > Arthropoda > Insecta > Lepidoptera > Noctuidae > Hecatera > Hecatera dysodea. The sequence continues at coordinate 6,540,962 of HG995303.1, forward strand.
CAACGTTACTGCTGTGTATAGAGTCTTGGGTTTGATTCCCGGATCGGGTAGGATGTTATTGGGTATTCTCAGTACGAGGCTGGATTCTGGATTTGTGCTCGTCTCTGATAGCGGATTCCCGCTGCCTCCAGCCGGTCACCGGTCCCCTCGTAGGAGGTGTTCCAATGTTACGTCTTTCGATACTTGGTTTTTAATCACAAAAAAAAATAACTGCATTTACAAAGATGCATAACTCAGTTCTCAAAAACAAGCAACTGTAGTGTAACGTACTCTTTACTAAGAACATTTTATTAAATTCTAGATTTCAGTAATTACTGTTTTGCTCAAACTTATGTACATTTGTGTACTAAGTTACGTTTGATTTGCATACGAAGAAGAACGATTTAAGTGGATTTCTCTATACTTTAGGAACTTTACTGAGAATATTTTATACAAAGCTGTGTTTGAATGTTTCTGTTGAGTTCTTTGGTTTCTAAGGAGTAAATAATTTCTTTGAAGTTTAGAAAGTTCATCTCACTTTGGTACGGGGTCCATAGCTTAATATGCTGGTGGATATTTTAACTTATACAAACAAATATGGTACCTATCAGAACGGTTATTGAGAAGCTTCGAAAGTTCTTCTAAAAGTTACACAACATATTTTTTTTTAATGGAGGTAAATCCAACTAAAAGTAGATAATATTAAAGTTTCTGCATTAGCTTAATGAACTACTAGCATATACACAGTATACAGCTTCTACTAGTGGATTAGGCATAAAATTATTGTGTTTAGTTATGGAACGTGTGATAAGTAGTTGTAATTAGTTGAATAAGTTTTCAACACCTAATGGCTTCATTTCAGTGGACTATTGTTTAATCTGTGACGGGTCCATTCTCCGATGATTGATTTGTACAATTTAAATGCCTTGCCTTAGTGTATCACAATTTTATACCTACATTGGTTTATTTTGTCTTGTCTCCTTAATTCGAACTATTAATAATTGCACTAGAAAAGGTATAATTTACAAAATATATACATATAAATGTACAAGCGGCGTAAAAAGTGGGAAGGGGAAGAACTCATATGACATCGAAAATTTCATCCACATCACTGTCAACGGGAAAAGTGCCCAGAATACTGGCCGCATTGCCACATTGAAAGCATAGCCTATTCGTTGACTTTGCTTTAGTGAATAATTCAAATAAACTCCAATCCGTTTAACTTTTCGGAACGTTAGCATTCGCTCGCACATGCAGTCTCAATTCATCAAAATGTATGGAAATAAGAGATGTTTTTGACAGATTACGACTAAGACCCGTAAGCGAACGTTCTTTAAAAATACGGCTCTATGATTTTCTACACCGAACTTTGGATTTGGTCAATAACAAACTTAATTAAACGAAGCCACGCTATCTAAAGATAATTAATAATAGCCGGATTTATCGGCTATTTAGTGGTTGTATTTATTGCCGAATTCCATGTCTGACCATAAACTACAAGGGCCATGATCTTGTGAGCTTCGGTGTTCTAATATTCTGTGGTTCGGTGTTTATTATGCGCTTAACTCACGAGCGTAAGTTTCTGTTAAGTTACAACTATCAATGTGTTGATAAACTTCCCGGAATGTAAACTTCTAATTGATTGAAGCCTTTAGAGATTTGTTCAGTTCATTTTAGTAGGAACTGAACAAATATTTCTGTAAATGTTCACTTTTATATTTAAAAAAACAGCTGCTTGGGTCGATATTCGAGGTTAAGCATCGCTTGCTTTAGTTGGCTCGTGAATGGGTGATCAACCATTACATATTGAGATTTTTCCATGCTGCATGAAGCACGAAATGTTATTGTTTTTTTAAGTTTCTTTTTATTTGTGTCTATATTATGTGTATCTCTATGTGCCAAATAAATTTATCTTCTTTCTTTCTTTCTTTCTTTCACGAATGCTGAATGGAGTCATCGTTCTCAGTTGTAATTAACAAATCTTTGAGAGTCGTAACATTTTTTTATTTGACTTAAACAACAATCGATCTTGTCTTAGCTCTAGATAAAATCATATTCATCAGGGATAGCAAATTTTCGACAAACCAAAAATGTATCCATTTCGATGATCGCTGTCGCCGATTAAACGTCACTGTGTCTAGAGCCTTTTCTTTGGATGAGTAATCATCAAATTCCCCCACTCTGGGTGGATTTGAAGGGAGTGTCAGACTCTTCCTGACTAAAACCCACCCGTGTTCCTCCTGCCCTTTGCGCTTCAGGGCCGCGGTGACTCTTGCGAACAAATTCCGTAACCCCAGGAGGCACTGACCCTATGGGCCCCGTTTTCCTATGGGGCCCAGTCTTTGTGTATAGAGCCTCTGTTTACACAAACAGGCAGATCCACAAATTATCCTCATTAATAGTTAAAGCATGTTTACTCCAACATGGCCCATCTTCGTCGAGTTCTGAAAGTGTAAATAGGGCCATTACTCACCGTGTAGGCTGGTTCGCATAATTTATGCGTCCGTCCCGGAATAAGGCCTATTTGTCTACAGTAGGTACTAATCGGCGTATTTTGTGTTGTAAGCAATGTCGTCGATCTTATAGAGAGACTCATATATAATGACAATATCCCATGTCAGTTTAATAGGGGAATCCCTGTTGACACCTTTCTACTCGTATTTGGGAGCTCTTACTCCTCTATTGTTAGCTATGACTAATTACGTTACGGGTTCCAGTCGAATAGTTTGTTCGAAACTCGTAGAGCTTCATTGTTTACGCGCTTTTTCAGAACTTATGACTGTTGATTCTGGCTTTCAAGAGTTGCATTGTTAATAAATAGTGAAGCCGGCTTGTCAAAAATGAAATATTTGGTGTGCGTCTATGATAATCTTAGATTACTGTAGCTCGTAAGAAGGTCGACCCATTCTTCTGTACTTTTAGAGGATGGGTCGGTATTTCTGGCTAGGAATATCTTCCATGTAACGGACACGCAGATGAAATGTCTCAGGAAGAAAACATTGAGTTTCTGACACTGCTAGGGCATTACAAAGGCTGTGGATTATAGAAAGTGCTACCGATGTACTTTCTTCTATTAGTAAGTTTTGCCGTCTTCATTTCATTTGTTTAAGATGAAACTCGTAGGAAATACAAGTGCGAGTTTTGGACATTCATAGCAGACTTAATTTAAATAAATATATGTAGGTACAAATTAAAATTAAAGTGGATATGAAAATAATTTTTGTGTATATAAAGTTGTTAACCACAGTACGCAAAAACTCATTTCAAAGACTTAAATTACTCATCACAATTTTCATACCATCATAAAATGTAAAAAAATAATTTCTGCCCTCCAAATGCTAGCGTAAATCCCCAACATAATGTATCTAGCGGCAAAACCTGCTTTCGGAGGGTAAAACGGAAGACGGCCGAGCACCTAGTTCCGGCGCTATACCGCCAATTAGACCCGCGGGCGGATCGTAGCGCCACGTACTGGTTTGCACTGGATTGTGCTAGAGTAATCTGGATTTGGCCAGATTTTTTGTTAGTGTTGGCAGTTTTTGGTAGTGTTATTTCCACTTTGATTTCAGTATTTGAATTATTTTTGTGAAATTGTTTTGTTCTTTTTTGTTTCGTTACAAAAATTATGTTACTGACCTGAAAACTATTATAATGTTGACTCAACAGCAATCAGAGAGCAAAAGCTATATCATTTTGTATTGGCTTTGTACTGGCTCTCCGGAATTTTTTTTATATTAAATAACTTTTTCCAAACAATGTAAAACTCAAAGCAACGCTAACCTATTTCAAACGGCAAGGTTACAAAGCGTTCATTCATAAATTTTCAGGCGGGTGGGTGTACACATCTATCGGGTTTGAAACAGGGCGTATTGAACTGTAAGCACGGCCAAAACAGCCAGTTTGAAACACGGGCCGGCTCGTGTCCAGCAACAATTCGGCTAGCTGTCATTATCTGCCTAGCCTTTTTCCAACTATATTGGGGTTGGTTTTCAGTCATACCGGATACAGCTGAATACCAGTATTTTACGTGGAGTGGCTGCCTACCAGAGCTCCATAACCGATTAACTGGGTAACATGGTACTTCTTCGCATGACTGGAGTCAGATTTAGTGGCTTCTGACAATCCGTAACGACTGCCAAAGATCTACAAATAACAACTGAGATCAACCGGTAAACGGCAAGCTGTGCTGACCGGAAATTAAGTCAACGGTTTTGCAGATATCCTATGTGAGGGAAAGATGAGAAAATCACGCCAATTCTCGTACTTAATGAATGTATACTTTTAAATTGTACTGTGAGACTTGAAGGTGTTTTTGATAGTTTGTGACTGCGTTGCGTATGTGCCTTGAAATGCGAGAATAATTCCGAATGTGTGTGTTTTTATATAATACTTGATTGGAAGAATTTTTAACGATTAGCTGTGCTGTGCTGCACATCTACGCGACAAAGCGAGGAGAGTGTCGTTTACAAATAACTAAGCGCGCGCGCAGCACTCAAAAGTCTCCCGCCACTGTTTGGCCCAAATAAATCAATGTTATGGTGTATGAAAATCTACATGACCTTATTTTAATTTATTTTGAATATGACAGGCATCAGAGAAAATACGTGACGTAATGCGAAATTATCATTCAGTTGTTTCCATTTTGTTCGCGAATATATCCGAAGAAATGCGACACTATTCGATTTGGATTATGTCCCAACACTATACGTCAATACTAGGCTTAACCTGTCACAGCACGTGACGTGACAAATAGTATTTGTCACTCCGCTCGGACAATGGGCTCAATGTCAAACACAATTTGTAAAGAGGATACAGGACGCTGCATCGACATTGTTTGATTAGTAATTCTCTTAGCTGTATAGGCTTTTCATTAGCTAATGCTCTAAAGACACTAGGGATTGCTTTAGTGAATTGCAATGCAAAATTGAGCTTTCTAATTGATAGATTTGTTTGAGATTGGGTAAACGAGTTCTTATAAGTGAAGTACGAAATTGATATTTGCTGTAAATTGTGTAATATATAAGCCAGCCGCCTGACCACGAGCTAAGCGAAGATAGTTCAGCTTAGCAAACAAGAATAAGGTAGCTACTTAAACATTGTTTCATAAACGGGACCTCATTAAAAATACTCTTCCTTTTTCAAAAATAAGAATCACCAAAATCGGTTGAAAATTGGCGGAGTTATCGCTGAACAACTAAATTAAAAAATAACCCCACTTTAATTGACAACATTCTCCTTTTTGAAGCCATTTAAAAATTACCGAGCTAAACTAAAATAACTAAGCTAGCAGTTTCTTTTGCAACCCGTGTTAGACTACATACTATATATAGATATTTACGTTACAGGCGTTGTACTTCACAAAATAATAATGTTTTAAGACGCTATTTCTACCCTGGGCATGAACAAAGTAAGGTTCTACGTTACAGTAACATGTTTTTTTAATAGGCAGCCTTTGTAAAACTCGTTACCGTACGTCACAAAAAGGTCCCGGCTACCAATTTCCATTACATCGTTTACTTAACCTTTATGTCAAACCCGTTTAGTTCCGAAACCACTCACATAGCGCTGTGTCTATGTTATTCATCCTATAATGGTGTACTGAGCCATTCTACTTTTTCGAGGGACTGTTGACAAACACTGTTATCTCTACTAATATTATAAAGAAGAAATATTTTTTGTTTGTTTGTAGCTTCAAAAATACTGAATCGATTCCAGTACCACATTTTTGTGCAGAATTCCCGCGGGAACGTGGAACGTATCTAGTAAACATATAAAAAATCAAAAACCTTTACCCATTGCTTTATATAGAAAGAAAGAAATCAGCTGTCATCACATCTTTACCTTTCCACCACCATTAGTTGACTTTTTCATGACTGGGACTAAGATTGCCTTTGTACCTTATTACATGAAGTGTTAATACTGAATAAGTTTTAATTTTTTTGTTTTATTTTTTACTAGGTGTTCGTTTTAGTGTTTACGGTTATCGGGAGTCCCAGGTAGATTCCAAGCCATCGTAGGCGTGGGTCTGCGGATGGCGAGCTATGGGTGGCTCGCCGTCCGATAAAAACCAGGCCGATTTTGACAGCACACGCACACTTCAAAGAAATGTCAGCAAAAAAGACGGGGCTCCATAGGGTCAGAGTTTGCTATGCTATGCGGAATTTTTCCGAAACAGTTTTGATAAAAAAAAAAATACCGTGGCCCTGGAACGCAAAGGGCACTAGGAGGAGCATGGGAGGGTTTTAGTCAGTAAGACTCTGATGCTCAGCCCAGAGTGGAAGAAGTCATTTGATGATTTTCTATCCAGGAAAAAAGAAAACGGTAATATGGTTTTGTTTCGTAAGCGTAGCCCTATCATTGAAGACATAGAAATTACTTTCGGGTAAGAAGGGACGGTTTAGGGGTAGTATCGTTTAAATATGGCTTCTCAAGAAAGTCTCGCTTTAGTATTTTGAGCCACCGATCAGTGTGATTGGGCACCGACCAGAGATAAAGTTGTTCTTGGAAATAAAGCAAAGCCGCCAGAAATTCCTATCGGCGAAGATGACGATGAACTTCAAAACGAATTTTCGTCCCCAATTCAACCTTTTTTGAAGCTTTGAAAATTACTACCTAAGTGCTAAATTCTTAATCTTAAAATTTAAAAAAGTTGATCCACAAATATATGAACCGTGGTCTATTACAACATGGTCTGCCACGTGCGATTCAGCCTTTATGGTTCCGAATGTACGTCGGAAAAACGTGTGTCTATCATTTTGTCCGCATGTCACAGCAAATTTCCTGCGAATCTATTGAACCGATACCAGCCCTCATCTCCAAAAATACTTAGCCTATATTTTTATGCTCTAATGCTTCTTTACTTATATACTAGCAGCGCCCCGCGGTTTTACCCGCGTAGTTCCCGTTCCCGTGGAAATATGGGGATAAAATATAGCCTATGTTACTCGTGAATAATGTAGCTTTCGAATGGTGAAAGAATTTTTAAAATCGGTCCAGTAGTTTTTGAGCCTATTCATTACAACCAAACAAACAAAGTTTTCCTCTTTATAATATTAGTATAGATTACAGGAATACTAAAAGAAGTCCATGATTTCAAAGAACATGTTAAAAAAAATGCGTGCGTTTTTTGTCAGTTCAAACTTCATAAAGTATAGCGATACTCGTAGATCAAAACACAATGAAATATAAATGACATTGAACTATATAACTCCCTATATTTCTCTAGTTGTGCCTGTTAGGCGAACACTAATACCTACTACAAAGAGCCCTTAGGTGGCGAGAAACGCAAACACTAACTAAGAACACACTGCGAAACTTTAGGGTTAACAGTCGGCTGACCTTGACCTTGAAACGGTTAGATTGTTGAAAACACTTTTTTATGGCACAGTACATAGGTATGTGATGAAAAGGTTGTTTATTTTTTTGGTAAAGAAGTACCATCGTGTCAAAGGATGATTGAAATCATAGAAACAGATCGGGTGAGTTGTACTTATTGGTAATTTGGTTTTGGATGGAAGTTCCTACTCATAAATATTAGGAAACAAAGAAACAAAACCAAAAACACTGTCTTCCGAAATAAAGGTTACTTTATACTTTGTAATATTCTTATTTGGAAGTCAGTTACATCATCATCTGCCTAGCCTTTTCTATATTGAGGTTGGTTTCCAGTCATACCGGATTCAGCTGAATACCAGTATTTTACGGTGGAGCGGCTGCCTACCAGACCTCCACAACCCATTAACTGGGTAACATGGTACTTCTTGGAATGACTGAAGTCAGATTTACTGGCTTCTGACAATCCGTAACGACTGCCAAAGATCTACAAATGACAGCCGGGACCGACGACTTAACGAGGCAAGGAGGAAACTCGTTATGTTGAAATGGTCACCCATCCACAGACCAACCTTGGCAAGCGTTGCTTATTCTTGAAGATTGACCCGTGCGGCTGATTGGAAGTCAGTTACATAATTTGTCCTTTTGAAGTCACAACACCTCATTCTCTCTTATCTGGATTTTAGTGTTTCTTATAAATTCGGGATGAGAGAGAATGACGATGACTTCGAAAACAAGTGAATATTGTATCCAATTTTTCATTTAGCGGGCGAGTAAAGGTCATAGCCTACTTACACGACTCTGCTACCACCTGACTTATAAAATATTATTCAAATATAAGCTTTAAGTCGTGGCCTTGCGATAAAGTTTATATTGACAATATAAATTAGCAGACAACTCAATGTCAGCAAGCTTCCCGCCATCAGACTGCTCGGTAGTTGACGCTTCGCTGGCCACACGTTGTAGACGAGCGGCCGGTGCGGTGTCCACGCGCTGACGCTGACTGCCGCCGCGGCGCCGCTCAGTTGGTAGACTGAACGTCTGCTAGCTGTCGATGCGGCGACAGCTGGGCGTCTGCTACTGCTAGCAGTCAACGAGTGGACCGGCAGCAGTCGTTTTAGTTTAGGGCGGTGTTGAGTAGGAGCGGTGATGGAGCAGAGTCGTGTAAGTGGGCTATGACCTTAAAGATCCTAGGTCCTATTTACAGTGCACGACTATGCATGCAGATAATTATATCCCCTTAGTTCTATCTTACCTAGTTGGTATGCATCAGAAGTTCAGCCAGTAACTGTGTTAGTTACACTTTGATCTTGTTTCCTTTGTTCTAAGTAGTAAAAACATTAAAGGAACTTGGCTTTGTGTTCTGTTGGTTACCGATGAGATTCGGCTTTGTTTTTGATTTACTAGTGCAATATAATTTTTTCCTCCAATGAGGCTCCACTCATCGTAAAAGTCTATACGAAAACTGGCTTGAAATTGTTATAAAGGAACATGTTTTTTATAACATACCAAGCGAGGGAAGTTAGTAGTATAAGGGACTTAGAAGCGTATCATTCTCTTGTCACCACAGTTTTTTTTTAATCATCTGTAGAAAAAAAAACCAGGATGTAACACCAAAACTAAAAAAAAAAACTGTATTGTAGCCTCAACATCTAGCAAACGTAAATTACAATGAACTATTTTCGTTTGTCATTTAGCAGTAACGTAAAATTATCGGTCCAATTGTCTTAAATATATTGTTGAAACCAACGAGTACATCAGACACAACACTCGAATTCGTCTGAAAATCAACGATGAATAAAAATATTCAAAGGACCGCAACTGCGGTTTGATATTAACAAATTAATTTTTATTCTTTTCAGCTAGAAAACGTGAATATTCAGCCTATAAGAACAATATAAAGTGTTCTGCGGTCGTACCATGACGTCTTAAGACGTGAGTCTTCTGAGCGAGAAAAAGGGATGGAGCTATATAGGGTGTATAACTCTATCCCTCTTTCTCGCTCGGAAGAGTCACGTTTAAACACCTCATGGTACGCCCGCAGGTCTCCTAAAGGCTACGCAGACGACAGAATTTCTGTGCGACCACTTCTGCAGCCCTTTAAGTCTGCATTGGTTTTGAAATTCAATCAATTTAGCTTGCCCTCGGATGGGCATAGAAACATCGAAAGTAACTAACCCTCAGTCACCTTTTGAAAGTCGATAACCCACCTAACTAGGTAGGTATCCACTTTAGTGATTGCCCATAATTGTTATGTAGGTACTGCCGCTTAGTTTACATTGATTTTTTCAAAATGCCTGTCGCATATTCCTTAGATTTTTGGTCGAAAATAACACGACTGTACAAAAAGTCTACAGTCTGTTAACACCCTTATCTATGCGGAAACAGGAAATCCCACGACGCGTGCCGCTTCAAGGACGTGATCTTCCTTCCCCTCACTGTCCCCCTTCCCGTTATTTCCTCGTTTTATTCTCTCTGCCACCGCACTACTGCTGTTTCCGTTATCCTTGGGTTACAGGGTTAGTGGGACGGACAAATAGTGTGGCCTCAGCATTATTTTATTTCGTAGTTCTCTTTTTGCGTTTGATAGTTAGGTACTTTGAATTTAGCTTTTAGTATGGACGAGGTGGTGTTTATTAAATAAGGTTTTTATTTATGGGATGAACAGGGATCAATTACAAGAACAACTACAATTTGGTAATGTAATTAGGTATTACAAAGCTGATAGTTACGTTAATTAAGCTGAGATTAGCCGCCTACATTAACTACAGTCAATAAAAAGTAGCTTAAAAATAAAACGAAATTAGTATCAATTACAAAAATGTCTACCGTCGCGTCGGTTTATAATAGTTAATGATTGTTCATGCCCAATTTATGCCCAAATTTAGCACACCAATAAAAATAAAAATGGATCAAAGAGTTCTAACGCACCTGTCAAAACTATGCTGCAATTTGCATAACTGTCAGACTGGAATAATAAAACTTTATGGAATCTCGACATTCGATGCAGGAAATAAAATAAAAAGTAGGTTGAATATCGATAGCCAATAGGAATAGAAACGTTGAGGTTAAAATAACTGGCGAAAAGCTATGAGATTCAGAATTTTTGTAGTATCCAGATTTACTATTAGATCTGTTTATTTTGATTTGAAGGTGACACAGCAATTTTTTTGCTGAGGGAAAACGAACATGGAATAGATATTTTTTTCTGGGAAATAAGGGTATTCGCAAGAGAGTTAAAGAAAGTTCGCATTTGCATATGTCTCGCATTCTGTCTAAAACCCCTCTAATTTCCATACGTTTGATAAGTGACCTGTATTTGAACTTTTTTTTTTTAAATGAGTAGTTACAAGAAATGTCCTTCAGATCCCAGTTAGAAATTGTAAGAATATTCCAATTGTGTTCAAAAGTATTTCTGAAAATCTGCAAGACATTGTTTAGCTGATTTATTCTGAATAATTTTCATGTTTTTCCTACCTCAATAACACATTTAACCACTCAAAGTACCTATTCATATTAATAAATCATTAATTAGTCACCAAAAGTATTAAGCACTACCAGCTTAATACATTTTTAGTGAGAACCCATTATTTAATACCTAATTATGTAATTTATTCAATATCGACGCTCTGTAATTATCGGAAAGCGTTTGCTAAGGTATTCAGTACCTAATAGCAATAGCGCACTGAAAGATTTTCATAAAAAGTAAATCAAGATTTCCACGTAAAATACTGATTATAATAGGCTGCTGCATAAAAGCAATATAAACACATCAAAAGTATCTAGGGATCAACATATATTTTTGCAATAACTTTTCTCCTGATTGATATTAATTAAAATTTTCTTTAAGGATTCATCAAATAAAGTGTTTTCGTTTGTCACAGTAACGATAAACCAAGTCACCTTTGCATTAATAAAGAAATTTGCCATTTTCCTAATAAAGGGATTTTTGACATTTGAACCACTAACATTAAAGTTCGAAAAAAAGACTGAAATAACAGTTTTCTTTAAAATTTTATTGGGTAACTTAAACAATTAATAATCCGTGTTTCTACCGCGAACACTAACAACACAAGAACATCGGTTTGGCATACTCAAAATGAGTTCATCCAAATCACGCTGTGGAATGGCCGCCCATGTTCGTTGCAACAACAAAAAAAGGTCTTCTTGCGACTGGATACCCTCCATATTCGGCAGAGCTCTTCTCTGTAGCATATCCCATGCATGCTCAATCGGGTTCAAGTCTGGCGACTGAGCAGGCCAGGGCAGGACATTGATGTTAGCTGCGGCGAGAGTCTGTCTTACAACTCTTGCGGTGTGCGGTCGTGCATTATCATGCATTAACTGAAATAAGGGACCGATTTGCACTTGTAGAGGAACGATGACGTCTGATACAATCGTCTCAGCATAAATTTGAGCGTTGAGGTTGCCTCTGATCCAAATCAACTCAGTTCTTCCGCCGATCCAAATACCCGCCCATACTATGATGGTTCCACCACTATAAGGATGGACTTCCTGGCAGGATTTTAATCGCTGTTGGCGTCCAGGGGTTCTCCAGTGTCGTATACGTCTTGTATCCGGTCTCATACCAAAACGAGACTCATCAGAAAAGCACACGAAACGCCATTGTTCTTCTGCCCAATTTCTGTGTTCAAGAGCCCATTGATATCGAATCCTACGATTGTGCATTGCTATAGGTGGTACCCGTAGCGGTCTTCGGGAATGAAGGTTCACTTCATGCAAGCGGTTTCTGACTGTTTGGTCGCTAATTAAGTTCCCTGAAGAGTGATGAAGCCTCACGGCTAACATCATGGCGGTTATTGTTGGAGCTCTTCGAGTTAAGATTTGAATGTATCGGTCTTGTCTCCGTGTGGTGCAGCGATACCGTCCTCCATGGCGCTCAGCCAAGGTAAGCGAAGAGCTCTGCCGAATATGGAGGGTATCCAGTCGCAAGAAGACCTTTTTTTGTTGTTGCAACGAACATGGGCGGCCATTCCACAGCGTGATTTGGATGAACTCATTTTGAGTATGCCAAACCGATGTTCTTGTGTTGTTAGTGTTCGCGGTAGAAACACGGATTATTAATTGTTTAAGTTACCCAATAACATTTTAAAGAAAACTGTTATTTCAGTCTTTTTTTCGAACTTTAATGTTAGTGGTTCAAATGTCAAAAATCCCTTTATTAGGAAAATGGCAAATTTCTTTATTAATGCAAAGGTGACTTGGTTTATCGTTACTGTGACAAACGAAAACACTTTATTTGATGAATCCTTAAAGAAAATTTTAATTAATATCAATCAGGAGAAAAGTTATTGCAAAAATATATGTTGATCCCTAGATACTTTTGATGTGTTTATTTCTGTGTAGGTAATAAAGTTACCCAAATAGTCCACACGCGCAAAATCAATAGCTACATAAAACAAAAGAGTACTCAATGAGTTGAGCTATTTAAATTGGCGTGTGGTGACGTCACTGGATATTATGTCACTCGCGACATCCTGCCATGGACACGAACGAGCACGAACGGGATTATTTCGGTGACATTCGTCATTGCTCGCGCCGCGCAAATCTGCATTGACAGCTCGCATTCGCGCGGGAAATTGACAGCCATTTTGTTTTATTGCTTTCTTTTGATGTATGTTAGCAGAGAATCGGTTTACGGAAATGGTGATAGTTTTATTATTATGTAATGAAATTGAAGAGATTTTAAGAGTCTCAAATTGTGTGATGACATTTCGTAATAGGGGGAAACAAATAGTAATAAAATGATTTATTTATTCCGGTGAAAAACATTTTGCGATCTTTCTTATTGCGACATCGTGGCTCATAAAAATACTGCGATTTTGTCGCTCTCACAATTTTATGTTCGCTCTTTATCGTATTATGATAATTTCATCATCCGCGACAGCTTTTTGCTTTCAAACCTAAATAGAAAACGGAAGCTAACAAAAACATCCCGAACACAACAAAATAGAACAACGATCTAAAAACCGGAGTAACTTTTGAAACCCGAACCCCGATTCCTTCTAGCCTGTCACGTAATGGAGTTATCTATATACACGTCAACACTACATACAAGAGAAATGGGACACCCAGAAAATGGACTCGCCCGAACAAACGACCTACCTACTTTATTAGATTTCGGTCGCCCAACCCCGACACTGTCATCGAACAGTACATAAAAATGATTGATAATCTATCAATCTTTATACCGTAGAGCATGAATGCCCGCACTAAAATGTTTGGTTGAAAGATTTATGTTTCTGCGTGATTGAGTAGAACAAAAATATTGTTGAAAGTATTTTGTTGTTATCGTTTTTCTGGTTCAAAGAACTGGGAAAGTAAATACCATTCTAGACACATAAATATGTACCTATAAAATAAAGCCGTTAATACTTTTTCTTCCTTACGAGGTTGAGTTTGGCAGAATACGAGCTTTCCATTGCCGTCAAATACAATATAAAAACATTTCTTTTCGTCGCCTGTTAACACGGGAACGTCAAACAACAGAAGGCCTCTACTTGTTTACGTTGCGGAAATCAATGAAAATCAGCGATGTATGAAGCAAATAGACTTTGGAGCGTTTGTTTGGCATTCAGTCAATATTATTAATCTATTCTTTTGACGGTTTCGTGTGAGCAATAAAAATTGTTTGTCGTTTGCGGCTTGAATCATTACGTCAGCGTCATATTTTCTGAAAGTCGTTTCAACTGTACCTAATTAATTAGATAAATATTTTAAGCATAATATATTATTTTTTACCTAATTACCCTTAATTGCCTTTATGCTAATCACTAGCACAATCAGTAAGTACCTAACAGCGCCGTAATTACACAGTAGGTAGTAACTATTTAGTAATCTGTGACACAGTTGAGTCCAATCGGATAAGTCCAAATTTCATATCTCCATCCAGTAATCGTAGTATTTATTGGCTTGAAACATTGTACCGGACCTCTGGAGGTCCGTTTTATCTTCTGTTAAAATGCCCATTTCATTCAGTGCCCCTGAAAATTATGTATAACTTAATAACAAGGCCTTTATATGAGACCCTTTTTGAGCTATGGCCTGTATTAAGGATTATATGGCGGTAGCCGGAAAATATCATATCGTATGAAGGAGAAAATGCATGTAGTTCATTGGGTTTTGCAGTTTATTTGATCCAACGCGATCAAATAAACTACAAAACCATTGTTGTTTTTCCTTGGTTTTCATCCTTTGTTTTCCAAAATATATATATAGAATTATAACTTATAGCGAGCTTTTACTTACAAAACTTTTATTAACTAATATCTAAATTAACATAAGAACATTATCAGCGGACAGTTTGGCGCGGACTTCTAGCTCAGACGCGGAAACGCGCGGGAATCTTTTTGGAACGCGCGGGGCGCGCGTGACGTGATTGGCCAGCGGCCCGATCTCCGCTATCATTGGTCGAGGCGTCGCGGTTTACGCGCGAAGACGAGTCGACGAGAGCGGGAAGATTTGAGTTGGGGTGTGTTTCGTTACACGCGTCCGTTATACCCTCCCCCTCCGAGTCACTTAAACGTCCCGTAGGTGGCTCGGCACAAACAGTTTGAGAACGACGGGGCCGTCCACGGAGACGCCGAGGCTGCACTGGAGCTGAGACCTGACCTGACGTGTTACGGTAAGGCTTCAAGTCAGAAGCATGAAACTTTCCTAACAGCTTCGAATTCAAATCAGTGACTTCGTAGGTAGTAGGACTAACTATTTTACTAATACGATAGGGTCCATCACGTTTCGGCATGAACTTACGGGTCCTACCCTTAGAAGCGTCACTAAGCAGATGAGTGGTGATAAAAACGAAGTCACCCACCTGGTAACCTACAGTCTGTCGGGTCTTGTCAGCTTGACTTTTTCGTTCATCCTGTTGTCGTTCTACATTATCCCGAATAACGTCCCAATTATCTAAGAATCTACGGAGATACGGAGTAATTTGGGGAAGGAAATTCTCTTTATCCAATATTGCCCGCAAATCATGCTGTGCATCGAATGGCGTACGCATCTCCCTTGCAAACATCAGTTGGGCGGGACTAACTCCCGTGGTAGAACAGGTGGCGCTATTCATCGAAAATCGAATGGACGATAGAAACTCGGGCCACTTACGATGGTTATTACGAACTAAAATCGACAGCTGTGTACGGAGGTCCCGGTTTTTCCGTTCTGCTGGGTTCGCCTCAGGATGATAAAGCGGTATGAGGTTTTGTTGAATTCCTAGGATAAACATGCACTGTTGCATGGTGGCGGAAACAAATTGGACACCGTTGTCCGATATGATGCGGCGTGGGAAACCATACCTGAGGAAGTACTCATTGATGAGTACAGGCGCACACTTCTCAGCGGTAGCTTCTGTCAAAGCAAACAACTCTACCCACCTTGTGGCCGTATCTTCTACTAAGAGTACCCATTTCTCACCATGTTCGCCTTCTGGTAAGGGCCCGAACAAGTCAATGGCGAGTACTTCTCCACGCTGATTCAGGACGGGTGTCTGCAGGAGTCCAGCGGGCTTCTGGTTGGAGGCCTTATAGCGCTGACACTCTTCACAGGTCTTCAGGTAATCTGAAATGTACTTACGCATCCCAACGAAATAGTAATTTCGGCTGATCCGATTGTAGGTTCGCTCTACCCCTTGGTGACTCCCTGTGGGAGCGTCGTGAAATTCCTTCAGGATCTTCTCGCGCATGGTAAGCGGCACGACGAGCTGTGGCTCTTCAGTGTCAGTGTCCGGGAGGTACCGGTATAGAACACCTCGGTTCATGATGTACCCTCTACCTAACCACTGAGTTTCGTCAGGTTCTTTACCCTCAAGGCTATTGATGATCTTCGCAACCTCGGGATCATCGAGCTGTTCCTTGCGGAGATCTGCGGAACTAGCACTGGGTAAGTCCACGATGACAGTACAGATGTCACAGCTTTCTACATCGGCAGGGTCGTCACATTGAGGACACTGAGGTCGACTCAGGGCATCGGCCACGACATTAGCTTTACCTGGAGTGTACTCGTAACGAATATCGAGAGCCTGTAATTTCATTGCCCACCGAATGAGACGTCCATTAGGCGTTTTTAAGGTTAAGAGCCACTTGAGGGGCTGGTGGTCACTCCTTACGACGATAGGATGCCCATCCAGATAGCCTCTGAACTTATCGGTTGCCCAAACAACCGCTAAGGCCTCCCTCTCAGTGGTGGTATAATTCCTTTCGGCGGGAGTCAGCAAACGACTTGCGTATTCTATAGGTCTCTCCTCAGGACCATCTCCCTGTAAGAGAACAGCTCCTAAAGCATGGTTACTGGCATCTGTTCGCAAAACAAACTCTTTAGAATAGTCGGCTTGAACTAGTATAGGTGCCGAGGTTAACTTGTTCTTCAGAGACTGGAAAGCTTCTTGTTGTTCAGATTCCCACCTCCAGGGCTCATTCTTGCGCGTTAAAACCGTCAAAGGCTGGGCCACTTGGGAAAAATTGGGAATAAACTTCCGGAACCACGAACAGGTCTGTAAGAAAGACTTTAAATGCCTCAGGTCCTTGGGACTGGGCATCTGAAGTACTGCGTCCACCTTAGTGGGATCGGTTTTTATACCGTTAGGAGTGATAACGTGTCCCAGGTAATTTATCTCCGGGCGAGCAAAGAAACATTTCGCTCGGTTGGCCTGTAACCCGAACAGGCGTAATCTGTCAAATACTTTCTGTAGGTCCCCTAGATGGCTATGAAAGTCCTCTGAAATGACTAGGAGATCATCTAAATACGCTATAACGACAACACCTTGCAAACTAGCGCCAGATCGGAAACGATCGATCAACCGTTGGAAGGTAGATGGCGCGTTCTTCAACCCGAACGGCATACGCTTAAAGCGATAAGTCCCGAACGGCGTCACGAAGGCGGTTTTGTCTCGATCTGCTAGACGTACCTGAACCTGCCAGTAACCTGATTTTAAATCGATAGAGGACATAAAACAATGACGTTTCGTGAACTGGAGTAGCTCATCTATGAGCGGAAGAGGATAACTATCCGTTTTGGTGATCGCGTTTAACTTGCGGTAGTCTACACAAAATCGGATGCTATTGTCCTTCTTGGGGACTAAAACAGCTGGAGACGACCAGGCAGACTCGCACTCCTCAATAATATCGTCCTTCAGCATGTTGTCAAGTTCAGTCTTCATCAGCTGCTTCTTTGCAGGTGTGAGGCGATAAGGCGGGACTGAGATGGGCGGATGATCCCCAGTATCAATACGATGTTCCGCGTACGTCGTTGGTCCTCCCCCTGGTCTGAAGATATCATCGTTGTGCTGTAAAAAAGAAGCTAGCTCCTCACGTTCAGGAGAGCTCAGCATCATTCCCTCATCCTCTCTCAGGATCTCAGTAGCGCAACAATTCTGAAGACCAGTTGGATACTCGTACTCCATTGGATAAACCTCCTTACAACCGTTAAAGCGCCATGTAGAAGTACCAAAATTAATTTCCAATCCTGCTGCTTTTATAAAATCAATGCCCAACAAAGTATCAGTGTTGGTGGCATCCGGGAACACATAAAAGTCTACATTAATAATCTTACCTTTAATCTTCACTTCCAGAGTAGTTGACAACATTTGACGCGTTGGTGCTGAACCGTCGGCGAGCTTGACACGCATCGAGCACGACGTGAAAGGCTGGTTACGCTGTTGCAGTAATGCGTAGAGTGAGGAACCGGCGATAGTACCCTTAGCCGCGGTATCAAGTAAACCCCTTCCTTGGATTCCTAAAATCTCAATACCTAAAATAGGCCGACACAGTACGCCGTTATGTAGGGAACCTATCGACAAACAGGTCAATGACCTCCCATATCCGTCATTTTCCGTTATCCTAACCGGTTCATAACTTTTCCGGTATTGTCCCGAAAAATTCATAGTCACCCTACTAGAACTGGAAATTTCCGGGGTCGGTCCCGAAAAATTCATAGTCACCCTACTTTGTGATGGACACTGGCAAGAGAGGTCATGTTTATGTTTACGTCTATAGTTTCGCTTTACATTAGGATTAGCACATAAAACACGATCGCTAGGTAAATTATTTACATACTGACTACTATTACTACTAATAGTATCAACCATAGGAATCACTGATTTGAATTCAGAAAGTGTTTGAGTACAGCTCATCGACTTACCCCTCGTGGACGGCTTACCGGCGTTAACAGCTGCTGCCGCTGCCGGGCCTGCAGGGATCACTGACCGTACGAGCTCGAGAGCGCTAAACGTTTGCCGGGAATTACATTTCGCGCAATTACGTCGCATCACACCGCTCTCGCCGCACCCGTAACACGAGATATTACTCGAACGTGATTCACTATTATAGTTTATCAATTGACACTGATCACTTTCAGTTTTTTTATCGCGCGAGGCAGCCTCCGTAGGCTTATCAGCTGCAGAACGGCGAGATCCAAAGGTTCGCTGTCTCTGTCGCTGCGATGAGGGCCGCGCTGTTGTCCCTGGGGCGGTCGTTGCCGGCGCGGGCGACTCCTGCGGCGCGCGGGGAGCTGCTCCGGATACGGCGGCGGCACTCTTCGTAGTGCCGGCGCGTGAAGTTTCCTTTGTAGATTCCTCGATACTCCGAGCCATTTGGAGTAGAGTACTAAAGTCGGAAAACTCCTCTCGTCGTAATCGTTTCCGGATTCTCACATTTAGTAGCCCATAGATCATGTCACACTTGACCTTTTCGCTAAGGTCACCACTCGGGATTCGCGCTAACTGTGCGCGAGCCTTAGCCACGAACAGCTCCGTCGACTCTGCTCCTTGCGGCTTCGAGAACAACTCGATATAAATCCTGTGAGGAGGTCGGCTGTCACCAAAGGCGCTACGCAGGTGCTGTAGTGCTTCGCCCCAAGTGGATACGCTGGTTTTCGTTCCCTGCCACCACGTCGCTGCGTCGTTGGTGAGGAGCATCGATAGGCCGCGAATAGCGTTTTCGTCACTGATGTTCGCGCAGTCCTTGTAGGCTTCTATCGCATCGATGAACCCGTCCAGAGATTCACCGGCCAATCCGCTGAATCGAGAATGGCACCCGGCGAAGTTTCCTGACATGGGGGGCGATGTTGGTGAGGCCGGCGCGGCCGTAGCCGGCGCGGGCGTAGAATATGGCGACCGGACTTCGAGTACTCTGGTCAGCAGACGCTCGAAGTTGTCGGCTTGCGCTTGCTGCAAGGACGTCATCATGGAGGCTAGGTCACTCGCTGTGATGGACGCCGGCGGCGGCGGCGACTGCACGGCCGCGGACGTGTTACGTCCCGCAGGCCTTTGCGTTGGCGTCATTTCTTCATCGTCCGAATTCATATCGAAGAATTCCGTCTGACAGCGACTTTGCCGTCTAGTACGTGGCATCTTGTACACTCACGAACAGTTTGTAGTTCTATTAACCCACTCGTTGGGCAGCCAAAATATAGCGAGCTTTTACTTACAAAACTTTTATTAACTAATATCTAAATTAACATAAGAACATTATCAGCGGACAGTTTGGCGCGGACTTCTAGCTCAGACGCGGAAACGCGCGGGAATCTTTTTGGAACGCGCGGGGCGCGCGTGACGTGATTGGCCAGCGGCCCGATCTCCGCTATCATTGGTCGAGGCGTCGCGGTTTACGCGCGAAGACGAGTCGACGAGAGCGGGAAGATTTGAGTTGGGGTGTGTTTCGTTACACGCGTCCGTTATAAACTTTAGATTTATGGATTATTGGTTTATGTAGTTGGTTTAGTAGATATTTATTTACTCTCTGCTTCAATACCAACTAACCGCCCTATCGGGTTGGGTACATCTGAATGTTCGCCAATTTAGACCAGCTTGGCGAGTACCGGTTTCCCTCGATGTGGCTGATATGATTATAGTAGAATAATATTATTATTTTATCGCTGGTTTTACTCAAGCTATATTTATATTTCAATCTTAAGTAGTGGATTCATTACATTTCCTTCCCACATTCGCTACAGTTATGTTACCTTGATTTTTTAGGAGTAAAACGCTTTAGAATCAAAATAAATATCTAAACGCAATAATATCTCGCGTTCTTTGAAAAGAATAATTTATTTTAATCACAATACCAAAGAATAATTAATATACCTATTTATTCAACTACTTATACATAATTGTAAAAAACGTAACTACATCATTGAAATTAACATTTTTTTTAGAAATTACTTTATTAACTGACTGCTTATTAAATCTCATGAATTTTATTTTAATATATATAATCATTTTAATAAGGCAGGGTGAATTCGTATACCCACCGAATGTGTCTCCACGTTGTCGTCGTGGTGGGGCTTGAGTGTCCCAATGATCTTGCGAGCTTTCCCGGTAGAGCCACTCATGCCGGAAGGTCGCAAGTGAGGGATCAGACCAAGAGAGACACACGCCTGCTCGCTGCTCTCTGGTACGCGTCTGATCATCAGACGTGACTGTGGGAGCAGCGAGCAGGTGGAGAGGTGAGTTAGGAGAGAGGGCCCTGAGAAGGGGCGGAGCGAACAGGGACCGCACCCTTAAAAGGAAAACATGAAAAACCAAGACGCTTGCAAAATGAGTCCCCAGGTGGGTCCCGACTGTTCAGCGGTCGGGGAATCCCACCCCGCTTCGGCGGGCTGCCCTCCGTACTCTGGGGTGGGCACCAAACGTCTTCCGCTTGCCAGTGGCAACAAGAGCCGAGGAGGCTCCGAGTCATCGTCGTCATCCGGATCTGACTCCTTTAAGGAGCTGATGGCGCACGAGTTTGTAGAGGAGGGTTCGCCTGAGCGCCGGGGTGGTGCGGAGTCGGATTCCGGCTCCGCGCCAGACCTAGTAACGGTCAGCTCGGCGGGCTCTGGATCCGGAAGAGAGGGGGCTGCTGCGGAGAACGGCAAGTTCTTCCGCAAGCGGCCCAGACGGGAGGATACCGGGGGGTCGTCCTCCGAGGGCGAATTTGCCTCCGCCCGCAAAATCCCCACCGCAAGGCGGGGCAGGGGCTGTGAGGCAGGGAGGGGGCTGGCTCCCTCTACCCGGGAGGTGGAGAGTCGGGCCGGGAGGCTGGTGGAGGAGGGGCGTCGCCCTGCAGGGAGCGGTCGTAGGGCTCCCTCTACTCTTCCGCCTACTCTCGACTCCGACGACTCGGAGCCCCCGGGAGAGGTGCGTCCCACGGTTGAGGAGAAGAGGGCCAAGCTGGAGGAGGTCGTGGAGGCCGCGATCCGCGCTGTGGCCTTCAAAAGGAAGCAGTCCTCCAAGCGGGAGGCCATTAGCGCGGCCAAAGCCTCCATAATGGCGGCGGCGGCGGCCAACGTCGGCGGGTCCGGAGAGGCGACAGAATTGCGGGCGGAGGTCGCCCGCCTCGCGGCCGTAACGGAGCGACTCATCGCGGAGAATGAGTCGCTCCGGAGGGACCTGGCTGACATGGCCAGAGCGGCCTCTGAGGGGCCGCAGGGGGGGCTGAGTCCGGCGGCGCTGGAGGGGAGCCAAGTGCTGAGCCAGGTGCGGAGCCTGGTGCGGCAGGAGCTGGCTCCCTTCCGGAAGCAGTTCTCCGTTTTGGAGGACATGGTCCGGCGTCCCCCGCTAGCGGCGGCACAGAGGCCCCCGGGACAGCAGAAGGCGGCTTCGTACGCAGCCGCGGTGGCTGCTGGCCCGGGAACGTCCGGCCAGGCGAAGGCCAAGGCGGGAGCCGCGCCAGCGCCTGTGGCGCCGGCGCCTGCGACGCCGGCGACGACCAAGTCGGCCCCGGCGAAGAGGGGAAGGAGGAAGGCTGGAGGGGGAGTGGCTAAAGCTGCTGCGTCAGTGGCGCCGCAGCCGCCCCCACCCTCAACCTCGGACCCTCCTGCGACCGGGGCCGGGTGGCAGGTTGCTGGAGAAAAGTGGCAGGCCAAAAAGGCGGCCAGGAGCAAGGCCAAGAGGCAGCGGCGGAAGGCCAACGCCATCGCGGCGAGGCTTCGCGCCCCGAAGTCCGCGGCTGTGGTTTTAACACTGCAGCCGGAAGCGGAACAGAGGGGTGTGACGTACCTCGCCCTGATGAAGCGGGCGAAGGAGGCGGTGAACCTCCGGGAGCTGGGCATCACTGGGGGCCTCGGGATCAGGAGAACCCTGACCGGTGCCCGGAAGCTCGAGCTCGCCGGAGCGGAGAGTGGCCCGTTCGCGGACGCCCTGGCCGAAAGGCTGAAGGAGGTCCTCCCCGCGGACGAGGTTCGAGTGTCCAGGCCGACTAGGTGCATTGACATGCGCATAGTGGGCCTGGACGACTCCGTGACGGAGGAGGAGGTTGTGGCCGCCGTCGCCAGGACTGGGGGGTGCTCTGCCGAGCTCGTCAAGGCGGGCACCCTCCGGCTTGACAACACGGGCATGCAAACCCTTGTGGTGAGCTGCCCCGTGACGGCGGCCAGAACAGTGTCGGAGGGTCGAAGGCTCTTGGTGGGGTGGGTTTCTGCGCGGGTAAAACTGCTGGAACCCAGACCTCTGAGGTGCTACCGCTGCCATGTGGGCAACCACACGGGAGCTATGTGCCCCTCGGAGGTGGACCGCAGTGGACTTTGTTTCCGCTGTGGTCAGCCCGGTCATCGGGCCGGCTCGTGCGAGGCCACGCCGCACTGCAGTGCATGTGCGGCTGCTGGCAAGCCGGCCGAGCACTGGGCTGGGGGAAGGGCCTGCGCGCCATCTGCCCCGACCAAGGGCAAGAGGTCCGCCGCCGCCGCCGCCTCTGCCGCCGCCGCGGCTTCCGTCGCCGCTTCTGCCGCTTCTGCTGTGGGTGCTGCGACTCCCGGTACTCGGGAGGGGGCTGAAATGGAGTGCCAGTAATGGTCCCATTTCGGCCTCCTCCAGAGACAAGTCGGCCGCTGTGCTATTGCGCAGTGGCTGATGCCTGTGGACGGTGAGCGGGGGTGGCTCGCCGTCCGATACCAGGCTGAGTCGACGACGCGTTGTGCTTCACGCGCGCCTCAAGGAGCCGTCAGCACCAGAGACGGGGCCCCATAGGGTCGGTGCCTGCTAGGGTTGCGGAATTTGTTCGAGAGAGTTGCCGCGGCCCTGGAACGCAAAGGGCACTTGGAGGAGCACGGGTGGGTTTTAGTCAGTAAAAGTCTGACACTCCCTACCGCTCCACCCAGGGCGGGAGGGGTCATTTGATGATTTCCCATCCAAAAAAAAAAAAAAAAAAGGGTGAATTCGTATGAAAAAACAAAACAAGAAACCAACGCAAAACAAGATAAAAAACAGATTAAACGCAAGTCAAGTGATATTCATTTTGATATACAATTTTCGTTCTCGTTCGCGCAAGTGATTCATTTTTACGAACTCATTTTCATGTTAACTTTTATTAACTCCAATAAATAATATATAATGCTAAACGAAACATACTTTTCGACTCTTACCTACAAGTAAAACGGCACTCAATACAATATTTCCTTTTACACTGAAGTATTATATTATCTGTGCTTTTACTCTATGATTATACTATCGTCACAATGGAAGTTCGGGTAGGTCCTGAACAACCAATAATATTATTGCCGAAAAAAGGGACAAGGTGATCCCCAGACAAACGGATTAATGGTCCAAAACGGTATCGCCCATCCCAATATACGGGACCATTTTTCATCTCACCCTAAAAAGAAAATAAAACGATGACACGGCAATGGCGCATTTTCTTATAAAAATATTGTGTTGTTTCTCGCGGTAGTCGGTGTATTTTTCTATTAAGTTTTTCGTGAAATAACAGGATTGTTATTTATTGTGTTGGAATAAAGCTATCTTGACTGTGGAACAAGTAAAATCACGTTGTATAGATTTGAAATTCAGCCTTTAAAATATGTTTATACGATGTAATTTTCATGTTTTTATAAAGAAACCACATTTTACCTTTATATTATAATACTTTACTATCTTACTGTTTTGTTTCATACAAAAGAGTTAATTGAACTTTTTTGGTTGAATTGATAGGTCTTGTGAGTGAAAGAAAATATTTGGCAGACGTACACGACACTATGAATACATGCCTACTTACATAATATAGGTACTGAAACACTACAACAAGTACCATAGAAGTGAAGCCTATCAAATAACAAACATCTTGATAGAAAACAAATTGGCTTGTATGACGAGTACTACGATATACTTATACATAGTATAGGTATATACCTAATGCATTAGCTATCTATTTCAGTTTCATACCCAAATCCGCCCAGCAACCAATCTTCAGACCAATAAAGCTCTTTGCATTTGTAATAAATAACATAAATATCCATATTTATTTCCATACAATTTTCCAGAGCACTGGTTACCTAATACGTATAATGTAATAGTATTTTATTGATAATAAAAGAGATTATCTGCCATGAGCGGTTATGGCACGGAGTATCGAGATACAGAAGCTTCACTTCAATAGTAACCTTGGAATTGGTTTTTGATTTTTCGCTGTACTTAATTTGAAAAGAAGCAACTGACTATGTCCAACATAAAAAAATTATATACATCTAAATGATCAATGCCGATTTATAGCTGAATACCTAAATGTAGTTAAATTTTGGGTTAAGTAGATTTAATTCTTAATTAATAGCTGCATTATACCGCCGGACAAAGATCGGAGTGGGTAGGTATCCTCGCAAAGCTCATATCGACATAAGAGCATTTACTTAAATAGGAAGGGTAGGGTGGACCAGTTTTTAGGGTTTTGAACCTCTATATAGAAAAACGGAACCCTAACAAAACGAGGCCCCGTACACCATCCCTAGGTAAAGTGTCGATTAGTTGCTTCCTAGTTAACGTTAACTGGCTACTAAAAGTTACGACCATCTTTTTTTCTATTTCGAAACAAAAATAAAGCTTCGAATAACAACCACTAGTTAAGTGGATGACGTAACCAATCATACGTTACATTCGTTCAATACTACGTTAATGTTACTTGTCCAACGTTATTGGCAGATGTGAATTGTCATTTGCGGTGTTTTTGTGTCTGGTTCGGAAAGCGTATTTATATTTACCTTCTTATATTTTTAACTAGGAATCTATAAAATTAAAAATGATAGAGTTTCTAACTTGTCTTTATATAATTATGTATGTATATGATAGGGAAATTTTAGTATCTGTGTGCAGAAAAATATTAAACAGTGCTTGAATATAAACAAAGCCTAATTATTATGTAAACAAAGATTTGATAGTTTATTAGTGAAATCAATTGAATAATGCTTTTTTTAAATTTTGATCTAGGATCGTAGATTCTACTACATGTAATTTAAATTCACGAATTCTAGGTACTCGTGGCGTCGTAGAATGTTCATCCAATGATGATCAATGAAATCAAATATGTACCATTAATGAAATGATGATCAATGAAATCAAATATATCCATTTTATTATTACACTAGCTGTCCGCACAACTTCGTGACTGCTCCGCTCCTATTGGTCTTAGCGTGATGATATATAGCCTATAGCCTTCCTCGATAAATGGGCTATCTAACACTGAAATATTTTTTCAAATCGGACCAGTAGTTCCTGAGATTAGCGCGTTCAAACAAACAAACAAACTCTTCAGCTTTATAATATTACCTTTGAAAATGAAAACAAAATATATAGAGGCGAAACACGTGTCGGTAATGGTGTTGGGTTTTGCATTGCCTTCCTGCATGTGCTTAAAATCCTTGCATTTGCCTAGTAATCTTGCATGTGCATAATATAGCGGGCGGGAGGGAGGTGCATACCTGCAACCCACTAATATTCGCGGAAATTAAAACTAGATATTTTGTTTTCATTTTCAAAGTTAAAATGGATTTCCGCAAAGTAACGCCTGACTCAATCAATTTTATAATATTAGTATAGATTTTCTAAACGGACCACTATAAGTAAAGCTAATTAGTAGATGTTGCGGAAAGGAAGTTACGGGTTAGTCAATATTATAATTAATGCTACTGAACATCGTGAATTTGGCACATGAAGTTACCGCCAGTTAAAGTCAGACTTTAACTGTCGGTTTACTCGAGGATGGTGAAAGAGGCCCTTATATACAAAGGATCACTCAGTTGTCTGTCTGTCTGTCCTGACTATGTGACCGATTCAGTATAAACTTGGCACACATATTTTCTTCCATGACCCAAACATGGAAAATAAATAAGTTTTCAAACTTAAGTCACTTTTGGGGGGCAAATTAGAAAACATCAGATGAAAAATGACCATAGGCCCAATTCTGAAAATATCGACTCTGGAATTTAAAACAAGATACAGATTCTGAAAATTATTTATATTATTATTTATGTACAAGCGTCATAAAAGGTAATGAGCCATTTCTTATTTAACTTTAATTTTAACGAGTGAATAAGTATCCGTTTTCTCCTATTCTGTGGCATTGGTAACAAGATTGTGTACATTTAGAAAAGCAAAAGAAATATAATAATATTATATTTACATAGTTTGTTGAGCTTATTGGATAGAGGATTCCGCGAACTCAGTTTATTGTTTCACATATCAACAGAGATATGTCAGATTCTGTGTATTATTTGATGCAACGGAGATTGTACAGTATTTTCCAGTATAATAAAGAGGATTGAATTCGTTTATAGGGATTTTTCGCTATTTTTATTTTGGTTTTATATTGAGAATATTAACTGCTTTACTAGTTTTTGTTCTAACTAATAGTTTTGACTAATATTAATTTATTTGACCATTTGATCTAACTAAAAAGCATTTTATTTAAATTTATTCACAATTTTATTCCCAAAAAACTACAAAAAATTCCAAAAAATTTGATCCGGTACGTTAAAATACGATTTTCGACTATTCCTTAGTTATTAACTGATAGTCCTCAAATATTAGTTATTTATTTGACCTTTCTTTGGTGACATGGGTGGCGCAATACATTTACTTATTGACTGCTGTGCTGCGTATCGCGGGTACGATTTCCGCTCGGAACAAATATTTGTATGGTCTACAGACAGTTGTTCAGGGTCCGGCTGTTTGTGTATGTGAGTTGATAAACGCACTCACGATACGGGAGATTTTCCTGTACGGGAAAGTTTTTTTTTTTTTAAAAAAAAAACAAATTGCTTAAGCTTAATATTAATTGATAAATGTTCACTAACGAATTTTAGAAGTCCATAATTGCTTACCAATGGGTAACTACGAATAAAACAAGTCACCCTGAGTCATGAACAATTAAACAATGGAATTATTAAGTAGGTACTTTTCTATACTACGTTACCTCATGAACTCATAACTAACAGCTAAAAACATTCCACTAAAACGTTTGAATCGGTTTATGGAACCCATTTTGAATACACCGGTTCAAAACATTTACTTAAATCATAAAGCATAGAGAACATAAAGTGACGTCGCGCAACGGAATCAATTACATACAGCCAAGCTTAATTGGAGGCAGGCGGCCGAGCAAACACGACGTGACCGCCACTAAACGTTGTTTATGTCTAAATCTAGCTAACTTTATGTAGGTAGGTCGTACTTAGCTAGGCAAAGTATAGAAGTCTTGGTAGAAAGTTATTTATAGTCGGGAAAAGCAGAATATTTTCGTTTGGGTAGAAAGTATACAGTTTGGAAAGCGTTCGTGTTTTGAAAGAAAGATAGACCAATATTTATTTAGCATATAGGTACATGAAACAGGCAAGGTACATAGAAATGACAAAAAAAAAACTAAGCGTGTGTCTTACGGCTGGAATAAAAAGGAATTGAAATCCTTTTTGGTACAGTCAGCGACTAACATTGGTGTTTTTAATATGAATTACTGTGCAATAAAAATAATTTAAATCTGAACAAGTCAAGTTAAAAGAATTTTTGAACAGTGTGATTATCTCGTCATTTTGTATTACTTTGGATAAAAGGTAAAGTAACAGTGTTAATAGATTTTTGTCATTGTCATTGTCTGTATATATAATAGTTTTTACTAGATAGAACATAAAATCATTAGAATTGTAACAAGGAACAAATTGAGACGAAGAAGATGTAATGTCACGAGTATTTAAAAAAAAATTGCCTTTCATCATAATATTTTTCCGCGTTATTTCCTTCCAAAGTTACCAACATAATATATAACAAAAACACACCAGTATTTGTCTACGGGCACACGCGCCTAAAACCGTACAACGCGTTTAGTTGCCATAGATTGTAAACAAACACATACTGCCGTCATCTTGACCTAGAGCGGGGTAACAGCCTTTTGAGTCTATTTCGGTACAACACTACCCGGTACTGTTGCGAAACATATGTTTGAACTAGCTTCTGCCAACAGCTTTGTTCGCGTGAATGTTGGAAAGTTCTAAGAAGTGCCATCCTATCCATATCGTTTGGAATTTCACGCAAATTGAATGGCTTTGGGAAGAATTTTTATGAAGCATCATCATCTTAATTTTATTTCGGGTAATGAATCATTGTTGAAGACTGACTGAGCTTCGGTTTCTGTGAAGATATTATTGAGGCGTCGCAAATCAAGTGATGCAATTGCCTGTTGAAAATTCTTTCAGCAATCCACTACTTCAGTAAATATAGAATTAACGATATGATTTTGCGATAGGATTTATTTTCGTTTCCGAAACTGGGCAATATTCTTAAATACACGCAAATTTAAGGTACCTATGATATTGTAGGGAGGTGTCTACCAAAGAAGGCAAAGTTTCTTCAAAATCTGTTTGATTACCGTTGGTATAGCTCGATTCTTAGTTACAAAGATTAATCTGAAAACTCACACCATAAGAATAATTTTTACAATAAGAAATGATTACTGTTTTATGGGACAAGCTGATGCTTACACATAGTCTTGTTGATTTACACACACACACACATAGTAGGTATCCTACCTACACCTATCTTATAAACAATAGGATAGGATAATATAAATGTAAAAGCGGGTTCGTTTGTTACGCTTTCACGGTAAAACGGCTGACTGGATTTGGATAAAATTTAACACCTGGAATCTCATCTGAACTCCACGCAGACGAAGCCGCGGGTCTCTCATCTAGTGGTAAAATAAATCTACATATGAATGTAGCTCGATTTTATTTGTTACAAACCTACCCAACAGCGAACGAAGAATTAAGACATTACCTGACCTATTAAAAACAATAGGTTCTTCCTAAATGTCCATAATAAATCATGCTTGGCGGTACCTGTGCTTCGTAACAAGGATTCAATTTATCATCCCGTTAGATATTAATCTTCGTTACCGTAATTACTATCAAATCTGACGTTAATAAGTAGGCTAATCTGTGAAATTTTCATGGTTACAAGGGTTCGTCGATATTGTCTGCTTTTTTGGCGGATTGTTTAAAGAATGAACGTCTTAAATTTCTGTAGGTTCGATTTAAATCAAGTTAGTGTGGCAAAGTGACCTTGAAATCAACATTAAATTTCTGGAAATAGTATTTTTTCCAAAACTAGTACATCTATCACTGATTGTTTTAAAACTAATTTAATTATATTGTGTATTATGTAGTCTAATAAACAAACTATCCTTTTATCTATCAATAATGTCTTTTGTCAAATGATATTATTTGAGTAAGCATTTGTGTCAGCAAGAGTTGTTGACCAAATCTATTACAATATGAATCATGAGGAAAAACGATTTTTTCTCGAAATGAGACATTTTGTAACAACAAATAAAAATGTTTATTATGTTAGAAAATCATAAGTTTCAGAGAAGAACAAAACAAATCCTCAAACATTTTTAAATTCCGAACCGAACGTTTAGTTTCTCCTTATCTTTATTGTTGTTACACTGAGCTTCGAACGCCCAGAGGCGGATGTATCGCAGTGGAAAATTCGCTCCACATTATGCTATTTATAAATGTGTGTGTATCCGAACGGCCATTGAGATGTTCTATACGTATCTCTCGCATGGATCAGTTTGGACGTATTGTATTTATTCTTGTTTCCTACCTACTAGGTATGTACACGTACATTGCGATGTATTTTTATTTCAGAATTTAATTTCAATAAATTGTTAAAAATATATAAAACAATCTGAAAAATTGAGTCCGTTTGACAGACGGGCTTTACTGACTGAAGATCCTAAAAAAAGGGGAATTAGTCATTAGAATTTTGTACGCTTTCTGTTACTACAAGCTTCAAGGTTACCTCGATTTCAATCTTCTTTGGATTAGAGGACTTCGGTTTTAGAGAGCTGGCGAATTGGTCAAGTATAAGCCGTTACAGTCCCAAATAGTGTTCTCAAATCGACTGACATTTTGGCTGTGTATTGCTATTTAGTACCATGTTCAATATTAGACGATTACAAGCCGAGATTATTCACAATATTACTATGATTTTGCGTGTTATTTATAGATAGACTATCTAACAAAGCTTTTAGTGAGATTTTATCGCCTTTTAACTCAACGTGTTTATGCCAAATAGCCGAATATGTTTTGGCATGACTGGTTATTTGGTGTTCGGAACAGATAATGCACATGTGTTATTTCCTACTATGGTTTCCCAATAAAAGTCACTTGAGATTTAGTTGGGTGAGTTAATAATCAGTGATCGGTGTAGGTAGAGCTGTTTCGGGTCAATAAACTCAAATGTATATTTATTATATACATTAATTTGGACACGACAAGACACCGTGATCTCGGGATTTTAAATTTATCGAGAAAATTTATAAAAAGGGGCTTCTAAAAGGCTTTACATGTTCAAAGAAAATTATATTCTGTGTTAATGTAGTATTTAAGACTTATAGTAAAAATTGATTTCGATTTTACTTTACCTAACCTTATACGTGTGAACAAAACGTACCTTACTTACCACTGTTTCACCACCAATAATATAATTATTTTCATGCATAAAATACCATGTATCACCTGTGACATGAATCTATTTTTACAAATACGTCTAAAAATATTGCCAAACTAAACATGAAGTATATTTTTAAACCCCGAAGAATCTTGGGATCTCAGGCATGTCCATACTATGAAAACATATCGCAAATAGCAAAAATAGCTCGACCTACTCTGATCATTGGTAATAATAGACAAATGGTTATGTGGTTCCGTACCTAGCTTTAGTTATGCGGTTAAAACTTTTATTCATTTTAGCTGAGCGTAATATGATTCCCAGAGGGCTAAGGTGGGGGTGATCCAAATTTCGCCAATTATATTTAAGTCCCATAGATTACGGGCGAGCCTATGGGTGTCAACAGAGCACGGACTCTGTCTGTGGGTTGGCTGGAAAAACTATATGGGAAAACTCGATTACCTACTTTTTACAATCAGGAATCAAATGCTTTAATAAATTAAACAAGGGCGTCGCCTGCATTAGCCAGGTAATGCTCTTAGCACATTTAGATGGGTCTACTCTGTATCTACTAAAGAATTTACCGTAGAAAAGGCCAAAGTAACCAATTAAAGTAGCAGCCTAATTGTATAATAATTTAACAAATTCTTATACAATTAGGCAATCAGATCTATCGCATATTCTTTTATTTTGTAACTTCAACAGTTTTCACCGTGTATTTTACGCTATCAAGCAGCACATTTTTTTAAACAGCAATGTATCTGTATTTGAAGCAATGGATCTGTATTTATTTTACTTTCGATTGAAATTGAAAGAATATGAATAGAATAGAATAGAAAACGTTTATTCGGGACAGACACGTACAAAAAAGTAACAGAAATAGGTAATGCCTAAGGCATTAAGTCCGCCTTTGTACAGTTTTTTTTACTAGTGCATAAAGTTTTAATAAATAAATAAAAATAAGTAATGAAAAAGAAATAGGGGAAATACCGAAAAAGGGTTACCATATCAGCATTTGCTGGGCATCAGACACCCAGTGCTGCTGGTTTTCAGTGACACACGGACGAAGTTAAAAACAATATGTGGTACCTATTATGTGCAACGAAATTCAGGTGCAGGTGCTGTTTTCCCAATTTATGCGCATGTGTGTGCTTTTCCATATGTCTTCTTTGAATTGCCGTCCTATATTTCTTCTATTTCGTCCTATATTTCTTTTTTTTTTTGCCCACAGCAAATATATTTAAACAGCCCAAGATCAGGCCATTGATACATGTTTATAAACAGACGCAGCTTTTCTGTATAATCTATCATTTTCCCGCAAATTGTTTCAGTTGTTCTTCGGGATTTCCGCAGTGAAGATTTAATTTGAATGTTTATTTATGTTCAAAGATCTCCCCATCCCACTTTTATTGTGAATCGAAATGTTTCCATCTTGTATTGGAGTAGGTATGAATGTGGAGTAGTGGTGGCCAAGAGAGCAGTGGTGGCCAGGTGGTAACGGCCCCGATTTAAAAATTGTAAGTCGCGGGTTTAAACCTAGCCAGGCGCATTACTTTGTGTAATTAATTTTATAAAAGTCTTATAAAATTCCCTGAGCTCTCATAGACGTCCAATTTATTAATGCTTTGGTCGCTTTGGTCATTTTGGTTTTTGCTTCACAAAGCGATAAGTTCCTAAGCTTACTCGTAAATACTTGGTGAAGTTATTATAGACGAAGGTTTTCACATACATAATTATGTAGGTGCTGCATCTTTTGATAATGGAATTTGAAGACACGCCTGCTTACCATGTCTTCGTACTCAGTACTTTTTGTGGTTAAGAACAGTGATTTTTTGTATGAACGAGTATATTCATGACACTGAGTAAATGAGTTTCTTTGTTAAGGAGAACGGTAAGAAAACGAAAAGGCTTTTTGATCATTGTCTTAAGAAATGTGTACGCTGTGATCTTCTTACCCTATGAGATGGAAGGTGTCAGTGCCACCCTAGGCAAAGATACAATAAGATAGATGGCATAGTGAGGTTTAAACAGAAATAGGTAATGCCTAAGGCATTAAGTCCGCCTTTGTACAGTTTTTTTTACTAGTGCATAAAGTTTTAATAAATAAATAAAAATAAGTAATGAAAAAGAAATAGGGGAAATACCGAAAAAGGGTTACCATATCAGCATTTGCTGGGCATCAGACACCCAGTGCTGCTGGTTTTCAGTGACACACGGACGAAGTTAAAAACAATATGTGGTACCTATTATGTGCAACGAAATT
The DNA here is from genome assembly GCA_905332915.2 of Hecatera dysodea. Taxonomy (NCBI): domain Eukaryota; kingdom Metazoa; phylum Arthropoda; class Insecta; order Lepidoptera; family Noctuidae; genus Hecatera; species Hecatera dysodea. The sequence goes on from HG995303.1 coordinate 6,574,237, forward strand.
CAGGTGCAGGTGCTGTTTTCCCAATTTATGCGCATGTGTGTGCTTTTCCATATGTCTTCTTTGAATTGCCGTCCTATATTTCTTCTATTTCGTCCTATATTTCTTTTTTTTTTGCCCACAGCAAATATATTTAAACAGCCCAAGATCAGGCCATTGATACATGTTTATAAACAGACGCAGCTTTTCTGTATAATCTATCATTTTCCCGCAAATTGTTTCAGTTGTTCTTCGGGATTTCCGCAGTGAAGATTTAATTTGAATGTTTATTTATGTTCAAAGATCTCCCCATCCCACTTTTATTGTGAATCGAAATGTTTCCATCTTGTATTGGAGTAGGTATGAATGTGGAGTAGTGGTGGCCAAGAGAGCAGTGGTGGCCAGGTGGTAACGGCCCCGATTTAAAAATTGTAAGTCGCGGGTTTAAACCTAGCCAGGCGCATTACTTTGTGTAATTAATTTTATAAAAGTCTTATAAAATTCCCTGAGCTCTCATAGACGTCCAATTTATTAATGCTTTGGTCGCTTTGGTCATTTTGGTTTTTGCTTCACAAAGCGATAAGTTCCTAAGCTTACTCGTAAATACTTGGTGAAGTTATTATAGACGAAGGTTTTCACATACATAATTATGTAGGTGCTGCATCTTTTGATAATGGAATTTGAAGACACGCCTGCTTACCATGTCTTCGTACTCAGTACTTTTTGTGGTTAAGAACAGTGATTTTTTGTATGAACGAGTATATTCATGACACTGAGTAAATGAGTTTCTTTGTTAAGGAGAACGGTAAGAAAACGAAAAGGCTTTTTGATCATTGTCTTAAGAAATGTGTACGCTGTGATCTTCTTACCCTATGAGATGGAAGGTGTCAGTGCCACCCTAGGCAAAGATACAATAAGATAGATGGCATAGTGAGGTTTAAATTATCTTTACAAGTTTTAATGGTGCTATATAACTGTTTATTTACAGGTTAACCTTTCTTACTCTGGCAGATGTAGCGGATTTTTTTTTGTCTATGATTACTCATAGGTAGGTACTTTGTTCTAATAATTCGGTCCTAACTGACATGTAGTACTTATATTTTCAGATTTAACGCAACTTTTTGTTCAATACGCCAAGCGTAGTGTCACTGTTATGTAAGACAGTAGTTATTACTCCACCAGGCGTTTTCGGGGCTGTAAACTTGCGCGGCAATTTATACATAAAGAATAGCAATGTGTTTTTATCGTTTCAAGTTTTCAAGGCAATCAATTTTCTATGCCCATTTAGTTTTATTAAAGTATTCCGGGTCGAATATAGATATATGAATGCATCCATTTGGTTTTCGGTTGTAAAGCCTTTTGAAACTTGTTTAAAATTTTATCTATGTCAGTTCACAATATTTCCCTATTTTGAAAAACAATATATGAAAAATAACTCTCTATTGTTCGTATTCCATCGATATCATGTTGAAAAACGCTTCATTGTATGAATCGGAATATTAAAAAAGCTTTTTGATTTATTTGAATTATAATACGAAAGTTGAAATTGGAACACGGATTAAAAATGTTTACACGCAAAAAATAATAATTCGTGGAATCGAATACGTTCAATTTTGTGCAGTAAATTGTTTTTTTTTTATGGCTATCCTGAAAGGCCAGCAAATAATAAAAAAAAAAGAAATACTTACCAAGCGATATGAGGCCACTGTTCAGCATAGGCAGCTTGATGCTATTGGGGATAGACACCAGGCTGGTAGTGCCTGAGGTCCTAAAGTCCTTTTTCTTCGGCTTCTTCTCCATGTCGTATCTCGTGGTGGACCGCGAGCGGTGTTTCCGCTGGCTGGTCGCAACTGACGTGCCTCGCTGTCCCGTTCGCGACGACATCTTGGCTCACCACACGAATTTCCGCCGATTTATACTCAGTCGGATATGAACGGAAGCAGACGCAATTAATGGCACACCGTCATTTTATAACACGTACAAAATCACACACAAACACTGTTTCTGTTTAGTTATTGTGGTATAAAAAATTATGCTCGTTTTCTTTTTGGCTTTTTCAAACTAAATAAAACGTTTTGCGAACTAAATTCTAAAGCGTAAATTTAATATTTTTTTATATCAAAACATGTAATATTTTAAACATTGCTATCCTAGAATTAGACACATTATCAGTAAAATGGCAATGTTTATGAAAGGGTTGCCAGTCTGAATATCATAAGGGCCCTGTCATTTCGGCAGTGTGGTGTTTTTATGTGTACAGTCGTCGCCTGAAACAAAGAAATAAACATCGGTTAGTAAAGGCACTTGTCAACAAACAATATTATGAAGAAAAAGTCGCAGAATCTTGGATTCTGAATTTGAGGTTGGTTTCTTGGCACTTGAAGATGACCGTCATTAAAACAACAAAATTCCACAGACAGGATATGGATTCAGATTCCTACATACAGCTTTAACTTCAATCGTACCTATTTGAAATACAGTCAGAGAAAAAATTCATCAAACATATTATTTTTACCAGCTTAAACCATCGATCATTATACTAAGCAACTAATGATGAACAATTATTTTTCAACTGTTTCTAAAAAAAAAATGGTTGAAATTTGCCACATCCACCCAAATACAAACATTAACATAAATCTAAGTACAAGCATCTGCAAAATGCAAATGCGTTCTGTATCTACGTTCAATGACGCATTTAATAGTACTCTGTAACGCTGTACTCACTCATTCTCATTCATTTAATTTTCACGCCAAGTTATGAACGAAAGCAAAACAGGAGTCATTGAAGGTGACATTCCGTGGAGTTCATAGACAGATTCCTTATTTGAAACATGGAATTACTATGTACTTTAGTTATAGTGATGTGAAATTATGCAAGGCCTTTTACGCAGTGAACTACGAAACCGGCCATATTGTCTCAATATCCATAGGTACCTAGTGAGATACCTTACTACAGGCGTTGTCAAATTGATTGTCAATCATAAATTGATATTATGGACGTAACACTATTTACCATCCATTAATACCCAACTGGTGCAGAAGGAGGCTAATGTTGTTGAATCAAAATTAATATAAATCCTTTGATCTAAGAACGTTTTATTTTTTTAAACAGTTTATTTGATCATTTACATGAAACGCAAATATCATCATCAAATCAGCAATGTGACCTACAACGGAAATATTTATGAAAATTTCCCATGAATTAAATCGACTGTGCTGTTTGTTATGTACGTATCAATCTACATATTTACGGGCATATCAACTTATTTATAGCACCAGTGATGCAGCCGTACAGATATGCGACTACGTAATTTAAACGATAGGTACTCGACTTGGTCCATACTCTGTAAATAGCATTCCTGTGCTCGGAAAAGTTGAGATTCTTGATAAATCGCGAGAAAAGCGAATTCCTACCGGATTTATTCATTCAAATGACAAAAGTTTTCGACTGCTGGTCAATTTCAACAGTCGGCTTTAGTTTGATACGTTTTAAGTGACCATTTGTAAAAAGGCCATTAAAAATCTATGTAGAGTTACAATAGAATTTAAATTTCGGTTTTTGGTGTCCGAATTAAGTTAATTTTATTGAATTATACCTAATAAAAAATATCGATTCAAAGAACTCGTAACTGGCAGCCTTGAGCCTCGTTCGAATTTGGTATCAGTCACGTTGTATGAACGCGCACGTTTATGAATGAAGCTAACATGGATGACGGTGGAATTCCACGTTTGAAATCTGAAGAATCTGCAAAATAACCGCATGATTTTGAAAGTTCTTGCAAATTATTTCGAAATGTGTATTTTTAAATTAACTTGCTGTGCCCCGCTGCTTCACACGTCTGCGCTATTAGCTACTACTTTGTTTTTTCTCGACTCCTATTATAATATTTCTCAAGAATTTGGGTATCAAATGTTGACAAGTTTCCCGCGTACCTACAAACAAATAAAATAACCGATTTTTTGCTTTGCAGTAATATAATTTACAAGCTTTTGCACACAACTACGCTCGTATCAAAGTCTTTAATCATCTACAGGGTACCAATTTACATTCTCTGTACCAAAATTCATCAAAATCGGTTCGGAAGTTTAGCGAAAGCATCACAAATAAACAAACTTACTTACGCATTTATACAGTGTGAAATCTTAATGTCTTTCCCGCGGCAGGACGATTACCCATCAGTAGTACTATCGAAACACAAAGTTAAACTAAAAAAATAAATGTTTCTTTTTTTTCAAATCATTAGAAAAGTGTTCATAAACTCGAAAGAGCGAGAATCAATAGTAGTGCACTAGACATAAAGTAGGTAGATACCTACATGAGACGCACGTACCGCCGCGTACCTACATATCGCGCGATGCACTACTGTTGGTTCAAGTCGCTTTCGAGTTTTGTTTATCACAATTGTTAAGCTGCCATTTATGGAGTCTAATATTTTTTATATATATAAATCGATTGTATTACCGATACAAACTCATTTCGCTTCGGGAAAACAACCATTAAAATTTCACACTGTATATACTTAATATCAACTAGGATTAGAATAGTGTAGATATTTATGAATGAGTGCGAGTATCTTTTATTAATTTATTATAAGGCGTATTTTTAAATAGGTACCTATTCATATTTTATCCTCTGCAAATTTTCATAATTCTACGATAGTTGGCATGGATCTGCATGACGTATTACATTGAAGATTTTTCAAAACGTAAGAGACTAATATTATCGTACAATAAGAAGAATATCTCAGTTATATAAAGCTGTACAGACAAGAAATAATTTTATTGTCGTGTAAAGTCATTTGGCGACAATACATTGAAATGATTTGTCCTGAAATTCCAAGTATTTGAGACGGTTTCCATCAGAAGTTATTTTGGTAATAAAAGCAAAGGTTGTCTTCAAAAGATCGCTTTTAGCGATAAGGTCGCCCATTGTGTCACCCTATGTGATGTTTTCTTCGATAGATGAAGAAAACATCACACAGGCTTTCATGTTACGAATATGGTGTACATTATAAAGAGTATTATATTCTAAAAAGCAGTAATTTATGACAAAAATAGAGTTTTCTTTGAATTTATCATAAGCAGATATTTCTGCCTGTGATAAATTCAAAGAAAACTCTATTTGACTGCCTTATAGCGACTTTCCACAATAGATACTTCTGTTGTGAAAGTCAGATAAGCAATCGCTCTATATAAAATACTTATATTTAGTTGCATCCGTTTAGATTGGAAGAGTGGGAGCTGACCCTTGTTTTATGGGTCGAAGTTTCTGTAAAATTATTGCAAGTCTGGGTATAATAGGTCATTTTTTATTCTTCTTCTTTTCGTGTCCATTGGACCACATTAATATGTTTTGTACCACTAGTATTGAGCAATCTGTACAGCTTTATCATTGGCCTGTTTAAATTTTTACTAACAAAGTTGAACAGGAGGCCAATTAAAAGCATCCAAATTCAGGCTGAAATAACAACCGAGCGATAAATCAATATCAAAAACATATCAGTGTAGGGAAATTACATAGACGTATTTTTGAATCCGATAACGAAACGTACGCACATTAAAATATGAGAATGGTTTTTATTCTGAACCATTACAAATAATACCAACATAAAAACAACAAAAAAATCCACCTCTTACAAAATTCGGTAACGAGTTCTAAATTCAAAACGTTAACGTTTTATGACGTAAGATGACATGCAATAACAACAGACTTTCAACGCCATTGCAACTTATTGGCACCATAGACACGCACGGTGGCATGGTGCCCGAGCTAATCGCTAAGCGATAATCTGTCTATGAGTAGCCAATGTGACGGTATTTTGGGCACTCAGCGAGAATATTCGGTAATAATTATTGTAATTATTAAAGCTATTCGAATCACTTTAGAACTTAGAGTGGCAATTCTTATTCAAAGCGTTCGCATTCGCATCGCAGTCAGTAGGTAACTGACAAAAACACCACTAAGTATGTTCGTGACAAGAAGTCGGATTGGACAGCTGAATAGAGAGAGAGATAAAAGATTGCTTTGCCACTAAGTGCGAAAGAGAATTTATTTTATGTCTCTTTCATACTTATTAGTATAACAATGTTATAATTATGCTGCTGTCAAATCCGACTTCTTAGATTTTCACGAATATAATTTGCCTACATTTTGACAAATTCTATTGAGTATTGCCGAGATGATTTTCCGGCTTGCATGTGTAAGCTTTTTAGATATGAGAATTTAGCCTTAAGGTCTTGGTGGATACAATAACCTTTGCTGAATTAATGAAATGAAAGGCTATTTAAAAAACAAGACACGTGGCATTCTAATGGAATCGCAATAGAATATGTAATTGTGTGAAGAGAACCGACTACAATTTTTCTAAATATAGGTTTTTAGTGTGGTTTTTCTGGAAGATTCTTCTGATTTTTTTTTACACTTGGTAGAAGTCCTACCATTTCTAAAACAAGATGGTCACAAACACAAACAATATTGCTCATCTCTTTGCCAGAATCACGTACGATGACGTAAAAGTATTTCAGTGTCGAGTGCGCACTGTTAGTGTGGGTGGCGTAGGTATGCGCATTGTATGGTCACAATAAAAATACGTACAGAAGGTTTTTGACTGTTTTTGTTGTCACGGGCGCTCAGAGTGGGGACTTTTTGGAGTTTCAGGCGCTCATGGGGACTCTTAAGACCACCAATTGACTTAAGGAAAGAGGGTGACACATGATCACGTGCTGCCGTGTATCGCGAAATTTAGGGGACGCTTCTTTCCAGTCTCCCAAAGGATGTACCCTAACAGGCGTTGCACAGGAGTTCTAGGGTGGACTTTTAAGGAGACGCCCTCTCCCATTTGATTACCGGATCGGGTTCAGTGAGCTGAGAATTCTCCATTTAATCGACATTACGAACTTTCAATCACGTTAGTAAACCTTGACTGCATCTTTGACGTTAATAGTTCCTCACTAATATTATAAATGTGAAAGTCTCTTTCACGCAAAAACTACTGAATGGATCTTGAAGAAATAACACACATTTTATCCCGGAATCATTTTGGGGTAATATACGATATTCATTTTTTTTTCATTATAAATTAGTTTTTATATAAGTAAATGCAAATTTTGGTCATTACTTGGTTTCCAAAAGTTATTCTACAAAAATATGGACAAAAATATCTATTAAAAGACCGGTTCATAAAAAAAGTCCATTCTGAAGGTATCAATCGCGAATCGTTACCATGTACGGGTCTCATTAGGTTACTATCAAACCCAAAAAACCCCAAAATACCTACTTTACAATTCAACTTTTTTAATATCTATTTGCTGTGATAAAGACACGAAAATAAACTAAATGATTGAAAAAGTATGGTCATGTTCACGTTAAAAGCTTGTGAAAATCCATTTGCCTGTTTCCTATTTGACATTTTCTAGAAATTTCCGCACTGAAATGGGTTGAAACGTAGCAGCTGATGCGCATGGAGACAGTTTTTTTACACTGCCAACTAATATTGTAAAAGCAAAGTCTGTAATAACGTTTAACGCTAATGGAAAATAGTAGTTGAGTAGAGAAATATGCAAAGGAAAGTAATTTTCATTATTGTATACTAGCTTTTGCCCTCGATTTTGTTGACGGTAAAGTTCCCCCCATAACCGTCTACAGGGTCTATCTCTGTACCTACCAAAATTTATAAAATTCCATAACATTTTATCAGTCCAATATCGTATCGTATGAAGTCCTACCAAAACAATTACAAACATTTTGGCGAGAATATCACTCCGAATAATTTGCATGATAAGCTGCAATTTACATGTGTAACATTTCCGAATTTAATTTAAAAAAGCATTCGAAAAAAAAAAAGAATTTATAACGTAAAAACGCGGAGGCGACAGAACTGCAGCATGCGGCCTATGATCCCTTGTGGCTGTGGCGAAGCGTCTACGTGCCCTGTTTGTGAATGGACGGAAATTACATTTTGGGATGTTTTACTGAATTTTGGAAAGAGGAAACATGTTCTAGTGCTTTAAGGAAGGTAGGTCATTTATAATAAAAGAAAAGTAGTTGCCTGCTAGTTGCATACCGGTTAGCAGTTATCAACCTAACAGTGTTGAACTTGAAAAAAAAGGTACCTGGTTACTTATTAGAATACACGTTAACATGAGAAAGAAGAGTGAAGTTTTATGTTAGGTATTAGGTGGAAAACAGACGACCTGCTTAATCAATCTGACATTTCATATACCAGAGACAAATACACCGGCACTCATTCTTTGAAAAGTGTAACATTACCACTGCCACGCTTTACGGCAAAATAAAAATAATTTTCTCAAGCTGTCAAAATGTAATTAAGACAGAGAAATAACTCCCACGTAATGTAATTTTTTTAACATTAAGATGTAGACTATAAAATTGTTCACGATAATGAACACCCTTTTCAGTTATTAATCTTCATTCATTACAAAACTGACCGTGGCACATTAATCTGCAATATATTTAACCTTGTCCACGGCCGTACCGAATGTGCCGTATATTGAAACCGTTAATAAAATACGCTACAAGGCGTGAAGGAGCCACTATAAATCGTGTGTTCTGGTAGGAACGCAAACCGCGGGAACTCGTCAACGTTTTCGAATTTCGAATCCGAATCCACTGTCCCGATGGGATTTGTAATAATACCTAATAGAATTATGTTCACTTAGACCTCATTTATCAAACGTCAATTACTTTTTACTTTTCTCTTATTTATGTTTATTGTCCCAATGCTGGGCAAAGGTTTCCCATTGCTTTTCATTGCTCTTAGTGTTTTGCCACCTCCGGTCAATCCGTCAGGAACATATTATATCTATGGTCAGGAGCGTGTCTATGTTGTCACGCCAGAGTATCTTTGGCCTGTCTCAATACGACACCCGTCCTCAGGCACCCACTGCGTGACGATTCTGATCCGTCGATCTTGATGCATCCCGTAAGTTTGACCCGCCCAGTCCCATTTTAGCCTGCAGACTTGTCACCTACGTCCGTTATGCCTGTCCTAGATCGTTTTATTGTGTTGCGTATTCGATCAGCGAGTTTTAAAATGCTATGCTCCATCGCTCTTTAGCAAACCTTGACTTTAGACTTCTGAACCTCAATCAAAAACTAAGTTAAAGGGCCATAGGTTAGGACTTAGGATAGACACGATATATACATATGACGACGAGCTTGGGCTTCAGTGAGATAAGAAGACCTTATCTAGGGCGATCGCTCTTCATGAGAGCCTTTGTAGACCAGTAGCTCCTTCAGGAATTCTCGACTCGACGGTGCATCATCCTGTCCGGTGTGGAATCTCGAACCTACATTGTATTTGGTGGCATTGGTCATGACTTTAGTCTTTGACTCATTCATCCTCAGTCTATCCTCAAGGCTATCGTCCGTATTTAGCTGAATCCGGTTTAAATGGAAGCCAACCTCAATATAGTTGGGAAAAGACTAGGGAGACAGAGATAATGATGTAAATTATAATCTTGGCCTCTTCCATTAATCTTCTATTAATACCTACACGGAATAATATAGAAATAATTGTCGAAAATAGGTTGTTCTATAGCCAGACGTCTACTTAACGCTTCAGGGAAATAATACAGGTGTGAACATTGTGTATAAAACATATAATTTATATATTTTATAGTATCTTGCACATTTATCATCATCATAATCGTAGGTTTTGGAAAATAAAAACACAAATTGGCTGCTTGCCTTTCAATTAATTAAAATCGGTAAAAAATATTACTCGTCTCTCTTCGCAAACCAATTATAAAAATCACGGATGAATACATGTGCACCTACCGTATTCAAATTTCTGTTCATTAATTAGACGCAGATACAGACAGAAAACATGTTGATTTTCAGATGGACGCAACATGATAATAATTCATGCATTGCTTAACGAAAACACTCACTTTATCGAAAATTTCAAAATATACTAATATAAGTCTCTGATGTTGCAATACTATTTCAAACGAACACGCAGGTAACATCTCAAAAAAAAAACAAGAGTTGATTTCACTGCCGATGTGTTGTGTACCAATCAAAAAAAAAAAAAACGTAATACAAATCCAACCTCGGCGCCATTCGTCTATGTGTACTAGGCAGGAAAACAAAAGAAAATCTTTCAGCTCAACGCGCACTTTGCTGAATGAACGATGAACGAGTAAACAGTTGAGTGACTCACGTTCGTTATTGAATGGTCCGGTTGAGTTCACTCAAGGGCGCGCGATGTTGTCGAAATAAATCATGGCGGATTCGGAATGACATGTGCCATGAATGAGTGAATCATACGCATTCTTAGCTGGATATAGCCGGAATAATATAGAAAAATGTTTTTGTTCAATCATCTGCAGAAGTGTGGAGTAGGGGAAAATAGGAAAATTCCAAGGAAAGTATCAGTAGCTGAAACAAAAATTAGGAAATCGAATATTACATCTCAACAAATTTTATAAATAGGAACCTATCTAGTATTTTTTTTGCTTATAGGCACGTATGTAAAAGGAATATTAATCTTTGTATTTGACTACGTACACTGATAGAATATAGTTATTTTTATTCAAATTTTCATCTTGAAAAAAATATACGGCCGTCGTGGAAAAAACCACGAGAGTGGATCTCTGAAAAAAAAATAGACACATAAAATTTACGAATCGTAATTATAAAACGAATTCTAAGCCAGAGATTACCTAGCACGTGTAAGTAAAAGAAAGGAACAGCAAATAAATAAATTAATACCAAAACCGAAAGATTCTCTTCATTAACTAGATACAGATTATCTCTGGACATAATGTATTATTAACTCACGACAATGAGCTTATCCTAAAGGGCAACCTTTGTGAAACTTTGCCTCCATAATCCTGACACTAATGTATCGAGGGTTCTGCTCCAATAGATCCCCTTTTTATCCAATTTCGTTCTATTGTATTGAGAAATAAGGAGTATCTGCTATGACAGTGACTTGGATACGGTGCGCGGCGCCTCGCCTACGTTAACGTTCATAGTAAGTTTAGTTTAAGAATTTGTCAGAAAGTATTATGATATGGTTTTGATCGTTGTGAAAGTTGTGTATTGTGTGGTATTTGGTTATTCGTAGCCGGGAGTGATTTTTTTACGAAAATTGCTTATATTCATATCGAAATGGCCCAAAAAATCTGTGCTTGAGTTTTAAGATCATTCAGTTTCTTTCTTTGCTGTGATCGCAAAGTTTTAAACGGCATATCTGCTTTTTTTAAGGATATAAATTCATCAAATGACTTTTTCCGCTTTGGACAGAGCAGCAGGGAAGCAAGGAGTGTAAGACGTAGCGGAATTTGTTCGAAAGAGTCACCGCGGCCCTGAAACGCTAAGGGTACTAGAAGGATCATGGATGGGTTTTAGTCCTTCGGCCACGTAAGTCCATGATCCTTAGTGACCAAGCAAGGTTTGTATAATAATAAAAAGATTTTAATTTTCGATATTTTTTGACTCTGCTGTACTGTTTGCGTTTAATTAGTAATAGCTTTTACTTACGGCTTTGCTTGCGTATAAGATTTATTTCCACAAAAAAGTAGCATATAACTGTCTCCAGGTACCCATTTATCTCTGAACCAAAATGGCCTTCAGCGATTTAGACGTGAAAGCCTAACCAAAAACAATCTGACTTTCATATTTATAACATTAGTTAAGATAAATAATTCATCAAATACGAATCTAAATTAGACCGTTACCGTAATTATAAAAGTTTAAACAAATTATAGAAACCAATGTATCTAAATGTAACATCTGACATTGAAATAAATTATTTGGGTAGAAACATAATTTATCTAGTTGATTAAACAGAACCTAATTACTCATAATTTTGTTCAACGTCGGGTATTACGATCAAATAAATGTTAGCTCATCCATTTCCAGGTCTTTTTGAACTTATAATTGAGATTTTCTAGAAGGTGAAAACCAAGTTCACGAAAAACAGGACATTATGTTTGATACATTACAGTTTGGTTTGAATTCCCAGCTCCTAAATGAAATTATGGTAGAAAACGAATGCTTTTGACGCTTGCCGATAACATGTAAAATTGAAAAGCAATCCTTCTGCTTTAAATAAATAGTTAAAACAAATCCCCTTTAACCATTCTACCTCAACATTAACTATAGCATACACTAGTAGCCACGCGGTTTTACCCCCGTAGTTCACGTTCCTATGGGAATAAAATTTAGCCTTTTTTGCCCGGGGATAGAGTAGCTTCCCAACATTGAAAGAACTTTTCAAATCGGTTCAGTAGTTTCGGCGCCTATTCAATACGAACAAACAATCAAATCTGTCCCCTTTATAATATTAGTATAGATTCTCCATCGCTTATACCTAATTACTTAGCTATATTTTTGTCGAGATTATATCTATTAAGTATTTTTGAATAAGACGATAAAATATATAAAAGCGAGAACTTATCTGGAGAATTTTCAAGATTAATTTTCTATGTGGACACAATTCTCTGGCTTCCATATTTCACGGCAGACATTCCTACTAGGTAATACAAGACGGTGAACATCCCGCCTTGCCATAATTCACTTACAAATATTTATGCTAAAGTGTCTCAAAGGACGCGATGATGTTTCACAACGCTGGCCTTTGTTTATACAGATTTAGATAAAAACATAAAACTTCACGTCTGGTTAGGATTTTCTTGATCCTTTTTAATTTTCATCTTTGTGGAAGATATGAAATTAAACTTTAAGGGTTTTTTTCAATCGTCATATAACTTTACACGTAGGAAAAATATGAACGTTTGTTGATATTTTCCATAGGAAAACTGTCAAACAATATCAACCCTAAAAGGTATCAAACAAAGTCGCTGTGTGCCACTGTCAATTTCTGCGCTTACCTCTGCTAAAGCACGAAAAGTATTGCCGCTTTATTGCCATACTAGTAGCGCCCCGCAGTTTCACCCGCGTAGTTCCCGTTCCCGTGGGAACACGGCAATAAAATATAGCCTATGTTACTCAGGGTGAATGTAGCTTTCTAATGTTGAAAGAATTTTAGAATTCGGTGCAGTAGTTTTTGAGTTTATTCGTTACATACAAAAATAAAAATCTTGCCTCTTTATAATATTAGTATAGATAGACAAACGTTAAAGCCACATAATGTAAAATATTACACATCCTAACTGAAAACTCTCAAGCATGTTCCCAAACTGTAGAAAGTCGTATAAACGCCCAATTGAATGTTCGCAATGTGTAACAATTCTTATCGTCCCCCCGTAGGTACAATTACGAGCAGTAAGTAAAGGATAATCCTTACATTTATATATCGTTACCGCTGAAATCCGCCGCTAACTGGTATGAACCGGAATAATCTGGAAAATTCATTGTTTGAATTGCACGAGTACAATTGGTTTAGTTGGAATTTAAATGTGTATTTGTGATTTTGCAGTGTTATGGAAAAGATAATTAATGTTTTCATGCAAAAGGGAAGTATAAACACGATTACAGAAAATAACAGTTTTTTTTTTACGCTAAGCTGTAGGCCTTTTGTCTCAATCCAATTTTTCTATTTGAAATCTTTTATTTTTGTTTTGTGCCACTTCACGCAATTTTCTGTCTTTTTTTCATATTTAGATATGACACAACATGGCTTTATTTTTTATTATTTTTCTCTCTTCTTTCAGTACTACCAAGTGAAAAACTAAGTAGGTATGTGCCAGCATTTTTCATCAAAAAGCTACCAAAGTAATAAATCTTCAATCTCAAATAAAATATTACTTTTTCGAACAAACTATCCGTTAACGTCAGCGGGTGTTAGATACAAGTCATTGATTGAATGTTGTGTTTACTCCAATCTTGTATTTTGTATTGGCAACATTTAAGGTCAAACGTTTCTCTAGGGTATATCCTCCAACACAGAATTATGAATTTGAAGTTAAATATTTGGCAAACTCTACCTGCCCGTTAAACATTGGCATAAAATTAGGATTTTTTGCCATGGTCTAACTCCAAATTCATTCTCAGTTCAGAAATTTCGTCCTTAGTAACATAGAGTTTCTGTAAAATATAGTTTTATCTATAACTAACGGCTGCCCACGGCTTCGCCCGCATGAATGTCGAAAATTATCCCAAAATCCCGGGATAAAAAGTGTTGTTATTCCAGACTATGATCTATATCTGTGCCAATTTTCATCAAGATCCATTCAGAAGTTTTTGCGTGAAAGAGTAACAAACATCCATACTTACAAACTTTCGCCTTTTTAATATTAGTAAGATTTTTTCAACAGTCGGTAGTCTTAATGCAACAAGCATTCCCTACCAGTCAAAAGATAATAAAATACATATTATAAATTAAACAGGATTTAACTTAATTCATTGGGACGATTTTCCCCACTTTTGAATAAATTAGCACACTCAGGTAACCATTCGGTCCGGTTCCTGGCACAGTAGGTCAAATTTTTCCCAAACAAGAGCTTTCGATCAAAACATTTGCTGTGCCAAAAACATTATAAACTTAGTAATTGCAAAGTTATGGACCGCAATGAATTCATAAAATAAATTTTATAAGTTCACACCAAATTGAAAATAATAAATATAAAAACAATTCCTGGCTAATACTATTATTTGGAAGTCAGTTTAGTAGGCAGAGTTTGTAGTTGATTGAATAAAAGCCCATGCATGACCATTGTCTACCAAACATTGATATAAAAATTGCTGATTATGCTCATGCTCATGCTATGTCAAAGAACTAAAAAATTATAAACAAGATACGTAATAATCTTTTCATTGCAGTCGGGGGATGGTTCCTTTGAATATTTCTTTACAGGTCCCCCGACTGCAATGAAAAGATTATTATGTATCTTGTTTTAATTTTTTAGTTCACTTTTGACATGGCAGGCGTGTTTTTTTATTTTTAACCGACTTCTAAAAAAGGAGGAGGTTCTCAATTCGGATGTTTGTATGTTTTTTTTTTTTGTTGTTCGTTCGCGCATAACTCCGTCGCTTGCCAACCGATTTGAAAAATTCTTTTTTTGTTGGAAAGGGTATACTTTCCAAATGGTCCCATGAAAATTTTATCGAAATCGAACAAGCGGTTTTTGAAAAATCGACAAAAATCTAAAAAAAAATCTACATTGTCTACATTGACGACCTTTTAGTTTACTCTGCATTGGAGCAGTGCGTTTTTTTTACACTAATGTAATTGGTTCGTTTAGGTGGGGGGAGGGGAGGGGATTTAGGTACCACTAAAAAGTGAAAAATAAAAAACTTTTTACAAAAAATAAAACCGACTTCTAAACAAAAAAAGTATAAAATAACTTTAATTTCGGAAGTCGGTGTGTTCAACAACAAAAAAGCAACCAAAAATACCTATTTTTTAACTATTTGTTTTTTATTTCATACTTTTTTTGCAAGCTTTAAACGATGACAGTATATGGAGTCTAATAGTTTTTTTTTATGTGTAAACCATGGCTCCCCCTTTTTATTAAAAAAAAAAAAATACTGACCTTTTTACCCGGGACTCAACAACTCAAAATCAAACTTAACGCTTCTAACAATAGGTACCACTATATCAATTCAGCCGTTAAGAAGTTTACGGTGGCATAAAGAAACCCACAAACATACATACATACATGAACCCTGAAAACATAACACTCCTTTTTTTTGGCAGTCGTGTAAAAAGATACACACGGTAGCAAATGCCAAACACATCACTTTTACCGCTTTATATCCACTGAGGTCTATACCAAGGCCTTCACCCAAAGATAATTACAAAACGGCAAAACGGTAAGACCAAGCACCTTTACCCGAAATAATCACAGTGACCCAACCACCGCCTTCACCCCGTGATTACCATCGAAATTGACTTCTAAACACAATTTGAACGAAATCACGACACCTATCAACGAACAACCTCTTCAGACTTTTCTCTAACATGTTTTGTAAGGTACTCGATGGAGTTAATAATAACTTCAAACCTGTAATCCTTGTAGGGTCAAGCAGAGGTGTGAAGTACGTACGATTGGCAAGTTGTTAGTGGACGTTTGGCTCATTATCGTCTAAAGACGTCCAAAAATATGAAAAAAAAAACTTTGTTCAAAAAAATACAACCGACTTCTAAACAAAAACCCAAAAAGTACAAAATAACTTTAATTTCGGAACTCGGTGTTTTTGGTTGCTTTATTGTTTTTTGAACACACCGACTTCCGAAATTAAAGTTATTTTGTACTTTTTTTTTGTGTAGAAGCCGGTTGTATTTTTTTGTAAAAAGTTTTTTATTTTTCAATTTTTAGTGGTTCACTCCCAGCTAAACATACCCATCACAGCGTACGTGGTATAAATTGGTGTAAACAATAAACAAACATGCGATTTCAGCTATTCCGACAGAATTGCTATCATTTATTGAAATTAACAAAAATGCTCATGAAACAAAAACTACTCGACAAACTGAACTAAATTCTTATAAGACCAAATGGCAACTATACTTCATCGATTAAAAAAACAACCACGTGACTCGGAACAGAAATCTCGTCGTAATCGCTGAACATACATAGAAAAAAATCCCTATCTCAAAAATTACTGAACCGATTTTGATGAAATTTACAGTATTCCCTAAGTTGAACAATATCTAGTACAACAAAAAAAGAATGACTTAAATCGGACTTGTAGTTCCCGAGATATGCGAACACAAACATAAAAACATACATACATACACTTTTGAAATTTGGCACATTTGTTCAGACGCTGATATAGACTAACATGGTATATGTTAGTCTATATCAGCGTCTGAACATTCACATTTATATATTAAGTATTGATTAGCGTAAATAGAAAGAAATAAACAAAGAAGATTTTCATAAATATATTGCACCTATCCAAAACTGTGGCGGCTTACTAGTCAATATAAGACTGAAGGATATTGACTAATTTAACATACAGAAAACGAAACCGCTGAATTCCTTCCACCAAAATCAAGAAATAAAAATAAAATCACTATCAGTACAAGACCCCAGTATACACAGAATTGCATAAATAAACCTAAACGTGAGGAGGGATTCCGCCACATTTGCGTTTTTCCTCTCCTAAGTTAAGTTAGTATCGTATTTCCCATGAGATCCACGTCTATAATAAGAAATAAAGCCCACTTGTGGGACCCCACAGGATTGCTTTTCGTGATTTCCGGCAATTTTGGTGAAATAATGTAGGCTAGGGTGACAGCGAACATGGTGAGTGAATATATTGCATTTGTTAGAACGATTTTGGGAATCAAAGACTGGATAGTTGTGAAAAAATGTAGTAACTAAGGAAATTACAGATGGAATGAAACGATTGGTATATTAGAAATAAATTTTAAAAAATCCTGTAGAATGTGGATGAAAAGCAGGAGCGTGGGGATAAGCGAAAAAAGAGGCCTATTTTCAGCAGTAGCCAGCAGCCCTACCATGACGTCTTAAATCCATCATGTTGTGTGTGAGTGGGATAGTGCTATTCGTCTTGTGTTACTCCATCTCTCTCTGACACAGGAATCATGATGGATTTAAGACGTCATGGTAAGCTGCAGATGATGATGACTTTACTATAGACCTTTATAATTACCGTAAAAGTAATCAATATGAGTGAGAGCCAGATTTCATGTTGTAATTAAAATGTTATTCTGAAAGTAGAACATCACAAAAAATAGCATTGTAACTTAACTTAGGTATGTACATTCGTAATAGAAGTCCTAGTTTAATATAGGTCAGAGTAAAGCTTCCAGTAGCCAATGTAGGTCAGTCAAACGCTTCAAATATGTTTCAAAATTAAATATTTCCAGTATACGCTAAGCTGTTTTATCACCTTATCATGACATTAAGTGAGGAGATATGTTCTTTGTGGGTTTTAATAATAATATTTGCTCTAGAAGCGCTGTAATAGAACTTTGAATCCGTAGTACCACACGCTGTATCTTCGCAAGAAATCATAGGTATAGGTTCTGTTTGAATAGGGTATTTTTCTGAAAAAATGTAATTACTAGTCAGTCAGATAGATTTCCCAAAAAAAAAATTGGAAATATATTTTTTTTCTTTTTTCACGTAAACAAAAACGAAGACTTTATATGTCGATGAAAACTCGTGTGACGTCATTACGAGCTAAAATTTTCACTAGCGACGTGACGTCACCAGCCCCCGCTATTGAACTTTGACGCACTTTATGTTTATTTATTTTTTACGATTTGAAATGACAGAAAATGCGTAACCAATATTTTTTGAAAATTCAAAGGAAAAACTAAACAAAATTATGATTTTTATATCTCGTAAAATACCGAATTGCGAGGACCATAGAAATATAAAATACAAGCTATCATTAAGGAAGCTTGTTTATCATATATACGGGGCGGACCCCATTGATTCCAGGAAAAACCGCTTTGTGTCGCCTTCTTCGTATAAATCAGGTGATTACGAATCGGTTTTTTATTAAAAAAAACCATTAATTAGCTACCTACGTGTTTTTTTGTAAAGTATGTTTTGATTTTTTACAACCGATGATACGACCGATACGACCTATTGTAACCGATGATTTATGTATTTACATTATGTTAATTAAAACGGTACAAGTCCAAAAGGGTAGTTGACTAAAAAAGACTAATTAGTCCGTCAGATAGATTTCCAAACATATTGGACAAGTATTTTTTTCTTTCTTCACGTAAACAAAAAACGAAGACGATACAGTGCGTTTAAAACTCATGTGACGTCACTTCGTGTACAAAAATACTTGTCCAATATTTTCGATAATCTAACTGACGGATTAAAAAGAATCATATTTTTATTCCTCAGGAAACATCCCTGATCAAATAATATAGAATTACAGAAAACAAAACATAAAAGGTACCTCCATAATGGAGATGATTTTATAAAATGATAGAATATGACTTTGATTTTTTTATCTATCTTGGCACGCCTCACAGAATTTTAATAATAAGGCAAGATGTGGTCGAAGATGCAGCACACTTGCCTAGAAGTAACTTAATCACTCTTGACTTAAAGACTCCCATGTTGTAGATATCAGAAAATACAGACTGTGGCAGGGAATTCCACTCCTTTGCGGAATTTGTTCGAAAGAGTCGCCGCGGCCCTGGAACGCAAAGGGCACAAGAAGGATCACGGGTGGGTTTTAGTCAGTAAGAGTCTAACACTCCCTCCCACTCCGCCCAGAGCGGGAGAAATCATTTGATGATTTCCCATCCAAAAAAAAGGGAATTCCACTCCTTAGCTCTACGCACAATGAATATGTACCCAAAACGTTTTGTGCGTGTGGGTGGGCCACCATGTCACGGTGGTGCATTGCCGTATATAGATAGTGCAATCCACGAAGACGCGCCCCACTACATATACCTCCTAACCGTTTTTAGTACACTGAAAAAACCGTCTGTGTTTCTAGTTACCGAATTTTCACGAGATCGGAGATGATTACTAAAGTGTTTAGTTGCTGTGGTGACTACCAAACGTTTGGATAGCTCGGCATCCGCAGGCCCGCGCCTACGGTGGCCTAGGATCGCCCTGCGTTTCCCAAATCTCGGGGCGTCTTCTTCTGTTGCGGCTGCTTTGCAGAAGGAGGCGACCACTCCCACTGCCTCCCCGCTCCCGACCATAGATTAAACCAGGGCCGGACGCGAGAGGTCGCCACCGCCGATCGCCTCGACGAGGACACGGCGTTGCTCCGCCCAAGCAGGGCAGATCTCCACCGAATGATCCTCCGTTTCCTTTGGGCGATCTATACAGTGTTGTCACCCGGACGTGTCCACCCGCTGCATTCGAAACAGGTACCTCTCAAAACAGCCGTATCCGGTGAGCAATTACGTCAGGCGGAAGGTGAGGACGCCATGGCGGCTCCGCAACCATTCCTCAAAAAGGGACTTACGTGGATATTTGGGATCGATATGATAGTTCGTACTTGAACATCTCGATTAACCGTGCGTTAATATTCATCACATTTAAACATGCTTCACAAAATGATCTAATCATTTTCTCACCTGCTCCTACTTTTAAAACATCATTCAAAACATTTCTGACGAAAAGCCTCTCATTCACCACTACAAGAACGCAAAGACAGAAAATAAAGGCCACAAAGGAATTCAGAAGCAAAAAAGGATATTTTATTTTTAAATAAACAAACGCAACTTGAAATTCAGAGCCAACAAACAAAGCCCCAAAACCCTGGAACACCGCAAAGCATTTGGAAAATTCTAATTAAAATTAGTCAACTCAGTTTAGAGAACGGACGCAAAGCGAATCAAAAATAAAATGTACCGCTTGCTCTAAATCCCGGACTCACAACCACAGAATTTGGAGCGAAATGCAATTTAATTAACTGTTGTTCGCATTATTGTTTAGTCCATCGAGAGCTTCACAAAATTTATTAATGTAGTCTAAAGTGGGATTTTCAAAACTTTGCTTTTGAAAATGTCTGCCTCGTTATTAAGTTTAGTGATCACAAGCATAGGATCCTGGTAGGATCCACTGTTTGGGTCTAGAAAAGAGTAGTTATTTTGCGTTTTGTTATAAGTTTAGTAAGTAGGTCAGGTAGCCTTTTTTATGGCAAATCGTCAAATGACTTCAAAAAAGAGTACCGTGTTCCCCAGTTAATGGGTTGTGGAGGTCTGGTAGACAGCCGCTTAACGTAAAATACTGGTATTCAGCTGAATCTGGCTTAACTAGGAGCCGACCCCAATATAGTTGGGAAAAGGCTAGGCAGATGATGTCGGTACTCTTCTTGGCAAGACTGGTGTCATACAACATACTAACACCGACGACGGAGCCCCGCCGCGCGTAGCTGCTAATTGTATCTCTAGAGTTTAAAGGAATCTGACATGAATGGCATCATAACATTCGAACCTAACCTATCCGTGTTCAGATGCCCTGAGCTCCCCGTACCCTGTGTGCTGCTACATGGCTAGGCAAGTCATTAAACGATATTGACCAATTATTTTGCCTAGCTGTTCAGATATGTTCACTTAGGCCGTGTTCAAACGGCACCGTTCAATGAAAAGGCTAGGCCGCCAATTAAACGTCTAATATAACATCAGATACATCATCAACCTCAAAAAAATAATGAATTAAAAAATGTAATGAAGAATGAAAAAACGACTCAACAAATGGTGCTTGAATTATTTCAGAAGAGGCACTGAATTTATATTCAAAATTCGTTCAGTCCATTTCGGTATATTCATAATTTCATGAATTTTTAAAACGCACTCGTTTGTAGAGCTTGCCGCAAAGTGTGTAATGAATAAAATATATTATTAATTTATTATTTTTGGGTCGGCTTAGCTGTGCGCTTCAGCATCTGTTATGAGTGGTATCAAAAATGTCATGCTGTGAGTGGTTAGGATGGGATTTGTGGGTACAGATATTAAAATCGCATTAGACAAAATTCAGCAAATAATGAATACTGTAATTCATTTCTAATCATACATTCCATAACATGAATTTTGCTTAGTTAGTTTTATAAAATAAACGCTTAGCCAACCTGATAAAATGAATTCAAATAAAGATTCATATGAATATAACTTCTAAAAATCCTCATAAACGGTATTCTAAAAGAACAGGCAGCTTAGCCCATCCCCGTCTAAATCAATATTTCAATCAGTTAAATAAGCTTCCATAACGTCTTCTACCAAAGAGATCTTGTAAAAAGCCGGGACTCAAAGAGCGGTGAGTAAAAAGATATCCAATTAGCCGTAGGACGGTCACAAGAATAGGTATAAAAAATCATGTTAGCTGGCGTAAAGTTGCATAAGGCTGGGTACAAACTTAAGCGGAAATTCAAGCAAAGGTAAATTACTTAACTTAAATATCTCACAATCAAAGGTTAGAACCTTCTTAGGGGTAGGAGAAAGGCTGGAGGAGCGGCTAAGGCTGCGGCGCCAGTGGTGCCGCAGCCGCCCCTACCCCCACCCTCGGACCCTCCTGCGGCCGAGGCCGAGTGGCAGGTTGCTGGCCAGAAACGGCGGGCCAAAAACAAGGCGAGGAGGCAGCGGCGGAAGGCCAACGCCATTGCGGCGAGGCTTCGCGCCCCGAAATCCGCGGCTGTAGTGCTCACACTGCAGCCGGAAGCGGAACAGAGGGGCGTGACGTATCTCGCCGTACTGAAGCGGGCGAAGGAGGCGGTGAGCCTCCAAGAGCTGGGCATCAGCGGGGGCATCGGGGTCAGGAGGACCTTAACCGGTGCCCGCAAGCTCGAGCTCGCCGGAGCGGAGAGTGGCCCGTTCGCGGACGCCCTGGCCGAAAGGCTGAGGGCGGTCTTACCCGCGGACGAGGTCCGGGTGTCCAGGCCGACTAAGCGCATCGACATGCGCATAGTGGGCCTGGATGACTCCGTGACGGAGGAGGAAGTTGTGGCCGCCGTCGCCAGGACTGGGGGGTGCTCTGCCGAGCTCGTCAAGGCGGGCACCCTCCGGCCTGACAACACGGGCATGCAAACCCTTGTGGTGAGCTGCCCCGTGACGGCGGCCAGAACTGTGTCGGACGGCCGAAGGCTCTTGGTGGGATGGGTGTCTGCGCGGGTAAAACTGCTGGAACCCAGACCTCTGAGGTGCTACCGCTGCCATGTGGGTAACCACACGGGAGCTATGTGCCCCTCGGAGGTCGACCGCAGCGGACTCTGTTTCCGCTGTGGTCAGCCCGGTCATAAGGCCGGCTCGTGCGAGGCCACGCCGCACTGCAGTGCATGTGCGGCTGCTGGCAAGCCGGCCGAGCACTGGGCTGGGGGAAGGGCCTGCGCGCCATCCGCCCCGACCAGGGGCAAGAGGTCCGCCGCCACCGCCGCCTCTGCCGCCGCCGCGGCTTCTGTCGCCGCCGCTGCCGATTCTGCTGCGGGTGCTGCGGCTCCCAACGCTCGGGAGGGTGCTGAGATGGAGTGCCAGTAATGGTCCCATTTCGGCCCCCTCCAGAGGCAAGTCGGCCGCTGTGCTATCGCGCAGTGGCTGATGCCTGGGGACGGTGAGCGTGGGTGGCTCGCCGTCCGATACCAGGTTGAGTCGACGACGCGTTGTGTTCCACGCGCGCCTCAAGGAGCCGTCAGCACCGAGGACGGGGCCCCATAGGGTCGGTGCCTGCTAGGGTTGCGGAATTTGTTCGAAAGAGTTACCGCGGCCCTGGAACGCATAGGGCACAAGAAGGATCACGGGTGGGTTTTAGTCAGTAAAAGTCTGACACTCCCTACCGCTCCACCCAGGGCGGGAGGGGTCATTTGATGATTTCCCATCCAGATATAAAAAAAAGGTTAGAACCTTCTTTCGGTTAAAAAACGCACTGCTGAAATGCATAGTAAACAAATATAGACAGTGTAGATCTTTTTTTAGATTTTTGTTGATTTTTTAAAAACCGCTTGTTCGATTTCGATAAAATTTTCATGGGACCATTTGGGAAGTATACCCTTTCCAACAGAATTTTTCAAATCGGTTGGCAAGCGACGGAGTTATGCGCGAACAAACATAAAGAAAAATACAAACATCCGAATTGAGAACCTCCTCCTTTTTTAGAAGTCGGTTAAAAATACTAAGACTATGGAAACATGTATGACGACACAAAAGGAAGAGTCCTATACTCAATAGCAAGTGGAACATGGCTGCCAATGATGACGTCATTCCCTGACATTTGAACGTGGAACTATGGAGAATAAATTATTTATGTTCGTTAGGTCGTTGAGATCCTTATTGTTTGTAAGTAGAACTACTCGACTACTGACAAAGGCTTGCACTGAATGGACAGGCCCACTTAAATCTGTGTGGTTCTTTCCTCAAAAGAACATTTCAGACACAGATCTTGTATGTGATCGATATCGCCATACCAGGGTCTTATTTCAGTAAGTCTGGCAGTTTGAGTAATTTATGCGGCCTACCCAAATGTCCTTACTTTGGTATTGTTCGCCAAATCGTTGAGCTCCTCAAAGTTCTAAGTTTGAGCTACACGGTATCTGACAAATGCTTGCACTGTCTGAACAGGTCTACCCAAATCTGTGTGGCACTTTCCTCAAAATGCCACCTCAGACACTAACCTACATGGTTCTCATATGATTTTACCAGTACAGATTGTATGGACTTTAAAAGAGACCTCTGAGTTTGTTTCGATGTTTCTTCTCAGGGTAGTCGGCTAGGAAACACCGGCTTCACATAGCTTAAAATTACCAGAAATATATGACGTTTAAAAGTGTTATGTTTAACCTACTTTCAAAATAAATATCATTTATCATTTACAAGAAATATATCCACCTTTTTCCACTAAGTATAGTATCTAGCCTTATTAAATTTATGGCCGCCAGAACTTGAGCGCGAAAAAAGCGTTTTGTCCGAATTTCAGCACGTTCTGAAGCTATATTTTCGTGCTAATAGTTCACTTTATCATGTAAATTGTGTATTTAATTTCACTCGGAATAACTTGTTAATGTTAATTTAGGTATAAAAGGGTAATTTATGTAAATTTATTTGTAGTTTTGTTCGAAAAGTGGAAGTCGACCGACGGGCTATTGTTTTTCTAATGTTCATGTCATTGTCAGGTACCTTAATGTGTATTTCAAAATTCAAAGAGAACACACCAATATTTAAAAGGGGTAGGTATAGAAAAGGAATAGTCGCTGATTAAATGGTACCGTTCTATGAAAAGCTAGGCAGTCAATTAAACGGCTGATTATGCTAGTTGGCTACGATAAATACACAATGTAAGTAGATACACAAATAAATATAAGAAATATGTAAGGATTATATCAGTTACTTGTAGTATCCGTATAAGCTCATGGAAAAAAGGCGTGAGTTTTCTATATGTATAGAAATCAATAATCTCTCTAAACTATTCAGGAATCATCATCATCTGCCTAGTCTTTTCCCAACTATGTTGGAGTCGGCTCCCAGTCAAACCAGATTCAGCTGAATACCAGTATTTTACATGGAGCGGCTGCCTACCAGACCTTCACAACCCATTAACTGGGTAACACGGTACTTCTTGGCAAGACTGGAGTCAGATACTGGCTTCTGACAATCCGTAACGACTGTCAAAGATCTACAAATGACAGCCGGGACCAACGGCTTAGCGTACTCTCCGAGGCACGGAGGAAACTCGGTATGTTAAGATGGCCACCCATCCATAGACCAACCTTGGCAAATGTTGCTTAACATTGAAGACCGACCGTGTGGCTGTTAGTCTTTAGCCACACACTTCAAGAATATTCACTGATAAATCACTTTTCAAGATATTTCACATCGTCGCCTCGTCATTCATACAATTATCTCGCACCAAATAACCTTCACAAATTAAGCCTAAATACAGTTCATTACATTCAAAACGAGACGTCGACACATCAAACCATTACTCACTTTCATATTTATTTCTCACTTCAGACTTTGGGTCAAGAATGCCATTAACCCTGCATTTGTGGCGTAATTTTAAAGGGTACATTTTGCCCCACGTCCCGGTGCGGTCGCTTGAGTTTTACTTTTAATATTAAAAGTCCTGAGATAATTGAAATCTTCGCCGATTCAACCTGCCCCGCTGGAGGGTATAATGAAGCCGTAACTTAGGCTCACTTACGAAGGGTATTATGTTACTCTTTATGTCTTGCTAATTTTCATTTTGTATTTTTGCTTTTTAGTTGGAAGCGTAGATGGTTATACGAATTTATGTTTGAAGCGAATAAGTGGCCGTAGTAGTTATGTCATAAAACCATTATGGTCTGTCTGCTTTCGTGAGTTTTTCAACCGTAATTTACTGAAAATTGTTGTCTTAAGAGACAAGTAATAAATTTCACGAACTTTTCCTATTAGGTACACTCTTTCTTTAACTTTTTATTGTACACCAAAACAACTTATATTAGACATAATAAATTGCATGTATGTATACAGGCGAGCTTAATTCAAGGTTGAGTTTGCTCCCAGCAAAACCTTTGAGTGATAGAGAGAGATCAGCATAGAGGGTAGGATTCAATGTACTAAACACACATACACACGGAACATTCACACACGCGCATACACACACTCACACGTTACATTCTCAGACCAATTTATCAAGCTACTAGTTATAAACTCATATACCTAATTGGAATCGTGATGTTGTAGTAAATATATAAATTTCTTTATGATCAATTATAGGTAAAAGTTTTTAATTTTATCCCGTAAACCAGGTGGTCCAAAATAATCCGCGATTTAATATATACTTATGTATATATCTATACTAACATTTGTATAAAGCTGAAGAGTTTGTTGGCTTGAACGCGCTAATCTCAGGAACTAGGTACTGGTCCGATTTGAAAAAATATTTCAGTGTTAGATAACCCATTTATCGAGGTAGGCTATAGGCTAATATATATCATCACGCTAAGACCAATAGGAGCGGAGCAGTCATGAAAAATGTGACTCAAACGAAGTTACACGGGATAAAGAGGAAAGATTTTTTGTTTGTTGTTACCGAATAAGCTTCGAAACTACTAGAGCGTTTTTAACCATTTTCTCACCAATGGAAAGCTACATTATCAGCAAGTTACACAGGCTATATTTTATCCCCGTATTACCACGGGAACGGGAACCATGCGGGTTAAATCGCAGGGCGCTGTTGTGTTAAGGAATTTTATTGGATCAGTTCAAGCGTATTGTTAGTAATATGACCACCGAACTGAATATTTCACGAGTAATACTGAAACTAGGTATTTTGTTTGTGGTCCTATGTAAGTATTTATATTGGCAAAGAAATCACTAGCTATTTATTCGCCGTATCAATGCAGTTTCTAAAGCAAAATTCTGACTCATTGAAACAATTATTCTGTAGGAATTCGTAGTAAAATTTAATTACAAACGTATTTTGAGTGTATTGATTAATTTGAAATGGATTCATGATAACTATACAGTAAACGATGTGTTGTGCTTCGTGTACTGTATATTATATATTTAAGGAACATGGGGATTGGGCAATATGCTCAGCAGTGGGCGATATTGGACCGTGGATAATGATTATAAACATTGGGATACTTACATAAATTCAATAACTCCTTAAATTAACCAGTAGCTCTTATTTGTAAAAGTAGATGATGTTATGTAATAAATTCGCGAGGGAACCGCATCGTCCCGCGTCACCGTCAGTGCCATGCAACCACGGCCTTGGTTCGCCCCACTTGTCTTCCGTCCTGACCACAGAGTACGGAACTCTACGGCAGCGACTAGAATACCGGCCTCAGGAAGCACGTTAAGAGCGCATCGCATACGCCGTATGCCATTTCATACAAATTTTCAAGTCACTTTTTGCGAAATGATTGAACCGATTTTGATGAAACTTCATACATCTAAGCAGAATACATAGGTCTAAAAAATTAGTTAAAAATATTTTCGAAATGTCTTATTTAAAAAAGATAACCGGGAATTTATATTTGTATGGAAAAATTAAAATGGGTCTAATTTAGCTGTAACACTACTTATCGAAAATGTTTTCATTTAACTTTTTGACTTGACTTGAACTTGACCTATGTATTTTGCTTATAAATGTGTGTAAAGTTTCATTAAAATCGGTTCAGTCATTTCGGAATATAACGACTTGAAAATTTGTATGAAATGCCGTTCGGCGTATGCGTTCTTAAGTCGTTGGTCCCTGCTGTCATTTGTCAATCTTTGACAGCCGTACTGGATACCCAGAAGTTAGATGATCTAACATCAGTCTGAACAAACCCTTGTTGCCCATTGTACTGAGTTGAGGAGGTAGGATAAGCAGTCGATCTACATAAAGTAGGTACTGGTACCTACTCAGCTGCAGAGGGTTAGACTGGAAGACGAACCAACTTGGCTTCAGCCTATCGTATACTTTCCAATAGTGTTTTTGGAGCAGCCATGACGCACAAACTATGTTTTTTTTACATTTAATTGACACTTTTTAGGGTTCCGTAACTAAAGGGTAAAAGGGGACCCTCCGCTGTCTGTCCGTCCGTCTGTCACCAGGCTGTATCTCATGAATCATGAAAGTTAGACAGTTGAAATTTTCACAGTTGTAACACACAGAATAAAATGAATATTTAAGGGGACTCCCATACGACAAACGTGTTTTTTTTTGCCGTTTTTATATATAATGGTACGTAACCCTTGGTGCACGAGTCCGGCTCGAGCTTGGCCGGTTTTATTTTATACGGATTTTTCTTCTTATTTTCTTGTAATAGCCGCCGAGGCTTCTCTTATATGCTCTATGGTCCCGCCATTCGTATTACTTGGTAAAAATGCGTTACTGTATAAACAGCAACAGAGGGTTAGAACAACCGAGATGTAATTTATTACAAGAACGTTTTGGCATACGCGAGACGTAATATGACAGCAAAATTGCCTTTATTGTTCTTAAAAATCTGGCGTATTCAATAGGCTTATTCAATAACTCTTGGATGTATGTAGAATTTAAATGGGGCTTAGAGTGGGTCGCGTTCCGTTTCTGTAACTTTTATGTGTAGGTTTGAGAAGAATACGAATTTTGACATTTTCATACGATCCACACTGGCTCAATACTTGCTTGAGTTTTCATTTTAGTTAGATTGACAAGATGACAAAAAAGAAACGTGATTTTTTTGTCTATGGTACGGAGCACTTCGTGTTCGTTCCTACTCGCACCTGACCGGTTTTTTTGGTACACCACTTTTTTATATTCGAGTGTTTTCAAGCACTGAAAGATTGCCAAGCAAATGAAAAATTCCCCTGTAAGTAAAAATAAACCGAATCTTAAGCTCAACTTACGTGAAGTAAACAGAAGCTATCTAAATTACTACCTCATAGATACAAAGGATCAAAACCATTTTCGGTGCCTCATGTATGTACGTACCTACATACATAGGAGAGTGAAGTGAATCTCCGGACAAAGTCGGTCGGTAAACTAATCAATGCTCTCCACAGATTGGCAAGATACTACCACGGTGTGGACTGTCGTGTCGCATAAATGGCAC
The DNA here is from genome assembly GCA_905332915.2 of Hecatera dysodea. NCBI lineage: Eukaryota > Metazoa > Arthropoda > Insecta > Lepidoptera > Noctuidae > Hecatera > Hecatera dysodea. Next base: position 6,603,101 of record HG995303.1, read on the forward strand.
ACATCACTCGAGTCTGTTGTTCTGGTCTGGACTTAATAGTAGGACAACGGATCAAGATTGAGGAGGCGGAGTTTAAACTGGAAGATTTGGGAATTGAAGTTGGTTTTGGTTGTAGTGTAAGGATCAAGTATGAGAAGATAATAAAACTTTTTTCAAAAATAACAACCGACTTCCAAAATTAGACTTATTTTTCAATTTGTTTTATTTTTTATCTATTTTTTTTAAGTTTATTAATTTTTCACTTTTTAGTGCTTTTAACCTTTATTCTTCAGGCTATTTGATGAGGCTACGAGTATTAAGCTCAGATTGATATGAATTCTACAGATTTAGTACATATATGTAGAGAAGATAATATGTAAGTATTTATAGTAGGTATTGTTTTAAAACTATTGGTAACAGTTGTAATTAGTGTGTTATTGAGCGGATGAGACTAAGACTGATCAAATATTACCCAGTCACTGACTCATATTCCGCAAAAGTTCACAGTATAACAGGTATGAATAATTTCTCCAATAACCAAAGATTATAATAACGTTTTATAAGCTATAGCGACGCTATGAAGTAAACGTGTTTTACGTGATGTTTTCTTTAAAATAAAACTTCAGACTGAAATGTAGTAGCTGGTACTTAATTAATGTATCCAGTTGACTGCACTGCAAGGAATAAGGAATAAAATGAGAGGTTTACTAAATATTTTTATTTAAATGTAATAAATATTAATACGTACTTGTAATTTAACAGAGCTACTGACCCTAAACGTCACAAGCCAGATTTATCACAAAGTAGGGTACTGCTTTGTTCAATGAGTATCCTTTTCTTTTTCAATCATCAAACGACCTCTTCCGCTCCGGTCAGAGCGGAAGAGAATGTCAGACTCTTATTAACTAAAACCCTCCTAGTGCCCTTTGCGTTCCAGGGCCGCGGTGACTCTTTCGAACAAATTCCGCAACCCTAGCAGGCACTGACCCTATGGTAGCCCTTGTTGGCAGCTCTTTGAAGCGCACGTGGAACACGACGCGCCGTCGACCCGGGCCTGGTTGTTATTGGAAGGCGAGCAACCCATAGCTCGCCATCCGCAGGCCGGCGCCTACGGTGGCCAGGATCGCCCTGCGACTGCCGACGCCTGGAGCGTCATACAGGGCGAGTTTACCTATTGTAAGGCGGATTATCGTCATTAAGTAGCTCCATGTACTCGTAAAATGCTGACTCTACTTGAAGCCAAGCTTGTCAACTATATTGGGTAACCCCAATATAGTTGACAAAAGCTAGGCATATTGATTGAACTAAGTATAAACTTCTATAAGTATAAATTGAACATCACATACTGCCTTTTCAATTACGAAATGATGTAATATTTAAAATACAAGAAAACGCCTGTCTCCAAGAGTTTTAAGGTAAAATATTACCTACCTGTCGAAATTATTCTGTTCTACAATCATTTGTATCAATTTCAATAAATATAGTAATGAAGATAAATTACTTTTGTGTTTGGAATTATTTTTACAAAAAAGGTCCAAATTATCTGAAGCTTTTTAAAGAAATACCTACTTTTATTTTTGGTGAAAATTAGAGTATTCTAAACTTGTAGATAGGTAGTTTTTTTGGGTATTCAATTATTTTCAAATGGAAAGAAGCTAAAAATCCGGTGATATATCAAAAGGTACATAATAGTTATAAATGTAATTTTTAGGGTTCAAACATCCATAAATAGAAAAACGGAATCTAACAGTATAACTCGTGAGTTTGTTGGTCACAGCCAATTTTTTAAGAATGTTCTAGAACGTTTTTAGTTGTTTGGAACAAATATTATGAAAATCTGTGACTCAAACACGTACGCGTAACGCTAACAATTCATTTCTGAAAATGTGGTCATTTTTGCGGGGCAAATAAGTATAAAAACTAAGGTTTTCCGAGCTACGTGACGCAACGTGCTGTGTTGAACCGAGCGAAATATTAAATGTCTGCCTATATACCGTGTAACACAATAAACGCAATACCTCTTAAGTTGCCATTTTACTCATCATGATATGAACAATTTTCACTATGGGACCAACCCCGAATAGCGAAAAAAAAAAAACAGCTGTTTAGTACATTTTGTATAGGTTATGCGCACATTAATTGTCAACCCACAAAAAACATTTTTTGAGTTGCTGTCATAAATGGCATCTAGAAAACAAACTTTGAATATGCAAAAAAGATCCAAGCCGCAAAGTATATTTTTTCTAATAAAAAACACTGACATTAACCTCTATAACCCCGCGTATCAAATTGAAAATTATGCATTATTGCAGGGTTGCAATAGTACCATGTGTCATGGTAACCTAGATAATGGGTTAAAAGACAGGAAAAAAGATCCAAACTACATTGAATCTGTATGATAAATCGATTTTTTATTATAAAACTAAGAAAACCGGTTTAATTTTTATGTAACTAGGTATGTTAAAGGTTTTTAATTAAAAGTAATTTTATTACTTTTAACTTTAATATTAAAACCTTTAATATTTTTGGAAGTTTTTTATTGCCTTAACTTAAAACAAAAAGATCCAACCCACATTTTTAATATTGTAGAAAAGATCCAAAGACAATTTTACTGATAAAAAGTATATTTATTAACATGAAACTTATTAAATCAATACTATACAGGAAGTAGATAACAATACCCATTGGGTATGGGTATTTCCCAATATTTAAGAGGAATTCGATAACAAACCACAGTCTTGTTATTTTGCTATATCAATTTTACTAAAACTCCCGTTTTCTCAGAACGTTGCTGGATCCATTTGGCATAACTACGTCCAATTGGTGTGGGGCACTCGATTGTTTTATTTGCGATTTCAGTATTGGTCCAAGGTAAAAGTTGTTAATAACAATGATGAAAATGAGTTCTTAAACGATATTGCGTTTATTGTATTGGTGCTACTCTGTTCCGTAGTGTCTAGTTTGGGATGTTTTTATCTTAGTTATTTTCTACGTCACTCATCAATTGTAGGAATAGATTATATGAGTGAAAAATTACTTCCAGAAATTACTTTTACCAATTAATAATATTATATTAGTTAGTAGACAATATTTTATTAAAATGATGGGCATCTAATAACACACAAAACATCAATAACGAAGTTACCAATATACGTAAATCCTCATTCAGGAATGATTAAGTAAAAGCTAAGAATGCGTAAATCCGGGGATTTTCCGTCGAGGATAATGTATAGAGGAGAGGGCGGGATGATCTCCTACTATTGATCAACCCTTCTTCACACACTGATTAACTAGAGGCTCGTAAAGTATCTAATAGATATTGTTCGTTTGGATGAACACGGTATTAACTCAAAATTCACGATTTTTTACCTAAATATACAGTACTACTAAACATCATACGATTTTTCTAACGAACATGTTTGCTAATCGTTATGACGTCAAATTAGCGTGGTTGCGGAGTGGTATCTTCTGATTTAAAAACATTTACAATAGATTTAAATACCGATTTAAGAACTTAAAATCGATCTCCTGAAAAATAGTTTTTTTTTTTAGTTAATGTTCATCTGGACCAACGATATGTGATTATCACTCTAATTATTATTTGAGTTTGTTTAGCTCGTTTTGCTGTCCCAACTTTAGAATTATTATTTCTAGAATATTTTCTAACTAGACAGCAGCTTCACTAGCGTGACAGTTGAAAATCATCCATTGGAAAAACACTACCGGGACAAAAAGGATTTCTTGCAATCATCTCACCACGGTCTGCCCGCGTGCAACGTACGTCAAATAGTTTTGGCTGTAAAGACTTGATTGAATAACAAACACCCAGTCTTTGAACATTTAGAGTATTTGTATGTGACAATGGTACCTACTCGCTTTCTTGACCTCCGCTTTACGTGATGGAAACTATAGGGTAAAGTCTACCGTACTCTATGCTCAGTGGCGTGCAGTGGTTCGAGTTAGGGTAGGCCAGAAAATAATGTCCAGTGTAATGTCACAAAAAAAAAGGTTTTTTCATGAGGGACCGCTGTATCAAAATAATAAATGAACTCGGTAAAAAAAATGTTTTCTTCCATTTACAAATTTTATTAAATAGTATAAACCTAGTCTACTACTATCTACTCATGCAAAATGCTTATTTTTCTCACAAATGAACATAACATCAAAGAACTTAAACAGTATCAAAGCCCGGTGTGTAACTGTCTTAACATCAAGAGATGAAGTTTTTTGATGGATTACAGCAGAAAACTTCCCACATCGCCACTTAAATTAGTTTTACCCAACTTTTATATGTTGTACTAGCAGTACCCCACGGTTTCGTCCGCATAGTTTCCGATCCCGTGTGAATATGGGGATACAATATAGCCTATGTCACCTGAGGATAGCGTACCTTCCCAACAGTGAAAGAATGTTTCAAATCAGTTCAGTGGTTTCGAAGCCCATTCAATACAAACAAACAATCAAATCTTTCCTCTTTATAATATTAGTAGTATGTTTGTGTATCAGATTGTTTAGGTATGTGTTTCCAAATCCACCTATCCTTCTCTTATAAGTGTGCTGATTTCAAATCTACTCGGATGCAGTTGAGTACCATTTTTTTTTTTACATGAACCTACTTATACTGTCTTACATTTGTTCTCTTTTTTACTGTGTGTTTGTTGATGTTGTACTGTGTCTGTCACTGGCGAATGGCAGACTCTGGAGGATTACAGTAATCTTTGTTAGATTATAATTTCTCTATATATTATAAAAAAAAATATATAGAATATATCCCATGCAAATCAATAGTTTCCAATATATCCGTGTCTTAGTAAGAAAAAATAGTTTACAATTTGACGCGATATTTTAAAATCCAACGGTGTTAGCGATTTTCCGGTGACATATCTACGTCGAATGAATGTTTTCTATGATATTTTACACTTATTAAATAAAATATAACTATACTAAGAATATATTAATATTATAAAGCTCAAGAGTTCCGTTTGTTTGTTTGGTTGAACGCGTTAATCTCAGGAACTACTCGATCGAATTGAAAAAAAAAAATATTTAAGCGTTGCGCTACGATGAATAGGATCGGAGCAAAACGAAAAATGGTGCAAAAACGGTTTTTTCTCTGCTTAAGTGACGCAGACGAAGTTTCTCGACTCAGTTAGTTACAGATAAAAAAAACAACTTATCATAAAATATTTCTAACGCATTATCAGAAAAACTTGCGAGGTAAACAAACATAGAAACTAAGCGGGCAATAATTTTGCTTGCGTAAAAGAAACCTTACAAACTAATGGAAAAGTACAACTATGACATTTCCAGTTTGACCCTACGAAAACTCCATAAAAATTACGAAATCACGGCCTGATTAACTTTATAAGGAAAAATATTAAAGAGCTGCAAATCAGACTTTCGTACCTGAAGTTAAATGTAAATATTTACGTAAAGGCAGGACTTTAAAATCGGACGCGGAGGAAGTCCGACAGTCTCCTTTGTGAACTTTTCGAGTCCAAATGACTATTTCCTTTTCAGTACCAAGTTGGCGAGACTCGAAAATGGCAACTAAGTACAGATACAGCTCGATAAATGGACAGCAGAATTTGTTTACCCGAAGTTATTTTTGGGAATAAAATGACATCGCAGACGATGTGCAACACTATTTCAGAGGTACCAGTAAAAACCAGTTGTAGTGCGAGTATTTAGTCAGTGACTTTTCATGGAATATGACTATGAATTTCTTTTCGTATGGATAAAACTCTACACAGAGGTTGTCTGTAAAAGACCGCCCATTGTACACTTGTTTTTTATAATTTTCTGTATTGTGTTTATTATTAGGTGTACAATAATGTATGTACAAGTAAAATGGCCAAGTGATTACATATTTTTTTTATGAACAACTATTTTTTATTCTGTCTATCCCCGAATTTCCCTCAAAGCCAGTACACACTAAACAGGCGTTAGATTTTATCAATCAATACCAAAACAATGGTACCGCGATTCAAATATTAATCAAGCTTCAATATTGGTACAACACCACAGAAACAAAGCCAGCTAGAAAAGCTTTTATGACCCACAAAGCGTACCTAACGCGTATGTTTGTACGAACACCTCCCATTGTCACGTCAATCCAGTCCGCTTTGTGGAATAAACTCAACGATAAACAGAAAACAACTTTAACCATTGCTGTAAAACGGGAATGAAGTTAGTGGAAAAAGCGTGTTTTTATTTGAAAAGGATTCACGTTCTTTGTGTTCGAAAATTGCGTTTGGAGAGGCACTTCTAGTTCGGAGGTCTTGGGTCTTGGATATGGAGGATGTTGTTATTTAATCATTTTTGTGGAAACTTGAGTGTCTTGAGTCTACTCAAGACACTCAAGTTCTACACCAACTGCAAAAAAAAAAACAAAAGCACCCTCTAGGGTTCGTTTGTTTTTTTGTGCAGTTGGTTTTTTATACATTTGGTGAAGAATTTAGCAACGGTATTAAGACTAGTGATCTCGACCATGTCAACCTGTTCCATTACCATCATCATCTTCCTGCCCTTATTTCATGTTACTTGGGGTCGGAGCAACACGATTTTGTCTTCCATTATGTCCTGTCAGCTGTCACGCTATCACTAACTCCTTTTTCTTTCATATTACTCCTCACACAATCCATCCATCGTTTCTTTGGTCTACCTCTCCCTTTTCATCCATCCAGATTCATATTCATAACCCTTTTAGTTACATGTGTTTCATCCCTCCTTTTTACATGACCATACCAAAACAAGCTTTTCCCTTTCAACTTTTCCGTCACTGGCGCCACTTTTAAACTACATAATACTAACTACTAAGGGAAATCTTGAGACCGTGAATACTATTTCAGCACAATAGGTCAACCGCGTGGTGGCGGGTAAACCATAAGCAACAGCATTCCCAAGGAGGGTTGGTGTCAGGTTGGCGGCTGACTGCAAAACGTATGCCAAATCATTAGCTACCTGATCCATTACCAATAGCAAAAAAAACTCATTTTCATTCCAAAAACTCAGTAATTATTTATACACTGCCGGCCAAAAGTTTAAGACCGCACTTAAGCAGTATAATTATCTATCAATTGTAATAAAATCCCTTAAGATATATAAAAGAAATGCACACCTGCATATTCTATTGTTAATATAGAATATTTAAAGAATTCATTCTTTTGTTTACTTTACAGTTATTGGACAATAAACATCTATTGTTTTCATTCACCGACAAACGCTGCGCTAGGGTCAGGTGGTAGAGTCGTAATAATGTGTTTATTGTGTGCTCATTACTTATTACTTTGCTTTTGTTTCGCATTGGTCAATATTAAGGATTATTTAGCTTCTGAAAACACGTAGTTTCAATTTATTTTTACCTGAGTTTACTTGGGTTTGTTCACAAACAATCTCAGTTAGTCTAAACTTGTGGTTTCTACAGTAAAGACGTCTTAAAATGGGAAAAGCACGCGAAATTAGTAGTGAAGTGCGTTCTGCCATCGTTGTTTTACATAATGCAGGCAAATCCGAACGTGAGATTGCTTCACAACTGAAGTTATCGAAGACAGGTGTTCATAGCACAATAACTCGATACAGGGAGACAGGCAGTTTTCAAGATCGTCCACGCTCGGGAAGGCCGAGAGCTACCACGTCTAGTGAAGATAATTTCATTGTTGGTACTAGTAAGCGAAATAGACGCTTAACAGCACCAGAAATCCGCGTTGAAGTAAACAAAACCCGAGTTAAACCTTTATCATTGACTACAGTGAAACGGCGACTAAGAGATGCAAAGTTTTATGGTCGCGTCGCCGTTCGAAAACCTCTGCTAAGGCCACAAAATAAGAAAAAGCGGATGCAGTGGGCTCTTGCCCATCGAGATTGGACTGAAAAAGATTTTAAAAAAGTTCTTTGTACCGATGAATCCAAGTTTGAACTATTCGGTTCAAAACGAAGAATTTACGTGAGACGAAATGCTCAAGAAAAGATGATGCCAGACTGTGTAGTCCCAACAGTCAAGCATGGCGGTGGCTCAATTATGGTCTGGGGTTGCTTCTCTAGCCAAGGAACTGGCGATTTGATCAAAATTGAAGGAATTATGAAAAAGGAACAGTACAAAAACATTTTAGAACAAAACGCCGTTCCTTCCGGGTTGCGATTAATTGGACACGGATTCATTTTCCAACAAGATAATGATCCAAAGCATAGCTCCTAATTATGCAGAGGATATTTAGAAGAGAAAGAGGCCCAAGGGGTGTTAAAAAACATGGTTTGGCCACCTCAGAGCCCGGATCTCAATCCTATTGAACTTTTGTGGGAAGAGCTTGACAGGAACGTCCGTAATCGTGGCCCATCCTCGCAAGAAGAAATGTGGAATGCTTTATGCGAAAGTTGGAGCAATATATCACAAGACACCATCAACAAATTAATAGCTCGTATGCCGAGACTTGTGAAAAAAGTCATACAAAATAAAGGAGGATTTTTTGATGAAACATCAGTTTAGCTAACTATAGCCTTTTTTAGCATGTATTGTTAATATTTCTTTATGCTTTACATTACAATTTGTCCATAAACACTAACTGATTAGATAATTAAACTGGTTAATTAAACATTTAATATTTTATTGGTGTTTTACTTTATTTTCCTACTTAAATTAAGGTGGTCTTAAACTTTTGGCCTGTAGTGTATATCAAACGGCTCTATTTCAAACTAGGAATTTGTCTAAAGACGAACCTATTCCAAAGTAATATACGGTCTTATATCACACAATCCCCATGTTGGTGAGTTGAGAAGGTCTGGTAGGCAGCCTCTCTACGTAAAATACTGGTACTCGGCTGAATCCGGTGTGACTGGCAGCCGACCCCAATACAATTGGGAAAAGGCTAGGCAGATGATACGGTCTTATATCGATTTCATTTTCCTCAGAATGCGTCTAAGGATCAATCTAGCGTTATTCTAGTCCCGACGTTTGAATTCATACGCCATATTGCATTCTGTGTACTTGTGAGTATCGTGAAATAATATTCGGTATTGTATGATGCAATTTTGTTGAAAGATAGATTTGGGGATATTTTGTTTTCTTTAAAATTTTATTAAAAAATGACACATTTTTAATTTCCGTGAGAGCTATTTTAACCCTCCCCTCCCCCTTCTTTTATATAAAAAGCTCTATTTTATCCCTTTCCTAAAGGAAAGGTTTAAAATATCTCTCACTTAATAAACGCAGATTAAAGTTGTATTGTATCAATTAAGACCTTTTTTTTATAAATCTGAAGATACGAATAAGACAGAGTAAATACTACTCTTCAATATTGAAATCTTATGGAACACAAGCTGAATCGCGGAATTTCGTCTGCGTTACATAAGAGAGAAAAAGAATAAAAAACTCCATTTTTCTAACAATTTTCACTGATGCTTCGCTGCAATTGATCGTAGCGTGATGTAATATAGCCTATAGCCCTCTTCGACAAATGGGTCGATCCAACACTAAAAGATTTTCCAATTCGAACCAGTAGTTCATGAAATTAGCGCGTTCAACCAAACAAACAAAGATCTCTTAAACTTTATAATATTTAGTATATATATTACACTAGCTGCTGCCCGCGACTTCGTCCCCGTGGAATCCCCGATTTTAAAACATTCTTTATCGCTGCTCCGCTCCTATTGGCTTAAGCGTGATGATATATAGCCTAAAACCTTCCTCGATAAATGGTCTATTCAACCCAAAAAGAATTTTTCAATTCGAACCAGTAGTTCCTGAGATTAGCGCGTTCAAACAAACAAACAACCAAACAAACAAACTCTTCAGCTTTATAATATTTAGTATAGATATTACATTGTACGTTCATAAACTATTACCTGAACTGCAAACTTTTACTACCAAGATCTTCACAGTAAAAATTCAAAGTATCAGTAGGTATTATCGATCGATGCTTGAAATAAACGACATCTCGTGTATACTGGTTCCAATCTTCACTTGAAACTGCTGACTAAACTGACATGACGCTGCAAATTTGACGGTACATTAGCTGAATTACAGGGAAAATGTGGCTTTACTAGTGGTATCGAGGAACAAATTTTTGGTTTTATTTCATGCAGGTTGATGTGAGAGCTATGGTTGCGGAATTCTTTCGAAAGAGTCACCGCGGCCCTGGAACGCAAAAGGCATTTTGCGTTGCAGGAAAAAATACGGATGGTTTTTAGTCAGTAAGAGTCTGACACCATCCGCTAAAAAGGGGATTGCCCGAGACCAATTTTCTGTTTAATTATGCGTTACCGAAATATTAAGCTTTAAAGTGGATTTTTTTGTTAGAGTTATATAGGGTATGCGGAATTGAGACTAAGTTAAAGTATTGCTTAAAAAAAAAAAAAGAAAAAGGCTTTTAGAGGAACACAGATGTTCTTCAATCAGTAAGAGTCTTACAGTCCCTTCCGCTCCACCCAGAGCGGAAGAAGTTTGTGATGATTTACCATCCTAAAACAGAATTGCAGTGAGAGGAGCCAGTTTCTTGATGATAATCGTTAGTCACATAGCACCATATATACCACTGGTATTCTGAATGTGAAAACTTATTAAACTTTACCTTGACTGAGGTTGTCAATATTTCGATTTAAAGAAGAATTTGAGAAATTCTTAACTTTGGATTCCCAATATTGAAACTGGCAAAAAAATAATAATTAAGAAATTCAAAAGATTTAAATAGTTTCATTTAAAACCTATAAAAAAGAATATTTATCAGTTTTTATAACAGTAAACGTAACATATCTTTACAACTAGCTCACATTTTCCATCATATAGCTATAAAACAAAATCTGATCAACTCACAGAATCTGATGCAGCGATCGCACGCTATCTGATAGCGATGCGCCGCGCTGTTCCTGCAGATACAATCTCATCTCGATCGCTAGCTGTTGACTCTGATGGAAAAACAAAGAGCCTGAAACCATAGCACGTAACACATTCACGACTATGGAAATGAAACGGAACGGAGTTATGTCCATGAATGGAAATGAAATCTGTATTGACAATGGATAATGGAAAAACGTTGAAAACACAATTTAACCCTAATCTCTTCAAAGTTAGAATGACCAGGTTTCTTCTAGGCAAATTCAGTTCATCGGTGACTTTGTCTCAGTCATCTCTGACCTAGACTAGAGTCAAGGGCAAACACATTTCAAATAAAAAATACATGTGGCACTCGGGGACTGCCGCGGTAAAGCTATTGCATAGCATTTTTTATCAACTTATGCAATTATATATTTAGTACTCTGCGTCATTGTGATATGGTCTCGATTCGTTCACCTGGGTTACTGTACTAATGTAAATCACATACGTTTCACTTAAGTTTGTCCCACCGATTGTTTCCGAACGCAGACGTTCGGGTCGGCTCGGTGACGGCGACATAATAGCTCAGTAACGAAGCGACCATTTTAAAAAGGCGGGGCCTAATCGAATGACGTACGGTGTTAGGTTATTTTCGTTACGGAATTTCTGGATTCGGTTGCCACGCTCAAGGCCCGCGATAGAAGCTATGCAATAGCTTAAAAAATAATTAAAAAAATGATTGCCTTCTCTTCGGTTTAGGCATTGGTCAATCCACATACATACATCAGTCTCATGTTTTAGAGGCGATCTTATAACCAGTAACCCGAGCCAAATCAAGAATCCAAGCTGGTACCGACCAATGATCATGTAAAACCTAATAATATGGAACGATGCACTGTGGCTTCTCTTACTTTCAGCATTCTAACTAATTTGTAAATATCTCTATCACACTTAGGTTTGCTGTTAGAAAACCCAATTTGAGGTTAAGCTTACATTTGTAGATAAGCTATCCCGTTGTGACTGTATGATTGCTATAAAGTATAAAAATATATAACAAGGTCTCGGTACCAAAAATAACACAGAAGATATAACAGAACCTGACCAAACTGAAATAAAAAAGACACAGTCATATTGGGCAAATTGAAAACTACGAGAAATCAAAAGAAATCCAAAATTCGAAAGTGGACACGTTAGCGTTGGTTACAAATAAACTGGAAGTATTGAAAACAGGAAACACTTTCGGTAAAGTCTTTTGTAGTGAGTACGCGAGAGCTACAAAAATATAAAGTGATAGTTCTGATGAACCAACCAAACATTCAGAGCGCCGGAGATGACTGGAAATCGAAAAAGCTAAAGTAACGGGAATGCCAAGGGATGTGCAATAAAGATACGATACTAGTAACTGTAGGGCAGAGGTTTGTGAAGACATAAAAACAGATGTGGCAGAGTTTGACAACACATAACTGGAGTGAGGATTTATATTGACTTTTGTGACAAGTCCACAGTTAGAGGTGATCGTTAAATCAATAAATTGGTGTTTGTGCCCTCAGCGGGTTAGTTTACGTCAACATTAATTGAAATGTTTGAGAAAACGTCAAATTGATGCTAAAAGCGTTTTTCAACTTGTGCTCGTTGATGAATTCTAGTTCATTTACATTAACCCAAAAACCGTCCATGACACATGCTTAGTTTTATGTTTCAGTATAGTTATTTAAGTCAATTTAGAGCGTATACGCCCGGTTCCTGAATTGATTCAAGTTTGAACTTACCAAACTGTAATGCTAAAGTTTGACAAGTTTCTAACATCGAATTCTCAATTCTGGACACCAGCAATCGTGATGTGATCTAAACTCGTAGATTTGATTAATTCATCTATAAAAGGTTTATCTTTTCAAGCGTACTCTACATTTATTATCTCGAAATCTTCAGAAGTCAGTAAAATCAAAATAAAGTTGTACATTGCCCCGTTACCTCAACGCGCCAAAGCGATTGCACCCGGATATAACCGCTGAGAACGGCGTTATATTTTGCAACCAACTAGCACTACCTACCACACAAAGCATATTGATAAAATAGGAAAACGAATGAATATTGGAACAATACTCTCAATTTTATTACAATAAAATATGAATGGAACCCTTTTTATGGATTGAATTGTTATTGTAAGTAATAGGTGGAATTTATTATTTTATTACTTCGTCTTTTCTAGCGATATTTGAGAATACTTTATAAGTATGTAGTTAGTTTCGAAATCGTGACTATGTTTAGGACAAGTTTAATTATGTTTTTCAAAGACTTTGCAAATGTTAGATTGCTTTGAAGAAGAAACTATATTATTAACACACCAAACTTTCAAAGACGAAATATTTATTGCATATTCCAATATTCTTGATAAAATCTGATTTATTGTTTATTCACAGAAAACTAGTTATATTACTCATGTTGAATAGCTGAAAGCAAACTCAGCTGAAACCCATTCGACTTTTGTTATTGTTAGTTTCATGTTATCAACAAGAATAATTTTTAAAGTCGTAGGTACAAAGCATGAGAGTTCATTGCTACCCTATCTTTCTTTGTTCTTAGAAGACGGCGAAAGGATAAAAGCGATCTAACATATCTGTTGCTAAATCTTAAATAGCATTTATATTTTATCTTTGAAAAGCAAAATATAAACGTAATAAATATGTACATGAACTTGTTACTTTTAACTCAATATTAACCTTCAAATATCGTTTTGTAACCTTCTAAAAACCTTGATAAATATTCAAAATGGCAAAATCAGATAGGGACTTATTATAAAGGCAGTGGTAGACTGTTGGGTTTCGACACTGCTTTTGAATTCAATACAGCCTGCAGAAGGTCGTTCTATCACAGTCTGTCTTTGAACTACCTAATTGTACTTGTCAGTATTAAGATTTAGAGCTTTTAAGAGAACATTTTCTGTGGTCCTAATATCGAATAATTGCTTTTAACTGCCTTAACTTTTTGTATTAGAGCGTTTCTGAATAATTCGCCAGAGCGAGAAAAAATACATTTCCTTTTTGTACTACGTAAGAAATTATGAAGTTAGATCTATTTATGAGTTGTATAATAACAAACCATTCAAAATACAGACACACAAATCACAAAATCCTCGTATGTCGTTTTTAGGGTTCCGTACCCAACTGGCAAAAAAAGGGAACTCTTATGGATTCGTCATGTCTGTCTGTCCGTCCGTATGTCACAGCCGTTTTACTTGGAGACTATTAAAGCTACATAATTGAAAATTGGTAGGTAGGTACAAACTGTTAACCGCTATTCAATAATACTGTAATCCGTACATGTAACTGAGGGATGAAAAAATAAATTCCAACAAACATAATCGTGCGGGGTATCATTTTATTGTGGTCCGACACGCACTAGGCCGATTTTTTGTTGTTTTAAACCAATGTAAAATATGTGTCGTAGTACTTAAGAGACATCTATACTTATAATAAATCTGTAGAGAGGTCAATTCAGTACAGTGAATATATTTTCAAAATAACTATCAGGGGGTGATTAGTGATCGATACTGGTGCCAAAAATGCAATCAGTAAAATTTTTGTCTGTCTGTCTGTCTGTCTGTCTGTCTGTCTGTATGTTCTTTATAGAAACAAAAACTACTCGACCGATTTTAACAAAACTTGGTACAATTATTCTTCATACTCCTGGGCAGGTTATAGTATACTTTTCATCACGCTACAATCAATAGGAGCAGAGCAGTGAAGGGAAATGTTGGGAAAACGGGAGAAGTTACTCCATTTTTTAAGCTTCCGTCGCGTGTGTAGCCTTAATGGTTAAAGTTACATAGAAATCATGTATTACGGAAATGTTTTACATAAAATTATCTAAAAAATATCCCGGAACAGTATATATCTATCTTTTATGGTTGACGGGATGAGGGGATAAAATAGGGGATGAACGTTTGTATGAAACTTTGTCAATTTTAAACCGATCGGGCTGAGAGTTTCAAAATAGGGGGTAAAGTAACTATTCCACGCGGACGAAGTCGCTGGCAGAAGCTAGTAATAAATATAATAATATTCTTTATTTATAAAATATGGCAGATTTACAACAAAATATCTTGAGTTGCTTATATGCCTATGTTGATGTATGTTGAACATGTGTTTCTGGCTGGATAGTGCTTATACTAACTTAAAATAATAACTAAATAAAATCCTTTACTTTTATCACAGATTTTTGCTATATTAGACAAGCATTATAAATATGTATTAAGACGCAGGTAAAATTTTATCTACTAATAATAAAAACGACCGACACTTTCGTGTTCAACTTTTATGTATACGCTAATCTCTGTTTCAACAAAACGGTGCAACCAACCGCCACATAAATAAACGTAAAGATTCTGTATTTGTTTTTCCATTTCTACATCTGTTTTATCTTTATTTGAGATTTCGCATTAGAAAAACCGTTGTGGAATTCAGCATAGTCATGTATTTTTAATATAAGGCCGGATTAACATAAAACATATGGGTACCAAAACTTTCAATTTGAACAACAAAAAACAATGCTATTGTATCTTTGTTACCTTGACGACGATTTGAAGAGAAGTCATTTTTGGCGGGTTTTAACTTATTAATGCCGTTTCATCAAATGTCATTAATATGCAAGTCGCCAAAAATTATGCTTGAGGTAGTTTTCGCGCTTTCATTCGATCAACCAGAAAGGAGATAGCTGCCCAAACTGATTTTAAAACCTTACAAAATCTAGGCCAGAATCTAGACCAGTCTTGCCAAGAAGTACCTGTTCCAGCCGCTTCACGTAAAATACTGGTATTCAGCTGAATCCGGCATGACTGGGAGCCGACCCCAATATAGTTGGGAAAAGGCTAGGCAGTTGATGACAAAATCTAGGCCAGTAAAAGGCAATTTTGAAAGTCAAAACAGTTGGTAAATATAATATTATAGTGACTCTACTTGTCCATTCGCAAAAAGTAGATTCTTATCGAGAAGAACAGATAAGAAATTCCATAGTTACACTTTTCAAAACTTAGTTTTACAATATTTTGTAATTTTGGGTGCATCGTCGTCACCTATGTGTATATAAGTGAGGATGATGCACCCAAAATCAGTTTGCTAGTAAGGAATTGATTAATGTAAACGGATTTCGGGTGCATCTTCCTCATATATAATTATATGTGAGGACGATAAAAAATCATTTTCAAATGTTGCTTGTATTAAATAAAATAAAAAAAAAATAGTAAAATAGTAAATTCTTGTCCAAATTAAAATATTCCAACTAGAGTTGCTAATCAATATAATTATACAATGAACTTTTCCTTTACTGAGTGACTGGCAGACAAAGCACAGCCGAAACTGCTGGTCGTAAAAAGCTAAAATTTGGCATGTAGGTTTCTAGGGGAGTTTACGGGAGCACTAAGAAAGGATCTTCCGAACTTCTTTCGCGATCGGAACGAAACGGGATAAGCTCGTATAAAGTCGCGGCCAAAAGCTAGCATTTTATAGTTTTTTTTTGTTTTACTCTCCTGTAAAGCAGACTTTAAGAACATCATTGTTGGCACATTCATCAAACTTCTTTCATCACAGAAAAAAAAAACAATAAGACACGTAGGCAGTTTTCAGTAATCTTCACTCCAAGCTGTAACCTTATTGGTTGGCGATAATCGAATTTCATCCATCTATCCCTCGCTGATGGGTGATAAATTATGTGCGAGGTTCGTATCAGACTGCCGATGGATGACTGCCACCATAACGTGATTATATTGTTACACATCCACCAATGAAACTCGTTCGCGCACACCAACAAAACTTGATTAGAAACGATTAGTTCGTACTCCAATATGGAAGAATTTTCTACGAAGGCTAGTTTCATCATCTTTCCGCTGATATGAATCAGCGGAAAGACGTCCTTTGCTGGACACATGCCTCCCTCAAGTGTCGCCACAACAACCGGTCTTGTGCGTCTCTCATCCATCGGCTACCCGCGACCCTCACCAGGTCATCAGGAACACAACGGGAGGTTAGTTTGGTCCTTTTTTTATTGATAAACGATATTTATTTTGTAACTAGTTTAAACATAATACTTTTACACGTCCAGTATTTCTTGTCATTTTAAGCTGGATGAAGCCGGTGTTTCCTAGCCGAATACCCTGAGAAGAAACACCGAAACAAACTCAGTTGACCTCTGACATACAATTTTGGCCTAGTAAGTGGCCACGTTAATCGTGTTTTGGTCATCGTGGGTGCAGGTGAGTGGATTTGAGATACTAAATGATATTTATTTTGTAAGTAGGTTAAACATACTTTTACACGTCCAATATTTCTTGTCATTTTTAGCTGGATGAAGCCGGTATTTCCTAGCCGACTACCCTGAGAAGAAACACCGAAATAAAAATCCGTACTGGTCAAATCATATGAAAACCATGTACATTAATGTCTGAGGTAGCCGTTTGAGGAAAGTGCCACACAGATTTGAGTGGACCTGTCCAGACAGTGCAAGCATTTGTCAGTTACCGTGTAGCTCAAACTTAGAACTTTAAGGAGCTCAACGATTTGACGAACAATACCAAAGTAAGGACATTCGGGTAGGCCGCAAGAATTACTCAAACTGCCAGACAAACTGAAATAAGACCCTAATATGACGATCTACATAGTTCCCACATTCACAATATGTTATATGAGAACCATGCAGATCTGTGTCTGAAATGGTATTGATTTTTGAGCTTTGCTTTATTGAGCTTCCTGCCTATTACGTTGTAGTCGTTTGTAAGTTATTCAAATCCTACGTATTTTCCTATTTTGAAAATTAATTAAACCAAAAATATATTAAGGCAGTCTATTAATAAAGAAGTCGTCAAGAAAAAGTTATCCAATTAATCTTTTTTTAGACGGGAGAGTTTGTATTTATATGAATTTACTTAACACAACATGAATATTAAAACTCTTATAAAAAACGTTTAATAATAATTTGCCCTGATGAGTTGGATTTGGTGGCAGGTATTAATTACTCATAAGTCATTTATTCATTCGTAGATCCATCCATGTAACTGAGCCGTGATAGGTAATAATCTTTTTATCGCGTCACAAAGTTACGAAGCATGACGTCACGGAGCGATAATACATGGAAATTCACAAATTGTCAGATCAGAGAACAGCTACGAGTGTTTAATTGATGAACTTCGCTACAGGGCTCGTGGAATGGCTTCCAATCAAATGTATTATGTCCCGAAAATTACTTTAGAGGCGCTGATAACTATTGAATAATTAATTTTGTATCTAATTTATGCGATGGTTTTAGTTTAGAGCTAAATTGAATAGGGTTTAAAGTACATTTGATTTAAACTATAATTACGAAGTTACGGAGATTATCATTATTTGAATATACTAAGATATCTTGGGCAACAACCAACTATCTATGAAGCGTATTTTTCCCCACAGCCGGACCAAGGCTACCCTAACTCTTTTACAACACAACTGTATTTTTCTGAATACGGGCCAGTTTTTTCAGTGTATTTTTATTATCATCTTGAGCAATATACAATTATATATTACATGACAGTTGACCACTTTCATCGCCTTTACCTTCAGACGTTCTAGAATTGACTCACGTCAAAGGTAATTTATTTGTACAGGCTCGGTAGACAATGCTTGAGTTTGACAGTTTAGTTAGAAAGCCTTCACATCTTTCCATCAAATATGATTGGCAAGCAACCCTATATAAATGGATTACAGAACATGTCACATGAATGAGTCATTGTTTATGGAGTAATTATGTTTTGATAACCTTGCGTCTTTGTCTTTGATAGATGTACATATGGCTTCAATTTTGCTTTGAAGGTAACTTTATTGCGTCGATGCGAGAGTACGTGTTTTTGGTTCGTTGTTATTGGATATTTTACTAGATAAAAAATCATAATTTTATTTAGTCCGTTATAAAGATAAAGTGCATCAAAGTACAAGAGTGGGTGCTGGTGACGTCACGTCGCCCCCCGGTAACGGCCCCGACTTACGAATTGTATGTCGCGGTTTCAAACCCAGCCAGGCGTATTACTTTGTGTAATTAACTTCATCACCACTGCTCTCAAAACGGTGAAGGAAAACATCGTGAGGAAACCGGCGTGTCCTAGAACCAAAAAATCGAAGACATGTGACATTCACCAACCCGCACTGGACCCGCGTGGTGGATTACGGCCCATTCCCTCTCCTAGAGAGAATGGCCTGTGTCCCAGCAGTGGGAACGTTAAAAGGCTGATTATGCTTATGCTATCGTCTTCATTTTTTGCTAAAATAGATAACCAATATTTTTTTGAAATTTATGTGACGGTCTATTTCGATTTTTTGAGTAAAATGCCCTATTATGAAGCTGTGCTTGTAAATATGACTAATAATAACTTATAGAATGCGTGATACTCTGAAGTTTAAAGCAACGGGGTGTAAATGTTATGTTTGTACGTGGTCATGTCTGGAAGTATTGCTCTGACTGTGAAAATTCGTTGATTGATTGATAAAAAGTTGCATTATGTTAGAATGCCTTAAGCTACTGTTCATTCCGAAAAAATACGCGGTTTTTATCATATCAGATGGTTAAAGCTGCTGAAATATAGACACTATGAAAGATTATACCAATGAATTTTATGTCAGCTTGTAAATTTATCCCATCGGTATTTTTATGTTCTAAAGACCAGTAAAATCCCGATTTGCGTCAGAGAAGCAAATACTGAACAATCCCAGAACGATGTCAAAAGCAAGGATGTGTTGCTGGGGAGTTTGTTGCGCCACTTCTTCTTCCCAGCTAAAACACTAGGAAGTGGTGACGGGTGGGCGTTTTGGGGGACTGTCTTTATGTAAAATTTGACGTTCAAAAAGTGCTGTCTATCAGCCTAGTTTGAATAAATGACTTTTGAATTTTTTGAATTTTGAAGGTATAACTTAGAAATCTTTCAACACATTACTTATCTCATTTGACGAGCAACTTTGTTTTCATGAAACAAGAGCCCTTAAAATAATTCACAAGTTTAATACTTTAAACAAAATTAACGAGTGTTTTCGTGTTATTACAGTGACTACAATGAGGTAATTAATGTAATTAAATAAGATTTCTCATTAAATATCAGTTAAGAATAGGAGGTTAATTGAGTTCTGCTTCTGTGTCATTTATTTCAATTAGTTTGGGGTATTTCATTCATGGTTCAGAATAATATCTATCTGTTATGAGGCTAAAAAAATTGCAGTGCCACGCGCTCGTAGTACTCGTTCCCATGGGAATATGGGGATAAATTTATAGGAAAGAAAGAAAGAAAGAAAATTGTGTTTAATTGGCATTATATAAAAAAAACACCTTATAACCCACCCACCTTATAGGCTATGTTACTCACTGATAATATAATCATTGGTGAAAAATGGTTAATATCGGTCTAGTCGTTTCGAAACTTATTCGGTACAAACAAACAAACAAAAAAATCTTTACTATTTATAATATTTGTATAGAAGATAGACAATATGGTAACAAAATAAAAACCACAAGCTTCAACTTGCGACTGCGTCTGATTGGTTTAACACAAGACAATCATGTCCTGTCTGTCAATGTATTTGGCAAGATACTAATACACTGGGAATTAGTGTATTAGTATCTTGCCAAATACATTTCTTTTTTTAAATATACTTCCAGAAATGATGACCCTTCACAAATCTATACTTTCTATACTTAATATTATAAAGCTGAAGAGTTTGTTTGTTTGTTTGTTTGTTTGAACGCGCTAATCTCAGGAACTACTGGTTCGAATTGAAAAATTCTTTTTGGGTTGAATAGACCATTTATCGAGGAAGGCTTTAAGCTATATATCATCACGCTTAAGCCAATAGGAGCGGAACAGCGATAAAGAATGATTTAAAATCGGGGATTCCACGGGGACGAAGTCGCGGGCAGCAGCTAGTATTATATAAACAAACAATGTTATCGTTTTATTTCAGTTCAGACAGGTACATAAACAATGGTTTAGTAAAAAAGCCAAGCATACGATGAATTAATTTAAGTTGGCAAGTGAGATTAAACTTGAAAATCTGTACCACAATCAAGGACTAAAACTGTTACCTAACCTCACGTAGTGTGCCTTAAGGTAGTGTACACAATTTATGAGGGACGCTCGTTAAGGCCCTCCCAGATTGAGATATAAATAAGGTTGAGACGAAAACATCTGGGTTATTGCCCTTCTCGATTGATCGATGTCCCACTCTCGATAAAGTGCCCAGAAATAAATTGTATAAGGCTTATTCTGATTAATGATTTGAGCCCGTGTAGACGTTAAATCTTGGCCGGCGCCATCTTTAAATGTTTTTTTTTGTTCTCTTATTGGTTTATTTTATCGAAGTTATTTTATCAGATTTCCTCTAGTTATTTGTTTTCTCAAAAGGACATTCTCGAAACCAAATTGTCCATCATAAATGACTGTCGTATTCCGAGATCTTTTAATAATATTGAAATGCCGGCTGAATTAAATAAAATGTTTCATGAATATTACTGTTGCTTTTAAATTAAGAAGGATTTCAAACAAAAATAGTCATTTTAGTATTTTTTTAAGGGAGATTTGCAAAATTTATTCGCTTTTGTTGAAAAATACTCACCTTTTGTGTTATATTTATGTTTTTTTATTCAGTTTATATAATATTGAGTTTCAAAGATGCGACAGCCCTTTTTGACAGACTTGAAATGAATCTTAGAAACTTTTTGGCCAAGCACTTATAAACTAATACTAATGGCTTTTACTTATTTATTTATACGTTTCGTTTTAACGTTTTTGTGCATCTTGTGCGAAATAAAGAATTTTCTTTCTTTCTTTCAAATAATAGACGGGGTTCTCAATTAAGTATTTTCATTTATTTTTCACAGATTTTGTTCAAAGGATGTTCCATTTGCAGATGACGTGTTTTTATGTACTGTCACAACGCACTTATCTGTGTGCCTTTTGTAATGATTATTAATTCCCTTAATTTATCCCACCTTTTAACTTAGATCCTTACAAGATAACTTTTATTGAGAATTCTCAAGACCAAATGAAGCACGAAACAAGGTTAATGGCTACCCACTTATTTCATTTCCCCTTCAAAGGCGTAGCGAGAGGCGAAAAATCAAGAAAAACTGATAAAATTCTAGAACTTTCCTTTTGTGAAATGTTAAAAATTAAGGAAACGGCAACACTTGAACTTTAAAAAAACAGCTGAGAGAAGTAATTGGTCAAAACGTCGGCGTCACTTTGAAGCCATTTTTCTAAAAACTCTTTTTTAAGAAAAAAGGCTTCAAAGCGACGCCAACGTGTTGTCGTTTACCAGGTAAACACCTTCAACGTGTGGAATAAATGACTTTCACCGTTTCAAACCTTTTGGATTGAAACTCTTGTGGATATGGAAAATAATTATAGAAAAACAAAGACGACGGAAGAGTGCGAGTTGGGTGCAAAGAGTTCCGAACGAATTATGTTTAAAACTAGCAGCGCCCCGCGTTTCACCCGCGTAGGTCCCGTTCCAGTGGGAATACGGAAATGTTACTCACTGATAGTGTAGCTTTCTATAGGTGAATGAATTTTTTAAATGGGTTCAGTAGTTTCGGAGCCTATTTAAAGCTAAAAAACAATCAAATCTTTCCTCTTTAAAATATTAGTAAAGGTAAATAGATAAGCACAGCAGACACGATATCCTAAGTATATATTATATATACACGTATTCCTAATTCAGTAATGTTTCCCGCTCACAAACTCGTAGGTAAGTCAACACTTTTGCTTGCTTTCACATCATTTAATTACTCGACTGTATTTGATCAGAGCTCTTCTTGTATTTTTTTTTCTTATTTTATTTGATGGCATATATTTATTCAATGCTGCGTTTATTGGAAAACATCTCGATTTTACAGTCATGAGGCTTGCGAGTCGAGGATTTAAATCCCGTAGTTGATCGTTAGGATTCGCTGGGTAGTAGGGAGTATCTGGAAAGATATGGGGGAGGCTTTTGCCAAGCAGTGGGACCCAATGAGCTAAAATGTATAGGTGTTGTTCATCAAATTGTTGAGCTCCTTAAAGTTCTATGTTTGACCTACACGGTAGGTAACTGACAAATGCTTGCATTGTCTGGATAGGTTCACTCAAATCTGTGTGACAGTTTCCTCAAAAGGCCATCTCAGACATTAACCTACATGGTTTCATATGATTTGATCAGTGTTTGATTGATTTGATTGTATGGACTTTAAAAGAGACTTGAACCCCGAATTTGTTTAGGTGTTTTTCTTCAGGGTAGTTGGCTAGGCCTTATTTAACCAATAAAGATTTGACGTGTTAAAGTGAAATGTTTAACCTTCTTACAAAATGAATATCTATAATTGAATAAACATAATTCTATGATTTATTGATTTACCTATTTGTAACAGTCAAAATTTAGATACCTTTTTCACTTCAATTAGGCAAAACTAAGTGATCTTTCTATGCGTTCCAGTTCTATCGATATTGCCTTTCTTATTGTTATTCAAAACAAAACACTATCTTTAATTAACATTGATTAATGGTTATGGTATAAATTTAAAAGTACTGTATGTTTGAATTCAGAATTGGAGATCATTATTCAATACTTACCTAAATAATTAAGATTTGTTGGTATACTCACATGGGGGGGACGCCAAAGCGTCTCGCAAGGTGGTTCTGAAAATCAGTATCCGTGACAGTCGGATTTATCCACCTTCACGGAATATGCTGAGCATCCACCTATTCTGCTCGTATGCGACGCACAATCTTGATTTTAATGTTATAATTTATTATGATATTTATGTATCACAATTTTCTGTTGATATTTTTTTATTTATTTTTTTCGTTTTGTTTTATGTAATAGTCTCGCTGTCAGACAGATGCTGATTACTGCGCTGTCAGAGTGGCACACCAATGCACGCCATAGACAAATTGTATAATTTTATGCTTTGTTTGTAATGGCTGGTTCAGACAGTGGGACTGGTTTAGTTATTTGTAAGTTTTTATTTATTTTTAATTTTCTCTCGCGTCAAAAACGAGCATGAATAAACGCTTTTTCTTTCTTTTTTTTCTTTCGGTGTGTAGAAAACGACTTTGTGACAAAGCGCTGGGTGTCTAACTCCCAGCAAATACTGAGAGGGTTACCCTTTTGGTATGGGCATGATCAGCACAGATCTATACCTACTATTATTTTTGTTCATAATTATGTATTTATACAAAAATAATAGCAAGAATGGATATATAAATCCATGCTATCTTGGCCAGTTAACCCAGTTGCAGGCCAGTTCATTCTGCTTGTCTACTAACACTAAACACATGTTTGCTCGTGTTCCGCAATATGGCAGGGCTGGGCGGTAATATAACGCCCGTGTCATGTACTGATAATGGATGGAACATTAGCAGCCAATAGACTGCGGTCTTACGGCAAATATTGCTTGATGTGTCCGTGGCGGTGAAGCACACTTGGTGTTGGAAAAACGTAGTTATGATTGAAAATACTGAAATAAGGCGTATGGCAAAAAGAGGTTTTTTCTTCTCTCGAATTTATTCGTCTTTTACTCGTTATCTATACTAATATGTAAAGCTGAAGAGTTTGTTTGTTTACTTGAACGCGTTAAACTCAGGAAATACTGGTCCGATTTGCAAAAATTCATTCAGTGTTAGATAGCCCATTTATCGAAGAAGGCTATAGGCTATAAATCATCACGCTAAAGCCAATAGGAACGGAGCACCAATGAATAATGTTGTTCTCTCTCTCTTATGTGAAGGAGGCGGAATTTCGCGGGTCAGCTAGTATCTAGATAATACGGTATTTTTATGTTTTAAAGTTTGACCGTTTGCGACTACGATGTGAAAGCAAAACCTCTAATTTCTTAACATTTTGACAAGTATTCGACATTGATTGTTGAATTTGAACGCTTTTTATGAGAATTCACCCCTAACGAAAATTTTAGCCTTTTGATTTTTCCACTGTAATACGACCTCGTGAGACTTACTTATTTATTTTCATAGTATTTTGTCAAATCAAATGAATGTCAAAAATAATTGAAAACGTAGATTGAAAGTTTTAGCTTCAAGTAACCGTTCATTTAATTGAGTTGTAAAATAAACAAATAAATTAATTATTGAAAACTAAGTGCAAATTTACTCAACATAAATATTGTATCAGAAACAACATCAAATAAATTAAGTTTCAGCAAATACGCAGTAAACAATTATTTATTTATTTATTTACTATTTCAAACTCAAAGCAAAGTTTTCTCCGAGTCAGGGTCGTAGTTAAAATTCACTAACTTTCTCGCTAATTACATTGAAAGAACTAGAATCCAAATAAATTGATCGTAATTGTTGAATATTAATCCTGTTTATTTTAAACGCTATGTTGTACCTACATATTCAATTAGAGTATTTTGAGTAAACTTTTAATCAATTTATAAATTTTGTTATTTAGTTTCTTTGAATTTAGTGCAAATATTGTTTTTGCATTTCGATGTGAAAAAGAACAGAGCTGTTCGTCCTGTATAGTTCCGTTTCCTTGATACGCAGGAATAATAAAGATTTTGGCGCCATGAAGACATGTTTAGGGTCCCTGGTCGGGCAGTGTTTGCAATTGCAAAGTTGCCAGTTTATGGATTTTAAAGAAGTCTATGCACGGCTATGGACAATAAAATTAAGCAAATGCTAGTGATATGGAAGTTCTTAGTAGCGCTGCTATTAATAACAATATAATTATTCCTTCTTAATGAATTTATTTTGTTGGAGGAGCTCGTGGTTAAAGAATAACAGCCGCACAGGTCGATCTTTAAGGTTAAGCAACGCTTGCCAAGGTTGGTCTGTAGATGGGTGACCATCTTAACATACCGAGTTTCCTCCGTGCCTCGGAAAGCACGTTAAGCTGTTGGTCCTGGCTGTCATTTGTAGATCTTTGGCAGTCGTTACGGATTGTCAGAAGCCAGAAAAATCTTACACCAGTCTTGCAGAGAAGTACCGTGTTCCCCAGTTATTGGGCTATGGAGGTCTGGTAGGCAGCCGCTCCACGTTAAATACTGGTATTTAGCTGAATCCGGGATGACTGGAAGCCGACCCCAATATATATGGGAAAAAGCTTGGCAGATGATGAACGAATTTATTTTGTTACTAAATCAAACCAACAACCTAAATACTAAAAGCCAACTCTTTATATTACAAAAAATACAAAAACAGTCTCATAAAACTGAAAAGTTTATTGAAAACCTTTACTTGGAAGTCGTAGAAATGCCGCCAAGTCGGGAATACTCGCCAAGTTTCGTAAAAGACTTACGAAATACGTTGACAACTGGTGACTTAAGGCTGTTAGCTGGCTTTGTAGGTACCTGTTTCGAAACTTTATTATTACTCAGGCTGTTTGGTAGTTCCGTGGCCTTAGAGCAAGTTTATTAACGCTCTCGATCGCTTTAGCGTAAACGTTAACTCGTATTGAATTATATAATTAAACTAGCGACCCACCCGGCGTCGCACGGGTGCAATGTAGATACTAATGTTTCCTCTACTATAATATGCATGTATTATACATATAAACCTTCCTTAAGAATCAGTCTATCTATTAAAAAAAAACCGCATCAAAATCCGTTGCGTAGGTTTAAAGATCTAAGCATACATAGGGACAGACGACGGATAGCGACTATGTTTTATACTATGTAGTGATTAGCGCCGTCTTGTGCCACGGAATACCTTATTTATCCACACGATTTGAAATAAGCGAACGTTTACTCGCACAAAGCACACTATTATTGAACTTGGAGGACTGTTTACTAATTTGATTTATTGCGAAACAGTGAGTATTAGGTACTTCTGAATGAAAATCGATGTGGTAGTAGGTAGGCGGAAAAAGTGCTGATGTCACACTCTCTCCTAGAGGCATTCATATTTTATTATACCTTATAGATAGTAACTCTAAAAAGTGTTAAACTAAGCTCCTGCTCGAAGCATTAATCTTTACTAATATTATAAATACAAAAGTGAGTATGTTTGTTTGTTGCCTCGTCACTTTTCAAGGGCTGAACGAATTTGGATATAACTTAGCACAAGGGTAGACCATGTGGGCCTGCGGACGGCGAGCTATGTGTGGCTTGCCACCCGATAGCAACCAGGCCCGAATCTAAGGCGCGTCGTCTTCCACGTACGCTTCAAAGAGCTGTCAGCCAAGAAGACGGGGCCCCATAGGGTCAGTGCCTGCTAGGGTTGCGGAATTTGTTTGAAAGAGTCACTGCGGCCCTGGAACGTAAAGAGTAGAAGGATCAAAGGTGGGTTTTCGTCAGTAAGAGTCTGACACTCCCTGCCGCTCCGCCCAGAGCGGAAGAAGTCATTTGGATGATTTCCCATCCAGAAAAAAAGGGTAGACCATGTCCTGAAATAGTACCTACATATTATACTTTTATTTATTACAGAAGTGTGTTCTCTTGGAATAATTACCAACACAGACGCAGGTACAGCCACGAGCAGTAGCTAGTTTAAAATACTGGAATGTTATTACAGATATGTCATTTCACAGTCAATCACAGCATATGTTATATTTATTATTTATTTCGATTTTTAAACTACATAATTATTATATACGAGATTAAACTAATATTACATTCGAAAGCGTTACGCGAAATGGTATCGAAATAAACATTAATAACGAAAATCCATTAAATGGAAGTACTTAACATATTTTACGGAACCTACGTTCCAGTGACTGTGATGGATAGCACGCGATCCATTTGTCAGCATCGGTTGAAGGGTTCGTGATGAATATCCACTTACAACTACTATCTACGGAATATCTATGTACTGGGTGGTACTGATAAGTGTTTCTGTTTATAAAAAAAAAACTTTTTACAAAAATACATATACAACCGACTTCTACACAAAAGTCGGTTGTATTTTTGTTGTTGTTAAAAGTTTTTTTTATTTTTTTCTTTTTAGTAGTACCCCCCGCACCTAAATGTACCAATCACATTGGTGTAAACAATAAACAACGTGCAATTTCAGCAATCCCGAAAGATTTGGTAACATTTATTGAAGAGTTCCGTTGTCTGTCCCCGAAACCCATCATCAGATCTATCTGAAATTTAAATGGGACCATTTCGGAATAAACCCCTTTCGAATAAAAAAATAATTTTGCAAAAAATGACATATTTGACGGAGTTATACATAAAAAATACTAACATCCGAATTGAAAACTTCCTTTTTTGGTAGTCGGTTAAAAATCCTTGCCTGCTCTACGAATTTCTCCTGTATCGTTGGTGCGTTTCAAAACATGCACAAACAGCCAGACCCGGAACAACTAACTATCTGTAGGCCGCACAATTATTTGTTCCGTACGGGAAACGAACCAACGACACGCAGCGCAGTGACCAATCGCTCGACCACTGCGCCAACCGTGTCGCCAATTTAATTCCTTACTAAGGGTTCATACCTAGTAAACTCCAGTTCAGTTCTTCTCAAACTGAGAGTTGACCTCATTTGCACTTGATTCAATCAGTCAATCTGTTCCAACTGTGGTGGGTCGGCCTCTGATCCCCACGATCCAGTAACGCGGTGTCAGTTTTTCCAAGATGGTGTGCGTATAACTGGCTTCTTGTGTTTACTTCTTTTATGATCGTGAAAAATGTTCAAATTACAGCCAAGACCAACGTCTATATAGAAGGAAAGAAAGAAAAATATGTATATAAGACTAGCACAAAACAAACACAAAACTTAATTTTAAACTGTGCGAGGTCAAAAAAGGTCCCTATATCAGCATATGCTGCGATATAATTATTAAAAATTATTTATATTAAAAAAATGCCACAGCGCTGATGTTCCGATAATACTTGTGATGCCACGGATACATCTGTCACCGGCAAATTGTAAACGCCGTAAGATTGTAAAATATCGAGTGAAATTGTGAACTTTTATTTTTAATAAGACGCATATTTTTGAAACTATCGAAATTGGATAAGATTTATTATACACCGTGAAATTATAATCTAATAAAGATTCATTACAATGTTACGGAGTCTGCAAGTTTTCGGTGCGTATGACCAAAGAGTTAAACTTTATTTTTTCAATGATTGTTATGGGGATTTAAAATCAATAACATTACCTAAACTAATCTGTTATTCTTGTCTTTACATTGTCGCCTTCACTAACGTAAGGCATGTGAGGCTAAAATAATATTGTTCGAAGCGCTCGTGACGTAGCAAATGCCTCTCGTAGCATCTCGTAGCAATGTCCTTGTAGCACATGCCTGGCGTAGCGGCTCGTAGCCAGACGCGTCTGTCACCACTACAAACTTAGATAATGTTACCCTAACGATGCATTTACGCCTTGCACGGTTCAACTTGACAAAACATCTGGATTACTATTTAAGACAGCAGTTACATACATAATATATTAAAGAATTGTACTTAAACACAGCTTATCTGTAGACGCACTTTATTGGTCTTAGAGTTACATCTAAATTCTAAAAACTAATGCTCTCAAAGCCTTCCAGTCTAGTCCAATTAAGACTGTTGCCTTCATTAACGTGAGGCTTCACTCGCACTAACGAAGAGTCAATAGTTCACGCCTGTGAGGCTATATGCCTAACATAATATTGCTCGTAGCGCTCGTAGCACATGCTTCTCGTAGCGACTCGTAGCAATGTCCTCGTAGCACATGCCTGGCGTAGAGGCTCGCGTAGCAAACTTAAATAGTATTACACTAGCGATTTATCGGTACTAAGTAGGTATTAGTGTCTGCCAGAGTTGCGGAATTTGTTCGAAAGAGTCGCCTACCCTGGAACACAAAAGGTACTAGGAAGATCACGGGTGGGTTTTAGTCAGTAAGAGTCCGACACTCCCTCCGCCCAGAGTAGATCCCCATCTCAATAAATGCCCATCCTTAAAAACAGTTAGTTTCAGTGTAGTTATCAGCATGATAACGTACTAAGAATTAAGGTATATTTCGTATTTGTATTCTAATCGTATCAAAACAGAGTTCAGATATTATATACATATATATTATAATATCATAGAATTTCTGAACTTTGTTTCAGAAATACTTACCAGAACTTTGTTATCGATAAGTATCGGCTTATATTTTCTATTCATATTTTTTCTATGTATTTTCTGGGACTTGTATCAGGAAACATAAATGATTTACCGATATTTGTAGTAAAAATATTGTTTGTCTCATAAGTTCAACCAGTCAATTACTTTTGTGGTTTAACAAGTTTTTTTTACATGATATCTTGTAGAGTTGTTAACTCTCGTAATTTTTGTTTAATTTATTACGTAAAAACATATATCAGCGCAAAGGCAGGATAACTTTAAAGGGTTAGTTTTATGGATTTCATTTAATTTTGTTGCCTAAAAAAGAAAAACATTTATGAAATAAACTCTTCTTTCTTTCTTTTTTCACCACTCTCAAAATATACCAAATCTAATCTTTATTAAAAACCTTTTACACAATATAGTCACATATTAATGGCCACAAGTAATCTTAAATAAATAATTATAGTAGTATCCAACAAATAACCATGCGTATAACTAAACTGGTATCAATATTTCAGGACCTTATGGTAATTTTATTTTAAACCAACAATTATGTATGTATATCAGCGACTTTCCTGAGCTAGGTTTATATATAATAACAACACCTTCTATCCTCCACTCTCCCATTCCTGGTACACTTAACCTCATAGTACAAGGTAAGCAGGGTAAATGTGAACACAGTAAGTTTCCCGGCGGCTCGTCCCAATTACCCAATGGTTTGTCCCGACCGGTTGGGTAGAAAGGAATTAGTCGGCGGCCACCGTGAATAGAACCATCACTTTGTAGATGGGACTGGAAAGTTTTGTACTCCTGTTGTACTTTGCAGTGTTTAAGACATCATTTACATACATAATAATAAGTAATCTCCTCGATACGGCGTGAGGAGGTTCCTTTCTCTGGAGCTCTAACCACCTTGGACCGTGCTCCCAACACTTGCGGACTACCTACTACTTTTTATATTTTTAAATGTTTTTTATTTTTACAGAAATATTTCCAAATGTATATTATGTAAATTAAACTGAAAAATACCTACTAATAAGTTTCATTTAAGGTTGAAATCTGAAAATTAGTATTTTCCTGCCGTCGTCAGAATCAGAAAGATTATTATAAAACATAATGTTTATAGTTTAACGTATTATATTTATACATTTCATATATTCTTTACGAAATAAATTTTAATTATATAATTATTTACTTTTTTTACCTCCCACTGTCTAGTATTTTATCCCAAAGCCTTGTTGCATTAAGTCCGCCCATGTACTCGCACCACTATTGCAGATAAGTATTGAAAGTAAAAAAAAATACTGTGTTTTTTAACAGTTGTATTTGAGAACAGCTTTATCTGTGGACACCCTCAATTGGCCATAAAGTTATAGACATCGAATTGAATTACATCCTTACTAATATTATAAATGTGAAAGCGATGTTTGTTACGCTTTCACGCAAAAACTACTTGACGAATCATCATGAAACTTTGTACACATATTCTGGGAGGTACTAGAAGTAACATAGGATACTTTTTATCCCAGGATTATGTTCCCTTGGGATAATTTCCGACATTCACGCGGGCGAAGCTGCGGGCAGCAGCTAGTCTTAAATATGTGCTTGTGTCTGTTTCTTTTCTAACTTCTTTCAAAATAAATGCATATGTGGACTCATGACAATAACATAAGATACTATATAGACTTTACAACGCCACTACTCTCGGGAATGGCTCAATACAAGTCTAAAATTAAATTTAGTGTATGTTAAACTACCTGACCGAGTTAAAGTCTAAAAATTAAACTCGATCCTAGATTTTCCGTGACATTCAATTTAAAACACTACAATACCTTCACGTTTTTCTCGACTTAAAAACTGATGAATCATTTCTATAAAACAAACACGTAAAAAAGAAAAGAAAAATAAATAAAAAATGTACTGGACGGGGTAGGAAGTAATGGATTTTGTAGGGTAGTTGCTTTTTTATTTTTCAATTTCGCTCAAAGTACTCGTAGTTATTGGCAACAAAGAATTCTCACTTCAGTGTGAATGGGGACAGTGACGTACACGTACACACTCATGTATATAGGCGTAGGGCTGGTAGTACGAGATTTTATTTATTTTATTTTATGTAGACTTTTTACAGGTAGCTTTGTAAGGCATAGTCTTAATACAAAGAAAGGTTAACGCGAGTACGCGATCGTCGCGTTCATTTGAATGGCAAACCCGAACGTGTCGTTGCGTCGTGCCAACTGAGCACGCTCTCTGATTCTGGTCTCTGCCATACCGCTTTATCACCCTACTTACTATATACGACCACTATAGGTTGTTGCAAGTCGCAGAAGAACAAGTAAAAATAGAAGAAACCAAACTATTTTCAGATCAGCGAAATGGCAATTATCTTTAAGTCAAGAGTGAACTGCTTACTTCTATGCAAGCGTGCTCCATGATCGCTTTCTATCAGGTTGCCGTCAAACGTAAGCCTATGAATAAATATCACATAAAAAGAATATTGCAAAATGCTTTAAGCCTTTAAAAGGTAGCACTGATAAATAATAAAATATTATGAATATTAAATTGGCAATTAACAAGCTTTTCTAAGATAATGTAAACCTACTATGCTTTTTGTTTACTACGCGTGGGACCGCCGGAGACTCACAGTGCGAGCCGTGACAGAAACCATGCCTGCTGCATGTTGCACGATTGCTGGCATGCTGGATACTTGCTTCCATGCTGCATGTTGCATGCTTGCTTGCATGTTGCATGCTTGCTTGCATCAATTTTATTATTATGATAAGAACTACATAGTTATTTTAACAATGAATTTTCTGCGATATGATAGACGAGTCCATCATGGACTACGTTTTGGATGTCAAATGTATGTCAAAAGATGACTGCAACTGTAAACTTTCTGAAATATGACAGTTCTGCCATTTAATGACTACCAATATGAAATGTATGCCAAAAGACGATTCTCACTGTGAACTTTCTGCTAAATGATGGTTCTATTGTTTAATTATTATGGATATGAAATTTATGCCTAAAGCTTTTATTGTGTGATGAATGAGTGTAAGCCAAACAATTATGCTATCCGTTGTTATGCAAAATAATTATTTATTTATTATTATTTATTTACTCATAAATTATTATAACACCTTAACAGATTCCTCCAAGGCAATTATGATATTAAAGTTTTGCTATTAAGGGTTGACCCCTTTCATATATAAAAGCTCAACATTAACAACGTTAAAAATCGTCACCCGTTCATCCCTAACAGCTGTCACCTAGCACCTAGACAGCTCTAGCCATCGCGGCCACATTTTATGAGCGACCATCGATTTTACATAAAACTAAGCACGTCGGCACACCCCTAGTCAGGTACACCTCTAGCATGGTCTAATAGACTACCTAGCATGACGGTGAATGTTTAAGACTTGGTGCAACCGGGTGTTATTGGAAAATAAGAGGGATTTGCTTTTAATAGTTAAAAGATGAGCGATAAACGGTAAACATTAGTTGTTTCATGAAAACGTGATATGCACTTCAGAGGTTTTATGTTTAAGTTGATGGTGTTGTAATTCAACCAGAACGTAAAAATAATGTAATTTCACACACCACTCTTCAACACTATTTTATATTTATAATATAAAAAAGTGTTCATAATATTGTTAAACACGTGGCCACGTTTGCTGACGGGCTATTAAGTGAAATGCTTTTTAATAACTAAAGTTATAGTTTTTGTCTATTAAAATGAAAGTTTTAATTTAACTAAGAGTAAGTTGGTATTGTTTAATAGCAAATATTAAAACTATTACGGAATTTGGTACTAAGGAATAACGGTTCGAAAAACTCCTAAACCTTTTTTATTTCCCAATATCATGAAACTTCGTCAAGTTTTACGAGGAGAGTTTTACAGTACTATAAATTACACTATTATCAACTACCAAGGGTAGCTGTGATGAGATATCATCATGATTTCTTCTGCTCTGGGCGGAGTGGAAGGAAGTGTCAGACTATCTAAATATATGTATATAACTCAAAAGGGACTGACTGACTGACATAGTGATCTATCAACGCACAGCCCAAACCACTGAACGGATCGGGCTGAAATTTGGCATGCAGGTAGATATTATGACGTAGGCATACGCTAAGAAAGGATTTTTGAAAATTCGTCCCCTAAGGGGGTGAAAAAGGGGTTAACATTTTGTATGGAACTCCACGCGAACGAAGTCGCGGGCATAAGCTATTACTGAATAAAACCCATCCGTATTCCTCCAAATGCCTTTTGCGTCCCAGAGCCCCGGTGACTTTTTCACTCTGGACGGAGCGGAAGGAAGTTTCCATACTCTTACTGAATAAAACCCACCCGTGTTCTTCCAAATACCCTTTGCCTTCCAGAGCCGCGGTGATTCCTTCGAAAAAATCCGCAACGAAGAGATTTTACTTACAAGGCTGTATATTTCCGAAAACCGTTGTTTTGAACACATCGTATTCAACTGAAGCACGATTGATGCTTACCCTGAAAAGAAGAAAAAACGTCTGATTAGTCTAGTTAGATGTATGTGTGTATATTAAAAAATAAACAACACTCTGAATCGATAACACCTCACTAAATTTTAAGTCCTTAATTAACCGATATTTTTGAAATGGATTACGCATACGCATAAAATACATGGGTCTAAAAATTTCAATAATAAGTTTTACGAAAAATAAAAATGAGTGAGCGCAATTTTAAGTTCTCTATAGAAAATGAAAGATCTTTCTTTCTTTCACTTTAAAGTATGTTTTTATTTATTTACTGATTCTTTTTACGTGCAGAATTAGTGAACAACACGTAAAGAAGAAAGCCAATGCCAAAGCAACCGTTTCCTTCATAAAATAAAACTTAGGCGAGCCATTTTATCGGCCACCCATTATTATTTGAATAATAAAATCCGTCTGAACCCATTTCAAAAGAGGGTAATAGAAATTGTCAGGCATCGGTTATCGGGCTAAACTGAAGAGGCGAGCCGTCCGTCAATGATTCCAGTTCAATGAACTCGTTATTGCCTCGGCCAGGCAACACTGGGGCAATCCACGTCCTCTTGTTTTATGTACAAACTAGTAAATTGTCTATGTGTTTGCTTTGTACGGAGATTAATTGTTAGTGGGAAAAGCTCGTGGATTAACAATGAGGGCAGTATTCAGGTCATAATAATAAAGCTGAATAACTGGAGAGAGTTGTTGTTTAAGACAAGCCCGCCACATTATTAATAAGCACTGCAGTTGTTGAGAGTTAGATTTAACAGTGATGATATAAACGTGTCGAGTTGATGAAGCTCGAAGAATCAGGAGAAACGATTCAACTGTTTTGGGTCGCTCAATGAAACTAATCAGAGAAAGTACTAATTAAAACATACTTTAAAAATGAAAATAATCTAATTAGTCCGTCAGTTAGATTATCGAAAAATATTGGACACTTCTTTTTTGTTTTAGCAAATATATAATATAAAAATGACGAAGATACAAATTATCAAAGATCAGGAGTGGGGCTAATGTAAAATTGTAGCACGTGGTGACGTCACACGAGTATTCAATTCACTGTATCGTCTTTGTTTTTTGCTCACGTGAAAAAAGAAAAAATAAGTGTCCAATATTTTTTGGAAATCTATCTGACAGACTAATTAGATTTTTTTAGTCAACTACCCGCAAAAGAACGTGAAAGATAAAACGACGAACCAGACCTATGTAACTGCGTAGGTATGCAGTGGTATCGCTTTCAACGGCAATATCACATTACTCTTTTACTGTCAGAATTGATTTCCAAGTTCCCGGGGTAAAGAAAATACTGGTACAGAAAATACGGTTTATTTGTTTTCATTCAGAGCTTAGTTCAACTCTATCTGGCTTCAGGGAATGATAGATTATGATTCAATAGCCGTGGGTGTTTTAGAAAGTAAACGGAACTAAGAGGATCAGCTGTATTTTCTTAGCAGTTTTATCAGTTGCAGGGATTAATAATCATCCCATTTCATAGACCCGTTGGATTCTCAATATGACTGCGGCGCTCCTGTTCAGAAAATGAGCCACACATTGGAGTACCCCAATTCGCCATACATCTGTAATATGGGCCCCAAGTCTGCTATTTTCATAAATTTGCCATTCCAACACAATCCCATTGTCATTTTGCTAAAAGTTTGTAATCTGCTGTATTCATAATGGTCGATCATTGGTCGGTCAATGGTCTCGTAATAATTTTTGATAACCGAGCTTGATAAAAGAAATGACTGCACAAAGACGTTCTAATGACATGTCACTGATCAAAGGAACTGTCAAAATAATAGCAGATTACAGCATACTTCATTTTTGATTATGTACGAGATTACCATTTTATCCCATTTCTTTCAATGGAGTATCAATGGTTGACCATTGGAAAATCATAGTGACGCTTTTATATTGTTCGATTACCTACCAAACTTTTCAAAATCAACCATTATGAAATCAATGATAGACCATTCTGAGACTATTGTAATAGCAGACTTGAGGCCCTGGACGATTTAAATGCCACAGAGGCTGCAATTGGCGTGGCCACCTATTGGGCTGAAAAATACTGAGGAATAAAACCATTGACTCGAAAAGAAGAAGAATGATCCTCCCGGCCGAATTTGATCACAGTGGCCAATCTCTATGGAGTCCAGTATGCAGGAGATTTTATGTTGCACAAGTCTGTGAACTAACTAAACACGGCACAGATTATTTCTCCTGACCGTAAAAAGTGCCTTGATGTGTTCAGTAAGGCGTGAAAACAACACTAAAACAATTCATCGAGCAACACTAAAATATCCATACATTCTAATACACTGTTCTGTGGTTCAAACTCAAATAACATTAGGCTGGACGATGGAAAATTGTTTGTTGATGAAAGTATGCTAGCAAAAATCCAGGCTCAAAATAAATTTTAGCTGGATTAAACACAAACAAGGCGCGTTGGTCCATCCAATACGTATAAAAGTATTGCACCAACATTTTGAACAAATATACGTAGAACCATTACTTGATGAAAAACCATGATAATATTTAAGCGTAGTGTGTCGTATTAGTAGGTACCTGTAGTACATTTTTTATGTATTTACTTATCATTTAAAAAATCTATAAGTACGGGTACGTACTAAAAGGAGGAATTTAGCAGGTCGAGTTTTATAACTTCTACTTATCCCCATACCCAAAACCGCGAGAGCTTAATTATGGCCTAGACATAAGTATCCCAATGCTGGCATTGTGATATTTATGTCACAGTCATTTAGGCTGATTATTTAAATGGTTCTTAAATATTGATTCAAATATCATCATTATTATCATAGAAATTATGATAATGATGATGATATTTGAATCAAAGCCGAAAGATGTCCACTGCTGGACTTAGGCCTCCCCCAGGTGTCGCAACAACCAACGGCCCTGGTCTCATCAGGTCCTCGATCCGCCTTGTGTGTACGCTGTCGCCAATCCGGAACTATTCAGCCCACTACCACTTCAGTTTGGTGATCCTTCGGGCTATGTCGCTAACCTTGGTTCTCTTGCGGATATCGTCATTCCTGATTCGATGACGCAGATCCCATCGTTTTGAAACTCCGATCATTGCCCTTTGGGTGACTTTAAACATTCTGATGAGGCCCATTATGGGCGACCACGTTTCAAGTCCGTAAGTCATCACTGGCAACACGCACTGGTCATAGACTTTCGTCTTGAGACACTGTGGTATGTGAGACGAGAATACCGCACAATTTCCCGAACGCCACCAAACCAAATCGAATTCGACGGTTGACCTAATTTTTGAAGTTAGCCTTATCTAACTGGACCGTTTGTCCCAGATAGACGTACACGTGTTCAACTAAAAAAACGAGTAAAACAAACTACGTAAAACATATTTCTTAATTAAAACGTACAGTGACAGTGTACCTGAAATTTATGCAACGTAGTTTTTGCACCCTTTGTCATTTACGAAAATGAAATAAAACCCACACAAGCAAAATTATAAAAAAATTCTTCCACAAAACGAGCTTCTGTTAACAGTAATTAAATCAGCACAGTTAAACAAGAGTCACATTTTGCAAGTGAAAGCCGCTGTGGCCGCCCTTCACACCGTGTCGTAACTGCGAGCCAGGCTTGAGCTCATGAACAATTCAAGCCAAGTTACATCTCATTACTCTGAGCAGTGAGCTCGAACATCTATTATTTCTCAGAGATTTCAAGCAACTTAATAAGCAAAGATTATTTTACTTTAGGTACTTTATACATGAAGATAAAAAATGTAGGTGTAAATAGAAGTGGGCAGATTTTATTTTTAGAAGATTAAGGTTTTGACATAGGTAGGTCGGAGGTTTTATTTATTCATACTTGAGAAATAAGTATGAATTCAGCTTAAGTACGACTGAAAAATATGAAACAACTGTAAGTTTATTTATATCTCAGGTTTATCTGAACGAAGAAGCGAAATTCGAAAAGGTATTTGGCAGTATTCAGTCGTCCAGAAAACCTACACATTTTATTGAATCTGTCACCAAAGTTACCGATAACTTGATATCCGATTCGGTCTTGACCTTTCCTCAACTAACTCAGACACGGCAACAAAAGCGAATCAACAAAAATAGTAACTGCAAACATTACGAACACAAACACGAAAGCCGAACAAAATCAACTTTGTTTATTTATTTACCGATACCTATTCGGCGTTCGGCGTTCGGTGATCGGTAAATAGTCGGACGTTGTGATAGCGGCCTCAGTCAATATCGGTTCTCATGCAAATACACTCGCTCATTGGGATTCCCTTTGGTTGGAACTCATGAAGAGACCGGTAACTCTTGAAAAACGATTACATTAGAACTTTGATCGTACGAAGTTTTACAGCGCCTCAAATAGGGAGTTCGATGTCTGAATACATTTACTATCGATTCTGATTTACTAAGGTACTTATTTTTATCTAAAAGCTGTTTTATTTGTCATAAGTTATGACAAATAAAATACATATGTTTATCGATAAAACATTTTTGTTGAATACGCGCTGTAATACATTATTTTGTAAAAAAGCGTGACGCGATAATACCATAACGGTAAATGCACATTTCGTGTAGTTTTTACTGTAATGGTATATTATGTCATGATAAGAACAATTACCACAAAAAATGGTCACACATACATAGTTGCATCGCGTTAGACCACAGTAGTATTAAAGCCTGCATAACATGAAACTGGGTTTTTAACCGGCTTCCAAAAAGGAGGAGGTTCTCAAGTCGACTGTATCTTTTTTTTGTGTGTCATAACATTATACTGCTTGTCGCGATTTTGATGATTCTCCCTGATGGTTGGCGATGGATGAGCCACACATTATTAGGTTATCCCTAATAATGTGTGGCTTCGACTATGTTGATGATGTTCTCATTCTGTCATTGTTGATGTAAAATGAAAAAAGAAAGACTGTTTACGATGGTTTGGAAAGGCATCTTAGTATTTAGAGGTGTTGCCTTTCTATTTTGCTGAAGATCTGATGAAGAACCGAGATTCGATACAGAACTCTTCAATAAATGATAGCAAATCTTCCGGGATTGCTAAAATTGCGTGTCTGTATATTGTTTATACCAGTTTATACCAGTTTATACCAGTTTATAACCTGTACGCTGTGATGGTTACATTTAGCCGTGGCGTATCACCACAAAAAAGTGAAAAACTGAAAACGAAACGTTTTACAAAAAAATACAACCGACTTCTAAAAAACATAAAACAACTTTAATTTCGGAAGTCGGTGTTCAAAAAACGAAGAAACACCCAAAAACACCGATTTCCGAAATTATTTTTAAGCTATTGTATAGCTTCTATCGCGGGCCTTGAGCGTGGCAACCGAATCCAGAAATTCCGTAACGAAAATAACCTAACACCGCTACGTCATTCGATTAGGCCCCGCCTTTTTAAAATGGTCGCTCGCCATCACCGAGGCGACCCGAACGTCTGCGTTCGGAAACAATCGGTGGGACAAAGTTAAGTGAAACGTATGTGATTTACATTAGTACAGTAACCCAGGTGAACGAATCGAGACCATATCACAATGACGCAGAGTACTAAATATATAATTGCATAAGTTGATAAAAAATGCTATGCAATAGCTTTACCGCGGCAGTCCCCGAGTGCCACATGTATTTTTTTTTTTTGTAAAAAAAAATAACAATGCAAAACAAGCTTTCATCAAAAGCCTTTATCACAACGACAAAGTAATCGCCTGTTACGATATTCAGGTCACTAAACACTATATCTATATAGATTAACAGTTCAGCTGCAAGTGCATACATATATCGTTAGAATTAGCATTTTTATTACCGGCCAAACGGTACAAATGCTAATTCTATCGGATCCGTTAATTTGTTACTTCAGTCTAACTGCTAAGTTGTAATCTATGGCTCTGGATGCAAACGAGGAACCGTAAGTACTGGTGATCTGTTTTCCTACGTAGATTGTTACTGGTTTAAATAAATATAACCACCGTATGGCAGTAAAGATACTTTAGTTAGAAGACACTTAGAAGTTAAAATGCATCCAAAAGAAAACATACGAAGACAACTCTGTGTGAAGAGATTAAAGTAATGTTCAATCTATAATAATACCTACTTATAAAAATGAATCGCTGAATGTGTTGCTAAGCGCAAATATCGAGAACAGCTGAACCTATTTTGCTACTTCTTTTTTGTTGTGGTTGTTATTGTTAGAAGAAGGAATTTATAATATATACTTATGAACAAACAATAAAAAACGCCTGAGCGAAGCTGGCCACTTATATGATGTTCAATGTGTCAGTAAAAATATTTTAAAAGACTTTTTTAATCACAAGATTTATCGTATTCTTTTCAGAAAACCTTTTGATTAACGTAGGCCTGAATAAAAATAATGGCCCGCCATCTTCGGAAGCCACATTGGATCGTCAATCAAACTAATTGTGAAGCAAAATCCAATTGCAAGATTTAACCAATACATACTAACTTGGAATGGCTTAGATACAAGCTTGTTAAAAGTCAAAATTTTAGAGATTGAAACAATTGCCGCTGAATTGTCATATGATTCACCAATTTACGCTTAACATACTTAAAAATCGTTTTTAACAGAAGAGGTCCCTGAATGAGCAAAGTTTCCTTAAGATATAAGTTCGCCAAATTGACTTTAGTTTACCGACATAGCCCGATGGATTGTCAAACTGAAGTGGTAGTGGGGAGAGCACATTGCTTACAGAACAGGTGGTCGATGGGGCCGAAAGTTCTGGAGTGGCGAACCGCGTACCAAAAGACGCAGAGTTGGAAGGCTTCCCACAAGGTGGACCGATGATCTGGTGAGGGTCGCGGGTAGCCGATGGATGTGATATGCATAGGAGAGGCCTATGTCCAGCAGTGGACGTCTATCGACATCATCGACTGATATGATGATGATGATGAAATTGATATCCAATTCTAAAACAGATAATAAAAATAAAAAAGCCTTTATTTCCTTATCCTTAATTTCCATCTCAAATGTTGGTATTTGTATGTTAGTGTTAGTTATGTTTTGCTTATTGTCTAATTGTTAGTAAGAGTATGTTCTTGTTGGATATGGACCCCTCCTCGGGTGAAGGCCTCCTCCAGTCCTTTCCTATTAGTTCTGTTATGTCGTCAGCCCATCGTCTTTTTGGTCTTCCTATCCTTCTTTTGCCAATCGGCCCTTTCCACCTTGTGGTGTTGATTGTCCACCTTTTGTCTGTGTATTTCGATACGTGACCTGCCCATTGCCATTTCAATTTTAGAGCTTGTATGAGGGCATCTGTTACCTTTGTTTTTTGTCTGATTATTTTGCTTCTGACTTTTTGTATTTTTCTTATGTGCCCTCCAGAAACAGATAATAGCTAAAAACCCCACCAAACCAGAGTAAAAATACACCAAAAACAAGCTCTAATTAACATTAGTTAACTCGTAAAATTTCTTCTTACAAAGTCAAGTTTCTGGTTCGGAGGAAATTAAAGGGTGAACACGGAACATTAGTCATTGTGCCCCCATTAACGTCAGCAAGGAATCCAGTTCCATCACTCATCTTGTAATAAATTCTTTGAAGTCTTTCGCCCCTTCATAATATTTCTATTAGGTCTGGTACTATAAAGTTTTCAATGGTATTCGACAGCTTGTCAGTTTTGCTGTAAATTAATAATACATTATTTCTGTAGATTATTAATCAATGTAAAAGTTTTTTTGTGTTTGTGTAAATATTAACTTAATAGTAATGCAGCTCCTAGTTGTCTGGCATTTTGCTGAACTGGACCTATTTGGCGCAGCCGCGGGTCGCACAATGTTATTGTTTTAAAATTAAGTTTCCTTTTATTTGTGTCTACATTGTGTGTATCTGTATGTGCCAAATAAATGTATTTTCTTTTCTTTAATATTGCCTTTTTCCAACGAAAGAACAAAATCTCTCATTTAATAAGTTTTTTCATTAAATAAAGTTGTTAGTTTGGATTAGACTGAGTAGGCAGAACAGAAGTCAAACTCTGCTTAATTGACATAACTACTGAAACAATAAACTATTCGTATTGTTTTTAAATAGTCAAAATCGGCCATAATACCTCCACTGCGCCCGCGCGTTCCGTCATTTGTCTATGATTTCGACAAATGTACTGGAGTATATTTGTCGAAATCATAGACAAATGTACTGGCCATTGAGCGTTGGTCGATGTTAATTTATTGTTTTGACCACAAAACAATAAATTAACGACCAATGCTTGTGTGGATTTTAGTATTATTTTTTATTTATTTCATATACTAGCTTCTGCCAGCGACTTCGTCCGCGTGGAATAGTTACTTTACTCCCGATTTTGAAACTCTCATATAAATTTGACAAAGTTTCATACAAACGTTCATCCCCTATTTTATCCCCTTGGGGGTAGAATTAATCAAAATCCTTTTATAACTACGTATAACTAATTAATAAAAGTA
Organism: Hecatera dysodea; assembly: GCA_905332915.2. Taxonomy (NCBI): domain Eukaryota; kingdom Metazoa; phylum Arthropoda; class Insecta; order Lepidoptera; family Noctuidae; genus Hecatera; species Hecatera dysodea. The sequence goes on from HG995303.1 coordinate 6,645,881, forward strand.
TCTACGCTTTTACCTACTTAATACTAAAAAAACAGAACATAAATTAGCCAAAACTAACCTATCGGTATCTAAAAATCATGCTCCTACTTCTACTACAACGAATATTTAAACATTACCAAAATAACTAATAAGTACCTATTTTATACAATAGCAACAAAAGTTACACAAAAATAATCACAATAACATCTTACAGCATGATTCAGTATTAAAGCGCGACGGCGCGATGGCTTATTATTGTATTCATGTATAAGTTTGGTGTTTTTATACCGATTTTATGTTTTTTTTTTTTATGATTCTTCTTTTATTGAATAGGTAATAATGTTAACTCTTTTTAATTAGGGATGAGTGAGAGTATTATAAACGTAAGAGTAAACAAATATAATCTGAAAGCTTCGAACTGATAAGCTATCGGGAGTTACACGTGTTATTGTGAGTCAACCATAAAAGATAGACATATACTGTTGTGGGATATTTTTTAGATAATTTTATGTAAAACATTTTCGTAATACATAATTTCTATGTAACTTTAACCATTAAGGCTACACACGCGACGGAAGTTTAAAAAATGGAGTAACTTCTCCCGTTTTCCCAACATTTTCCTTCACTGCTCTGCTCCTATTGATTGTAGCGTGATGAAAAGTATACTATAACCTGCCCAGGAGTATGAAGAATAATTGCACCAAGTTTCATTAAAATCGGTCAAGTAGTTTTTGTTTCTATAAAGAACATACAGACAGACAGACAGACAGACAAAAATTTTACTGATTGCATTTTTGGCACCAGTATCGATCACTAATCACCCCCTGATAGTTATTTTGAAAATATATTCCTTGTACAGAATTGACCTCTCTACAGATTTATTATAAGTATAGATAAGTACATTACTTTATATCCATTTATTTTATTTGTGTTTATATATTTCATGTTAGTAGGTATGTGTTCCGTGAGTGTATCCGTGGCAATACAGGCCCTATCCCAGCGCAGATTTTTTTTTTTTATAAATATCTCAGAATATGCTGAGGTAAGGACGTGTTTTGGCTTCGCACAGATTAAAATTAATAATAAGCTTTTATTTTTGTTTTATTTTGTGTGAGTCCTAAATAAATATATTTTCTTTCTTTCTTTAAAATGTTGTGGTCTTTATGTTTAGAATATCTAGAAATATATTTGGTTCACCGACCGCCAACGCTGTACAAAATGCAACAACTACAGTATTTATAATCCAATCACTACTGATAAATCTTTCTCTTTCCTCAAAGAAAAGCAAATGTTTAACTTTAACAAGGAAAAATAAGGTTTTATGGTGATGCTTTGACGCGAAATCTAATTAATTAAGCTTTTTGCTTTGCTTCCGGCGGTTATCAAAGCATGTTTTACTTAGAAATGTAGCTACAGCGGCTTGCCAGATTCATTCCTTTTTTTTCGCTTTCAACTAACTGGCTATGGAATATCTGTGGCGGATTTTTGTGGTCGATTTTTTTCTTTTTTTGGTGCCAGGATTAATCATGACAGGAATATGGGGAGAGATATTTATTTTATTTAAAAGTCGCATAATACCAGTAGGCGTCTACTGATTTATTTGATTCACGTTGGGTCTTGGGAGTCGTGTTACGTTAAGAAGATAACTTAAAAAAAAACAAACTTATTGACGATGCGTCAACTGATGCGTTAAGGTTTCTTTAATAGGCTTGATGTTTTTTTAAAGGATGGATAATCATCAAATTACTTCTTCCGCTCTGGCAGGAGCGGAAGGGAGGGAGGAAGGGATGTTCTTCGCTGCGACTCTTTTGAACAAAATTTCGCAACCCTTGCAGCGAATTGGGTATGACATTATTTTAAAGAGAACACAACATTATACCTGTATTCTCCAAAGGGTAAGGCAGTACTGTAGTACTATGAAGTCTAGTGTAATTAGATAATTATAGTAAGTCTCATTATGCGAAACCTGTTAAAGCTCTAGGTACGTAATCAAACTACCTCAAATCCCGACTTTCGACAGTTTTCGAATAAAACCCAATAACACACTGCTCAAACCGAGAATCAAATCCAGGAATTCATGCTATGCAAAAGCGCTCGCAACCACCACAACTACGAGGCAATTTAAATCTCGTTCACTTTACCTTTTTTATGGATAGGAAATCATCAAATGACTTCTTCCCCTCTGGGGGGACCGGACGGACGTATTAACGGTGGTTAGTTTGGTACCAAATTTACAAATAAAAGTTATATTAGGAACTAAAATTACTCGGACAACTTTAATACAAACGTGAACAAAATCATCATCATTTTAGCTGACAACTCTTTTTTTTAATTAAGACTTTTTTCCGCTCTGGGCGGAGCGGAAGGGACAGTCAGACTTTTACTGACTAAAACCCATTCGTGTACCTACTAATACCCTTTGCGTTCCAGGGCCGCGGTGACCCTTTCGAACTAATTCCGTAACATCCACATAACACAAAGCTGCAAAGCTAAGATTATGTTTTGTGTAACATGAAGACGAAGAGTATTACTTATTTATTTTTAGTTTATACCGTCCCATAATTCGATATTTAACGTTCCCACTGCTGGGACACAGGCTTCCTCTCTCGGAGAGGAAATGGGCCGTAAGTCCACCACGCGAGCCCAGTGCGGGTTGGTGAATGTCACATGTCTTCGAATTCTTGGTTCTAGGACATGTCAGTTTTCTCACGATATTTCCTTCACCATTTTGAGAGCAGTGGTGATACAATTAATTACACAAAGAAATGCGCCTGGCCAGGTATGAAACCGCGACCTACAAGTCGTAAGTCGGGACCGTTACCAATCGGCCACCACTGCTCCGTCCCACTGCATGGTAAATTCCTTCCTTTTCTTCTATCTATTCTTCTCGGCTTCGGCCAAGTATGGACCAATCCTGTCGAAAGGCCTCAAGTTCGTCCTACAATCTTTGCTTGGTACTGGTGGCCGGCTTATTGATTTCATTTACTAAACAGTCAATCACAGGTTCAAGTACTAATAACACGATAATTAGGTAATTAATAATACAGTCTGCTTCAGAGTTTAGTTAATCTATTTACCTACAGTGTAATAAGTTGTCATTTGCAGTGAACTGCGATACTATTGACTGGCTCTCTAACTATACTCACTCATTTCTTGGTAATTATTTGATCATAATAATTAATTTGGGGAACCGGATCATACTGACTAATTAGTGTTTCAATGGCCTTTGTGTGGTTGTTTGTTATTAATGCCAATTTCAATAAATAAATGAATTATACTGAACAGCATTAAAGCATTTATTAATCGAATTCGAGACAGTTTTTTTTTTATGTTTTATAAATTACTGTCTATTTTTTTTTTGTTCATTTGACTACTGTAATTTACATACACCTGAATTCTGACTGGTACACTTATGATGCTACGCTGGGCAATAATGTTATTTGAAAGTATAGAATTCTTATAGGCCTTTATATTTTTCCCAAAGTTTTGGGATGGATGGACCCGCTTCTGAAACTAACATTCAGAAGCGGGTCGATTTTTAAAAATAACTTTGTTTTTTTCATTCGGACATATGAAGCCCTTTAAAATGGTGTGTCGTTATTTTGTTTGCATGTACAAATTATGTAGTCAAACACATAATGCTTTGAGTAACACAGCAATTTTCTTTAGCTTTCCGATATTCAAGTGAAATTCGCTCGCTGGTAGCTAGGTGGTTCATAGAATATCCTAGCGTATTTCGAAGTTTACTTTGCTTCACTTCAGCTGTGAAACCGTGTTCGGTAAACCGTGGATTTCATAAGTGAATGCATAATTTTGAATATTTTTACTCGAATACTGTAAGCCAAAATCCGACGTGGAGAATTTTTGAAACGTCGAACATTTCTTCGAGAAAACAACGCAAACAAAATGTGATTAGTTTGGTGCCAGATTTACAAATAAAAGTAATGCTTGGGACTAAAATCAATCGAACAACTTTAATAGGGTAGTTTACTAAAAAAAACCTGATAAGTCCGTCAGATAGATTTCCAAAAAATTTTTACTCAGGCAACATCCCTATTATAACCGACAATTCTCTTTTTTTAATGATGATTTCTTCCACTCAAGGCGCAGTGGAAGGGAGAATCAGACTCTCACTGACTAAAACCCATGCATGTTCCTGCAAATTCCCTTTGTAAACTAAGGCCGGAAGCGAGAGGTCACCGCCGTCGACCGCCTCGACGAGGACACGGCGTTGCTCCGCCCAAGTAGGACAGACCTCCACCGTATGCTCCACTATCTTCCACGCGATCCACACAGTGGTGATACTCGGTGGACATACTTGTATTCATAGCCCGCCCCCAAATCACCACATCGTTCGGCCCTGTGAGCCTCGCATCCAGAACACTTCAAAATCCTTCCTTCGACCCCATAGACTATCTATTGTCCCAGTAATATGTCCTGTCCACTTATTTTTGGCGATTCTTCGTGCTATGTCGGCAGCCTTGGTTCCCCTGGATTCAATTACTCAGGGAAATCGCAAAACCTTAAATTAATCGTAAAAATTCGAATGTCTCCAGATTTCACTTCTTGTGACCGTAAAATAAAGTTTCACCTGATCTAAATAGCAACGGTGAAATATCGTATAGAAAGTATCGTTTTTACAGTGAGTGAGATAACGAATGGCCAAACCAGTACAACAAACAATTTTTTTCGAAGACTTCCTACAATAGGTATTTATTTTACTTTCAATTCAATGTACGTTTTCTTCTCTTCCAGTAACCACATTCAGTTTCCCCTGTCTAATACAAACTGAATAGTAGAACCGAAATAATCTTTAGTATAAATATTTCATTTTTATTTGGAAAATTTAAAAATAGCCCTAAATACAAGAAAATAGAAACGATGACAGCTATCTATGTTTATTAACTTGAGATTAAAACTACTTATTCTAATTATATTTTATTTCATTTTGTTGTGTATTTTCTTCTCTCCCAGTAAGCACATTCATTGTTGCCTCCTAACCCACCATAATCAATTTACTTTCCCCACAATATCCCACACGTATCAATACAGCCTTCATAACATAATCATAATTATGATTAATCAAATAACTCGTCAGAATGGGCTCCCGTTCTGATACAAATTGAATTACATCCACAAGTTTACTTAGCTATTGTACTCGCTAAATATTGGATTGACTTTGAAGGACCATAATCCTAATGCTAATATCGCACCCTTAGAATTAGGGACCTAACTCGAAATTTGAAATTTTTGGCAAATGAGCAAGAAATTTAAAAAGTGTTGGGTAAAATAACAAATATCTCCCGAGACCGATGTAGAAACTGCTCCTTTCCCAGTCATATTGCAGAATCTTTTTCATCACTGGCTTTTAGAGTATGTCTTTTACGTTCGTTATATAGCTAAATTATAAGTAACAGGAATTTTGAGTTAAGCCCCTTTCATTCTGAGGTTGCGATATGGACTTGCGTAATTGCCATCGAAAGATAAATGTGTTATCTAGCACATACGAGGCTTTCATTAGTTATTAAAAATAGATAAAGTATGGGGCCAGGGGAAATCGTTGTCCTAATAGAAAGCAATCGTCGCTTTCATTTTTACATGACAGTGGGTGCTCTCCGATTCGGTCAAACAAATTATTGCGATAATCGCTTATTTCCACGATGATCACGTCATATTCTGAAGGATCAACAATTTCGTTGAGACAAAAGAACCAAACTCTGAAGAAATGATCCAGACTTCAATCAATGAAAAGTGAGAACTATAAGCTTATAGCGCACAGTCGCGTGCAGTGAATGGGAATTTTGAATGTTGAAGACAAAAAAGATAGTTAGGTTTTATTACTCGTATATTGCTTGCCAGGGTTGCGGAATTTGTTCGAAAGGGCATTAGGAGGAACACGGGTGGGTTTTAGTCAGTAAGAGTCTGACACTCCCTCTCATTGAATGATATCCCATCCATAAATAATATATTATTACTATACATTTTGAAAATAATGATCGACATTTTTAAGACGAAGAATAGACTGATGATGTCTACAAAAAATGATGTCACAGAACTATATAAATTGCCGAAACTTAATAAAGAAGATGAAAGCCACCAACTCGTAGTAGTAGATAAAGAAGTATAAATATTTACTAGTGGTTATAATAGTTCGTAAGAAACAAAAGAAAATAATAAAAACCAATGTTCTCCAGCCCCCAAAACATGCAACACAGACAAGTCCACGATTTTAATTTTAAATTCACAGACACTTTAGTGGTCCAAGCGCGACCTAGTTTTCGGTTGCATAAATACTTTTCGTGAATACAATTCAAGATCGTTTAGTTTTCATATTGCTTCGTTACATAAGTAAGTTTGGTTTCACTCAGAATATATTATATTATAAATAATAATATTATTTATTTAAATAATATTATTTATTTGAATATTTTATATAATATTCTTGTAGAAGCAGATATAATAATAATTAATTTAAAATCCCTGCTTGAATAAAGTTTTCAGTAGCTTGAAGATTAAAAAAGAATGCTTTTACAGCCCCTCCCCCCCATTCCTTCTAGGATAGTAGGGTAAAAAACTAAGTGAAAAGAACCTATACTTGAACCACTTCATTTCTACCATTTGATGATGATATATAATTCACTGGATCCTCAAAAAGAAGTAATAGAGCCGGTTTTGTTTTCACTAGTCCTGCAATGTCCATCAGGAAAACTGGTCAAAAATATCGAAAATGAAAATAAATATAACTGTTTCCTAAAACATGAGAAAGAAACTACAAGTACCAAAATGCCTAACTTTATAATCTGTTACAGAGCAAGTGCGCCAAATACTCATCTTTAACTTAAACATCTAAATAATTTTGCCTCAGCTACTAGCAAAAGATTAAGCCCAAACCCACGCAAAACACACTACAAAGAATATTGACGTCACCCACAGTAGAATGAAGGCGGGGAGCAACATCGTGTCTTTGTGTCATTGTCTACTATTTTAGCACAAAATCAATATTATGACGTCAAAACATCTCTGCGAAGGATCATCGAAAATAGATAATGTTTACCCGGTTCGTATATTAACCGGCCGTTATCTGTTAATATTAAAACTCGTTTACCTGAAACCATGATAAAATGTTGTTATTTTAGGTGATGGTAAATATAGATTGTATCGTAGGTGCTATATATACGATTTTCGATTAGCAACGTTTGCAGATAAAATTAACTTATGACCAATTAAGCTCAAGTTACGACTAGTTAAATCGACGACTCGGCTATATTATAAAGAGGAAAGATTAGATTATATATTTGTTTGTTTGTAGTGAATAGGCTCCGAAACAACTGAACCGATTTGAAAAATTCTTTCACTGTTTGGGAAGCTACACTAATTATCCCCAGGTGACGTACGAGTACGCTATATTTATCTCTGTTTTCCCACGGGAACGGGAACTACGCGGGGGAAACCGCAGGATGCTGTTAGTTTTCAATATAGGAACGAATACATTTACTTTACCGATTGGGTGAAAGCCGTGAGGTGAGTAATACAGTTTTGAAAACTAATTGTCTTTTCATTAAACAGGAATAACAGGCCTTGAGGGGTTTCAAAAGCGATCAAGACGCCGCCATGGTTTAATTGGAATTATGCAGAATTTTAGATGGGAAACATAATTGGTTATAAGCGATATACCCTTGACCGTTAACTAGATTTAAACTATTAGGCATCGTGTTACGGGTAGCTAGTAGCTCAGCCACGCAATGAAGCTTGCATATTAATTTGAAACTGAGCAATGTTTGAAACTAAGCACAGTACCAATTAGTGTTCAGTTCATGTACTGATTTAAACTCGGTTTAATTTACAACGAATATAAATCTGGAGATTAGACTGAAGTATTACAGCTATACTGAAATAAACACTGAAACCGTACCTCTTTGGGTTGGAGGAACCGATGAAGGCTGACTATTAAATTCAAAATTCAAAAGTCATTTATTCAAACTAGGCTGAGAGACAGCACCTTTTGAACGTCAAATTTTACATAAAGACAGTCCCCCAAAACGCCCACCCGTCACCACTTCCTAGTGTTTTAGCTGGGAAGAAGAAGTGGCGCAACAAACTCCAGAGCAACACATCTGTCTATTGCGTTTCAAGAACTTGAATTTATACAATAGTATGCAAAGTCATTACATGCCAAAGGTAGGAAAAAAAATAATTATCCAACATGGAAATCATAAATAAATTTAAGAAATCGACATATCGACTCGATGAACAAAATGCTTTATCTCTAAGGTCTATGATTTTACAGACAGACTGGATGAGCCAGCTTTTATGTAATCACTAGTTTCTTTCATATTTCTGATGAAACAATACCTAATCCATGTTTTACGACCATAGAGGGTGCTATTTATTGTCTACAAACTTAACCAGCCAAGTTTATTAAACACCTATTATTTCTTCTCTCTATTACTTTCTGAATCAAGTCTCCCTGAAGACAAGTTAACTTGCTTTTATTATATTATAACTCTTATATTTTCGCTCGTATTTCGACTTAATATTAATGTCACGACCGCAATATTGTTGTCTCTGTTGTTCTCATGGGCGTAGGAGCGAATAAAAGTGGACAAAAGAAATGTAACGAATCTCTGAAGAGCAGAACTTGTATATTAGCTCTGTGTTCTTAATTTAAGTGGTGATCATAAGAATTGTTCTGCGAGAACTGTGAGAACTTTGATTGTAATGCCTTTGGTAACGATGTCTTGAGAATTACTAATTCTTGGAATGACTATTATTTAACGAACATGCACCTTTATAGCAAATTAATAAGCGGTCACCAAATTATTTGGAACCATATCCAGTTGTTCATGATCCATGAATCCACGAATCTATGAAAAATTCTAGGATTCAGCACATTCGGTGGAATTAAACCCAACGTAATTTGGCAAAGCTAGGCAAATTTGGGAATATGGTAGCCTTATAACGAAAATTTATCATTTTCTCAAAAGCTTTTATATTATACTAGTTTTTATTCTAAGAAAGTGTTTAATCCATATTTAATTTACTACCAGTAATGAGTAAGCAATCCATCAATCGTTAAAATGCCTTTAAGTTTTCTTACCTTAGCAAATTATTTCGGTTACACCAAAGAGTTTTTGCTGTTTGAATTTTTATTCTTTGAACGTCACAGAGAGAGTTTAAAATTCGAATTAGGTCATTCCTTTTCTTGTCACTACCGGCGGTGTAGACGATACGACTTATACGCAAATAATGAAAAAAAAAAAACAATCTTGGCACTGGGTCTTGTTCTTAGACCTTATGCTGCAGTTCTGGTTAAATATGTCAGTACTGGTTACTAGTGAATTATGAACGAAGACGACAGACGCATTATGTCGACCTCTTCTTTCATAGTATATGGATCATAATTTATTTAAACACAGTCCCACTTCAATAAGCTGCAGGCATCAAATCACCCAGGGTAGCAAGAGTTTGTTCGAAAGAGTCACCGTGGCCCTAGAACGTAAAGGGCATTAAGAGGAAAACGAGTGGGTTTTAGTCAGAGTCCGACATTCACTTCCGCTCCGCACAGAGCGGAAGAAGTCATTTGATGATTTCCCATCCTTAAAAAAGGCATCAGAGCATTCAGACACAATATCAAGCTTCCCATCGTTTGTTAAACAGTACCACATTTGCATTCCAACTAGACTCGTCTTTATATAAGCTCCTAATAAATAGAAATAAGATTCAAAATTCAAAATTCAAAAGTCATTTAATCAAACTAGGCTGATAGACAGCACTTTTTGAACGTCAAATTTTACATAAAAGAGCAGAAATATGTCAATAGTTTATAGATTTTAATTTAATACTAAAAGCCACTTTACACAGGAGTTACTCTATAAGTCGATCCTCCACACGTATCAACCAATACAACCCTACAAATAACTACAATGCCATCCCAACCCTTAATCCAATGTGATTCCACACTTCGAAACCGTCTCTTCAAAGTAGTTACCTTGGAAACCTACTTTGAAGAGACGTTTGAATGAAACCTATTTTATAGAGACGGTTGGATGAAAGGATGCGTTCGGTCCAGATTAAGGGATATATCGCGAGTTATTCAACAAAGAGGCGTGTAGCAAGGAGGCTGTTTGTCTTAGAAGCGTGAAACGGCAGGTATTCAACGTCGAGCAAGAGGATCTGTATTGAGTGAACTGCGTGGGTACAATTGGATGTGTAATATTAGTAGGTAGTTTGGATTATCGCCATCATTTCTGCCCTTGTAGTACTCGTATGTTACTAAAGGCCAGCGTCCTATGTTGTCCTGTTTCACTCGGCAATAGTGTTCGAAATTCGGTCAAGACCATTATTTTCTACCCATCACAACAGCACAAAAAGTTAGACGTTTTTCAGACGCTAAAATGTAGAGAGCTAAACTTTTACTGGTAGCATAAAGTAAACAAAAAATGCTACGTTGAAAACTTCAAACATATTTTACACACCTCATCACTTTACAAAAAAGGAAACTCATGGCCAAGTAGCCTCAAAACTCGGTCAAAATGTGGTTGAGGAGGTAATGACAAAACTCGGTAGCCCGTTTACACATTTAACGGTAGTACAGCCACAGAATAGTTTAGATAGAAGGTCAACTCCATACAACGAACCATAGAACTTTGAGATGTCTAGTCAGTTATCAGTTAGAAACGGCACTACGAAAATTTTCCATTCCTATAAGTCAAGCATATCAGTCAATGCTGCCGTCCACATATAGAAATTGACGGCCTGCGACAGTTTTTACTATGACTATGACAGCTGATAATTGACCAATAGCGTTTGTCTACTAGCATTTTATACAAAAACATCACTGTTACGGTTACGGAATAGATTGGCTGTTCAGCAAATGACGTTTTCATTTGCTGAACAGCCAATCTATTCCGTAACCGTACACGCACTCATAAACACACTTCACGTACCTACGTAACTCACACAGATCGCTGAGAAGTCGCAACTTAGTATGCGTGCGTTTTCACCCGTTGCTTAAAGCTAGCCTTCTACATCTGTCTATTCTGTGGCATTATCAAGGAGAGTTTCAGCCATATTGTACAGAATTCATGAGCTGTAGGGAGTTTTAGAATATTATGTAACACTTAACGAAAAGTTTTAATGTGAGACTAGAGGTTGTTTTAAATGTTATTTTTTTGAGAGATAGTGACTATTGAAATTAGTGGATGGACGTAAATGCCCGTAAAAATCTTTGAAAAGGTTTTGAAGTGGAAACAAAGTGATAAGATGATTTAAAAAAGCTCTACATATTTGTTGTTGTAGCGAAGTATTGTTGCCATGCAGACGAAGTAGGTAATTTTAGACAAGATTTAGACAAGCGGCACGAAGCGTTGAAAGGCCCGATGACCTCGTATAAGCCGTGGGAATCCGCTGTATGCGAGACAAACATGACGAGGAGAAGAGATGTTCAGCAATGGACATTGTTTCGATTACAAGGTTGAAGATGGCGTGCCTTCCCTTCCCCGTCATAAAAGTGTCACTATATTACATAATAATAATAATAATTATTATTGTTGATATAGCAGTCTCGCATGACAAGAACCTCGTGAAGGCTGAGACAGATAACAAACGAACGTTGTCGACATGTGGGGTGTGAACTTAGCAGTCATTGTGGCGGTAATCTTGACAGCTAGTGGCATAATTGCCAAGAGCTTCGACCAACATCCAAAGAGGCTTTTGTTGGGCAGCTGGACCAAGGACTTGATCCAGAAAGGTTTCACCACCGGTAGCTTGGACCCTGATCACAATACCGGTGGGCTACTATTTTTATGTATTTCAAATGTCTTTATTTTATATAAAAAAATATTTTAAAAAGTAAAATTGTATGTATCTAAAATGAATAAAGGTATTAAATCATTTTATTTGGGACAACATAGGCAATATGTAATGTGTAATTTATTTAATCATCTTACATTTACAAAGATTTTTAAAGCGTAGATGCGCTTATCTTAACTAACTGTCACCTATAATCCGTTAAAGCGTTTGCCTGCTTAGTATAGTACCAAAATATAATATACTTGCAGCGCCCCGTGGTTTTACCCACGTAGTTCCCGTCTCTGTGGGAATACGGAGATAAAATATACCTATGTTACTCAGGGTAGCTTTCTAATGGTGAAAGAATTTTTGAAACCGGTCTAGTAGTTTTTGAGTTTATTCGTTACATACAGAAATACAAATCTTTCTTCTTTATAATATTAGTATAGACATACTTTAACATTATGCTAAAGCTATCCACAACCAACCTACGCACACTCGTAACGTCATACTCGTACATACATAGGAACCCGTAACGGCTAACATACAATCAATGTAACAACGCTGTAAAACCCCATGCTTCTCGTAACTCCCATCGTTCTCGTTTGCATAATATTTCTCGTTTCTCGCAGATATTTTTATGACATCGCCTACGTTTGCAGGGATTGCGCGTCGGGTTTAGCAAAGGGATTTGGTTCAAGGTAACTGGCACTTTATTTTGACAGATTTCCATCGACCGTTGTATAATTTGTGATGTCGTTGGAATTGTGTAGGTTTTTATGTTATGTTAACGTGTTTGTGAAAATGTAGGAATATTTTCTTTTGTGAAAAGAGATTCCAATCCTACTAATTGTTCATTTGAAAGCTTGTTAGTTAGATAGGATATGTAAGGTTGTTAGAAAATCAACACACCTCGACGACTGCTGAATTCGTCGCTTTGGATGAGACTTAAATCACCGGTTGAGCATGGTCTGCATTAGGATATAGTAATTAGATTTTATCACGGTAAGTTCCTGAATGGAATAATTTTCGACCATAAAGTGAGTGAAGTCACAGGCAAAAATTAGTTTCTACATACATTCAGGTTACATAAAATGAAGTTTGAAGTGACTATAATTTAACTGAAGTTTTGCAACAAGTAAGCATAATTTAGAAACTGTTGCTGCAGTTACAATTGACAAAAGACGTTAACTTGCCTTTTCACGTGTTAAGAGCTGTTAGTAAAATATCTAACACTGTTAGTGGAGTTAACGTTTACTTTTTTCATGGGGCCCTCATGCTCACAGCTTTTGCAAATAATTTCAAAATGGCCGCGGCTGGTTGACACTTCCCGTGACCTACTCGTGAGAGCCGACCTTTACTTTGGCCAGAGGCTTAAGCCTTTCAACGTGGCAAGCCGCCAGTCTCTTGGGCACAGTTTTTTATGCTATAGTTTAGTTTGTTGAAAGTTTAATTTTAGTTATCATTGTTCATCTGTTAATATATATCTACTAATTAAATAACTATATACGATCATAAAGTTAACCAAATAAATTTATTTAATCATTCATTGAATAATTTATAAATTAGTTAGCTTGGAAACATGAATTTTTGTGGAGGTGACACACTCCTTTTTTTTTTTTTTTGTTGGGAAATCATCAAATGACCCCTCCCGCCCTGGGTGGAGCGGTAGGGAGTGTCAGACTTTTACTGACTAAAACCCACCCGTGCTCCTCCATGTGCCCTTTGCGTTCCAGGGCCGCGGTAACTCTTTCGAACAAATTCCGCAACCCTAGCAGGCACCGACCCTATGGGGCCCCGTCTCTGGTGCTGATGGCTCCTTGAGGCGCGCGTGAAGCACAACGCGTCGTCGACTCAGCCTGGTATCGGACGGCGAGCTACCCACGCTCTCCGTCCACAGGCATCAGCCACTGCGCAATAGCACAGCAGCCGACTTGTCTCTGGAGGAGGCCGCAATGGGACCATTATTGGCACTCCATTTCAGCCCCCTCCCGAGTACCGGGAGTCGCAGCACCCACAGCAGAGGCGGCGGTGGCGGCGACGGAAGCCGCGGCGGCGGCAGAGGCGGCGGCGGCGGCGGACCTCTTGCCCTTGGTTGGGGCGGATGGCGCGCAGGCCCTTCACCCAGCCCAGTGCTCGGCCGGCTTGCCAACAGCCGCACATGCAACGCAGTGCGGCGTGGCCTCGCACGAGCCGGCCCGATGAACGGGCTGACCACAGCGGAAGCAAAGTCCACTGCGGTCCACCTCCGAGGGGCACATAGCTCCCGTGTGGTTGCCCACATGGCAGCGGTAGCACCTCAGAGGCCTGGGTTCCAGCAGTTTTACCCCCGCAGACACCCACCCCACCAAGAGCCTTCGTCCCTCCGATAGAGTTCTGGCCGCCGCCACAGGGCAGCTCACCACAAGGGTTTGCATGCCCGTGTTATCAGGACGGATGGTGCCCGCCTTGACAAGCTCGGCAGAGCACCCCCCAGTCCTGGCGACGGCGGCCACAACCTCCTCCTCCGTCAGGTGACACACCCCTAAAGGGGTTTATGATGGGATTAAACTTTGTATGGAAGTTTTGCTTTGAAAGTTTGTATGGAAGTCTGTCGTTTCTTAATCCAATTAGTCATATTGCTTGTTTTGTATAAAAGAAAAAAAAATAGTGTTAATATTCTAAAAATACTTCATTAATTATCTTTGTAAACCTTCAGACATCCTCAAACAACTACTCCCACACACCTTACTCACAAATTTACTAGAGAATATAACATAGAATCAGCCGGAAAAAGATTAAGCATTTCCTCTTTCCTTAGACGCCAGCGATAAAACGACTTGAAAGGGCAGAGCAGATTAATTTATATACAAGTGACGTCATAATAAAGTCATCAGCTATAACAGCTTCGCCCCGCTCCCTCTACCCCCTCGGGGGTATTAACATCCCAACACGTTCCATACGAGGTCGACACGGATTAAAGATATGTAATAGGGACGGTGCAGAAGAATCTCGTGGCCGTTTAAAAAGTCCTTCAAGATGTCATTATTACTGAGATGTTTTTACGAGTTGATGAGACGTATGACTAATATTTGAGATATAAAAAAAACTTTTTAAGAAAAATCTTTTTCTTTTTGTTATTTATCGCCTCTTTCTTTACCACTAACTCTGGTCGTTAACGCTGATATTGTGGTTGTCGATATAACTCTACTATCGATATCACTCCTATAGTCCAGGTATTGGACAGTTCAGGACTTGCCATTCTCTTTAAAACAGATACTTGTGTATATTTTAATTCTGAATTTGGGATAATTATCAGGTTTACAACAAACTCTGTCATGCGCAACAAAGTAAAAAATCTATTGCAAGTATTGCAACTCATACTTTTTTAGGATCTTTTAATACAAATGGTCACTTAAAATACACAGCACAAATGTCGATTGGTACTTGAGGCAATGGATTCAAATTATGATTTCAAGTATTTCATACAAAGGATTTATTTACTTATTTATTAAAACTTAATGCACTAGTAAAAAAAACTGTACAAAGGCGGACTAAATGCCTTAGGCATTTTCTACCAGTCGACCTTAGGGTAGTGCAGAGACAAACATGGCAGGTGCAACTTAAATGAAAAACAAACGGAGAGGAAAAATATACAATAATAAATACATAGATACATACATATAAATAAAATTAACAAAGGCGTTGAGAGGAACGAATCCAACGAATTAACGCTGTGATGATTCTTAGGATTCCTAGGCTAATTGGTTGAGGTCAAAGAGTAAAAATGCTGTCTTGTTCAATTAAAGGTACTTCTATCATAGTGCTGTTTCTTTCAAGTTATAAACTTCGACAGCAGATGCCCAAGTGTACTATAACATGAATTTTACATTTTGTGACCAAAGTTAAACAAAATATGCTTCTTCTTAAATATTCTTGTTTCTTGCATTTGGTTTTGTTCTGGGCCCTATGTCTTTGGCAGTTCGAACAGACTTTTTAAATCTCAAAATTAAAACTTATCTTTAGCTTTTACATTCTTGATTGTAAAATTGTGTTAAAGTCTAAAACTATACCAAAAGACATAGTCCCGGCATAAAAAAGTATCTCATTTTTTATTCAAGGACATGGTCTACTCGCGTGCCAAGTTTTATCAAAATCAGTTCAGCAGTTTAGTGAAAGTGTAACAAAAAAAAAGTTTATATTAGAAATGCGAATGTAACTCTGGCTAGTTACATTCGCATTTCTAATATTACCTAGTATATAAGTAGAGATAGCTGTGAAAGTGTTTACATCGAAAATAAAATATTTCAGTGATAGAAAACTTTATTAGGTACTATTTATTTTTTCACTTGGATGTAATTTTTCACTAGAATACAGCTGGTCTCCAGTCTACCACATAATTAAATTAAAATCTAACAGACAGCCAGACTATATTTATTCTAGTTCTGAGACATAAACTTGATGAAGTAAAGGTTGGCCATTTTGTCTCGCCGCCATTTTGTTTTGTAGCATCTGTTTGTCAGGGACCATGCTGTGACGTGATTAATGATGTTTACTGTCCCCGCCTTATCCTTCCGGGGTCTGTGAGGGATATACTGTACTTCTACGTTGACTATATATTTGTTGTATGTATGTTAGACGGATTTGCTGCTGTGACTGGAAATTGTTGGTAGTGTTATCGTGTCTATTCCTTTTAATGAGGAATTGAGGGATCTTTACCCGGAAAATAACAAACGAAACCCTTTTTTTTTTTTGGATGGGAAATCATCAAATGACTTCTCCCGCTCTGGGCGGAGCGGAAGGGAGTGTCAGACTCTTACTGACTAAAACCCACCCGTGTTCCTTCTTGTGCCCTTTGCGTTCCAGGGCCGCGGTGACTCTTTCGAACAAATTCCGCAACCCTAGCAGGCACTGACCCTATGGGGCCCCGTCTTCATTGCTGATGGCTCTTTGAGGTGCGCGTGGAACACGATGCGCCGTCGACTCGGGCCTGGTTGCTATCGGACGGCGAGCCACCCATAGCTCGCCATCCGCAGGCCCGTGCCTACGGTGGCCGAGAATCGCCCTGCGTTTCCCGACGCCCGGGGCGTCTTCTCCTGTTGCGGCGGCTGGAGCGAGGGGCTTCCCTCTCTCGCACGCGCTCCGCCTCCTCCTTCGCTAGCATTACTGCTTCGCAGAAGGAGGCGACCGCCTCCCATGCTTCCTCACTCCCGACCATGGCTTGAACCAGGGCCGGACGCGAGAGATCGCCGCCGCCGATCGCCTCGACGAGGACACGGCGGTGCTCCGCCCAGGCAGGGCAGACCTCCACCGTGTGCTCCACCGTGTCCTCCGGGCGATCCACACAGTGATGACACCCGGACGTGTCCTCCCGCTGGATCCGACACAGGTACCTCCCGAAACAGCCGTGTCCGGTGAGCACCTGCGTCAGGCGGAAGGTGAGGACGCCGTGGCGTCTCTCTATCCACTCCTCAAAGAGGGGACTTATCGCCGCAATGGCGGCGTGCCCAACAAACGAAACCCTAACGTTTAAGTCTCCGTTGTCCATCTATTCGTCTGTCTTTGAATGGACTGTATCTCATGAGCCAAAAAAAAAAGGTTGACAGTCGAAGTTTTCACACAGATTGCTTAGTAATCTCTTGATTACGATGAGTATGTTACTAGATATAGCAGACTTAGATAGACAACTGCTTTTTATATTTACACTCCCTCTTATCTCCTCTCTTATTTAGATATATTCTGTTAAATACTAATTACCCGTACCTAAAAGCTTTTCATTTAAACGTATACCTATTCTGATTTACTATTCACTGTCACATGACTCCAAATTTGTGGCCTATTGCCACCTACAGTACCTGTGGTATTAATTCAGAGCATTTCAGAGAACGTTATGTCCTTGGAATAGATCCAATGAAGCTTAAAATCCGTACAAACATAGTTACCAACTGATTTGAATAGCCTTTGAGAAGATATTTGAAACATCGTACATAGTAAACGACATAGACGAGTAGGTACTCTGAGATTTGAAGATTTCGGAGAATATAAAGTACCTCGTATAATATGGATAGCTAGGTGGCTGTTTTGGTACAAAGAAGGACTTACACAAACCTTATCTAAATATATATAACTCAAAAGTGACTGACTGACTGATATAGTGATCTATCAACGCACAGCCCAAACCACTGAACGGATCGGGCTGTGGCATGCAGGTAGATGTTATGACGTAGGCATCCGCTAAGAAAGGATTTTGATTAATTCTACCCCCAAGAGGATAAAATAGGGGATGAAACTTTGTATGAAACTTTGTCAATTTTAAACCGATCGGGCTGAGAGTTTCAAAATCGGGGGTAAAGTAACTATTCCACGCGGACGAAGTCGTGAGCAGAAGCTAGTCTTTATATATTTTGACGACGCGATTGGCGCAGTGTTTGAGCGTTGGGCTGCTGCGCAACGTGTCGCGGGTTCGATCCCCGCACGGAACAAACGTTTGTATGGCTTACAGATATGTAATTGTTCCGGGTCTGGATGTCTTGTGTATGTGAGTTTTTATGTTTGTGACCACGATACAGGAGTAAATCCTAGCGTGGGGCGACGTTTTTTAATAACACAAAAAAAAAAGTTAATGTTCTTGAGGTAAGATCAGGCGCCCTACTATAAAGTCTAATGATTTCGGTGCGGGACGGAGTTGGAGTTATACAAGACGTATCTAGCATTTTCCTTTTTTTACAACGGAATGGTGATAGCATTGGCACGTTGTATTAGGGCCCTAGGTGCATATTACTCACAACCGGCGTTACACATACCTACATCCATGAATCGGACGTGTACGAAGCAAAAGGAGTTTATAAGAATCGTAGCAGGTGAACTTCTATAGTTTCTGCCTACGGCCTTGACAAAAAGACGTGTGTAGGTATTTATTTATTAAAACTTTGTGCATTAGCAAAAAAAACTGTACAAAGGCGGACTTAATTCCATAGGCATTTTTTACCAGTCGACCTTTTTGTAGTGCAGAGATAACATTGCAGGTGCAACTTAAAAGAAAGACAAATAGAGAGGAAACGTACAATCAAAAATACATAGATCATAACAACATAGATCATAAAATTAACAACGGCATTGAGAAAAACGAATTCATCGAATTAACGCTGCGCTGTGATGATTCTACCAACTTCTTGAAAATTTGCTCACGTACCGTACCGGACCGTAAAGGACAACCGACTGGTTGCCGTCCTGATATATCGCAGCTAAATTACTTAATGAGCCGTTAAATTGGCTACCTAGTATTTTTATTTAATGGTGCCAATCAATCAGCAGCCTAAGTGACATTGTAGTGAGTTAGGTTCGAATGATATGTTAGGTTCCTTTAAACCCAAATAGGTTTCGGTTCCATCGTCGAGGTTAAACCGTTAAAATGGATTTTTATTTGAATTTAGAGTTCCCAAAATGAAATATTTTGTATATTTTCGTCACACGGTTACCATATTCTATGAAATACTGTTTGTTCATTGCATGTTGTATTAGAAGCATTGGCTAGATGTAATTTAGGCGGCTAATTAAACGCGCCGATCAATGAAAAGGCTTGACAGTCAATAAAATAGCTGATTAAGCCAGTTGACTGCGACATATATGTATATTCTGTACATAGCATTTTCAACAATTTGTAAGAGCAACATGTGCTTATAAGAAGTTTACTCTTTCTGCACCAAAGAATGAAAACAAAAGAAAACTGGCAGTCCATTCTTTGCAAATCGAGAAAAATGCATGCAATTCAAATACAACTCAACTGCATAACACAAATACTCGGACATACTCACATTTCTACCTTTTATTATCATATCAAAAGCATACTTTCGAAGTTCCAGAGCTATGAAAAATTGCTCTGACATAAATACATCAGACATTTGTTTCGCCATGCCCATACCTGGAACGCGACGGTCACGTTTGTCGAAAATATTCCAGATATGATTTACGACGGTACCTTGTTTCAGTATATTTCGGTTATACGAGTAGGTATGTACCGTTGTAGGAATACGTTTATGTAATGTTTTATGCGATGACTTTCCTGAGTGACTTTTATGTTTCTGAGAAGTTAGTTAATTATCTCGCTTTCTAAAAAGAAAATGAAATAAGTGCCTGTTAACTACGTATGGAAAAAATAAAACTGCAGCGTATCATAATAACGGTTCCTTATTCATTAGCATAAAATTTTAAGACCTAATATAACTTAGCATAATGTTGTTTGGCATAATTATTTTTTCGCATAATATAATTACGCATAACAGCTCATGCATAATTTTTTTAAGCATTATGTCTGTAACCATAATAATGATTAGGCATAATATTTTAAAGCATAAACTTATTAAGCATAAAGTTCTAAAACATAACTTTTTTAACAATTTTGTGAGTATTTTTTCGCTGTAGGAAGCAAGCATTGCAAGCATACAGCATGCAAGCAAGCATGCAGCAGGCAGGGTTTCTGTGACGGCTCCGGCGCTGCGGCCCTCCGGCGGCCCCACGCGTGCTAATCGTCGCAGACGGCTTTCGCTCACCGCCGCGGCTGAGGCTGGCCGGCGAAGCCGGCCAACAAGCCGAAGCTGTGACTAACTTTTGTTGCACAGCATATTAATTTTTTAACCAACAATATTATTTGATTGTTACAGGTACTAATTGGTTTGCTCAGAATTATGTATGGGGCCTACTAACGTTATGCTAAAAGTCTTTAGGCCTACTAACGTTATGCTAATAGTCATTAGACCTACTAACGTTATGCGAATCAAATTTATGCCAAAACAAATTAGTCTTTAACATGATTATGCCAACATAAAATGTATGCCTAAAAAAATTATGCCAAAGTATTATTATGCCAAAACAAATTGTGCCAAAATCGTTATGCCGAAGTATATTAGGACAAAAAACATTATGCGAAAAGAAGGGATCCCCATAATAACATGTCCGAAGATTAATTGTAGCGGACTTTTAAAAACACAAAGTGGTACTTTAACTAGTGCACAAAATTTGAAGTATTTCTAAACCATTGATTAAGCTTTCAATATACTAAAGCACTTGGGATTTCGGCTCTCATTGAAATTCTGTAGTTTCTAACTGATATTCAACCAAATAACACTGGTCAACAAAAAACACGTTTTGTGTGTCACAAGAAAAAATAAACAAATAAAAAATGTTTAAGTATCATAGAAATGAAATTAGAGTTATTCAGATAACTGCTTTCCTGTAATATGATCATGAATTGGAGCTTTGAGGCTAAAACTGAAGTTTTCAAGTGCTTCCAGTACGGGTTAATCAGCTACTCGTATTTAAAGGGTTGGTTATTTAACACATGGCACGGCAGGATACTCAACTAACTCTCTATCTTTTTCTATTAAGAGATATTAAAAAAGGTCTTGTCGAACAATGCCCACTGCCACTTTTAGCGCTACCACAGTTTGGCGGTCCTTCGGGCTGTGTCGATAACCTTGGTTTTCTTGCGGAAATCAGTATTCCTGATTCGATCACGCAAGGAAACTCCGAACATTGCAATTGCAATGCTCGGATATATCGAAATGAAAGATAGAATCGAAATTATTTCGAGAGATTATAGACCATCAAATTTTGATGCGTAAAAAAGTGTTTCAAATGTTCAGTTGACATTTTATCAAAGTTTACAATCTCTTAAGACATTTTATTGTCTTATGAAGTTATAGCTAAACATCTCGGTAGGTAATTAAAACTAGTTATGTACAACGGGTTCCCTCTATCTGGCAGAATCTTGTTGCTCCGAATTTTACTTGGCATAACACACTTGGCATAATCTTTTTTAAACGAATATTTGTAAGGCATAAAAAATGTTTAGTATAACTATTGTTTGGCCGAATGTTTATATGTCCGAATTTATAATGGCATACTATTAAGATAGCAGAATTTTATTTGGCATAATTACCTTTAGCATAGTTAAAATTTCGCATAATTTCGTTTAGCACAATGTTTACTTGGAACAACGATCATTTTGTATAATTTCACTTGGCATACTATGAATATGGCAGAATTTTATCTGGGATGAATCTATTTAACCATTTCCATAAAAAAAGCATTTATCTTATTTTAGGTATATTAAAATTTAAACATTGTCTTAACAGTAAACGCTTTTTACTACAAATTTACTGACAGAAACGAATCGCTGCAAAACCGACTCCACGCAGTCTTGTCTGCCCTACCCCTAGAGTGTAATTTAAAACCGCGAAGGCGCGGAGGAGCGAGGCGGCCCGCGAGTTGAGGAGGTGGTTGTAACACTCGCCGCCGCGGCTGAGGCTGGCCGGCGAAGCCGGCCAGCAAGCCGAAGCTGCGGTGGTGAGCGTTAAACCCATCTGCGACGATAAACTCGCGTGGGACCGCCGGAGCCCCGCAGCGCCGTAGCCGTGACAGAAACCATGCATGCTGCATGTTGCTTGCATGCTGCATGCTTGCTTGCATGCTGCATGCAGTATTTTACACTGCACAAATTTTATTATTCTGGAATTTTCTGTAATACAACA
This sequence comes from Hecatera dysodea, assembly GCA_905332915.2. Taxonomy (NCBI): domain Eukaryota; kingdom Metazoa; phylum Arthropoda; class Insecta; order Lepidoptera; family Noctuidae; genus Hecatera; species Hecatera dysodea. Next base: position 6,668,158 of record HG995303.1, read on the forward strand.
GATGTCTTTCAATTTATGGATGTCAAATGTATGCCAAAAGATAATTCTAACTACTAACTTTCTGAAATATGACAATTCTGCCTTTTAATGAGCACCGATATGAAATGTATGCCAAAAGACGATTCTGACTGTGAACTTTCTGCAATACGATGGTTCTACTTTTTAACCGACTTCTAAAAAAGGAGGAGGTTCTCAATTCGGATGTTTGTATGTTTTTTTTTTTTTTTTTTTATTGTTTGTTCGCGCATATCTCCGTCGCTTTTTTGTTGGAAAGGGTATACTTCCCAAATGGTCCCATGAAAATTTTATCGAAATCAACCAAGCGGTTTTCGAAAAATCAACAAAAATCTAAAAAAAATATCTACATTGCCTACATTGACGACCTCTTAGTTTACTCCGCAAAGGAACAGTACGTTTTTTTTACAACTTTGTGATTGGTTCGTTTAGGTGGGGGAGGGGAGGGGGTGTAGGTACCACTAAAAAGTGAAAAATAAAAAAACTTTTTACAAAAAATAAAACCGACTTCTAAACAAAAAAACCAAAAAGTATAAAATAACTTTAATTTCGGAAGTCGGTGTGTTCAACAACAAAAAAGCAACCAAAAACACCGAGTTCCGAAATTAAAGTTATTTTATACTTTTTGGTTTTTTTGTTTAGAAGTCGGTTTTATTTTTTGTAAAAAGTTTTTTTTTAATTATTATGGATATGAAATTTATGCCTAAAGATGATTCTGATTTATAAAATTATGACTTTTTAATGTATGATAAATGAGGGTATACCAAACAATTTTCTGCGAAGTGAAGATTATGCCATCCGTTGTTATGCAAAATAATATTATGACATTAAAAGTTCTGCTATAAAGGGTAGACCCATGTACAACACCATTTTCCTGAATCATTAGCAGTTAACACATGATAAATCTCCACTGACATGAGCCTCATACACATCGGTATTTAGTAGTGTTAGTAATTGCGACGCACGGGCGCGTGGTTTCGAAACCGCAGCTGTATCAAGTCCTATCTACTCTACTACTACTAGTATTACTACTACTGGCATTATTTCTATCGCACGAGTTATAGGTTAATCGGTGTTAGGGTTAGTGGTACATGGTGTGATATTACGGTGTTATTAATGTTAATTAGGTATTTGATATCTACGAACATTATGTAGTACCATATTTTAGGAATCCTAAAGTGATGGTAATTTTGTTTTATTCTTGTTCGTTTTGATTATGATCAAAACTCAAATTTTTCAATATAATAGGTACTTTTGGATTGTCAAGGTTGATCTGTGAAATAGATGAAGCTAATTCTAAATATGGCTCGCCCATATCACAGTATATTTTTACTGTGCCCATATTCTGAGTCTTTTTTAAGGAAACTTCCTCTACTTTATGACTCAGTTGTCATGAACACGGAATGAGACTTCCGATAATATCAATTAATATCGAGTGGGAAAAATGACTTGGGATAATGCGATAATTAGGCGGTATTACTAATTAATTTTAAAATTCGAATCTCAATCTTGCGAAGAACGTTTTCTAAAGTGACGTACATTAGATGGCAGCACTGAAGCGTCAGGTCCAGGCACCTGTCAAAACTCTTAGTTTTCTAGCTATTAGTTCAAACGACTACGACGTCATGTTTACGTCAGTTACTTTTTAAAAGAGAAGACCTACCTGGAGGCGTGAATTTTCCTGAAGTCACTCATTCAGAAGCGCCTACACTCAAAACAAATCATCAACGAATTGGTGAAAATCCACGAATAAGAATTAAAATTTTTCACGAATTGATAGAAACACCAAAGAAAAAAAAAACAATACTAAACCAGTCAGTAAAAACCGAAATGGAAACTAATTAAACCCTTGATATATTATCATTTAACCCTGCAGTACCCGGGGGATTTATCTGAAATGCAATTAGTAAAGTGTCAACTCTGACAAAGCGGGGTGGGTAAACATGGGTGGTTGGCGACCGGGACGGGTAAACAAAACGATAGCCAAAGGTACGTGTATTTAGATATCCGGTACCTACAGCAAACTTAGGGTTAAATAACCGCTCTATACCTGTCCACAAATAGCTGAGGAGTTTAGCTACCGACGAATAAGGAGACCGATTGAGTAGTGTCGGGTGGTTTTAGGGTACTCATAGATTAAGGAGGTAGTGTTGGGTGGTTTTAGGGTATTCATAGTTTATGGAGACTGCTAGAAATTATTCTAGAAACCAATAGGGACGTTAGTAACTCCACATCTATCTTATGTTATTATTTACCAAAACCTGGATAGTGGTTAAGTAAATTGCTCTTATTTAGCTATAAATACCTGTTTTGCAATCGTGAAAATCAAATAACGGTCAAGTGCGAGTTAATCTCGCAGACTATGGGTCGCGTGCAGGGTTGCGGAATTGTTAGAAAAAGTCACCGCGGCCCTGGAACGCGAGGTACACGGACGGGTTTTAGTCAGTATGTATCTGACATTCCGTTCCGCTCCGCCCAGAGCGCAAGAAGTCATTTGATGATTCCCCATCCTTTAAAAAAAGGAAAGTTAGAGACGCGTATCTATTGGGGTTAATTTGATACAGCCCGCTGACAGACAGTCGAACACACAGACAACGAATGCTTATTGCTTAGCAATAGGTCCCGTCAGCAACCAATCGGATACAGAACCCCAAAAATAGTCTTTTCTCGAACCTCACTTTCTAGTATGTCCAATCAAATTCCTTATTTTGACTTCCAAAATGGAATTCTACTCTCAAAAAAGTATAAAATATCAATCGTCCCTGTCAACTCGGTAAAGTTTGTCTCCGGAGGTCGCAGGTAGAAGTTGTCGCGCTAATTGAGCCTCCCACACACTCTCATCCGGACCCCAATCAATATGCTAAATTATTCAACGGTCTCATTAGAAATTCCGGTATTATCGTATCTTTGTGTGTGTTTTGCTCTTTTGGTGGGTGTATTGTGTCAATGTTTTACAGAATTCTTTCACAATTCAACACATAATCAGCCTAGACTTTTTCCAACCTCATTCAGGTTAGTTTCCAGTCAAACCAGATTCAGTTGAATACCAGTATTTTACGTGCAGTGACTGCACCTATCTGTCTTCCAAAAATCCAGTAACTTGGAAGCACGGTATTTCTTGGCAAGACTGGTGTCAGATTTTTTGGCTTGAATCGACGGCCAAATATCTGCAAATGATAGCCAGGACCAAAGGTTTAATGTGCTTTCCGGGACACGTCAGACTCTCGGTATGTTAAGATGGTCTTGGTCAACCATCCACGGACTGATCGCGGCAAGCGTTGCTTAACCTTGAAGATCAAACCGTGCAATTTATCGACGAGCTCACAATACAACTCGCTAGTGGAATATAGAGATGTAGGAAAAAGAACCACTGTTTCGCTTCGTAGTGGTTGCCAGCGCAGACCGAGGATCTCAGGCTCAGAAGTAGGTACTTCTGAGCCTGATATCCTCGGTCTGTGGCCGTATTACGAAGTGCCAATGCCATCATGATTCGTGTGAGGGAAAGAGATAGTGCTATTCTTCTTGTGTAACTCCGTCTCTCTTTGACACAGAAATCATAATGGATTTAAGACGTCATGATAGGGCTGCAGATCCCCGGGTCCAGCAAAGTGTTATTTAGTTTTTATAATTTTTCAGTAGTAGCCTGAAGTCGATGGATAGCTGGATCGTCGGATTACATAGGACTTAATGATACCTTACTCGTTGGGGAATACAGATGTGAATCAGGCACGATTTCAACCACCAAGCCTTGAAAAAAAAAACAAACAACAACAACAAACAGATCACTTACATAGTTTGATACAAACTTATACTCATTATTTATTTATACACACAATACACTTAAAATAGAACATTTTGTACAGAAACCAAGAGCACAAAGGTACTGCTTATTTCAATAGAAATTTCTTCCAGCAGACCCACGACAGAAGAGTGGGATAACAAACGTAGACACAGTGTGTGTGTGTGTGTTTAGTTATGTGCAAGTCGTTAGCAAAAACGTAGATAGTACCATTTACAATCCTGTATTTCAATTTAAGACTAGCAATGGTTGGTCCCAGATACATTAAACATTTCCTAGGCCTGAATCTATTTTGAATCATTGCTACGTTTATGCCGATATGGTTATCGGCAATATGTTTGTTTTCTTCTAGTTTATGAATATACTTATTGGTATCGAGCGGGCGTTTTTGCGGGTATTTCATTACGTTTAAGCCCAACTCCTGACTTACATAATCTCCCATTTTCTTATTTGTAAAGGTAGCTATCAATTTGTTATTCCCTTTGTTAGTAATACATTTTGCACAGAACACCGATCCAAAGAGGATTCACAAGTTTTACTTTATAAGCGAATAAGATAAACTTTTCTCGCGTTATATCTTTTATAAAACACCCTATGTATGACTTCTCGTATACCTACCCGTCAAATGTTTTGATAAGGGATGATCTTTTTGCAGAGTTTAATAAAAATAGACACACGGGCGGCCGTGAGTTATAAATATCATAACTTATTACATGTAAAGGGGCAAATTGGTAAAGCTTACGGCTTAGAAAAATTGATATTGTACGAGTATAAGCTGTTTTCGAAAAGTACAAAATGTAAAAGATTGACTTATGAAATTTCAGTAGGACATGTCAATTTTGACACACGTTAATTTCAAATTGTCATTTTGAATTACTGACGGTCGTTATCGCTGAATGATCGTGCTTAAAAGTCACTTTGTTGAAAATCCGATGAAGAGTGGGTTACTTAAATTTGCCATACTTGCAACTTAATTTTTTAAGTAAATATCTGTTTAACAGTATTTTAATGGATGTGGCATTTTCCAATCAATACTGGTTCCTCGAAATAATTTAAGCATTTATCAATGTTCGGGTTTTACCCTCACTTTTTAAACAAAATTAACCAGAAGAGCAATTATTATTTAAACTATAATTATTGCAAGTACTTGTACACTCATTACGGTGATTTATTAAAATGCGAGTACGTTACCGCGACTTTTACGACCGACCATATAAATTGTTGGGTTAAATCTGTGACGGCTTAATTATATCGTGTCATAATACCCCTACGACTTTATAATGTCCATAGAAGAAGCATAAAGTCACGTCTTTTTCCCATGGGGGTTTGTAGAAACGCCACGTGTTCTGGCATTTGCGGGGTTTTGTCTGTCGTATTGCTGTACAATGGCTGAATCTCATGCAAGACAATAAGAATCAATTAATAATTGAACACGCTTAGATATTAGATCTGAATTATATCTATACTAATATTATAAAGAGGAAAGATTTATATTTTTGTATGTAACGAATAAACTCAAAAACTACTAGACCGATTTCAAAAATTCTTTCACCACTAGAAAGCTACGTTCACCCTGAGTAACATAGGCTATATTTTATCCCCGTATTCCCACGGGAACGGGAACTACGCGGATGAAACCGCGGGGCGCTGCTAGTGTAAATATAAGTTTCTTTAAAATAAAAAGTAATTTATTCAAATTAGTTTAAGAGCCAGCTTTTTGAACGTCAAATTTTAGAAAGAAAGAAATAATAATATTTATTCAGCACATACATGAAACACGCTCGTTATATGGTAAAAACAAAAGAATAAAAAACTTTTTACAAAAAAATACAACCGACTTTTCCACAAAAAATCAAAAAAGTACAAAATAACTTTAATTTCGGATCTCGGTGTTTGTGGTTCCTTTTTCATTTTTTGAACACCGACTTCAAAAATTAAAGTTATTTTGTACTTTTTTGATTTTTTTGTGGAAAAGTCGGTTGTATTTTTTTGTAAAAAGTTTTTTATTTTTCACTTTTTAGTGGTACCTAAAGCCCCTTCCCTCCCCCCACCTAAACGAACCAATTACATTAGTGTAAAAAAAAACGCACTGCTCCAATGTAGAGTAAACTAAAAGGTCGTCAATGTAGACAATGTAGATATTTTTTTAGATTTTTGTTGATTTTTCAAAAACCGCTTGTTCGATTTCGATAAAATTTTCATGGAACCATTTGGGAAGTATACCCTTTCCAACAAAAAGAAAAAGAATTTTTCAAATCGGTTGGCAAGCGACGGAGTTATGCGCGAACAAACAATAAAAAATAAAAAATAAAAAAAACATACAAACATCCGAATTGAGAACCTCCTCCTTTTTTAGAAGTCGGTTAAAAAGATAGTTATGACAAGAACTAAGTGTGTGTCCCACGGCTGCACTAAATAGGTCCATTTCAGCGATATGTCAGACAGACTGATGCTGTCTGACGCTGGTTTTCTAATGAACCTTTCAAAGGACGAATGGCGGTTCATTTGAATCCTTATAAAGAAAATATATATAAATAGGTTTTACGTAAAGACAAGCCGTCACCACTCCCAAGTGTTTTAGCTGGGAAGGAGAAGTGGCGCAAACAAACTCCCCAGCAACACATCTGTCTGTTAAATTTTAAGAATTTTAATTTATACTGTAGTATGCAAAGAAATACATGACACCAAGGAAAAAAAAGTATCTCCCAGGAAAATCTTAAGAGCGTATACGCCGTACGGCATTTCATACATACTTTTAAGTCCTTATTTTCCGAAATTACTAAACCGATTTTAATGGAACTTTACACATATAAGCAAGATACATAGGTCTAAACAGTTGGATGAAAACATTAAAGGTTTACCAATAGTTTCTGTATAAATCGTTTCTTAGTATATAATTTCCGTAATACATGATTTCTATGTAACTTTAACCATTAAGGCTACACACGCGACGGAAGCTTAAAAAATAGAGTAACTTCTTCCGTTTTCCCAACATTTTCCTTCACTGCTCTGCTCCTATTGATTGTAGCGTGATGAAAAGTATACTATACCCTGCCCAAGAGTATGAAGAATAATTGCACCAAGTTTCGTTAAAATCGGTCGAGTAGTTTTTGTTTCTATAGAGAACATACAGACAAAAATTTTACTGATTGCATTTTTGGCACCAGTATCGATCACTAATCACCCCCTGATAGTTATTTTGAAAATATATTCCTTGTACAGAATTGACCTCTCTACAGATTTATTATAAGTATAGATTTTACTAACAAGCAATGCTGATACTAAATCTCTACTATATTATTCATGTATTATACATATAAACCTCCCTCTTGGATCAGTCTATCTATTATAAAAACTGCATCAAAATCCGTTGTGCCATTTTAAAGATCTTAGCCTACATAAGGACATATAGACAGTGGAAGCCGACTTTGTTTTATACTATGTAGTGATAAAAAAAGCCTCATTCTTAGTCGCCAATTACAGGTTAACCAACATTGATACAGTACGTTATGATACATAGTATAATACGGAATTGATACTTAAGATCAACAGCCATTATATCAGCAGTTAAAACATCAACACCGTAAGACCAACGTTTCAATATCTCAACACTTCATAATATCAAAATACTAACAAGATAAAATTATTTTACAAAATAATTTAAATAAAATACAATCAAAAAACATCAGACATTACAAATTGCAATACAGGTTAACCAACATTGATACAGTACGTTATGATACATAGTATAATACGGAATTGATACTTAAGATCAACAGCCATTATATCAGCAGTTAAAACATCAACACCGTAAGACCAACGTTTCAATATCTCAACACTTCATAATATCAAAATACTAACAAGATAAAATTATTTTACAAAATAATTTAAATAAAATACAATCAAAAAACATCAGACATTACAAATTGCAACTAGGTAACTAATATAAGAGTTCTAAAATTAAAAATGAGATGAACATAACATAATTAATCATAGGATTTTTCTTTTTTTTTTACAAAGTAAAATAATGTGAATAATCATAGAATAATAACTAGTATTTCGCTTGGGGGCGCGAGTTGCGAGCAACTCGCGTTGTCTTTTTAGTATTTTTACTCACCCAGATACCCTCTATACAACCCCGAAGACCATTTTTCTCTACAATGTCAGGTTTCTGAGATACGCAAAGGGGTTGAAAGTAGGGGGTTGAAAAGGGTTGAATTTTTTATTGGCCATATACTCATCCAGATACCCTCTATACAACCCCGAAAACCATTTTGCTCTAAAATGTCAGATTTCTGAGATACGCAAAGGGGTTGTAAAAAGGGGGTTGAAAAGGGGTAGTTTTTTTTTTCGTTTTCCACTCATCTAAACACCCTCTATACAACCCCGAAAACCATTTTTCTCTTCGACGTCAGGTTTCCGAGATAAGCAATGGGGTTGAAAGAAGGGGGTTGAAAAGGGGTAGTTTCAGATTTTTCCCATACTCACCCCGACACCTTCTATACAACCCCATAAAAAGTTTTCCCCTCCTAGCACGGGAAGTGGGAGAACAATTATGTCAATCAGTCAATCAATCAGTCAATCAGTGAGTGGTTTTTTAATTGTATATAATATAATAACTAGTATTTCGCTTGGGGGCGCGAGTTGCAAGCAACCCGCGGTTTCTTTTTGGTATTTTTAGTAACAATTATTATCTCTACAATGTCAGATTTCTGAGTTACGCAAAGGGGTTGAAAGAAGGGGGTTGAAAAGGGTTGAATTTTTTTTGGCCATATATTCATCCAGATGTCCTCTATACAACCCCGAAGACCATTTTTCTCTACAATGTCAGGTTTCTGAGTTACGCAAAGGGGTTGAAAGAAGGGGGTTGAAAAGGGTTGAATTTTATTTTAGCCATATTTTCATCCAGATGCCCTCTATACAACCCCGAAAACCATTTTTCTCTACAATGTCAGGTTTCTGAGTTACGCAAAGGGGTTGAAAGAAGGGGGTTGAAAAGGGTTGAATTTTTTTTGGCCATATTTTCATCCAGACACCCTCTATACAACCCCGAAGACTATTTTTCTCTACAATGTCAAGTTTCTGAGATACGCAAAGGGGTTGAAAGTAGGGGGTTGAAAAGGGTTGAATAGGGTTGAATTTTTTATTGGCCATATACTCATCCAGATACCCTCTATACAACCCCGAAAACCATTTTGCTCTAAAATGTCAGATTTCTGAGATAAGCAAAGGGGTTGAAAGAAGGGGGTTGAAAAGGGGGTAATTATATTTCGTTTTATACTCATCCAGACACCCTCTATACAACCCTGAAAACCATTTTTCTCTTCGACGTCAGGTTTTTGAGATAAGCAATGGAGTTGAAAGAAGGGGGTTGAAAAGGGTTGAATTTTTTATTGGCTTTATACTCATCCAGATACCCTCTATATAACCCCGAAAACCATTTTTCTCTACAATGTCAGGTTTCTGAGATACGCAAAGGGGTTGAAAGTAGGGGGTTGAAAAGGGTTGAATAGGGTTGAATTTTTTATTGGCCATATACTCATGCAAATACGCTCTATACAACCCCGAAAACCATTTTGCTCTAAAATGTCAGATTTCTGAGATACGCAAAGGGGTTGTAAAAAGGGGGTTGAAAAGGGGTAATTTTTTTTTTCGTTTTATACTCATCCAGGCACCCTCTATACAACCCCGAAAACTATTTTTCTCTTCGACGTCAGGTTTCTGAGATAAGCAATGGGGTTGAAAGATGGGGGTGGAAAAGGGGTAGTTTCAGATTTTTTTCATACTCACCCCGACACCTTCTATACAACCCCATAAAAAGTTTTCCCCTCCTAGCACGGCAAGTGGGAGAACAATTATGTCAATCAGTCAATCAATCAGTGAGTGGTTTTTTAATTATATATAATATAACTAGTATTTCGCTTGGGGGCGCGAGTTGCAAGCAACCCGCGGTGTCTTTTTAGTATTTTTAGTAACAATTATTATCTCTACAATGTCAGATTTCTGAGTTACGCAAAGGGGTTGAAAGAAGGAGGTTGAAAAGGGTTGAATATTTTTTGGCCATATATTCATCCAGATGTCCTCTATACAACCCCGAAGACCATTTTTCTCTACAATGTCAGGTTTCTGAGTTACGCAAAGGGGTTGAAAGAAGGGGGTTGAAAAGGGTTGAATTTTTTTTAAGCCATATTTTCATCCAGAAACCCTCTATACAACCCTGAAAACCATTTTTCTCTAGAATGTCAGGTTTCTGAGATACGCAAAGGGGTTGAAACAAGGGGGTTGAAAAGGGTTGAATAGGGTTGATTTTTTTATTGGCCATATACTCACCCAGATACCCTCTATACAACCCCGAAAACCATTTTTCTCTAAAATGTCAGATTTCTGAGATACGCAAAGGGGTTGAAAGTAGGGGGTTGAAAAGGGTTGAATAGGGTTGAATTTTTTATTGGCCATATACTCATCCAAACACCCTGTATACAAGCCCGAAAACCATTTTTCTCTAAAATGTCGGATTTCTGAGATACGCAAAGGGGTTGTAAAAAGGGGGTTGAAAAGGGTTAGTTTTTATTTTGTTTTCTACTCATCCAAACACCCTCTATACAACCCCGAAAACCATTTTTCTCTAAAATGTCAGATTTCTGAGATACGCAAAGGGGTTGTAAAAAGGGGGTTGAAAAGGGGTAGTTTGTTTTGTTTTCTACTCATCCAAACACCCTCTATACAACCCCGAAAACCATTTCTCTCTTCGACGTCAGGTTTCTGAGATAAGCAATGGGGTTGAAAGAAGGGGGTTGAAAAGGGGTAGTTTCAGATTTTTCCCATACTCACCCCGACACCTTCTATACAACCCCATAAAAAGTTTTCCCCTCCTAGCATGGCAAGTGGGAGAACAATTATGTCAATCAGTGAGTGAGTGGTTTTTTAATTATATATAATATAATAACTAGTATTTCGCTTGGGGGCGCAAGTTGCGAGCAACTCGCGGTGTCTTTTTAGTATTTTTTGACTAACAACAAAGGGGTTGAAAGTAGGGGGTTGAAAAGGGTTGAATTTTTATTGGCCATATACTCTATCTAAATACCCTTTATACAACCTCGAAAACTATTTTCCTCTACTATGTCAGATTTCTGAGATACGCAAAGGGGTTGAAACAAGGGGGTTGAAAAGGGTTGAATAGGGTTGAATTTTTTATTGGCCATATACTCATCCAGATACCCTCTATATAACCCCGAAAACCATTTTTCTCTACAATGTCAGGTTTCTGAGATACGCAAAGGGGTTGAAAGTAGGGGGTTGAAAAGGGTTAAATTTTTTATTGGCCATATACTCACCCAAATACCCTCTATACAACCCCGAAAACCATTTTTCTCTAAAATGTCAGATTTCTGAGATACGCAAAGGGGTTGTAAAAAGGGGGTTGAAAAGGGGTAGTTTTCTTTTTCGTATTCTACTCATCCAAACACCCTCTATACAACCCCGAAAACCAATTTTCTCTCCGACGTCAGGTTTCTGAGATAAGCAATGGGGTTGAAAGAAGGGGGTTGAAAAGGGGTAGTTTCAGATTTTTCCCATACTCACCCCGACACCTCCTATACAACCCCATAAAAAGTTTTCCCCTCCTAGCACGGCAAGTGGGAGAACAATTATGTCAATCAGTCAGTGGTTATTTAATTGTATATAATATAACTAGTATTTCGCTTGGGGGCGCGAGTTGCAAGCAACCCGCGGTGTCTTTTTAGTATTTTTTCTCATCCAAACACCCTCTATACAACCCCGAAAACCATTTTTCTCTACAATGTCAGGTTTCTGAGATATGCCAAGGGGTTGAAAGTAGGGGGTTGAAAAGGATTGAATAGGGTTGAATTTTTTAGTGGCCATATACTCATGCAAATACGCTCTATACAACCCCGAAAACCATTTTGCTCTAAAATGTCAGATTTCTGAGATACGCAAAGGGGTTGTAAAAAGGGGGTTGAAAAGGGGTAATTTTTTTTTTCGTTTTATACTCATCCAGACACCCTCTATACAACCCCGAAAACCATTTTTCTCTTCGACGTCAGGTTTCTGAGATAAGCAATGGGGTTGAAAGATGGGGGTGGAAAAGGGGTAGTTTCAGATTTTTCCCATACTCACCCCGACACCTTCTATACAACCCCATAAAAAGTTTTCCCCTCCTAGCACGGCAAGTGGGAGAACAATTATGTCAATCAGTCAGTGGTTATTTAATTGTATATAATACTAGTATTTCGCTTGGGGGCGCGAGTTGCAAGCAACCCGCGGTGTCTTTTTAGAATTTTTTTACTAAAAATTATGATCTCTACAATGTCAGATTTCTGAGTTACGCAAAGGGGTTGAAAGAAGGGGGTTGAAAAGGGTTGAATTTTTTAATCGTCATTTTCTCATCCAGACAACCTCTTTACAACCCCGAAAACCATTTTTCTCTTCGACGTCAGGTTTCTGAGATACGCAAAGGGGTTGAAAGAAGGGGGTTGAAAAGGGTTGAATTTTTTATTCGCCATATACTCATCCAGATACTTTCTATACAACCCCGAAGACCGTTTTTCTCTAAAATGTTAAGTTTCTGAGATACGCAAAGGGGTTGAAAGTAGGGGGTTGAAAAGGGTTGAATTTTTTAGTGGCCATATACTCATTCAGACACCTTCTATACAACCCCGAAGACCATTTTTCTCTAGAATGTCAGGTTTCTGAGATACGCAAAGGGGTTGAAATTAGGGGGTTGAAAAGGGTTGAATTTTTTAGTGGCCATATACTCATCCAGATACCCTCTATACAACACCGAAAACCATTTTTCTCTAAAATGTCAGATTTATGAGATACGCAAAGGGGTTGTAAAAAGGGGGTTGAAAAGGGGTAGTTTTTTTTTCGTTTTCTACTCATCCAAACATCCTCTATACAACCCCGAAAACCATTTTTCTCTTCGACGTCAGGTTTCTGAGATAAGCAATGGGGTTGAAAGATGGGGGTGGAAAAGGGGTAGTTTCGGATTTTTCCCATACTCACCCCGACACCTTCTATACAACCCCATAAAAAGTTTTCCCCTCCTAGCACGGCAAGTGGGAGAACAATTATGTCAATCAGTCAATCAGTGGTTTTTTAATTGTATATAATATAATATAATAACTAGTATTTCGCTTGGGGGCGCGAGTTGCAAGCAACCCGCGGTGTCTTTTTAGTATTTTTGACTAACAATTATTATCTCTACAATGTCAGATTTCTGAGTTACGCAAAGGGGTTGAAAGAAGGGGGTTGAAAAGGGTTGATTTTTTTTTGGCCATATATTCATCCAGATGTCCTCCATACAACCCCGAAAACCATTTTTCTCTACAATGTCAGGTTTCTGAGTTACGAAAAGGGGTTGGAAGAAGGGGGTTGAATAGGGTTGAATTTTTTTTGGTCATATTTTCATCCAGATACCCTCTATATAACCCCAAAAACCATTTTTTTCTACAATTTCAGGTTTCTGAGATATGCAAAGGGGTTGTAAAAAAGGGGTTTAAAAGGGGTAGTTTTTTTTTCGTTTTCTACTCATCCAAACACCCTCTATACAACCCCGAAAACCATTTTTCTCTTCAACGTCAGGTTTCTGAGATAAGCAATGGGGTTGAAAGTAGGGGGTTGAAAAGGGTTAAATTTTTTATTGGCCATATACTCACCCAAATACCCTCTATACAACCCCGAAAACCATTTTTCTCTAAAATGTCAGATTTCTGAGATACGCAAAGGGGTTGTAAAAAGGGGGTTGAAAAGGGGTAGTTTTCTTTTTCGTTTTCTACTCATCCAAACACCCTCTATACAACCCCGAAAACCAATTTTCTCTCCGACGTCAGGTTTCTGAGATAAGCAATGGGGTTGAAAGAAGGGGGTTGAAAAGGGGTAGTTTCAGATTTTTCCCATACTCACCCCGACACCTCCTATACAACCCCATAAAAAGTTTTCCCCTCCTAGCACGGCAAGTGGGAGAACAATTATGTCAATCAGTCAGTGGTTATTTAATTGTATATAATATAACTAGTATTCCGCTTGGGGGCGCGAGTTGCGAGCAACTCGCGGTGTCTTTTTAGTATTTTTTGACTAACAACAAAGGGGTTGAAAGTAGGGGGTTGAAAAGGGTTGAATTTTTATTGGCCATATACTCATCTAAATACCCTTTATACAACCTCGAAAACTATTTTTCTCTACTATGTCAGATTTCTGAGATACGCAAAGGGGTTGAAAGAAGGGGGTTGAAAAGGGTTGATTTTTTATTGGCCATATACTCACCCAGATACCCTCTATACAACCCCGAAAACCATTTTTCTCTATAATGTCAGGTTTCTGAGATACGCAAAGGGGTTGAAACAAGGGGGTTGAAAAGGGTTGAATAGGGTTGAATTTTTTATTGGCCATATACTCGCCCAGATACCCTCTATACAACCCCGAAAACCATTTTTCTCTACAATGTCAGGTTTCTGAGATACGCAAAGGGGTTGTAAAAAGGGGGTTGAAAAGGGGTAGTTTTTTTTTTCGTTTTCTACTCATCCAAACACCCTCTATACAACCCCGAAAACCATTTTTCTCTTCGACGTCAGGTTTCCGAGATAAGCAATGGGGTTGAAAGAAGGGGGTTGAAAAGGGGTAGTTTCAGATTTTTCCCATACTCACCCCGACACCTTCTATACAACCCCATTAAAAGTTTTCCCCTCCTAGCACGGCAAGTGGGAGAACAATTATGTCAATCAGTCAATCAGTGAGTGGTTTTTTAATTATATATAATATAATTTCGCTTGGGGGCGCGAGTTGCAAGCAACTCGCGGTGTCTTTTTTGTATTTTTTCTCATCCAAACACCCTCTATACAACCCCGAAGACCATTTTTCTCTACAATGTCAGGTTTCTGAGTTACGCAAAGGGGTTGAAAGAAGGGGGTTGAAAATGGTTGAATTTTTTTTAGCCATATTTTCATCCAGATGCCCTCTATACAACCTCGAAAACTATTTTTCTCTACTATGTCAGATTTCTGAGATACGCAAAGGGGTTGTAAAAAAGGGGTTGAAAAGGGGTAGTTTTTTTTTCGTTTTCTACTCATCCAAACACCCTCTATACAACCCCGAAAACCATTTTTCTCTTCAACGTCAGGTTTCTGAGATAAGCAATGGGGTTGAAAGTAGGGGGTTGAAAAGGGTTAAATTTTTTATTGGCCATATACTCACCCAAATACCCTCTATACAACCCCGAAAACCATTTTTCTCTAAAATGTCAGATTTCTGAGATACGCAAAGGGGTTGTAAAAAGGGGGTTGAAAAGGGGTAGTTTTCTTTTTCGTTTTCTACTCATCCAAACACCCTCTATACAACCCTGAAAACCATTTTTCTCTCCGACGTCAGGTTTCTGAGATAAGCAATGGGGTTGAAAGAAGGGGGTTGAAAAGGGGTAGTTTCAGATTTTTCCCATACTCACCCCGACACCTCCTATACAACCCCATAAAAAGTTTTCCCCTCCTAGCACGGCAAGTGGGAGAACAATTATGTCAATCAGTCAGTGGTTATTTAATTGTATATAATATAACTAGTATTTCGCTTGGGGGCGCGAGTTGCAAGCAACCCGCGGTGTCTTTTTAGTATTTTTTGAATAACAACAAAGGGGTTGAAAAGGGTTGATTTTTTATTGGCCATATACTAACCCAGATACCCTCTATACATCCCCGAAAACCATTTTTCTCTACAATGTCAGGTTTCTGAGATATGCCAAGGGGTTGAAAGTAGGGGGTTGAAAAGGGTTGATAGGGTTGAATTTTTTATTGGCCATATACTCACCCAAATACCCTCTATACAACCCCGAAGACCATTTTTCTCTACAATGTCAAGTTTCTGAGATACGCAAAGGGGTTGAAAGTAGGGGGTTGAAAAGGGTTGAAAAGGGTTGAATTTTTTATTGGCCATATACTCATCAAGATACCCTCTATACAACCCCGAAAACCATTCTGCTCTAAAATGTCAGATTTCTGAGATACGCAAAGGGGTTGTAAAAAGGGGGTTGAAAAGGAGTACTTTTTTTTTTCGTTTTATACTCACCCAGACACCCTCTATACAACCCCGAAAACCATTTTTCTCTTCGACGTCAGGTTTCTGAGATAAGCAATGGGGTTGAAAGAAGGGGGTTGAAAAGGGGTAGTTTCAGATTTTTCCCATACTCACCCCGACACCTTCTATTCAACCCCATAAAAAGTTTTCCCCCCCCTAGCACGGCAAGTGGGAGAACAATTATGTCAATCAGTGAGTGAGTGAGTGGTTATTTAATTATATATAATATAATAACTAGTATTTCGCTTGGGGGCGCGAGTTGCAAGCAACCCGCGGTGTCTTTTTAGTATTTTTGACTAACAATTATTATCTCTACAATGTCAGATTTCTGAGTTACGCAAAGGGGTTAAAAGTAGGGGGTTGAAAAGGGTTGAATAGGGTTGAATTTTTATTGGCCATATACTCATCTAAATACCCTTTATACAACCTCGAAAACTATTTTTCTCTACTATGTCAGATTTCTGAGATACGCAAAGGGGTTGAAAGAAGGGGGTTGAAAAGGGTTGATTTTTTATTGGCCATATACTCACCCAGATACCCTCTATACAACCCCGAAGACCATTTTTCTCTAAAATGTCAGCTTTCTGAGATACGCAAAGGGGTTGCAAAAAGGGGGTTGAAAAGGGGTATTTTTTTTTTCGTTTTATACTCACCCAGACACCCTTTATACAACCCCGAAAACTATTTTTCTTTTCGACGTCAGGTTTCTGAGATAAGCAATGGGGTTGAAAGAAGGGGGTTGAAAAGGGGTAGTTTCAGATTTTTCCCATACTCACCCCGACACCTTCTATACAACCCCATAAAAAGTTTTCCCCTCCTAGCACGGGAAGCGGGAGAACAATTATGTCAATCAGTCAATCAATCAGTCAATCAGTCAGTGGTTTTTTAATTATATATAATATAACTAGTATTTCGCTTGGGGGCGCGAGTTGCAAGCAACCCGCGGTGTCTTTTTAGTATTTTTTGACTAACAATTATTATTTCCCTGTGAAAATAATAATTTGTGTCAGGTTTCTGAGATACGCAAAGGGGTTGAAAGTAGGGGGTTGAAAAGGGTTGAATTTTTTACTGGCCATATACTCATCCAGACACCCTCTATACAACCCCGAAGACCATTTTTCTCTACAATGTCAAGTTTCTGAGATACGCAAAGGGGTTGAAAGTAGGGGGTTGAATAGGGTTGAATTTTTTATTGGCCATATACTCATCCAGACACCTTCTATACAACCCCGAAAACCATTTTTCTCTAAAATGTCAGATTTCTGAGATACGCAAAGGGGTTGTAAAAAGGGGGTTGAAAAGGGGTAGTTTTTTTTTTGTTTTCTACTCATCCAAACACCCTCTATACAACCCCGAAAACCATTTTTCTCTTCGACGTCAGGTTTCTGAGATAAGTAATGGGGTTGAAAGAAGGGGGTTGAAAAGGGGTAGTTTCAGATTTTTCCCATACTCACCCCGGCACCTTCTATACAACCCCATAAAAAGTTTTCCCCTCCTAGCACGGGAAGTGGGAGAACAATTATGTCAATCAGTCAATCAATCAGTCAATCAGTCAGTGGTTTTTTAATTATATATAATATAATAAAAATAACTAGTATTTCGCTTGGGGGCGCGAGTTGCAAGCAACCCGCGGTGTCTTTTTAGTATTTTTGACTAACAATTATTATCTCTACAATGTCAGATTTCTGAGTTACGCAAAGGGGTTAAAAGTAGGGGGTTGAAAAGGGTTGAATAGGGTTGAATTTTTATTGGCCATATACTCATCTAAATACCCTTTATACAACCTCGAAAACTATTTTTCTCTACTATGTCAGATTTCTGAGATACGCAAAGGGGTTGTAAAAAAGGGGTTGAAAAGGGGTAGTTTTTTTTTCGTTTTCTACTCATCCAAACACCCTCTATACAACCCCGAAAACCATTTTTCTCTTCAACGTCAGGTTTCTGAGATAAGCAATGGGGTTGAAAGTAGGGGGTTGAAAAGGGTTAAATTTTTTATTGGCCATATACTCACCCAAATACCCTCTATACAACCCCGAAAACCATTTTTCTCTAAAATGTCAGATTTCTGAGATACGCAAAGGGGTTGTAAAAAGGGGGTTGAAAAGGGGTAGTTTTCTTTTTCGTTTTCTACTCATCCAAACACCCTCTATACAACCCCGAAAACCATTTTTCTCTCCGACGTCAGGTTTCTGAGATAAGCAATGGGGTTGAAAGAAGGGGGTTGAAAAGGGGTAGTTTCAGATTTTTCCCATACTCACCCCGACACCTCCTATACAACCCCATAAAAAGTTTTCCCCTCCTAGCACGGCAAGTGGGAGAACAATTATGTCAATCAGTCAGTGGTTATTTAATTGTATATAATATAACTAGTATTTCGCTTGGGGGCGCGAGTTGCAAGCAACCTGCGGTGTCTTTTTAGTATTTTTTGAATAACAACAAAGGGGTTGAAAAGGGTTGATTTTTTATTGGCCATATACTAACCCAGATACCCTCTATACATCCCCGAAAACCATTTTTCTCTACAATGTCAGGTTTCTGAGATATGCCAAGGGGTTGAAAGTAGGGGGTTGAAAAGGGTTGATAGGGTTGAATTTTTTATTGGCCATATACTCACCCAGATACCCTCTATACAACCCCAAAGACCATTTTTCTCTACAATGTCAAGTTTCTGAGATACGCAAAGGGGTTGAAAGTAGGGGGTTGAAAAGGGTTGAATTTTTTATTGGCCATATACTCATCAAGATACCCTCTATACAACCCCGAAAACCATTCTGCTCTAAAATGTCAGATTTCTGAGATACGCAAAGGGGTTGTAAAAAGGGGGTTGAAAAGGAGTAATTTTTTTTTTCGTTTTATACTCACCCAGACACCCTCTATACAACCCCGAAAACCATTTTTCTCTTCGACGTCAGGTTTCTGAGATAAGCAATGGGGTTGAAAGAAGGGGGTTGAAAAGGGGTAGTTTCAGATTTTTCCCATACTCACCCCGACACCTTCTATTCAACCCCATAAAAAGTTTTCCCCCCCTAGCACGGCAAGTGGGAGAACAATTATGTCAATCAGTGAGTGAGTGAGTGGTTATTTAATTATATATAATATAATAACTAGTATTTCGCTTGGGGGCGCGAGTTGCAAGCAACCCGCGGTGTCTTTTTAGTATTTTTGACTAACAATTATTATCTCTACAATGTCAGATTTCTGAGTTACGCAAAGGGGTTAAAAGTAGGGGGTTGAAAAGGGTTGAATAGGGTTGAATTTTTATTGGCCATATACTCATCTAAATACCCTTTATACAACCTCGAAAACTATTTTTCTCTACTATGTCAGATTTCTGAGATACGCAAAGGGGTTGAAAGAAGGGGGTTGAAAAGGGTTGATTTTTTATTGGCCATATACTCACCCAGATACCCTCTATACAACCCCGAAGACCATTTTTCTCTACAATGTCAAGTTTCTGAGATACGCAAAGGGGTTGAAAGTAGGGGGTTGAAAAGAGTTGATTTTTTTATTGGTCATACACTCATCCAGATACCCTCTATACAACCCCGAAAACCATTCTGCTCTAAAATGTCAGATTTCTGAGATACGCAAAGGGGTTGTAAAAAGGGGGTTGAAAAGGAGTAATTTTTTTTTTCGTTTTATACTCACCCAGACACCCTCTATACAACCCCGAAAACCATTTTTCTCTTCGACGTCAGGTTTCTGAGATAAGCAATGGGGTTGAAAGAAGGGGGTTGAAAAGGGGTAGTTTCAGATTTTTCCCATACTCACCCCGACACCTTCTATTCAACCCCATAAAAAGTTTTCCCCCCCTAGCACGGCAAGTGGGAGAACAATTATGTCAATCAGTGAGTGAGTGAGTGGTTATTTAATTATATATAATATAATAACTAGTATTTCGCTTGGGGGCGCGAGTTGCAAGCAACCCGCGGTGTCTTTTTAGTATTTTTGACTAACAATTATTATCTCTACAATGTCAGATTTCTGAGTTACGCAAAGGGGTTAAAAGTAGGGGGTTGAAAAGGGTTGAATAGGGTTGAATTTTTATTGGCCATATACTCATCTAAATACCCTTTATACAACCTCGAAAACTATTTTTCTCTACTATGTCAGATTTCTGAGATACGCAAAGGGGTTGAAAGAAGGGGGTTGAAAAGGGTTGATTTTTTATTGGCCATATACTCACCCAGATACCCTCTATACAACCCCGAAGACCATTTTTCTCTACAATGTCAAGTTTCTGAGATACGCAAAGGGGTTGAAAGTAGGGGGTTGAAAAGAGTTGATTTTTTTATTGGTCATACACTCATCCAGATACCCTCTATATAACCCCGAATACCATTTTTCTCTAAAATGTCAGATTTCTGAGATACGCAAAGGGGTTGTAAAAAGGGGGGTAGAAAAGGGTTGAATAGGGTTGAATTTTTTATTGGCCATATACTCACCCAAATACCTTATATACAACCCCGAAAACCATTTTTCTCTAAAATGGCAGATTTCTGAGATACGCAAAGGGGTTGTAAAAAGGGGTTGAAAAGGGGTAATTTTTTTTTTCGTTTTATACTCATCCAGACACCCTCTATACAACCCCGAAAACCATTTTTCTCTTCACCGTCAGGTTTCTGAGATGAGCAATGGGGTTGAAAGAAGGGGGTTGAAAAGGGGTAGTTTCAGATTTTTCCCATACTCACCCCGACACCTTCTATACAACCCCATAAAAAGTTTTCCCCTCCTAGCACGGCAAGTGGGAGAACAATTATGTCAATCAGTCAATCAATCAGTGAATCAGTCAGTGGTTTTTTAATTATATATAATATAATAACTAGTATTTCGCTTGGGGGCGCGAGTTGCAAGCAACCCGCGGTGTCTTTTTAGTATTTTTAGTAACAATTATTATCTCTACAATGTCAGATTTCTGAGTTACGCAAAGGGGTTGAAAGAAGGGGGTTGAAAGGGTTGAATTTTTTTTGGCCATATATTCATCCAGATGTCCTCTATACAACCCCGAAGACCATTTTTCTCTACAATGTCAGGGTTCTGAGTTACGCAAAGGGGTTGAAAGAAGGAGGTTGAAAAGGGTTGAATTTTTTTTAGCCATATTTTCATCCAGATGCCCTCTATACAACCCCGAAAACCATTTTTCTCTACAATGTCAGGTTTCTAAGTTACGCAAAGGGGTTGAAAGAAGGGGGTTGAAAAGGGTTGAATTTTTTTTAGCCATATTTTCATCCAGATGCCCTCTATACAACCCCGAAAACCATTTTTCTCTACAATGTCAGGTTTCTAAGTTACGCAAAGGGGTTGAAAGAAGGAGGTTGAAAAGGGTTGAATTTTTTATCGGCCATATACTCATCCAAACACCCTCTATACAACCCTGAAAACCATTTTTCTCTAAAATGTCAGATTTCTGAGATACGCAAAGGGGTTGTAAAAAGGGGGTTGAAAAGGGGTAGTTTTTTTTTTTCGTTTTCTACTCATCCAAACACCCTCTATACAACCCCGAAAACCATTTTTCTTTACTATGTCAGGTTTCTGAGATACGCAAAGGGGTTGAAAGAAGGGGGTTGAAAAGGGGTAGTTTCAGATTTTTCCCATACTCACCCCGACACCTTCTATACAACCCCATAAAAAGTTTTCCCCTCCTAGCACGGGAAGTGGGAGAACAATTATGTCAATCAGTCAGTCAATCAATCAGTCAATCAGTCAGTGGTTTTTTAATTGTATATAATATAACTAGTATTTCGCTTGGGGGCGCGAGTTGCAAGCAACCCGCGGTGTCTTTTTAGTATTTTTTCTCATCCAAACACCCTCTATACAACCCCGAAAACCATTTTTCTCTACAATGTCAGGTTTCTGAGATATGCCAAGGAGTTGAAACAAGGGGGTTGAAAAGGGTTGAATAGGGTTGAATTTTTTATTGGCCATATACTCATACAGACACCCTCTATGCAACCCCGAAGACTATTTTTCTCTACAATGTCAAGTTTCTGAGATACGCAAAGGGGTTGAAAGTAGGGGGTTGAAAAGGGTTGAATAGGGTTGAATTTTTTATTGGCCATATACTCACCCAAATACCCTCTATACAACCCCGAAAACCATTTTTCTCTAAAATGTCAGATTTCTGAGATACGCAAAGGGGTTGTAAAAAAGGGGTTGAAAAGGGGTAGTTTTTTTTTTCGTTTTCTACTCATCCAAACACTCTCTATACAACCCCGAATACCATTTTTCTCTTCGACGTCAGGTTTCTGAGATAAGCAATGGGGTTGAAAGAAGGGGGTTGAAAAGGGGTAGTTTCAGATTTTTCCCATACTCACCCCGACACCTTCTATACAACCCCATAAAAAGTTTTCCCCTCCTAGCACGGGAAGTGGGAGAACAATTATGTCAATCAGTCAATCAATCAGTCAATCAGTCAGTGGTTTTTTAATTATATATAATATAATAAAAATAACTAGTATTTCGCTTGGGGGCGCGAGTTGCAAGCAACCCGCGGTGTCTTTTTAGTATTTTTGACTAACAATTATTATCTCTACAATGTCAGATTTCTGAGTTACGCAAAGGGGTTAAAAGTAGGGGGTTGAAAAGGGTTGAATAGGGTTGAATTTTTATTGGCCATATACTCATCTAAATACCCTTTATACAACCTCGAAAACTATTTTTCTCTACTATGTCAGATTTCTGAGATACGCAAAGGGGTTGTAAAAAAGGGGTTGAAAAGGGGTAGTTTTTTTTTCGTTTTCTACTCATCCAAACACCCTCTATACAACCCCGAAAACCATTTTTCTCTTCAACGTCAGGTTTCTGAGATAAGCAATGGGGTTGAAAGTAGGGGGTTGAAAAGGGTTAAATTTTTTATTGGCCATATACTCACCCAAATACCCTCTATACAACCCCGAAAACCATTTTTCTCTAAAATGTCAGATTTCTGAGATACGCAAAGGGGTTGTAAAAAGGGGGTTGAAAAGGGGTAGTTTTCTTTTTCGTTTTCTACTCATCCAAACACCCTCTATACAACCCTGAAAACCATTTTTCTCTCCGACGTCAGGTTTCTGAGATAAGCAATGGGGTTGAAAGAAGGGGGTTGAAAAGGGGTAGTTTCAGATTTTTCCCATACTCACCCCGACACCTCCTATACAACCCCATAAAAAGTTTTCCCCTCCTAGCACGGCAAGTGGGAGAACAATTATGTCAATCAGTCAGTGGTTATTTAATTGTATATAATATAACTAGTATTTCGCTTGGGGGCGCGAGTTGCAAGCAACCCGCGGTGTCTTTTTAGTATTTTTTGAATAACAACAAAGGGGTTGAAAAGGGTTGATTTTTTATTGGCCATATACTAACCCAGATACCCTCTATACATCCCCGAAAACCATTTTTCTCTACAATGTCAGGTTTCTGAGATATGCCAAGGGGTTGAAAGTAGGGGGTTGAAAAGGGTTGATAGGGTTGAATTTTTTATTGGCCATATACTCACCCAGATACCCTCTATACAACCCCAAAGACCATTTTTCTCTACAATGTCAAGTTTCTGAGATACGCAAAGGGGTTGAAAGTAGGGGGTTGAAAAGGGTTGAAAAGGGTTGAATTTTTTATTGGCCATATACTCATCAAGATACCCTCTATACAACCCCGAAAACCATTCTGCTCTAAAATGTCAGATTTCTGAGATACGCAAAGGGGTTGTAAAAAGGGGGTTGAAAAGGAGTAATTTTTTTTTTCGTTTTATACTCACCCAGACACCCTCTATACAACCCCGAAAACCATTTTTCTCTTCGACGTCAGGTTTCTGAGATAAGCAATGGGGTTGAAAGAAGGGGGTTGAAAAGGGGTAGTTTCAGATTTTTCCCATACTCACCCCGACACCTTCTATTCAACCCCATAAAAAGTTTTCCCCCCCTAGCACGGCAAGTGGGAGAACAATTATGTCAATCAGTGAGTGAGTGAGTGGTTATTTAATTATATATAATATAATAACTAGTATTTCGCTTGGGGGCGCGAGTTGCAAGCAACCCGCGGTGTCTTTTTAGTATTTTTGACTAACAATTATTATCTCTACAATGTCAGATTTCTGAGTTACGCAAAGGGGTTAAAAGTAGGGGGTTGAAAAGGGTTGAATAGGGTTGAATTTTTATTGGCCATATACTCATCTAAATACCCTTTATACAACCTCGAAAACTATTTTTCTCTACTATGTCAGATTTCTGAGATACGCAAAGGGGTTGAAAGAAGGGGGTTGAAAAGGGTTGATTTTTTATTGGCCATATACTCACCCAGATACCCTCTATACAACCCCGAAGACCATTTTTCTCTAAAATGTCAGCTTTCTGAGATACGCAAAGGGGTTGCAAAAAGGGGGTTGAAAAGGGGTATTTTTTTTTTCGTTTTATACTCACCCAGACACCCTTTATACAACCCCGAAAACTATTTTTCTTTTCGACGTCAGGTTTCTGAGATAAGCAATGGGGTTGAAAGAAGGGGGTTGAAAAGGGGTAGTTTCAGATTTTTCCCATACTCACCCCGACACCTTCTATACAACCCCATAAAAAGTTTTCCCCTCCTAGCACGGGAAGCGGGAGAACAATTATGTCAATCAGTCAATCAATCAGTCAATCAGTCAGTGGTTTTTTAATTATATATAATATAACTAGTATTTCGCTTGGGGGCGCGAGTTGCAAGCAACCCGCGGTGTCTTTTTAGTATTTTTTGACTAACAATTATTATTTCCCTGTGAAAATAATAATTTGTGTCAGGTTTCTGAGATACGCAAAGGGGTTGAAAGTAGGGGGTTGAAAAGGGTTGAATTTTTTACTGGCCATATACTCATCCAGACACCCTCTATACAACCCCGAAGACCATTTTTCTCTACAATGTCAAGTTTCTGAGATACGCAAAGGGGTTGAAAGTAGGGGGTTGAATAGGGTTGAATTTTTTATTGGCCATATACTCATCCAGACACCCTCTATACAACCCCGAAAACCATTTTTCTCTAAAATGTCAGATTTCTGAGATACGCAAAGGGGTTGTAAAAAGGGGGTTGAAAAGGGGTAGTTTTTTTTTTGTTTTCTACTCATCCAAACACCCTCTATACAACCCCGAAAACCATTTTTCTCTTCGACGTCAGGTTTCTGAGATAAGTAATGGGGTTGAAAGAAGGGGGTTGAAAAGGGGTAGTTTCAGATTTTTCCCATACTCACCCCGGCACCTTCTATACAACCCCATAAAAAGTTTTCCCCTCCTAGCACGGGAAGTGGGAGAACAATTATGTCAATCAGTCAATCAATCAGTCAATCAGTCAGTGGTTTTTTAATTATATATAATATAATAAAAATAACTAGTATTTCGCTTGGGGGCGCGAGTTGCAAGCAACCCGCGGTGTCTTTTTAGTATTTTTGACTAACAATTATTATCTCTACAATGTCAGATTTCTGAGTTACGCAAAGGGGTTAAAAGTAGGGGGTTGAAAAGGGTTGAATAGGGTTGAATTTTTATTGGCCATATACTCATCTAAATACCCTTTATACAACCTCGAAAACTATTTTTCTCTACTATGTCAGATTTCTGAGATACGCAAAGGGGTTGTAAAAAAGGGGTTGAAAAGGGGTAGTTTTTTTTTCGTTTTCTACTCATCCAAACACCCTCTATACAACCCCGAAAACCATTTTTCTCTTCAACGTCAGGTTTCTGAGATAAGCAATGGGGTTGAAAGTAGGGGGTTGAAAAGGGTTAAATTTTTTATTGGCCATATACTCACCCAAATACCCTCTATACAACCCCGAAAACCATTTTTCTCTAAAATGTCAGATTTCTGAGATACGCAAAGGGGTTGTAAAAAGGGGGTTGAAAAGGGGTAGTTTTCTTTTTCGTTTTCTACTCATCCAAACACCCTCTATACAACCCCGAAAACCATTTTTCTCTCCGACGTCAGGTTTCTGAGATAAGCAATGGGGTTGAAAGAAGGGGGTTGAAAAGGGGTAGTTTCAGATTTTTCCCATACTCACCCCGACACCTCCTATACAACCCCATAAAAAGTTTTCCCCTCCTAGCACGGCAAGTGGGAGAACAATTATGTCAATCAGTCAGTGGTTATTTAATTGTATATAATATAACTAGTATTTCGCTTGGGGGCGCGAGTTGCAAGCAACCCGCGGTGTCTTTTTAGTATTTTTTGAATAACAACAAAGGGGTTGAAAAGGGTTGATTTTTTATTGGCCATATACTAACCCAGATACCCTCTATACATCCCCGAAAACCATTTTTCTCTACAATGTCAGGTTTCTGAGATATGCCAAGGGGTTGAAAGTAGGGGGTTGAAAAGGGTTGATAGGGTTGAATTTTTTATTGGCCATATACTCACCCAGATACCCTCTATACAACCCCGAAGACCATTTTTCTCTACAATGTCAAGTTTCTGAGATACGCAAAGGGGTTGAAAGTAGGGGGTTGAAAAGGGTTGAAAAGGGTTGAATTTTTTATTGGCCATATACTCATCAAGATACCCTCTATACAACCCCGAAAACCATTCTGCTCTAAAATGTCAGATTTCTGAGATACGCAAAGGGGTTGTAAAAAGGGGGTTGAAAAGGAGTAATTTTTTTTTTCGTTTTATACTCACCCAGACACCCTCTATACAACCCCGAAAACCATTTTTCTCTTCGACGTCAGGTTTCTGAGATAAGCAATGGGGTTGAAAGAAGGGGGTTGAAAAGGGGTAGTTTCAGATTTTTCCCATACTCACCCCGACACCTTCTATTCAACCCCATAAAAAGTTTTCCCCCCCTAGCACGGCAAGTGGGAGAACAATTATGTCAATCAGTGAGTGAGTGAGTGGTTATTTAATTATATATAATATAATAACTAGTATTTCGCTTGGGGGCGCGAGTTGCAAGCAACCCGCGGTGTCTTTTTAGTATTTTTGACTAACAATTATTATCTCTACAATGTCAGATTTCTGAGTTACGCAAAGGGGTTAAAAGTAGGGGGTTGAAAAGGGTTGAATAGGGTTGAATTTTTATTGGCCATATACTCATCTAAATACCCTTTATACAACCTCGAAAACTATTTTTCTCTACTATGTCAGATTTCTGAGATACGCAAAGGGGTTGAAAGAAGGGGGTTGAAAAGGGTTGATTTTTTATTGGCCATATACTCACCCAGATACCCTCTATACAACCCCGAAGACCATTTTTCTCTACAATGTCAAGTTTCTGAGATACGCAAAGGGGTTGAAAGTAGGGGGTTGAAAAGAGTTGATTTTTTTATTGGTCATACACTCATCCAGATACCCTCTATATAACCCCGAATACCATTTTTCTCTAAAATGTCAGATTTCTGAGATACGCAAAGGGGTTGTAAAAAGGGGGTAGAAAAGGGTTGAATAGGGTTGAATTTTTTATTGGCCATATACTCACCCAAATACCTTATATACAACCCCGAAAACCATTTTTCTCTAAAATGGCAGATTTCTGAGATACGCAAAGGGGTTGTAAAAAGGGGTTGAAAAGGGGTAATTTTTTTTTTCGTTTTATACTCATCCAGACACCCTCTATACAACCCCGAAAACCATTTTTCTCTTCACCGTCAGGTTTCTGAGATGAGCAATGGGGTTGAAAGAATGGGGTTGAAAAGGGGTAGTTTCAGATTTTTCCCATACTCACCCCGACACCTTCTATACAACCCCATAAAAAGTTTTCCCCTCCTAGCACGGCAAGTGGGAGAACAATTATGTCAATCAGTCAATCAATCAGTGAATCAGTCAGTGGTTTTTTAATTATATATAATATAATAACTAGTATTTCGCTTGGGGGCGCGAGTTGCAAGCAACCCGCGGTGTCTTTTTAGTATTTTTAGTAACAATTATTATCTCTACAATGTCAGATTTCTGAGTTACGCAAAGGGGTTGAAAGAAGGGGGTTGAAAGGGTTGAATTTTTTTTGGCCATATATTCATCCAGATGTCCTCTATACAACCCCGAAGACCATTTTTCTCTACAATGTCAGGGTTCTGAGTTACGCAAAGGGGTTGAAAGAAGGAGGTTGAAAAGGGTTGAATTTTTTTTAGCCATATTTTCATCCAGATGCCCTCTATACAACCCCGAAAACCATTTTTCTCTACAATGTCAGGTTTCTAAGTTACGCAAAGGGGTTGAAAGAAGGGGGTTGAAAAGGGTTGAATTTTTTTTGGCCATATTTTCATGAAGACACCCTCTATACAACCCCGAAGACCATTTTTCTCTACAATGTCAAGTTTCTGAGATACGCAAAGTTGTTGAAAGTAGGGGGTTGAAAAGGGTTGAATAGGGTTGAATTTTTTATCGGCCATATACTCATCCAAACACCCTCTATACAACCCTGAAAACCATTTTTCTCTAAAATGTCAGATTTCTGAGATACGCAAAGGGGTTGTAAAAAGGGGGTTGAAAAGGGGTAGTTTTTTTTTTTCGTTTTCTACTCATCCAAACACCCTCTATACAACCCCGAAAACCATTTTTCTTTACTATGTCAGGTTTCTGAGATACGCAAAGGGGTTGAAAGAAGGGGGTTGAAAAGGGGTAGTTTCAGATTTTTCCCATACTCACCCCGACACCTTCTATACAACCCCATAAAAAGTTTTCCCCTCCTAGCACGGGAAGTGGGAGAACAATTATGTCAATCAGTCAGTCAATCAATCAGTCAATCAGTCAGTGGTTTTTTAATTGTATATAATATAACTAGTATTTCGCTTGGGGGCGCGAGTTGCAAGCAACCCGCGGTGTCTTTTTAGTATTTTTTTACTAACAACAAAGGGGTTGAAAGTAGGGGGTTGAAAAGGGTTGAATTTTTATTGGCCATATACTCATCTAAATACCCTTTATACAACCTCGAAAACTATTTTTCTCTACTATGTCAGGTTTCTGAGATATGCCAAGGGGTTGAAAGTAGGGGGTTGAAAAGGGTTGAATTTTTTATTCGACATATACTCATCGAAACACCCTCTATACAACCCCGAAAACCATTTTTCTCTACAATGTCGGGTTTCTGAGATATGCCAAGGGGTTGAAACAAGGGGGTTGAATAGGGTTGAATTTTTTATTGGCCATATACTCATCCAAACACCCTCTATACAATCCCGAAAACCATTTTTCTCTAAAATGTCAGATTTCCAAGATACGCAAAGGGGTTGTAAAAAGGGGGTTGAAAAGGGGTAATTTTTTTTTCGTTTTATTCTCACCCAGACACCCGCTATACAACCCCGAAAACCATTTTTCTCTTCGACGTCAGGTTTCCGAGATAAGCAATGGGGTTGAAAGAAGGGGGTTGAAAAGGGGTAGTTTCAGATTTTTCCCATACTCACCCCGACACCTTCTATACAACCCCATAAAAAGTTTTCCCCTCCTGGCACGGGAAGTGGGAGAACAATTATGTCAATCAGTCAATCAGTGAGTGGTTTTTTAATTATATATAATATACTAGTATTTCGCTTGGGGGCGCGAGTTGCAAGCAACCCGCGGTGTCTTTTTAAGTATTTTTTCTCATCCAAACACCCTCTATACAACCCCGAAAACCATTTTTCTCTACAATGTCAGGTTTCTGAGATATGCCAAGGAGTTGAAACAAGGGGGTTGAAAAGGGTTGAATAGGGTTGAATTTTTTATTGGCCATATACTCATACAGACACCCTCTATGCAACCCCGAAGACTATTTTTCTCTACAATGTCAAGTTTCTGAGATACGCAAAGGGGTTGAAAGTAGGGGGTTGAAAAGGGTTGAATAGGGTTGAATTTTTTATTGGCCATATACTCACCCAAATACCCTCTATACAACCCCGAAAACCATTTTTCTCTAAAATGTCAGATTTCTGAGATACGCAAAGGGGTTGTAAAAAAGGGGTTGAAAAGGGGTAGTTTTTTTTTTCGTTTTCTACTCATCCAAACACTCTCTATACAACCCCGAATACCATTTTTCTCTTCGACGTCAGGTTTCTGAGATAAGCAATGGGGTTGAAAGAAGGGGGTTGAAAAGGGGTAGTTTCAGATTTTTCCCATACTCACCCCGACACCTTCTATACAACCCCATAAAAAGTTTTCCCCTCCTAGCACGGCAAGTGGGAGAACAATTATGTCAATCAGTCAGTCAATCAATCAGTCAATCAGTCAGTGGTTTTTTAATTGTATATAATATAACTAGTATTTCGCTTGGGGGCGCGAGTTGCGAGCAACTCGCGGTGTCTTTTTAGTATTTTTTGACTAACAATTATTATTATCTCTACAATGTCAAATTTCTGAGTTACTCAAAGGGGTTGAAAGAAGGGGGTTGAAAAGGGTTGAATTTTTATTGGCCATATTTTCATCCAGACAACCTCTTTACAACCCCGATAACCATTTTTCTCTTCGACGTCAGTTTTCTGAGATACGCAAAGGGGTTGAAAGAAGGGGGTTGAAAAGGGTTGAATTTTTTATTCGCCATATACTCACCCAGATACCTTCTATACAACCCCGAAGACCGTTTTTCTCTAAAATGTTAAGTTTCTGAGATACGCAAAGGGGTTGAAAGTAGGGGGTTGAAAAGGGTTGAATTTTTTAGTGGCCATATACTCATTCAGACACCTTCTATACAACCCCGAAGACCATTTTTCTCTAGAATGTCAGGTTTCTGAGATACGCAAAGGGGTTGAAATTAGGGGGTTGAAAAGGGTTGAATTTTTTAGTGGCTATATACTCATCCAGATACCCTCTATACAACCCCGAAAACCATTTTTCTCTAAAATGTCAGATTTCTGAGATACGCAAAGGGGTTGTAAAAAGGGGGTTGAAAAGGGGTAGTTTTTTTTTCGTTTTCTACTCATCCAAACACCCTCTATACAACACCGAAAACCATTTTTCTCTTCGACGTCAGGTTTCTGAGATAAGCAATGGGGTTGAAAGATGGGGGTGGAAAAGGGGTAGTTTCGGATTTTTCCCATACTCACCCCGACACCTTCTATACAACCCCATAAAAAGTTTTCCCCTCTTAGCACGGCAAGTGGGAGAACAATTATGTCAATCAGTCAATCAGTGGTTTTTTAATTGTATATAATATAACTAGTATTTCGCTTGGGGGCGCGAGTTGCAAGCAACCCGCGGTGTCTTTTTAGTATTTTTTTACTAAAAATTATTATTTCCCTGTGAAAATAATAATTTGTGTCAGGTTTCTGAGATACGCAAAAGGGTTGAAAGAAGGGGGTTGAAAAGGGTTGAATTTTTTTTGGGTAACATTTTCATTCAGATACCCTCTATACAACCCCGAAAACCATTTTTCTCTACAATGTCAGGTTTCCGAGATATGCCAAGGGGTTGAAACAAGGGGCTTGAATAGGGTTGATTTTTTTACTGGCTATATACTCATCTAGACACCCTCTATACAAGCCTGAAAACCATTTTTCTCTAGAATGTCAGGTTTCTGAGATATGCCCAGGGGTTGAAACAAGGGGGTTGAAAAGGGTTGAATAGGGTTGAATTTTTTATTGGCCATATACTCATCCAGATACCCTCTATACAACCCCGAAAACCATTTTTCTCTAAAATGACAGATTTCTGAGATACGCAAAGGGGTTGTAAAAAGGGGGTTAAAAAGGGGTAGTTTTTTTTTTCGTTTTCTACTCATCCAAACACCCTCTATACAACCCCGAAAACCATTTTTCTCTTCGACGTCAGGTTTCCGAGATAAGCAATGGGGTTGAAAGAAGGGGGTTGAAAAGGGTTGAATAGGGTTGAATTTTTTATTGGCCATATACTCATCCAGACACCCTCTATGCAACCCCGAAAACCATTTTTCTCTAAAATGTCAGATTTCTGAGATACGCAAAGGGGTTGTAAAAAGGGGGTTGAAAAGGGGTAGTTTTTTTTTCGTTTTCTACTCGTGCAAACACCCTCTATACAACCCCGAAAACCATTTTTCTCTTCGACGTCAGGTTTCTGAGATAAGCAATGGGGTTGAAAGAAGGGGGTTGAAAAGGGGTAGTTTCAGATTTTTCCCATACTCACCCCGACACCTTCTATACAACCCCATAAAAAGTTTTCCCCTGCTAGCACGGCAAGTGGGAGAACAATTATGTCAATCAGTCAATCAGTGGTTTTTTAATTGTATATAATATAACTAGTATTTCGCTTGGGGGCGCGAGTTGCAAGCAACCCGCGGTGTCTTTTTAGTATTTTTAGTAACAATTATTATCTCTACAATGTCAGATTTCTGAGTTACGCAAAGGGGTTGAAAGAAGGGGGTTGAAAAGTTTGAATTTTATTTGGCCATATATTCATCCAGATGTCCTCTATACAACCCCGAAGACCATTTTTCTCTACAATGTCAGATTTCGGAGTTACGCAAAGGGGTTGAAAGAAGGGGGTCGATAAGGGTTGAATAGGGTTGAATTTTTTATTGGCCGTATACTCATCCAGATACCCTCTATACAACCCCGAAAACCATTTTTCTCTACTGTGTCAGGTTCCTGAGATAAGCAAAGGGGTTGAAAGAAGGGGGTTGAAAAGGGTTGATTTTTTATTGGCCATATACTCACCCAGATACCCTCTATACAACCCTGAAAACCATTTTTCTCTAAAATGTCAGATTTCTGAGATACGTAGAGGGGTTGTAAAAAGGGGGTTGAAAAGGGGTAGTTTTTTTTTCGTTTTATACTCATCCATACACCGTCTATACAACCCCGAAAACCATTTTTCTCTTCGCCGTCAGATTTCTGAGATAAGCAATGGGGTTGAAAGAAGGGGGTTGAAAAGGGGTAGTTTCAGATTTTTCCCATACTCACCCCGACACCTTCTATACAACCCCATAAATAGTTTTTCCCTCCTAGCATGGGAAGTGGGAGAACAATTATGTCAATCAGTCAATCAGTGGTTTTTTAATTATATATAATATAATATTGTATGTAACTGTATATTAGACCACCGTTTCCAATTACAAAATTGCACGCCTTCATTATCTCAAAGACCGTCGCAAGTCAAAAGACAGGCACTTAAGTCTGCAGGCAGCCTGTATTGCTATAAAGCTGTATTTTACGTACACAGCTATATAAAACGTACACCGCGTTATAACAACGCACCGCCTGTTTGCACAGCCCGAGGCAATCGGATGGTGCAAGTTGGCTTATTAAACGCCAGGGCAGAGCGCACTGTTTCATGTACACTGATGATTAAGTTTTAAAACGTTTAATAGCGGTAGTTACGTTGTAAATGAAGTGATTTTAATACATTATTTATTTAGCAGAAAGCAAGAAGGATGTAATAACTCTATAAGTACTTTAATTGCCGGTCTAGTTTCTTCAAACTTCATCTTTCGTATTTTCCCTTTTCAAAGTAGAAACCACTTAGAAGTAATTCAAACAACTGTTTATGCAGGTTCTTTGGCTAATAAAAGCTGTGGACATAGACAAGGTCGGAAGCACGCGATTCTGGATATAATCTCGCAATTTCTATCTAAATGTGGTTCTGGAAATCACATCGTTCTCATTGGTCCATTCGACAAACTGTAGAGGTGACTTATTTACTGAATTTAATTCAGGAGAGACACATCGATAGCGGAAAAGGGTGCTAAGATCCGCATATTCAATCAAAAGCGAGGCCTTTCCAACAACGCTGGTGTTGTCTTGCGGGCAAATGCACGATGGATACCCTCGGACTGTGGTACCTACCTTTTTTTTTAATGGGAAATCATCAAATGACTTCTCCCGCTCTGGGCGGAGCGAAAGGGAGTGTCAGACTCTTACTGACTAAAACCCACCCGTGATCCTTCTTGTTTGCGTTCCAGGGCCGCGGTGACTCTATCGAACAAATTCCGCAACCCTAGCTGGCACTGACCCTATAAGGCCCCGTCGTCTTTGCTGACGGCTCTTTGAGACGCGCGTGTAACACTACGCGCTGTCGACTCGGGCCTGGTTGCTATCGGACGGCGAGCACCCATAGCTCGCCATCCGCTGGCCAAGTAAAGTCTTCGTGTAGTTAGTATGTGGAGGTAAAGATGTACTGCAGGCATTTCTGTCTATAGACTCACGATAGATATTTGCACATACGTACTTATAGATCCTTCATTACCCTTTAAGCACTTTTTTTTCTGGACGGAAATCATCAGATGACTTCTTTTGTACTGGGCGAAGAAGAAGGGAGTGTCAGACTCTTACTGACCTACTGACTTAAACCCACCCGAGTTCCACCTAGTACTTTTTTGCTGTCCAGTGTCGCGGTGATTCATTCGAACAAATTCCGCAAACCTAGCAGGCATTGACCCTATTTGGGCACCGTCTTCTTTGCTGACATTTCTTTGAGCAATCGACCCGGGCCTAGTTGTTATCAGAGGGCGAGCCATAGATA
Source organism: Hecatera dysodea (assembly GCA_905332915.2). NCBI lineage: Eukaryota > Metazoa > Arthropoda > Insecta > Lepidoptera > Noctuidae > Hecatera > Hecatera dysodea. The sequence goes on from HG995303.1 coordinate 6,702,384, forward strand.
GCTGGCCATCCGCAGCCTCCCATTGACACCTACCACAGAACATAACTAATAGACTACCTACCTCCAATCACCGGCTGATACACCCAAAAACTAAAATTAATATGTGAAGCCACTAGTGTGGTAATCGGCCGATTGATAAAACATGAACAGCTTTTAATCATTTATTCAAGCACTACCCAAAAATATTTCAATTTACCAATAAATTATTTATGATTTCACCGATATTTCATCACTAATAAACAACATCATTATTATGACGACGAATAAATCCGACCGATCAATACATTAATTTGGTTAAGCTGGCTAAATGAAAATATATGAAAACCGATTCGTTTATGAACGAATCAATTTAGATGTTTTTTTAATTAGGTGTGATAATAGTGATTCGCTTTAGTTGCAGTTCTGGTAAAATAAATTTATTTTATTAAAATAAATAGTAGCTACCTTTATGTAGGTACTTCTCTCTGTTTATAATATCACTTATAAATGTTTTGTTTTTCAGAAATAAATAAATAATCATCATCGTCGTCTCTTTTTCTTACAGAAGCACTACTTCGGTATTCGCATTACAACACAGAAGCGCTGCTTCGTTAGCCGCATCAAAAACTGTTTCATCTGTAAAGTTCGTAACACTACAGGCTTGTTCTACACTGCTTCAAAGTATCGTGAACTTTGTCTACTTGTTCACTGTGTTGCATGAAGAGCCTGAAGAGGCTTTAGTATGTGTAATTTTGTATACAGAATAAAGTTTTGACTATAGAGTTAATGTTTAAACGAATCATCTTACTAATATTATAAACGTGAAAGTTTGTAAGTATGGATGGATGGATAAATTACTGAACGGATTTGGGTGAAATTTGGCACACAGATGGTTTATAACCAGGATTAACATGTAGGATATTTTTTTCCTCGATATTCCTACGGGATCGTTAATTGAAATTTATGCGGGTTAAACCGCGGGGCGCTGCTAGTCATTGATACTATCCGAACCTTTGCTCGAATTTATTTAGCCAGTGCAACAGAGAGAGAGACCTTCATACCATAATTGGTAAAAAACCTAAGCGTACATTGTACATTTGATGTGAGTGTACACTGGCTAAACCCTACATAAATACAGGCGTCAGTTTTATGACTGTGTTGTTTCAATTATGTCATATTAATAATACCAAAATACTTACAAATATAAATAGAGAGATAAATAGAGAGCAGTGATGGTCGAGTGGCAACGACCCCGACTAACGAATTGTATGTCGTAGTTTCAAACCCAGCCAGGCGCATTACTTTATGTAATTAATTTCATCATCACTGCTCTCAAAACGGTGAAGGAAAACATCGTGAGGAAACCGGCATGTCCTAGAACCAAAAATTCGAAGACATGTGACATTCACCAACCCGCACTGGTCCCGCGTGGTGTATTACGGCCCATTCCCTCTCCTAGAGAGGAGGCCTGTGTCCCAGCAGTGGGAACGTCAAAAGGCTGATTATTACTTACAAATATTCTGTAACAGTACTTAAGGCAGTAGACCTTCACATTAAACAGCCGACACACAGAAGCTCACATTACTAAATAAACGAAAATTAGTCCTTACAAAAGCCTGAAAATGGAATTTAGCATAAAGTTCGTCAAAGCAAAAACTACGTTGTTGTAAAGTTTATCAGCATAACGAAGTTCTACTGAATTCAGCTAAGCGTTGGTACATTCTAAGAACTAAACTGAGCGCTATCTGCTCATATAAGATGTCACACCCCGGTCCCGTCACAGTTCCCCACCATAGGGGTTATGGATTGTAGATGAAACCTAAAGTTTCCAACCGTGTGAAAGTAAATTTATAAAGGTATATATACATAAATATCTGGAAAGACTGAAATTAAAGACATACCTCAATACACATACAAAGTTTATTCACTATAAAAAGAAGTTTCACCTTGCATAGAAATACAGTGAATGAGGCAGCTAATCATAAATAATACCTCCCAGACTTACACACTAATATGTGTAACCCTGTTAGACCCTGACTCCGTACCAAGGTATAACAGAGGTACACCACATGAGATATTACAAAACAACGTCTCAGGTCGCTTGTAAGGATTCGCGAGGTGAACGCATAAGTACCACTAGCTCAATCGCAGGGTATTGACCAACCAGGGCTGTGCACGTTAAGAAACCTACTCACTATGGTACAGTATACCCGTGACACAACTTAATACAAAAGGAAGTTATTACTGGTCTTGTTACTTAACACATTAACAAAAGGCCTAACTCTTTGTATGAAAATAAACCCAGTATACAGGTCTAATGCATCTCCCTCATAATAATTAATAGCAGCTCAATTAGACTACTCAATTGCTCAATTCTCTCTACTCAACTCAATTAGTGGAACAGAATCCCTCGGCATGGCACCAAGGTTAAAAACCTTGGTACCCACGAACAGACGCGGCCTACGGGAGAAGTCCAGCAGGATTGCTGTTACCTGGAACGGCGATGTTTCCTCAACGAGGTTTCGGATTGGTAAGGCCTTCCTGTACCATGGACGGCCACACTGTCTCAAATCTCGTCGAGCCAAACCTGAACGATGCACGTTCTCCGGATGGATTCAGGCATTCATCAATCCCGGACCTCAAATATCCAGGCTAGTAAAACAGCCAGACCTGGAACAAAATCTCCGTAGTCAAATACACGTGCCTTTGGACTTTCAGGATGGGAAACAAATGGAGGACGAAATACTCACAGGGTTCAGCCTTTTAATGCACTTGAAAACCCCTCGGGTTTCGGGTCACCGTTGTAAAAACAAGTGCTTTTATAATATCATTTGTTCGTCTCTCTGTGACCTCTGCGGTGCAAAAGGACGCCACAATTCTCCACCTGTCATAAAGTCCTTTGCGAGAAGCTTCCATGCCACAGACTAAATACTCTCGATTCCGACATGTTCCTAATTATTTAAATTTATTAAACTTTATGCTTTTATGCAATTTTTGTGTGTTTTAATTAATTTACAACTACTTTCTTGATAATATATATTAAGTTTTAAAAAGACGATCGATCTTTAGCGCCATCTGTTGTTTAAACCATGGGCTCTGTCAAATGTGATTCCATTTGTCCGCTAAAGATGTCGCTGCGAGTTCCATTTCTTGTTTTGCAACGTCACAATGCCCCTCTTCCCGCAAAAAAGGTTTTTGCGTATTCAAAAAACCGCACACCGCCCTCGGTGTTATAATATTAAACGTAGAGAACCTATTCTCCAATATTCTTTTGCGGAAGAGTATTATCGTACTTCTAAACTGAAGGCTTAGATGGTAGTGTTGTTTTTAAATTTAAAAAAAATAATTAACTTATTTAATATGCTCTACCAGTTGCAAAAATCTTTCCCAAATAAAACCATACTGCCAGGAAACCTGTTCTGCCTGCAATACTTCCTGCAATCCGGGCATCCCCCCAATCTTTCATACGTCTTAAACATACATTCCCAATCATTCCTCTCATCCATCTTGTAGCAACCTGCATCCATTTCGCAGGAGGCCACCTCTTTCAGTTCCCCCGAATTCCGTCTGTATACCAGTGGAACTCTGCATTGTTTTCCTAAATTAAACGATCCGCCTGGTAAAAATATGTTCAGCGAGCTGTTACATAATAATTTGAAACAATAATTGTCCAATCCACTCACCAGGCAGGACGTATTCAACTTTCCCAGTAGTTAAACTCCTGGAAAAACAAATTGGCGAAAGGCTTATTTAAAGAGTCACCGGCCGCTCTAAACTCGATAAGCAACTATAGTGCTATCTAAACTGAAGCAAGCTTCACAACTGTTAAGCAACAAAGTGCCACCACAAATATTTCACCGAAGCAACAATGCTATCCCGGCAAAATAATATAATAGTCACGGCTTATTTTAGGAGTTACTATCCGCTCCATAATAAAATATGGACAAAACCATACAAACGTGAAGGCTTATTTTAGAAGTCACTATCCGCTTCATATCAAAATATGGACAAAACCATACAAACGTGAAGGCTTATTTTAGAAGTCACTATCCGCTTCATAACAAAATATGGACAAAACCATATTTGAAATAAAATACTGAAATTTAGGGATAAAAAAAATGCATCATAACAGTATCATTGCCGTATAAAAATATGAACGGAATGGTAAACTCACGTTCATTAAATGTTTAATAAGCATATGTATCGCTTACACATGCCTTGTCGTCGTTGTTGGAGTGAACTCCAAACAACACGTGAATACACGGACTACGGCTAACGATCCCCCCGGCTTCAACGACTGGTAATTTAATATTGGCTACCATAGATTAGTTTTTATAGATTTTTATATCCTTTATGTGCCAAGTGCCTAATGGTTTTCCATTCAACCCTACTAGTTCATATACTAATGGTGAAAGCACTTTCCCCACTATGCACTGCTCATATTTAGGTGCCAACTTAGATGCCTTATACTTCTCCGCGTCACTTTGAATGTAAGTCTTTCGCCAAACCAGTTGACCTTCACGTAAAGTGACGTGTTGCCTACGCAAGTTATAATGTTTCGCGTTTGTGGCATGAGCCTTAACTATATTAGTTCGCACCTTCTCGAAAATATCCCTGAGGGCTCCTAATTCACCCGCGTACTCTTCACGAGGCATAGCAACTTCATAATCACAGTCGTCTGCATTCTTATAAAAAGTTCCGTTAATAATAGGTTCACGGCCGTGTACCAAGAAAAATGGAGAAAATCCTGTTGTTTCATTCACTGCGCTGTTTATTGCTAATTGGATTTTCGTTAAATTTTGATCCCATGTCCTATGATCTTCTTTTTCATATGACGAAACTGCCGTCATTACCGTTTTATTGTATCTTTCCACCATATTAACTTGTGGAGCGTACCTTGGGCCATAATGCACTCGAGGTATGTTGTATCTCTTTAATATGCTACGAAATTCAGATCCCGTGAATTGAACCCCATTATCGGTAATTACGGTTTCTGGAATACCATGAGCGAGAAGAACATAATTCTCAAAGTGTTCTGCCACCAATGCACTAGTTGCGCGGCGTAATGGATACAATAACGTGTATTTTGAAAAACAGCAGGTAACCACAAGCAAATGAACGAAACCCGGAGCGTGGTGGCTAACGTATAACCTAAACTATTAAATTGTTCATGGGCTCCATTACCTATTATAGAAATTGCTGCCCCTGAATCTAACAAACCGTATAATACTACATTATATAAATTTACACTTAAATAAGGCCGATTTTCTTTATCCCTGTCTGGCTTAAACAGCGCTGTCACTGATCTGTTAATTTGAAAAAATTGGAAACACATTCTAACCATGATTTCCTTTTTTAATTTTTTAATAGTAGTTAACTTTATATTACTTGACAATAATTTACGAATCACGATTCCGAACGCACCGAGTCTATGACTCAAACGTCAAATGTCAAGTTCACTATGATTTTTAGGTTAAGTTTCAATGTAAGAAAAACAATGATTAATGTTGGCTGCTCGTATGATATCACCGTAATTCTATGTTAATACCCAATAAGGAACTGCATATATATGTGTTGAAGCGTTAATGACTAAGTAACTGACCAGGTTTTATAAAATAATTGTTTGTTTTCTTTCAATGTGAAAGTTACTGTTTATTGTACCAAAATCCACCCAAGTCACAGTCTCCTGTACGTCACAACCATGAATAACAATGCAAGTTACTAATTTAGTTATTGTGTCACCTCGAAGCACCTCACAAACGAATATGAGTCTGTAATACAGTTGTGGAATGTGTTCCGTTGTTCACTTTACAAAATTTTCCCTTTCCAACCAATATTGTTTTTAACAAAGACAAAGTAGTTTGTTATTGAGTTTTCCTAGGTGCAAAATTACACATAACTGTAATCAAAACTATTCAGAAGTGTTCATGACTAATTAATGTCTTGTAAACAAGTTCACAATCTTAATATTTTAGCATTCCTTTATAAATGTTCTGTTGCACCTTAATTTGAATTTTCTCCTGTAAGTGTGTTGTAATATAATAACTTTACAATGAATCTTTCATTATGTTCATCAATTTATATAAATGTAGGTAAACTTGAAAAAAATAATTATCGAATGAAATTTTTAGTGTCTGACCTTTACAGTAACCTTAAGAACTTAGGTTTTCAAATTAATACTCAATACACAACTTGACCTGGCTGTGTGCTAGGCAAATAAAGAAATGGGTCAGTGACTTACACACTGTAGCGTACCAATCCAAATTATGGAAAAAGCGTTCCGACTGTGGTTAATGCACCACTTTAAATTAAATCTTAAAAACTAGCCTTAACCTAATATGGTGTTCCACTAATTGAGCGTTCTGAGAGAGAGAGAGAGAGAGATGTTGGTATTAATTGTTCACCTTATATAATAAAATAATTATATACCGTTGAGCGCCAACTGTCGCACCCGGTCCCGTCACAGTTCCCCACCATAGGGGTTATGGATTGTAGATGAAACCTAAAGTTTCCAACCGTGTGAAAGTAAATTTATAAAGGTATATATACATAAATATCTGGAAAGACTGAAATTAAAGACATACCTCAATACACATACAAAGTTTATTCACTATAAAAAGAAGTATCACCTTGCATAGAAATACAGTGAATGAGGCAGCTAATCATAAATAATACCTCCCAGACTTACACACTAATATGTGTAACCCTGTTAGACCCTGACTCCGTACCAAGGTATAACAGAGGTACACCACATGAGATATTACAAAACAACGTCTCAGGTCGCTTGTAAGGATTCGCGAGGTGAACGCATAAGTACCACTAGCTCAATCGCAGGGTATTGACCAACCAGGGCTGTGCACGTTAAGAAACCTACTCACTATGGTACAGTATACCCGTGACACAACTTAATACAAAAGGAAGTTATTACTGGTCTTGTTACTTAACACATTAACAAAAGGCCTAACTCTTTGTATGAAAATAAACCCAGTATACAGGTCTAATGCATCTCCCTCATAATAATTAATAGCAGCTCAATTAGACTACTCAATTGCTCAATTCTCTCTACTCAACTCAATTAGTGGAACAGAATCCCTCGGCATGGCACCAAGGTTAAAAACCTTGGTACCCACGAACAGACGCGGCCTACGGGAGAAGTCCAGCAGGATTGCTGTTACCTGGAACGGCGATGTTTCCTCAACGAGGTTTCGGATTGGTAAGGCCTTCCTGTACCATGGACGGCCACACTGTCTCAAATCTCGTCGAGCCAAACCTGAACGATGCACGTTCTCCGGATGGATTCAGGCATTCATCAATCCCGGACCTCAAATATCCAGGCTAGTAAAACAGCCAGACCTGGAACAAAATCTCCGTAGTCAAATACACGTGCCTTTGGACTTTCAGGATGGGAAACAAATGGAGGACGAAATACTCACAGGGTTCAGCCTTTTAATGCACTTGAAAACCCCTCGGGTTTCGGGTCACCGTTGTAAAAACAAGTGCTTTTATAATATCATTTGTTCGTCTCTCTGTGACCTCTGCGGTGCAAAAGGACGCCACAATTCTCCACCTGTCATAAAGTCCTTTGCGAGAAGCTTCCATGCCACAGACTAAATACTCTCGATTCCGACATGTTCCTAATTATTTAAATTTATTAAACTTTATGCTTTTATGCAATTTTTGTGTGTTTTAATTAATTTACAACTACTTTCTTGATAATATATATTAAGTTTTAAAAAGACGATCGATCTTTAGCGCCATCTGTTGTTTAAACCATGGGCTCTGTCAAATGTGATTCCATTTGTCCGCTAAAGATGTCGCTGCGAGTTCCATTTCTTGTTTTGCAACGTCACAAAGAGCCTTTTGTCAGAATTCCTAGAATCATGGAGGCACTGAATTCTTCTACTGTTCGTTTTTTGCAGAATTATGCAGATACGGATACGGATTTTGCAGGCATGGTGTGGTGACGATTTGCCCAGGACGGCTGGCAGAAACTGGATATGAGAAGCCGAAAATAGATCTAAGTGGCGTGCAATTGAAGAGGCCTATGTCCATCAGTGGACTGCAACAAGCTGTTGATGATGATGTTCATGATGCAGATAGGAAAAAAATTGCAAATGCGTAACATCTGGTCTGAATATCGAGAAGGGATTCGCAATAGTATAATTTGATTTTACCAGATTATGTATCACAGGATCAAACGCGCAGTAGTTAGTTCTAGTACCTATACAGAGTATATAACAATTAAAACTTGAAAAGGCTTCACTGTACTCATAATTATGAACAACTTTTACGGTACTAGCAATACAAAAAACTAAAAAATAAAACTGCCCCATACATCAACGCTTACAATACAGTTCTACAATACTTCAAAAAAGTAGTACATAATAAATATAAGTTAAATAATAAACAGAAGAAGAAGAAAAAAAAATAAAAGATAGATAGATAGAAGTTAATTATACATATAGCTCACTTAGCTACATATTTATGTATATAATTACACATTTCATGATAATAAGGCTTGTGGAGAGCCAAAGTGCTTTATAAGACTTTATCTCATTAAAATCTCCCCAGTGACCGCCTGTGCGATGCCCAAGCATTATTTTCTAGAGAGAATAAGAATAATTAGACTGACATGAGTCCCTACTTTTTCGGACATCAGGGATGTTCACCAAAGTACTATATCTACTACATCTCCATATTAGGGTCTCATTTTAGTCTGGCAGTTTGAGTCATTTATGCGTCCTACCCAAATGTAATAATACCCTTACTTTAGTATTGTTCGTCAAATCGTTGAGTTTGAGCTACACGGTAACTGACAAATGCTCGCACTGTCTGGACAGGTCCACTCAAATCTGTGTGGCACTTTCCTCAAAAGGCAACCTCAGACATTAACCTACATTTTTTACAGTTCTCATCTATACTAATATTATAAAGCTGAAGAGTTTGTTTGTTTGTTTGTTTGAACGCGCTAATCTCAGGAACTACTGGTTCGAATTGAAAAATTCTTTTTGGGTTGAATAGACCATTTATCGAGGAAGGCTTTAGGCTATATATCATCACGCTTAAGCCAATAGGAGCGGAGCAGCGATAAAGAATGTTTTAAAATCGGGGATTCCACGGGGACGAAGTCGCGGACAGAAGCTAGTATATGATATGACCAGTACGGAATGTATGGACTTTAAAAGAGACTTAGACCTCTGAGTTTGTTTCGGTGTTTCTGCTCAGGGTAGTTGGCTAGGAAACACCGGCTTCATCTGCCTTAAATTTACTAGGAATATTGGACGTGTAAAAGTGTTTTGTTCAACTTACTTACAAAATAAATATCATTTATCACTACAAAGTTCCACTATCATCATGATTCCGTTGTAAGAAAGGGATAGTGCTAATACTCGTAGTTACCCTACATAGTACTGGCTTGATTTCAGATTTTCATTGTATAGATTCTATAGCTTTAGTAAAGTACATGATTTCAACATATAACCATTATTTATTTGTAACTATTTATTGATACAAAAGAGTGTCCATGGAGTTTCTTGCTCGTTCTTCTCCATAGTGCTTTATGTTTTTAATCGACCGACTTTGACAATTCAAAAATGCCTTTTAATAGTTTACTTGAAATAAAAGCTTCGAGTTGAGTTTTAATTTCAGTTTGAGCTACTTATTTGTCCAGAATAGCTCCATCTCTCTCTCAACGGAATTATGATGGTTTTAATACGTCATAGCAGGGCTTAGGCATTGGTTCTGCCTTGTATTCAACGACCACACTCAAAACAAAAATGCCCACTTAGAATAAGGCTTACATTTGCTCTTTTTGATAAACATCTCACTCACCCCTGACGTTTCGTAAGAACATGAGCAATTCGAGGAAAAAATGGCGTATCTCGGAAACGTGGTCGCGTTTTGTTAAAACTTCGAAAATAAAGGGAGACGTGAGATGTAGCCGTGAGTGGAACGTGCAGTCTTATTTGCATATCTATTAAATAAGAGGCGTATTGTATAATATTATACAAGCTTGTAGGATGAACGTACCAACCTACGTAGATATAAGCAGGAAAGATAGAAGCTTGAGCGTAGTTGGAAGCGTTAATCTCCAGTTCACCAGTTCCATTTAAGTTCTATGCCGCACGAGTGCAAGAGCACGATACGGACTACGTCTGAAAAATACCATAAGAAGAACCTTAATTAAAAATATAATGCCAAACCGGAGAGCCAAACCCAGCTCGGCATGTTCATTTAATACTTCTATAACTATTTATCTAAACCGAGGCACTAATTCATACTAATAAATAAAGCTGCAGGGTTTGTCTGTTTGCTTGAACGCAATAATCTCAGGAACTACTGGCCCGATTTGAAAAATTCTTCAATGTTAGATAGCCCATTTATTGAGGAAGGCTATAGGCTATATATCATTACGCTAAGACCAATCGGACTGAAGCAGTCATGAAAAATGTGACACAAAGGAATTTGCGCGGGTCAATTAGTATGTAACTACAACGAAAGAATAGTCAGTGTGAACCGAACGAGTCAATCAAATACTGACGAACGTTTTAATATGAAAAGAATTTTCTCCAACGAAAAACGAGACTCATTTTTCTAACGCAATATTTATTTAAGTCTTCATCAAGGTTAAATTATAATTAAAAATTGCCCGAGTTTATCTTTATCTGCCATGACCTGTCATCGATTCCCGACCGGATCTGTAACAGCGTTTTTAATTTTATATTTTTAACTGCTGAAGATCATTCGATAGGTGTTTGGAAAAATACGAACTGTTTACTCGCGAATCTAATAATAGATAATAGTTTTTGTGTCAATGTTAGCTGTGCAAATGTCATTGCCGCAAGGTTGGTAGTCCGCCATTGCCAGCACGGTCACTATCTGCTGAGCGACCGAGCCGGACCAATGGCTAGAAAATATTATTACTATTATCTCTGAAATGTATATTTTCCACGTTGGAATTTCCTTAGATTTCATACAAAACGAGTGATAAATATGGAACATATTACAGACTAAACCAAAACCCAAATAAACTATTTTAGTACTCATTACTGGGGAGGAATTTCATGGCTAAACTGTAAAGTTTAGATTATTTTATAATTATTATTATAAGACTAACTAAAGCAATCATAGTTCAAAGTGGCGCGTTTAATTATACAGCTATTTCATAGACCTAATATTGTGAGAGATAAAGTTTCTTTTTTTAATGTAGGTTATCACAGGAGTTACTGATCCGATTTAAAAATTATTACACTGACATAATACTACACTATAACTGAATCAATGCTTACTGTAGGATTTACCACGGGAATAAGTTGTAGTTAATTAATATTTTAAGCACGGCATTCCTTCAACGGCATTTGAAGAAAGTAAAAGTGAATCGTAAAAGCATTTTTGATAATAATAACTATTGTCTGTAATCCTAATACGTCAACTATTGATACGTATCAATCAATCAATATAATTATATTTTGGTTGATTGATACGTATCAGTAGTGGTAAATGTAATCTACTCTGCCGTTACGTGACTGACAGACAAAGCGCAGCCGAAACTACTGGCCGTAGAAAGCTGAAATTTGGTATACAGGTTCCTTGAAGAGTATAGGAGAGCAACTAGAGAGAATTTACCATGGAAAATTTCTATGGGAATGGGAAAAAAAAGGTTATGTGCGTACAAAGTCGCGAACAAAAGCTAGTTGGATGTAATTCGAAATTAGATATTATTTTATTTAAATGATCATCAAAGCCAATGTTTTTGCTTGGGGTTTCTCCCACTAAATATTACACGTGCAAAGAACGGAAAATTTCCAAAATGGCGACTGTCAATTTTTGCCAAGTTTTGTGATCGTTTGTTGTTCTCAATACTACTAAAACTTTTGTTTTTGCACCAGACCCAAGAATACAAAAAACAGCAAAAACGAGTCCGCTTTTCGTTCAAACAAATATTTGAAAACTAACTGTTTACGACTATAGATATTCCGATAGGATCCAATCCAGTGTAACTGGAGTTTTTATTTTCTGTTTCCAAATATACGTGGGGTATTTATTGGTATTGCCTGAATACGTTATGCATAGGATTTGTGAACACTGGAACATATTGTTTATGATGTTGAAATGTTTATAAATTTTGGAGGCTTGTTCTCGGTCAAATTCTTCAATGGACTTTCAGATACATATGTTAAAAAAATATTTTAAGTGATATATTTGCAAAAAAAAAATAATAAATTAGATAAAGAGACCTTGTAGAAAAATGAGTTAGTTTTACCCCTCAGCAAGAAAATACCACCACAAAAAATGCATAGTACAAAACATCTTTTAAATGAATATTTTCAAAGCGAACGTATCATAACTTAAGCACGGAGCTTCTTTTTCTTTTCTCATTGGTAAAATGAAAACTATTACATCGCGGCTTAAATAAACAATGCTTTACTTAGCTCTTCAACCGTTCGTATTCAGAGTTGTGCTTCCTCTCGTCCTACATGAGGCCTTATAAAGAATAAAAAATAGACAAGAGCAAGAAATGTAGGTATCCAAGTTTTTTTCTAAAATTCATAGTAATATTATGGAAAATAATGAGGATTGCACATCTAGGTACACTCTATGAATACTTACATGAATTTAACAAGGTTCATGATTGAAATCATTGAATATATGTAGTATCGCCATTTTTTCTAAGATTACAAAACCAAGAAAACAAAGGTTTATCATAGCTCAATATTGTTTGTCCTGAGTATTCAACACTCCAAAAGATGCATGGCTTTGAGACGCTGGGCACGCCACCATTGCGGCTATAAGTCCCTTCTTTGAGGAGTGGTTGGAGAGACGCCACGGAAACGCAGGGCGATTCCCGGCCACCGTAGGCGCGGGCCTGTGGATGGCGAGCTATGGGTGGCTCGCCGTCCGATAGCAACCAGGCCTGGTTCGACAGCGCGTCGTGTTCCACGCGTGCCTCAAAGAGCTATCAGCAAAGAAGACGAGGCCCCATAGGGTCAGTGCCTGCTATGGTTGCGGCATTTATTCGAAAGAGTCATCACGGCCCAGGAACGCAAAGGGCAGTAGAAGAATCACAGGTGGGTTTTAGTCAGTAAGAGTCTGATACTCCCATCCGCTCCGGCCAGAGCGGGAGAAGTCATTTGATGATTTTCCATTCAGGAAAAAAAAATAGCTTTGAGACGCATCGTATGTCGTCACGTTTCCTACAGATATGGGAACGACGATAAATAAGTGAGATTATTAAAAAAAAAAAACGCATGTAAGCGTATTTTCTTAAACTTATCCTTTCATTAAACTTACAACAAGGCACGGCTCTCATAAAGGAGAAAAAATACGAAAAACATGTGAAACTCAAGGACAAACGGAACTCGACAAATACTGAAGCGGAACAAAATGTATAAATACGTAATGTTTATGAGATTATACCGCGTATAAGTGATAATATTCGTGAAAATTTATTCCGCAATAAAAAGAAGCAGCTGTAAGCCGGGCAAGGGAATATCACACAGATGCCATGAATGTGCGGAATTATAGAGATGAAAACTGTACGAATTGTGTACCTACGTTACCGAATTTCTCATGCCAATTATTTTGATGAGTCGTGGAATTATTTCACAACTCATCAAAATAATGATTATGAATAATTAACGAGAGTTTTGATGTTGCGTGAAAACATTTTCATTTAATTTCGTTAAAATGATAAACAATTTCATTATTAATGTACTTTTCCAGTAGCCAGAGCAGTTATTGAAGTTCCTGTAGCTGTGTAGTAAATACTTATAATTAAAATATTTCAGTTTGAGCAAAAATGTGGGTGTATTGGATTTTTTGTATGTAATGAATTAAAAATATCAGCAAAAGCACAAAGAGAAAGAGAAGACATATTCATGTAAAAATGTTGCCAAGACGAGTCTACGTAGCTTATCCTGTGAAAAAGTTATCAGATCTTGTTTAAAGCGAAGCTCTAAAGACTGCATGCTGTAAACCTACAAGCTCTACATTACACCTTACTCAAAATATATGAAAAAGTGGTCAGATCTCATGTAGAGCCAAGACTTTTGATCTATGCGCCCTAACTTTACCAGACCTACCTTCACAAATTCTACATTTTAGTCAAAACCTGTGGCTTGGCCGTTTTATTTCACACCCAATCTACGCCTATGAAATCTTCGTGACGGTAACAAAACGGCCCAACCACACGTTTTCGCTCTGGGTGGAACCGAAGGGAGTGTCAGACACTTAGTGACTAAAACCCATCCGTTTCTCTCCAAATGCTCTTTGCGTTCTGGGGCCGCGGTGACTGTTTCTAACAAATTCCACAACCCTAGCAGTTACGTATATGTATATGGGTCCCTGGTGACGATCGTAGGAAACATTAAAGCGAACGAAGCTACAGACAAGAGCTTATATATCGAATAAAGATGATTAAGATACAGATTATATATAACTGTGACATGTTGTCAATCTACACTCAAAATAAACCTTTAGTTACCTTTAAAAAACCAAAGGTTGTCTTGAAAGGATCGCTCTTAGCAATAAGGCGGGTGGCCTTGTGTCACCCTAGTAATGTTTTCTTCATATTCTGTACTTTCTGTATCTTATACGGTGTAATAAAGAGTATTCTATTCGCGCCCGGACAAAAGGTTAACTGTTGACTATCAACACTTCAATAAAAACTACACAAATCAAAAAAATAATAGTTATGACCACACTAAACAGAAAATATACTAGCATCTCCCTACATATCGTAAATAGCCACCCCATAGGGTCGGTGGTAGTGCTTAGTGTGTATGTGAATTCAAATAAACGAAGCCATACAACGCCGTAATATCCAACATATTACATTCCAACATGGCGCCCATTCCAATGATAATTCAGAAATGTAAACGTTTATTTGAAAACTCTCGGTTTATTTATAAAATTTCATGTTGTTGCCAGGTAAAATAGTTTGCTGAGTACCCGGTGCTAAGGGCCCTATATTTGCAGCAATGCCGTGTCCTCGTCGAGGCGGTCGGCGGCGGCGACCTCTCGCAGCCGTGGGGCACGCACCTCTTTTTTACTTTTCCTGGTTATTTTTGTTTGTTTTTTTTTTATCGTTTTTGCTGTGTGCCCCAACTGTGGCAAATAAATGAATTTTCTTTCTTTCTTTCTTTCTTTCATCCGGTCCTGGTTCAATTCATAGTCCGGAGCGAGGAGGCATGGGAAGCGGTCGCCTCTCTCTGCGAAGCAGTAATGCTAGCGAAAGAGGGGATGGACTGAGTGCGCGTGAACCTCACGCTCCAGCCACTGCAACTGAAGAAGACGCCCCGGGTGTTGGGAAAGGCAGGGCGATTCCCGGTCACCGTAGGCGCGGGCCTGCGGATGGCGAGCTATGGGTGGCTCGCCGTCCGATAGCAACCAGGCCTAGGTTGACGGTGCATCGTGTTAAACGCGCGCCTCAAAGAGCTGTCAGCAAAGAAGACGAGGCCCCATAGAGTCAGTGCCTGCTAGGGTTGCGGAATTTGTTCGAAAGAGTCACCGCGGCCTAGAAGCATCACGGGTGGGTTTTAGTTAGTAAGAGTCTGACATTTCCTTCCGCTCCACCCAGAGCAAGAGAAGTCATTTAATAATTTCCCACCCTGAAAAAAAGAAGGTTGTCGTTTGCACATCCAAACATATATGTATGTATTATTGTCCGTGGCGCACTTAATAAAAGTTAAGAAGATCTAAATTGTGAGCTTTGGCGATCTCTGGTGGTCACTGTAAATTCTGGCTTCCAGGAGTTTTGGTAGTTATTTTCCTTTAAATAATGTTTTGGTTGTTGTTTTCCTTTACATACTATTTCTAAATATTCATATTCGATCTATTTTTTTCTCGGAAGAGCTTCTTTACAAATAGCTAGGGATTTATTTACTTCTATTGCAGGAACTCGAATACATAATCCTACGAGCTAGTGATGGACTCGAACCAGAATGCAGTCGATTTGTTTTTCTCGTCTGATAGATTTTTCGCTCTCCCGCTAAACTAACCCCGGGAGTTGTCGAACTAGGAAAAAGCAAATTAATCGTAGTGTTGTTTGTATTGGTAGTTTGTTTTTATATACATACGTGTTCCTTTTTGTGATCGGTTTGCGAAAAATAAATCAACACGGTAGTAGAAGAGTGTAAAGATAGACTTTCGATCTATCGTAATCAATAAAATTACTTTATCGTATGCATGTAAAATAATGTTAACTGAAGTTACTGTCAGAACTACATACATCCGTTCAATAAATCTTAACATACCGAGTTTCTTCCGTGCCTCGGAAAGCACGTTAAGCCAATGGGTTCTGGACGTCTGGTAGGCAGCCGCTCCACGTAAAATACTGGTATTCAGCTGAATCCGGCATGACTGGGAGCCGACCCCAATATAGTTGGGAAAAGGCTAGGCAGATGATGATGTATGCATGTCATTATCATCTATCTGCCTAGCCTTTCCGCATCTATATTGGGGTCAGCTTCCATTCAATCCGGTATCAAATGAATACCATTATTTTACGTGGAGCGGCTGCCTACCAGACCTCCAGAACCCATTGGCTTAACGTGCTTTCCGAGTCACGGAGGAAACTCGGTATGTTAAGATTTATTGAACGTATGTATGTAATTCTAAATGACCCTAACCTCGCTACTAATAAGCTCTATGAATTACTTACTCCCATAATAATGAAAAACACTATATATAAAACAATCCCTTGTAAACTTAAAAAAATTAAACCTTGGATAACCGTCGGTTTACTGAGATGCATTCGCAATCGCGATAACATGCACAAGAAAACCAACAAGGAACCTGATAACTCGATTTTAAAACTAACATACAGGCGCTACCGAAATTTTTGCAACAATTTGCTAAAACATCTTAAAGCTGCATATGAGAAAAAAGCATATTCTGATGCCAAAAATAACCCTAAAAAAATGTGGGGGGCAGTACGTGATGTTCTCAATTTAAACAAAAATAACTCAGCACCGATCGACCTTTTAAAAATTGGAAATGACCCAATAGTGGCAGTAAACTCCGTGAATCGATTCTTCGCTGATGTGGGCAGAAACCTGGCTAATAACATTCCACAAAACCTAAGCATATCCCAATCTATCCTGCCTAGTCCAGCTGCGATTCTTAACTCAATAGGCTTACTGGACACAGATGAGAATCAGGTTGAAAACATCATAAGTGACCTCCGCGTAGACAGTGCTTCCGGCTGGGATGGTATCTGCCCTAAATTGTTAAAACTCACCAGTCACAAACTAGTACCACCGATAACACACATTTGCAATCTCGCCCTATCTACTGGTATTTTCCGGTGAAAGAGGCAGCGTTAACAATTATCGCCCAATCTCGGTACTTCCAGTAATTTCTAAAATACTGGAAAAAATCATTCACAAGAACCTACTCAAATACCTAATCAAATATAAAATCATTGCAGAAAACCAGTACGGGTTCAAAAAAGGTGTATCGACGGAAGATGCCGTATTAGCACTATTGGACTCTGTTGTCAAAAAAATCGACAACAAATGCAAATGTATCGGCATATTCTTGGACCTTTCTAAGGCCTTCGACACTGTCTCTGTCCCGATTTTGCTCAGAAAGCTGGAAAGGATCGGAATACGTGGCACAACTTACAAATTGCTGCAGAGCTTTCTTTCAGATCGGACCCAGTGTGTTAAAATAGGCGAATACATCAGTGATGAACAAGTACTCGACTTCGGTGTGCCCCAGGGTAGTTTGCTCAGCCCTCTCCTTTTCCAAATTTACGTCAATGATCTCTGTCTACTCTCACTTCCCTCTACTCACATCATAGCATACGCCGATGATACTGTTTAACTGTCCAGCGGCTCCGATTGGGTAACGACTAGGGAGGCCGCCGAAAAATCCTTGAGACAGGTAATGATCTGGTTGGCTTCTAATAGTCTTACTTTGAATGTCACCAAAAGTAACTTCATCACCTTTGGTTCAAAACCCTCAGCTCTTCCTCCATATCCTTCACTACAAATTAAAGCCCACGTGTGTGATGACAGTGTTCGAAGCATCCCGTGCTCGTGTCGAACTGTGACGAGAGTCTCGTCTGTCAAGTATCTCGGCCTTTATCTTGATTCCTATCTCAGCTGGAAAACCCACATCGAATCCTTGTCTACACGCACCCGAAAATTGCTTTTTATTTTTAAAAAGTTGAGAATTTCTGCACACAAGGTAATCCTGAAAATGGTATACACCGCCTTATGTGAATCAATACTAAGCTACTGTATTGCTGCGTGGGGCGGTGCAGCCAAATCAATTCTCATACAAGCTGAAAGAGCCCAACGAGCGGTAATAAAGGTCCTACTTCGAAAACCGTTTAGGTATCCCACTAAACAATTGTATTCCGATTTTAAGGAGCTAACGGTACGGCAAATTTACGTGCTTCGAACTATCACAAGAACTCATAAAATTACTCCGCCCAATAGAAATAATAGTCCTACGATCAGAAGAAGGCCCAAACCAGTTTGTCCCAGAATTGGTACCAATACTGCCTTCGCACGTCGTCATAATCTCTACTTAAGTGCATTAACGTACAACAAACTGAAAATACAAAAGTTAAATATGTTCCAATGCAAATCCAAGGTTAAAGAATATCATACATAATAACAGAAGAACTACTCAAACCTTAGGAATTCAGACACACTCACATACTCTCACGCTCCACTACAGACATCACACCCGACTCACAAAACATTACCTTACTCCTTAAATTCAATTTAGTTTTCATTTCTTCTAATCTCCCCTTTCCTATCTCCAAATCGTACTAACCTAATTCTTAATTTAATTATAATGTGCACATTACTAACCGGTTCTACTCATACGAGTGTACTCATGTAATGGACGGATGGATGACTCCCATAACACAGGTTTTCCTAGCATGGGGGTCATTGATCATGTTTTGTATCTAGTAATTTTTGTAGTCTAAATTAAGTGTCACTTGTAATTGTGTACTTTTTTGTCGAATAAAAATTATTACTATTATTATTAATTCTGACAGTAACTTCAGTTAACATTACTTTAGATATAATCTATACTAATATTATAAAGCTGAAGAGTTTGTTTGTTTGTTTGAACGCGCTAATCTCAGGAACTACTGGTTCGAATTGAAAAATTATTTTTGGGTTGAATAGACCATTTATCGAGGAAGGCTTTAGGCTATATATCATCATGCTTAAGCCAATAGGAGCGGAGCAGCGATGAAGAATGTTTTAAAATCGGGGATTCCACGGGGACGAAGTCGCGGGCAGCAGCTAGTGATTACATAAACATATAGTTTGTTTTAGACGGTTAACTGAATAGAAATCTAGATTTGGCAATGCATAATTTTGTAACATGCCAAAAAGATCCCATATATCCTATAGCTACAACGTATACAACAGCCTGATTATCAATTGAGCAGTTACCCACCAACAGACATAAATCCCGTCTATTTGGCCAATTCACCCTTTTAAATGGAGGTTGTGGGGCTTTTCGTACTGTTCTGTATACCTACTTATTAATAATATTTCCAACTGTACACACCAACTAAGCTAAATAATAAAATATGCTTGTATTGGATGTGGTTTAGCGTAAGGTAGCTTTGAACTATGTTCGTGCCATGAACCCGAGCACAGAGTAATTTAATCACACAGAGTAATATATCACAGAGAATCTGTGGCACAGATATGAGAATTTCCAACGGTTTCTGAGAACGAACGCAATGTGATATGGCGCAAGCATATCATTTACATTTACTTAGAAGATCAGAAAATTTCGTCATTTTTACACAACAGCCCAAAAAAAGGAGTGTTATATTTTCTAGGGTTCATCTATGTATGCATGTTTGTGAGTTTCTTTATTCCACCATAACTTCTTAACGGCTTATCCGATATCAATTTATGTGGTACCGCTAGAAGCGTTAAGCTATGGAGAGGAGAGCCATGGTTCATAAATAAAAATAAAAAATATTTTTTTTTTTTTGTTTCGTCTAGAGCTTACAAAAAAGGTATGGAATAAAATATATAAATAGGTATTTGTTGTTTTCAAAAGAGAAAAACTGTCTGCGGAAGCTTTAAAGGAATCTTTTCACTATGGTTTTTGTTATTCTAGAGACTATTACAGACTATTACAAATACCATGAGAAGATTGTTTACGCGACAACGCGACTAAGATGCGACAACACTTTTTTATAGACTACAGATGTCTGCGGAAACGTTTGCGAAATTGGGTGACTAATTGATATTCTCGAAAAATAACGTCGATCATCAAAATATGGCAAAAATAGACAGCGCAGTCATTTTTGTGGATCATAAACGACTTCAGTATCGGCGCAGTATCGGTCGCTCTGGTCAATAAATTTGCTATTATGAGCAGACATGAGCTCCTTGCTATATTTAGATGTTCGTCGTATCCAGCGGATGAGTGATCGATTTTAAAGCGTTGAATGATATCACTGTGTTCAAAATAATAAAGAATGTTGTGTTTCGCTGTCTTTATAGCTTAGAATGTATACACATTCTAAACTTCTTACACATGCAATGGACATATTTTATCCAAAATGCAGCGTTTTTCATTAAAAAACCCGCACCCACTTGCGTAATTTAAAAGGTTACCGAAATAATCATCAGTAGTTTTATAGCTACTGATGATTGAACCTTTTAAATTTATTCATTGTTTTTATAGCGGAAATAGAAATAAACACTGAAAATTTCCACGTATTATGGTTTACGAGACATATACCACTGACATACGTATGGACGGATAGCGGTGGCATAGTTATAGGGTTATTTGGTTACACTTCGGTAATGGAAGCCTAAAAAGAAACATATGCTATGTCAGTATATCACAATTGTAACATTTTTTTTTTTACTAATAACTGTCTTGAAAAGTGAGTAGGATTTGGTGCGCTCCTGATTTCCAATACGTAAACAAGCAGAAAGTTCCATACTGCATATGTCAGTACCACACGAAACAGTATTCTGTTCCGCAACATAAGATTTATGGTTAACTACACAAATCAAGATCTGGCCAACCATCCATAATTCCACAAACAGCGTCGCTCAAATGCCTCGCATGAAATTCTTGGTAGCATGCAAGGAAATAATAGAGATACTTGCCTGGCTCAACCTTTGCAACCGTGTAGATACATATTGAAATAAAGCACTAATTTATGTATCTATGTACGTACGCACTAACAGCACTAATACCCATTAAAAGCTGCTTGAGATTGCTACCTTCAGATTGCACTGTGCTTCCCTCAGTGAAAGCTCAATATCTCAAAAGCTATGACTACACACACACACACACACACACACACTACACTATACAATATCTTTAATTATATTTCAATTGCAGAAAAATATTATGAATTTTTACTACTTCTCAACTCTAGTTAACCTCTTCACATTACGAATCTCATTTTGTGTGATTTCAAATTGTCTAATCTACATAACTGAATAGTTTCCTCACAATTGTTACTACTAAAGCCACCGTTTAAACAATATTGTATGAATATAAAAGAAAATTAGTTAAGCATTCGGCCGCTGCGCAACGTGTCGCAGATTCGATCTCTGCCATCATCTGCCTAGCCTTTTCCCAACTATATTGGGGTCGGCTCCCAGTCAAGCCGGATTCAGCTGAAAACCAGTATTTTACGTGAAGCGGCTACCTATCAGACCTCCACAACCCATTAACTGGGGCAACCGGTACCTACTTCTTGGCAAGACTGGTGTCAGATTTTCTGGCTCACTGCACGGAACAAATATTTGTATGACCTACAGATAATTGTTTCAGATCTGGGTGTCTTCGGTAAGTTTACATGTTTGTGAACGCATCCACGGTACAGGAGTAAATCCTAGTGTGGGGCAAAGTATCCTAAAAAAAGTTATCGAAAGCAAATCCGACGTTTATTTCACAAAAATCAACAGCCAAAATTTCAGAATGCCAAAGTTAACTCAATGGGTGTCCATCCACCTCCTTGTATCTTTACGTGAGCTATCTAAATTATGGCCATCACAAAACTTAGCTTACTATTCTTGTACTGAAATAACAGAACATAGGACAAGTCCGTTAAATTGAGTTTTAGTAGAGAAATTAAAACAACTTTGTTGCAAGACAACTCGTGTATACGTGCGCTCACATTTTATATGGGATTAAAGCGAATAGGTTTCCGCGGACATTTCAACGTGAACACTTAATTCTTCCAGAGTTACTGTTATGACCGTGTTAGACAAGTTTTATATTACACGTGGTTCTTGTGTTATGTATTTCTTACTAACATCTTTGACCGGGTCTCTTCTTTGTCTTGTCTTTATCCCATGTTACTTATGGTCGTCGCAACACGTTTTATTCTTCCATTTTGTCCTTTCAGCCGTCACGTTATCACTAACTCCTTTTTCTTTCATATCACTCCTCACACAATTTGCCATATTTTCTTTGGCCTCCCTCTCCCTCTCCATACATCCACAGTTATATTCATAGCCTTTTTAGTTACATCCCTCCTTTCCACGTTACCATACCAAGTCAAGCGTTTCCCTTTCAACTTTTCCGTCACTGGCGCCACTTTTTAACTACCTCTAATGTACTCATTTCGCACTTTATCCATCCTCGTTACTCCACACATCCATCTCAACATTCTTCAACTTCGCCCACGTTTATGCTGGAAAATATTCCCCAAGGGAACACTAATATTCTCGGGTCCAAAAGAATCCTTTGTTGTAATCCACGGCAGGTGGACGCGCATGCCAAGTTTCATAAAAATCCGTTGAGCTGAAAGATGTGACAACACTGAGCTTGTTACACGACTGCCCAAAAAAAGGAGTGTTATGTTTTCAGGGTTCATATATGTATGTAAATGTGTATGTTTGTGAGTTTCTTTATTCTCTTTGGTGAAAAAAAAAACAAATAACCTGTAAAGAACTATTCAAAGGAACCGTCTCCCCCGACTGCAATGAAAATATTTTTAATTCACTTTTTGACATGGCAGAAGTGTTTTTTAATTCTTTAAATTATTTGTTTTTTTTTCACCAAAGAGTTCCCTTTAAACTTAGTTCTATTACAGCTAGTCTTTAAAAAAAACATCCACGTTACAACCGCAGGAGACAATGCACGCATATAAATATTAGTGTAGTTGTCTGTTTTATTTGTTCAGAACTACAGGAAGTCAATTACACTGTTTTATTACACAGAAATATTAGATAGCGTAATGCTATATACGTTATAAATCCTGTTAATCAGTTTAACAGTGTAATAGGGTAACAGTGCCAACAATAGACAACAATTTGAGTGGTTTATTTCAAGTACTTGAGTAGTTCATAAATCTATAAAACATTGTCTTATTAACAAACCATTGCATCGTCATTTGTTTGTATATTCATGTTCAACTAGATCTTACTCCAACTTCACTGAGGTGGCATAGTTGTTGACACGATATGAAATAGTTTCAGCAACTATCCTGATTATGATACAAGTTTCACTCAAGTTGAGCCAAGTATGTCCTAGGTAATATAAGTTTTAATAATACTGAATACTAAGCTGGATTTACATTAAATTAGGAATCCTCAAAGTTAAGAGGTCGAAACTTACTTTATTTATACATCAACAGAAAAAAAATGCTAAAGTAACAGCAAAAAATAACTTAGAAAATCTCAAGAAAAAGTAAGAAATTTCACTCTTGGAATTCGAGATAAGTTGATAGGTAACCAACCGCTCGGATTCCTCGTACTGATCTGAGTATCAAACGTAGTCAATATCGCAGTTTCTTCGAAGAGATGCCTTTTAGATATGTTCCTTTTAGTGTAGCTATTTTCAAGAGAACTCTTGGAAAATTGATGTAGAGATTTCCAAGAAGGCAACTAACATAATATCCTTTTAAAGATGATCTTCTAACAGGATCAGCTTGCTCAACACCATCATTTGACTGTATTTTGGCGACTATGTTAGGGTCGACTTCCAGTTTTACCGGATACAGCTAAATAATACCAGTATTTTACACGGTTCTTTTATCAGAAGGGAGTGTCAGACTCTTACTCATTCAAATCCACCCGAGTTCCTCCCTTTGTGTTCCAGGACTGCGGTGACTCTTTTGAATAAATTTCGCAACCAGCAGGCACAACCGTATCATATCTGTTGCAGCTATTTTGCGGATCTCTACACCCAGCTACTGGGAAATACGAAATCCCTTCGCAAACACGTTTGCCAGACTTTAAGTCTTCTCACTCCCCGAAACGACTTTCAAAAATCTACGAGTGGTCGCCGGGACCGATGGTATGGATTGCTTTCCGGGATACGGAGGGGTTTCGGTACGAAAATGGCTGCCAACAAAGCGTTTTACAAAAGCAAAAACCATATTTTATAACACCAGTCCCTCACATTTTCTGCCGTTTCGGAATTAACAACTGACGAAGGTTCCTTTCAACACAAGCGAACATTACTAAGCGTTTTTGATAACACGTAGAACCTTTTAAAAACCCCCCAGTACATGGTTGTGATTCCATTACCTTTCATTGTTTCACAAACCGAATTACGAAGGGGTATCAAACAAAATGGTAGCTGAATCGGCAATACTTCATTTTGATAGAGCGAGGTTGGTGTGGGCGGCCATTTTAGAAACCCATTATTGTTTACGCATGGAGGCTAAAAGTTATTTGTTGGTTTTCAGCACATTTGATGAAGATTTTTAGATACATAGACTAGGGCCAAACAAAATTAAAATCATCAGTTATTTTGAATTTATAGATAATCACCGCTAAACCTAAGTATTCTGTGAGCTTCAGCGTCCACAATAATGTCGTCCTTTCAGCCATTTTCATGAAAAATCCGAGAAAATGGTAGTACAAGCACACACACCATAGCTAAAATAGTTAAAGAAAAACTTTTCTTTTTTTTTATTTCACCATCTAATCTAAGGTAATACAGTAAGCGACATTAAAAAAAAATACTTTTTGTTATAAAACCTGACACCGATCGCTTGAGCGGTGAAGCAGAAAAAGCCATCAGCGGTAACCCGCGATGGCGACGGGAAAAATAGGGGTCTATTGAAAATATATTTTCTTTCCTCTTGTTTACTTTTCTCGTAAAATTAACAGGCATTGAGAGGCTGATGATACTTCAAAGAGGTGAGGTCGGGGAAGTGAAAAATATTTTCAATATGCAAAACAGGTATTTTGTTAAATTAAAATCGTATTGTAATGGAACAGTGGTTGTTGACTTTCAGATTATATTTTAGTCTAAGTTGACTTTCGATTTGAAGCTGCGTTTATATGTCATGGAAGTTCGCGTTTTGAAATATGACCCTATCGTGTTTGACCCTAAAGTGATGATGTGGTCAACTATGAAGTATGAGTGTATAAAAGTAGGTAAACATATTCACTCTTAACTCAAAGCCCATAATCTATATTATTTTATATGATTTATTTGGCATTTTTTTTTTGTACTTAGTATGACATTGTGTTCCACAGTACTTTTATACCATTCTGGCTCTGGACGTGAAGACTTATAATTGGCTGCCAAATTATCAATCTGTTGTACATCACCATTATATTTAGCTGTAAGTCTTCCATAGTATTTAAATAAATAAATAAATAAATAAATAAATGATAGGCATATAAAATAATACAGATTATAGGTTGTAGCTTTCAGGAAACACAAGTATTACGGCACAGTTTGCCCTAATTGGGAAATCTTCAATTTCACCACATTTTGGGTGAATAAATTCGCTCACACGTCGCATATTAAATAGTAAGTTAATTAAATAATGATATCGCGCACACAGCCGGTCAAAATGACCCCTGCATGGCTTCATCGGATGACCAATCATTTATCCAATCATATCAACACAAAATGGCCAGTAATAAGGCTTCCTGCAAACGCCGCAGATCTGCGATGATTTCACGTAGGAGTATATTCAGTGACACAGAGCATGTAGCAAACTAGAGACGCCATCACTAATATCATTCGTGATTGAGCAGTTTCTGCTGAACACAAGTTTCGGCTGTCATTATTACCTACTGTTCTGAATTGTCACAGGCCAATTCTTTAAGTAAATTTTAAAGAAGGAACGGAATTGTAAATTTGTCCATTTTTTTTTTTCAAAATCAATCCCTAGGGGTGAAAAAGAGACACTGAGATAAAAGAAGCTTTTATGAAAAACTACATAGGTATTTTAATTTAGAAACGTAGTTTGAATACTTATCTTTGGTACATAAATAATAAAAAAAAAATTATTTCATTTCCAAAAATAATATTCATAACAATGTGCACTGAACACAACTTTCGGCTGTCATAGCCGTAGCTAAGTCAGAATTTTAATAGGCTGTTAATTTTTCTGAGTAAACAACGTCACTCAAAAACACACTTAATTTTAATGGAAAGTTTTGCGCAGTGGCAACCATAGCGTTTCCGAGCTCTATGGTCGGTGGTTACTCCCCACTGCACTCAACACACGCGGAATTCTGTGGCCATTTAAAATCGTATGATTCTTTTTTTTATAAAAATTGATTGAAAACTGTATTGATTCGATACTGCGACATGATTGATTCACATATCCAATACAATATCATGTGTCGATTTGATTGAGAATTGGTGTTACCGCTAATGTATTTTTGAGTGCTTTTATACGATTTATTATTTGTGTCTGATTTTTGATTTATTTAGGTACTTCTACAACATTACAACAGTCATTCTCAATCAAATCAGTCGTTTATTGACTTGCATTCTACTACCAAACATACATGCCTAGGCATCTCTCTCAAATACAGTATTTTGCTCTGACTCTGAGATTAAATAAGCTCTTGAACTGTATAAATATAAAATCTTATATATCAAATTCTCGTGTCACAGTGTTAGTTACCATACTCCACAGAAACGGCTTGATCGATTTTTATGAAATTTTATATGCATATTAAGTAGGTCTGAGAATCGGCTACTATCTATTTTTGATAACCCTAAGGGTTGTCCACCCCTAACATTTTTTATTTTATTCTATATGGCAAAACAACGTTTGCTGGGTCAGCTAGTAAAAATATAGACATTAAATAGATTTACTCAAGTCAAAGTCGAAAAGTTTATCTCAGAAAGCGTACCAAATAGACGTAGTAACTCTTAAAGTCACAGTTAAGGATCCTGACGGGCTAATCTTACAAACTAGTTGCACTTTTTTGGCTCCGACGTCTTAACTATATCGCTGTATCTCTCAAGGCACATTTAGACGAGAGGATTTATTAAGTATGAAAAAAGTGACTATCAAAATGAAGCTGCTTGTTATGGAGGGAAATGGAATTTTTGTTTTTCTTACTTCTTTGTTATTCTCTTCTGATTAATTTTGCTGTGGGATCCAAGGCACTAGAAATTGTTTCTCAACGACTCATCGCAATTTATTTTAGCTTTTAGAACTTGCAGTGGTTGGTATTAAGCCGGTCTTATCGAAATGAAGCAAACTCGTGTTAACAGATTAATCATTAAAAATTTGAAAATGAAAATAATATATCTAGTTTTAATTTCCGCGAATATGTGTGGGTTGCAGGTATACACCTCCCTCCCGCCCGCTATATTATGCACATGCAAGATTACAAGGCAAAAGCAAGGATAATAATTATGCACATGCAGGAAGGCAATGCAAAACCCAACACCAATACCGACACATCTAGTTTTAATTTACGTGTTTCGCCTCGTGGATAGGCGAAACACGTAAATTAAAACTAGATATATTATTTTCATTTTCAAATTTAAAATGAATTTCCGCAAAGTAACGCCTGACTCAATCAATTTTAGATTAATCATTGGCTTGACCGTGTCAAATCACAGTTCCCACAACCTGACCATAAGACTTAGGTACTGTATCACCAAAATTAACCCTCGGAAATACTTTGACTTTGAGATAATCGCCTGACGAGTCTCGCTGCAACTGCTACATTCTCGCGATTCAACGGGCGAAAAACTCTCCTCATCTAACAGATCATTTATATCGTCTTAGCTACGAACATTTTGTGAAAGCTAGCTGCAACCAGCAATCCTAATTTTACGAGAAGCGGTAACATAAAAGTAAGTCGCCTTCTTTCTTCCTTTTAAGCTGATATAAAAATCTAGTTCTTTTAGCATTTGTAAAGGCTACAGATGTAGAAATTATACGTAAAAACTATATGAAAGAATGAAATACTTTAAAAGCAGCTTTTAACGTTTCGTTCGTGTGTGAAGATGAAATATTTTAGAAGTTTACTTTTTGGCTTTAATTTTTTTTTAACTTGCAAACGAGTTTAAATAATACATTATTTAAACTTGTTTGCAAGTTTTTATGTCAATTTTGTTTTCACCTAATAAAACTAAAAGCCTTTGGTAAAGTGATAATATAATTAACCCAATCTCTATTTATTTGGGGTCGGCGTAGAAAGATTTCCTTCATTATTTCAATACACTACGCTTTTTTAGGTGTTCTTCTTACTTCAATTTTAATCTAAAAAAATCTATTACTAAGTGGATCACCAACAAAATCACACTACAATGAAGCCAAACAAATACTTTTTCTCTGCAACCGTGATTTATAACCTAGAAACTCCAACATTGTAACCGCTGTATTGACCAGTACCCGTGTACAATGGCAGTAATACGATAGGTACCTAGGTATTCTAGCTCACGACCGAACGATGCGTTCGTTTGCAATTTCGACTCACAGTCATAAATTGCTGTTACAACTCGGGACGCAAAAAGAGGTGTGTTACTATAGAAGATTTATTCTATGCTATGTCCTAAGTTATCAGCGAAATACTTTAATGAGGGTTTTCAGGAAAATCTACGCAACCAGTAGGCGCCACATAGGCGAGAGGTCCTCTTCCTTGAAAAAGTGAATTTAAGTCAAAAATGACGTTGATGTCAATTTAACAAATGTTAGAAAACATAACCGTTTTGACAGGTGTCTGGACCTGGCGCCTCAGTGCTGCCACCTGATGATCATCATTTCAGAAAACGCTCATTGGATAGTTCTTAATTGACAAAGGGTTGCTTCTTTAGCACCATTCAACCGAAGGCAAAGACAAGTTGACACCGAAACAAATGGTTTAAAATTGACATGCGCTACATCGTGTACACAGTTAACACCAACAATTTTGGCCTTTGATAATCGTAATTTATCTAATAGAATGTAACTTTGTCTAGGCTCTGATAATTTAGAGGAGGGAATACGCTCACAAACGACCTTGTTACATCAGAACTTCAATAAGTCACAAATGGGCACAAAGCCTATTGTTAGGCTCTACAAAGAATTTCGTGAAACCGTATCGAACATCGAATAATTTATCGACAGGTGCTGAATCAAGAGGCTGTACGCAGCGAAAATATTGCCGGAGCGTACCTATACTCAGCCTCAGCATAGCAGCTTCGCATGTAAATGTTTGGTTAAAATGGAAATACATGCACATAGCATGCAGCAAGACCGATTCCGCAGACGTGGGGCTCCTCCCATTTAGGTTAGACGGCAAGGAGAAATTCAACCACCAAGAGGGCTAAACCAGTGTATATTGAAAGCATTATCAAGTGTTTGATCCAGTTACCTAGCTGTATTATGTTTTTTTTTAACTGGCCAAAAAATAACCACGAGTAGTTGATCAAATGAGTTGATCAGATGAATCAGCAAAAACTGCTGTCAACATTTCAAAATTATATTCCTATCCCCCTTTTTTCTCTACCAGCCAATCTCAATAGAAATTAGCTAAGTACGCAGGAAATTTAATACAAAAATATTTGCATAGAGACAGGACCACTCTCTGTTCCATTACCTACCTAATATTTTGACAGCGCATGTGTTTTTTGCCTTTTCGACAAGCGTTATTGCTGATATAATTATGTAATGTCATTTGACTGTTCTCAGGATCAGTCCATTCCATACAGGTATGTCTGTTCTGTCTTCAAATCTCGACTGGATTTCTAGTACGTCCTGCTAACTGAAGCTTCTGCAAGACTATATACGAACGCTTGAACTAATTGGCCCTCTTAGTTAAGGCATTTGTATGCGTGAGCGGCACCCAATTAA
The DNA here is from genome assembly GCA_905332915.2 of Hecatera dysodea. Lineage (NCBI taxonomy): Eukaryota > Metazoa > Arthropoda > Insecta > Lepidoptera > Noctuidae > Hecatera > Hecatera dysodea. The sequence goes on from HG995303.1 coordinate 6,732,382, forward strand.
TGAACGAGTTTATCCGTAAGTCTTCTTTGTCTGATTGTCCATTCTTGATGTGCATACCTAGTAGTTGCATTTCAGCTCCCCTAGCCAAGTTACAACCATTTCGTGTCGAATTCCGTTCTACAATCGGTAACGCCTCGGTGTCAGCAATTGTAGAAAACGATAAGTTGGTAGCCATGTTGATGCGCCTGAGTCGTCAGCTTGTTCTACAATGTCTTTAGAAAAACGACGTATTCTCTAGTCTATGGCGAGCGTTACTACAAACGTCAAACAGGTTAAAATTTAAACTCCGTTTAAATGCTTTAACCATTAAATTTAAACATTTTAACAAAGGATGTAACGTTGAACATTGTAAAAACGATAATAATTCATTCTATCATTTTGAACGACGGACGTGAACTTGGCTTTGAATTTTCTATTCGTTTGTTCTAACCACGTGACTTAACGTTGTGATGATTTTATTCCCATACATTTTATTCGTTTTCGACTAGCGTTGACGATTGCAGATTATCAACTTGGCTAGGGGGCCTGTATGGAAATAGCGGTCACTGACTCGCTAACGTATATTGTTTTTTTTTATCAAAAACTGGAAAATAGAAGACATAAAACCCTCCTAGAACTGACATTAACAAACAACAACAATTTTACTAATGAAGTATTATAGTTTATTGTTCATGTACCTTTGAAGAGATAATGGAAAAGGAGCTGTTCCATTCTCCACGCTAAGATGGAAAAAGTATACATATAACCCATGTGTCACCCATGTGTGTGTGTGTGTGGGTGTTATACTTGTTTCATCTTTTATATTATTATTCGAAGAAATGAACATTTCGACTTTTTGCATTTTACACTTCAGTCCCAAAGTACAGACCAACCCGCATTTTAAAATCAATGACAAAGTACTGACGAGAATTTGCCGCAATTTTGTTAGACGACATTAAATCGTTTGGGACCGGTTACAAATCGTTTTCGGACTTACCTATTTAGCTGGCGACTTAGATGTCGACGGGCGTTTAAAGCATTTGTTTAGTAGTTCTCAGGAACGGAAGTGTATATTTTAAAGGTATTTTAGGGAAGAACCTGAATGTGTTTTTTTAGTTTGTGTCTGGTTGAAGATTTGTGTTGATTGATGGTATTGCTTGTTAGTAAAATTGTAGTTTACAACGGGCAAGAAAATATAACGCAGATTTCCCTGTTTGCCAATTATTTTCAAGTTTAATCTCGTTAACAAAAACAAGTACAGTATGATAACGAATATGGATATTGATTTCTCGAAACGTCAATACCCTTACGCACAGCGTGATCTCAGTAGTTCTAAACTGTCAATAAACAAAACCCAAAACAGACCAAAAGCCAATAAACCCCTTTGATTCACTCCATTGTCTGCTTCCGACAAAGGAACTCGATTAACCTTTCCGATAAGAAAAACGCCATACCCTTGCTCCTTTAGACCCACTCTCCCCTAGCCCATATATGTAGGTAAAGTAGTTTAATTTGACATAAGCTAGGCTTGTAATTGAAATCGGGCGTTTGGGGACAATCGGCTAATTGGACGAACTGACTGCATGGTCCACCGCGGATTAAGGCCCGCTGTGATTAGCTCAAATTGGCATAAATTGAGGTTTGTGGTCTCTTTGTAGGTTTTAGTTAGCGCTGATACTTTGAGGTCAGCTGTTAGTGCGCGTCGTTAGTGGACAAAGGTGTTACTAGTTAGCCATTTTATAGTTGGTCATTCGTGTGGATTGTCATTTTGTGATGAGGCTGGCATAATAATTCTCTGAAAATTAAGCGGAAAATGGATGCTAAAACATACCTATAGGCTGATTATAATAATTATAATCAGCCTATAGGTATGTTTTAGCATCCATTTTCCGCTTAATTTTCAGAGAACGAACTAACATAGATAAGCACTTGCTATGGATATCATACTTATGCACTATATAGATAAGTTCAAAAACATAGAGATAATAAGTTTAATTAATAATGTGATGAATTTCCTACTCTCAGAGATGATTTCTCTGTGTCACTTAGGTTTACTGGATGAAAACTTAAATTGAGTGCAGCTCACCTTTGTGCTTGAATTATTCAACAACTTCACAGAGAATTAGCATTATCATCCTAAGCTGAAATATGGTGTTATTCTTACAAGATAAAAGGCAAGGCAAATAAGGACTAAATTCTAAGTCATTCACTTAGAATTTCACGCAAGTAAGGACGATGGCGGTCGTGTGCAGTAAAATTGATATTAACTACATTTAGCACACATTAAACACCACAAAACAACCAAAATAACATATAAGCACATTAACACACAGTAACAAAGTTTTAGAGTATCTTCTCAACGCCGTGGAGCCACCCAAACGTTCGCTACGTTTGAAACAATCTAATTCCAAGTTGAATGAAGTTAGCGACGCGTGCCCTCATAATTATCAAGTAAGGGCCTGACATGGGCGACCAAGTAAATACTAAAGTTTACTGAGAACTATGTACTGTGGCGTAAACAGAAAACTTTATGGGATTGTCTGAGTTATAGAACGTTTAGTGGCCACAAATCTGATGGTCCGCCTTAACTTATGAAATCTGATATATTAGGCTATCATTATTTAGGTGACATAGTCAAATTGGTTAAAAAATGCTAACGTTAACACTATTTGGTTGGAGATTAGAAATACCCTACATCTTTCTTTACTAACCTGCCAAACTATTCTATCCCATCTAGATAATACCTAAGTGGATTAAGCCAGGAGTACATGACCAATAGAAAGCTACGTTATTGTGGAGTGTCATATTTTATCCCAGTATTACCACGGGAATGGGAACAACGCGGGTGAAACGTCGGGGCGCTGCTAGTTTTACATGAGGCCATGTCAGTTCGTGATACACATTACAAAGGAATGACAAAAACTGCAATAATGTAGTGGCTTTAAAAATACTGTTAAAAACACAAAAATAAACACAATTTAATTTTGATATAAGATCACCCAAAATCGAATACTCATTACAAACCGAGTTCGGTATAAAACGGAACGTCCGAGACATTTAATCAGAACAAAATGTCAGTCACGATGATAGGACCTTCTAATTTGAGCCAATGGTTGGTGGTTCCCACAGAACAAGGAATCACTGCGACGGCAGTGGCTGGATTTGCTATATCTAATATTATCCCTTCTATCTATGTTTCCCATTTTTAGCCCATCAATTCGACTATGTACAAAAAGGGCTTTTATGGCCTTATAAGGAACAACAGGGTCCAGCAACGACAGTTTAATGAACGTGTTCGCGGACTGCTATAGTGCCACCCGATATGTTTGCACACTGCTCTATGAGCAGTGGAGAGATCTTCCTTGCCAAATGTACTACAAGAAACAACATGATAACTGATATTCCCCGCCTCCTTTTCTCGAAAACTTATAAACTACAGGAAAACCTACATATGTATATGACATCATATAAATTTGTTGCTTAAGCCTCAAACTTTTCAAGTAATGGTAGGTTATATAATTTGTTCTCCACCTGTTCTTCTGCTCACACCACAACAATTATTATAAGTCTATGCCTGAGGATTTGTTTATAAGTCTATAAGTCTAGTCTATTATAAGTCTATGCCTGAGGAACTGGCTTTCTGGTGACTATGGTTTCCTTCCTTGTCTGCTTTTATTGGCTGCACCTCCATGTTCTTCACTACATAGTATAAAACAAAGTTGCTTCCCGCTGTCTGTCCCTATGTATGCTTAAACTACGCAACGGATTTTGATGCGGTTTTTTTAATAGATAGAGTGATTGAAGAAGAAGGTTTATATGTATAATACATGCATATTATAGTAGAGGAAACATTAGTATCTACATTGCATCCGTGCGAAGCCGGGACGGGTCGCTAGTTAATAAATAAAAATAATACAATTCGTTCGGAACCTTTTGTGTGAATTCGGTCTTGGCCGGATTTTGTCAAAGTGTTCGTAGCTGTATTATTTTTTCCATATTTATGTGTATATTGATATGGGTAAAACTCTAAAATAAATGTTCATTATTAGTATTTATTTCGAAGAGTGAACGATGGTACTCACTGAAAAGTGACTCGCTTGATTTTTATGAAAAGCTTCGGAAATGCCGCCGAGGCTGCTCTGTGTTCTATGGTGCCACCGAACCCAATCCCTTCAATGTGTGGCACGATCATCTTTTGTTCCACGTCAATTGAGATGGGATTTTAAGATCAGATTATTGATTAACTGGTTCCTTAAAGGCATCTGAATGTCTTTGATTTTGAAGCCGCAATTTGGACTGTTTGGTTTTCCTTTCAGCTTAGTCTTTTGTGGTCTTATAAGGATTCTGTTTTAAGTGAGGTACCTGCTTATATGTAAATTGTGTGTATTACTTCAATATTCATTACTAGGTATTTAAATAGTGATCATGGTTGATTTAGTCAAAATTTTTAGTAATCTGTCACTATTCCACTGTGGACTGGTTTATTTTATAGGAGTATATTGATCACGATATATTTTGGGACGATTTTAGTTTTGTTGACAATTGAGCTTGTCTCACAGTTTTCACCGAGGACTAATTATGACTGAAAGATTTTTGGAAGATTGTTCAAATGAAATTTATTTTATAAGTAGGTTGTAAATAACACTGTTACAAGTCAATCTTTTTTGATCGTTTTAAATTAGATGAGCCTGGTGTTTCCTAGCTGACTACCCTGATAAAGAAACACCGAAACAAAATCAGAAGTCAAATAAGATAATGACGGAACTGTTTACTTGGCTGATTGAAAAAATAAAATACCTGCGTTCAAAATAGCTTTTCACAAGTAAGTAGGTAAGCTATGGATAAATTATGAGGGAACTTTCATCAAATCATTAATTAACCTGTGAAACGTTGCATTTTACCTTAATTTCATTGTTGCTAAATATAATTATGACCGCGGTTTGGCTTGTCATGTTAAAACGTTAAGGTCAAATTTTATATATAATTAATTTATTAAAATAAATAATGTACCTGGGTGAAACCATTAAAACTTAGGTGTACTTATAGTGCAGTGGCAAGGTCTAGCGTAGGTACCGTGCGAGAGGTCGTGGGTTGCGTTCCTGTTGCAGTAATGACTTAGACCCACTTTTAGCACAAGTATGCTTGGCTTAGTTGGAGGGTTAAAAGTATACAAGTAAAGTAAAAAGCACATAACATTATGGTGGATATAAAAATGTACAAAATTGGAAATTCAGTATTTTGTGCTGCCATAGAAACACTCCATACGACTACATATGTACATTTATGGTATGTCTTTAGTCATTTCATTACAAGTTAAAAAGAAAACACTTAAGCAAAACCTTTTTCCAACATAAACACATTATAATTAAGTAGAGACGCTATAAAGCAACCCTACCTCTTTGGTTAAAAGTATTAAACCACAGTAGACTTATACGACACCTAACTGGTATAAATGTGAGCTAATAATACTAGGTATTCTTAAAACCTAAACGATACTACACTATCGTGAAATCAATCCATAAATTAATTCTAGCCGTTATGCCCACTGCACTATTAATTAAATCTTTAGTCAGAAGTAACAATCCAACAGAAATCCAATAAGTTAATTAAAATGTGTTCACAGTTAGAATCCAGAGCGTATTGTGCCAACTAGTCGACGGACGCAAAGGTCAATCCAGGCTTGATTGTGAATGTAGCCTTAATAAATTAAATTTCTATCTAAATGGCCTTATTTCCATTCCTTAGCTCGTGTGGAAAGGTCAATTGGCTTACAAGCCATAATTCCAAATTAAAAGCATCAGCCAGCAGATTAGAAACGATTGACTTACCACGGCTTAATGTTTATCAGTAGGTATCTCTGACCACACGTGGAAACCATTTCAATATACCTCGCGTACCAAATGCCTTTGAAACGTGTTCAACAAAAAAGAAAAACAAAACTTTAAAAATCGAACATCAGTTTTCCATAAACCGCATTTGACCACATCCCTATATTACCCGGAAGTGTTCCTCAGTGCACGTAATATCCGTCTGCCATCCATAACCTCATAGATCAATGTAGCAGTGTTTGTTTCTGGGCCATTCTTTTTTTTTGTAGGAACAATTTACAAGCACTTAAAAAGTACTGCGTTACCTAAAAAAAACGATGTTGTAACCACATATGTACATCTGTCCGTAAAAAAATTAATTAATTGGCTGGCATTAATTAAATTAATGAATTAACGAATAAAATTAATTAGATCTTTGAGAAAGTAAAGGCTTTACCGCTTAAAAAGGTAAATGAATAACAATATTTATGTATGTGTTTTTAATTTTCTTCTATTTCATTATATGTTTTACTTTTTGGTGTACAATTTACGAGTAAGAGTACAATAAATAAATAAATTGTTACTTTTTCGCAAGGACAGGTTTTTCCTTTCGAAAGTAGAATGGCACGTGTTCTAGCCGATGATAAACGAATCACTTCGGCTTTTTCCGTTTCTCAGTGACAGCTGTCACGCTATTGACGGCCATCCATCACTCCGATTATTATGTGCAGCGATTGGAGGAATGAGAGATTTTTTTGTAGAAGAAATGAATTGGAGATATGTATGTACATGTAATCTAAGTAATAAATTGATAAACGTTAAAATTCTGCGGGATTTAGGTCAGATTTTCTACTCCAGTTACCAAATTGGTTGTGATTGGTCGATTGGTCATAAAATCTTTGAAATCTTTTGAGTATATCATTCAGTCTTAGCCAGTGTTATTCAGTACTGGGTTATAGAAGCAAAACAGTAGCCCCATGTAAAATACTGGTACCTTTTTTTATTTTTTTCTTCTTTTTTTTCTGGATGGGAAATCATCAAATGACTTCTCCTGCTCTGGGCGGAGCGGAAGGGAGTGTCAGACTCTTACTGACTAAAACCCACCCGTGATCCTTCTTGTGCCCTTTGCGTTTCAGGGCTGCGGTGACTCTTTCGAACAAATTCCGCAACAAAATACTGGTACCTAAGGTAAGTATAATCGTTCTTTTTATTATTATTTATTATGGGTTTGCTCTTGAGTCTATTTTAGGTCAAAGGTGACAGAGACAAAGTCGACGATAGAGTGAGCTTACCCAGAGGAAGCTCTAACTTCGAAGAGATTAGGGTTGAATGCGATCGGAAACAGACGCAGACAAAGAGTTCCGATTCTTTGCTGAGCGCATTTTAAAAGGCGTTTGGACAGGCTAGTGCGAATTATTGGAATAGCAACTGTCTGTATGTCGGACATATAGACGCGATACAAGTTACCATCGCCGGAAGGGATAAAAGAGGCCGGTGGAATAAAGTCGTGGAGTTCATAAGGACATTCTTGCCGTCGTAAGTAATAAGGACGTACATAATTACACAAAACGAAGTAACCGATTTTCGAACTTAAAACATTATCTTAGTGTCGGAAATTGGATAATTCGTTGTGTATAATTACGTCCTTTTTACTTATGGCGGCAGATTCACCAAAGTACAATCTGTAGAAGATCGCCACCTAGCGGTGATTACCCAAGCTATGAAGCTTGGCATCCTCCGGTTTTCCATTTGGTGACAGATATGTATGTGATAAAAAAGCTGTGGCCAGTCAACGTATAAGTCGTTAGTTTCTTGCTTCGTTTGGTTTTGCTTGATGCACAATGCTAGATAGCTAATGGGTATCGGATGTATAAACTATTTTGGAATGTAAAAGAATTACACTTCAATCGGTTACAGATTAAGAATTTGAATTCGGAGAGTCTGTTCCACTTTGATGTTCACACAGAAAAATATGAAAATCAAAGTGCAATTAAATGAAGTTGATTAATGATCCATAATTATGATATTTTCTAGATTATTATTTTCCTTCATGATGGAAGGAAACCTAAAATACCAACAGCTACTAAAAAATAAAAGAATCCTTTTACACAAGCCCTACATATGTATGTTTAATAATATATTCATTTGTTTCACACATAAAAACAATAAATAATCCTGAATTGCAAAAAATGTTCAGCTGAATGTGAGTAATGACTAGTCAATAGTAGGTAATTGCGATCGTATTGAACGAACCCGATGTAAAATAAAACGAACTAATTCAGCAATGGGGAAAGAATCAGCACAGCAATTTGCTAAGTTCTAATTGAATTACCGTTCAGTATTGAAATACGGGTTTTTGTGAAATAAAATACCAGTTAGGTTGATGTTTATTACGTCTAAATAAGTAAGTGTGGCAGTGTTTTAGAATTAAATAACGTATTTCTTAGCCGCCGACTTCCAAAAAAGGAGGAGGTTCTCAAGTGGACTGTATTTTTTTTGTGTTTGTTAAAATCGGTATTAAAACGTTAGTAAAACGTTATGAACTTTTTACTGGGTGTTTAAAGTTCATAACGTTTTACTGGGTGTCGATGGTTACCAATTTTGATGGAATTTGAGTGAGATCTGACGACCATCATTTGAGTTATCCCTAATAATTGTTAGACAACATTCACGCTGGTTTGGAAGAGCATCTTAGTAGTTCAAGGTGGTCCTTGTCTAGTTTGGTAAAGATCTGATGAACAACGCATAAAGGAAACAGAACTCTTCAATTAATGATAGCAAATCTTCCGGGATTTCTGAAATCGCATGTCTGTTTATTGTTTAGGTACACCAGTTTATAACGCGTATGCTGTGATGGGTACGTTTAGCTGTGAGGTGTCACCACTAAAAACTTTTTTTTGTTGTTTTAGGGTTTCTTACGTCCGCATGAAAAATGAAATCCTTATAGGATCACACGTGTGTTTGTCTGTCCGCCTGTCCAGCCAATAGGCTTTGATAGTAGGTACTGTACTGATTCAGTTCAAATTATATTTATGAACTTCTATAACTACTTTTGCGGAATAAAATATAAAATATATTTAAAAAAAAAAACAAAATGTACCGTATGGCATATTCAATTAAAGGGTTTTTGTGACTATTGACTGAATAGTCTTTTCAATATTTTTAAAATAAATAATATTTAAGTTTTGGATTATTTATTTAGGTTGATTGGTTAGAATATTTAGTTCAAGTTTTTCACGGTATTGATATAGCCCACCGGATTAGTAAGCTGAAGTGGCAGTGGGCTGGCCATATTAGTCGTAGAACCGACAACCGTTGGGGTAAACGAGTTTTAGAGTGGAGACCGCGTCTCGGCAAACGTAGTATAGGACGTCCTCAGGCACGGTGGACTGTGGAGTGACGATTTGCGCAGGATGGCTGGCAGAAACTGGATGCGAGAAGCCGAAAATAGATCTAAGTGGCGTGCAATTGGAGAGGCCTATGTCCAGCAGTGGACTGCAACAGGCTGTTGATTGATATTGACTTCACGGTATGAATGTAAATTAGGCTCTAGCCTATATTCCCAAAGCCTTGTTCTCCGGCTTCACTCCATCTCGAATGATCAAACTGATAATAAAGTTTTTTATTTATTGGCATTAATCGAGACTTTTTCGTTGCCATGTGGCGATTGAGTTGAGATGACCTTGAAATTGAGTTGGAATATAGGCCTAAAGAACATAGCAATACGAAATCGGATAAATCATATTCGCTTATACATTTATGTTCAATGTATGTGAGTAAATAAATAATTGGTGAGTAGGTACTATGTCCCTTACTAGCAAACTTATTAATTTTACCTCTGCTAGTAAGTATTACTTTGTTGTACCTATTAGTTAGTATAGTAGTTTTTGGGGGCATTGTCCTCATACATATTATTATATTCATTTCAAAATATACAATATTTGAAAAGAGTAACTATTGACTTTTTTGGCCGATCGTGTCCGTTAGAATCTTTAACTTTTTGCGAATGACAACTAGAGTCACTATAATGTTTTATTTTCAAACTTTTCTGACTTTCAAAGATACCTTTTAATGGTCTAGTGAAAATGAATGACTTTGTACACACATAATACATAAAAAAGAAAATTTTATACAGAAAAGCAGTACAAAGGCCGCTAAGGAACACACCAACTGCAGAGTTAGTGTGTTGGACAGGTTATTGGTACTCTCGATCGCTATATAGCCTACTAGCAGCACCCCGCGGTTTTACCCGCGTAGTTCCCATTCCCGTGGGAATTTAGGGATAAAATATAGCCTATGTTACTCAAGGTGAATGTAGCTTTCTAATGGTGAAAGAATTTTTGAAATCGGTCCAGTAGTTTTTGAGTTGATTCGTTACATACAAAAATATAAAAATACAAATCTTTCCTCTTTGTAATATTGGTAAAGATAAGTAACGAGTCCTGAACACATTCGACTACGACTTATGTACAAGAAACTACGAGTTTGAAGTTGCCTATGTCTCATTATTTCTCTTTGTTTGTACCTACCTAATTCTGTAAGTATATATATTTTGTTTTCCTCTAGATTCAATAACAGTCATTAATAGAAATGCTAGATTAAATAGCGATCGATTTTCTTAGAATATGCCAATAATAATAGATTCTAAGAAAATGAGTCGGAGATCATTTATTGCAATAAATTGTATATAATATACCTATTATCTTGTCTTCCAGATGAATAAATCAGTATCTCAATAAATTGAGGCGTAATAAAGGTAATAAAACTAACATTATTATCATATTATGTTCGTGGCTAAAACTCGATTATAACAGAGTTTTAATAAAGAACATAAATGCTCGCCAGTTAACTCATAATAACAATATTATGTTTTGCATATTTCAAATTACTAACTGACTCGCATACTACGAACATTGCCAAAGTTTTTTACGATTCTCACAACGTCCGCGAAACGTAGAGCTGTGCTCTATACACGTCTAGTATCATCAAGACTATTACAGCGCATTCTTTTCTTTTCATACCTGTAAAAAACTCACGAATATAAATAGATAAAGTTTACGATCTCGTTATGGCTACAAACAAGCAATCTTCTCATTTTACGCTCTTTACGATCGGACTGAACGTTAACGTGAATATAACAAGGTGTCAGAACCTTGACATGAATATCGCTCTTGTTTCCACAAAACTTCCACAATATTAATCGTTCGGAGCTAATCCGTATAAATCTCACGGTCCGATATATTAATGAAATTCCTTCCACGCTATTTCTGTTGTACGCTGAACCAGCGCACGAGCCACAGAAAAAATCATAAGATCAGCTGCGAGTCACAATGACCAAAATACTGAGACCGACTCAAGGTTGAGCGTTCGTATAAAATGGCCGTAAGCTCGTCGAATGATTGAGATAAGTCGCCGTGGAGTTAGCGGACTAGTACTCACTGTGCGGCGACGCGGCAGGGCCTGCTGAGTCACTAGCACTGTCACACTTCACTGTCAGGTCACCGGTATGGAGCAGAGGAGAGTTACTGGCGTGTAAAATTAGCGCGGCTGGGCAGGGAGCGGCATGCGTCCTCGCGGCGGCAGCGGCGGGCGGCGACTGGGGCGTCTGGCCGGCGCCCGCCCAGCCGCCGCCCGCCCCGCGCCTTATCACTCGAATAAAATTTATTTAATGGATAACCGGCCCGACGATGGGATGCCCATTGAAATTTTCCCGTTTTACGACGATTATTAATGACTTAAATGGTGTTTGGCATATTGTTGCCGGCTCGCTGCACAATTACGATTATCGTTAGCGTTTCATTGAGACTATTAGGGATATTATTGATGATAAAATTGTGAATTTGTTAGGCTTTTCCTGTTGAACTGTAAGTAGGTCACAGACTCCGGATAACCCGTCGGTTTCGAAATGAAACGTGATTGCGGCGATATATCTTACTAAGTATTGCCTCTTGACGTGTGAATGTTGTTTAATAAATAATAAGCTTCACGTTTCTATGAAGCTTTTTCTACAATGTTCGGGTCGGCTATTGGCAGATGCGACTGAATATCTAAAGGAACTGACCTTCTGACCTGTATGACCTAATTGCTGGGAACTGCTTATCAGACTTAAGTTTCAGATTCTGTTTGCTGGAAGAATGAAAATAATTGTATTGTTAACGTGACTGCTGAACGTTCTGGAAAATCCTCAGCTCGGATCAAGTGGTATCTTTTACACTAAGTATTCCTCACTCTCAGTGGAGCTCAAAGTCTAGAAAGCTAGCATCTGGAACATAGACAAGTTTAGATTTTTATATTTCACTTTCTAAATAAGAAGCAGTCATGAAGTTACGCTGTCTTAATTTTATTATTTGCACATCCGAAGCTGCGAAAATTTAAGCAAGTATTCCAAGAGCTCCTCACAGAGATGCTTAACATTCTCCAAGAGCCCGGAGAACATTTCTTTGAAGTCAGTCCACAGCATCCTTAGAACAGATCTCGTTTTATCGGAACCACTCATACGGAACGGGCTTCAGAAGACTTTGATTGCTATTCATTACTTACGGAGGCGTTACCTTGATTATAAATTAATGGTAAATTCCTTTTATCTTTAGTGAGAAGTAAGTATGCTTCGGGTCACTTATGCTGTGCCAGGTATATTTTGGTTTAGTAACTGACAACGGGGTTTTTAAACGTCAGATAATACGGATTTTTGATGTATTAAGAAGAACTTTTTGAACCTTAGAGAGCAGTGGTGGCCGAGAGGTAACGGCCCCGACTTACGAATTGTAGGTCGCGGGTTCAAACCCAGCCAGGCGCTATACTTTGTTTGATTCATTTCATCATTAATTCTCTCAAAACGGTGAAAGAAAACATCGTGAGGAAACCGGCATGTCCTAGAACCAAAAAATCGAAGCCATGTGACATTCACCAACCCGCACTGGGTCCGCGTGGTGTATTACGACCCATTCCCTCTCCTAGAGAGGAGGCCTGTGTCTCAGCAGTGGGAACATTAAAAGGCTGATTATGCTAAGAAGAACCTTTGACCTGGTGAAGGGAGATGCACAAGGTCATTCGATGTGGCACTACAGCTCAGTGGATGTGTTTCGGCTGAGACGATTATGACGGTTGATGGTTGTGTAACCATATTGGTATAAAATAAAGTATTATTCTATCTTGGATGCTTTACTTCTGAATTGACAAGAAGAGGCACAGAACCAGGATTGGTGGGATGAATGAAGCGAGGTGTTTACCCAGCAATAGGGCAGTTCTATCTTTCTATGAACTATTTATTAATATAAAAAGAGTGTGTGTGAGAGCGTTATTTTGCACATTTGTGCATCTACATCTATTTCGGTAGTTATTATTTATTTATTTTATTGAGGTCAACCAACAATTGTTTACAGCAGTACATAATTAGATTTAAAATAGAATTCAATTGCGGGTGCAACAATTAATTATAGGTTAACACCGCTAGCACAAAAACAGTGATAAAACTATTAATAATTAAATGACAACAAACTCATTAAAAAATAAAAAAGCTAAGTGAGTGAAATGTAAAATTAAATTAAATTACTTAAATTATAATTGATGAGAAATACTCATAAATTATGTGTTTTATAAATATAGAACATAGATTAAATCTTAGATTATAAATCAGACTAAATAAATTAAATTACAATTTTTGAAACTAAATTAAAACAACATAAAAAAAAACAATAATCAAAATATATAGTATTATAGGCCTACATAGTCCCAATGCATAGTATAGCCTCCCTTCCTTGCTGTTTCTGATGGGACTCTGTGGCACCATCTACAATTGCGCCTAACCCTTAGCCGTGACGCGTGGTTTGGGACTTAGTGTATAGTTATTTAAGCCTATAGCTCCTCGGGCATACGAGGTAAATATTAACAGCCCACTTTAATTAAAGTTTAAATATGAGATAAACTTTTTTTTTTGTTAAAACCCTTCAGTAATATTAACCGTAAACTTCACGTGACCAGAGGGCTGGCCTTTTTTTTGTCAACGAATCAGCATTGCCATTCAACGTGGCAATGTGGACAGTATTCTGAACACTTTTCCCGTTGAGAGCGATGTGGACGAATTTATCGATGCCCTATGAGTTCTTCCCCTTTCGCCACTTTTTACTTCGCTTGCACATTTTTATATATATATTCTATATTATAGCTTTATTGTTTAGGTCAAATATCCATACCAACACGCTGTCTAGACACGTAGATAAACTCAGTTTTATACTTAAAGCCCCAAGGGAGCCAGCGCTAATCAATGCATTACAAGGAGCACTACCCATAATGTAATTCTGGTTAAAAAGTGCCGGCGGGTAACCGACGTAACGGTATCGTTTTATACGGTTATAATATTGAATATGCGCCGCTATACATATCTCTCTCTCTTATTCATTTAAAATATACCGAAGTTTGAAAGATTGGTATACTTACACTGCTTATGCAGCAACTGTTTCGCGTTGGGTTCCGTTGATATGGGCCCTCATGTTCCGTTACATTCTGAGTACTGCGCAGTATTAGGTGCGAAGCTTTTGGTACACAGAAATAGTGCTTCCCAGCTTCAGTAGATGATGTTTTATGCCTCTTTGCAAATAAATAAAATTTAAGTATATGTATGTACTATCAATTAACAGCATTTTAGATACTACATGCATGTTTTTACAAGGTCTGCCAGGGTTGCAGAATTCGTTCGAAAGAATAACCGCGGCCCCGGAACGCAAAGGGCATTTGGAGGAACACTCATGGGTTTAGTCAGCAAGAGTCTGACATTCCCTTCAGGTTCGTCCAGAGCGGAAGAAGTCATTTGATTTCCTATCCTTAAAAAAGTGCTTACGAGGTATAGCAACACCATTTATTTTAGGCGCGTCCGGCTTTCTATCCGTTTGTTCCAGCTAATCTCCGAAACAACTGTACCAATTTTGAAGGGACTTTCGCTGTCGTGATAATATCTGATGGTATAGGAAGTAACGTAGGCTACTTTTTGTCAAACATACTTAGAAAAAATATGTAATTTAAAACTTGTGCGGTTTTCGAGTTTGATGCCTACAAGGCATCAAACTCGAAAACCGCACAAGTTTAGTTAAAGACTAATATATAATTCTATATGGCTAAGTATTCCCTTCCTAGTTTTAAGTGACAGTCGAATTAACATAATCCAGACACAAGCAACAAAATTGTACCTTAGAACATAAGTCTCCCAAGTACTCTTAGAATCATGACCATCCCACAGAGTAATATTAGAAAAGGAGATGTAAAATGAGCGAGCATAAAGCTGGTTCACCGTGGTGTGGGCGTTTCAAAGGAGAATGTATTGTAGTATTAATAGCACTGGGGACGCGATAATGGCGTGATTTCTGTGATATTAACCTGCTGCTGAAGTGTTAAAAGTTGGTGCTTTTAAAGTATTATTGAGACTTATTTATAGTAAAAATGGGCACTCCAGTGTACTTTTAGCTTTAGGGTTGCGGAATTTGTTCGAAAGAGTTAGGTACCGTGGCCCTAAACCGCATAGGGCATTAGGAGTAACACGGGTGCGTTTCAGTCAGTAAGAGAACAAGATAATGATGCAGCTGAAGTATGTATGTTAAGAAGTTAATATAGATGGCTAAGAAACATAAAAACTCAAACTTATCTTGGTAATGAACAGATCAAACTAATCTTGTCTTGCAATAGCACCAAAAATGTCATAACAAATAGGCACACTATGAAAAGTATACTCAAATATTTCTGTCGCAATAACGCATCATATGCGTAGGTACTATAAAGCTATGGTCACATGAAAAGCAGGTAAAGCGAAGAGTATATAGTATGTAGGGTACCTTGTTGTACATAAAATAAATCGACGCTGACCTGAAAAATATCTTTCAAACAATATTGTTGCTGAGTGATCCGAAGTGTTGCAATAGCCTTCTTGGCACATACCAAAAATAAACGGGGGAAGAAGATAGAACGATGTGTTGTTTTCAAATATGTCACAAAAACATTATGCCATAGCAACTGCCGATTCATAAACAGCCAAACGCCTTCCAATAGCATGATGTTTTGTTGGTGCACATGAGAAGGAATAAAGGCATGCAACTCGGGATCAGTACACTTCACATCCGCGATCTTTGCGACCAAAGCCTTACACTGGAGGTTCCGTAAAGACGAAGGGCCATAAATGTGAAATGATATTCGTGTAATTCAACGCAAGTGCAAACATTTGTAGACATCACGATGAAATATCGTTAGAGTGCGTCAGAGCCCAGAATGGTTTTATTCGAAGAGAGGTTACATGACGTAAGAGGTAATGGCTGTGGGCGAAATTAGGTTGTATTGTTGGTTTAAATCATTTTTGTTTAGTAAATTAGGCGACGATGGAACTCTGAGTGGTGTCTTTCAGGGACTATGCCAGGCCTCCGTCACTCCATGTACTTGCGCGCTATAATTACCTACCGCTCGACCGAGCGGTCTCGGGCCGCTTGCGGACCAAACTCAGTGCGATTTTCGCAAGCGAAGCGCACGCAAGTTGTTCAATTTTAATTGTTCCATTCGTTAATACGGGTACCTACGATGCCGTCTGGTGCCTTATGTGCAGTAGATGGGAGCAAATCAAGTAAAAGAAGAGATAAATACCTAAAATTTTCCATTTATTTGTCAAAAGTGATAAACTATTACTATTTTTGTTGTTTCAAAATTATTTTTAATAGGTATACTAAGCATTTAGCTTGCCTTTCAGACACAGATTTAGATATTTTTGTTACATAGAAACGTCATAATTACATTAAACACTATTTTAACAACGTTAAAACAGCTATTTTTATTAGAATAAAAAGGTTAATTTCCCATGATATCGTCAATAAATTCTTTAGCCTGCCCCGTGTTATAGTTAACTAGCTGCTGCCCGCGACTTCGCCCCGTGGAATCCCCGATTTTAAAACATTATTTATCGCTGCTCCGCTCCTATTGGCTTAAGCGTGATGATATATAGCCTAAAGCCTTCCTCGATAAATGGTCTATTCAACCCAAAAATATTTTTTCAATTCGAACCAGTAGTTCCTGAGATTAGCGCGTTCAAACAAACAAACAAACTCTTCAGCTTTATAATATTAGTATAGATAATAAATTGATAAATGTTATAGGTAACTACTTAATGTGCCAGTACTGAACCAGAATCTAAGGAAATATCGACACCTCTATAATTATGTTTTAGATGTATTGCACAGTCAGCACCAATTTATTAAAAAAATATTTTATAAACGATACAATTTTAAACTATAGTCAGAACTTATTCACAGTTCTCAATAAAATAGACACAAATAGTTATGTTAATTTAATTGTATCGAAGAGGCAGCCCTGCGATTGTTGTGGGATTGCGCGGCGCGAAGCAATCACAACTGTACGCTTGAGCATTTAGGCACGTTTTAGCATGCAGTGGTTGCTGACGCGACGGAGTAGGCTATTATAGCAGTAGGTATTGGAAATTTTCTACTGAGTGAAGTATCTGTTACGTAGTAACTATTTAGTAATCTGTGACTATGCTGGAGTTACTTTTCAAAGATGATTTCCGAACGGTATTTGTGTCTTAAATATTGGTTTATGGTGATTGAAGAGATTTCCATATGAATATCTATTCTGTTGTTGTCACTTGGACATCTAACATTGTAAATTGAAGTCTCTTAAAAGCTAGCAAGAAGGATCATTACAGTTTCGGTTATACATAATAGGTTACTTAACGAAATGGTAAGCTAAAAGTTAGTCTATACGTGTATTTTTCTTCTTAAAATTTTTTTTTCGTACAAAGGTTGATCCCATTTTTTTTCCTGGATGGGAAATCATCAAATGACTTCTCCCGCTCTGGGTGAAGCGGAAGGGAGTGTCAGACTCTTACTGACTAAAACCCACCCGTGATCCTTCTTGTGCCCTTTATGTTCCAGGGCCGCGGTGACTCTTTCGAACAAATTCCAAAACCCTAGCAGGCACTGACCCTTTGAGGCCCCGTCTACGTTGCTGACAACTCTTTGAGGCGCGCGTGGAACACGACGCGCCGTCGACCTGGGCCTGGTTGCTATCCGGCGACAAGCCACCCTTACCTAAAGGTTGACCCCTTAAAGTTGAAATTTATAAAAATATGTATTTGTTACAGGAGGCTTACGTTATAAAATAAATCTAAATTTCAACAAACTTCCTAGGTATAGACTTAGTTTGTAAATCTATCTAGCTGCATATTAAGCATAAATAAACCTAATAATCTTTAAATTACAGAATTACACTCAAAAAGTTAACAAATTCTCTGTATTATTCAAATTCTCCTTAGCTTTGAATCAGTTAGTGAAAAATGAGAGAGTAAAAAATGTAGATTTCGCTATTCCGATATCCGTGAGGTTTGAACAAACAGCATTGGCTGCCGCTGATGGAGGACATTATTCATACTGCCTGGCTAAAGTGGTAACTATTCCAGTAGAATGTTTGAACTACGACTACGAACCGTCACAAAAGTTTCAAATGCACTTTTCGATTTAATCTTGAGAATTAATGTAGTTTTAAAACTGGCCACTATAAATACCTACTGATACAATTTTAAAAAGTTGATAGAATAGGGATGTTGCCTGAGTAAAAATATATGATTATGTTTAGTCCGTCAGTTAGATTATAGAAAAATATTTGACACGTATTTTTTTCTTTATCAAATCTATAAAAACTGACGAAGATAAAAAGCATCAAAGATCAGGAGCGGGAGCATGTGACGTCACTGCCCGGTAAAAATTGTAGCGAGTAGTGACGTCACACGAGTTTTCAACGCACTGTATCGTCTTCATTTTTTGTTTATGAGAAAAAACAAAAATACGTCTCCAATATTTTTTGGAAATCTATCCGACGGACTAATCAGAATTTTTTAGTTACCTACCCTATTGGATAAATAATAATAATAATAATAATAATAATAATAACGTTTATTGGACAAAATCAGAACTTAGCCTACAACAGTTTCAGTTTTAATAATATAACATATAAGAGGCTAGAACCTAAATGAACTCCTGATTTCCAAACTAGGTAAAAACCTGTATCTCGGAAATCAGTGCTCTTCCATTGAATATAACACAACTCTTACATATATAAGGAGTAACTAATATAAATCAGTAGTAAATATAATTTAAAAATAAAGAAATTAGACCACAATAATTAAGTTATGCGAAAAACAAAAGAAAATATATATATATATAAACACATCAAAAGTATCTAGGGATCAACATATATTTTTGCAATAACTTTCCTCCTGATTGATATTAATTAAAATTTTCTTTAAGGATTCATCAAATAAAGTGTTTTCGTTTGTCACAGTAACGATAAACCAAGTCACCTTTGCATTAATAAAGAAATTTGCCATTTTCCTAATAAAGGGATTTTTGACATTTGAACCACTAACATTAAAGTTCGAAAAAAAGACTGAAATAACAGTTTTCTTTAAAATTTTATTGGGTAACTTAAACAATTAATAATCCGTGTTTCTACCGCGAACACTAACAACACAAGAACATCGGTTTGGCATACTCAAAATGAGTTCATCCAAATCACGCTGTGGAATGGCCGCCCATGTTCGTTGCAACAACAAAAAAAGGTCTTCTTGCGACTGGATACCCTCCATATTCGGCAGAGCTCTTCTCTGTAGCATATCCCATGCATGCTCAATCGGGTTCAAGTCTGGCGACTGAGCAGGCCAGGGCAGGACATTGATGTTAGCTGCGGCGAGAGTCTGTCTTACAACTCTTGCGGTGTGCGGTCGTGCATTATCATGCATTAACTGAAATAAGGGACCGATTTGCACTTGTAGAGGAACGATGACGTCTGATACAATCGTCTCAGCATAAATTTGAGCGTTGAGGTTGCCTCTGATCCAAATCAACTCAGTTCTTCCGCCGATCCAAATACCCGCCCATACTATGATGGTTCCACCACTATAAGGATGGACTTCCTGGCAGGATTTTAATCGCTGTTGGCGTCCAGGGGTTCTCCAGTGTCGTATACGTCTTGTATCCGGTCTCATACCAAAACGAGACTCATCAGAAAAGCACACGAAACGCCATTGTTCTTCTGCCCAATTTCTGTGTTCAAGAGCCCATTGATATCGAATCCTACGATTGTGCATTGCTATAGGTGGTACCCGTAGCGGTCTTCGGGAATGAAGGTTCACTTCATGCAAGCGGTTTCTGACTGTTTGGTCGCTAATTAAGTTCCCTGAAGAGTGATGAAGCCTCACGGCTAACATCATGGCGGTTATTGTTGGAGCTCTTCGAGTTAAGATTTGAATGTATCGGTCTTGTCTCCGTGTGGTGCAGCGATACCGTCCTCCATGGCGCTCAGCCAAGGTAAGCGAAGAGCTCTGCCGAATATGGAGGGTATCCAGTCGCAAGAAGACCTTTTTTTGTTGTTGCAACGAACATGGGCGGCCATTCCACAGCGTGATTTGGATGAACTCATTTTGAGTATGCCAAACCGATGTTCTTGTGTTGTTAGTGTTCGCGGTAGAAACACGGATTATTAATTGTTTAAGTTACCCAATAAAATTTTAAAGAAAACTGTTATTTCAGTCTTTTTTTCGAACTTTAATGTTAGTGGTTCAAATGTCAAAAATCCCTTTATTAGGAAAATGGCAAATTTCTTTATTAATGCAAAGGTGACTTGGTTTATCGTTACTGTGACAAACGAAAACACTTTATTTGATGAATCCTTAAAGAAAATTTTAATTAATATCAATCAGGAGAAAAGTTATTGCAAAAATATATGTTGATCCCTAGATACTTTTGATGTGTTTATATATATTATTTTACTGCTTGACAATTTTGAGAAATATGATGTGTTGAGTTGATTACGATGTAGTAGTGTTGTGAAGTGTACCTAGTGTAGTGTATATTGTGTAACTTAACCAATTAGTTATTTCTGGACAAGTAGTAACTTTTCGGTATTAGCATAGTCCAAGCCAATGAGCCAATTTGTAACAGTTGTTTTACATTTGTGTTTGGTAAGGGGATACATGTTGACGATTAGATTAATCTTATTGTAAAGATGGGCACCAAGAAAAGGGAAGAATCTCTGAGCAAATTTAGTGCGGCACGCTCTAGACACACCAACTGTATATTTTCTGCGCTTCTGTAGAAATTCTAATGGGTTATATTTTAAGGAACTATGCATTCTGAGGACTGTTTGTAGTATAAAAAGCTGTCTGACCGTCAATACCTCACAGATTTGATAAAGGTTGGTTGTGGGATGAAAGAATGGTAAGAACAGACTAACTTTAAGAAGTGTTCTTTGAGCACGCTCGAGTTTAATTAAGACTGTCTTACACGCACCACCCCAACTTGTTATACAATAAACCAACAGTGACTGGCATAGAGCAGAATAAACCGTCTTTAAAACCTTCGGGGTAGCAGTGTGTCTGAGATTTTTAAATATGTATATTAATTTACGAACTCTAGAAGATACAAGGTCTACGTGAGGAGAAAAACTAAGTCTCTCGTCGATCACTACTCCAAGGTACTTTATTAATTTAGTTTGCTCAAGCGAAGGACAGTTGCAACTTATAGTTTTATAGCATATCCGAGAGTGTGCGATTATTTTATGCAAATTTAGAGACAGATAGGGTGTATAACGGAGCGAGAACATTACAAACTTAGTTTTTTCGACATTTAACGTTAAAAAATTACATCTAAGCCAGTCATTAACAACATCAAAGCCGCATTGAGCACGTTGAAAAGTTTTAGTCCACGACGTGTCCCTAAAAACAAGGGTAGTGTCATCCGCGAAGGTTATAATTTTCCCATTTTGGAGTTCAAGTTCACAGAGGTCATTGATATAGATCAGAAATAAGGTTGGTCCAAGGACACTACCTTGCGGCACTCCGTAAGTTACGGGAAGCTTATCACTTACCCAGTCGGCCACCTTAACACACTGAAAACGATTACTGAGGTAATCCTTGAATAATTTATGTGGTAGACCTCTGATCCCCATGCTCTCAATTTTATCCAACAGTCTAGGGACAGAGACCGTGTCAAATGCCTTCGCTAAATCGAGAAATATAGCTAGAACTGTATTTTTTTTATCAATATTATCTGCTACATAATCAATAACTTCATGAACTGCATCACTAGTAGCTTTGTTCGATCTGAAACCAAATTGATTATTAGATAGAAGCTTGTTTTTTTCTAAGTAATTAATTAATCTCTTATTAATAATTTTCTCGAGTATTTTAGACACAGTAGGCAATATTGAGATGGGTCTATAATTATTGACACAGTCCCTGTCACCAGACTTGAATATAGGTATTATTTGTGCAGTTTTAAAAGCTTGTGGGAACGATCCAGATGAAAGCGCTAAATTACAAATATAGGTCAATGGGGAAACCAATAGGGATCGATAACGTGAAAGGAAATTTGAAGTTATATTATCGCTTCCAGCAGTGGAGCTAGGTTTTAGATTAAGAATGATGTTATTAATCTCACTTTCGTCAGTTGGGAGTAAAGCAAAAGAGGTATTGCAGGTAGAATGAATGGATGATAAAGGGTCAGACCTTGGTCCTTGGGATAATTGATTTTCTGCCAGTGACTTTCCTACATTTGCAAAGAATTCATTTATGTTATTAACTGAGAGTTGGGGATTGTTAGGACATATTAATTCAGAAGCAATCTCATTCTGCCGTTTAGCATTAGTTACAGTTTTAACAACGTCCCATATTTTTTTAGAATTGTTACCCGCCTTAGCAAATTCATTCTTTTCATATTCTCGTCTTACCCTGTGCAGCAATTCATTACAAAAATTCCTGTACCTTGTGTATGTTAATTTAAGAGTTGCATTATCAGGAGACTTTTTTGATTTAAGATGAAGGGTATCTTTATTCTTTACGCATCTCAAGAGTCCTGGAGTGATCCATGGCTTTAGTATACGTTTGCGTCTTGATATGGTAATTGATTTTGTACACGATTCAATAGCAGCATTAAGA
Source organism: Hecatera dysodea (assembly GCA_905332915.2). Taxonomy (NCBI): domain Eukaryota; kingdom Metazoa; phylum Arthropoda; class Insecta; order Lepidoptera; family Noctuidae; genus Hecatera; species Hecatera dysodea. The sequence continues at coordinate 6,755,143 of HG995303.1, forward strand.
GAGCCCGTGAAATTTCCAACAGCTTCATTAACGTCAGTAATTGAATAGAGGGGTATAAAATCTATTTTGGGTATAGCTGAGTCAAGGGCAGTATAGTCTACTCGCTTGATAGATTTGTGGAACTGTTTAGCTGGGATAGATACATTGACGGAAATAATTAATGTATCTGTTAAACATAGATCTTGCTTAGATTAAATATGGACTGATAACTATGGACATCTGATGGCCATTCCCTTGCGAGGGTCAATCAAATAATCAGGTAATAAAAAAAATAAAGCACTACGGTTGGAAGCTTCTAGAACACTTCTTATACTATAAAAAAAAAACAAATCACAATACTCACTGTGTACTTGTCGCCTAGCAACGGAAGCATTTTGCTTATTTGAAATGTTAAATATTTTACCATACTTACAACGTAAGTACATGACGTGCAAGGTTAACTCTTTAAAAAACGAGTGATAAGGAAGGTGTTGCCTTCCTCCCCCTCTTTTTATGACCCCCTAAACATCGTCACAGGCGTTATCGGAAGCACACGATGCTTACGATGCTTAAGCGCATGAAATATTAAAGGCTGATAGGACTGGCTCATTGCCTTATCGAGAGTTTGAAAAGAGTTCGATGCATTTGTCACTTTTTGACCGACAGTCCCATTAAGAAGGTACGTAATGATTTTTTGATTTGGAGATGTTTTCTTGGTTAAGGAAAACGTGTTTGACGGTTTTCTAGGTATATTTTGGAATCAACAAAAAGCCAAATACGAAAAGAAAGAGCTAAGCCCTCCTTTATCTTTAATTCCCCCGGGCAACTGTATTGGCTGGTACCTATGTGTAAATGTCTGAAGAGCCATATTAGGGCACACGCTAAGATGTAATTTTATATGCTTGCCTCTGACTACTTGTATTTGAGTTATCCCTAATAATGTGTGGCTTAGTCTACATTGATGATGTTCTCATTCCCTCTTGTCGATGTAAAATGCAAAGTAAGAAAGCATAGGTACCAATGGTGAAAGAAATTTTGGAATCGGTCGAGTAGTTTTTGAGTTTAACAATACAATTTTTTTAAAGAGAAAAATATTGTAGACTAGTAATTCCCGCGGCTTTTACTGCGTATACCGCATTTTCCGTAACAACAGTCAGCGATACAAAAGCTTTCTCTCTCACATACTCGTAGAATGTTCAACATCGAATCACCACTTACAAACACGTACATACCTAAGTAAAAAAACTACTTTTTTATTACATTGGAATCTACAACCTAACGAAGTCATATAGGAATTTACCAGAACTAATCCAAGGATGCTTGTTATACATTAAGAAAAAGTAATGTTATGTTATGTTATGCTGCACACAGCGAAATCGATCCCCTGAAACGGCAAATACTGGATCCGCGCCTTAATATACGCACCTAAAAATAAAAGATCAAAAGGGTTTTACAGCTTTGCTTTTTTTCAAAAACACAGTAAATCGAACTTTCGCTGACACAAGAGCTTATTATACAAAGCAAATTTAATATTAAGAGGCATTCCGTCGAAGCCCAGACGTCCAACAGCCCTAACACCAGACATGAAGTTCGGGGGGTAATTGTGGGTCATTCGGACCCTTCCAGCATTCCTGGAGGGTATTCAACTTTACCCTATCTCATGCAAACGAGCAAAACATAATAATGTAATTGTTGGCGTGCCCATAAAATGAGGTCATTTCATTAAAGGTTTCACGATTTTTTTTGCTTACTTCATCGCCTTAGAACGTGAATGACAATGTATCATGCTGAACATGGGTTTTATAATGATTGGCAATGTAATCTAAACCTTATACCTACCTTGTGCAGTTTAACTGTGTTTACATAACGTCACCTGCTTTGCAATTCTTACATCCCTTTGTTTCTTTTTCATTAGGTATTCATGACGTCATGTTTGTTTATTTGTATTTTTGGAATATATTGATCTAATACCGAAACTATTTTCACAGTTCCTGTAGGATAGGCCATAGGAGCGGAACCGGTGGAAAAAGCTAGGCAAAAATATTAAACATCTAATTACTAGAGGTACCTAGTGATAAGATAGACAAAATACGTCTGAAGGAATTCCATCAACCAATCCACGATCACAGTTTGTTGTGATTTACAGATAAGACGACTTTTTCTGATACCCATATTTTTATTGACTCATTTATATCGTATTTTTACGACGCTCACAGGCAATACTTGGCCTTGGACTACATTCAAAAAGGTATCCAACATTCTATGAAATATTATTAAATAGGGCAGTGAATGAGGTACATAGGACAGTGAATGAGAAAGTAAAACACTTGAGCATATAATAATATTATTGACATACCTCCGAGACATGTTTTTATATTAGCACTAGCTGCTGCCCGCGACTTCGTCCCCGTGGAATCCCCGATTTTAAAACATTCTTTATCGCTGCTCCGCTCCTATTGACTTAAGCGTGATGTTATATAGCCTAAAGCCTTCCTCGATAAATGGTCTATTCAACCCAAAAATAATTTTTCAATTCGAACCAGTAGTTCCTGAGATTAGCGCGTTCAAACAAACAAACTCTTCAGCTTTATAATATTAGTATAGATTTAATCACATTATTGCATAATTAATCTTAAAATTACATTTTCTTATCTGCAAAGTAATTCGATACGCCTAGCGCAGTGGTTGAGCGATTGGCTGCCGCGCTGTGTATCTCGGATCCGATTCCTGCACGGAACTAATATTTGCATGGCTTTGCAGATAGTTGTTCCGGGCCGTGATTGTTTGTCTATGTGAGTTCGTATGTTTTTAAAGGAACCCACGATCCAGGAGAAATTACAAGTGCGGGACAAAGTTTTTTTTTTTTTAAATAATTCCATTATTCAGCAGTAGGCAGATCAATTGGTCCAGATTTTAAACATCACATTTATTTGAATTATAAGAATAGATAACAATAAAAAATCTTAAAATCCTTGTTGTCTATAAATAATTTACTGAGAATTGATGAAATTATTCCAACCTGCGATCTGAGTGTCAATACTACTCATTGTTAAATCCTCAATTTCCATAATTTTTTTACAAATTGCGGCTGACATGCGAATGTGAATTAGCCCTCTGTTAAGATTCCTTTCAAAAACCACAAAGAAAAACCTTCCCTTCATATTCAAAACCGCTAAATCTTACCGAAGGCTGTATATTTTGATGCCGTCACTGCCGCATGTCGCCTCATTGTCGGCCTTGTGACCCTCTGCTCCCCTTTGTGATGAATGGCTCTTTGCCTTATGACCCCACTCTCCTCTCCTTGACAAAAACTAGGGAAAAAACTGATAAGGTTGTAAAAAAGGCCCTCAAATGCTGTTTTATCGTTTTGGAAGGTAAAAATCTAAGAGTTAATTAGGTTGCGTTTTGGTGTTGCGAAGGATGTTTTTGATATTTTATTTTTTCGACTATCGTTTTATTTTTTAATAATGTAACTAATGTTAACTATGTACTTACATTAAATTCAGTTGTATTTTAACAAAACCTTTTGCGAACCCGTGTATAAAGATTACGACACCTAAAAAACGAATAATAGAAGTGAATTGATTTTTCATATTTTTTTAGTACGAGCAAAATTGTAAAAAACTATGTCAAATGAATACGAAAATTAGTAATTTCAAGCGGTTACTTATTTACAGCCTTTGGTAAAATGTGCATCTAAGCAAAACTAGACAAGATTTTTCAAACAAATAAAGTACCTAGGTACCTAAGTCACTTAAGACTAATAATGCATAAATGGCACAACACTGAGCGTCTACGAGAAAATACTATGATCTACAGAAAATAACAAATACGTGTTTTTCGACGAATACGACGTTACTTGATTTTTTTGAAGAACTGCGCATATTTAATTAACTTTAATTTCGGAACTCGGTGTTTTTGGTTGTTTTTTCGTTTTTTTTTTTGACACCGACTTTCATAAATAAATGTATTTTATACTCTCTTAATGTCCATTTAATTTTTTTATTTTTTTAGTCTATTGTATTTATTTGTAAAAAAATATTTTCACTTTTTTAGTGGTGACACTGACACCCCACAAATAAATTGACATTATTCCTGCAACGCAACCACGAAAACAGCGCAACCACTCGGGATGTGCTGTTTTCTGTTAAGGAGTTACTTTGTGTGCCTTCGTAGATCTAGTCCAGACCAGTCCATAGTTAAATATCAACTTTCCTTAGGGATTGACATCAAAATACTTACAAAAAAACATTTGCCAAAAAAATACAACCGTCTTCCAAATCTAATTTCGGAAGTCGGTGTTCAAAAAACGAAGAAATAACCAAAAACATCGATTTTCGAAATTAAACTTATTTTTTTAAATTTGTTTTGTTTACAAGTCGTTTTTTTTTTTCTTTTTGTAAAAAGGCTTTTTTTATTCTGAAGTCGTTTAAAAAACAAACATTTTTCCCGATCTTAAGTTTAAATCCGGACTGTCTGCTACCTAATGTCAAGATGGAACTTTTAAGCGTAATACCGCTACGGTATAAGTGGGTATCCAGTTATGGAATTCCCATGAGTTAAATCAAAGGCAAAGCTACAATTTTCGGGTCTATAGTCGTGATGTGGGTATATTTTAGGCGCTTCAAATTCAATCCTAAACTTAATTCAAAAGTGGGTCACCATAATACAGTTATGAAATACATTAAATCAAATCTAATGAAGCGTGTTATGAATCCAGTCCGTTTTGTGGTAGACCTGGCAATTAACATGTGATAGATGCCTAATAAAGCAGAACGATCCATTAATCTGCTCTCTTATCAGCTTTGTTTGTTCGTTATATTTTTTCCCCGTTATTTTTTTTATCTTTGTTCGTTTATTTGTGCATCTGTATGAGTGGAATAAACTATTTTTCTTTCTTTTTAACGAGTTAACGACACGCGAGTGCGTCGCGTGGTTTTTAAGACATGACCACAACCACCAAGATTTCTTCGTTAGGTTTGTGTTATTTTGGTTGCGGAATTGGTTCGAAAGAAACACGGCCCTGGAACGCAAAGGGCATTAAGACGAACTCGGGTGGGTTTTAGTCAGTAAGAGTCTGACACTCTCTGACATAGAGCAGTAGAAGTTATTTGATGATTTCCCATCTATAAAAAAGGGTCTGTTTTATTTTAAGGCCCAATTGCACAAACCAGAGGCAGCAATTGGAATTCTGACTTGACTCAAGTGTTAACCTGGGTCCATTGTGTATGAAATACCTTTTCCTCAAAAAGATAACTTTGTTTTTTTTTGCAAGCAGCTCTTATTTTACTAAAGAGATATAAAATATAATCTTTATGGAAATAATTCTTTAAATGATGGTGAAAACCGCTTCAAAATTTGTACCGTAGTTTAGAAGATACATAGCACTCTTTCAGGCTTTTCGTGCCCGTCTACTGTCGATGTCGTCGTATCGATATCATTCGACGACATTATGTTTTAATAAGTCATAAATTCTGTAAGTTTTAACCAGTTGGCATTTCTGTTATACCCATTTCGTAGAACATTATTGAATTATATTAGTAGACTATCTTTATACCTACATAATATATCACTACATAGTATAAAAGAAAGTCACTTCCCGCTATCTGTCTGTCCCTATGTATGCTTTAGTCTTTAAAACTACGCAACTGATTTTTGATACGGTTTTTTTATACATATAGTGATTCAAGCGGAAGGTTTTTATGTATAATACAAGGATAATATAGTAGAGATCGAAACCCTGATAATTTAAAGGTTTCTAATGTAATGTCGTAAATAAACACATTTTTTCAGCATTTCACCCATGCGAAACCGGGGCGGGTCGCTAGTAAAATATAAAACGCTCCGTTACTGAATGACTGACAGACACACACAGACACACTCAGCCAGAACCACAGATCGTAGAAAGCTGAAATTTGGCATGTAGGTTCCTTGGGGAGTGTAGGCGAGCAATAGGAGAAGAATTTCTCGAAATTCCTACCTACGGGAACGGCAAAAGAAAAAAGAAAGTCGTGGGCAAAACTTAGTCTATAAGCACAGTAGCAATTCCCTAAAGATTGTTGGGATCAAGAATTGAGTCGGGATTCACAAAAATCTCATAATTTAAGGCCGGGATTGCACTGGTGACATAAATAATGCTAAGCCCACACCCTATCTCATATCATGAGCTTATTACAATTTTATGTTCTTTGGGAATACTGCTGATAACCCTAGGTTATTGTTTGATGGAATTTCGAAATTATAGAACTGTTTTTGTAAGAAACTTTACTTTTCAAATGTTGTAGAATCAAACATTTACGAACAACTATGATTTTGAAATTCTGGTCAAAACCTACCCAAAGAAAGACATAACTTAATACCAGGATTCTCACGCTAGTTTATACATCAACAGTTACATCAGAAGGTCAGAAGTGGGGCAAGTGATAGTTTGAACGACAGCCCGTTTATGTGAGTGAGTGCGGTCTATGAGGAGTTGTGACTTTGTGAGGTTGTGTATTGGATGGTGGACTGAGAAGAAGTCATGTGTAGGTCGTGTATTAGAGAAATGACAACTTAAGGAGATTTTCTGTTTCATCATAACTCTGCATCTGTAACCAGACATATATTACTGTAGAGTTGTGAAATAATACGAATATGTGATGGTCCCACATCAGGGTAAAAGCTTTTCCTTTTAAAAATGACGTAATTATCAAGAAATCACTGGCACAAATGCATTCTCATTCCTAGAAACTGTAATTGGAATTCAATTACCAAACAAACTTAAAGCAAACTCAAACGCTCGTCTTCAAAGTGTCTTTTCTCTTGCTCGTTTATTAAAGGCTCCCACAGACAGATGCGATGCTACAATGCGTTGCTACGACTATTTTTATTGAAATAAAATCGGCATGGGTATACAGTGTGAAATTTTAATGGTTGTTTTCCCGAAGCGAAATGAGTTTGTATCGGTAATACAATCGATTTATATATATAAAAAATATTAGACTCCATAAATGGCAGATTAAGAATTGTGATAAACAAAACTCGAAAGCGACTTGAACCAACAGTAGTGCATCGCGCGATATGTAGGTACGTGGCGGTACGTGCGTCTCATGTAGGTATCTACCTACTTTATGTCTAGTGCACTACTATTGATTCTCGCTCTTTCGAGTTTATGAACACTTTTTTAATGATTTGAAAAAAAAAAACATTTATTTTTTTAGTTTAATTTTGTGTTTCGATAGTACTACTGATGGGTAATCGTCCTGCCGCGGGAAAACAACCATTAAGATTTCACACTGTATATTGTATTTACTACTAGCTGTCCGCAAAACTTCGTTTGTGTCACATTTTTCATGACTGCTCCGCTCCTATTGGTCTTAGCGTGATGGTATATAGCTTATAGCCTTCCTCGATAAATGGGCTATCTAACACTGAAAGATTTTTTCAAATCGGACCAGTAGTTCTTGAGATTAGCGCGTTCAAACAAGCAAACTCTTCAGCTTTATAATATAAGTATAGACTAAGCGCTGTTTCTCCGTACAGCCAAAATATAGTACCTATTATCTGCCACGATCTGTGCTTCTTGCCATCTACATGCTTAAAATCCGTCAGCTAAGGCACCTTCTAAGCTCGGTTACTCTAAAGTAGATCTCGTATATCGTATACTATTTAGAGAGAACGAACTCAAGAGCTGGTTCATCAAGAATTAAAAAAAAACTGTTGTAAACTGCATATGAAAAATGGTCGCCGCATGATTGCATCGCACCAGTCTGTGGGAGCCTTAACTCGTTCCAATGACTTATAATTCACACACACTCGGCAAAGAGCGAAGTTTCACGAATCGCCCGTTTATCTTCCACGTTTTACTACTCGAATTGATTCCCTCATTCAAAGACATTTGTAGAAACACTTGAATGTCTTTATTGATTAAATTGATATCTCATTGAATCCTCCTAATATGCTTCTGTTCTTGGAAAATTGCCGGTAAATCATACATACGAGATTGAAGGTATTGTGTGCAACTACTTATATTGTATTTATTCTTTATTAGTATAGATTTTGGTTATTTTGTTGACAGTGTGCGAAAAGCGATAATTAATTAATCACTGGTTTATGGAGCTATCTTTCAAGATTCAACACACAGCAAATTATAAGGAGTAACTCCTTGCTGATGATGACAACCAAGGCAAAGATGGCCAGCCGACTACCTAGTCTCCTCCTAACTGGCTCTAGTGTGCTGTTTTGTAGAAAATATAAACTTGTAGAAAAGGGAGATACAACAGAATTATGTAGCAATATAGACTAGTAGTTAAATTAGATTAGAACTTTTTGTTTATCACGATGATAAATGGTCTTCTTTTATTTAATACTAGCAGCGCCCCGCGGTTTCACCCACGTTGTTCCCGTTCCCGTGGCAATGCAGGGTTAATTTTAGCCCATGTTACTCAGGGTGAAAGTAGCTTTTTAATGGTGAAAGAATTTTTAAAATCGGCACTGGTGTTTTTGAGTTTATTCATACTAACATCGCCCCGCGGTTTCACCTGCGTAGTTCCCGTTCCCGTGGGAATATAGGTATATAATATATCCTATGTTCACCGGAGATAGTGTAGCTTTCCAACAGTGAAAGAATTTTTCAAATAAGTTTGTTAATTTGTCAAGTCAGTTTTATTTTAACAAGTAGCAGTAAAGGATTCAAAACACCAAACAAGATTGATGCGTTAACCCTCAACCGCCGGAGAGTTTATAATAATGTTCAAACTATCATAACAACCCGTAAAAGCACCGCCGAGGGGATAACCCTTTTCCTCGGTCACCTTTTACTATTCCCACGGGACGATGGGAAAAGGATGTGTATATTCCACACATCCTTTGTGTTGTGTTTTTTTATATCATATCAACAGATTACAAACTTTTGTGTAGCATACATAGCATGTATAGTGTAGCAAGCCTAGTGTAGCATAAATAGAGCAACATGCTTATTGTAGAATGCATAGTGTAGGACGCATAGTGTAGCATGCTTATTGTAGAATGCATAGTGTAGGACGCGTAGTGTAGCATGCTTATTGTAGCATGCGTAGTGTAGCATGCATAATATAGCATGCTTATTGTAGGATGCATAGTGTAGGACGCATAGTGTAGCATGCTTATTGTAGAATGCATAGTGTAGGACGCATAGTGTAGCATGCTTATTGTAGCATGCGTAGTGTAGCATGCATAATGTAGCATGCTTATTGTAGGATGCATAGTGTAGGACGCATAGTGTAGCATGCTTATTGTAGGATGCATAGTGTAGGACGCATAGTGTAGCATGCTTATTGTAGAATGCATAGTGTAGGACGCATAGTGTAGCATGCTTATTGTAGCATGCGTAGTGTAGCATGCATAATGTAGCATGCTTATTGTAGGATGCATAGTGTAGGACGCATAGTGTAGCATGCTTATTGTAGCATGCGTAGTATAGCATGCATAATATAGCATGCTTAATGTAGCATGCTTATTGTAGGATACATAGTGTAGGACGCATAGTGTAGCATGCTTATTGTAGTATGCGTAGTGTAGCATGCATAATATAGCATGCTTATTGTAGGATGCATAGTGTAGGACGCATAGTGTAGCATGCTTATTGTAGGATGCATAGTGTAGGACGCATAGTGTAGCATGCTTATTGTAGAATGCATAGTGTAGGACGCATAGTGTAGCATGCTTATTGTAGCATGCGTAGTGTAGCATGCATAATGTAGCATGCTTATTGTAGGATGCATAGTGTAGGACGCATAGTGTAGCATGCTTATTGTAGCATGCCTAGTATAGCATGCATAATATAGCATGATTAATGTAGCATGCTTATTGTAGGATGCATAGTGTAGCATGCATAATATAGCATGCTTAATGTAGCATGCTTATTGTAGGATGCATAGTGTAGCATGCATGTAAGTGTAACGTGCATAGTGGCATCTTGTTTTTATTCCAATTACGAAAAGGTTTTCACCAGTAAACTAAGTTAATTTTATCCGAAATGATTTTGGGAACTGTATCACATTCTGCGCAATACATTAAAAAGTTATCATAGTTATGTCTATTAGGGTCATCATTAGTTGATAAAATTAGCCCAAACATTTAAAAGCAAACTTTAAAACATAAATTTTAAAGTTTGCTTTTAAATGTTTCGAAGCGAAATTTTGGTTTTGGATTTACAGTCACATACTTTTTTGTTGTTTTCTTTTTTATTTATAGAGATAAACTGTCCGTAATGATGACGCTCAGAGAGGTTCATTTGGTCCTTATGGTCCTTTAATTTAAGATGATTATTTCTTGAAATTAATGAGCCGCCATGATGTACGGCATTTTACTGGACGAACCACCAACCTGGTGATTACTATATTTATTATTTGTTGATTTTAAAAGTTTATTTGAATTCTTTTTGCAATTTTGTGCATTGGCGCTAGAGATAATATCTGTTATCCTACTTTCTAATTTAAATTATTATCCATAAAATATTAATATTTGCTACCAAGATGTTGGTAGAATTATTTAAAACTAGCTTCTGCCAGCGACTTCGTCCGCGTGGAATAGTTACTTTACCCCCGATTTTGAAATTCTCAACCCGATCGGTTTAAAATTGACAAAGTATCATACAAACGTTCATCCCCTATTTTATCCCCTTGGGGGTAGAATTAATCAAAATCCTTTCTTAGCGGATGCCTACGTCATAACATCTACCTGCATGCCAAATTTCAGCCCGATCCGACGATAAACGTAAGATTACTGCTAAGCTATCGGGAGTTACACGTGTTATTGTGAGTCAACCATAAAAGATAGACATATGCTGTAGTGGGATATTTTTTAGATAATTTTATGTAAAACATTTCCGTCATACATGATTTCTATGTAACTTTAACCATTAAGGCTACACACGCGATGGAAGCTTAAAAAATGGAGTAACTTCTCCCGTTTTCCCAACATTTTCCTTCACTGCTCTGCTCCTGATTGTAGCGTGATGATAAGTATACTATAACCTGCCCAGGAGTATGAAGAATAATTGTACCAAGTTTCGTTAAAATCGGTCGAGTAGTTTTTGTTTCTATAAAGAACATACAGACAGACAGACAGACAGACAGACAGACAGACAGACAGACAAAAATTTTACTGATTGCATTTTTGGCACCAGTATCGATCACTAATCACCCCCTGATAGTTATTTTGAAAATATATTCCTTGTACAGAATTGACCTCTCTACAGATTTATTATAAGTATAGAAGATATTATAGATGACATGGCATTGCTCAATATGAGCAAATTGTTTAGCCAAGTTTTTGTCTGTAATATTAAAATAATATGATAGCGACATAGCTATCCGTCTTCTACAAAAGTTTGTCAGATAGTATCTGTCTACAAGATATCTATCTTTTGACAGAAATTTCAAAATTATAACCAACATAATTGTTTACATCATCATTTATTTCACTTAATTGACATCAACATAATTGTTGATGTCAATTAAGTGAAATAAATGATTAGTATTAAATGTCACATTGTGCAATTTCATATTAAAATTAAATTGAAAAAAAAATGGTTTTTAAAGCTCAATAAATTATCCTAGTCAGCCTGAATCTTCACCCCACTTGACATTCAGATCAGTAAATCCATCACGATTAAAGCACAAAATGCACAATTCAACTTATGGTTTTAAATGCAAAGACCAGCCGTCGCCTCCGAAGGCACACGACAGCCGAACATGATTGAACTGAAATAGTATTCAGGGCAGTTAATGTTTCTTAATAATCATACTACAGTAATAGGCTTTTTTATGGTATATCACCAAATGTCCTCCCCTACTCTGAACGGAGTAGGAGTTGTCAGACTCTTACTAAAACACACCCGTCTTGTGTAAGAATTGTACTTATAAATTATGATCTAGAGCAGTGGTGGCCAAGAGAGCAGTGGTGGCCAAGTGGTAACGTTCCCGATTACGAATTGTGGGTCGCGGGTCCAAACCCAGCCAGGCGCATTACTTTGTGTAATTAATTTCATCACCACTGCTCTCAAAACGATGACGGAAAACATCGTGAGGAAACCGGCATGTCCTAGACCCAAAAATTCGAAGACATGTGACATTCACCAACCCGCACTGGGCCCGCGTGGTGGATTACGGCCCATTCCCTCTCCTGGAGAGGAGGCCTGTGTCCCAGCAGTGGGAAAGTTAAAAGGCTGATTATGTTATGTTTATAACATAATCAGCCTTTTAACTTTCCCACATATATATTACGGAAAGCATAATGTCTATTTTGTCATTTTATTGATTAATACTATGGAAAAATACACTGAACAAACAATATTTGTTAATAAGTAGAATTATTTATTAACAAATATTGTTTGTTCAGTGTATTTTGCCACTGGATACTGGATAACTTTGTTAAATAAAAAATGTGATTAGAAAATTCATTGAATTTTGCTTTTGTGAAATATATTTTGCTTTGCCTTCCTGCATGTGCTTAAAATCAATCATGTGGTAACAATAATATATGAAATCAAAAATACAAGGACCAAATATTATATTAACATAGCGTACTTCCCTAAACCAGTGACTCTCTGAGATTTACTTCTGAGTATTAATATAACATTAAAATTCTATCAAGTTATAGACTGCTCACGGTAACACACGGAGCTCAAACATCGGTAACTAGTTAAATATAGATGTATCATAGGTACACCTTCACCTAACCCTTATGATAATCTAAAGAGGGCTTACAAATATTAACCATACATTAATTTCGACCACCCACCCACACGCAACCATCTCACTTGTAGATAATATTATTTAGATCTTTAACACCTCAACACCATCACATTCTTTGAAGTTCGCAAACAACAAAACGTCAACAACCCCAAAACTTCAACTCTCCAAATAAAGAAAAACAAATTTTCATTTGTCCCCATTTTCGCGAAAGGTTTAGTTGTTCCAAGTGGTCCATTTTCGCGACTCCAACGCAATAACTGTCTATGTCCATCATTGTCACGTCCGCTTCGAACTTTACAAAGGGAAGGAGGCCAGGAAGTTTAAACAAACCCTCCGGTCTTTCGGTACATTATTTTCTTTAACCTATATATTTTAGTTTTTTTTAGCTTCTTATTTGTTTCTGCTCTGTTCGTATTGGCCTATATCTGCGGGCGTACCATGACGTCTTAAAACGTGAGTCTTCCGAGCGAGAAAAAGGGATGGAGCTATATAGGGTGTAATACTCTATCCCTCTTTCTGGCTCGGAAGACTCGCGTTTTAACACCTCATGGTACGCCCGCTGTTCTTTATTCTGACAATGAGACGTGGAAATCATAACGTTTCATACGTTTTCTGATTAATTTCATTACGGGATCGGTCACAGAACGTACGGGATAGTGAAATCGTTTCACCGAGGTACCTCAACCGTAATTGCTTAAGCGCTAAGCGCTTTTGTATTGTTCGTCACTATTGATTCTGGCCTTCAAGAGTTGCAATGGTTGGAAAATCTGTGGTGTGCTTTTGAAATCCAATGTTCTGCTATGTGAAATAAGATAAGAATTAACACTTCGTTTTTTTATTACAAAGGGTAGAGTAGCCTGGGGATTGGCAAAGGAAAAGAGAGACCTATACCCAGAGAGATCATAAAACACATACATATCTGCAATGAAAAATACCTACCAACCGACCCGTATCAGACGAGATATTTACAATATTTGACATACCGATTATCTTGAATTACGGCGCAGAGTTATCATATCGTTAGGCAAATGCAGTGTACTTAATGGTATTTATTTATAATGGTGTCCTTGTTTGTAACAATGCATGTATTATGGACCTGTCAGAACTATTTAATTATGCATGTTTACAGTACAATGATAACAAAATAACCGTGTGCGTGCGTGGGCCCCAATCAAAATCAAAATCAAAAGTCATTTATTCAAACGAGGCTTATAGACAGCACTTTTTGAACGTGAAATTTTACATAAAGACAGTCCCCCAAAACGCCCACCCGTCACCACTTCCTAGTGTTTTAGCTGGGAAGAAGAAGTGGCGCAACAAACTCCCCAGCAACACATCTGTCTATTGCGTTTTAAGAACTTGAATTTATACAATAGTATGCAAAGTCATTAATACATGACAAAGGTAGAAAAAAAAATATCCAACATGGAAATCATAAATCAATTCACTATAAAACATTATAAAGAGTAGATTGACTCAATAAAGTAAAAAACATAGTCATCAAAAATAAAAAACAATATTATATGAACTCATATAACCCGAACAATAAGGACACTACCCTTGTCTTACCGAAAATAGGAACTAGTATTACACAAAGTTTTCCTAAAAAAATTGATGTTGGCATACTCGAAGAAGAACTTCCAGCAACGGTGAGCGAAGGCCCATAAGTTGGTCGAATTGACAATGATCAAGAAAAATAATGAGTCGAATTGAGAAGTAACCTTTGAGATGACAATTAAAATAAACGAGCAACACCAAATGCAGATACAAGTATTAAAACTAGAGCAATAAGTGCAAAGATAAAAGGAGTAGCACAAAGTCATACTATTTATAACCCAGCGAGAGTCGGACACGAAAAATGTCGCAGGAGCCATTACAAAGTGTCCCTCCAGAGAAATGGGGCGAACTTCAGAGTGCATTCAAGAGGGACTGGCCGCGAGGAGTGTCAGGGTTCTCGGTACTAGCCATGCAGAAACAGTGGGTGGATAGAGGTATAGACTGTGATTTTAAAGTGTATTGCCCTTTTGGTGATGTGAATAGTGGAATGGTGGCTGTGAATGATAAGGTTAGTCAAAGTGTTTATGAATATAGATTTTCTTTTTCATATTGTTTATCTTGGCTTCCAGTCTTTACAAAATACTATAAAGATATAATAAGACTTTATTTCAAATTTTCAACTAACAACGCTTTTATATTTGAACTGCCATCTAGTGAGATTATTACGAACGAATCTCTAAAAAAACTTTCTAAACAGCACATAGATGGAGCTAGTATACAAGTGGATAAGTTGAAATACATACATGCAGTATAAAATTGTAATGAGTATCGCATTGATATTGTATTCCCAAGTCGTTCAATAGGAGAGGCAAAATTTGCTAGTCTAAATATATTATGTCACCGGTAAATTGCAAACGCCGTAAGATTGTAAAATATCCCGTGAACAGTTTTTTCGTAGTAAGACACGGATTTACTGGCAAACATTGAATTTGGATTAATTCTATACCAAACGTATTTTTCATAATCTATCGAGAAAATTATAATCTAAAATCTTGATTTTAGATTATAATTCTGTCTTCAGTCTTGAATTCCCGGTTATACTTACGGCGCTTGCGGATGCTTTTCTATTAACGTCAACTAGATTAATTGAGAAGTACGGAAGAAGAAAACCACGTTACCCTAAAAAAAATGGGTTAGCTGAAAGAGAAACTCATGCCATGTTTCCCACCAGCTGGGTTGTAGATATGGAAGTCGGCTAAACTGTCATCATCATCTGCGTAGCCTTTACCCAACTGAATTGGGGTTTCCAGTCATACCAGATTCAGCTGACGTATTTAACGTGGAGCGGCTGCCTACCAGACCTCACAACCCATTAACCGGGTTACACGGTACTTCTTGGCAAGACTGGAGTCAGATTTACTGGCTA
Source organism: Hecatera dysodea (assembly GCA_905332915.2). Lineage (NCBI taxonomy): Eukaryota > Metazoa > Arthropoda > Insecta > Lepidoptera > Noctuidae > Hecatera > Hecatera dysodea. The sequence goes on from HG995303.1 coordinate 6,770,761, forward strand.
AACTGTTGCTCCATGAAAAATCTGCATCCAGTTGGATTGAAAGCCAATTCTGAGATAGTTGGAATAGGGTAAGGTAGATTGAATGGCAAAAAATTTATGATTATCATTATTTTTTTGCATGAAAATAAATAAATACTTTAAAAAAAATTTTTGAAAGATTGAAATATAATTCGAATAGTAAAACGATGATCCTTTTATCCATCCTGTGTGGGATTTTTTTATTTCGATATGCATTTTTTGTATAGATTGGAAAAAGAGCGCAATGCAGTGTCAGACTCTTACTGACTTAAACCCGCCCGTGTTCCTCCTAACGCCCTTTGCGTTCCAGGGTCGCGGTGGTTCTTTAGAACAAATTGTGCAACCCTGGCAGGCGCTGACCCTAGCGGGCCCCGTCTGCTATGCTGACAACTCTTTGAGGTGGTAATGAACCTAGCAAGGTATGGTTCATAAATATATGTTCTATTTTTTATTTTTTTGTTCCAGAATGCTTTTTACGAAGTGATAATTCAGTGTCCGAGTGACGACGTGGAAAATCTCGGAAAAGCTTTGAAGAAAACAAAAGTCATTGATTGGACAAAATATATTATAATCCCATATGCCCCGTACCACGTAATAGAATTAATCAAGTCAATATTAGAAGACATAAAGGTTGAAATAGAGCTGATATTACCCTCAGCAACCTTTATTTTGGATACTAAAACACCCTACAATGATGTAACGTAAGTTTTTTCAAATATGTTTAATTGTTTGTGGTCAACTTAAGCAGCAACTTAAGCAGAGTGAGCAAGTAACATAGTTTACCCAAAGAGATGCTCTTTGGTTAAAACATGATTTTCGTCCAAAGAGGTGTATCTATTATATTGTTCCGATGTCTGGAAAAGTGGTTAAGCGATTTGTTTCTGCTACATGGTGATCCATGTAGCGGAATGAAATCCAATAAAGAGACGTTTTTATGTGTAAAAAATATCATGGTTTTTTCTTTGTCCTGAACTCCTGACGCTACCGTCAGGACATAGATAAACCTTGTGAGTTTTAGAGGTTGTGACTACTAGGTATATCCAGAAACAGTAGTGATTCCGGTGCATTTGACATTTTAATATTTGAATCTACCCGTTCCCTCACTCGAAATAAATATGATTTAATAAGTTTGAAGTAACAATGCTTCTATTAAAAAATAAATGTAAACCTTTAATAGAGACTAGAGGTAAATTGTTTGCTTGTTTGTATGAAATAGATAATCTTTGGAAGTACTAATCCAAATAAAAAAAACTGTATTCACTGTATACGACGACACCGTTGGCGCAGTTGTTGAGCGATGACTGCTGCGCTGCGTGCCGCGCGTTCGATTCCCGCACGGAACAAAATATTTGTATGGCCTACAGATCGTTATTCCGGGTTTGGATGTTTGTGTATGTGAATTTATATGTTTGTAAAGGCACCCACGATACAGGAGAAATTCCTAGTGTGGGGCAATGTTTAAAAGAATAAAAAATAATAGGCAATTTTTTCTAATATATAAAAAAAATAATTGACCTCTGTGGAGTAGGGCACGGGAGCAAAGTCGCGTAAACAGTTAATAAATCTTTTTAAAGCATAACGTTACTTTTATGTTACGATTCTTATGTCTCTTATGTCATTTTACGATCATATTGCGTAGACATCTTCATAAGTCACCGTTAAACAGAATTAGCATATAATGTAAAGCATATGCTTATGTATGCAAATTACGAGTTTGGATAGAGTTATTGCCATATTATTCAGTTAAAGATATCTAACGGCTTGTGTGGCTACCTAATTCCGTTTTTAGAACTGTTTAATGATTGTCCGAGTTTCATTGTGCTACTTTGTGGGAAGTTATGTCATTTTCTTTTATCGTATTTAGGTAAACATGATAATATGACTTTTAAATTCATAAGAAAAAGTACTTATCGTGCAGTTAGTTTGAACCGAATCTTACATTATGACTCGAATGGCGCAGAGTTGGTTGTTGTAGCAATTCGTAGGAGAGGCTCGTTGTTCAAGTTTGATCACCTTTTGGCTGTCATCATCATTGCCACATTTGTCAAAATAGCCAGCTGCTGTACAAAGGCTTGCCCCTAGAGTCGCCACATCGACGAACCCTTTGCATTTCGCATTCTATTGTAGACTCAGGGTGAACGGATTTGGATTCACCAGGTGGTAAATCCGAAACTAAGAATGAATACTCCAGTATGCAATCGCCATTTCAGAACCTTTCAACCCCGTCGACCATCTGTTTTACAAGCAACGTACATACATTACCCGTTGCCACATAAGTTTGGGTAAACTTATGTGGCAACGGGTAATGTAAAAGGCGAGTGGGTACTCGCCTTTTGTTAAAACCTCGACTCCTTTATTCCAGAAGACCTTTTATTTTTTTCTGGATGGAAAATCATCAAATGGCTTCTCCTGCTCTAGGCGGAGCGGAAGGGAGTGTCAGACTCTTACTGACTAAAACCCACCCGTGATCCTTCTTGTGCCCTTTGCGTTCCAGGGCCGCGGTGACTCTTTCGAACAAATTCCGCAACCCTAGCAGGCACTGACCCTATGGGGCCACGTCTTCGTTGCTGACAGCTCTTTGAGGCGCGTGTCGACCCGGGACTCAGGCCTTATACAAGTTTTTCTTTTTTTTACAGCCTACCAAGCGGCATGACCTTTAAGCTTCTAACAAATGACTACCTGGACTTGATCGACTCCACGTGGCCTCATCGCTACCCCTCGTCATCAACATACTTCGAACTCCTCATTGACAACAAATACGGCTACGGGCTCTTCCTAAAAAATACCTTGATATGCTGGCTCTTTATCAACGAATCAGGAAACCTATTGCACATGTATACAGTCAAGGAACATAGGCAGAAAGGCTATGCAGAGTTACTCCTGAAGTTAGTCAGTAATGTTTTGATAGCAGACGGGAAGATTGTGTGTGCCTACTGTCTGAGAGATAATTATAATGCTATTAAATTATATACGAAAGCTGGATTTGATAGAATTGAAGGTGTTGCCTGGTGTTATTTGCGCAGTACAATAAATTGAATGTCTCAAGAAATTACTTTTGTTTAACTGTCATCATAATATCTTGCATACTTTAAAAAAGTTCAGCAACTGCCAAAAGTATCAAAAAAATGTTACAAACTTGCGCCTTTTTCATGGAGGTAAACTGAACGCTTTTGCTCGCGAGTCAGTCTCGCACATATTCACAATAAAATTATAACACAGCGAACTTCAAACAGAGACACACTGATATGTATGACAGAGATGACGCACTACTCGATTCGACGAACTATGTTTACGGCCGGGTACTTTAATAGTTTCACGAGTTTCTACTCTTGGAAAATGGACCCTGCCTAATCGGGGGCCAGCCACAAATGTCCACATCTTAACACGGGTGCTCCCACTAGACCACAACAGACAATTTTACGGGAATAAGCGTGTAACAACTTGGTCACCAGGTAGTTTGAAGACCACGGTATGATAAGTTCAGGTTGAAGGTAAATTATAAATACAGAGGTGTTGTCCCTTTTTAGAATAGTTAATTTTAGTTGCTAGATTAACATGGTCAGCGGAAGTTTAGAGAAAGTTCCAGGGAATAGTAGGCGAAAATAATAAATATTGCTATTAACTGGCCAAAAACTCTAAGACTGCAGTCTGAAAAAAATTCTTCAGGGAAATTGACCGACTTGGGTTTTTGACCCAATTGATCTGACTATGAAAATACTAAGAAAATAAAAAACACCGAGGTTATGCGAAGATTTTACTAACCCTGACAATAAGCAAAAATAAACATCTCTACTATAGTTACATTGTTTGTTTGGTCCAATATTCTATTTCGGTAACAATTCATAATTTCTTGGAATAACTTCGGGAGATACTTATAGACTACTAGCTGTCCGCACAACTTCGTTTGTGTCACATTTTTCATGACTGCTCCGCTCCTATTGGTCTTAGCGTGATGATATATAGCCTATAGCCTTCCTCGATAAATGGGCTATCTAACACTGAAAGATTTTTTCAAATCGGACCAGTAGTTCCTGAGATTAGCGCGTTCAAACAAACAAACAAACAAACTCTTCAGCTTTATAATATTAGTATAGACTAGCTACTGCCCGCGACTTCGTCCCCGTGGAATCCCCGATTTTAAAACATTCTTTATCGCTGCTCCGCTCCTATTGGCTTAAGCGTGATGATATATAGCCTAAAGCCTTCCTCGATAAATGGTCTATTCAACCCAAAAATAATTTTTCAATTCGAACCATTAGTTCCTGAGATTAGCGCGTTCATACAAACAAACAAACAAACAAACAAACTCTTCAGCTTTATAATATTAGTATAGATTAAATTTTGATGCGTAAAGAAGTATTCCAAATGTTCAGTTGACAATTTATCGAGGGTTTATAATCTATCAAAAAAAATTACAATCTAACGAAGTTTGCCGCTTTTCGGCTTTTCGCTTTTTTATATTCCATCTTTCAGTGTCGATTGACTAAACTTTTCAACTAATCATATTCGACCAGTATATGGCCATTTGTGCCGCGCTGTCATTATCCACGTTCAAGTAGGTTGGGCGTACCTAAAAGGCGGGAAATTTGGTGGGGCTCAACAAAATTGGCAAGGGGCATCACACTGGCACTGTGTTTGTGATTGGTCTATGATACTTAGTTCTTTGTTATATCTATACTAATATTATAAAGAGGAAAACTTTGTTTGTTTGGTTATTATGAATAGGCTCAAAAACTACTGGACCGATTTTAAAAATTCTCTTACACCGTCTCTCTTTCACCATTCGAAAGCTACATTATCGACGAGTAACATAGGCTTTATTTTATCCCCGTATTCCCACGGGAAAGGGAACTACGCGGGTAAAACCGCGGGGCGCTGCTATACGCTAAATAAAATGAACAAGTTTAGTAACATCTTATTACGTCACAATACCATCAGCGTCACCCACTTTCTAAATCGCTCACACACCTACCTATAATAACCTGCATAATTAAGCAGACCTCTGCCCTAATACTGGTATTAAAACGTCATCAAAATTTACGACAATGTCAGCAAATTGTGTCACTGAAGACGACGCGGCGGAGAGAGAATCAAGACGCGAGATTTATCAGTAAATTAATTAGCATTTATTTACATAATACCTACACGTGATGGGTTGTTTGTTTTGGGGAATGGTAATTAGTAGGAAATTACTTGATAGGAAGTAGGTTGGTTGTTGCTAATGTTTATTTTGCACCCGTAATTTTTTTTTGATTCTGTGTTGTGTCATTACGCGTTTGTTAGATTTTGGTAATTAGTAAACTACATATTTTCCAGCAGTGGATTTAGATACATACCTATCTAAACATCCTTGAATTGTTGTTAAACAGTTATAAGTTCGTGGTCATATTTAAGGGTGATTTTGGGTAACTGATATACTAGTACAATAACTCAGATTCTTTGTTTTGCTATTTTTACCTTAAGGTTTCAGTACTACCTGCCGCCCGCGGGTCCGCCCGCTTCAATGTCGACAATTATCCCAAGGTCACATACACTCGGGATAAAAAAGTATCCTATGTGTTATTCCAGACTATTAGGTATCTACCTCTGAGCTAAATTTATTTAAGACTGTTTAGTCGTTTTTGCGTGAAAGAGAAACATGGCAAACACCCATACATACAAACTTTCGCGTGTATAATATTATTATAGTAAGGAGTACTACGCACTTCTGGAACAGCCTGTAAATGCTCATTAGCTTATTACAAATAAGTTTCTCTCGTGCAGTAATTTAATTAATTTCGCTTAAAAATAAAAAATAGAGCTGGTTAAATAAAACTGTGGCGGCAAGCGGTCTCAAATTCAGCTGTCTGCTTACTGATTTTGTAATGGGAGAAGATAAATGTGTTGACCTAGTAATACTATTAATAATAATAGAACGTGTTTTATTTTGTTTCTATAATTTATTGGTGTCGGATACCTTATTTTATACGTGTTTTTCTATTTGTAAAAATAGTTTCTGTTCGATATAATTAATTTATGAAAAATAGAAAAAGATTTATTAAAACTTATCTCAAATGAAATCTCGCTGATGAAGAGACGAATGATCAAAAATACATTTTGATTTTTTACTTAGTTTAATTTTACTGACTCACAATGCTACAACATTAGCTTGTAATAAGCTGGCTTTAATTAACACCTTTTCATCTTCTGCTGTATATTTGTGAAACATACAGATTTTTGTCTATACGTCCGTCTCCTTTCATTTAACAACCCCCACACTTAACAGTAACGTTTTTCCTATAATACTAAATCTAGAAAGAAAACTACGCCCCTGAGGATTCTCTGAGTCATTCTCTGTAGTGCTAAAATATAGTCGAGCTCCACCTGGAGTTTGCCTTACTTATTACAACCAGCAAGCTATGAATTTAAAAGTACTAAAGTGCATGAGACTTTTAAATTCTTAAATCGACTTTTCTGAGGCTCACCTCAGAAAAGTCGATTTAAGACATCCAGAATAAGCGAAGGATATAAATTTTCTTATAGCCATACTCATATGGCTATAAGAAAATTTATATCCTTCGCTTATTCTGGATGTCTCTTGTGTTTATTGATTATTCGATATCAGAGGTGTTGTTCTCTTATTTTCGGATCTCAGTCCTAAACTGTCAATAACCCCTTTATGTTTTTTTTTAATATATTTTGTCCAGTTACTAACCTTTAATGGCGCTGAGAAGAAATACAACTCGCATCGATTTATTTATTTAATGCTTTATTCACACATATGAATAGAGGCCTAACACCTTAGGCAATGGACTTAGTACCAAAGAGTATAAATAATAAATTACTTAAGGCAATGTCAAATCCGTGACTTGAATTTGACAGCTAAGAACGTTAGTAGAGAATTGGCCTTCTGCGTAGGTTCAATACTCTCTTCATTAGAATATTATAATTAACAGCCCGTATTATTTATTTTCACTCCGAGTTTTGCACTTCGATAAAAAGTAATTAGACTCATTCGTTATTGTAAGAGAATTAAACCGTCACTCGCAAAGTGTGATTTTGGTAATGTGAATGTTGCATGCTTGAAGGAACTTTTTAGCATACGAGTTAACAGAAAAATGATTCTGGCTGGTTTTAAACTTTCAAGCAAACCAGTTTACATACTCGTAATATGAGGTCTGTGTTTTTTGAATGATTGTAACTTCGATTTGAACTTGGAAATATAGATTAATTCACATATTATTATATTGTATTAGATATTTATGTCCAGGCAATTACTGTCCATTCCAGGTTGCCTGAAAAAGATCGCGGAATGCGATAAGGCCGCCCATTGTACACGTGTTTTAGGTTGTAGTTTTCTTTTATTTTACTATCCCCGGTGTACAGTTAAGTACATAATAAATAAATAATAAATTAACATATACTTTACATAAATAATGTATTTTTTTATTCGAACTCAGTTATTCGTTGTTTTTGTGGCTCGAGGTTTCAGTCCAACCAGATTTAATATACTTAATTCAAACTAGCCTGAAAAAGTGTTGTTAATCTACTGATTACTTAGTTCGTGAAGTAGTGACAGAAACATTCTAGCTGTGAAATTGCTGAATTGCATATTAAGTTTGCGCATTGTCATCTTCTTCGGAACATTCCCTAGAGCTCCACAGTTCCAGCAATGTAGGTACCATACACATCTACCTAGCACTACAATGAACACAGCTGCGATGCTTTGTTGCGATCTCCTTCATATGTTGTCTTGTCTTTCAGTTCAGGTTGCAGCCATAAACCGGGCAGACCATCAATATTATGGCACACTTGCAAGGCGAGATACGTCGACCATTTGCTATAAAACACGTGATCTTGTCTAGCTACAATGTAACAAAGGCTGCTTGCGAAAATGAATCCTATAAATACGGTATGCCATCTGAAAACCGTCATTCTTTTATTTAGCTTGGAACAAAATAACACAAAAAACGGTTTTAGAACATCAACTAATTAATTTCATGTATGTTTAACATAATCAGCCTTTTAATGTTCCCACTGCTGGGACACAGGACTCCTCTCCTCAGGAGAGGGAATTGGCCGTAATCCACCACGCGGGCCCAGTGCGGGTTGGTGAATGTCACATGTCTTCGAATTTTTGGAAAGTTTGGTTTTCCTTCACCGTTTTTAGAGCATGTAATTTTTGTTAATTTTAATTCATTTTAAAATTTACCAAATGGTAATGCCATGCTGACGCAGTACTTAATAAGAAATGAATCCGTATATGGTTTACGTTGGCGCCGGCAAATTGTAGCTATGTTTACAATATTTAAGTAGTAACCTGTGTTTTAGTTTAGGGATACGGGCAAAGGCAGCAAAATGAGCAGTCAGAGTTTCCTTTTTGCTGACGTACGAATTGGCTAAAATATGATGTTTCCTATACAGGAGGCGACTAATGTACCAAACAAGATGTTAAATACTTCGCTCATAAGACTTCATTTAATAAAACAAACAGCAATAAATGCAAAACAGTATCTAAGCTTCAAACTCGGCGCAATAAATAATTTCTTTATTCCAATAAGCATAGACCACATAAATTATGTGTTAGCTATCTCAAAGCTAATTATTCACTCAGTAAGATCCGTTTTAGTATCCATAAATCACAGTAGCAGTAAAATAAAACAAACTCGAAACAAAAAGCCATTGGATCTTTCATCACACCATTGAAACATCAAGAATATGAGCACTAAATGTTATCATTTTCTCACAATCTGATTCATGTTTGTCATTTTACTATGAATTGGTTCGCACGGTGTGGATAGCTCTGCTGTTTTACATAGTAAACGCAAAAAAGGTATAATATTAATTTTATTAACATACAATAGTGTTGCACGTCGGCCGTATGACGGGTGATATGGAAGGGGACGTAAATCATTTTTGTAAATGTTTTGAAGTAAAAGTAAACCTAGTAAGGTAACATTGAAATACAAATTGAAAATTGATGACGTTTCAGATGATGGGCCCACTCACGTTTACAATTGGCAAACAGCTCAAAATTGCAGTATTTTATTTAACATGGGCACATAAAAAACGTCATAACCAAGTGCACGATTCCACGTGCACCTAAAAGAGATGTCAGCAAAGAAGACGGGGCCTCATAGGATCAGTGCCTGCAGAAGTAGCAGAATTTGTTTGAAGGAGTCGCCGCGGCCCTGGAACGCAAAGGCCTTCGACCTCCGACCTTCCGCTTCGCCCAGAGGGGAAGAAGGCATTTGATGATTTCCAAATCATAAAAAAGGTGGCACTTATTGGAAAATAATGGGTAAGAAACTCCATGGTTACCATAAATAAAAAATGTTTCCACATTAAATATAGGTTACGTGCCTAAGTACAGATATTAATAATATGTCTCCTAGAGGACAGAACATGGGCGAGCGAAACGGGACGGACCCCTGACGATCAAGACTGGTCTACAGCCCGTAACTTAGTGACAGAAGAACGAATAGCATGGGCCATAAAGACTTTCCAACCGTACAAATCCGCAGGTTTAGATGGCATCTTCCCAGCACTATTACAATGGGGAGAGAGCACCCTAACACCATGGTTACTAGACATCTACCAGGCTTGCATAGCGCACGGATACGTACCGCTGTCATGGCGCGAGGTGAAAGTCATTTTCATCCCAAAGCCCGGCAAAACGGACTATACACAACCCAAAGCATACAGACCTATAAGTCTAACATCCTTCCTACTGAAAACCCTGGAGAGGCTCTGTGACAGATATATTCGGGATGGACCCCTGCGCCAATACCCGCTTCACAGACAACAACACGCATACTCCGCGGGGAAATCAACAGAGTCTGCACTGCATGCCGTGGTCTCAAAGATCGAATGCGCGTTTGACCAGAAATGCTCCTCACTAGCTGTCTTCATTGACATCGAGGGCGCCTTTGACAAAACCACGTTCCAGAGCATCAACACAGCCCTTGGGAAGCATGGCGTGAACACGACCTTGAGTGGCTGGATCACAAACATGCTCAAGCAAAGAGCTGTACAAGTCACCATAAATGACACAAAGAGGGCCATTGTAGCGAAAGGCTGCCCCCAAGGTGGTGTCCTTTCACCACTATTATGGAACCTCGTTGCAGATAACTTACTCAAAAAACTCAACGATAAAGGATACTTTACCGTTGGCTACGCAGATGACATAACCATAATAATAAATGGTAAACACGAAAACACACTGTGCAACCTCATGCGCCAGGCCTTGAAAATAGTAGAGGACTGGTGTCAAGAATATCAGCTGACAGTGAACCCCACCAAAACAGAACTCGTTCTCTTTACCAAAAAGAGGAAACTGCCGACATTAGAACTACCACGGTTCTTCGGCACTACTCTAAGCCTCTCAACTGGAACCAAATACCTGGGTATCTATTTGGACAAGCAGCTGAATTGGGCAAAGCACACTGAATACATCACTAAAAAAGCCAGCCTATGTATGTGGCAATGCAAGCGCATGCTAGGAAAAAATTGGGGCATTAGTCCCAAGACAACTCACTGGCTATACACCACAGTCATCAGACCAATAATCACTTATGGCTCTCTAGTCTGGTGGCCCAGGACCGACTTGAGCACGACACAAAAGGATCTTGAGAAGTTGCAGCGACTTGCCTGCGTGGCAATCACCAGCAGCATGAGAACAGCACCCACTGCGGCTTTGCAGGCTATGCTGGGGCTACCACCTCTGCACCTGATAGTACGAGAGGAAGCGGCCCTAGCGGCCTTTAGACTTAGCGCGCTGGGCACTTTAGGAACAGACTCTAGAATCAAACACACGCGTATCATGGAAGATGCCGTCAAACGACAACCCATGATGACATCATCCAATGATAAGGCTCAAAAAATGCACTATTTCCAAAAGCACTACCACATAGTGCTCACACAAGAACCACAAGACCACTCAGGCCTCAAAGAGCTGAGAATTTACACTGATGGGTCAAAAACAAACACCGGAACTGGAGCTGGAGTTTACTCCATCGACCTCAATATTAAGATATCCAGACCACTAGGAAAGCTCAACACCGTCTATCAGGCGGAATGTGTAGCTATCATCCTGGCGGTCCATGCCATAGAAGCCAGGAGAGTTATGGATACACATATTCGTATACTCTCCGACAGCGCCTCAGTACTACAATCACTAGATAAGAACTACACTACCTCGAAACTCATACAAGAATGCCACAACGCCTTAGAACGTGTCACGGTGAGTAACCGCAACACCGTGACGCTGCAGTGGATAAAGGGACACAGCGGATCACTAGGAAACGATGCGGCCGATGAGCTGGCTAGAAGGGGATCCGGAACGGTGGCCGTTGGACCCGAACCCATAGTTCCACTCCCCTTCACTCAGCTACGCACATGGCTACGAGAACACACACACACACAAGCAGAACGATGGTGGTCCTCGGTATCTGGCTGTAGGCAGTCCAAGGAGTTTATGCCAACCCTGGACTGGAAACTGACCAGGCGCCTTCTGCGCATGGATAGAAGCAGCCTGCGAATGGTGGCGGGGACCATCACCGGACACTGCTCACTGAACAAACACCTACACACGATAGGTATCACAGACAGTCCTCTGTGCAGAGCATGCATGGAGGAGGAGGAAACGGTGTCGCATGTGCTCCTTGAGTGCACAGGTGTGGCCGAGATACGAAGGCATACAATGGGGACACCGAGTTCACTTGCAGAGATGCTGAACAGACTGAGTGGACTGATCTGCTTCTGGAGGGAGGTCGGCTGGTTGGAGTGACGGCCGCCATGGCTCACGCACAATGGTCCAATATTAGGACTAAGTGCGGAAACCAAAACCCTAATAGATAGAATATGTCTGAGAGGAAGTTGTAGACCCGTAGATATACCACTAAGTAAGTACCTACATAGTAAAATTTAAATATCTGAGTATAAATTCTACAAATATTTATGGAACATTCTCATTCGTATGTCTGACGCAAACTTTCAAAAATGTATGGAATTTGAGGCTTTTTTGAGAAATTGCGACTGAGATGTGAATGCGGGCGTTGTTTAAAAATTTGTAGAGTTGGCCCTCTGATACTCGTATGCAACTTTTGCAAACCAAAACCTTTAAGTTTCCTTCGATTTTTTCTTCTCAGGGGATTAGAAACACCGACCTAAACCATATTACATATACCTAATTATATGTAATTATGCCATACCATACCATATGATCTATTTCATACTTTACAATTTGCGCAAACATAAGTTAAACACAATAATTCCCTAACCACACTGAAATAAAACACCAATATGGAAGCTACAGTTTTTGGGAAAGGCATACAAATATAAAAAATCGGTTTTAATTCAGTTCCTTTTTTGCCAAATATGCAAAAAAAAAATGAATATACGCCAACTAAATGTAACTAACAGAAGACCAAGTACTTGCAAATCGCAAGAAAAAAAAACTAACAAGAAAAAGATTATTCAGCTGATATTGGAATCGCAACGGAATAATGTATCACGTATGGGACCGAGAAGTACTGGAATCACGACTGCATTCTGAAACACATAGGGGTGGGAGACTTTTTTTTGTATGGTAAATCGTCAAATGACTTTTCCCGCTCGCGCGCTCTGGGCGGAGCAGAAGGTAGTGTCAGACTCTTACCGACTAAAACCCACCCGTGATCCTTCTTGTGCCCCTTTCCCAGGGCCGTGATTTGACTTTCGAACAAATTCCGTAACAGGGTTGGCAGACCTCATACTACATGGATTGATGACCTAGTGAAGCAGCTGGAATAGTCTAGACGCAAGAAGCACATAACGAGGCCTAGTCACAATGCTTGTGAGAGACCTATTTCTAGTAGAGGACCAGTAATCAATGAGTAATGAATGAACGGAATAGTCTTGTACAAAAAAGGCTTCAGGATAGGCAAAACTTCAGTGCCTTAAGCAACATTGTGCAGTCATCCATGCCATCAAGTATGACTGGCAATCAGCAAATATTCAGGTAGTAACGCACACTGTAATGTGATGTGAACCTTTGGTATATCTCTGCACAGTTTAATATTAAAAATGGTCCCCAATTCATCGGCGTCGTCCATTGTATTCCTTCTGTTATATATGTTGAAAACTCTGTAGCCACAATATATTTTCGCACCAATATATCATGTAAACTTTTCATCAGCACTGTTCTTGTTGTTCAGATTCCTCGCGGAGATTTTTGTTTTAATTTTCCGAAACGCTTATACGGTTTTATACAGGCCGATTCTATCATAACAGATAATAGTGTCTAACGGAACCTATTTTTGTGATACGTTATCATTACGCCTAGATACCTCTCCTCGAAGGGGTACGGGGTAATCAGTTAGTTAACTATTGATTGGTGAGCGCACATAGTTATAGTTTTCATAAGGGATGGTCTTATGTTCCAAAACTATATAAATATAAACTAAGTTTTGCCCGGGCTACACGCAGAATTTTGAACTCCAATCTCATTAGCGCAAAAAAAAAAAAAAATTATTTGTTATTACATTTTTTTATTTACTCGGGCGTAATAATTATAATGACACTCATGTAAATGAATATAGACATATTTATTACCTAGCTAGTGAAAATTAACAAAAATATCTGTCTAAGATATTTTTGTTAATTTTCACTGCTTTTCGCTCCCTAGTGTTTATAAAACCAAGGGAATCCGTCCAAGACTAGTTACTATTCGTATTGACAATACTAGAAATCCCAGTATGTTTAGTTAGATGCACTGTTGCTGCATTCAAAGCTAACTGGCAATGCATTTAAACTCATTATTCCTCCTGGGAACAGGATACGTCTCGAGATTTGATATCTAGTTCACTTGCGTCCACAAACTTGAATAATATATGTACATGGGAAGTCAGCCGCGTGCGAAGTTCAGTGGTAGTGTGTCGTGAAGATATTTTGCATTCATGAATAGTTTAATCTTCATATAATATTCTGTTGAAGCCAAGACCAGACTCATCCCACTTCCTTCTTATTTAAAACAATTGAAAGTCTTATAGTGTCTTACTAAAATAAAAAGTTTGTTTGCATATTTTAAAACAATTGAATGGGATCATTTTGGATATTTTTATCTTTTTAATCACCGTTTTTTTTTTTGTTTCTGACTTCGTCAGTTATCGTTTTCGAATCTTTTGCTGTCATGTAAGGAGCCTAAACGAATACCTTAAGATGCTTAAAGTAAGCCCTTTCTGATAATCATCAATTGACGTAGCAAACTGACTGCGTCATTGCATTTCTTCCATACTTTCCGTTGAATAATTAAATTGAAATGCTGCGTTCATTAAAAGCGTAGATACCAGAGAAATTATTTCGGTTAGGTACGTTTGTTATAATATATTAGGTATGATATTTATTTATTTCAACTTCGTGCATCACAATAGTGATATATTATGTGAAAATGATTCCTTTAAGCATTCTTCACCAGTGAAGCATAGTTGGTGGTTAAATATTACGGAAATATTTTCATGGCTCAAATGTATCCCTATGTCATGTTCCTGTTATAATAGCCCTATAATATTAGGTATTTACAAATGTAATTGCCATTATACTAAACGAGCCTCCTTGAACCATAGATTAAATAGAACTGAAAAAAAACAAAAGCCAAAGAAAAAATAGGAAAAAGAAAAGCTTACGTACTTTAAAAATAAAATAAAATAAATGTGCTGACCAATGTTACGTGGTACGTTTATTTTGGCTTCTTTGGTGTGAAATGGTGGGTCTTTTTACCGTCATATCTTTTATTTTTATTGTTTCAAAATCTATTTTGTTTGTTTGTGTAGTTTAAGTCTTGTTTTAGTATAAGTTTAAATCTCAATTTTATGTGTGGTAATGCCTGAAATAAACAATTATTATTGTTACTAATAAAATGCAATTTTAAAACCAACGACACAATCCAACCGACGTTACCTAAGTTCAAAGTTGATTGAAATAAAAACAGAATAACATAGGTAAAAACCCTTTAGATCCAAATCCAAACCCAGTTAGGTTTAAAGAGCTTTAATTCCCATAAGAACAACATAGTTCGCTTAAAAAGGAGAATCCAAACCCAAAAATAGATCAAAAACTGTTGAAATAAATATCGAAATCAACTCAACCAACTTTTAAAAACAATGCAATTTCGCCAACAAAACGCCGCGCCGCCAACAACAAAAACTCCTTGTGACGAATACACGGCCGTGTGCACACAACACAGATAGCTACATGTATTGATCAATACTGACACCAATATCTAGGTCGTAGCCAGATTAGCAAACGTTCTATCTAATCTTTACTTGTGCATTGTGGAGCTGGTGTTGTAAGTAAAATGTTTCAGAATGACAGAACAAACTAGGTTTTGTTTGGTGATTTGGGATATGATAAAAGCTTGGCTGTTGCTTAGGTATAATTGACAATGAATAACGATAATGATAATGTGCAAATAACATAAGTATTAAGTAGGTATCGGTAATGAAGATCCACATAGGCATGATTTGTTCTCCAATTTATCATCAATATCCACAGCCCGACTGCGACCAGTTACTGGGCATACGCCTCTCTTTTTTTTTCCTCCACTAAATTAACAAATTTAATAGATCTCGTACATACATGTAAAAAACTTCAAACATAACTATATGAATGCAAAGCGATGGACGACGAAACTTTAGGCTACATTTTATCCCCGTATTCCCATAGCAACGGGAACTACGCGGGATAAACCGTGGGGCGCTATTACTTAATAAGATGGAACTTAAGCTGGTACTCCCTTTCTTCACATAAAATTGTTTGTCCGAAAATCATTATCCATAACACGTTTACTATAAACTGCAGTAGCCATAATGTTCAAAACCCCGAAATTTTGTTCAGCATAATTATATTTAGTTCTAAAAGTATTCTGTCATAATATCGAGTACCATAATAATTGAATCTCCTAATTTTACATGCCCTAAAGTCATATGTCCTAAGTATTGTGTTGAATAATGTGTATTATTCCGAATGTTCATTTATAATAAATATTTTAGTCCTAAAACATTTGCTAAAAATAGGTTGTAGTGACAGAAACGAATCGCTGTAAATCCGACTCCACGCAGTCTTGTCTGCCCTACCCCTAGAGTGTAATTTAAAATCGCGTAGGCGCGGAGGGGCGAGGCGGCCCGCGAGTTGAGGAGCAGGTGGTTGTAACACTCGCCGCCGCGGCTGAGGCTGGCCGGCGTAGCCGGCCAGCAAGCCGAAGCTGCGGTGGAGAGCGTTAAACCCATCTGCGACGATAAACTCGCGTGGGACCGCCGGAGCCCCGCAGCGCCGGAGCCATGACAGAAACCATGCCTGCTGCATGTTGCATGCTTGCTTGCATGCTGCATGCTTGCTTGCATGCTGCATGCTTGCTTGCATGCTGCATGCTTGCTTGCATGCTGCATGCTTGCTTGTATGCTGCGTGCTTGTTTGCATGCTGCGTGCTTGCTTGCATGCTGTATGCTTGCTTGCCTGCTGCATGCTTGCTTGCATGCTGCATGCCTGCTTGCATGCTGCATGCTTGCTTGCTTACAAAAACCACATGTTCACAATCAACTGCTTTATTGAGTACATGTATAATATATTTATTTACGTATAATAAAATATTATAGAATAGAATAGAATTATACTCTTTATTATGTACACCATATAAGTTACAGAAAATATAGATGAAGATTATAATGCATGATCAGATATTTTTAATTATAACAAATGAGAGAAGCTCATAGCAATTGCTTTGTTATAAGATCTAAGAATATTATTATTTTAAATAAACATTAAGTAACTTGAATTTAGGACTTATAACTTTTATTGAAAACGATTTTATAAATTATGTATATTATTGATTGTAATATTTATGACAAACGGATTTAGGACATATTATATTTAGGGATTTCAATTTTATGGCATCAGATATTAGGTGATATTAAGTTCGGGTAAGTTATCATTCGGACAAATGATGATTAGGACAAAAAAAGTTATGGCTCTTTAAATTATGGATAAAAAAGTTAGGTGACACAATAGAGAACCACTTAAGCTATTTTGTTGTTTACTTACTTACGCTTACTATTTTAGAAAAGGAGATTTCCTGACAAACATAGGGTGGCACTTTCTATTCCTGTAATGTAAAATCACTGACTCATTCACAAAACTTTATAAACATTTCTTAGTTAAAAATACAGTTAAAGAAGAGATTCTATATTCAAATTGTCCTAACAACAATTCGAATAGAAAATCAGCAAAGTAATGGTTTAAAAGTGTTTTTTTTTTTTTTAATAAATATGGCTGATTTTATCTACAACTTCATTAGAAATCAACCATATAATTTTTCTGCTCCATTAATTCGACAATTCCTACATTTTTTCTCTAGGCATATGCCTGCCATATCCATGTACTTTCCAAAAGAAATGGATAAATGCAAAACAGCGTCTCGATGCGACGGTGCACGAAACTTTAAATTCAAAACGCCACTTTTTCCCAAACTTTTCCCCCGACATCAAACTTCAAAAGATGGAACTTTTCCTCTATTTCAAGTCTGGTAAGGCCATGAAACTGGGCAGTAAAATCTGAAAATAACTTGCCATATCTTTACGGCTTACTTATTTTAATGATACGAATTGTTTTGTGCCCATCTTAATGGTCAATATGGAGCCGGAAGAACGTTTATATGCTTTTTATTACTCAATCATGTCTTTTATGTATAGATGTAGTAGAATTGTAGTGTTTATACACATAGAAGGAATTGGTTTTGATTGAATTAAAATGGTGAAGTTTTGTAATTATCACCACACGCATCAACCGCTCTTATGTTTTTGTAAAATCGAATTATTTATTTGAGTCAGACCATTAAAAGGCACTTTTCACACGTCACCATCTACAGTAAAAAATGAGTCTAGTTATCCATTCGCAAAGATAGATTCTTATGGTAAAGGACGGCCAAAGAAACTCGATAATTACTTTTTTATTTAAAATAAAAGTTTGCTTCGAAAAGATGTCTGTAGTGTTACATCTTTTTTTTTTTGCTTTAAATTTATTTATTACTTTTTAGTTATTTAACCTGCATTTTAGTCTCAGCGAACCGTTTCATTTAATACCCATACTATAGGAAAGCATAAAAACTTAAAAAGTCCGCCATATTGGACTAAGAATGATGTCAGAATATTTTTTTAATTATTCTCGGTAAGCCCTTTCATTTGATACCCATATTGCAGAAGCACATAAAAAATAACTGTTCTGCCATCTTGGAATTTCCGCCATATTGGATTTAGAATAATGTCACTTTATTTTTCGAGTTACTCTCAACAAGTGCTTTCATTTGATACCTATATTGTAGAAATGCATTAAAAATAACTATTCTGCCATCTTAGATGGTCCGCCATATTAGAATTAGAATGATGTCAGACAGCACAGCTTATCGTGTATTGTCATTCAACCTAAACGTATATATATAAATAGATCTTGCTTTAAATAAGATTTGAGTAGCATGAAAGGACTATTTATTTCATTCTATAATAGAATGCTACAGCATTTGTTAAAAAAAAAGAAAAACACAGCCATTTTCCAATACTTCAAGCAGAAAAATATTTTTCTTTTATAAATGCAACTCACATTCGTTTCTAACTAAACCCACATTCCACGATTCCATATAAAACCAACGGGATCTTTTAATCAGTTCACGATTTCAGAAACAGCGCACTCTTATGAGGAAAATGCTATTTTCTATGAAAAATCCTAAATTCTATATATTATTTTTTATTTTTTAAAGGTGGACGAGGTTTTCGTGAGATTAACTGCCCAAATCCCATTAAAATCCTACAAAATTCATAGTAATATAAAAATTCTAAAGTAACTCTGTTTGTCTGTCTGACGGTTTGCTAACTCTTCACATCTAATCGGCTGAACGGATTTAAATGAAACTTAGCACACGGGAAGACCATGTCCTATAATAGGAAATAGGATACCTTTTTCGTCAGAGATTGTTCCTTTGGGCCTTTGCGATAATGTTTGACGTTAACGCGCATGAAGCCAATGTCAGAAAGTAGAAATATTATTAAATATAAGAATAAGGACTAGCGCCCCGTGATTTCACCCACGTATTTCCTATTGCCGTGGGAACACGGGGATAAAATATAGCTTATTACTCGCTGATAATGTAGCTTTCCATTGGTGCAATAATTTAAAAAAAAACGGGTAAGCGGTTTAGGTGTGAAAGCGTAATAAACAAACTAAAATATTAAAATTCGCACGTATAATATTTTATAAAATAAAATATGTATATAGTTAGGATGTGTAAGCTAATGTGGACGAACGGATATTATATCGGATGGAACGATAAACAAAAATTTATTTATTTATTTAACACCTTATAACTATCTATACAGAATCGCCTAATAGTCAAGTGCATAACATACCTACTGAAATCCGAACATGAAACCGATAAAATCAGTAAAAATAAGAACATAAAATACAATTTTACCTTTAAAACACGTTTTACTACCTTAATAAAATAAACAAGCATAATAGGGATGTTTCCTAAGTAAAAATTATATGATTATGTTTAGTCCGTCAGTTAGATTATAGAAAAATATTGGACACGTATTTTTTCCTTTATCAAATCTATAAAAACTGACGAAGATAAAAAGCATCAAAGATCAGGAGTGGGAGCGTGTGACGTCACTGCTCGCTAAAAATTGTAGCGAGAAGTGACGTCACACGAGTTTTCAACGCACTGTATCGTCTTCATTTTTTGTTTACGTGAAAAAAGAAAAAAATACGTGTCCAATATTTTTTGGAAATCTATCAGACGGACTAATTAGATTTTTTTAGTCAACTACCCTATTACAAAACTTAACTTAATCATCTTTATAACATGAGGTAACATAATAGCTTAGAACTCATCGCAGTGAAGTCGTTCAGTGAACAAGAAAACAAGTTTATTCTCTCAACCACCGCATTGATCATATATCTACAAATACCTACCTCTATCTATGTACGTTACTCGTTTATGCAAAATCTATTGAACGAAATTTGATGTGGCTTTACAGTAATATTGCTTATAAATCGGAATAACAAATGGGCTATTATTTACAGGAAGGGAAGTCGCGGACAACAGCTAGTTTTCAATAAATCTTTGAGAGGTGGCACCCTCTTCCTAGTATATCTTAACTATCATAAGGATCCAATATCTATATTCTCAGACACCTGTCGATGAATGTATGTTACTCGACATTTAATTTACTTTATATTAACTCGTGTAAACCTTGTATTTTTCTGCAATATCACAGGATGTCGCAAGAAAATATTGGAGAATTTTCCTTAATATAAAATGATGCTTCGGAAACGTGGCTGAAGACGGTACAACAAGACAGATAAGAAATTTTTTCAATATATTAGGATATTTACCTTCCCTCAACTAGAATGATTTAATGGTTAGAAATTTTTTAGATCTTATCCTACAGAAACCGTACATTTTTCCGGCATCAACATATCATTTGACACTCACTGATAGCGTAGCTTGACGTAAGTAATCGAATCAGTACTTCAAAAAATTCCCTTTTACAAACAATCGCTTTATAAAGTTCATTTTCGATTTAGATCGCCATCAATATTACCAATGCGTAATTCTTGACCTGAAAACTCAACTCAGTATAATTAACAAAGACAGCTATGATCCATAACGAGATCTTAACAGAACATAAAACAGTCCAAAACCGTGTCAAGCACACAATAATCAAAAGAAAAGTACTAATTAACATAGTCAATATTTCTTCTGCTCCACATATTGTCCAATGTGCAATAAAATTACATATGAACCGCAATATGACTGGCTCTTATTACATCTAACAGTACTAAGCGTGCAATTATTATGTTTGTTCGTAAGTGCAATGTTATGCGGTTCAACTAAATTCACTTTGGTTGAAAGGCACTTTGAGTCAAATCGGCAAACATAGGGCCTGTCCTGCACTGACACTACATAAGGCCAAGAGAACCGGCTACTTCCATAGGATGGTGTGTAACAAAGAACTGAAACAGAGTAACCAGAACAAACCTTAATTAGGTATTCAATTAAGGAGGCTTATATTTGACTAAAGACTATAGCCGTAGGAGTCCATCTTTGAAGATGGACTGGTTAAGCAACGCTTTCCAGGGTTGGTTTGTGAATGAGTGACCATCTTAACAAACCTAGTTTCCTCCGTGCTTCAGAAAGCACGTTAAACCGTTGATTCCTGCTGTCATTTGTAGATATTTGGCAGTCGTTACGGATTGTCAGAAGCCAGTAAATCTGACTACAGTCTTGCCAAGAAGTACCGTGTTAGTTCATGGGTTGTGGGGGTCTGGTAGGCAGCCGCTCCACGTTAAATACTGGTATTCAGCTGAATCCGGTATAAGTGAAGCCTGATGATATTTGGCTATAGACAATAAAGCCAAAATGAATGAAGTATCGAGCTGTGAACTCGACATGGTATTATTACTATGTTACGCTTTACGTATAATGCGCATTTGAATAATTTAATTTGACAACAGTCTTAGCAAGAGGTATTGTGATACCCAAAACTGGTAGTTTAGTAGGTCTGATAAGCATTCGCTCAATGTAAAAAACCGGTACTCTATTGTATTCTGTTGGAATGGAGCCGACCCCAAAAGAAAAAAAACGCTAGGCAAATTTAATTTTGGTTGATTCAACCAAACAAAAAGGTAGAAGCGAACCGTATAGCTCTAGCGTTAGTATGAAACGTCGGTATTGGTACAGCGGCAGTTTTTATCTCCATTCACATGACAATCAATATCAAAGGGTTTTTTATTTAACATTACATTGTCTAGTGAGGTAATGCTTAAGTCTAATGCCTAAGTTGTGAATGGTCTGATCGGTATGTGCTGATATATCAAGGTAGGTAGGTACTGGTTGCAGATAAAGATAGTTCTGGAAACTAAAAGACAAACAAGTTCTTGCTTCGTAAGAAAGTTTTGTTGATGTTTAAGTACTTGGAATACCATCAGTAAGCGAACGATTTTAAACTTAAATAAATAATATTTTTTATTCTGCTCCCAGACTTTCTTACGTACATATTTGAAATCAGTTAATTAGTTTAGTTCCCTCTCCCTCGCGCAGCATGCCTCCCCCTTCGATAGCATTCCTGCTTCAAAGAAGGAGGTGACTGCTTCCCATGCCTCCTTGCTCTGGACTATGGATTGAACTAGGGCTGGAAGTGAGTGGTAGCCACGACGAGGACGCGGCGTTGCTCCGCCCAAGCAGGGCAGACGCCACAATGGTATGGCCAACCTGATACTTCAGGTATACCTCCCTGGTATTGCAGTTATACATAGCAGTTGTCTACATCATCACATAAGTTGTACGCATGTATACTTCACTTTACAGTAAAGAAATGGCTAAAGTAAACCACGTAACAATCTCATCATCAGCCTGTTTCAGAACAATTAGTAGCCGAGCCTACATTAAACGGCCCCATTAATCAACGGACTAAATAACATCCAGCCAACGCGTCACATACAACATTTAATGTACGGGCTAGCTAAATGCTTAAGCCGTTCATAGAATAGGGTTACCATGTCACGAAAATATATGAAATATTTTAATTTTGGGAATTCTAAATTCTAACAGTAGTCAATTTTAACATTTTGACCTTGACGACGGAGCGTCGTTGCGCTTGGATCCTATTTCTGTCTGCAGAGTTTAAAGGAACCTAACCTATCCGTGTCGGGATGCCCTAAGCTCCCTATGCCCTATGTTTAGCTACTTACTTAAGTAAGTCATTAAAATATATTGAACCAATGCATTTGCCTAGCTGTTCAATTAAATACCGGGAGGTCAGTTACGTCGCTGATTAAACGGCGCCATTCAATGAAAAGGTTAGTCAGCCAATTAAACGGGTGAAGACATTGGGCTGCGACAAAATATATACAAAATTATATGAAAATTAATACTTCTCCTACGACAATAAAATTATCGCTCATTTATCATAATACTCGTAAATATAACTTCGCATAAAAGATAAAAACTAAAAGCTTATCCGTTGCCGTCAAATCAATGGATCATAAATAATACTGAACAATATAGTGTTGTGAGCTATGAACAAAGTAACAATATGAGAATAATAAAAGCGAGCCAGAAGCGAAACTTGATTTACAAGTTTTGATATTACCTTAGTTTTATCTCGATAAAAAATAAATAGAAAATTATTCTCTCGATCGAATTGCCATGATAGCCATCAACCTTAACGTAGAGTAGCCAAGGGAACAAGAAACAGTGCACAAGAGCACTCTCTGTTCGTTTATGGGCGATGGGGCGACAATCCGACACGATGGGGATTATCTCCTACTAAAATAAGAAATAGTAATGTCAGTCCCACCATAAGATGCCAGGTTTTGGCTGATCAATAACCAGATTGATGGGTGATTAACAAAAGAGACTGATATAAGTCAAGAAACCGTATATTCAGCAGTTGCACAACAATGTGAAACCTTCCAAGTCATCAACATCGACAGCCCTGTCGCCTACTGCAGGGTTCATTTTTTTAGTTCACAGCATTATCATAATGGTCATCATATCAGCCGAAAGACTGCTAGGCCACCCCCAAGTGTTACCACAACAAATGGTCCTATGCGTCTCGCATCCATCGGCAACCCGACTCTCACCAGGTCATCGGTCCACCGTCTACCTTGTCGGAGGCCTTCCAACGGTGCGTCTTCTACTTCCTACGCTGCGCTGCAGTATATAGGACTTTTTATGCTGAGCCAATCTTCACGCTTATATGATACCCTCATGCAGCCTCACCAACGTCAAAAAAGGAGGAGGTTCTCAATTCGACCGTATACTTCTTTTTTTTATTTGTGTTCGCGGATCACTTCGTCGTTTATGAAGCGATTTGGATGATTCTGTTGTAAAGAGGATTTTATAATTTTTGTTTAGAAGTCTGTTTTTTTTTTTCTTTTTTATAAAAAGTTTTTTTTTAATATTTACTGTAATTGTAACGGGTTTCCTATGGTTTATAATAAAATTCGCCGTATACATATTTCATTGTTGTTGATTATTTGTCTAAGTGCGCTTTACAAGAAAAAAAAAACTATAAAAAGTAAAAATAAATGTTTTGATCCATTAAATTTATGGGTACATACGAATATTTTGGCTCATGCATGTATGTCGCCTCGGGAGACCGCAACTTTGTATATTTACTAATTATTCTATTATTTATTAGCAGTCTCCCGAAGAAATGCCGCTTGAGCCCAAACAATTATATAGGGTTGTTTAAATTTTTATAAAGCTTGTTTGTATAAAAGACCCGACTACAAAACGACAAAACAGTTCCAAATCAATCACTTTTCAAGCACTCTAATGCAGTATGTGGCATCAAATCTGTTATCAAAACTTAAATACTTGCCATCAATGACTTTTTTGTATTTTGTAAGTTTTGTATCAAAGGACAATAATTACCCTCCTTATCTTATAGGATAGTCGGATTAAAAATGCCGTCTCAATCATCAAACTTACCATCTTGGTCGGCAAACGGAGTTTGTTGCGCCACTTCTTCTTCCCAGCTAAAACACTAGGAAGTGGTCACGGGTGGGCGTTTTGGGGGACTGTCTTTATGTAAAATTTGACGTTCAAAAAGTGCTGTCTCTCAGCCTAGTTTGAATAAATGACTTTTGATTTTGAAACGGCTTCATTTACTGCACAAACAAAGCACTAGGTATCGCTTCTACACTTATTCATAATTTTCATGGTCCCTCATGGTAGGGCGGGGGTACCTCTAGCTACCTCACCGAGAGAACGGCTGTTTATTCACAATGTTGATTCACCCGTCGTAGAGTAGTGCCCCGGGTCCACGACCAGTGCTTGTGAAGATATTTGTTTTTTTTTTTTAATTACCTAGTAGAGGTGTTCTACTTTGCATAAGACGGTTTAGTGCAAGTGTGTGTATGATCTACTGACATGTGGAGCTTGGTGATTTTTTGTAAGTAATATCATCAATCCGTACTGTTTTTTAAATTCTAATAATCATTTTTGCTGATTTTTAAAAGCACCTACAGGTCGGTCTTTTTTATTTTAAATTTTAAAATATTTTTTTACTATATTGAATATCGGAATATCCATGGCTCGTTTTATGAAATAAGATCGCTATCGCACCTTTCCGGTCTTTGTTAATCTTGGTAATGTTTGATAACATTATTTACTAAATACTTCTGATTGTAACCGGCTCTAAACCTAAAAATATAGTAAATACCGGCCGTACTGTCAATACGATTTTAATAATGTCATCATGATTCCGGCGTGAAAAAGGGACAGTGCTATTCGTCCTGTATTGCTTCGTCTCTCGCTCTCATTGGAATCACTATGGTTTTAAAACGGACCCGTGACCTAGGTCA
Source organism: Hecatera dysodea (assembly GCA_905332915.2). Taxonomy (NCBI): domain Eukaryota; kingdom Metazoa; phylum Arthropoda; class Insecta; order Lepidoptera; family Noctuidae; genus Hecatera; species Hecatera dysodea. The sequence continues at coordinate 6,796,159 of HG995303.1, forward strand.
CTTTTACCCTCGAAATATTTTTAAATATTCTCTGACCATACCCTGAGAAAAGAAGAAAAGTACATCACTTATGAGTATAATATAACAATAAGAAATCGCGGTGTTAATTTTTTCTTGATTTGCTGTATGAGAAGAAGCTTTTGCTTTAAAATATAAGCAGCCAACTAATCTAGAAAATTACTATATTTACGCCTCGCAAAACTTAATCAAAACTTGGTTTAACTCGAGCGATGCGTCTTACGAGTTCATATTTATGATCGTAGAACATCTAAAGGCATGTGTAGATGCATATATCTATACTTCTATACTAATACTAATATTATAAAGCTGAAGAGTTTGTTTGTTTGTTTGTTTGAACGCGCTAATCTCAGGAACTACTGGTTCGAATTGAAAAATTCTTTTTGGGTTGAATAGACCATTTATCGAGGAAGGCTTTAGGCTATATAACATTACGCTTAAGCCAATAGGAGCGGAGCAGCGATAAAGAATGTTTTAAAATCGGGGATTCCACGGGGACGAAGTCGCGGGCAGCAGCTAGTTATCTAAATAGTTTTGATAGTCTTTTCGAATAGATGCAAGATTTAGAATACTTATGGGAGGATCATTTTAGGAGCGTCCTTGCTTAGTTTTTATTAAGCTAGAACCATCTATCTTTCTTTCCCATCTTAGTTGCGTTTAAGTATGGATTATTATTTATTTATTTTATATTATTTAGTATGTATTAGTATGATAATTATGGATTTTATGTTATATTTAAAAGTATTAAGTAGGAAAAATGAAAACAAAAGTTTTCATTTTTCATACTTAATACTTTTACACACAATGTCTACATCTCTTTTTACTTAATTCTCCTTTCGCAGGCATATATGGTGGAAGAGATTTCTGTAGAAATAAACATCACCTTTGTACCTATTTTTCTGTTTCCTTCTTCTAGTTCTTCTTATCTTTTTATTAAATGTGTGTACATAAATAGGGTAGTTGACTAAAAAAATCTAATTAGTCCGTCAGATAGATTTCCAAAAAATATTGGACACGTATTTTTTCTTTTTTCACGTAAACAAAAAATGAAGCCGATACAGAGCGTTGAAAACTCGTGTGACGTCACTACTCGCTACAATTTTTACCGAGCCGTAACGTCACAAGCCCCCACTCCTGATCTTTGATGCTTTGTATCTTCGTCAGTTTTTATAGATTTGATAAAGGAAAAAATACGTGTCCAATATTTTTCTATAATCTAACTGACGGACTAAATATAATCATATATTTTTTACATAGGAAACACCCCTATTGTACATAAATGGCATACTTTTATCAGATAATAACTATATTGCCGAATTTCATAAATATGGACCACTTTCAAGCGAAAAATTTGCTTCCTCTATATCGAGTTACGCGAACACAAGTCGTCCCTTATCAAATCATTTCGCCTAACTTTACAGTAGAGCGACGACATTGAACGATTTATTGTAACCAAGGTAGGTACTGGGGCAATGTGATAACCATTTGAATACTGGTCTTGTTTGTTATATTTTTCATATTTCACAGTTGATGCTATCGTGAAAGTTGTTTATGTTAATTAATGAATTCACCTCCTGAAATATTGCATATGATTTATAATTCACCCTGCGTAGATATTAGATAAACATCTGGATAACCGTTCTGAACTATTTATTTATTCGGACAACGAATATCCGTTTTTGGCGGAGAGCTTATTCAGTATTCGGCAAAATCAGTACTTCTGGTATTTTTCTAGCTTTAAAGCATTAAAAGATCTGAAACCCAAATCTCGTTGATAGGTATAAGCGTTCAAATTCAAGTTGCAATATCATCTCGGGAACAAGTAATGTCAAAAACATGTTAGAATAAAAGGAAATTAGAGGTATTTGCCATAGGCATACTCACGGTGGGGCAAGGTGAGGCGCCTGCTGAAATTATTTTTTTCGTTAAAACTTTAATTTAACTAAGTAATTAGTTAATTACCTATGTGTAGTTGCTATAGAAAATGGCGATCATTAGAGGTTGCTTCCGTTGCTCTTGCATCCTACATTCGCTTTACAAAATAGTGCTGTGTATTGAAATAATTATAGGCAAGTGTAAACATTTTAGAGCGCGTTTTCGCTCGCGCGTGCTCTAAAAAAATTCCAAATACAAATCTAGTTTGCTTATTTTTTCTCCACGCTGCACTAACAACACTATAGGCCTACTTACCAAGCATTTACTCGGTAGGTAGGCTTATAGTGTTTTTGATAGTTTGTACGTGCGTTACGAATGCGAACGCTCCTTTAAAATACGAGAATATTGTCCCTCTGGTACTGTGGACAGGTAAGACAATATCTCAGACAAGATTCCCAGATCTTTAATTACACCACCTTTGATCTTTCTGCATTATGTTTATGTTGAAGATCGATTCCGGTTTCCGGATTGCTGTTTAGAAATTCTAAAGAGAATTTAGGAAATAGGTATTTTTAGACTTGAATACAAATGTACATACATAATACTTGGTTGTTTTAAACCAGAAAAACTGTTTCTTCTGTGAATAATGTTTATTCAATGGCTTATAACATTTGAATGAAAATTAAAACTCAGGTAGACCATGACCTGGGTTACGACGGAGCATAGATCTTTTTTATATCGGAAGAACCTTCATGAGGGCGTAACCGGTGGCAACAGCTAGTCTATGAAAACTGTTTTTTTAAACCAGGAAAAGCTCTTAAAACACCATAAAAATCTACCATAAAAATCAAAGAATCCGTGACATAAGACTGTTAATATTAAACAACCATTACTAAACTGTGCCGAAGAAATTCCGATCCAAGTCAAATATGTCACACCTTATGCAACACGAACCTTTGTGATTTATTGTTAGTCAGCCATGTCGTTAAATTAGTCGAGAATAGATTCTGTAACTATCTCATTAATAATTATGTACAGTAGCGGCCCTCGGGCCGGGCGGTGCGAGCGAAATTGTGGCAACAGCTTGAAACACTGGAAATTTTGTCACATTGGATCTGTGTTGTGACAGACACTCACAAGTGAATAAGGATTCCTATTTCAACGGACATTTGAACCCCCAAAAAAGAACCAAAAGGTATCTGGTGACTGCAAACATTTTCATTTTACTTGTGCCAATACCCAATAAAAATAACCCAGTTGAAGAACTAAAAATGCAGAAGTCTACGAGAACATAGTTATTTTCGTCACTTAAACCTCCTTTCTACACACATAGTCATAGTTAAGTATTGTTTCTAGTGTGCAACGATTATTGTGTAAGTGAAAGCATCGATTATTTTGTTATTATTGCCACATCAATTTAAATACGGTTTTTAAAAAGCCTACCTACATGGATGGACCGAAAACGAAACGCCGTTTGGCAAACTTCTTTTTATTTCTATTTTTTATGTAAGATTTTATATCTAAGGCGAATACATAGTTACTTACGTACTGCATGCAAAATAAACAATGATTGAATTCAATATTAAATACTAGCGCCCCGTGGTTTCACCCGCATAAGTTACGATCCCGTGGGAATATCGGGGTAGAAATATATCCTATGTTACTCCTGCTTATAAATCATCTGTGTGCCAAATTTTATCCAAATACGTTCAGTAGTTTTTGCGTGAAAGAGTAACAAACATCCATCCGTCCATACTTACAAACTTTCGCTATTTTATATTATTAGTAGGATGATAAAATAAAGGTTATTTATGTGATGTGTAATGACAATGAGATATCACGTAAATTTACATTATTTCACAGGAATTATATGGGTAAATTTCAACAATAGATTTTTATGTGTCATTTCGGTGGGATTTTTTTATTTCAATGCTATCTACATATTTTTAGTGACAAATAAAACTTTAGCCTATTTTATAACATTGTGCGTGAGTGGACATCAAATTTCATCAAAACTTACATAAATATTTAAGGATGAATTTTTAAGAGTCCACTGAAATGAAATGTGTCTACCGAAATGATAAAAATGACCACCGAAATGATAAACTGTGCACCGGAATGAAATAAATCCACCGAAATGATACAGCTAAGAACAACCGTGCCGGGCAGCCAGGGTTCCGTAAAATAATGAGAACCTCCTCCTTTTTTTGAAGTCGGTTGAAAATAAGTTTATAGATGAAGTCCACGTCTTTTTATAAGTACTTATTATGCAGTTTTCGTTGGCTTAGAAGAAATAAAGCATATTTCGTTATATTTGCTGAAAGTCGTCCTCCCTAGCCGCGCCACATACTTTTAAGATTAATTAATCAAAATGAATAGTTTCTTGAGAGAAGAAAGTATCAACGAAGAGTAGAGAAAAGGTACTATTATGTTAATTGATTTATGGATAGTTAATATTCAATATTGCAAATTGACTTGCTGCAGAGTATACCTTCCAGCCGGACCACACCCTACGACCAATAACTCCTTAACTAAAGGGGATTAGCATAATCAGCCTTTTAACGTTCCCACTGCTGGGACACAGGCCTCCTCTCTAGGAGAGGGAATGGGCCGTAATCCACCACGCGGGCCCAGTGCGGGTTGGTGAATGTCACATGTCTTCGAATTTTTGGTTCTAGGACATGCCGGTTTCCTCACGATGTTTTCCTTCGCCGTTTTGAGAGCAGTGGTGAAGAAATTAATTACACAAAGTAATGCCGCCTGGCTGGGTTTGAACCCGCGACCAACAATTCGTAAGTCGGGGCCGTTACTACTCGGCCACCACTGCTCCATAGGGGATTATTGGACCATATTTGGCGTGTGAAAGGTACTCTTTAGGTAGTTTTTTTTCGGGATATTGATTTATTAATAGTTCATTATACTCTATCTAATTTGAGGTGGCGCGGCCAGAGAGCACTGCCTGGCGGCCGGACCACATAAATTGTTAATTAAAAAGATATCTCTTGAGGTACTAAATATATATATATATATATATATATATATATATATATATATATATATATATATATATATATATATATTCCGATGAAAGTAGACTTTAGGTAGGTATTATACTAAACTGTGGTCCGGCCACAGAGGAACACACGATTTCCTCGAAAGCTTTTTTGCCTCACGGCTCCCAAGTTTTTACGCTGAGGGTATCCATGCTTTACCTAATCGCTGGAAATGGGTTGGAGATAACAACGGTGCCTACTATAAAGACAAGTAATTGTAAATCTATACTAATATTATAAAGCTGAAGAGTTTGTTTGTTTGTTTGAACGTGCTAATCTCAGGAACTACTGGTTCGAATTGAAAAATTATTTTTGGGTTGAATAGACCATTTATCAAGGAAGGCCTCAGGCTATATATCATCACGCTTAAGCCAATAGGAGCGGAGCAGCGATAAATAATGTTTTAAAATCGGGGATTCCACGGGGACGAAGTCGCGGACAGCAGCTAGTTAAAAATATAATTTAAAATTGTTTTGTTTATTTGCAACGCTCGTTACTTTCCTACCAACCCAATATATACATGTACTAGCTACATAGAAATATGTGTATATTATATATCTTAAACACAAATATTACACAGCAAATACACCCGAATAATCTAATCTACACTTACATTACAAAACGATGACTTTGTATTTGATACAAGGATCTCTAAAACTTTATGGTTTTATCATTTCGGAGATACATTTCATTCCGGTGGACTGTAATTGGTATAACAGTCCACCGAATCCACTGAAATGATAACACTGAAATGATAAAATAGAGGTTAGTTCTACATTTAACTCCGAAATAAAATTATTAAAAAAATATGAACACTACTCAAACAAAACAGTACTTAGAGCGAATTTAATACACAATTTTGAAACAAATTAAACGAATCTAGCACGAGTTATAACAGTCACCGAAATGAAACTATTTTTGTCCCCATGTTACTGAAATGATAAACTTACTTGTTTGGCGAAAAAACCGCAAGCTTTGGGACCGGTGCGTTTGCGCCGAGAGCTTGAGCCGGACTGATCCGAAGTGAGGAAAGGTGAGAGGGGCGTAACAACGCAATGTTGACATGGCTATTCTACTAAAACTTACTGTCCTCTGAAATGATAACTTTTTTCCAGACAAAAGTTGACTGCCTGTCAAATCCATGAGAAAGAAGATAAACAAACAAAAATAGTTTTATTTGATCGAATATATTATAATTTAATGATAAGAAAATCGATTGTAATCCATATTATGAATGTATTGGCAGGGGAACGTATTTTATGAGCGGAATTGGGTTCGGGACAGGCCACCGTGATGATAAAATAACACTTTGTAATTTTTTTTTTGGTATATTAGAGGGTAGAAATCAATGATTTTTTTTGCCAAGGTAGAGAAGTACTTACGTTGTTGAAAAAAAATATATAAAATAAAAAACCAGCACATTGCACTACCGTTCTCAGGTTTGCCGTGTATTTTTTTTGCTTGCGCAATTCACCCATATTTTCAAGTTCTGCTTATGTTGTACTGTCAACAAAAACAAACATTTGACGGCAGCCATATTGTTTAGCAGCTGCGAGAGACGGCGACTACATGGCGCTAGTGGAACGTGCACTGGACGCATCGTAGACGAAACATTCATTCTATCTGTCATTTGGCTTAAAAGACTTGATATCCAGTTCAGTAAAATATTACAACCTAACCCTCCCACTGGCAATGGCCTTTATAAGGAGCTGCGCTGTTCAGTCGGCACGCGTCACGTCAAGCAGGTCGCCGCTAAGGGTAGAGTGGCCCGCGCACTACTCCATCCAGTGCTCTCGTCCCGCATCCCGCTGCGAGCCAAGCTGGGCGTTTACAAAACGTATATCCGCCCGCTGCTCACGTATGCCGCCCCAGCTTGGCTCGCCCTCACGAGCGAGACCAACAGGAAGAAGCTCCGCGCGCAGCAGAACCTTGCGCTGCGGAAAATAGTTGCTGCCCCTCGCTTCGTGAGGAACAGCGTTATCCAGCGCGACCTAAAAGTCGAGAGCCTGGATGACTTCTGCGCCCGCCTAGCGTCCACTATGTTCGCGCGTGCCGACGCTTCTGCTTGGCCCCACGTCAAGCACATAGCGCCCTGGCACGCGCGGCCACCGGATGCGAGGCGCCTCCCACGCGACCTGATTCCCGACGTTGACGCGCCCACCCACCGGACTTGACGCCGAGTGAGTTGCAGACACCGACACGCGACTCACTCAAACAAAAAGACTCTACATGCATGACACGCACTCGCAGCGCTCTGTGTGCTAAGTTAATATAGGCATGGAGCGCAGCGAACCCCACACATTCATGACTCCACAACAGACCAACTCACGCGACGAGCGTGCGGCGCGGACGCGCGTCTCGTTCGCTTACAGGGTATTCGGTGTTTCACAATACAATGCCGGCCCAACTCACCCATCGGCCCCTTAGCTCGGAGCGTGACCGGCTCGATCTGGAAACGAAACGAGCGGGGGTCAACCTTCTCAGCAGAGGGCGCCACCAAAGTCGGACCCTACGTCGCTGGTCGTCTCTCGCTGGGCCTCCCTCGGGTAACCGGGGGTCTCACCTGGCGGGGACTGACCGCCGTAGGGCCGTGAAACACGGCACTGCGAGGCAGTGCCGGGCGCTCCTGCTGACACACCCAGAACAGCTACACTTCTAGGCACGCTGCGGCACAACTGCCGCGCGCGTCAAAAGCCGCGCCTATATGGCAACCCGACGCCGCGCCCGTAGTAACGGGCGCGAACACCCCGACGCCGCGGGATCAAAGGCCTAGCCTACGCCCGCCGCCGCGCCCCCTTGCGGGGGCGCCGCGAAATTCTCCAGTGTCGGCACGCATTTCCAACGGATGCGTCTTGGTGCACGGACCACTGTCTCTCGACAGTCAGTACTGCACGGTTATTGGACGTGGAACTCTTGTCCCTGACAATTAGTACTGTCCTTATTGCGGTCGGTGCACGGACCACTGTCTTTCGACAGTCAGTACTGCCCGGTTATTGGACGTGGAACTCTTGTCCCTGACAATTAGTACTGTCCTTATTGCGGTGGGTGCACGGACCACTGTCCCTGACAGTCAGTACTGCCCTACGTGACCGCCCTTACTAATTAATTAATTAATTTTTCTTATTATTTAGGCTTAAGATAATTGATTGTTAAATTGGAATAAAATTGTGTATTGCCAAGTCTGACTTTTACTTCTGATGTCTGGGCCAAATCCGACATCAGGAGTGGGATCGGATTGTCCGCCCACCTCTGGTACTTTATCATCAGAAAATATGCAGGAAAATATTCCACTACCCTCAATTAATAGCTTAGAAGCATTTTTTCAAAAGTTAACTGATTTATTACCACGTTCCAATGCACCATCACAACCATTCACAGCATTGGTACCCTTTGATCCTGACGACCCCAATTCTGATATAGATGGCTGGTGTCGGCTGTCAGACACCGTGATTAAAAGCAAAAATTTAAAAGGTGTTGATTTAATCATGACACTGACCCATTGTCTTCGGGGCCGCGCAGCCACGTTACTGACCAAGATAACTCCCAGTCAGTATCAATGGGAAGATATACAGGAGACTTTAAAAGCTCAGTTCTCTCGCCCTATGCTTATCCAGGATCATTTTGACAATATCCTCACATTTAAAATTGCTTCTAATGAGACTCCCGCTCAAGCATGTTTACGTCTTTGGCAATTGATCGAAAATATTCCAGACGCAAAATTATCTGAAAAGGCTGTGACGGGCTTTGCTATTTCCATATTATCACAGTGTGATGTTCAAATACGTCGTGAATTAAACTCGACTGTGGTAAATGACAAATCACAGCTATTTCGAGTTCTGCGAGGAATATCCTTGAAAAGAAAGTCAGAATTGCCCGAGGCAAATGATTCTGATGTCAAACGCCCTCGTGCTACTTTTGGTTTCCGTGGCAACTGCAACATATGTGGCAGACCTGGACATCGTGCGGTTGATTGCCGCGAAAGAAACAAGCAACCTAGTCGCTCCATAACTGCGGATAAACGTGTCAACCAGAAGCCACAAGTCACATGCTACGTTTGCGGAGAGCCGGGCCACGTCGTCTCCACCTGTCCAACGAGGGTTGAAAATACGAAGAAGGAACAAGGCGCCACTGGAAGCAAAGAAGTCAACGTGTGCTCGAAGATTGTTAGAGGTACTGTGCAATGTAATGATATGACATTTCCCTTTATTTTTGATTCCGGTTCCGAGTGTAGTTTAATTAGGAAAAGTTTTTCGCACCTTGTTATTGGAAAAAGATCGCATGACCTCATCAACATGACTGGTATTGGAAAGAGTATCGTTAGTAGCACAGAACAAATCGTTTGTAACATCAAAATTCAGGGCGTCGAAATAAGCGTCACTCTTCACGTAGTTCCGGACGATTGCTTGCGCGACGCTATTTTATTAGGTAGAGATATACTTTTTCGTGATATTCTTGTTGAAATTTCAGAGAACGGTTTAACATTCAAGCGGTGCAGGGAATCTAATATGTGTAACAAAACCAGACCTATTTTTGACATTGATTCAATTAATACTGATTTAACAGGACCCGATAAAGTTAAACTTTTTAACATATTAACGCAATATGCAGGTAATTTTATTGAAAATTTTCCTACAACTAGGATTAAAACAGGACAATTGAAAATTGATTTAATCGATCCTCATAAAGTAGTACATAGGAGACCGTATAGGTTATCCCCTCAGGAATCTAAGATAGTTGATGAAAAAATTGATCAATTGTTGAAGGCAAATATTATTAGGGAAAGTTCATCTCCATTTGCTAGCCCTATCATTCTTGTAGAGAAGAAGGACGGTAGTACACGCATGTGTGTTGACTATAGGGAGCTGAATAGTAATACTCACCCGAATCATTATCCTTTACCTCTGATTGGTGAACAAATTGATAAACTTAATGGTGCCCATTACTTTAGTAGTATTGATATGGCCTCCGGGTTTCATCAACTACCTGTGCATGAAAGTTCCATAGAAAAAACTGCATTTGTAACCCCAAAAGGGCATTTTGAATATTTGGCTATGCCTTTTGGTTTACGCAACGCCCCTTCCATTTTTCAAAAGGCTATTAATACCGCTTTAAAGCCTATGAATGATGAAAGGATTTTAGTTTTCATGGATGACGTACTTTCTATTTCAAAAGATATAGATGAGGGGCTTAACCGTTTAGCTAAATTACTTAAAACACTATCCAATGCGGGGTTCTCGTTTAATTTGAAGAAGTGTTCGTTTCTCAAAGTCCAAACCGAGTACCTTGGGTATGTAGTATCAGCTGGGGAGATTAGACCAAATCCAAAAAAAATACAAGCCTTAATTAACGTACCAACTCCAAAAACTGTCACTCAAGTTAGGCAGCTTATAGGGCTAGCGACGTATTTTAGACAGTTTATTCCTAACTTTTCTCAAATAATTCGGCCTTTGTATCCCTTAACAAAAGGCAAAGGCAATGTTAAATGGACTCCAGAGCATGATCTGATACACAAAAAAATTATTCATATTTTAACGTCCGAACCAGTTTTAAAAGTTTTTGATCCTTCCTTGCCCATTGAACTCCATACTGATGCAAGTACTGAGGGATATGGTGCAATTCTAATCCAAAAACATAATGATACTCCCCATGTAGTAGCGTATTTTAGTAGAAAGACCATAGACGCAGAGACACGATATCACTCTTATGAATTGGAGACTCTTGCGGTAGTAAAAGCAATCGAACATTTTCGTCACTATTTGCATGGACGAAAATTCACTGTATTTACCGATTGTAACTCCCTTAAAGCTTCTCACTCAAAACGTGACCTGACTCCAAGAGTTCACCGTTGGTGGGCTATATTGCAGGCTTATGATTTTGATATCGTGTACAAAGAAGGTCGAAAGATGGCTCATGCAGATTTCCTGTCTCGTAATTTGTCAAACACAAATTATTCTGAGCCTCGTAAAGTAAATTTTCTTGAATTGGATAAAGGTTGGTTAATTGTAGAACAAGAACGCGATTCGGAACTTTCTGAAATAATTGCAAAATTCCGAAATAACCAATTACCTGAAGAAATATCGCGTACGTATGATTTAAGACAAGGAATATTACATAGGAAGATTGAACGTAGAGGAATTTCTAGTTGGCTACCTATTGTGCCCCGTTCTTTGGTGTGGACCCTAATTAGCCATGTTCATAACGAAATAAAACATTTAGGTTTTGAGAAGACCTTGGATAAACTTTACGAATTTTATTGGTTTCCTGATATGGCTAAATATGTAAAGAAGTTTATTAATTGCTGTGTAATTTGTAAAACTTCGAAAGGTCCTTCAGGTGCACAACAAATGCAGTTGCATTCAATCCCTAAACACCCAGTCCCTTGGCACACAATTCATTTAGATCTAACTGGAAAACTTTCGGGAAAAAGTGATAGAAAAGAATATTGCTCAGTTTTAATAGACGCCTTTACAAAGTTTGTACTGCTTGAATATACTCCGGCCTTAAGTTCTTCGTACGCTGTAAAAGCAATTAAAAATGCTGTAAACTTATTTGGTGCTCCAAAGCGCATTATTGCAGATAAAGGACGTTGTTATGACTGTACTGAATTTAAAAACTTTTGTAATGATAACAGAATAGAGCTCCACTTAATAGCAACCGGTTCTAGTAGAGCTAACGGGCAGGTTGAAAGGGTCATGCGAACTTTAAAGAACATTCTTACTGTTATAGAATGTAATTCTAATAATGCCTGGAAAGATGAACTGGGAGAGATTCAACTTGCTCTTAATAGTACTCGTTCCAGGACCACAGGTTTTACACCATTGGAACTAATGTTTGGCATTCAAGGTTCCTCACTTAATCTAGCTAAAATAACTCCCAGTTCTTCTGAACCAACTGTAGTTAATATTGAGACGGCTCGTTCATCTGCATCAGAAAATATTCAAAGAGTGGCTAAAGCTGACACTATACGGTTTAATAAGGGAAAAGCCCGAATTAAACCTTTTGCAGTAGGTGAATTTGTTTTTTTAAAATGCGAAGAGAGACATCAAACTAAGTTAGATAAAAAATTTAAGGGACCTTACAAAATTGTCAGTGTATTAGATAATGATCGTTATGAACTCAGACATATTAACGGTTCTAACAGAATTTACAAAGTTGCTCATGAAAATTTAAGGGAAGTACCTAAAGGACAAGAAGGTTATATAGAAATTTTCGAAAATTATAGCGATGAAAATGATGATAATGATGAACGAACCGTGACGGCAGATGATGATTTCAGTAAGTCTGTTGTGCCTGTGAATAATTATATGATCTCAGATTCAGAGGAAACTCGTACTGTAAGCTCTCGTACCTTGACTGCAGACGATTCAGAGGAAACACTTTCTGTAAGCTCTCGCACTTTGAGCGCAGGGGATTTAAATGACTCTGAAGAAACTTTATCTATTAGCTCTCGAACATTAAGTGTAGATAATTCCGAAGCTATAATAGAATCTTTGGCATGATCAATTAGTATGATCTCTTCTACTTTTGCGGGAGATGATCATCTCTACGAATATAATGTTAAAAATCACCGCTGATGTTATGGGTGATGATCATCTGTGACGCGCTGAAGGAATCTCACCTGCTTTTGTGGGTGTCGATTTAGACCAGCATGTTTGAATTATTGTGGTAAGATCTCCCCTACTGTTGTGGGTGACGATCTAAGATGCGCTGCAGGAATCTCACCTGCTTTTGTGGGTGACGATTTAGACCAGCATTTTTGATGTTTGTGGTTTTCTAATAAGATCTCTCCTACTGTTGTGGGTGACGATCTATGATGCGCTGCAGAAATCTCGCCTGCTTTAGTCAGGGACGATTTAGACCAGCATGTTTGAACTGTAGGGGTTTTCTATTATAAAGAAATACCTAGACCAGTGATATTTGCCATTTTGATATGTAACGATGATGATGATATGAATTAACGAATGTTGTTTCTTATTCTAGACGAATAAATGCACTCGAGGACGAGTGATTTATCAGAATGGCCGTGACGGCAGCCATATTGTTTAGCAGCTGCGAGAGACGGCGACTACATGGCGCTAGTGGAACGTGCACTGGACGCATCGTAGACGAAACATTCATTCTATCTGTCATTTGGCTTAAAAGACTTGATATCCAGTTCAGTAAAATATTACAACCTAACCCTCCCACTGGCAATGGCCTTTATAAGGAGCTGCGCTGTTCAGTCGGCACGCATTTCCAACGGATGCGTCTTGGTGCACGGACCACTGTCTCTCGACAGTCAGTACTGCACGGTTATTGGACGTGGAACTCTTGTCCCTGACAATTAGTACTGTCCTTATTGCGGTCGGTGCACGGACCACTGTCTTTCGACAGTCAGTACTGCCCGGTTATTGGACGTGGAACTCTTGTCCCTGACAATTAGTACTGTCCTTATTGCGGTGGGTGCACGGACCACTGTCCCTGACAGTCAGTACTGCCCTACGTGACCGCCCTTACTAATTAATTAATTAATTTTTCTTATTATTTAGGCTTAAGATAATTGATTGTTAAATTGGAATAAAATTGTGTATTGCCAAGTCTGACTTTTACTTCTGATGTCTGGGCCAAATCCGACACATTTAAAACGATTCTACATTTTGAATTTCAAGTACCCACACCTGAATATGACGTCAATGGTTGGCTTTAAGAGCTACCTAAAATTAAGAGCTGTCAATTTTTTGACTATATTAATTAGATTTTATAGAACAGGCTCACCATTTGGGCTTGCTAATGTTAAATTCATAATGTTGAATCTCCTAACAAATACCAGTTGCAAGCTCCACCTAACCCATTTGACACAGTAAATAGGCAATTCTTATCTGAAATTGAGTTCTCATGTCAGGCCATGGGGTTCCATAGCAATTAATTCTCGAGGCACGTGCCACCACCAAATGTAGAAAACTAAGAAGATCCACTCTGCATACATGCTTTATTTTTTTGTATGGGAAATCATCAAATGACTTCTCCCGCTCTCGGCGGAGCGGAAGCGAGTGTCAGACTCTTACTTACTAAATCACACCAGTGTTCCTCATACTTTGCCCCCCTTTGCGTTCCAGGGCCGCGGTTACTCTTTTGTACTATTTCCGCAACCCTAGCAGGCACTGACCCTATGGGGCCCCGTCTTCTATGCTGAGATATCTTTGAAGAGCGCGTGGAATACGATACGCCGTCGACCCGGATTGGTTTTTATGCCACCCATAGCTCGCCATACGCAGGCCCGTGCCTACGAAGGCCGGGAATCGCCTTACGACTCGCGACGCCTGGTTTATCTTCTTCTGTTGCGACGGCTGGGGCGAGAGGTTTCGATCTCCCTCGCGTGGTCTGCCTCTTCCTTCGCTAGCATTACTGCTTCGCAGAAAGAGATGACTGCTTCCCAGGCCTCCTCACTCCGGACCATAGATTGAACCAGGGCCGGACGCGAGAGGTCGCCGCCGCCGATCGCCTCGACGAGGACATGGCGTTGCTCCTCCCAAGCATGGCAGACCTCCACCGTATGCTTCACCGTGCCCTCCGGGCGATCCACACTCTGTCACCCGGACGTGTCCTCTCGCTGAATCCGAAACAGGTACCTCCCGAAACATCCGTGTCCGGTGAGTACCTGCGTTAGGCGGAAGGTGACGAATCCGTGACACCTCTGCAACCACTCCTCAAAAAGGGAACTTATCGCCGTAATATGGCGTGCCCAGCTGCATGCCTTAAATATGCAATATGAGAGACAAAGGTTTTTTTCAAGTAGGTATGAAAAAAATATCTGCTTTTCAGTACATTGATTATTTTATACATGTGTACATGTATACATTTTATACTGATTTCAGTGTACATAGGTATTTCATGACAAGTTATTTATATTCAAGAGTACTAATAAAAATATTGATTTATTTCACTACCTTGGCCTCGGCCTACATGGGCATTGATCCAATATCAGAAGCTAGAGCAAGGTACCAATTGGTCGTTTCCTATGAAGAAGAACCAGCAAAAAACTCTACAGTCACTACGTATAGTTCCTATAACCAAGCGAATATTTCGAAAAAAGGCAAATATGCACAATGCTCAATAACAGCCGTTCGCGTCCGGGTCAATCGATTTAAAATAGTTCAAGTTGTACTTACTGCGGTCAGTCTGTGATTTTCGAAGAGTCCTTTTCAAAGCACGTTTTTCATAAATTCCTAGTGCAGTAGTCGCGAAAAAAAGGCTATGAAGAATGGCATACTAACTCCACGACATAAATTTTGCTCTGTAACGTGGGTAAAAAAGAATAACCAGCTCACAAGGGCCATAGACTTGGAATTATCTCAGAATCATTATGCTGTACTTGTACTAACTAACATAAATGCGTCCCACATTATTTTACTTGAAACGAGGACCGGATTAGGACTTAATAAATAAACACAGATGGAACCGTTGGATAAGAACTAGTAATCCCATCATAAGCGGGCTGAGAGCTAACCGTTTTAAAAATACTCTATTAAAACAAAAAAAAATCTTCTTTTACTACTGGGTTGATTGTTGATAGTCATCCGACCTCCGTCATTTTTCAACAAGTTAGGTATAGAATAGAAGGTTCAACTTCTGACCACTCACAGTGTATGGTTGTTATTGTGCGGTTAGTAATTCAATAACTGTGTATTCGTGTTATCTGACAGTTATGGCCGAGCGGCTGACCAGCCTCATACATGATGCAGCACCCACGAACGACAAATGAATGGCTGTGGCGGGATGTGGCCCGCTCGGCATCCTGCGTCGGATTGTGTACCTGCTTTTGTTTTTAATTTTGTGGGCTGCACGGGAATTCAAATGTAAAATGTCTGCGTAAATTATGGAAAGGGTTGTTACAGATTGGTTTGTCTTGAGAATAGATGTTTTGTTTATCACGTCATAGGTAGGTTTGGCTTTACTAGACCGCGCGTTTTTCTGTTGCCACCATGACACCATTAGGACCAACTTGACCGAAGCAAAATCACCAGTTCGCCACGCGGTCGGCTATCTTCAAGATCAGTCGTATGCGCGGTTTTTTGTATGGTGGTGGTTTCTTCAGTGGTATTACTGTCTCATCGATGTCTATACCCTATCTGTTTAGGTAGTTAACTAAAGGTAAACAATCTTGGTATGTCTTTTAACAAAAAATGTTTTTGAAAAATGTGAAATACGTTTTACAACATGAAATACTTTCAGATTTTCTAAAATTATAGATAATTGATTTGTATAAGTAGGTAATATCCATATTTTAATATATATTTTTACATAAAAAGACATACCATGATTGTTTACCTTTAGTTAACTACCTAAACAGATAGGGTATAGGCTCTTTGTTTCTGAAGCTTTTTACCTGTGGCTTGACTGGTTTTTGTTCCTTCGATAACCGAATCACTGAAGGTAACATGAGTTTGAATGTGGAGTTAACGGTACCTACAGTTTTCTTTAAAGACGACGGAATTGTGAGGTCTGTAAAATTATAATACTTAAGTTTTCTTAGTGGTTATTGTTTTCCAAGAAACAAAACATGCAGGACTATGTCTCACATAATTATAAAGCAATAGTTTTTTTTAGAAAAGAAAGACGTCTACTTTCAAGGTGTGTTATTAGTTGTATCAATGGAACTATGTCTCTTTTTTTGCAATCATTGCATGAGAGTACATTCAACTCTAAGAAACTACACTGAATTTTATAATTAAGTAATTTAATATGTTTGTAATTTAATATAAGTAAAACTAGTGACAAATACAGCATCACAGTTTTTTAAAACCTTTTTTACAAAAAAAAAAAAATACAACTGACTTCTAAACAAAAAAAACACAAAAAGTATAAAATAACTTTAATTTCGGAACACCGTGTTTTTGGTTGTTTCTTCGTTTTTTGAAACTGTCTTCTGAAATGATGAAATAGAACCACATGGCAAGCACCAGCTTACGAATATAGAAAGAGTCATCAAAATCTGTACACCCAGTAAAAAAACAACAAAGTACGAGGTAATACACACAAAAAAAATACTCTCGACTTGAGAACCTACTCTTTTTTTGAAGTCGGTTAAAAGTAGCTCAACTAGAGATTATCTCATATACATAGGACTATACAAACTTAATGGCGGCTCAGACGCTTTTCGCTGAATGTATCCCTCCCCTCACCTCCTCTGTGATTATGAATTAGCTACTAGATTACGACTAGCACAGCGTGTCGCCTCGTATAATTCGAGTCGCCATTAACTTTAAATGTACTTGTATACAGAAACCATTTAACTTCATCTTTATCATTTTTTAAAACATGCAGTTTCCAAAAAAAAAAAAAAAAAACAAAATGTAACATAACGGTAACTCCCAAAATATAGAGAACTACCAGCAAATACTTTTTTATAGTTTCCTACTCCAAATGATTCCGCCGCGAATAATGTGTAAGAAAAGCCTTAGATATTATTAAAACGTTTCTCATTACGAAATATCCCCCGAGGGCTGGCCGGTATTTTAAACAGAAGAGGTCCTAATTACAAAAGGGGTCAGGTAATCTATACTAATCTATACTAATATTATAAAGCTGAAGAGTTTGTTTGTTTGTTTGTTTGTTTGAACGCGCTAATCTCAGGAACTACCGGTTCGAATTGAAAAAGTCTTTTTAGGTTGAATAGACCATTTATCGAGGAAGGCTTTAGGCTATATAACATCACGCTTAAGCCAATAGGAGCGGAGCAGCGATAAATAATGTTTTAAAATCGGGGATTCCATGGGGACGAAGTCGCGGGCAGCAGCTAGTGCATGATATTGGCTGTTCGTATAAATCTTATCTTAGCGATAACTTCTAGAGACATCTTTTTATTTTCCATCATAGGTATAATACGCGGACGCGGGTGAAGTTGCGGGAAACTGATAGTAATCTATACTAATATTATAAAGCTGAAGAGTTTGTTTGTTTGTTTGTTTGAACGCGCTAATCTCAGGAACTACTGGTTCAAATTGAAAAATTATTTTTGGGTTGAATAGACCATTTATCGAGGAAGGCTTTAGGCTATATATCATCACACTTAAGCCAAAAGGAGCGGAGCAGCGATAAAGAATGTTTTAAAACCGGGGATTCCACGGGGACGAAGTCGCGGGCAGCATCTAGTCTAATATATTATTTGTGGGGTATATCAGCTGATCCGCTAGTTCCCATAACTCGACAAAATCTTGTGGACAATAGACTTTTTTTTTATTTTCCGTTAGTCCTATGTTCCTAAGTAAAAGTAGTTCATATTAAAGTGTATTTGCTTGATCAAATTATTCTAAAAATAAACTGTGTGTGTCACGTGTTGTACTATGATTCGATTCAACAAACAGGTGCCAATAAACGAATTTTATGTTTAGTATAATAGGTAGGCCGATTTCTCTGATCGATATTATAACTCTGACATAACTAAACGTCCATAAAATTGTTGTTTGTCCAAAATAAACTTGAAATCAACATAATTTTCCCATAGCACACTGACCTTTCGTCTCACACACCTAAAAGTAGTCCAAATAGGTGACGATTATCTAATGTATAATAGTATATTGTAAACTTTCTACTGTGAGAATGAACCATAGTACATACTTTCATACATATGTATATGAAGCACCGGAAGTTCAAATAGTTTATTATAATGTATTCCTTTACTCATTCAACAGGCTGTATGGCATAACTTGCATTTGCCTAATGACATAATTATATTCTTTTTAAGTGACAGATGATGACTGTTCGTATTTGAATTTTTACTCTGTGGGAACTGAATGGACGTAACTTTTTTTGAATATGATTAATAAATTGGATAAGCCGATTGATCCAATAGCTGACGCATGATAAATAAGGATTGTTTATCGCAGATGTGGCCGTGTATTCGTTTATTAATCATGATTTAGCGGGTGTTGAGTAATGGTGGATGTTGTTTGATATTCAGCTTAATATGTGTGTAATATTAATTATTTATACCAACAAACTGTAAAATAAACGCTGCTATAAAATGTCAAATAATTTTATTTTCCGTCATGCGAATATCGAATTTACATATTTCAAAAAAATTGAAATCGATCTTTAAAACCAAACACATACATTTCTATCCCAATACCCTTTGAAAGGTTTAAAACATAATAAGTACCAATAAAACCTACCATTACCTACCACTACCAGAGAGCCAATTCCACCAATTTTTGAAAAACGTCCGCATTCGCATCTCCGTCGCTCAATATTCGTTTTTCGGATGTCAAACAAAAGAAAACCGGATCTATCAAAGTCGGGTCAAAGTTCGCGGGTTCGTAATTGTTATGATGTTGGTAATCCTAGTTTTTGTTTATGTTTCCAAGTCAATTTGGTGATTGTTTTACGGATTATGTTGGACCTTGAAAATGTTGGCATTCACGGGTGGGTCAATTCCCAATAATCGTCTACATATTAGGTACAATGATCTTTCCAGGAAAATGCCATGTGTCCTTCTTCCCAAGTACATATTGGCCTGTATTCTAACGTCAATATTTCAAGACAATTTGATAGACCTCCACTCGACTCAGTCGCCATGATTGAGTCGATTTAGAGAAAATTAAATAGAATATGGGGCATAAGCACGCAATAAGACGCTGTTGCCGGTGTCTGAAATATGAATTTGAATCTAAATATCACGTGTGATTAGTTGATTACCCTGAACACTTGTCAAACTTTGGCATTAAAATGAGGAATGTTAGATGACACATTCTTATCTCAAAATTCTCAATTCGGAAAATCGGCCATTTTGTAACGTGATAACAAAACGAGATCTAAAAGTCCAAGCAAAATTAGTTTCTAAACAATTAGGAGCTAAAAACCACTAGTTACTGCGTCGTAAATCTGAACGGGTAATCAGTTTGGATTCCCCGTACATAAAGGACCTAACACCTAAGTAGTAGGTAGTAGACTGTGTCATTCTTACAGCCAGGTGTTATTTATGTGTTGCGGGATTTGTTTGAAAGTGTCATCTCGGTCATGGAATGCAAAGGGCATTAGGAGGAACGCGAGTAGGTTTTAGTCGGTAAGAGTCTGACACTACCTTCGCTCAGCCCAGAGCGGAAGAATTCATTTGGTGATTTTCCATCCAAATATAAAAAGGTTTTATTTATGTGGGTACCATTTCAATTACGAGGACTTTGATGTATTTGATTAAAACATGCGTCTACAGCTCTGCACATACATATTATTATGTCTTTTGTCTACGGTGTATATTGTATTTGTAGAGACTTTTTATTCTTGAATTAAAGCAAGCAGCCAAGGAGTGGAATTCCTTGGCAGAGCCTGCGTTTCCATAGCTACAACTAGCTAGTTTCTTAAATGGCATTTCCAAATGCTTACCGATCCTTCATTCTCGTTGTTCATATTCTTTATGGCAGATTACTAACTATCTATCTCGGTAAAGCCAAGAAATTCAGGTATTTATTACATCGATAAAGATCGATCTACACCAGCACATTGTGCCCTAGGTGTCCTTGTAACAATACTCTAACAACCGTGTGAGTTTACGTCAACGAGGTAGTTTTTGCTCCTAGATTACTGTAAACGGCAAAAACTATGTGAACTGTCTCCATACTATCGAAATTTGCGACACGATTGTTGAAGAAACTATGCTGGAGTGAGCTGGGAATAGTTGGAAGCTGTGTTTACTGTTTATTTCATAGATAGATGCTGCAAGCTTGTGCACTGAGATGAACATAACTAGATGATTTTTGTAGATGTAGGTATCGTTGGCGTGGCTTTGGAGTGAATCTAATAAAGTTTTAACGGAACTACGCAATTGCCTCCGCAAGTGAAACTATCCGCATAAAATATCAATGTCAGTTAAAATGATTGGGGAAAACTAATTTACTTACTTTGAATATCAAACTCACGTAGCGTAGGTAAGATATACATATGTATTTATTATGTATCCTTATATCTAAATTTTGGAAGAATCTGTTATTTGTCCACTTATGGTATACACTAAAACTATAGTTTTTAAATTTAATACGCTCTCAAAACATATGTACCTCTAATGTAATGTACCACCAATATGGCTGAGGTTAGCGAGTTCAGATTGTCTATACGGAGTTTTAGTCTGAATCTGCTGATTGGTCTAGTTTGAACATGGTTGGGGCCTTCATGAATGGGTCCGTTTTCAAACATCTAATTTTTAACTTTTATCTTTGTTTTGTTTTATTTGTAGGTACTTTATGTTGTAGTCAGGTCATGTGCCTTCGTTCGGGAGGAATTTAACTATTTTTCTTATCTTTCTTCATTTTTTTAACTTTAAAAAACAAAACCACAATGTCTGAAACAAAAACTTTTATTTATTTGTATTTGTACGATTTCTTTCCTACTGCATTTTTCTGCTTCGTTCATTAACGACTGTACATCTGACTCGGCCATCTCTGGTTACCCAGGAACTTCTCTCTCGCGAGAATTTATTCAGACAAATCCATCTCGGAAACACTTTACTAAATTGAGTTTGAATGTAGTGGAGCTGGATAAAACGTAACACTGCAGCACGAAACAATATGGATGGATTAAAAGGTTTTCAATTCAATCTAGGATTAATAATATTTTGCCTTTGATACCCGACGATCGAAAAAATACCAGTAGGTTAAAAAAAAACGATGCTTCTGTGAACCTTGGCTTTTCTACAGTACTTATTTATAATTATAATGTACCTATTATACACATAATCCTTCTGCAAGAAATTCTCTGAATAATAGAGGATACCGCATTAAAATTCGTTCGTTTAAAAGATCTAAGAGTTCAGAGGGGCAGAAGGCGGGAAGTGACTTTGTTTTAAATTAAATACGTTTATTTGTGTATACAGGTGAAAAATGGGTGTAACAAATACAGGATAATCGGGTCTCTGCATCCTGCTACAGTAGGTGGCAAACAAATATTCATTTAAATTACATAATTACACTAACAAATATGAAAATATCGATTGTTGAAACTTAAACTATAATCAATATTGACGTCACAGCGCAGCGATTGGCTGCTGCGCTACGTGTCGTGGGTTTGATTCCCGCACGGAAGAAATATTTGTATGGCCTACAGGTAGGTGCTCTAAGTCTGGCTGTTTGTATATGCGAGATTGTATGTTTGTAACCGCATCCATGATACAGGAGAAATTCCAAGTCTGTGGCAACGTTTAAAGAAAAAAAAGAATATTGCACTTACAATCTGCCTAGCCTTTTCAAATATTATCCAAAATACTATTTGGAGATGTGCATATAACTAGCTCACTGCTTTGTTGGCAATTTGAAGTACTTTTTTAAATTTATGGTCCATATTCCAAAACGTAAACTCCAACTCAACTAGAACTATAACTCCATCGGAGCATCAAACTGTAAATAAAGCTTGTACGACGTAAATGCTTGTATCAGCTGAACTACCGTAGAAATACAAATTAACGATCTAGGCGACCAACTCAGAAATTCTATAAAGACTCCAAGCCAATTAAGACACTCGACTACAGTTTTGTAAAAGCTTTCTAAATTAATCTCTTTCATTTGCCTCTTTAGGTATTTCCTTTAGTCGTTCAGTCTATACGACTTGATCACTTTTTTAAATAGATTCTTCTAAGCTAGAGTCGAACTGTATTGCGTTGAGCATAACGATTATTTTTGTTAAAATTACCGATATTCTGCCTTCGCCTAACATCAAATATCGATGCGTTGTCTTGTCACACATATTAATATCGCGTCGGTAATAAGGTATAAGGCGGTTTCATAATTTAGGAGAATACATGGACATAATTCACATAATTTAAGTATTTTAAAAATATCAGCGTCTCCGCAAAGACTAGACAGGTTGTTCAAAGTTGCTCTCAAGCTCAAATACGAGTGTTGCTAGCAATGCACCTGCTGTTGAAGATACATCATAATTATGCTTAGCCTTTTCCCTTCTGCTAAGGGTATGTTTTAGCCCAATGGTATGTAGGTGAGACATAGAGCGCTGACAATCTGACCTGCATGCCCAGTTACTGGATACTCACGGTTCTCACCGGTAATACTGTTTGTCAGACTATTGCATTATAATTCATTGAAAGTACCTATAGCATGTTTAGAAGCACCTATTGCATTTTTTAGATTCAAGACTAAATTATAACAACTCCACATTCCAGTGTGCCTCACCATTACATGGGTGGAAGCCCAGAATGGTCGAGGGCCGCAGCACCAGGATCACAACGGCCACGGGTGGGATATCCGGCTGGCAGTTCCAGGGGAACCCGGCAGCGACTACCCCACCCTGGGTGCGATACCAAGGACATCCTTCTCGTGCGCCGGCAGAGATCCAGGTAATCTTGACAGAATTCTGTATTTTTGAAGCTAGAATTACTTAAGTGTAGTTTAGGAGTTCTTTGGCACAATGCAAGGGTGTAAGCACCTACCTTATAACACACACACACACAATCACACTTGTATGTTTGTATCATTGAGGGTATCACCGGTTACCTTCTTTCGTTTTTTTTTTATATATTGCACCTATACTATTATGCTCACCTAAAAGTTGACTGGTAGAAAATGCCTAAGCATTAACTCAGCCTCTGTACATCTGTGTGCGTAAAGTATAAAATAAATAAATAATTTACCATGGTTAGGTTGTGAAAACTTGTTTTCGTAATCTCTGTGTAACGTTCCACCATTTTCAATTTCAGGTTACTACGCGGATTTGGAAGCCAACTGTCAAGTATTCAGAGTCTGCACCGTTGGGTCAACCTACGGCTTTCAGTCCTTTCTCTGCCCAAATGGAACCTTGTTCAACCAAGCAGTCTTCGTGTGTGACTGGTGGATGAACGTCGACTGCCAGAACTCTCAACAGTTCTTCAATAACAACAACGAACAATTCGAAAATCTCAGATTAGGACCACAACTCATGAAGGATATAAAGAAAATGCTTACTCATCCGATGCTGAACCCCTATGACAAGACCGCAATGAAGAGTAATCTCATCGTGATGCAAGATTACAAGCCACCATTCGGACAATTGTTTCCAAATGGAGCATTACTAGCAGGTCCAGAACGTGCTCCAAATAACGTTTATGTTCCAGCAAAGCAAATACAACAGAATTTTATTCAAGGCAATCCGAACGATTTCACATATTCAGCGTCAACACCTGATCCCAGATATGTACCTGCGCCATTAAACGCTAATTTTTTACCCTTGCAAAGAGATGCAGAAGTTTTTCAACGGCAAAGACAAAACAGTCAATACAACGCTGGAAATAGTATTCAGAACGCTAAAGTACAAACTACACAAATATCACAAACAGGAAACCTCATTTCTAACGGACATGCGGGTAGATTTCAACAAAATGGAAATATAAACTTACCTAATAATAATGGTTACTCACAGGCACAAGTACAAGCACCACGGCCAACACAAATCACTAATAATTTCTCACAGAGACAAATTAATTCTGTTAGTAATCCCCAATCAGGCAATTCACAAAACTCCCAGAGAGCACAAGTCAATAAACAACGAGCACAGTATACAGAGCCTAGAAGACTACCGCAAACTAATAATGAAGTTCAATTTGCAAAACTACAAAAAAGTCAAAACAATAATCATGATAAACAACCGTACACATACAGTACACCTGCAACCAATACGCCACAATATTCAAATAATTTCAACAACCCAGCTGGTAGAGAATTAAAAGAAAATTTGGTAAGTACATTAAGAGATATTCCATCTACTGTTATAACAAAAACACTAACGTATAGTAGGCTTATACAGGAGCCGAAGGTTGGAAAACCAAAGTCCAGAATAACAGTGAAAACTTGGATTGTAAAACCGACTAAATCTGCAAAACTAATAGCGGAGCCTACTCCATACACTTACGCGAGGCCCTCTGCACCATCACCACCGGCCCCATCACCTGCAGAAAGACTTATAGAAGAAAATACACCTTACGTGTATGACGTGCCGACCACTTCTCAAACTGAGAAAATAATCCCACAGGAACTAGAATCTGAACAAGATTCGGAGGAACCTTATATTTATAACAGGCCTACTCCTTCTGCTAAGCAAGTACAAACAACTGAAATCCAAACCACACGTATCTTTTTAGCCCCTACAACGTTGCCAACTCGTGCTACTTTTTCAGGACGAATAACGAATTTCCCTCAGACATCTCCACTCCCCACAAAAGCATCACGCTTGTATCTTACTCCTTCGCCATTCACATCAACTGCTCGATTTTATCTTCCTCCAGCTGGAAACCCAACGACTCTACCTCGATTATACTTACCCCAAAATGTTCAACAACCTGTATACTATCAAAATGCTCAATTAAGAGCCTCACCAACTATTCCTACATCAACTCGTGTGACTTATAGCGAAAATCAGAGTCAACCTTCATCATCTGTGACAAAACCATCACGCGTTAATGCCAACCATCAGAACTTATCTTTCACTGATATTCTGACTAAAGAAAAGCTCGATATCACTGTAAATGATATAGTAAAAGACACAGATGATATTTTAAAAACAGCTTCTCCTCCGCAATATAGTCAATACCAGAATCACAAAGAATTCAAATCCCTTGATTATCCAGAAAATTACTTAGCATCAAGGACAACAACTGATAGTGGTGAAACTTTGACATCTCAAGTTCCAATACAAACTCCAACAGTTTCTACGAAAACTTCTAGAATTATAGCAACACCTGCAACAAGCTTGCAACCTCCTAATGAAAATTTCATATACCAAAATAATAACCAGCTTGTAAATTTGCCTTTCTTTAAAGAAACCGGCATACCAAACACTATAGAACGCACAGTCTCAATCAAAATCACGATCCCAGAGAGGATAGCCGCATTTCTTTTTAAAAATCGAAGCGATTCTGAATTTGATAAACTAGAAATACTAAATACTGGAAGCAGCAACTATTTGGTTATGAGCAACAACTTTGTACCCAAGAAAGATGCATTTAATTTTATTCCAATCGCTAAACTAATTGGAAACCAAAACTCAAATAATCTTTCTGATTCACAGGCGCTCGTGTATTCATTTTTGACTGACTCAATAAACGTAGCGAGGGAATACAACAACATTGCACAACGAGATATACAATCATCTACAGCATCACCTGCACTGGCGCAATTTCAGAACCTGAACAACGAAAAACTGTCACAAATTACGAACCAAATATCACAACTGACATCATCACAATACAGTAACAATCCCAACAGTTTTGGCACTAACGCAAATATTATTCCCGCCCAAAGAACTAATACCAATCTACTTAATCAATTTACAGGCAACGCAAAATACACAGATGGATCGAATCAGATCCAACAAACACAAACAAATCAATTTACACCTTCACAACAAACTCAAGGTAATTTTTATTCTTCACGATTCCAAGTACCCAATACTCAACAGAATATTCTTAACAGTCAAAATCAACTGTACAGTGGTCAATTATATCAATGGTCTGTTCCAGATGTAACTAATCAAGTATACAACCGTCCGAGTCCAGCAAACCTCGTTAATCCGAGCAACATTCAACAACAGACTACACAAATGTTCAGTGTACAGCGAAACTCAAATCAAAATAATGCAGTTGACAATTATAAACAATCAAACCCTCAATTCGAAGTCGTTAAAGCAGAAACTGTAGCTTTGAATCCTGCCAAACTGCAACTTGAGCCGCCTAATGAAGGGGAACAATTTACTAGTCAAGAGACACTTAACAGTTTGCTAAATAGCGAAAATGGAATCTCGGCACACCTAGAAGACAAAATCGTAGGCACTATCCCACATCCACTAGAAGACAACAAGGTCCTCACATACAAGAAAGACCAATCATACTACCTTTACACAAAACTGGAAGACAACACTATCGAACAGAATTCTCCAACAAATCAGCAGACCACTACAAATACTCAACAAAATGCGAAACTTACACAGTCTTCTAACGACAATATGTCAAAAAATTTGGTATCGTTCCAACTTATCCCCTCCGTAAGTTATGAGTTAGAAGACGAGAAAGATCAACAAAAATTTCTTAGCGCTTTCCAAATTGACGAGTTCGGTGCTCCTAGAGACATCACAAGGCCGCAGAATGGGGAAAATCAAATAAATAATAATCAAGGACAGCAAATCATGACGTCTAGCGTAGACTTTTCAGTTGAACACCCGACGACTCCTAAACAAAATGAGCAGTACAGAGTAAACCCACTGTACTCTGGACCATCTTCGTATACTGCTCCACAATCATCAGTTGGTAGCTTAGGGTCTAGACAAAATAACTTTAATTCTAGATTAGAAGATTTCGAGAGCAGTAATAACAATGGTTACCCTAAAGAAAGGCCTGCGCGCCAATTTTTTACTACATACAGGTACAACTGAAAGGAACCTAAAATTATTGAAGTGAACGTTGAACCTAGTGAATATTGATTGGAAAATAGTATTTTAATCGATGTAAATAAAAACGTAGATGTAAGTAGATAAGTATAGAAAATAAATAAAACAAATATTACGAGACTTGACTGCAACCAAAAACGAGAGATTACACAGTATATTTTAAGCTAAAATTAATAAGTTACTAAATATAATAAAGTTGAAACGAACACAAAATTAGTGACTTTTATTTCTTCTTAACCATAGCAATGATAAGTGGACTAAGACGGTGACCGAATGGCCTTTGCTGATTGGAAGAAGTACCTATGGATCGTCCTGCAGTGAGATGTGCTGACGACATTGTTGCCATAGTGAGTAGAACCTGGATGAGGCTGGCACAGGAATTTAGGATTTGGCACAGGAAAAGAGGTGTCCGTTACCCAGGCCAGATGTTGTCGAAAATGGTCATTTGAATCATATAGATAATTAGTTTTGCGGCTTCTGTAATTGTTGCGCACATTTTTAAATTTGTTGCGCTTATAGTTTTTTAATTATTTCACAAAAACATTTCCTGCTGGCGTAACGTTACGCCAGCCAGACCCTTTTCATTCTAATGGGAATATTTAAATAAATATTAGCTATAAAATTAGTTGTCTAGATGAAGTAAATGTTGTGCCTTATTTTATATTTGTTCTTTCTTCGGTTGCGAAGTTATTCGAGATTTTGCTGGGGTAACGTTTTTGGTTTTGCTAGATCTTTGAAATGGTTAAGCGGATTCTTATCATATTTTGTACATGACTTCTTAGGACTTAGTTTAAATTTGTTCTACAATAATAAAACCAAAATATTGCATATCTTAAAGGTTATTTCATTAAACAGAAAAACACTTCAATTGGTCCCAGCACTCTCAATAAGAAGTCTAACGACTTACTTTAAACGTTATTTTAAAGCTTGTAACTGCCTTCAAATGTATGTGAAGTTTCATTAGTATCCTGTAAGTATTTAACAAGTTATGATGATATTCAGTTCTTCACGAGCACGGTCTTGATGCGCGCGGTGTTATTTGGCCACTGGATTAGATATATGAACTGAATGTTATGTCAATTATTAGTTTTTTAGATCACTTGTATATCAGTAAATTTTCAGCTCAGTACATTGGATAATTAATGAGATAATACGATTAAAGTCATTAGAAAGTGAATGACCGTGGTAACCCGACCAAGTTTAGGTGGTTACGAAAAAGCGAAAACGCAGAACATTATGGTACCTTCTAAAATATGTAGGATAGTGTTACAAAATTAGTACAGACATGTACAAAAGTTTTTTTTAAAAACTACATGATTATTAAAGAATTTTTATTGACAGGTAAAATAATCATTTCAATTGAACTTTTAAAGTATTATTATACTACTTAAAAACAATCACAGATTAAAACAGTGAAAACTTGGATTGTAAAACCGACTAAATCTGCAAAACTAATAGCGGAGCCTACTCCATACACTTACGCGAGGCCCTCTGCACCATCACCACCGGCCCCATCACCTGCAGAAAGACTTATAGAAGAAAATACACCTTACGTGTATGACGTGCCGACCACTTCTCAAACTGAGAAAATAATCCCACAGGAACTAGAATCTGAACAAGATTCGGAGGAACCTTATATTTATAACAGGCCTACTCCTTCTGCTAAGCAAGTACAAACAACTGAAATCCAAACCACACGTATCTTTTTAGCCCCTACAACGTTGCCAACTCGTGCTACTTTTTCAGGACGAATAACGAATTTCCCTCAGACATCTCCACTCCCCACAAAAGCATCACGCTTGTATCTTACTCCTTCGCCATTCACATCAACTGCTCGATTTTATCTTCCTCCAGCTGGAAACCCAACGACTCTACCTCGATTATACTTACCCCAAAATGTTCAACAACCTGTATACTATCAAAATGCTCAATTAAGAGCCTCACCAACTATTCCTACATCAACTCGTGTGACTTATAGCGAAAATCAGAGTCAACCTTCATCATCTGTGACAAAACCATCACGCGTTAATGCCAACCATCATAACTTATCTTTCACTGATATTCTGACTAAAGAAAAGCTCGATATCACTGTAAATGATATAGTAAAAGACACAGATGATATTTTGAAAACAGCTTCTCCTCCGCAATATAGTCAATACCAGAATCACAAAGAATTCAAATCCCTTGATTATCCAGAAAATTACTTAGCATCAAGGACAACAACTGATAGTGGTGAAACTTTGACATCTCAAGTTCCAATACAAACTCCAACAGTTTCTACGAAAACTTCTAGAATTATAGCAACACCTGCAACAAGCTTGCAACCTCCTAATGAAAATTTCATATATCAAAATAATAACCAGCTTGTAAATTTGCCTTTCTTTAAAGAAACCGGCATACCAAACACTATAGAACGCACAGTCTCAATCAAAATCACGATCCCAGAGAGGATAGCCGCATTTCTTTTTAAAAATCGAAGCGATTCTGAATTTGATAAACTAGAAATACTAAATACTGGAAGCAGCAACTATTTGGTTATGAGCAACAACTTTGTACCCAAGAAAGATGCATTTAATTTTATTCCAATCGCTAAACTAATTGGAAACCAAAACTCAAATAATCTTTCTGATTCACAGGCGCTCGTGTATTCATTTTTGACTGACTCAATAAACGTAGCGAGGGAATACAACAACATTGCACAACGAGATATACAATCATCTACAGCATCACCTGCACTGGCGCAATTTCAGAACCTGAACAACGAAAAACTGTCACAAATTACGAACCAAATATCACAACTGACATCATCACAATACAGTAACAATCCCAACAGTTTTGGCACTAACGCAAATATTATTCCCGCCCAAAGAACTAATACCAATCTACTTAATCAATTTACAGGCAACGCAAAATACACAGATGGATCGAATCAGATCCAACAAACACAAACAAATCAATTTACACCTTCACAACAAACTCAAGGTAATTTTTATTCTTCACGATTCCAAGTACCCAATACTCAACAGAATATTCTTAACAGTCAAAATCAACTGTACAGTGGTCAATTATATCAATGGTCTGTTCCAGATGTAACTAATCAAGTATACAACCGTCCGAGTCCAGCAAACCTCGTTAATCCGAGCAACATTCAACAACAGACTACACAAATGTTCAGTGTACAGCGAAACTCAAATCAAAATAATGCAGTTGACAATTATAAACAATCAAACCCTCAATTCGAAGTCGTTAAAGCAGAAACTGTAGCTTTGAATCCTGCCAAACTGCAACTCGAGCCGCCTAATGAAGGGGAACCATTTGCTAGTCAAGAGACACTTAACAGTTTGCTAAATAGCGAAAATGGAATCTCGGCACACCTAGAAGACAAAATCGTAGGCACTATCCCACATCCACTAGAAGACAACAAGGTCCTCACATACAAGAAAGACCAATCATACTACCTTTACACAAAACTGGAAGACAACACTATCGAACAGAATTCTCCAACAAATCAGCAGACCACTACAAATACTCAACAAAATGCGAAACTTACACAGTCTTCTAACGACAATATGTCAAAAAATTTGGTATCGTTCCAACTTATCCCCTCCGTAAGTTATGAGTTAGAAGACGAGAAAGATCAACAAAAATTTCTTAGCGCTTTCCAAATTGACGAGTTCGGTGCTCCTAGAGACATCACAAGGCCGCAGAATGGGGAAAATCAAATAAATAATAATCAAGGACAGCAAATCATGACGTCTAGCGTAGACTTTTCAGTTGAACACCCGACGACTCCTAAACAAAATGAGCAGTACAGAGTAAACCCACTGTACTCTGGACCATCTTCGTATACTGCTCCACAATCATCAGTTGGTAGCTTAGGGTCTAGACAAAATAACTTTAATGCTAGATTAGAAGATTTCGAGAGCAGTAATAACAATGGTTACCCTAAAGAAAGGCCTGCGCGCCAATTTTTTACTACATACAGGTACAACTGAAAGGAAACTAAAACTATTGAAGTGAGCGGTGAACCTAGTGAATATTGATTGGAAAATAGTATTTTAATCGATGTAAATAAAAACGTAGATGTAAGTAGATAAGTATAGAAAATAAATAAAACAAATATTACGAGACTTGACTGCAACCAAAAACGAGAGATTACACAGTATATTTTAAGCTAAAATTAATAAGTTACTAAATATAATAAAGTTGAAACGAACACAAAATTAGTGACTTTTATTTCTTCTTAACCATAGCAATGATAAGTGGACTAAGACGGTGACCGAATGGCCTTTGCTGATTGGAAGAAGTACCTATGGATCGTCCTGCAGTGAGATGTGCTGACGACATTGTTGCCATAGTGAGTAGAACCTGGATGAGGCTGGCACAGGAATTTAGGATTTGGCACAGGAAAAGAGGTGTCCGTTACCCAGGCCAGATGTTGTCGAAAATGGTCATTTGAATCATATAGATAATTAGTTTTGCGGCTTCTGTAATTGTTGCGCACATTTTTAAATTTGTTGCGCTTATAGTTTTTTAATTATTTCACAAAAACATTTCCTGCTGGCGTAACGTTACGCCAGCCAGACCCTTTTCATTCTAATGGGAATATTTAAATAAATATTAGCTATAAAATTAGTTGTCTAGATGAAGTAAATGTTGTGCCTTATTTTATATTTGTTCTTTCTTCGGTTGCGAAGTTATTCGAGATTTTGCTGGGGTAACGTTTTTGGTTTTGCTAGATCTTTGAAATGGTTAAGCGGATTCTTATCATATTTTGTACATGACTTCTTAGGACTTAGTTTAAATTTGTTCTACAATAATAAAACCAAAATATTGCATATCTTAAAGGTTATTTCATTAAACAGAAAAACACTTCAATTGGTCCCAGCACTCTCAATAAGAAGTCTAACGACTTACTTTAAACGTTATTTTAAAGCTTGTAACTGCCTTCAAATGTATGTGAAGTTTCATTAGTATCCTGTAAGTATTTAACAAGTTATGAAGATATTCAGTTCTTCACGAGCACGGTCTTGATGCGCGCGGTGTTATTTGGCCACTGGATTAGATATGAACTGAATGTTATGTCAATTATTAGTTTTTTAGATCACTTGTATATCAGTAAATTTTCAGCTCAGTACATTGGATAATTAATGAGATAATACGATTAAAGTCATTAGAAAGTGAATGACCGTGGTAACCCGACCAAGTTTAGGTGGTTACGAAAAAGCGAAAACGCAGAACATTATACTATCTTTTGAAATGTTTAGTATAATACACCTTACAGTTTCAGTACAGACGCGTACACTGTTAAATACATAATAATAATATAATATTATCTGTACTATGAAAACATTATTATTATCTTCCCAGTTGCACAAACTTATCAGAAATCACCGTTAGAGCATGCCGTTCGGTGGGACACGGGAGGGGTGGGGTGAAGGGGTAATACATTGTTTGCATAACGTACTAAACATGCTCCATAAACACATTTCATCTTGTAGAGTGCGCGTGCGCTTCGGCAGTTCCGTTTCCTGTTTTTGCAAATATTTATCGAGTGCGTGAGAGTTATTGTATAATAACAAGTGTGGCGAATTACTGCTAATGTGGAGTGCTTGTATGATGATTGTATTGATGATCATAATTATGGTGCGGGCTGCTTGATGAATTCACGAACAAGGTAAGCTTGCATAAAGTAACTATAGAAATAGTAGCAAAATTGACTAACTGTGAGCATTTTACTACATTGTGATGTCATTTAATATTACCATTGATCTATGATTTTAATTGATATATGTAAGTATTAGTAGACATACGTAAGTGTAGTGTTAACTGAAAAAAACCATTGTATATTATTTATTGTCTGTGATCATTACACATTCCAATATGTGTACATTGTGTACATATTTAAATAAAAACTATAACTGTGCACTGTGTATACCTACTGAAATCTATAATATAAATAAAAAATAATAGAAAATTTAAAAAAGCAAAATTACTATCTGTAATTTTAATCTGTGATTGTTTTTAAGTAGTATAATAATACTTTAAAAGTTCAATTGAAATGATTATTTTACCTGTCAATAAAAATTCTTTAATAATCATGTAGTTTTTAAAAAAAACTTTTGTACATGTCTGTACTAATTTTGTAACACTATCCTACATATTTTAGAAGGTACCATAATGTTCTGCGTTTTCGCTTTTTCGTAACCACCTAAACTTGGTCGGGTTACCACGGCCATTCACTTCCTAATGACTTTAATCGTATTATCTCATTATTTATCCAATGTAATGAGCTGAAAATTTACTGATATACAACTGATCTAAAAAACTAATAATTGACATAACATTCAGTTCATATATCTAATCCAGTGGCCAAATAACACCGCGCGCATCAAGACCGTGCTCGTGAAGAACTGAATATCATCATAACTTGTTAAATACTTACAGGATACTAATGAAACTTCACATACATTTGAAGGCAGTTACAAGCTTTAAAATAACGTTTAAAGTAAGTCGTTAGACTTCTTATTGAGAGTGCTGGGACCAATTGAAGTGTTTTTCTGTTTAATGAAATAACCTTTAAGATATGCAATATTTTGGTTTTATTATTGTAGAACAAATTTAAACTAAGTCCTAAGAAGTCATGTACAAAATATGATAAGAATCCGCTTAACCATTTCAAAGATCTAGCAAAACCAAAAACGTTACCCCAGCAAAATCTCGAATAACTTCGCAACCGGAGAAAGAACAAATATAAAATAAGGCACAACATTTACTTCATCTAGACAACTAATTTTATAGCTAATATTTATTTAAATATTCCCATTAGAAAGAAAAAGGTCTGGCTGGCGTAACGTTACGCCAGCAGGAAATGTTTTTGTGAAATAATTAAAAAACTATAAGCGCAACAAATTTAAAAATGTGCGCAACAATTACAGAAGCCGCAAAACTAATTATCTATATGATTCAAATGACCATTTTCGACAACATCTGGCCTGGGTAACGGACACGGAAAAGAGAGGTCTATGCTCAGCTGCGGGCGAAGTCTGACTGTGGATGTTGATGATGACGATGATTGTATGTGATGGTGGGGAGTTTAGGGGCCAATTAGATGGCCATCCAGTGGTAGTTGAGACAAACTGGATGCGGTAAACGTGTGTTAAAATCCAAGCTGGTACAATAATAACAGCAATGTTCAAATGTTCGTGCCTGATGGATGTCGCTTGCCTACGTACTACCTATTAATGGGGTTTTCGTCTACAAAATTACAACTCTTAAAACTTGCCAGTACGCCAATATTACGCCGACCCGACAGAAATCGTGGCTGAACGTCCGGTAAAAGTGTCGGCTCCGATAGTTTGGTCGGGTCGCCCATATGTGAACGGCGCTATTGAAATACATAATTATGCCAAAATGGATCCGACACGTGTGTCGTCTCGGTAAAACTGTCGGTCCGACCTAATGTGAACCAGCTCTTAGTGCTGAACTGCGAGTGGTCCACGACAAAAAAAAAACGATTTGGCTAAAGATCGATGATAGCATTGGTGGTATACATGTAAGAAGTAAATAATATTCAAAACAACTTTTTTGTTTTTAATGCAAAATGAAATTAGGTAGGTACCTACTAGTTCAAATTTTCGCGATGTGGTCTGTTTTAGTTCGGAAACGAAGAAAACATTTAGATTTTTTATTATTGGAACACTACGTAAATAAAGATTGAAATAAGCGATACCTACTCATCCCATAAGTTATTTACTTTACTTAATTACGAATATTTACATATTTACACTTTACCATAATGAACATAATTATCGAGTCAGTAACTACTGAGCGAGAACTATAGTTGTAATAATTGTCTATAATTATTATCCTGAAAGAAGCTGCACACAAGTTGTAATAAAGAGTCAGTCGTCTTATTATTAAACAATGAAGTGGTGCTTTGGGTTGTTCATAGGAAAGTTTTTAGATGTCAAACACCTGAAGTCATGGCATCAATTCATAATCAATCAATATTCATTATGGGTCATCATTTTAATTTTGTATTGTAGCTGAAATAAAAATATCATAATGTTTTTGAGGTTTCCGAACGAAAGTCAACTGTAGCGCGAAAATTTGAATTGCTGTCACTTTGAAAGAAAAGTTTAGTTACTATGGCAACGAGAAGTTGTTTTGATTTCATTGTTTTATTTACCTACTTCTTGAGTTCTTGGATACCATTGGATACCGCCAATGCTAATATCGATCGGTTCTAGCTATACTTTGTTCAAAGCTTTCTAGAAGTAGATAATTATGTAGAAAATCAGGGAATCAGAATTGTAGAGGATATATATCTTAGTGACTTGCTGGAACCGTGTTTGAAGTAACAGGCAAGTAATATTTTTGTAAAAAATACGTCTTTCCGAGGAGTCATGATTTTATTTATCCTTACTAATAATATTATAAATGTGGAAGCGTGGATGTTTGTTACGCTTTCACGCAAAAACTACTTGACGAATCATCATGAAACTTTGTAGACATATTCTGGGAGGTAGGTACTAGAAGTAACATTTATCCCGGGATTATGTTCTCTTGGGATAATTTCTGACATTCACGCGGGCGAAGCTGCGTGCAGCAGCTAGTATACAATAATTAGCGATAAGTAGAAGTCGGTACTCAAATCAATAAATAAAACATGTACAAAATTACTTCCTACATTTTACTCCAGAGGAACAAACATGACATCCAAACCAGAACCGGAACCAGCGAAGTCAGCGTCAGAAGACACGCTCGACGATCTAGATGTCTTCATGGACCTATACAATGACCCAAGAGTACTATGGTTCAAGGAACGCATCCTAGCGTTCGTTGGCATGGATGATGACAGTCTCTTCTACAACATGCTAGATGAAGGAGACGCTAAGCAGAAGCTAGCGAGATATATAACAGGGACAATAAAGCCCAATGAAATTAGCCTAGATAAGAGAATGATGTACGTGTCTAAGGTGATAGTCGACAAGCTTATTCATGAGGATAAGGAGTTTACTGAATGGAGTAAGTTTGTTTTAAGTCTTTTTTTATTCAGCCTACATTACGACAAACCAGCAACAGCATCCTCAAAATAATAGGGGAAGATATTACTTCTCCAATCTTAATTAAGATGGTGCGGAGGGTGATATTTTAATTCATGTGTGTCTACATTGTGTCAGTTTACTAACAATAGTTATAAGTCTATATTGTAATTACTAACACAACGGATCTTGGTTATCTGAATAAATGATTTATTATTATTATTATCCCATTACTGGGCAAGGCCACCCCAGATCTTCCCAGATATTCGTTTCCCAGGCCAGCCCTTGCAGCAGGATGTTTATAAATGTTAGTAATAGGCTAAAATTGCATGATAAATCTTTCTGTTACAATAAAAGCATAATCTAGCTTTGTGTTATCAGTCAGTGAATGTGAAGTTATGTTACAGGAATCATACCACCACCTCCACCTCCACCGCCAAAGCAAAAGAAAAAGAAAGGCAGAACAAAGACACCGGAGCCGCCTGTAGAGGCTCCATCAGAACCGGATGTAGACAGTAAAAAAAGTGCAAAAAGTATGAAAAGTATAAAAAGCATGAAGAGCATGAAAAGTGTCAAAAGTATGAAAAGCAAACTAGGTATGCATTCTCTAGTATACTTGTTAAATAATGTTTTTAGCTCCGCTTAGATCTAAAAATAAATAAAGGTTTGACATATCAATATCGTCCTATAAAAAATTCTGTGTGTGATGTTTGTTACACACTAACATTTTAATTATGATAAAAGTAATATAGGTATTATAGTGTCAGACTTTATTGGACATAGATTTCAGAAAGCATGTTGATAACAGCAGCAATGTAACATATTAACTTTCTAATGTAATATTTTAGATTGTTCTTGATTTTACCATTGTCATCATCTGCCGAACCTTTTCCTAACTATATTGAGGCTGGCTTCCAGTCAAACCGGATTCAGCTGAATACTAGTATTTTAAGTGGAGCAGATGCCTACCAGACCTCCACAACCTATTAATTGTGATATTGAT
This sequence comes from Hecatera dysodea, assembly GCA_905332915.2. Classification (NCBI taxonomy): domain Eukaryota; kingdom Metazoa; phylum Arthropoda; class Insecta; order Lepidoptera; family Noctuidae; genus Hecatera; species Hecatera dysodea. Next base: position 6,833,544 of record HG995303.1, read on the forward strand.
AAGATAATCTGTATCTAACATGAATGACGACACGGTTGGCTCAGTGGTGGAGCGATTAGCTGCTGCGCTACGTGGCGTGGGTTCGATTCCCGCACTGAAAAAAAAAATTGTATGGCCTACAGATAGTTGTTCCGGGTCTGGCAGTTTGTGTATGTGAGATTGTCAGCCGAGACCAACAGTTTAATGTGATTTCCGAGGCATGGAGGAGTCTCGGTATGTTAAGATGGTCACCCATCCACAAACTCACCTTGGCAAGCGTTGCTTAACCTTGGAAATCGATTGATCGAGCTCCTCATTTTACCATTGTATTAAAAAATAATGTTATATTATGTGCATCCATACATATTCATATGATAACTGACTATCCTCCATGGTACGAGTAGGTATTAGCTGCCAACCAAAAATAAAATATGTGTTCATTTAAATACATATAGTAAAAAATAAATGAAACAATTTACTTTACAGACGAGAAGCTTGCATCAACTGCTGGTAAGTACCTAACAGTCATCTTGTTAACATACTTATTATTTACATTTTAATTTTTATCCATACTGATATTATAAAGTGGAAACATTTTTTGTGTGTTTGCTTGTACCGTAGAACCATCCTTTAGTAGTTTATTTCTTTTCACAGAGGTTGATGTGGAAACAGCAGCAGGAACCTTGGAGGAGGAAGAAGATATGGATGAACCTTCATCTCATGGCGACGTACGTCTTGTCGCCGAAGACACATATTACTTCCCGCCGCGTAAGTAACAAACATCATCACTAAGTCCACTACTGCCTGCCAGGGTTGCGGTAATATCCGAAAGAGTTTTCACGCTCCTGGCGACCTATTATGACGTCTTAAATCCATCATGATTTCTGTGTCAGAGAGAGACGGAGTTACACAAGACGAATAGCGCTATCTCTTTCCCTCACACGAATCATGATAGCATTGGCACTTCGTAATATGGCCACTGGAGTGCAACGGGCATTTGAAGTAACACGTTTGTTGTTAGTAAGAGCCTGACACTGTCTTCCGCTACTCCAGAGCAGAAAGCCCACTACTCCAGCACTGGTCGTCGTCCCATCGTCCTGCGGGCGTACCACGAGGTGTTAAAACGTGAGTCTTCCGAGCGAGAAAGAGGGATAGAGTTATACACCCTGTATAGCTCCATCCCTTTTTCTTGCTCGGAAGAGTCACGTTTTAAGACGTCATGGTACGCCCGCTGGTCTCCCTAAAGGTCACAGCTCATTAGAGCCACCCGGCACCCACCCCGCACCGCCTCGTCGCAAGGTGTCCACTCGTTGTCGACAGGTGGTCTATGGGTGGAAGCCGCGTTAACACTAATAAACGTCGCGCGGTCAACCAGTGGAACCGGCGCGATCAACGAGAGAACGCCGCGTGGTCAACGGTTGGACGTCGCTTCGTCATTCGAATTTTCGAGTAATCTGTTAACAATTGGCACTAGGTCTACACGTGCGAGACGTCCGACTCGTTCGAAAGAAAGGCTGGGAATAATCGGAGGGTAGGAAGTCTGGGAAGCGGCTAATCACCCAGTATAGTCCTCGCGTGAATCATTCGCGGGCAGCGCGCGGTCCACTCGGGACCCGCGAGTTGGCAATGCGCAGTCAACGCAAGGCAAGCGTGCGAGCAGCGAGTTGTCACCGAGTGGTCCACCCGCCGACAACGCGTGGAGGGCTTACGACCGAGGCGATCCGGTGACGCTACGGAGTTGTTATAGTGAGCGCATACCCATACAAGTCCATATAAAGAATACTAGCCGCAGGAGGCGAGGCGGTGCGGAGTGGTTGTCGGGTGGCTCTAATGAGCTGTGACCTTAAGTATTGCCAAAAGGACCGGTCCTGTCACCGTACAGTCGTGCTTGTGACGTCTCAGATATCACGCATGTAATCCCTGAAGGGAGTGGCGATGTTGTATTAGAGAATGCACTAATTGTGCTTGAAATATAAACGATCTTTTCTGGCATCGCTCAAGATAAAACTATGTATAGATCGCTAAAGTAGGTATTAAGTTTCATTGATTGTTATAGCTAATTAATGCCAGCTTCAATGTAGTACCTACTGAAGTAAATTATCTACAGCAACACCTTTTTCTTGGATGGGAAATCATCAAATGATTTCTTCTGCCCGCGGGCGGAGCGGAAAGGAGTGTCAGACTCTTACTGACTAAAATTCATCCGTGTTCCTCCTAATACTCAATGCGCTCCAGGGCTCTTTCGTACAAATTCCGCAACCCACAATAGCACCTACATGAGACTCTATGTTTATTTTGATGGTCATAAAGTTACAAAACAGATTTTTTGCAGCACCCGAGGATTTTGATCCGGAAGTCGACGGAACTTTGGAATTCTATACCGTCATCGTAAGAATAATGTTATTCATAATTAGTTGGGACTTAGAAAATATTAAGTTTTAATTTTAATAACGTAGTTAATGATAAATTCTGTAGATATTATATTTTTATTTTATACAAATAGATTATCTTAGAAGTTTATTTTTAGTAGTAGTAAGTAAAAGCTGTTGTTGGATTTTGAACGCTCGTCTCGCTGTCTAAGGTTGATAATCCAACAGCGCACATTAATTAAGGCATTTAGATGTCGTCTAGTGTTAGTGACAGCTCCACAATGACCCAATGAAATGAATCTTTAAACTATGTTAAATTACAATATAATTTTCAAATTGTTTTGTGACAAGTAACTACGTAAGGAACCCACGGCAAGCATCCAATATTGGTCAAAAGCATAAGTTGCACTGACTGGATCACGTTAACCACGTCAGTGCAGTGTACCTGCATATCTTTACACTAGCTGCTGCCCGCGACTTCGTCCCCGTGGAATCCCCGATTTTAAAACATTCTTTATCGCTGCTCCGCTCCTATTGGCTTAAGCGTGATGATATATAGCCTAAAGCCTTCCTCGATAAATGATCTATTCAACCCAAAAAGAATTTTTCAATTCGAACCAGTAGTTCCTGAGATTAGCGCGTTCAAACAAACAAACAAACAAACAAACAAACAAACTCTTCAGCTTTATAATATTAGTATAGATTTTCTCTATCAATTCTATCCAAAGGTTGTGACTTGCCTTGAAAATATTTATTTTAGTGATAAGCTCTCATTTGTAATTGAACCCACGGCAAGGATCCAATATTGGTCAAAAGCATGAGTTGCACTGACTGGGTCACGTTAACCAAGTCAGTGCAGTGTACCTGCATCTGTACATTTTCTCTATCAATTCTATCCAAAGGTTGTGACTTGTCTAGAAAATATTTATTTTAGTGATAAGCTCTCATTTTTAATTTGATATAGTGTTCAATGAAAAGTTATTTATCTGTGAACATTATGATACTTTCTACATCTTCAGAGGCCAGTCCCCCGCGTGATCCAATACCCCAAGCTCACCGTCCACTTCGGCGAGATGACCCCGCAAATTGCGAACCGCAACCGCCGCTACTTGTACTTCGTGCGGCAGACGCAAGAGGGCGTGCCCATCGACGATTGTGAGAAGTACATCAAGCTCAAGATGTCGGATTACTTCCTCACTGGACTCCTCACTGGCAGGGTGCTGATGACTCTTGGTCAACATTTGAAAGATGTAAGCTTAATCTGCCTATCATTTTAGTACTGTTGGAACTTTGGTCTCTTTTGATGAACGTAGTAGGTATGTGGTCTCCTTGTCTGTTTATCTATTCTGCTGAGCGGTCAGAAAACCCGTTAGTATAAAGAAATGAGACAATCCAAACAAACATTATTAATTTCAGTTTTATAATATCAGGTAAAATCAAATATATTTTTTAAGTTTGATACCCGAGTACCCCTAACAGGCGTTCTGTGATGTTTCCTGAGTATAAAATATGATTCTATTCAGTCGGTCAGTTAGATTATCGAAAAATATTGGCCACTTGTTTTTTGCTTTATCAAATCTATAAAAAAATACGAAGATAAAAACCATTAAAGATGTGTGTGGTGATTTGTAACGTCATGTCGTGGCAAAAATTGTAGCATGTAGTGACGTCACACAAGTTTTCAACGCATTGTAAAAAAATACTTGTCCAATACCTTTTGGAAATCTACTTGACGGACTAATTCGATTTTTTAATCTAATTGTATTTTTTTCAATTATCCTATTCATTTTTTTTAATTTAATCAACTATATATTGAATTTGAACTATCATCATTGGCTCCCAGACAAGCCGGATTCAGCTGAATAACAGTATTTTACGTGGAACGGCTGCCTACCAGACCTTCACAACCCATTAACTGGGTAACACTGTACTTCTTGGCAAGACTGGTGTCAGATTTTCTGGCTTCTGAGAATCCGTATCAACTGCCGAAGATCTCTAACTGTGTTGTGTATATCGTGAATCTGAAATGAGAAATTAATTACATAATAACAAATCCTGCAATTTGTGTAAAATATTTTATTAGATAAAAGTCAGATTGTTTACATGACAACCTATCAAATAATTAAATGGCATTCTAGAGACAGCTTATCCAAAGAGTATTTACATACACCACAGCTTCCCCGTCCTAGCTGCTGCGGACCATGGGTGCAGCCAAGAGCTGGTCCAGGTGTCGGCGCCAGATATCACCATTGTCGGTGCGAACCTCATAGTGCAGTCGGCCCAAGCGTTTAGTGATGGTCCCAAACTGCCAACGTTGCGTGGCGCTCGCATAATCTCGAGCCTGTATCCGATCACCTGTGGTGAACTCTCTGACTCTGACATGGATCTCCCGAAGATTTGGTGCAGTCTCCTTGTCCTTTCTTAAAAACATAGCATGTAGTGCTGTGCGTATTTCTCTGCCAAACATGAGTTGGTACGGGGTCTGCTCAATAGCATTTGGTGTCCGTCGGAGGCGAGTTCTCACTGTCACTAACTTCTCGGCTAGGTTACCCCCTTCCCCCTCTAGGCTTCTTAACATTCTCTTGACTATCTGCACAAAACGCTCAGCTTGCCCGTTGGTTGCAGGGTGGTATGGAGCGGAAGTCCTATGAAGGATCATACAATCTTTTAAGTACTTTTCGAACTCTTCTGAAACGAACTGTCGGCCATTGTCTGAAACCAAGACGTGGGGTGTCCCAAAGGTGCAAAATAACTCTTTCAATTTTTGTATGCACCAAGAGCTTGTAGTTGACTTGGTTGGTATAATCTCAGTCCATTTTGAGAATGCATCCACGACAATTAAAAGTTGGTGTCCGAGCACAGGTCCAGTAAAATATGTGGAGTCTTTGCCAGGGGCCGTTTGGTTGTTCCCAGTGATGCAGTGGTGCTTTCTCTGGTTCATTTTGTTGTAATCTGCAGCTCCTACATGACTTGACTTTAGTCTCGATATCGTTGTCAATTCCTTTCCAGTATACAAAACTACGCGCCAATAGCTTCATCTTTACCATGCCTGGGTGGCCTAAGTGTAGTTCGTTTAGCACTTGTTCTCGCAGTGTTTTTGGAATTAAGACTCGTGATCCTCTCAATAAACATCCATCATGCAAAGTATATTCATTGTCCTTGTAATAATTTGTCCATGAATTTCTGCCATAAGCTCGGAACGACCTTAACTCCGAACATGAGTCGATTTACTCTGTAAGTTCCTTTGTGTGTGCTGAGTGTTTGTAGCATTGCGCTCTCTTCATCCATGACCATGTTCAGATAAGCCTGAGTTATGTCAAGTGTACAAAACAGTTTACCTCCATTCATTTCCGCGAAAATGTCTTCAATGATAGGTATTGGATATTGTTCGTCTTGTATCATTTTGTTTAGGGTAACTTTATAATCAGCGCATAATCGGATACTCCCATTAGGTTTAACAACTGGTACTACTGGAGTACCCCACTCAGAGTGGTCTACTTTCGTGATGACACCTAGTGCGCATAGTCGCGCGATTTCTTTATCCACTTTGGCTTTTAAAGCGTAAGGTATTCTGCGCGGTTTAATAAAAATTTGAAAATGAAAACAAAATATCTAGTTTTAAAAAAATAAAATAATAAAAATAATAAAAATTGGCTTAGTGTTCTCTTTAAGGTTTAGGTGTCCTCTGTAATTGGGTATTTCGCCAAGGTCGTTTCTGAAGACTGATGTCTTGTAGAGCTCCAGGAGTTGGTCTAATTCTATGTTTTCAGTAGGTTGTACGGCTTTTATATCCGCTAAATTAAGTGTCTTGAGTTCTTTCATCCAGCTGCGGCCAAAAATGGGGTCAACTTTGTCGTTGATAAATGTACAGTTTTCCGTGGAATTCTTTTCCTTGACATTTATATTGAACGTATGCCACTCCTGTTGGTTTGATTACTTCTCCCGTATAAGTTCGAAGTTTCAGGTTTGTCTTAAAAATTCTTTTCCCAATGTTTAGTTTTTGATAGTCTCGTAACGAGATAGAGGTTAGTGTAGCTCCAGTGTCAAATTCCATCTTCATCTTAACGTGTTCAATATGTACCGTTATCATATACTTTTCTGATGATTCTCCAGATATGATATTAATATCATTCCAATCATCATGGTCACTTGTCATTGAGTCTTCTAACAAGTTCGTATTCGGTTTAGTCTTATTAAGACTCGCATTAAATTGGCGCTGTAGACAAACACGGGCTAGATGACCCTCTTTATTGCATTTATTGCATTTAACGTTAATAGCGCCACATTTCTTTGATTCGTGATTCATACCACAGCGGAAGCATTTTCCTTTTAAATCTTGAACTGTAATTTGTCTTGGACTTGGTCCTGGTCCGCCCTGTCTCTTGTAGGAAGTGATTTTGTTAATATGGTCACTACTGGTACTTGGTTGTTCATTTGAAATCATTATTGCGTTTTCTGTCTTACCCATTTCAATGGATATCGCAATCTGTGTTAGTGACTTGAATGTATGTACGGTTCGGTCTTGTAAGATTTTTGTACGTGCATCACTATCTTTTAATCCTCTTATAAATTGTAGAGATAAAAAGCTTTCTGATGTATTTTTCTGACAGTGCTGGCAATTGAATTCACAGTTCGTGGTAAGTTTCTTCAACTCTGCGGCGTACTGTGCTACAGTTTCATCGGATTTTTGGGTTCTTGTTATGAATTTATGTTGTAGGGCCCACTTGCTAGGCTTCGGGTCTAAGTACTCGTCAAGTATTTCACAAATATCAGCATACGACATATTCATTGGTTCTTCCGGTGATGTTAAATCACAAAGTTTTTCGTGGAGCTCTGGTGATAATGTTGACAGTACGATATTCGATTTCATGTGCGGTATCGTTATGTCGTTCAATTGCAAGTATACTTCTAGTCTTTTTTTGAAATTCTTGAATGTTTCTGAATATTGTAGAGGTTGGAATTGAATTTTAGGTGTATTCCTATGGCTAGATTCACTTCGATTTACTTGTTGGTGCTGTTGTTGGCCTTGATGTTGACCTCCGTTCTGTGTCTGTTTTGTTAAAAGTTTAGTTGTAATCGTTATGTGGAGTTCCTCGAACTCATACCTGTAGTCTTGTTCTTGTTCATAGGCATCATCGTCTCCGTCGTCAACGGTCTTGTTCTCAATTTTTTCTTGTACCTCCCGTAGAGCCACGATCGTTTCCCTCAGGCCATTGGAGAGAGCAGTAATATCTTCGTTAGACATTACTTCCCTCTGATTGATATATGTGTCGAGTCGTGTGAGCATCCCGCGTAGGGTGCCGCGATACTTTCTTAGTTTGTCCATCTTGTATGTCTATTTACACATTTACACAATGTTTATTTCACTTTTTTCTCGTCGCCAGTAACAAATCCTGCCATTTGTGTAAAATATTTTATTAGATAAAAGTCAGATTGTTTACATGACAACCTATCAAATAATTAAATGGCATCCTAGAGACAGCTTATCCAAAGAGTATTTACATACACCACACATAATATGTTTTGTTGTCCTCAGGCCGCCATACCGCTGTTCAAGAATCAGTTCCGTGAGATCACAGTGACACGAGAGGCAAGCAGTGCGATGCTGTCGAGACAAGTCTCGTTCGCTGGGGGCCACCACAAGATGGCGGACACGGGCTCACAGGTACGTGCCGACGATTTCATTTGGCACATTGAGCTTAAGAGCGTAAGGGAGCAGTGGTGGCCGAGTAGTAACGGCCCCGACTTACGGTTAGGTAGGTCGCGGGTTCAAACCCAGCTAGGCGCATTGCTTTGTGTAATTAATTTCGTGACCTCTGCTCCCAAAACGGTGAAGGAAAACATCGTGAGGAAACCGGCATGTCCTAGAACCAAAAAAAAAAGTTCGAAGACATGTGACATTCACCAACCCGCACTGGGCCCGCGTGGTGGATTACGGCCCACTCCCTCTCCTAGAGAGGAGGCCTGTGTCCCAGCAATGGGAACGTTGAAAGGCTGATTATGATTATGATTATTGAGCTTAAGGGGGAAAGCTGAAACATAAACAGCTGCGAAATGCAAAAAAAAAAACACGTAAGAAAGTTTTAATTTCGTGAACTTGTCGAGCACAGCCCTTGAGGAAAAGGCTGTACTTTCGTGTTGTAAAAACTCTGTCACTCAATGACTATTTTAGTGTCAGAGACCAAAGACACTCTCAGAACTTTTTATAAAATTTAAAATCTGGTTTGTGGATGAGACGCGTATGTGAACTACGAAGATGAGGGAAGAGTTTGTACTCAGGGTGTACTCTGATAATTAAAACGACTTACATAATTATGATGATAAATGTTTATGTAACGTAACTACGTACAAAACTAGTGACCCATCCCGGCTTGGCATGGGTGGACATGTATTTATTTTAATATAGCCTTTGTTACTCAGGAATAATGTAGCATTATAGAGATACATAATATTAGTATAGATAGTGGTCATTTAAAGTTGTATGTTTTGCCTAGGTTAATTATCTCAGACCTTCGGATTATAGAAGAATGTCTAACATAGCAAGAGGTGAAAATGCTGAAAGAAGGTCAGTATCCAAACTATTGCATATATTGCGGGTTTATTGCATTTGTAAGTAGAATAGAATATTTTTTATAAACATTTTATAATTGATAGTTATATTTTTCCACCTGTATCGTGGATTCGTTTACATATAAATAAAACTCAAATACACAAACAGCTATCTGTAGGCCATACAAATATTTACTCTGTGCGGGAATCGAAACCTCGACCCGTAGCGCAGCAGCCAATCACTCAACCAATGCGCCACCCGTGTCGTCAAATAAGAACGTGTTAAATATTAGTTACGCAATTATTTTACCAGTAGAAAAAGAGTACAAGATCGGTCATATCGGTGACATTGATTGTACAAGACACACTTTATATGCTCTGAATGAACTTTATATTGAAAAGGGGCTAGTCCACAATGTTCTGGTAAAATAAAATTTAAATTATGTTGAAAAAACAATGAAGGTATTTATATGCTCTACCTTTTATTTGCTTCTTGATTTAAAAGTACACGTAACGTAAGGTTTGAAGTTACGAAAAGATAAGCATTAAGACAATATGAACCTTAATGTAGTTCTAATTTTTATCACGTAAGAGAGCTTTCTGCCCCACGTATTTTTGACCGTATTAACTTACCAGACAAATAGACATCGCTTAGTCCTGTTCTCTGTATATGGTTTTTGTTAATGTAAAAAATTATAATTCCAGGATGAAGAACATGCGCTCAAGCCCAGAAGACACTTCATTCTTCGTAGGTTCAGCATCAGTAGAAAAAGACCCGGTACTTACTTCTTATTGTTTACTAGTAGCGCCTCGCGGTTTTACCCGCGTAGTTCCCGTTCCCGTGGGAATATGGGGATAAAATAAGCCTATATCACCCGGGGATAGTATAGCTTCCCAACAGTGAAGAGTAGTTTCGGAGCCTATTCAACGTAAACAAAAAAAAAACAATCAAACCTTTCTTCTTTATAATATTAGTGTTAATTGTACACACGAAACTTACAAATACAAGCTTAGGTGCAACGGTTAGCTTAACCCAGCATTGGGTACGTCATTCCTGATTGGGATTTTGTTCTTACGGTTCGATTCCCGGGTGACGCAAGCAATTATTTAAACTAATGCGATGGCCCTTACCAGCCGGTCGGCGTATACGGCAGTGTTAGAGTAGGGCTAACACTACTGTCTGCGCCGGTCGGCGGGCGCCGCATCGTTGTTATTATGACGAAAAGACAGTGTCCATATATTGCTGGTTTAAAGCAGGATAAAAAAGTGTGTCAACAAATAATGGGAATGTGTTCTATTACTGATATGGAACCACCTACATTTTTTTGTATATTTCTTAAAAAATGATCCTGTATCGCGTCAGTTTCAGTTGCGGAAAACATGTTTGCGCAGTTATTCATATTAAACCACATCCTCAACGGTAGTTTAGGTAGATATTAAGTCATATGAGTAAAGACAACTATTAAGATTGACATTTAAGTTGAAATATCACTTTTTTTTTCTCCACCTTATTCACGGTGGTAACAAAATATAGTGGGAGCAATATTTGGCGTGTCTTAATTTTATTTAATATTCCTAGGAAGCACCGCTTGCAAACGCGACTTTCGGTGAATCTGTAGAGGAAAAGTCTTCGGCTGACGAAGTCATCACGGACATAAAAGATCTTGTCGGGATCGTGAATTGGTTGGTATATTCAAGTTATTAAAATGTTTTTTTTTTATCTATTCGTTTTCCAACAGTCATCCATGTCACTGTTGCTATGTCAGTTATGCTAATGTTTTCTTCCATCTTACTATAGCCAGCTAGTGAGAGGCTGAATTAAGTCTGTTATCGGTTAACATAGCTGTGTGTCCAGTTGGGCTTTTTTATCTGAACTGAGCATGTTTGGCGCATCCGTAGAATACGCACTAATATTTTTAGGGTTCCAACCTACGGAATATTTAAAATATTAGTGAGTCTCTGCTGTCTGTCAGACTGTCAACTGGCTATAAAAAACAAATTATGAAAATTAATTAAATTAAAATGTACCTATACCGAAAAACAAAACAAGTTTCGTATATAAGAGCCGCCATACAAGAAAATTGTTCTTTTTGCGATTTACGATACGGAACCCGACTTGCACTTCGCAGATTTTTGGAATCAAGTTGTATTTGAGAGCAGTGGTGGCCGATTGGTAACGGCAACCAGTTATGAATTGTAGGTCGCGGGTTCAAACCCAGTCAGGCGCATTACTTTGTGTAATTAACTTCATCACCACTGCTCTCAAAACAGTGAAGGAAAACATCGTGAGGAAACCGGCATGTCATAGTACGAAAACTTCGAAGACATGTGACATCCACCAACCCGCACTGAGCCCGCGTGGTGGGCTACGGCCCATTCCCTCTCCTAGAGAGGAGGCCTGTGTCCCAGCAATGGGAACATTGAAAAAGCTGATTATCATGCTACTAAATCCTACTGATATTATAAATAAGAAAGTTTGGATGGTTGTAAATCAATCACGCCTCGACAGCAGAACGAATTTGGGTGAAACATTTATGGATTTGTGCTTAAGACTATTTCGTATAAAATCTAAAGTTATAACAAAATAAATAACATCTTATTGGAGTGATACTTACTTCACTAAATAGTATAAAACAAAGTCGTTTCCCGCTGTCTGTCCCTATGTCTGCTTAGATCTTTAAAACTACACAACTGATTTAGATGCGGTTTTTTAAAATAAACAGTAATTCAAGAGGAGGTTTTTATGTATATGCCATAGATAATACAGTAGAGAAACACTAATAATTTTAGAGGTTTCTAATGTGATGTCGTAAATAAACACATTGCAAACGCTGGCAGAACCCTACAAGATCGATCAAAATAATGTACTACAGTATTGTACACCTTAAAAAGGTCTATAAAAAAAGTCTGCGATGGTAAATATCTATCTCTTAGGGATAACCCACGATAAACATTTTTGTCCTTTATTTTTGTACGAGAAATAATAACACATTCTGTAGTATATTTAGTATCAGTATTGCACCCATGCGTCGGGGTGGGTCGCTAGTTTACAAATAAAAAAAAACTTTTGTTTCTGATTTTTGAACTGAAGCCGCTGGAAGGGTTGCGGTATTTGTTCGAAAGAGTCACCGCAGCCCTGGAACGCAAAGGGCACAAGAAGGATCACGGGTGGGTTTTAGTCAGTAAGAGTCTGACAATCTGCTCCACCAAGAGCGGGAGAAGTCATTTGATGATTTCCCATCCAAAAAAAAAGCCGCTGGCAGAATTTAGAATTAAATAAACCTAATGTCCTTCTTTCAGGACGATACAGCACATTGAAGGCGAGATCCAGCTGCCGATGCCGAACATACCGATGTTGACGGACGAGCGCACCACCACGGTGGAGATCGTGGACCAGGAGCTGGTGGCGCAGCTGGAGCAGGCAGTCACCATGTGGCAGCAGCACATTGACAGCACAATCTCCGCCTGCTTGGGCAAGGTAGGGCTTTGAATAGAGAATTCAAGGTAACCGTTTGACTGGTTTTTGAAAAGAAACAGATGTGATATACGATTTTTGAAGAATATTGCAGCAGTGGTGGCTCATTAGTGACCCCAATTTGCGAGCTGTACTCTAATTTTGATCCAAGACTGTTCTATACTTTGTGCAATTATTCAGTACCATTGTTTTCACACGCTGAAGGCATCGTGAGCCAGTTTTGGCTGGGTTCGGCCTCTCCTAGAACCAAAAAGAGAGATGAGAAAGCCCAAGCCATTAAGTACATTAAATAAAAAAATCTACCAACCCGCAAGGCCAGACCAAGCCCACTTATAGAGAACAGGACTTGCGATCCTTATAGGTTGATTTATGCTATGCCATAGGTTTTCCCTACTCTAAGGTATAAGGAAAACAAAATCTAGCCAACGTCGTTTTAGGCGTTCTTTAGAAAAAATCTCAGAGCCATGAAGCGACATCTGTGTTGCTACATATTAACTACACAGTCAAGCAGCGAGCAGCAAGTTTCCGACACAGGGTGACAAGTTTCAACGTAGAAAGATGGCGCTACATTACTTTACATAGCGAACTAATGCTGACTGAGAAATTTACCATCCAAATAAATGCCAGGCCAGTTTTTCAATAGACGGTTAACTTTTACTTGAAGAATAACCGCTGTTTGAAATATTTTGTACACAAAACCTAATTTTAATTTCACAAATAGAAATTATATGACTGAAAAATCAGCCCTAAAATTATAAAATACTGCGACTTACTTTGTATAGCTGTCTGCTTTTTTTAAAGGAGGTTCGACACGTTCAATTTAAATTTAACCAACGCAACGCATGTTTTCTTTGTCCCAGACTCGCGAAGGCGATGGTCCGGTAGCAGAATACAAATATTGGCGCGAGCGCGACGCAGAAATATCGCTGTTAGTTGAGCAGCTAAAACAACCTATGGTGGTCAAGATACTGAACCTGCTGAAGAAAGTCAAGTCTCCATTTCTTGAGGTACTGTTCTTTCGTGATTTACTCTATAAGAAGTACTGTTTCGTTAGGGCCCGTAATATTATGCGCGCTAGAAATGGTTTGTCGACTAGTTGAGCTCTTTAAGATTTGTTGAGCTAAACGGTGCCTTTTGAGATTGGTTACTCAAACTTTTCCTAAAGAGAGGCATTGCCATGTATTGTTCTGATTTGTTCTTCTCTTCGGTATTCCTTCTAAAACTTAATTTGGTACTTAATGGTGATACCAGCTATTATGGAGGCAAAGTACTGCCTAAATTTAATAAATAAATAACCTATGATCGGTGGGTTAAACAGATCAGGCAATGATGACGTTTGAGGGATGCCTCTATCAAGCAGTAACATTATTTCTGATTAACATATTATTTTTTACTTCCAGAATTTTAACAAATACAAAGAAGGACTTGTAGAGCAATACAACATGGCGAGTGACAATCTGAAGTTCCTCTCCACTTTGATGCGTTTCTTTACTGTAAGTATTGTTTACGTTTTATTTTACAAACAAACAAATTTTGTATTACATATGTCTTTAACGCATATTTTTCTACTGTGGCCTTAGTGCGAGTTTTTTTATCGTACTTGATCGCGATGGCGTAACTGAATAAGTGCCGTCTGGTTACAATAATGGAAATCCTTTTTTTTTCACATAAGCGAACGAGTACTAAAAGTAAATGCTTATAGGGAACGTGCAGAAACTATAGGTGGCAGCACAGACGCGTCAATGTCAAGTATATTTTACTTATAAGTTTCAAATTTGCAACGCTAGATGGCACAGTCTACTTCGTGCAAGTTCCCCTAAACGGAGGGCGCAGGAAGTATAGGTGGCGGCACAGGTCGAATATTTACAACGTAAAAGTTTCACATTTGCAACACTAGATGGCGTAGTCTACGCCGTGCACGTTCCCTATTGTGAAGAGTTCAGCTACCATGACGTCTTAAATCCATCATGATTCCTGTGTCAGAGAGAGACGGAGTTACACAAGACGAATAGCACTATCCCTTTCCCTCACACTGAATCATGATAGCATTGGCACTTCGTAGTACGGCCACAGGACCAATCAATGTGGCGAAGCTTGCGGGAGTTCTAAGTTTTGCAGTAGACTCTTTTCGACCGCGATGATAATGATTTGGTTACGCTTATCTTTGGTTGTAGTTTTAGCTGTGTAGCTGGACTAATATCGTCAAAATAGCGAAGCCTATGTTCAGCAGAAGCTGTCTCTGGCTGATGACGAGGACGGTTCCTAGAGGCAGCTTTGCATCTGATAATTCGTGACGGAGGATTTTTACAGGGTTGCTGGACAATGCATTCTATTTGGAGACACCTTTTTTTTTTGGATTGGAAATCATCAAATGACTTCTCCCGGTTTGGGCGGAGCGGAAGGGAGTGTCAGACTCTTACTGACTAAAACCCACCCTTGATCCTTCTTGTGCCCTTTGCGTTCCAGGGCCGCGGTGACTCTTTCGAACAAATTTCACAACCCTAGCAGGCACTGACCCTATGGGGCCTCGTCTACGTTGCTGACGGCTCTTTGAGGCGCTCGTGGAACACGACGAACCGTCGACCCGGGCCTGGTTGCTATCGGACGGCGAGCCACCCATAGCTCGCCATCCGCAGGAGACACACATTTGGAGACACATATATCTAGCAGTGGACTGCTGTAAATTGATGATGTTGACTTGTAGCAGCCTAGTTTAATTCAACCCAATATTTTTCTAGGTTATAGAAGACGAGTCAACGCTACCGCAAGTAATAGAGATCCTCCCGGAAATGGTGGAGAGTATCTACATGATGTGGGTGCTGTCCAAAGGATACCGCTCCGATGATACCATGGTGCCGCTGCTGTCGAGGATCTCCTGGGCCCTGAATAACAAGCTCGAGAATGTCCTTGACGTGCATAAACTTTTTGAGTGAGTATAGAAAGCCTATTGACTCATGCGTTGCTAAAGAAAATGCCGAAAAGTAGTGTCCCTTCGGTTTGAGTCAAACATATTAGCGCCGCATTTGACTTGAATAACAGCCAGTTGTGTTCGTCTAAAAACTTATTATTTGAGACAGTATCAGTTGATTTCAATGCTTTTCTTTTTTCGAAGCGTTGTATTGATTAAATCGTTTTGTGGACTTTCACGTTCACTATATACACTACAAGCAGCGCCATGCGGTTTCACCCGCATAGTTCCCCTTCCCGTGGGAATATGGGGATAAAATATAATCTATGTCACCCGGGGATAGTGTAGCTTCCCAACAGTGAAAGAATTTTTCAAATCGGTCAAGTAGTTTCGGAGCCTATTCAATACAAACAAACAATCAAATATTTCCTCTTTATAATATTAGTATAGATATGGTGGTATATTAGAGAGTACCGTGTGTTCAACATTTTTCAAATTTATTTGACTAACTAAGGTTGACTAAGATTTTATAGGTGGAAAACAGGGCAGAGCAAGCAGCCCTATTATGACGTCTTAAATCCATCATGATTTCTGTGTCAGAGAGAGACGGAGTTACACAAGACGAATAGCACTATTTCTTTCCCTCACACGAATCATGATAGCATTGGCACTTCGTAGTACGGCCACAGTATCATTTTGGAGAAGAAAACAACTTTGATCGTATTGGAAGGAACCTTGGTTCGGCTTTGTTATTTTATTAATTCGCTAGCTGAATAATTACTATTACAAAGCCATCTAAAACTTGTTTAAATTTCCAGCAAAAGCAACGAAGAGGTCCTAGCCCTTGCCCGAGCCGGACAAAAAATAATGGAGATGTGGCACACGCTGTACAAGGAAACGCGACGGAGCATAGAACTGAGTAACAAGGGAGCGCGCTGGGAGTTCGACCAGCCGCTGTTGTTCACGCAGACTGACTATATGGGCACTGTGGCCAGGGACCTGGGGGATGTGGTGCAGGTAGATATGGGCTCTAAACGTTGAACTGTAATGTAGCTAGTTGGTGGGGACCTAGACCGTTTAGTGGAGTTAAATATCAACTCTATATCTATCGCTATAAGGTAGCTTGTCCCTTACTAACATTGATGGGAGTTCGACCAGCCGCTGTTGTTCACGCAGACTGACTATATGGGCACTGTGGCCAGGAACCTGGGGGATGTGGTGCAGGTAGATATGGGCTCTAAACGTTGAACTGTAATGTAGCTAGTTGGTGGGGACCTAGACCGTTTAGTGGAGTTAAATATCAACTCTATATCTATCGCTATAAGGTAGCTTGTCCCTTACTAACATTGATGGGAGTTCGACCAGCCGCTGTTGTTCACGCAGACTGACTATATGGGCACTGTGGCCAGGAACCTGGGGGATGTGGTGCAGGTAGATATGGGCTCTAAACGTTGAACTGTAATGTAGCTAGTTGGTGGGGACCTAGACCGTTTAGTGGAGTTAAATATCAACTCTATATCTATCGCTATAAGGTAGCTTGTCCCTTACTAACATTGATGGGAGTTCGACCAGCCGCTGTTGTTCACGCAGACTGACTATATGGGCACTGTGGCCAGGAACCTGGGGGATGTGGTGCAGGTAGATATGGGCTCTAAACGTTGAACTGTAATGTAGCTAGTTGGTGGGGACCTAGACCGTTTAGTGGAGTTAAATATCAACTCTATATCTATCGCTATAAGGTAGCTTGTCCCTTACTAACATTGATGGGAGTTCGACCAGCCGCTGTTGTTCACGCAGACTGACTATATGGGCACTGTGGCCAGGGACCTGGGGGATGTGGTGCAGGTAGATATGGGCTCTAAACGTTGAACTGTAATGTAGCTAGTTGGTGGGGACCTAGACGGTTTAGTGGAGTTAAATATCAACTCTATGTCTATCGGTATAAGGTAGCTAGTCCCTTACTAACATTGATGGGAGTTCGACCAGCCGCTGTTGTTCACGCAGACTGACTATATGGGCACTGTGGCCAGGGACCTGGGGGATGTGGTGCAGGTAGATATGGGCTCTAAACGTTGAACTGTAATATAGCTAGTTGGTGGGGACCTAGACCGTTTAGTGGAGTTAAATATCAACTCTATGTCTATCGGTATAAGGTAGCTAGTCCCTTACTAACATTGATGGGAGTTCGACCAGCCGCTGTTGTTCACGCAGACTGACTATATGGGCACTGTGGCCAGGGACCTGGGGGATGTGGTGCAGGTAGATATGGGCTCTAAATGTAAAACTCTAATGTATATATTTACTCAGCAGTGCTGGTGGCCACCTAGACGCTGAGGTAGGGGTAAATATCAACTCTATATCTATCGCTGTAAGATAGCTAGTCCCTAGTGACAATGGTACCTCGACCAGCGGCTCGGTCTCCCCGTTTGCTCCGTGTTCGCGCAGACGGACAGTATGGGTACTTAATAGGGAAAACACACTGGCACTTTACTGCTAAAGAAATATCAATCTTGCTGCGTTGAAGTTTAGTCGAAAATTAAGAAACTGGCTTCTAGTAGATAATGGCTCATTCTCTCTCAAAGATAGAAAGCATTCTTCACGCTATGCTCTGACCAATGTGATAGTTTTACAACTCACTTTACAACCATAACTTCTCTACAGGTCCTCATAGACTTCGAACGTATATTCGGTTTAGAGCTCAAATCGATCATCAGCGATCCGACACAGATCGACGATGTGCGCAAGCGCGTCAAGAACCTCGTGTATCCGATCAGGACGATCGACTTCAGCGTGTTCGTGTTCGATAACAAGGAGAACTGGGA
Organism: Hecatera dysodea; assembly: GCA_905332915.2. Taxonomy (NCBI): domain Eukaryota; kingdom Metazoa; phylum Arthropoda; class Insecta; order Lepidoptera; family Noctuidae; genus Hecatera; species Hecatera dysodea. Next base: position 6,851,646 of record HG995303.1, read on the forward strand.
CGTTATCATGGGGGACTTCTGGGCGGAAGTGCGCTATCTGGAGGAAGAGGCCAAGAATTATATCAATCAGTGTTTCGGGAATTTGAGGTGAGTTTGTATGGTATCTGTATCCTGCTTTCGCGGGAAAATAAACGTGTGAATTTTTCCAGTCGTTCGAGTAATGCGAAACATACAAATTGGAGTCATCAAATCGAGCTTAACAATGCCATTATTGTATGGTATTATATGGCAGTTGACTAAAATAATGTAATTAGTCCGTCAGATAGATTTCCAAAAAATATTGGATTATTTTTTTGCATTCTTTTTTTAATTTTTAAATAAAAAAAAATTAAATCAGAAACGAATCCGATACAGTACGTTGAATACTCGTGTTACATCACAATTCGCTAAAAATTATACCACATCGTAACGTCAGAAGCCCTCATTCCTGACCTTTGATACTTTTTATATTCGTCAAATTTATAATTTAAAAAAAAAATAGTGTCCAATAATTTTCGATAATCTAACTGACGAACTAAATAGAATCATATTTTTACTCAGGAAACATGACTATTATACAAAATGTACGACGTCCCACCTAATAACTGCCATCATTTATTAAAGAGTGTATACGAATCAATTCGTAGCGCTATCGAGTTACATTTATATTAGAATCCAATATTCTGCATCCATATCAGAAGCGCAGGCAGCTGTAGCGACGCTATTGAAAGCGTATGTCTAGTTGTAAAAAGATTATGATTGAAATAATTATGACAGTTGTGTTTCAAAATCTGACATGTGAATGCCGTTTCCTCAGAACAACATTTTAATTAGGTACCGTCTTTCCCACTCTAGATCTTCAGAAGAAGCGCTAACCGTATTGCTAAAGTTCCTTGATTTCGACATTCGCGAGTCGATCAAGAAGCAGCTGGCCACCAAGTTCGACCTCGTCATGAGACAGTTCATCAAAGAGATCACTTCTATTGAGGATAAGTTTACTGTGAGTATGGAATTAAAATGTGTGGTGCTTAGTTTTGTTAAGGCTATCACCATGATTGTGGTAAATTGGGCCAAAAAAAAGCTTTTTAATACCTAATACCATATGGCGCCCTACGGTTTCCCGTAGTACCCGTGTAGCTCCCGTTCCCATGGGAATACGGGGACAAAATATCTGGCCTATGCTACTAGCTGATAATGTAGCTTTCCATTGGTGAAAAAATGGTTAAATTCGGTCCAGTAGTTTCGTAGCTCATTCGGTACAAATACAGAAATAAAAACATTTTTCAGCTTTTTAATATTAGGTAGAGAATTCGAATTAAGATTTCGCAAATCAGTATTTAAATTAATCAATGCTTAGATTTTATGAAAAAAACTGTTTATTTTATTTTTTTTAAGAAATTTTCGACTGTTAGGAATCGTCACAACCGGCGTCCGTGTTATTATATCTGTTTAATATTTTTACTCTATTTGGTTCTCAAACTTAATGCTGGAAGAATATCGCACTCGAATCTCCAACGCACAAAAAATCTTCTGATCAGTGGCATTTATTGGTTCTTGGCTAGATGAGCTAACTACAAGCTACAGTTCAGCATGTTGAATTTTAAATTAAACCGTGGAATACATCATCAACGTGCAGATAGCTTCACCGCTTTCGACTTGACAATTCAAAAGTGCCTGAAAAGGGTTTATTTGAAATAAATGCTTTGACTATTGACTATTGTTTTGTAGCGTTTCCGCAAGAACCCTCCTCTTCTACGCAACCACCCGCCCGTCGCTGGCGCCATCTACTGGGCGAGAGCGCTCTTCAACAAGATGAAACAACCTATCATGAAGTTCCAGAAGGTACACTATTTAAAAAAAATACCCAATTTAAAGCATCGTTGTTCAGTTGTGAAAAGGGATAAAGCTATACGTCCTGGATAGCTCCATCTCTCTCTCAAAGATAGTATTTGTCATAGCATTACTCCAGATGTTAATTATTAACATTATCATTAGCATCCTGTCCTTATTTGAGGCAGTGCATGTATGCCATTAACGATTCAATAAAAATCCAGTCCAGTAGTTTTGTAATTTCTAAAAGATTTAACTGAAACATTGCACTACCGGAACCGTACACTTGTGGCCAAATTATCAGCAGAAATATATAAATGTTCCCTGACTTTTTGTCTCTCCAATTTAATTACAAACATTTTATCAACATGATCGATTTTGCTGATTAGGACATTGACCTTGAAGATCTTTTTCATTACTTCAGGTGCCAGAACTAAACGACTGCGAACAAAAGAAAGAGGCATTCACGCAATACAAAGCCTTCTCCAAGGCCATCAAGGAGTACGAAGACTCCAAGTACAAGGAGTGGGTGAGAGGAGCAGCACACTTCGTGGACAACATGATGAAGAAGAACGTGCTGAAAGTGGAGTTTATGAAGGAACATGGTTTGTTTGTTTTGTTATACAGTATGGTAACTAACAGAGGGCGTTCCCGTTAACCCGCAATAGTATAGCATCCATATATGATAAAAAAAATATTACCATTCGAAAACAAAATCTTTGTTATTTATTTTTTTTATATTAAAATATTCATTAAAAATGTTTTTCTGATACGTTAAAGAAACACTGTACACGCGTACTTACCGGTTTGGGCATTGCTACTACGAGTATTATTCCGCGCTACTATTTTGATTTTCAACTATGTATTTTTTAATTCTGTTTTTTTATGCTTATTTTTCTATGCTGATATTTTTATTTTAATCCATTAATAATATAGATTAAAGAGTTTAAGGGAACGCCCTCTGTTATTTAACATACTGTATACCTACCGTTAATCCTTAAGAGCGAGATGAGCTCGTGGCTAAATAATAACGTAGCTTCCTAGCGCTTGCCGAGGTCGTTCCATGGATGGATGACCATATTGACCATCCATTACATATCGGGACTCCTTCATGCCTCGGAAAGTACGCTAAGCCATTAGTCGCAGCTGTCACTTGTAGGTCTTTGACAGTGATTATGGATAGTAAAAAGTCAGAAAATCTGAGTCCAATCTGGCAGTCAAACGGTACTTGGATTGTGCAATCGCTCTATGCAAAATACTGGTGTTATGGTTGGCGCAGTGGTTGAGCGGTTGAATGTTGGGCTGTATGTCGCGTGTTCGATTCCCGCATGGAACAATTATGTGTACCGGGTCTGGCTGTTAGTGTGAGTTTGTATATTTGCAAACGCACCTACAAGAGCGAGAGAAAAACGGAGGGTGGAGGCAGTCTTAAAAAAAAATGGCCAGGTCATTTAAGAAAGAAAGCTTTTCCTGGCACCTTCTGCCGTTATACACAGCCGCAGGTAATTGCGGAATTTGTTTGAAAGAGTCACCGCGGCCCTGAACGTAAAGGGCACAAGAAGGATCACGGGTGGGTTTTAGTCAATAAGAGTCTGACACTCCCTTCCGCTCCGTCCAGACCGGGAGAGATCATTTAAAGATTCCTCATCCTTAACAAAAGTACTCTTGTTAGCGCTCTGGTGTTACCTAGTAGTATTGTAACAAATTGAAATTTTCGTCATTAATCATAAGCAGAAGTCATGATAAGCCCTTAAGGTTTGGCCGCCATTTACAATAAATAACTTTAATAGCTTAGTTATAACAATCCCATGTAATTCCCTATCTATCTAATTAAACTTCAATTTATGTTTCAAGCAAACGCTTCGGATGTGGATGGTAAGATTTTCTATTATACTTGGATTCAAAAATAATGATAGCAATTTGAACCTTATATCAATGCTCTCAAAAGTCAAATAACGTACACAGTTCCTACTTGACATACACAGAGATTGTAACCTCTCACTATTTATATGTATAGTGGCAGCACCAGACGCCGGGCGAGGTATGGAGATAACGGCCGCCGGTAAAGCTCACATCGAGCGTAAGAAGAAAAACACCGGCTCCAGGACTTCGTTGCAGCCCTCTGATATTGTCAACAAGGAAATAGCTGAAAAAAGGAAAAGGGACAAGGCCTGTATGTACCGCTGCTGACCATATATCGGCAACAATCGTGATCATTTCAAGGCTGGATATAGCTTTTCCCAAGCGTACCCACGTGAGCCAGTGCTTCTCGCATGGCTATGTATGTTTGAAATATTAGATATATATATGTACACTTCATTTTACACCATAACAAATCACAAGCGATTACAACAACAACACAAAACACAACACAAAAACAACAACACAACACACAACAATAACAACCGACACTACAATCGAACAAAAATTGTTGTCTTTCGAAATGGTCACCACGAGAGTCGATACTCAAATGAATATTCGGTGCACCTTTAACTCGACTACTATTTTGCTGAATTTCAAATATGTTAACATACACTAGTAAAAGGTTCTGCCTACGATACTTGCCCATTCTAATGTCTGAATACCTGAAAATGATGATATTTGGCATTGACTTGGTTTGATATCTACTTTAAAGGGACTACGGATAATAAAGTTGGTTTCAAAAAACCTTAAACAGCCTAAGGACACTGGTCTACCATTAAGTATGTATGCATGTAAAACTCGTCGTAAACTCATAATCCCTAAGAAAACTAAATAAAAACTTGGCTTTCTGCTATAAAATGCGCCTTTCTACCCTTGAATCCCTTAAACCCCACCCATGTAGAAGGGACTCGGCTAACACATAAAACTGAACTAAGAAACATGCATAAAAAAGCAATTTCGTAAATGACTAAAGTTGCCTACAAACTCACATCAACATAAATTAATTTGAACTTTTGTATTGTAAAAATAACGGTATTTTTCCTTAACAAAACGTAATTCCTGCAAATAATTTATTCCTGTTAACTTGAGGGGATGAATGGGGAGTGTTATTTTTGTTTATAGCATCACTCTAGTCCACAATTGAATGTCATATCTAGAACTTGAGAATTACTTTAGCCCTACCATGACGTCTCAAATCCATCATGATTCCTGTGTCAGAGAGAGACGGAGTTACACAAGACGTATAAGCACTATTCCTTTCCCTCACACTGAATCATGATAGCATTGGCACTTCGTGGTACGGCCCCTGATCTATATTAATTCTTGCAAGTAAACTCTTGTCAAATGTCGCCTCGGATTCTTTAAGTCAAGAGTGAATAGGTTACTTATAGGAAAACCAGCGCCATCGACGTCATCATGGCTTTCCATCAGATTAGATTGTGGTCTAAAGCGTACCTATACCAGTAATACTAAAAAAATCTAATGAAATTTGAAATCTAACACCGTTTGATCTCTTTAGGGTCCCGTACCCACAGGGTAAGACGGGACCCTATTACTAAGACTCCGCTGTCAGTCCGTCTGTCACCACTGTCATGAACCGTCAACTGTGATAGTTGAGCAGTTGAAATTTTCACAGACGATGTATTTCTGTTGCCGCTATTTCAAAAAATACAAAAAAAAAAACAAATAAATAATTAAAAAAAATAACAAGTATTTAAGGGAACTCTCATACAAAAAACGTGATTTTATTTTTCAGTTTTAATAGATAATGGTACGGAACCCTTCGTGCGCGAGTACGACTCGCACTTGGCCAGTTTTTTTATTAGTCTGTAGAGTTCCACTGCAAGGCAAAGGTCCCCACATATCTTTCTAGACACTCTTTTGTTCTTATTCGTTGAAAACTTACAGTGATGCTGATGAGAATCCCGGGACAACATTATGAGAACGTCAGGTCACCTAGCTCCACATCCCTACTAGCTAAGGAAGGGTTGGTAAGTAGATTTTATACACCACAAGCTGTATTGTATATTCATACTCAGGTGTTTTTACTACAACTCTAAAATTATTGGTAAAGTGTACATTTTTCTTTATCTAAAACCGCAACACTTACGTTCATTACGCCTTACCATCTAGCGCTAGGAACTAGTTGTCTCGCAATTATTTTGGACGATACCTATCTGGCGCAGCCGCGACTCGCTTTTTAAGATTTTGAAAATATGGTGAATGATTTTAAAACATTTGTATGACATTATTGTTTTTCAAAATAAATAAATGTATTTTCATATTTTTGCACATAGTAATTTTGTGTGTCCTTTTAAAACTAACCGTCTTTTACTTCCATACATCGCTTTTTCGTTTTTCTAACTCCATAAACAATGAATTTATATTTCTAACCGCCCAGACGGATGTAACTTGGCGTGATCTGACAGTACACAAGCTGCTACAGGAGTACTCACTGACCTTCCAGCCTAACTTCGACGACTACATATTCCTCGTCATTCGCGAGGCTGAACTGATGGAACAGCTTGGTAAGTCTTGACATAAGAAGCGAAAAGGACTTAAATCATATCTACATAATATAAACAAAGTCGCTTCCATCCAACTCGCGCGCAACTGATTTTAATTCGGTTTTCATTACCGTTTAGAGAATAGGATCCGGAAGGTTTATATGCATATTTGTTACTAGCAGCGCCCCGCGGTTTTACCCGCGTAGTTCCTGTTCCCGTGGGAATATGGGGATAAAATATAGCCTATGTTACTCTGGGTGAATGTAGCTTTCTAATGGTGAAAGAATTTTTGAAATCGGTCCAGTAGTGTTTGAGTTTATTCGTTACATACACGTTGTTTTTTATACATACATATATAACGGTGTGTTTAATCATCATAATATAACCAAGTGGTTTAAAACCTGTCCTGAAAAAAATAAAACATTAATAAACCACTTTACAAATATCATATTACCTTCCGCTATGAGCCGATTATGTTAAGAGTAGGCATCACGAATTGGGGTTTCTAAGATTCTATCACCAGTTTTGGCAAGGTGTCTCGTGTTATCAGGCTACTGAGCTGTAACCTGACTATAACAGTCGATCTATGTAAAAAATTGGTACATGTCTATGGTCCTTTAGACTGCATGTTGACCCTAAAATAGTTGGGAAAATGCTAAGCACATTACCGCTAATTAACTACATTTTCTTCCTCTTAAGTCTGAATTTGTGCCCAAATGATCTCAATCAGCTCGCGCCCCCTATAAAAGGTCAGTTCTGGGGAAATGTGAGAGAAAACGAAAACACAAGCGAGATACATGTGAACTGTATTTCCTTCGCTAGGTTTCGACCTGCCAGCATGCATTCGCGACGTAGCCATGCAGAAGGCGCGGCTATACTACGAACTGGAAGCGCTAACCATCGTGATACAGAAGTACAACAAGAACGTGCTCTCGCTCAGTCCTTCGGAGACCTTCCTCATGAAACGACATCTTCTGGACATGGAGAGGCACATCCTGCCAGGGCTCACTAGGGTCACGTGGACTGCACTTGGGATTGGAGAGTATATCAAGGACATAACTAAAGGTTCGTTGAAATACATTGTTCGTGCTCTGTAGGTTCCTTGGACCTATGTTCCTTATGCTCAACATGAGTTTTCAATGCATTGTATCGTCTTCATTTTTTATTTATGTGAAAAAAGAAAAAATACGTCTCCAATATTTTTTGAAAATCTATCTGACGGACTAATCAGATTTTTTTAGTCAACTACCCTATTGATGATGCTAAAGGTGCTTAGGCATAAGGCATCCGAGTTTAAACGTGGTCCACATTTTGTCACTCTTTCAGCCTTTTTTTGCCAGGTTTGTTGTGCGCCAAAAAAACTCAGTTTCTCCATACCAACATTATACCAAGTAGGTATGACATGAAGTCGAAATCGGAATGATTAATGTGTAACATTAAATTCAGGTGAACACGCCTTACAAGCTGTGTATAAACAACTGAAGATGGTGGAGAAAGAGATCCAGTTCCTGGTGGATCAGATAGAATCCTTCGACCTGTACCCGCTGTTGAAGCCGGAGAACTATGTGGACCCGGAGACTGGCGAGCCTGACCCCTCGTGGCTTTATCCCTGCAAGGTAACGTCATGGAAATATTATTTTTGGGTGTTCTGCTGCTAGGAGCAGTGGTGGCCGAGTGGTAACGGCCCCGACTTACGATTTCTAGGTCGCGGGTTCAAACCCAGCCAGGCGCATTACTTTGTGTAATTAATTTCATCACCACTGCTCTCAAAACGGTGAAGGAAAACATCGTGAGGAAATCGGCATGTCATAGAACCAAAAATTCGAAGACATGTGACATTCACCAACCCGCACTGGGCCCGCGTGGTGGGCTACGGCCCATTCCCTCTCCTAGAGAGGAGGCCTGTGTCCCAGCAGTAGTTTATATATCTTGAAAAGGCTCATAAACTTAATAGTACCTAATTATATAACATGGGGAAAGGCGGGGTATCCCAACACAAGCAAACTATTTGCTTATACTCCACATTGTAACTAGAACGAGTTATTTAAGTTGAAGCAATAAATATTTTTATTTTATTATTTATAATATTATCTATTTTGCAGGCATTCTTCGTGGAACTGGAACACGAGCGTCTAAGCCGGGTGGCAGCTCTAGGCCGCATGTACGAGCGCATCGGGCCCATCCTCATGAAGCTGGAGTACCTGATCCTGGGCACCTGTACCGGCACCTCGACCATGATGAACGCCTACTACACGCACTGGGAGAAGAAGATCTTCTTGTGTCTTGTCAGGTTATACATGAGCAGCGTCGCATATAACAAAGAGAAAATATGACCACAGATTCAGTATTTTTTTAACAAAAAGGTTTTACATGAAATATGAATTCCTTGGTCCCTAAAATAGACTTAACTCTGTCATAGACAGTGGCGGCTTTAAGGGGTGGCGAACAGAGATCTGTGATTTACGGCAACGCATTTGCTACTGTCACTGTGTATAAATTGGTGGATGTTCTAGTATTCAGTGGCTACGATTTGCTACAGGAAGTAAAAAAAAGAAAAATAACTTCTTACCTTACGCTACAACTCTACTGGTGCTTGGCCTACTCAACGATCATCTTCCATCTCATTCTATCACTGGCTTCTCTTTGCAAGCTATTTCCCTGTATATGAGAACCTAACGACCTCTTTATCTCGATTGCCCAAACACTTCGTTTCACTGCTCAAAGCTAACCCGGCCTTTTCTAGGCTGACCCTGGAAAACTTGGAAGACTTCCAGGCAAACCTGAGCGGGAGGGTGCCAGTGTTCCAAGTGGACGCCGTGCTGGTGCCTCCTGACATCACCATGCGGCCCACACAGACGGAAGTCTGCAACATCCTCGGATATGACGCTAAACATTATCTGAATAGGTGAGCTAGTTAACAAATGCAGTACAATAAAGTAGTTGACTGTAAAAATCTAATTAGTCCGTCAGATAGATTTCCAAAAAATATTGGACGCGTATTTTTCCTTTTTCACGTAAATAAAAAACGACGCCACTACTCGTTACAATTTTAACCATGACGAGCTGATCTTTGATGATTTTATCTTCGTATTTTTGTATAAATTTGATAAAGCAAAAAATACGTGTCCAATATTTTTCGATTATTTAACTGACGGAATAAATATAATAAAAATTTTTATTCATCAAACTTCACATTACAAAAAAATTAATCATTTATCTCGAAACGCGATGAAAAAGAAAAAAATAAGATGATATGAATAATGCTTTGATACATTTACGTCGCGCTCGCGCTGACTGGCTTTTAGTTAGAACCGAAAAACCTACCTTATATGGTCTGGTAAGTTCCGTACATGGATTCGTCAAATCTGAGCAAAATCCGCTACTACCTACGGACTAAATGTAAGCTCATAAAAACGATTTTTTGGCTTTTGGTACGGGTACTCTGAAGCCAGCCGCTTTATTTAAAATACAGCGGGCGTAGCATGACGTCTTAAAACGTGAGTCTTCCGAGCGAGAAAGAGGGATAGAGTTATACACCCTATATAGCTCCATCCCTCTTTCTCGCTCGGAAGACTCACGTTTCAACTGCAACCGGCTAGACTAGAACCTAACCCCAACATAGCTGAAAACAGGTTTGGCAGATTCTCGAAAGAGTCCTGCGAGTATTGATTTTATACGTCCAATTACTCAGGCTAACATCATTTCCCCGCTGGATGAAGAAGACTTGCCTCCCGTGCGCACCGCAACGCATCAAGGAGGCGACGGGCAACGAGTTCTTTACGTGGTCGTACTTCGAAGACATTCTCCGCGTGGCCGCCATTAACGACATCTCGCTGCTCATACAAGACACCATCTTTAGACTTACTTCTGATATCAATACTTATATACTCAAGTAAGCTTTTATTTTTATTAGCTAACTTCTGCTATTTTTACTGTAATACTTATGACAGTACAGACATGCGATAATCTTTGTCAGTAATTCTAAGGTAGTGTCTTCCCAATTTTTCTGATTCACTATATATATCTACTGTAGCTTTGTGATTGAAGTATTTTAGGATCACGGAATACTGCATTTCCGTGCCTTGCTTATTAATAGTCAATATTTATTTTTAAATCAAGCTTTTTATAAATAACCCTTATGAATATAAGCGAACTAGCAGCGTCCCGCAGTTTCACCCGCATAAGTTTGGGGATATCGGGGTAAAAATTTCCTATATGTTAATCCTGGTTATAAACCATTTGTGTGCCAAATTCCATCCAAAACCCTTCAGTAGTTTTCGCGTGAAAGAGTAACAAACATCCATCCATCTATCCATCCATACTTACAAACTTTCGCGTTTATAATATTAGTAGGATTAGCTTAACAACAGAAACCAATACCTAAACAATTAACTAAATACTATTACTTCTTCCAGATGGCACAAATACTCTCACCTCTGGTCGTTTGACAAAAATCTGTCTTGCGAAAAATACGTTCAGAAATACGACCAAATCTACAAATACGATGAAAAATTCTTCTTTTTCGAAGACATCATAGCCGACCTCGATGAACACGTCAAGTTTGTGGACATAGGTGCTATAAGGGTCAATCTGCGGCCTATTATAAAGCAGGTACAAGACCATGCGCAGGAGTGGAAAGATATATTAGGAGCGTGCATCGCTACAAAGACTAGAACCAGCATGCATGATCTGAAGAATAACGTTGATGTAAGTTTTTTTGCTTTTGGTTCTATAAGTTACGTAATACATAAATATATACTAGCTGATCCGGCAAACATTGTTTTGTCATATAAAAAATAATCTTTATTTTGAATAAGCAACATCCATATAACCCATATAGATGTTGCTTTTCCAAAATAAAGTTTTTTTTTTCATCACCTAGTTGTATAAAAATAGTCTACGACCTATTCCCAGATCTACCAAAAATACACAAAAAAAATATTACAAAAATCGGTCAAGCCGTTTCGGAGGAGTTCGATAAAAAATACTATGACACGAGATTTCTATCTGTTGAATTTAAAATTGCATTTAAACTTAGAAAGAAAAGAAAATAAGATTAGGATCCGTTAAAACATTTTTAAGAAATATCAGAAAATTGCGAAACTGTAAGCATTTTAAAATCTACGCTAAACAGCAGTACTATCGTTTGACGTCGCAATACAAGAACATTTTAGTGTATTTCTGCGTTTCTCACAAATTCAAATGCGAGTGTTACAATATCCCAAAATTAATTGATAACTAATGATTATTACAAGGTGACAGTTAGAAATCTATTTTAATATTTATGAAATAAAGAGATTATCTTCATTTTTTACTTCGTATCCACCCAGAATCTCCGTGCGACGGTAAACATGAACATCAAAGGTCTGGAAGACTTCAAGCTGGTCATGGCGACCATTACTCAGATACAGCAAATGACTGTCACTGTTGAATGCAAGTATCAGAATATGCAGGAGATATTCCATATGTTGAGGCAGCATGGTATTGAGGTAGGTTCCGTATGTTGGTTCGAATGACGGCTTCGTTTTTTTTTTTAATCAACTTTGTAATGGCTCAGGCAACTCGTCCTGATGATTTATCTGTTTTTTTTTTTATTGAATTACATTTTACACAAATCTGCTTTAACATGGTTTACTTTCAATTAGTGGGTTTGTTTATTTATTAAGGACCTCCAATAAAATATGTACACAAAAAATTACAAGAGACGACCAAAATTATATGTTTAATTACATCTGTTTTCTTACAAATTTACTTTTGGACTGTGTCCCTATTTCATGTAGATTTTTTAAAATGCCAACGAAAACAAAATAATTATGTGACTTAAGGAAAAAAATAACCGAAATGGACATTCTTGCCTACATTAATGCACTTTGAACAACTTTGAACTTTGTTAAGTAAAGAAAAGTAAAATATTTTCATAATTGTCTCTCTCATAGGTACCAGAAGATGACCTTGAATTTGCTAAAGAACTGCAAGGTTCTTGGGGAAGTCTATACCAAACAACACTGTTCAGGGCGTCCACTCTAGAAAAAACCAAAGAGAAATTCTCTAAGATGAACGTGGTAGAGATAGCGAACTTCTTGAAGGAGCTTGACGAATTCGTCGAGAAGTTCGACAGCGAAGGCCCTGGTACTGTCAATGAGGATATGGATAGAGGATTGCTGCTTATGGAGGTAACATATTTATAAGTTACTGTACTGTGTAAAATTCTCGCACTTACATAGGCATGCTTTCAAGGAGAATGAGTGCGAGCGTATTTCTCGCTCTATTAAACGTTTTGTCTGAGCGACAAATCGTTTAAAAATCAGGATGCGTTTAATTTGATATTGAATTAACTCTCATATCGTGAAGATCTAATGATGAAATTGTCTACTCTAAGAAAATTAAAATTTTACCGACCAAAATGTACATAACAACGCGCACTGCGTATGCGCGTTTTCTTCCGTTATACGTATGTGTGTGAAGCGTACATTTTCGCTCGGTGTGTGAACCCGAACGTCAGTATTATTCTGTGATCATTTTATCAATCCCGTATTATGTTTTATTTCAACATCATCTTCAACAGGAATACACCAAATACTTTGACGAATTGGAAAACCGAAAGAAGTCGCTTCAAGCAGCAGAACAGCTCTTTGATAATCCTCTAGCAGACTTCTCGAACTTCAACCGCGCCAAAACCGATTTTGGTTACATGGAGTTAGTCTACAAGATCTATAAGGCCCAGAAATACGCCAGGGAAATATGGTCGAAGACTCTTTGGTCTAATCTAAACCCGCAAGCCCTTGTCGATGGCATTGAGCAATTCTTCAAGGAATTTAGGTGAGAAATCTTTTAGAATGTAAATGGAACAAGTTCATGACATGATGCTAACTAATTCTAGAGCCTGTTTAGATGTTATCGCCATGTCAGTTAGCTGTTATCTTCATTATTAGATCATAACATCACGAATGTAGTCCCCAAAGGGTTAAGCAGAGGTGTTCCTATAGTACACCCAAAGTTCTATTAAAGTGACATGTTCAGGTTAGGCTAAACTCGCACGAACTGCTACTGAGATCTTCTTTATAGAAAAATGTAGCATGTTCATCATCGTTATCATACATTGTGCGTACAGCTAAGGAGTGGAATTCCCTGCCACAGCCTGTGTTTCTTGATAGCTATAACCTGAGAGTCTCTAAGTCAAGATTGAATAGGTTACTTATGCATGCATAAGATACCTATTCTATAGATATTAAGCATGATCCATTTTCCACCATCGCTTACCATAAAGTCAAAGTCAAAGTAATCAACACGTTTCTCTCAGCAGTTTGCGACCTCTCGATCAAGTAGGCATCACCATCCCAAACCCCAAATACCTTTAACATTATTACAAAGCCAGTTTTAACAAAAAAACAATTTTGAAGTTGTAAGCGAAAAAATCTTAAAACTATACTTACTTTCCTCTTAGGAAACTACCAAAAGTCGTTCGCCTAACGGTTAGCGGTCAGATGTTAGACCTAAAGATGAGGCAGTTTAAGGGTGTGGTGCCTCTGATGGTGTCGCTGAAGAATGAGGCCATGCGCGAGAGGCATTGGAAGGAGCTTATGCATAAGACTGGTGAGGATCTTAAGACTATAGGAATAGAGTTTGGAATAGAGAAGTTTTTTTTTTTTGCAGGAGACCGTTTCTTATGTTATGGGGTTGTAATTGGAAATGGGCAACTGGCAAACCTCACTTTTATGGAACGTCGAACTCAGTAAAACATTATTTATAATTATTTTGCGTTATAAAGTTTCTTTCAAAAACGTAAATCATGTTTCAGTAACGTTAGTAAAATGCTTAATGTTCTTAAATGTTTTTAAAAATTATAGTGAGATATTACCTACGTGAAAAAACTAATTGCTGCTCAAAATTGTTTGCCATTAAAAATTACCAGTGTTTAAGGAACAACAAATATCTTAAGTGTGGTCTATTAAACCTGCCATATCGTACCTTTTGTAACTCGGAGGGGTCAAGTATCGATAAAATTACAAAATTGTTCTGTTATTCAGGTCAGGACTTCGACATGTCCCCGGATCGCTTCACGCTAGAGAACATGTTCGCAATGGAACTGCACAAGTATCAAGAAGTAGCTGAGACGATTGTCAACCATGCTATAAAGGTAAGCTAAAGTGAAATACATGCACTACACTGTCCTCGAATCTAAAGGACTTCTATGATCCTCACTATACCCTATCTGTTTAGGTAGTTAACTAAAGGTAAACAATCTTGGTATGTCTTTTTATGTAAAAATATATTTTAAAATATGGATATTACTTATACAAATCAATTATCTATAATTTTAGAAAATCTGAAAGTATTTCATGTTGTAAAACGTATTTCACATTTTTCAAAAACATTTTTCGTTTAAAGACATACCAAGATTGTTTACCTTTAGTTAACTACCTAAACAGATAGGGTATAGGTCATTGATCCGCCTTGTGGCAAGTCTTGTATAGTTGCGCCGCGCTAGAATACAGTTGCCTGTACGTTTTGTCTCTTCATTTCATCACGCTTGCTAAGCTCGGGTTAAAATTTATCTTATAAACTTCGACGTGAAAGAGACTGTAATAAAAACTGGTATTTTAGAGTATTTAAATCGTTTATTTGATTGTAAAACGTTATCACTGGAAGTACTCATCCAATAGCGAAAATTGTATCAGTATTATTAAACTATAACATCGCGAAGTTCCATTGTCTCCATTTATTACAGAAAAATGCTGGGTTCCTAAGGGATAACCTGTGAGACTATACGGTAAACTGTCAGTGCAATCAACACGACACGAAATAAACGATGCCAACTTTTATCCGTTCACAGGAATTAGCAATAGAGAAAGGAGTAAAGGACGTGCAAGAAACGTGGGCCAACATCTCGTTCACTGTGGCGCGACACTTCAACCGCGGCGAGGACCGCGGCTACACGCTGAACCCGTGCGACGAGATCAGCGTCAAGCTGGACGACGACGCCATGACGCTGCAGAGCATGGCCGCCTCGCAGTCAGTGACCTAGGATCCTAATTAATAATTTCATTTCGAAAGACAGTTAATTTGTATGTGTAACTTTTTCACGACTTAATAATTTGATGGAATTTGGAACAGGGAACGTGCAACGTCCACCTATACTTCCTGCAACCTCCGTTTAAGGGAACGTGCACGAAGTAGACTGTGCCAAGCGTTGCAAATTTGAAACTGATAAGTAAAATATACTTGACATTGACGCGTCTGTGCTGCCACCTATAGTTTCTGCACGTTCCCTATAGGACCCTGAAGACGGTTTCAAGCATTGAAGCCGCGGGCCTAAGGTAGTGACTAATATTTGAATCCCATTAACTAGTAGAATAATAGACGGCTAAAGGAACAGCGTTATCAAGGCAGTCAAAATGTTGAGTATGGTGGCGCACTCAGTTCTCACTTAACAAACTAACGTACTCGAATCTTCCAGATTCATCGGGCCATTCCTCTCCGTGGTCCACACATGGGAGCGACGTCTGTCCCATATATCAGAGGTCATCGAGGAGTGGATGGCCACACAACGCAAGTGGCTGTACCTAGAAGGCATATTCGTGGGAGGAGACATCCGCGTACAGCTGCCTGACGAGGCCAAGAAGTTTGATGATATTGACCGGTCTTTTAGGAAGGTTAGTTTATGCATAATCTTTCTATCTGCTACTAAACGGATATGGATGAAATTTAGCACAGAAACAGATTATAGTCTGGAATACTAGATAGCATAATTTCCGGCATTCACGCAGAAGAAACCGTTGGCATAAACTAGTAAAAATAATTTGTTACTGACAAATTGGTACCCCTTTTACAAAAGTATCGGACGAAAAGTACTAAAAAGAAAAGTACTTTGCCTACATTCTTTTTTAAGGATGCATAAGCATAAAGTATAATCAGCCTTTTAATATTCCCACTGCTGGGACACAGGCCAACTGTCTAGGAGCGGGAATGGGCCGTAATCCACCACGCGTGCCCAGTGCGGGTTGGTGAATGTCACATGTCTTCGAATTTTTGGTTCTAGGACATGTCGGTTTTAATCCGCCGGCAGCATTTATTAAATGACAGTTTGGGGTGGACCGGAAGGAAGTGCAGACTATTACTGCTTAAAACCCAACTGTGTTTTCTTAATGCCATTTGCTTTCAAGGGCCGTGGTGTCTCTTTCGAACAAATTCCGCAACAACTTTGCATAACTGGAAAAGACTTCATGTCTTCTTTGTCGTGTTCGCGCTTCCTCTCGCCTTCACATATATGATTGGTTAATTTCAGATCATGTTGGATACGGCTAAAAGGCTAAACGTAGTGGACTGCTGCACCATCAGTGGCAGACTTGAGGAGTTCATAGCCCTGGGCCTCGGACTGCAAAAGTAAGTGTTGCTGTAAACATCGGCAAAATGACTTTTTATTGTAGCAACAAATAAAAGCTAATACAGATATCGGAATAGATATTTGAAAGGACAAATTTATATATTAAGAGCGTAGGTATACGCCGTATGACATTTCATACAAATTTTCAAGTCCTTATTTTCCGAAATTACTGAACCGACTTTAATGAAACTTCACACACATAAGCAGAATATATATGCTTATGTGTGTGAAGTTTCATAGTAGAAAACATTTTCGATAAATAGTGTAACAGTTAAATTAGACCCATTTTCCATACAAACATAAACTTCCAGTTATCTTTTTTTAAATAAGACATTTCGAAAATGTTTTAATTAACTTTTAGACAAATTTATCCTACTTATGTGTGTAGTTTCATTAAAATTGTTTCAGTCTTTTCGCAAAATAGTGACTTGAAAATTTATATGAAATGTCATACGGCGTATACGCTCTTAACCCTTAAGACTTAGTCAATAGAAATACAGGAAGCCCAACAGTAAAGTGCTACTGATGATAATGATGATTAATAATGTTCTTAACATTCTTTATAATTCATGCGAGAAGATTATCTGCTGTCAATTTTTTACAGGTGCCAGAAATCGTTGAATGATTACTTGGACTCAAAGAGACGAATATTTCCTCGTTTCTTCTTCATTTCGACGGACGAACTGCTCTCTATTCTCGGCAGCAGCGAGTGCAGCTGTGTGCAGGAACATATGATTAAAGTAAACGCCTTTGATAACCTAAAAACTATTAAGTTTTCTATAAATTGTTTTGTAGATAATAGGGATGTTGCCTGAGTAAAAAATATATGATTATGTTTAGTCCGTCAGTTAGATTATAGAATAGTATTGGACACGTATTTTTTCCTTTATGAAATCTATAAAAACTGACGAAGATAAAAAGCATCAAAGATCAGGAGAGGGAGCGTGTGACGTCACTGCCCAATAAAAAATGTAGCGAGTAGTGACGTCACACGAGTTTTTTACGCACTGTATCTCCTTCATTTTTTGTTTATGTGAAGCAAGAAAAAATACATGTCCAATATTTTTTGGAAATCTATCAGACGGACTAATCAGATTTTTTTAGTTAACTACCCTATTCTGCTATCTTAGGCTTGTGGTCTCAAGCTCTAATGCTGAGCACGATGTAATAGTTAGGTCAAGTGTTGTTAATCATCCCGAATACTAGATTTGTGCCGGTGTTTGGGGTGAGATTAAGATAAACCAAGATTAAAGATTATAAAGATAGCTATATTTCAACAATACCGATTAAACTAATACAAATGGAAAACTATTAAAACTAATGAGGTGAATGAGATGAGATTGAGTCGCGCCCGATGTGCTATCCGAATGCGTACTGATTGTATTTACTTGGGTAATACATAAAATAATAAAGGCACAGAGCGCGGTGTCGCAATTACGCTGACAGATTCATTATTGTTGGGTGATTGACCCGAACATACTCCCGAGGGAGAAAAAGATAAGGTTAGTAAGTGATTATAGTTAAATGAGTATGAACTTAATATTAACAAGGTGAAAACAATGTTCAAATAATACTAAAATAGTTATGTAGTTAGTTATGTTAAAGGATGAGATGAAAATAATGTACATAACAAATTAAACAGAATCGCTACAGTTCAGATCAGGAAGAGAAAACACGCGAAAGATAGGGGAAGAACCTCTATCTTCCTTTTTTTGTAAACACTCACTAGATACAGCTAGTCGCTTAGGATCACTTTTCACTAATTTACTACTAGATTGCCCATTTTCCCTAATTTCACTGCACTCAATCACAACACTTTCTGCAACGGTGTGTGGAAACGCCAACGCAGTTGCCGCAGAGGTCTCCGACTGCTCTGCTGTAGAAGTGGGACGATTTTCTTTGCGTTGCCTTTTCCGCCAACGTTGAAAACAGTAAATGGCCACCAAAACTAAGATAACTGCTATGATGAGATATGTAGCAGTATAAAGATGGATATCGTGGTAAGAGATATCGGTGCTCAAAGGTTCACTCTGTTTCATGATCTCAAGACTTCTCTTGATAGCTTCGAATTGCTTGAGGTTGTCTGAGTTATTGAGATTAAACTCATATGAGATTTCCGGCATTGTAATATTTATCATGTGATTAATAGGGGAAATTTCTGGCGAGATAAGCTTTGTCGTCGTGCTAATTTTGCCCGACAATCTTTTGTTTGAATATACCGTAAATTCTTCTGTTTTTACTAAACAGCCTTCCCCAACACGCAACAGACCAGCGCCTGATAGCCTGACCGCCTGAACTTGATTTTCACACAGAAGTTTAATGTTACATATATCGCAGCATAAATAATAATACTTGTTCTCTGATGTTAATTCTCTCCAGTCATTCTTGCACGAGGTAGTTTTAGTTTTACAAGTTCTTGTGCCTGGGATCGTTTCGCAAAGACTATGATCATCTTTCATGTGGTGAATAGGCCTTCTGATATGGCACAGGATAGTCTCAGGATTTTTCAATACGCATGACTGCAGATCCATGTCTGTGATAGTTAAATACGAATCCTTTCTCATGTTGATGGCTGCTAAGCCGGAGATCGTTTCGACTTTCATCATCATGTTACTTTCCATAATGCGCGGGACCGGGATAAGATTGAATACCTCGTAAAGATCCCTTTCAATCAGGGGTATTCTTATTTCTATAATTAAATATTTGCCAGAGTATTTGGCTCTTACTCTGAGCAAGCTGTAAAGATCTTTGAGGTTAAAATTGTCGACAGGTACTACTAAGTCTCCTGATATTTGTGATGATATTATGTTTAGCTCTGATCTTAGTTGCTTCGGGGATATCACATGAAAATCTAATTTTCCACTATAAATATCAGTAACTGTATCTAAAATCGCGTCTTGGATTCGTCGAAGGGTATACAACAAGTTATTCGTTATATAAGTATAGTTTTCGACGCGGGCTGATCAACGCTGTCGCCATTTGGACCTCGTAGAAAGCTGCGAAAGGTAGTCAGTCTTCCACTTGTTCCATATGTCTTGATAGATTTTTTGTGTCAAGTGCCACCGTGTGCGAAGATCATGCTCTGTTTCGAAGATCGTTAAGTTGGGGCCACTTGCTAGAAAGTGAGCCGGGGTCAAAAAGTCCAGGTCCTCAGGATCTTCTGTCAGGGGACACTGTGGCCTGGAGTTCAAACACGCCTCGAGTTGAGATAGTAGGGTAATGTATTCCTCGTAGGTTAGTTTTTGTTCTCCAACGACACGCTTAAGGTGATGTTTTAGGCTCTTCACTGCAGCTTCCCAGAGTCCGCCAGCAGATGGCCATGAAGGGGCGTTAAAGTGCCACTCAATGTTCATTTCAGAGATTGTTGAGGTTACTTCTTGGTCACATAAGATGTTGGAGATTTCTGCAAACTCTTGTTTTAAGATTTTGTTGGCTCCTATGAAGTTAGTTCCCTGATCACTATAAATATGTCCAGGGACTCCTCTTCTGGCCGACATACGTCGAAGCGCGGCAATAAATGCTGACGCTGTGAGATCTGAGACGATTTCTAAATGTATGGCTTTAGTTACCATACAAACAAATACTGCGATATATCCTTTACAGGTTTTAATGCCACGGCCCTTGTTAGCCTTAATAAAAATGTGTCCGGTATAATCTATTCCGGTGTGGTAAAAAGGTCGGTTAGGAATCAATCGTGCGGGAGGTAAGTCACCCATGATTTGATGTTGCGATATTGGGTTATTTCTTCTACATTTGATACACATTCTTAATCGTTTCTTTGTGGCTCTATTTCCTCCAAGAATCCAGTATTTGTGTCTTATGAATCCAGTAGTCATTTTTAGTCCGCCGTGGAACACAAGCTCGTGGGATTCGTCTATGATAAGATCTGCCAATTTCGATTGATTCGGAATTATGATGGGATGCTTCATTTCGGGATCAAGATTTGAATGTTTAAGCCTGCCACCGACGCGGAGTAATTGATTACTGTCTAGTACGGGGTTGAGATTGAGAATCTGACTTTTTTTATTTAGTTGTTCATTATTTCGCAATCGCGATATTTCTTCGTTGAAATATTCATTTTGCACGTGCTTAATTAACATTTCTCTTGCTGTCTTTATATTTTGCAGTGTAAGAAAACATGTACGTTTTTTCTTGTAAGCAACAATGTCAATAAACTTGTTGATATAGGCTAATACTCGAGTGATTTTCCTTAAGTTGTTATGTTTTGTTAATAGTTGGTTAATGATTATATTTTCGGGGGTAACGATGACCGTGTTTACTTGCTCCTTTTTTCTCAATTCTTCGTTAATGATGCTCGAATCTCGAATCGGCATCTTAAGCGATTTGTTATGTTTATATTGTGGTAACCAGTCTGGACCTTGCCACCACAGCGAGTGATTGGTTAATTGAGCAGCAAGTAAACCGCGGCTTGCGCAGTCTGCGGGATTTTCTTTCGATTTTACGTAGCTCCAGTTATTTTTTGGGATTGTTTCGGTTATAATCCTCACGCGATTTGCAACAAAGGGTTTCCATTTCTCTGGTTCGCCACATAACCAACCGAGAACAGCTGTTGAATCAATCCAACCATACACATGCACTTTGTAGCTCGATAGGGATAGCATGATTTTACGCATAAGTTTAGACAACAAGAGGGCGCCGCAAAGTTCCAAGCGCGGGATCGATTGTGGTTTTTTCAGCGGTATTACTTTTGATTTCCCTGCAAGAAGGGTCACGTGGGTTTCATTTGCTCTCTGTATTTTGCAATACACGACGCAAGCGTATGCTTTTGTGCTGGCGTCGCAAAAGCCATGGAGTTCAATGGTATCTTTCTTCAAGGTTTGAATCCAACGGGGTATTTTAAACCGAGATATATGGGATAGATCGGCTTTAATATTGTTCCACTCTAACGCGATTTCCTGAGGGACAGGGTGGTCCCAACTGAGGTCTGACTTCCACAGTTCTTGGAACAAAATCTTAAGCTTTATTGTGACTGGTGCCAACCAGCCCAAAGGATCAAAAATCTTAGATATTTGGGATAAGAATTGTCTTTTTGTAAGGATGTCTTGTGAGATAAATTCTATTGGATGAAAGATAAATTGATCATCTTTTGGCTCCCACCGAAGACCTAAAGTTTTGGTTGACTCTGGTTGCTTGAAGTCAAAGTTTTCCTTTTGAGGTGTATCAGAACTGTCTATTATTTCCGGTAAGTTTGATCGCCATTTTCGCAGGTTAAACCCGCCAGATTTGAGGAGGCTGATCATCTCCGCTTTGAGCTGTTGAGCTGCTCTCGCTGAATGTTCACCATGCATGAGATCATCCATGTAAAACGAGTGTTCTAAGATGTCAGGAGCGCAACTTAGTGGATAGTTTGGCCTTTCATCGACGGCTAGTTGCTTCAGCGTCATCATGGCCAAAAAAGGTGCAGCTTTTGTGCCATAGGTAACTGTCGCTAACTGATATTCCTTTAAAGGTTGATATTGATGATCCCGCCAGATAATTTTCTGATATTTCTGATCATCGGCATGTAGCCAGATTTTGCGGAACATTTTCTCTATATCTGCCGTAAAAGCGAATCTAAATTGTCTCCATTTTAAGATGAGGCTCTGAAGGTCCTGTTGTAAATTGGGTCCTCGGCACATTGAGGCTGTGCCCGCTCGAGGTTTTTGCCGAGGCATTGAATACAACTCGCAATTTTGTGGTTGATGACTCAGATCGTTGCACGCAATGGTGCGATAAGTAGCAGTCCGGCTGTACGTGATGTGCAACGGGTGTCATATGTCCGAGCTCTAGGTATTCCGAAATAAACGTTTTATAGTCACGTGCCAGTGCTGGTTGTTTATTTAATTTCCGCTCTATTTGGAGAAATTGAGCAATTGATTTTGCTTTTGACTCGCCTATGTTATTCTCAAAATTTTCTTTGAAGGGTATTTTGACGACATAGCTTCCGTCTTCCCGCCTAGAGGTTGAAGACTGGTAAAACTCAACGCATTTTTGGTCTTCTTCTGACATCGCTGGAGATTCATGAATGTCCTCTACTTCCCAAAATTGCTGTATCTCTTCGATATTATTTAGGATTACATTGCAATGATACGTTTTGTAGTTGCCGCTTAAGATCCATCCCAACTGGGTTTGTTGGGCGATGGGCAACATTCCTTCGGATCGACAGATACCATCCATAAGGATCGTGGAATAGATATCTGCTCCGAACAGGATATCAATAGGCCTACTTTTGTAAAATTCGGGATCTGCTAGAGTTATTTGATTAAGAGTAGGCCAATTCGGCTTAGGTAATGTACAGCTAGGTAAGTTATTTATGAGTCTATTCATTATATATACGTCCGTTTCAAAGATGTAGTCACTAACCAACGACGAACATTTGATAGTAAGCATGCCCTTGCAATTATTTTCCTTATTTCCTATTCCTGAGATATAACCGTTACATTTCCGCCGCGGTAACCTTAACAACTGAGCTGCACTTTCTCTGATAATAGATGTCTGTGATCCTTGATCTAAAAGAACTCTCATTTTATGGTAAGATCCATCTGCTGCTTGTACTTTAATTATTGCTGTAGCAAGCAATATTTCTGAGGGTTCTTTAAAAAGCGACGCTACTGTGTTACTTTCTTGCTGCTGAGATGGCGATTTCGTAATCGTAGCTGCATTAGACCCAGATCGATGCGAGGTAAATGATTCATGCAAAATGGTGTTGTGATCTTTATTGCATTCCTTGCATTTTATTTCGGAAAGGCATTTTTTGCCATCATGAAAATGTAAGCAATTAACGCAAAGGTTCAAATTAGCAATAGTGTTTTTCCGTTCATTAGGTTGCAATTCCAACAGTTTTTGACATGCATGAATTCGATGATCATTGGTGTTGCAAATAGGGCATTGCTTGCGATAGTTAGATTTGTTCTTGGACTTTGACGATTGCGAAACTTGATTTGTTGAGTAATTCGTTTTAGGATTGTTGTAATTTCGTTTAAAACTGGAACCTTTTGAAAATGATGGTTTGCTATTGTTGTTGGATTGAGATCCATAGGTCGCTGGTTCAGATCCGGCTCGAAGGACCAATGTTTGGGGTGAGATTAAGATAAACCAAGATTAAAGATTATAAAGATAGCTATATTTCAACAATACCGATTAAACTAATACAAATGGAAAAACTATTAAAACTAATGAGGTGAATGAGATGAGATTGAGTCGCGCCCGATGTGCTATCCGAATGCGTACTGATGCCGCGCCGCACTTAGCGCGGCGTAAATGGTTAGCTAGATCAGCAAAACGTGTTCGATCGTGATTATTGTATCGAACAGCCGGGTTAGTGACAATAGGGGCGTATCCTTTTACGACGACCTATTTTGTCAGTTACCTTAAACGTAACTAACGAAATGTCCGTTTACTATTGTCTAGCGCTTCTGTTTAATACAGGCTAGATATTACTAGCAGCGCCCCGGTTTCAGCCGCGTAGTTTCCGTTCCCGTGCGAATACGGGGATAAAATATGCCTGTCCTACTCGCAGTTAATGTAGCTTTCCATTGGTGAAAAAATTTTTAGTCCATTCGGCCCAGTACCTTCGAAGCTTATTCGGTACAATAAAAAAAATCCTCTTTATAATATAAGTACTCATAGACTTATTAAGTGTATTTTTTTCAGATGTTTGATAACATTCGTGCTTTGGAACTTTACGTGGATCACACCAACCGTCCCGTAGCTGCCAAAATGATATCCGCTGAAGCTGAGGTAATAATGATAAAATAATAAAAAATAAAAATAAACTTTTTATTTCAGACTCCACAAAACCCATAGAATTTTAGTTTAGCAAAACGTATGAAACTAGTGTTAGTAGTAGAAAATACATTATATTAAATTACTTTCTAATGTGGGTGTTAACCCAGTGCTGGACGTAACGCGTGTCCAGCCTATCCGTCTATAACAGCCAGGATGCTGTTGGTGCTGGCGCGCAACCTGTCGAGTGCCGCGGCGCATCGCTTGCAGCACGGCGTGGAATCCGTCAACGTGTGCGGATGCACTGCACCAGCGCGGCAGCCCCAACAACGCCCTGAGTGCATTGTTATATTGGACGCGCAGGGCGCTGAATGATCTTTGCGTATAATGATCAGTTGTACATCATGGTTAAAATTTGTCGTGGGATAACAGATGCTCCTGCAGCCCTACCATGACGTCTTAAATCCATCATGATGTGTGTGAGGGAAAGGGATAGTGCTATTCGTCTTGTGTAACTCCGTCTCTCTCTGACACAGGAATCATGATGGATTTAAGATGTCATGGTAGGGCTGCTGATCTCCATGATGAGCTGATTCGCCTTTACGTTCCATGCAACTAGCTCCGTGGTAGTTTCCGTGCCCACAATTCGAACAGTGGCCCGCGCCTCATCCCCTGTTCCTCGCGCCCTGACTGCGCTTGATAACGTCATGGAAGCCAACCCGAACTGTGACCTATTTGCAGATGATCTCAAAACTGTTTCGTGCGCTTGTCTTCGCTTTTGTGAGAGCACATAATTTTATAACTTGCGTTTTGTTTATAATATTTTTGTTCTTTTTGTTATCTTTTTTATGATTATGATATGTTTACTGTATGTGTTAATGTGATTGGTCCACAAACCGTATTAACATAAATAAATAAATAAATGAGCCCAAAGGCAGCACGTGTATAGTGATGAGCAATGCGCTTTGAACAATGTTATCTTCACATACGCATTATAACGTCTAAACGTGTGGACTATCATGTTCGATCTGATCCACAGAGCTCTACGCTCCCTGACCATGTCCTCATCGTCGTTTAGGAGATCAGTAACTATGTGCCCAAGATACTTAATACGACATTTATACGAATAAAATGAACAATTCGTTCATTAGTGAAACTATCGTCAATATCAAATTATTTAGCGTTTCTCATGTGCGTGTTGTCCTTCCTCTTTCCTTATTTACATAACAGAATGTAAGTTTTAACTTCTTCCAAGTCAGTCTTTCACGGCATCGTTCAGAAAAACATCTACCTTCCCCTAGGGACGTTATTTGCATGATTTCATTCACACTAAATTCTATTACAATTGATAGTATAGCTTCAAAGTTAATTGATCAAATACCTAGCAGTTAAGTGCCAACTTGTTACTTAATGAAAGTTTGGATGTATGAATAGATGCATGTTTGTTACTTAAAATAACGCCAGAACAGGTGTACGGATCTGGATAAAGTATATGATGTAGATTATTGACTGGAATAACATATAGGCATACCTACTTTTTATTCCGGGAGTATGCTCCCTTGGGTTCTTTTTTATTATCTATAGGCGCGCGTTTGACCACTGTCTTAACTTCTCTCTTCCTACCACCTCTATGCAGACGATTTACAAATCTACAAGCAAGCTCCCCTTTCGGAATTGGCTGATGCAATTAATGTATTGAACAAGGATTTGGCAACAATTTGTGAGTGGAGTGAGGCAAATGGTCTTCAGGTAAATCCGTTGAAGACCCAGTTCATTGTTGTTGGCAGCTCTAGGACGATTCCGAAGGTAAATTGGTCACAACTTCCCCAGGTACAATTTAACGGAATTACTATTCCAGTATGTGAGACGGTTAAGAACCTTGGGGTTTGGATCGACAAATATCTGTCTTGGGGTCCACAGCTCCAGCACGTTAGCCGCAAAATTTATGCATCTGCCAGGTCCCTCAGACGATTGCGGAACTTTCTTCCCACTGCCACTAAAACTGCGCTTGCACAATCCCTTCTGATTCCCATCCTTGACTATGCTGATGTCAGTTATCTTGATCTCACTCAGGCACAACTAGATAAACTTGAGCGTCTTCAAAACCTTTGCATAAGATTTATATTTGGCCTGCGCAAATATGATCATATTTCTGAATTTCGCACAAAGCTCAAGTGGCTTCCCATACGTCTTCGCCGGGATTCTCATATTCTATTTCTGCTCTATAGTATTCTGTTCAATCCTACAACCCCCTTTTATCTTAAAGAACGTTTCAAGTTCCTTCATGACACACATAATAGATATCTGAGGTCATCGGAAAACTTGAGGCTAGAGATGCCGATACATTCCACCAGCTTTTACGACAAATCTTTTACGGTTCAAGCGGTGCGGTTATGGAATGCCTTGCCCGTATCGGTAAGGCGTGCTCAATCTTTGTCCATTTTTAAAACAATGGTCAAAAATCACTACCTCTCTCTTTAATCGTTTTATTTGGGTTCTATGCATTTTGTTTCATAATTATTATTGTATATATTTATCTTTTATGTATTTATTGTATATACAATTAGTACACCTAAGACTACCTACAGTACTATTTTCCTTTTCTCTTTAAAATCCATCCAAAGGTTGTCTTGAAAAGATCGCTTTTAGCGATAAGGCCGCCCATTGTGTCACCCTATGTAAGGTTTTCTTCATCCATATTTTCTGTAACTTAAATGGTGTACATAATAAAGAGTATTCTATTCTATTCTATTCTATTCACCTGATAGTAAGCGATGATGTGGTCGAAGATGGAGCACGCTTGTCTAGAAGGTGACCTCTTCACTTTTGACTTAAAGAATCCCAGGTTGCAGCTATTAGGAAATATAGACTGGCAGGGAATTTCACTCCATAGCTGTACCCAAATGAATATGTTCGTGTGAGATCTTCACCACGTAACGGTGGTGCATTGCCATACGCCTTGTGGACCGATGATGGAACTGGCTTGGTGGAATTAAACTATGCAATTCTGTCGCTCACTCCTCAAAATGCAAACGATAGAAACCCGATAGATTCAAGACTTTACGAAAACCAAAAGCTACTCACTAATGTATAACTCGGTATTCTTCCTAATAGGCTTAATTTGTTTAAGATAATGGACTTCCGCAATGTGGTGTACACAGAGGGTCGCGTCGAAGACTGGATGAATCTCGTACTCACTGAGATGCGAAACACCAACAAGTTTATCTCCAAAAAGGCTATATTCTACTACGGGAGGAACTGGAAGGTGCCAAGGTGAGTGTAAATGGTTATAGTTGGCCTTTATTTATCTTCATGCAACACGAGTGCAAAGATGGACTTGCCTTTGTACTCTTATGTTGCATGAAGTTTTGCCATGCCATAAGAATTCTCCACCAGTTACCTAAGGGTGGTGAAAAGATAACATGGCTCATCTTATTTATCCATACGTCTCTATCAAGATGCCTAAACTCCACCATCTGCTATAGATATTATACGAGTATGAGTAGTAAAAAACGAATATAACGCTTCAGTTCTGGAGTGATGAAGTCTCTGAACAGCATTGTAATAAAAAATGATGAAACCTTGTTATTCCCATTTATGTTTGCTTTTTACGTTAGTTTTGGATAGCAGGAATATACCAAAGGGTTAGTAATTATTCGTTAAAATATTTTTTTTTCTTTTTCCTTGCCTCTAGAACCGACTGGATTATGGAATACCAAGGCATGGTCTGCTTAGCCGCGAACGGAGTCTGGTGGACTGCTGAAACAGAGGAAACTTTCATACGCATTCGAAAGGGCAACAAGCGAGCCATGAAGGAACACTTGTTGCAGCAGAACGAACAGCTGGATGGACTTGTGGTTAAAGTGAGACAGGGTGAGCAACTTCATTAAAACCTACCAAGCTAGTTTTGGCCACAGCGGGCTATTTCATAGGAGACAAAAAACTTGCTCAGACACAGATAGCCTCGGATAGCCTTCCACTGGACTATTAAAGGCCCACTTAAGGGGTTAACTCATACAATGGGGACACATCAAATAGACATTTTAATTAATCATGCGTAATCCTTTCAAGACTTTTTAATAGAGGTCTGCGGAACAGTGTATAAAGTCACGCAAACCTTCATTGAAAAGGGGCGATCCTCCTACCAGATGGTTGTTGTGTCTGGTAGGCAACTGCCCGATGGTTGATATTCGGACTATTGTATATGTACAAATAGCACGGAAAACTCTGATACCACGATGCAAGAGTTCGTTCAGTAGTTCGTTGGCAGGCAGTATAGATGGCGCTGCGTTACTTATTTTTTGCGGTACAAATTTCGCTTCTATTTTTGGAACGACATGCATTTATACGTTTGCTTATACTAGCTTCCAAAATTTTCTTTGCAAAGGGGCATAGTGCGGTGCTAAATTAACTAAATACACTTGCGACTTTCACCCCGCTCATACAACCATCGCAGACTCAGAATTGGTCCTATTACAATTTAATATCATTTATTTTTCGGATATTTTTTTATTAATTCCTAAGTCTTCTCCCACAGATCTATCATCAAACGATCGGCTCAAGTTCCGTACAATAACCACAATAGACGTGCACGCGCGTGACATTATCGAAGGATTCGTGCGTGACAACGTCACAGAAGCCAGTGAGTTTGAGTGGGAGAGTCAGCTGCGATTCTACTGGCTCAAGAAAGATGATAATCTGTGGATTAAACAGTGTACAGGTAAGCAAGTGCAGAATATTCTAGAATATTATTGAATGATTTGTGCGTGACAACGTGATGAGCGCCATGTTCTACTTAGCACTCGGCCTCTCTTCCTGCTTTCTAGCTGGCTTTTAACAGTTACTTGTGCTAATCTGCTCAAATAGCTCGCACGGTCCCGAGTAGCACTTCTCTCTCTCGGAATGGCTCTAGTGTTATAAAAATAAGCCTATTTTGTCATGAATATCAATAGCACCCAGAAGCCGGGGAACCATTCTTTTTTTTTGTTTATGAAATGGCTAAACCTGTTATTAGAAGAATTATCTATCCATTTCGCAGGTATCTTCGAATACGGCTACGAGTACATGGGTCTGAACGGTCGACTGGTGATCACGCCGCTCACCGACCGAATCTACCTCACCATCACGCAAGCTCTGACCATGCAGCTGGGCGGAGCACCTGCTGGTAAGAATATGAAATATCCTAGTATTTTGTACGTCGCAAGTTAACGCAACATAACAAAGTAGATAGGTATTGCAGTGGTTACTGCTGCCAGTAGAAATGTTCATAGGTATTTCTGTATCACGGTATCACCAATGATCGCGTCATTGTCATGTCGCGATATTAAAATTGCGCACCGAATTGTAATTAAACTTACATGCGAATTGCTTGCAAGTGGAAGGGCCTTAATAATGTTGCACTTGCACTTGTATTTAAAACTGCTCTAAAACACTTTGCATCGCTTAATCCTATCTATGATAGCTAGCAGGCTTGACTGTGAGTTTGTGAACCACTGCTGCAGGGTTTCGGCTGGGCCTGTCACCTGGCAGCAGTGATGTCACGATCTGATTGTCTTTTTATTTATGTCCTTGTGTTTTACTAATATAGTTTTTAAGTAGGTACGTTGTTACTAACACCTATGAGTCTTGTTGCTCGAAATAAATAAATAAAGTATAATTTGCTTTGAGTAATCGGTCTTTGTAGTTTTTCCATAAAAAGATAACAAGTTTGTTCTAACTATACAAAGCTGTCCCCAGGTCCCGCTGGCACTGGAAAAACCGAAACAACAAAAGATCTAGCAAAAGCCCTAGGGCTCCTGTGCGTGGTGACAAACTGTGGCGAGGGCATGGACTTCCGCGCCGTGGGGCAGATCCTGGCGGGGCTGTGCCAGTGCGGCGCCTGGGGCTGCTTCGACGAGTTCAACCGCATCGACATCTCCGTGCTCTCCGTCATCTCCACGCAGCTGCAGTGCATCCGCTCCGCGCTGCTCATGAAGCTCAAGAGGTTCACTGTGAGTAGACATAGCTGGATAGAATATACTTTATTGTGCATTAAAAATATATAAACATAATGCTAAGGGTACAGTGGTACTATCAGCGATATTTAACAGACGACCTTCGGTTGAATTGAAAGAATTTAAAACTTGGGGGAGGATGGCACAGTAAAGTGATGAGGACCGCTCCTAACCTGTATGGTCATTATAAACAACGACCAGAGAGCCTGGTACTTACCTACGTGTTTTTATAATTACTCAACCGTGTTAATGAAAAGATTCGTTTATGTCAAGTCGTATGGGAAAACTAGCTTATGCCCGCGACTTCGTTCGCGTGGATTTCCATACAAAATGTTAACCCCTTTTTCACCCCCTTAGGGGACGAATTTTCAAAAATCCTTTCTTAGCCTATGCCCACGTCATAATATCTACCTGCATGCCAAATTTCAGCCCGATCCGTTAAGTGGTTTGGGCTGTGCGTTGATAGATCACTATGTCAGTCAGTCAGTCACTTTTGAGTTATATATATTTAGATAGTGGTTTCGCTTATAAAATTAGTACAAATCGTAGTTTATGTTAACACCATCGAATACATTTACTAAGCCCTCTGAATGTTCCAGTGAAGACACGTTTGCCGAAGTATGGCAAGAAGAGCCGTCCCCATCTTGTCCAAATCTTGCTATTACTGCACTGTACTGGCTCTACGTAGAAGCATTTAAATATAGAAAGATTTCGCACTCTTGAGAAACGGGTGATAAGTTTCATGTTTCTAAAATTTCGTCTACGAGTCTTCTAGTGTAGAGAGAATAGGTTATTGCTAGGCATCATTGAACACACCTTTGCCTTTGTAAAGTTTTGGCATAGCAACAGCTATGCCAAAACTTAGCTGAGCTAAGCAGCGTAATATTTTTTTATTTTAAAAGTGGTTTTCTTTTTTCATTCCAATAAACGAAAGAACTTTTTTCTTCCTACTTGTATAGAAAGTCCTTACGTTTATGTGGCAACAGCCATCATCACAAAACGGCAAATGCCATATACCTACAGAATCTGATCTAAAACTTCTCTCCAGTTCGAAGGTCAAGAGATAGCCATGGACAGCAAAGTAGGCATCTTCATCACCATGAACCCCGGGTACGCGGGCCGCACGGAACTGCCGGAGTCCGTGAAGGCTTTGTTCAGGCCTGTCGTCTGCATTCTACCAGATTTGGAGATGATCTGCCAGATCTCGCTGTTTTCTGACGGGTTTTTGACTGCTAAGGTAAGAATTGAATTAATTGAGTCGAAGCTTACAGAAACATCTGAAGCTGATAGATCACGGTCAGATGGTAGTATAGACGAACTAATGTCATAACCAGTATAAGCTGGCCTCTTATTCTATTGCCACTCCGTACTAATAGTAGGGGAGCCCACGATGCTAAATGGGGATTTACTCGAGCGTCGTAGAGACCTATTGGGTTGCAAAGTTTAGATGATCAGAAGAAAAAAATGTTATATGATATATACCTGTAGCAATTGGTCAGGCTGACCAATTCTACTAGTCGGGATTCGAACCCGATATCTTATTCAGATCAGTATGAGTGCAGCGTAGCGGAAGAATGAGAGGATGATAGAATGAACGGTGACGAGAGAAGAAATGAAGAATACTATTAGCAAAAATAAACTTGGTTTATTCTTAAAACTCGATTACAAAATTAATAAAGCAAAGCGGAGGCGATATAAAAGCAATAACAAAAGCGCGGCGCGACGCGAGTGATGTAGAAGCTAGCCAGGAGTAGACTGGTGTTCGTAGCTCGGCGCACTCGCAGGTGGCTTCGTGTTCACGCCGCCCGTTCGGAGCTCAAGGACATCGTCGCCTCGGCCAGTACAAATCTCACGCGGCTGGCGTGTGCGCGCAGCGCGTGTAAATCCTGCGGTCGTCGACCCGTTGCTACACAATGGATCACCTGATTTTAGGATCTGGCGCAATTTCATAGGCGGTAGCGGATTTCTTGAAATTACAAGGTGGTGGCCTAAATGGTAGTTATTTCCGCCACATATTCCCCCTGGCCAGACCGTGACTACGGTCGATAAAAATCGGGAAATCTGACACGCCTACCGCTTCGTGTCGTCTTCTGTGCGCTACCGCTGGTTGTAGGTGAAGCTGCGGTGCTTGAGGCCATTGATTTTTCTGCGGGAACCCTAGTCTCGTCTTGCATCATATAGGCTGGTTTCAGCCTGTCCACTGATATGTTGGTAGTCTTCCCATTCGCCTCAATCACAAAGTATTTCAAGTGTCTTCGTATTACTTTGTGGGGTCCCGTGTAAGGTGGTTCCAGTGGTTTTCGAACATGATCTTGACGAACGAAGACATGTGAGGATGAATGTAGATCTCGGGGAATGTAGAAGGGTGAAGAACTAGTGTGCCAGGAAGTTGGCTTTGGAGTCAGTTTGGCCATGTGACATCGTAGACGGTTTGCGTACTCAGTGACGTCCGCTGTTGTGTAGTCTTCTCTCGATGTTAGGAATTGGCCAGGAAGTTGAAGCGCTTCCCCGTAGACGAGCTCGGCTGGCGTAGCTTGGATGTCCTCTTTCCATGAGTTGCGCATGCCGAGAAGTACCAGTGGCAGTGCCTCAGTCCACTGTGAAGAAGTGTGGCACATGATAGCGGCTTTCAGTTGCCGGTGCATTCGTTCCACGATGCCATTCGCTGCCGGGTGGTAGGCAGTGGTGCGGTAATGTTGCGCACCCACCAAGGTAGTGAGTGCCTTGAAGAGATGGCTCTCGAACTGGCGACCACGGTCTGTGGTCACCCGTGCGGGACAGCCGAACCTGGCTATCCAGCCAGACACCAGGGCAGCTGCGCAGGTCTCCGCCGTGATGTCTTTCAAGGGGTACGCCTCAGGCCATCGCGTGAAACGGTCAATGACTGTGAGGCAGTATCTGAAATCAGACGAAGGGGTTAGGGGCCCTACTAGGTCGAGGTGAATATGGGTGAACCGGGAAGAAGGAGTAAGGTAGGTGGTTAGTGGAGCTTTAGTGTGCCGTGCAGTTTTGCACGACTGGCATTTTAGGCATTGCCTAGCCCACTCTCTACAATCTTTGCGGATCCCTGGCCAAACAAAGTGTTGTGTTACCAGTCGCACTGTAGCTGCATTCCCTGGATGATGCAAGTTGTGCAGTGAGTTGAAAACTTCTCTTCTCAGTGTTGGCGTTATATAAGGACGAGGTACCTGGGTGGAAGTATCGCAGTAAATAGGTATGTTTCCACTGCAAGTAGATGTTATCTTTTGCAGTTTCAGCGTTGAGCCATGAAGCAGGAGGTCCTGTAGTTCTGGATCATCATCCTGAAGTTTTGCAAGATCCTCGTATTGAATAGCTGCTGATACTTCTTCCACGCGTGACAAGGCATCAGCGACGATATTCTCACTGCCTGGTAGGTACCTTAAGTCTGTTGTGAACTGTCCGATGTAATCCAGGTACCAGAACTGCCTTGGTGGTAGACTCTCCCTGTTTGCTTTAAAAGCAAAGATGAGTGGTTTGTGGTCAGTGAATATCGCAAAAGTTCTTGCCTCTACCATATGACGGAAGTATTTTATGGCCTCGTACACTGCTAGTAGTTCTCGGTCATACAGGCTGTATTTCTTTTGAGCATTGCTTAACTTGTGTGAGTAGAAGGCTAGTGGCTGCCAGTTCTCACCTTTCCGTTGCTGAAGAACTGCGCCTATAGCGGTATCCGATGCATCAGTTACGATTGCTAATTCTGCAGACGCGTCTGGATGTGCCAAGAGTGTTGCTGTAGACAATGAGGACTTACTATCGTTGAATGCCTTCAGCGTCTCTGGAGTCATTTGCACAGGATGTGAACCTTTTACCTTTGGACCAGCAAGAACTGAGTTTAATGGTGCTTGAATTTGAGCTGCGTTTGGGACAAATCGGCGATAGAAATTTATCATGCCCAAAAATCTTCGCAGCTCCTTCACGGTTTTTGGTATTGGGTATTCCAGGATCGCTTGTACCTTAGATTGAGGTGGTTTTATGCCTTCGGCTGACACACTGTATCCTAGAAAAGTCACCTCTGGTTGTCCGATGTTGCACTTTGTGGTGTTGATGACGATACCATACTGCTTCAGGCGATCGAACAGCATGCGTAGGTGTGCCTTATGTTCTTCGGCAGTTGCTGAAAATACGATGATATCGTCAATATACCCGTAGCAGAAGTCCAGACTCAGTAGGACCTCGTCGATGAACCTTTGAAAGGTTTGCGCAGCGTTCCTTAAACCGAAGGTCATATAGGGAAACTCGTACAGTCCAAATGGTGTTGTTATCGCAGTTTTCGGGATGTCCTCTGGGTTTATCGATAGCTGGTTATAGGCCTTAACGAGATCTATGGTTGAAAAAATGGTGCAGCCTGCTAGCTGGTGTGTAAAGTCTTGTATATGACGGACGGGGTACCTGTCAGGTATTGTCCTCGCGTTAAGTGCCCTATAGTCGCCACATGGTCTCCATCCGTCATCTTTTTTCTTCACCAGATGCAGTGGCGCTGACCAAGGACTCTCCGAGCGTCGTGCTACACCGCTTGCAAGCATTTCCTCGAACTCCTTCTTAGCAGCCTGCAGTCGAGGTGGGTCTAGGCGTCTTGGCTTGCATGCTACAGGTGGGCCTGGTGTCGTCCTGATGTAGTGCAGCGTGTTGTGTTTACCTGATTGCTGTTTCCCTGGGGGTCGCGTTATTTCCGGATACTCACGCAGAATCTGATGATAGTCGGTGTCTCCTACAACTGCCTTCACAGAAGCGATGTCGACAGCATTACAGTGTGCAGCGCGGACTGATAATGAAGTAAGGTGGTCGATCAGGCGTTGGTTCCTACAGTCTACCAATAGATTGTAAAAGCTGAGAAAATCCACTCCGATAATAGCCTTAGACACGTCCGCGATTGTAAAATTCCAGCTGTAGTTCCTTCTAAGTCCCAAGTTCAATTGCAGTTGTAAAGGACCATAGGTGTGTATAACAGTGCCGTTAGCGGCTACTAGGTCGTACTTGGATTGTCTGCAGGGCATCTTAACAGCAGACCGGGGAAAAACACATAGGTCGGAGCCGGTGTCCACAAGGAATTGCGTTTTGGTCGTTCGGTCTGTTATAAACAAGCGGCCTGATGAGGAAGGGTAGTCGTTAGCCGCTACTTGCGACTTCCCCCCGTGTTTTCCGATTTAAATGAGCATGGTTGTCTACAGTTTCGTGCCTTGTCTCCATATGTATAATGGTAAAAACAATGTGGATGATTCTCAGGCGGTTGCTGTGGTCTACTTTTAGAGCGATCATACCTTCGGTTGTGATTGCGGTATCTTGAGCGCGAACGGTCCCTCCCTCTGTCGTCCATGCGGGAAGTGAGCGCGGCTACCTGCTTCGTCAGCTCGCTTACTTGCTTTGCCAGGTCCGAAGGAGCGGTGTCGGCCGTTGCAGAGGCACTTGCAACTTGCGGTGTCATCGGGGTGATCTCGAACACCTTATCTGCAATATCTGCTAATTGCTCGATCTGTAAATCAGCTGTTTGTGAGGCAAGGGCAGTCTGTATATTAAGTGGTAGTCTGCTGGTCCAAATACTTTTGACAAAGTCAGTCGCACCAGTTGAACCAGCTAAATTTTGCAGGTGCCGCAAAAAATGAGATGGCTTTCGATCTCCCATCTCTTCATGACAGAGGAGTTGTTGCATGCGTTTCTCCTGGGACGCGGACAATCGCTTAATAAGCTCAGTTTTCAGAGTTTGGAATTTGTTGTTCTCTGGCGGATTGGTAATAACATCCTTGATTTGCAAGGCATACTTGGTTTCTAGTTGTGAAGACACGTAATAGAACTTTGTGCTATCGCTCGTAATTCGTGACATTATAAATTGGCCCTCTAGCTGCGCAAACCACAAAGCCGGCTCTTCTGGGCAAAACGGTGGGCAGCGCAATGGCATTCCAACCTTTGATACTTCTCCAGAGACAACGGAAGCGTCCTTGCAATCAACGAAACCATCTTGTTCCATCATCGTAAAAAAAACCTCAATAAAAATCGCTCACCGCTTATGTTTAAGACCCCACCTCAACAGCTGTTGCGTCAGCTACGGATGTAAACACGCAGGGTGTCTTCCAAACTTCGATTCTCCTGTGCTGCCGGCGTTCTTCTCTGTTTGGAGTCGTGGATTCTTCAGTTTTGAAGGCGGGATCCGATCGCGTCGATCACGTCGGTCTTGTTGATCACGTCGGGGTCACCAATGTAGCAATTGGTCAGGCTGACCAATTCTACTAGTCGGGATTCGAACCCGATATCTTATTCAGATCAGTATGAGTGCAGCGTAGCGGAAGAATGAGAGGATGATAGAATGAACGTAGACGAGAGAAGAAATGAAGAATACTATTAGCAAAAATAAACTTGGTTTATTCTTAAAACTCGATTACAAAATTAATAAAGCAAAGCGGAGGCGATATAAAAGCAATAACAAAAGCGCGGCGCGACGCGAGTGATGTAGAAGCTAGCCAGGAGTAGACTGGTGTTCGTAGCTCGGCGCACTCGCAGGTGGCTTCGTGTTCACGCCGCCCGTTCGGAGCTCAAGGACATCGTCGCCACAGCCAGTACAAATCTCACGCGGCTGGCGTGTGCGCGCAGCGCGTGTAAATCCTGCGGTCGTCGACCCGTTGCTACACAATGGATCACCTGATTTTAGGATCTGGCGCAATTTCATAGGCGGTAGCGGATTTCTTGAAATTACAAGGTGGTGGCCTAAATGGTAGTTATTTCCGCCACATACCTTTCATCGGTGGGGGAAGCGGCTATAGGTTTTTAAATATGTAAAAAAAAACTGTTGCATGGACATCCTCGAGCGCGTCAGATATTGATAGCATCAATGCCCTACGTATTTTTAATAATGTACGTATGTTAATCTGATCGTTTGCATGATGCGGGTGGTTGTATGTAAGGGTTGAAGAAAAATAAATAATAATAATCGAGCGCGTCAGATTTTATAAGGGAGTGCTAAGTGCACCAAAAAAGAAGCTCTCATTCACTAATCTGACGGTTTCGATGGGACGCAAACTCGCGGCCATTTTCATAATGTGCAAAAAAAATTCGCCATTTTGAAATACTCAAGCGCGTATGACGCGCTTGAGTATTTCAAAATTTCAAATTCAAATTCAAAAAATTTCAAAAAAGATATTATGGTTCATCTTTATGTTCTAAACGTACTGTCTCATAATCTGACGATTATCTAGAGGCATTCGCCTAATCTGACAAAAAAAATAATAGAAAAACGGTTCACCCTAAAGGCCATCCATGCAACTTCCCGCTAATTCCATTCCTGGGCGCTTAAAATTGTACTTATGACATTTTTGAGCTCAAAATATAATTTATGTGATATTTTGAGCTCGCTGAGTTCAAAGAAATAATATTTCTATGCATTTGAGCTCTCCCAGTTCGAAAGTCTGATAGAAGTTTCATAGAACACTATTTTTGGAATTTTCAAACCGCAATCGCCATCGACAGTTCGAGGTTATCATATGTTCCTCGAGACTTTCGGATAACCGGCTTGCTCCGACGATATTCCAAAATATTTACACATTTTTTACATGTTTCTACTATAAATTTAATTGTTTTTTGTAAGGTACTTTCACCATAAAATACACATTTAAAATTAATATATTATATAATACATATTGAATATTTAATTCACATAAATAATATTAAAATAGCAAAAAAAGCCAAAACGTTGGAAACACGTTGTAAACAGTATGCCACGAACGAGTCTATATGATCAGCTGTGATGGCGTCATGGCAGCAGAAACCAGAGTGGGGACGGAGTGAGAGAGTAATAGAAAGAGTCAGAGAAGAATATTCCTTCTCCGCGTTTGAGAAGGAAATGTAGGCATCACGCAGCTGCACGCATTTAACTTTATCGACGATTTTTTGTTATTTCGGCTTGCGGAAATCGTCAGATTATATTTTTCATTATTCTTGAATTATTTCCTTCAAAAAAAAAAAAATTAGCTACGCTCGAGATTGTCGAGATGACGTTTTTTTTTTACAACTTTGTTGCCCTCCCCTTTCTTTACGTCACTCTCAAATTGTCAGATTAGAGGAATATACACTTTTTAGGATGCAATTAACTCACCCCACCTTAATCTGACGCGCTCGAGAATTTCTGATGGTCAATTTTTTTTTACTAATCTGATCCTGTATCCTTCACGGGTGGCCTTATATATGGGCCTCATATTTGGTGGAGGTACTTAACAGGATACAAGGTATCCCCCTGTATATTAATCTGCCGCGCTTTAGTAAATCCCGAAATCCCCGCATGGGCTCCCCTACTATAAGTTAGTGTAACTCAAGGTCTAAGTGTAACTACCGACGTATGGCTGCCTGTTGCTCTAGTATTGCCATCCGACGTTATATGAGGACTTACAAGCAAAGTTCTTCATCACCATGAAACCTGGATTCGCGGGTCGCAGGGAACTGCCGGAATCCGTGAAGGCATTGTTCAAACCTGTCGTCTGTATCCTGCCTGACTTGGAGATGATCTGCCAGATCTCGTCGTTGTCTGACGGGTTCTCTCGCTGTTCCTTACTGTCAATGTAAGAGTTAAAGCCATTTAGTTGAAGTTTTCCAAAATAACTGCTGAATCTGCGTCAGGTTCTACGTAGCGCACTTACCTAGTAGCACTTCTCTGTGGTGGGGCGAAGCGTTTTTGTCGAATAGAACAGTATTGAAAGGGCAGGATTGCCACGCACCGCAGCCGTCTTCTTACACTGAATTCGACCTTCATACAGTCAAGCCTAAGAAGTGCTGTGCCAGAGAATCCAAAGACGCGTTCAGAGACAACGTTTTGGAATTTAATGGCGGAGACTGAACTGCGTTCGTGATGTCATAATTTGACGCTAACAGCGCTAAAGCTCGTGTAGATAGTGCCGCTGCCGCTTTCGACGCGCTGCTGCCTCACTGCCGCCGCTTGATTTTGCCATGTCATCGTAAATTTTTAGTCATACATGCTAGCCACGTGCATCACACGTATTGCAGCGACGGCGCCGTCGTCTTGAACCCTTATTCTTGTAGTAGATTGTGTTTCGCAGTTCAAGTGTTACCATTTACGTGCGCTTTACTAAGCATGTGTCTACTTACAGGTTTTAGCCAAAAAGATGACCGTGCTGTACCACGTGGCTCAGCAGCAGCTGTCGAAGCAGTCGCACTACGACTGGGGCCTGCGCGCGCTCACCGCCGTGCTGCGCATGGCGGGCAAGCTGCGCAGGGACTCGCCCGGCCTCAGCGAGATCATGGTGCTCATGAGAGCGCTCAGGTATGCTGCACCACACGGCTCAGCAGCAGCTGTCGAAGCAGTCGCACTACGACTGGGGCCTGCGCGCGCTCACCGCCGTGCTGCGCATGGCGGGCAAGCTGCGCAGAGACTCGCCCGGCCTCAGCGAGATCATGGTGCTCATGAGAGCACTCAGGTATGCTGCACCACGTGGCTCAGCAGCAGCTGTCGAAGCAGTCGCACTACGACTGGGGCCTGCGCGCGCTCACCGCCGTGCTGCGCATGGCGGGCAAGCTGCGCAGGGACTCGCCCGGCCTCAGCGAGATCATGGTGCTCATGAGAGCACTCAGGTATGCTGCATCACGTGGCTCAGCAGCAGCTGTCGAAGCAGTCGCACTACGACTGGGGCCTGCGCGCGCTCACCGCCGTGCTGCGCATGGCGGGCAAGCTGCGCAGGGACTCGCCCGGCCTCAGCGAGATCATGGTGCTCATGAGAGCACTCAGGTATGCTGCACCACGTGGCTCAGCAACAGCGCACACAAGTTTCATCTATCTGCTGCCAGCAGTCCTGCCAAGATCGACGCTCCACCTTAACCCTTAACCTGAGGAATAACATGGCAGTACACACTAAGAATACAATAAAGGCTGATGTACTCATTCTAATACTCTATACGTGTTAGAACAGGTGCACATCCCGGGTACTCCATTGAGGTTTTGGTATATCTTAGTTAGAAAAAGTAACACATTAAGCCCATGACCTGTGAAAAAGCGTGAGTTCATTTGATTTTGAATAGTCTGCCCGGATTACTTATTGTCGTTATTACCTTTGAACGCGCATGATATTCTTCCTCCTGCAGAGACATGAACCACCCGAAATTCGTGTTTGAAGACGTCCCGTTGTTCCTGGGTCTGATCAAGGACTTGTTCCCTGGATTGGAGTGTCCTCGCGTGGGCTATCCAGACTTCAACACAGCTGTCACTGAGGTGATGGAAAAAGATGGGTACATCGTGCTGCCTCATCAGGTTAGTCTATTATCATAGTGGTCATAAAGAAGTTAGTTTTGTTGGTTATGCGATACATAGAAGAACGTAGAGGTTGAAAGCAAGTGCTGTATTGATTGAGCGGTTTTTTATCAACTTGATTTCTTCTGTTTGTTTCGGTTGCTATTTTCCCTCTACAATTCAATTTCTGACGGGTAGACAGGATGAATCGAAAAGTTATTGAGACTTGCTAGACTTCGCTGCGCGTGAGATCTGGAGAAGTTTCGGTAATGGATGATGATTTTCAATAATGATATCACATATAAGCAGTGGTCGGAATAGGTAGATTGATTTGGGGTCAATAACCTGAAACATAGATGTTAATATGGACATGCCTCCGAGATTCTGGAATCTTAAAGTTTTCCAGAATATCAAAATTGCTAAGAACATGTAGAATATGCAGGATGATGACATATCAACACTCGCTATTTCACGTGGCTACGCCCGCGTGCATTTCGAAAAATTAGAGTTATAGTTATTCCGGCCATATTAATAAAATGTTTTATTAGGTTTTAAAAAAAGTTATTTATTTCATGTAGTGTCACAAATACATAAAATCAATCTACCTATTCCGACCACTGCTTATAAGTGTAGGTTAGTCAAGTTTTATAACATCAGAAGTTCTGAATAGGCATAACTGACCAGTGTTGTGGAATTTGTTCGTAAGAATCGCCGCGGCCCTGGAACGCAAACGACATTAGGAAGAATACGGATGACTTTTAGTCGGTAACACACTCCCTTCCGCTTAGCCCAGAGCGGAAGACTTCATTCAATGATTTCCCATCCTTAAAAAAGCCATAACTAAAGTGTTACTATTCTTCGTGCTGCGAAGACTTCACTGCGCTAACTTCAATAGTGTCTTTATAGGGTAGTTAACTAAACAAATCTAATTAGTCCGTCGGATAGATTTCCAAAAAATATTGGACATTTTTTTTCACGTCAACAAAAAATGAAGACGATACAGTGCGTTGAAAACTCGTGTGACGTCACTACTAGCTACAATTTTTACCGAGCCGTGACGTCACAAGCCCCCACTCCTGATCTTTGATGCTTTGTATCTTCGTCAATTTTTATAGATTTGATAAAGGAAAAAATACGTCTCCAATATTTTTCTATAATCTAACTGACGGACTAAACATAATCATATATTTTTTACTCAGGAAACATCCCTATTGTCGCAGCAGCACGAGCTAACTACTGACGCGCGGCATTGTGCGCTGCTAATAAACGGTATTACTTCCACCAGGTTGACAAAGTAGTGCAGCTATACGAGACGATGATGACGCGGCACTGCACCATGATCGTAGGACCCACCGGGGGAGGCAAAACAGTCATTATACACACGATTGTCAAGGCACAGGGATTGCTCGGCCTGCCAACTAAACTGACT
The DNA here is from genome assembly GCA_905332915.2 of Hecatera dysodea. Classification (NCBI taxonomy): domain Eukaryota; kingdom Metazoa; phylum Arthropoda; class Insecta; order Lepidoptera; family Noctuidae; genus Hecatera; species Hecatera dysodea. Next base: position 6,893,656 of record HG995303.1, read on the forward strand.
GTGCTTAATCCTAAGGTGAGATTCTCGGTTCCTGAGGTACTTTATTGGCTCCTCAACTGTATGTTTGTATGACTCTATAGCGTTAAGAGTCAGACCTCGAAAACCGGGCTAAGGCGCACAAACTTTGACAAGATGTCAAAACATTATTGGACCTTGTAAAGGTTGTAAAACCCTTTTTGCATTGTATAGCTTTAATCTCTTTTACTTTGTATAGTTACGCGAATTAAATATATTTCAAAACGAATTATGTTGTACTATGCGCTGATTTAAAATAGTGTCCATAGAGTTTCTCTCACGTTCTTATCTATAGGACCTAACTTTTTGAACGTGCAACTGCTGAGCTGGAGATTGTCTCTCGGTAAATATGATTTACTGAAGAATATTCTTGCTGCCCTTGTCGCTAGCGCGGCAGAACTAACTCGCATCTATTTGACTGACAGGCCTTGACAATTTAAAAGTGTCTGTAAGTGGTACCTATGTTTGAAATAAAGGATTTTGTTTCTTTAATTTGTGTGTTTGCATTTCCAGGCTTGCTCAGTAATAGAGCTGTACGGAATACTCGATCCTGTGACCAGAGACTGGACTGATGGATTGTACTCCAGGATATTTCGAGAAATGAACAGGTATCGTGATTTGTTTCTAATAGGGACCGCTATGAATCTGAGCCGGAATGGATGGCGACGACTGGAATAAAATTGATACAGAAAATTTTGTTGAACGAATGAACTCGTTAATTTTTTGCAAGATCTCTTATCGACCATTTGTGATTGATCCTGTGATTTTTTAGGGTCCGAAATTGTGGCTCTAATCACGATTATCATAAATTCCATTGCTGCATAATCTATCACAAAATTTTAGTACATACTTAACCAAGTAGTTCATTTTTTATTTTTCCTAAATGTAAGCCCGGCTATAGCAACAGCCTCTTACTTACGATGTACATAGTACACCTGCCTATTTGCCTACCCTATTTAAAATCCACACTGTGTGGATCGCCCGGAGGACACGGTGGAGCATACGGTGGAGGTCTGCCCTGCTTGGGCAGAGCACCGCCGTGTCCTCGCCGAGCCGATCGGCGGCGGCGACCTCTCGCGTCCGGCCCTGGTTCAAACCATGGTCCGGAGCGAGGAGGCATGGGAAGCGGTCGCCTCTTTCTGCCAAGCAGTAATGCAAGCGAAGGAGGAGGCGGACCGCGAGCGGGAGAGGGAAACCTCACGCCACTGCCAACACGGATGGGTTTTATTCTGTAAGATCAGACTCTTCTGACTAAACCCCATCCGTGTTCTTCTCGCTCCCATCCGCTCCCCCCAGAGCGGAAGAAGTCATTTGATGATTTCTCATCAAGAAAAAAATATGATGTGTGATCTTATTTATACCAGGCCACTAGATAAAGAAGAACGTCGCTACTCGCTATTCGACGGTGACGTGGACGCGCTTTGGATAGAGAACATGAACTCAGTGATGGATGACAACAAACTGCTCACGTTAGCCAACGGCGAGCGGATCCGCCTGGCGCCATACTGTGCGCTATTGTTTGAAGTGGGCGACCTGAACTATGCCTCCCCTGCGACTGTGTCCAGGGCTGGCATGGTATTCGTCGATCCGAAGAATTTAGGGTACCAGCCGTATTGGGACAGGTTTGTATTCTTACTCTTCGTTCGTTTTTCTTTTTAGCGTGTCGATTGTAATCTGACGACGGGTTTGGTGGTATCAGTAGCGTCCATCAGTTCATGTAACGTGCAGGCATCATACGTATGCAGGACAGCAGCCAATGGCGAGAGAATCCGGCTAGCATCATACTGGCGCTGCCATTTGAAGTCGGCGATCTGAAATCTTGCCTCGCCTGCAACTGTCTCGCCCGTGTAGTGCTGGCATGGTGTTTGTTGATCTGAAGATTTTGTACCAGCCTTATTTATATCTAAGTTAATCGTTTCTTCTTTAAAGCGTATCGATATAAAGTTATAGTGGGCCAGAACTTAGCCACGAGGTTAGCGCCATTAGAATCATACAGGATACGATATGCCCACAGGTATCTTATCGTTTACCATAATTGTAAAAGGGCGAAATGTATTCACAAACTAACGTTAGCGAATGGCAAGCGATATGAAAATGATAATTTTTATTTTATGAAATACATTCATAAATTTCTGAGTTAGTGACAAATTCTGTGCAACAAACATCGGGGGCGTAGCTCAGATGGTAGAGCGCTCGTTTAGCATGCGAGAGGTAGGTACCGGGATCGATACACGGCGTCTCCATTTTTTTTTTACCCAACCTTTTAAATTATTTACGTTTATTTACTTTACTTCATATTACATTTTCTACATGTCGCAGTTCCAATTTCGATACAAACGTGGTGAATAGCGACACGATACCAACAAAGTGGGAGCAGCATAGTCTGATTATGTATTTCGTCTGTTTCGGTTCCCATACACCCAAATGAAAAGACGGAACCCTAAAAAGGACACTGATATCTCTCTCTATCCGTCTGCCACATCCAAATTGGTTGTTTCTGCCCAATAAAGATGGCTGCGCGGGCGCAACAACGAGCAAGAGCGTGAACAACTGAGCGGCATGTTCGAGCACTACGTATCGGGTGCCATTAATTACATCGTGTTCGGCATGTTCGGGCTGCAGCAGCAGACGCCGCTCAAGACCATTGTGCCACAAACGCCGCTTAACTTGGTCAGTATACAATGTCAGCTTAACCTTTTGAGCACCGATTGTAGTTTCATTGGGGTTAGTTTCCAGTCTACCTGATCCTGGATGCAGCTTAATACCAATTTTTAACATGAATCGTCTGTTTGTTTGTCCTCCACAATCTAGTTTCATTTTAGTACCTTGGGTAATATAAACTCCTTTGTAAGTTTGGTAGTCAGACTTTCTATCTTTCACGACTGGCAAAGATTAACGTATGACAGTCAGGTGTATGACGAGCCTTCGCAGGTAAGAACGACCTTTTTATAGTATGGGTTTCCTACTATATGCCTACCTACTATTTCCTAACATATGTACAATACGGCCGACGTAACTTGGCGAGTCCGAACTTCGCGCAGAAGGTTGCGCAATAACTTTATTTAGGAACCAAATGGTGACGTGCGCGGGGCGGTGGTCTAGGCTAGAGATTGACCTTATGTTAATACAATCGACCCTTTATCGATTAAATATCGTAATCGAATCGAATCGAAAAAAGTTTCATTTAGAATTTATTGATTTTGGTTTATATAATATGAAACGAAACAAGATTTAAAAATATAGTGAATTTTGTCGTTAATGAACGAGATTTCGAATTTAGTAAAAAAATAAACTAACAAAATATAATTTCTCAGTTGAAAGTCACTTATTTATCAATTATCTATTAACGACTACTTGAGTAACGACTGTTTGAGAAAATTTAAAACCTCCTTATATCATTGAAAATAAATATATTATTGAGTCTTAATTTCGATAGATTTGAAGAAAATCGATTAAACAACACCGTCAGACACGCGTATTGGACATCCCTTTTTGGTTACTTCGTAAAGCTTCGTGCGAATTCGGCAATGCTCGGTACACGATAATATTGTCTCAGTCACACGTTAGCGTCGGTGTCGTGTTCGTGTCGCTATCTCTGTCTTGAGCGCAGTCGGTTACAAAAGTTTTCGTTGTTACTGTTGTTAATTTTTATTGATATTTTTTAATTTTTTGTTTAGTGTCTAAGATTGTTGTTACTGTTGTTAAGTTTTATTAGTATTGTTAAGTTTTTGTTTAGTGTTTAAGATTGTTTTGTGTGTTATTTGCAAGTATCAGTTGGCACTTATATTATTCGTAAAAATGCCACCAATAACAGTTTTCTTCACGATTGTACATGCGCTAAAGTTCGCAAAGCCTATGTTCAGACTCGCCAAGATACGCCGGCCGTATTGTATACATACAACGTGTTGTTTTGCATCCTCGTCAAATTCACGGACGTAATTATGCTAATGATTCTCGACCCAAATCAACAATAAAATGAGTAGGTATTTTTTTAATTTATTTTTTGCTATTTACGGATATCCGTGTGAACAAGACGTATTTAAATGCGGCCCGTCTGTTCCTAGCCTTATAACTGCGCTTTCACACACACACAAACAAACGCAAACAAAACATCGATCATTCGACAAATTCGTAGGTACCTAATCCCCCGCGCACGGCCGCACGCGCCTACCGCCTAGCCGCGCCTCCCCCCGCCCCGCGGCGCGGCCCCTGATCCAACAGCAACAGTTTCTTTGATGTCGCCGCCGTGCGCGCGCGTTTTGCGAATTCCTTTCTCGGTACATCGTTCAGACGTAGGTACAAAGTGCAGGATGACGGACAAAATTATTCCAATGTCGAGTTGGTAGAGATGGTCCGCCTTTATGCCATCGGCGAGACAGCCTACGTGGATCCATCCGGATGTTCACGGAAATGTTTCCCGATCGGGAACCCCCATCACAGAGCGTCATGCTGGCTGCTACGCAGAGACTACGGGATCATCGGCAGTTTGACGTACCCGCCATGCTCAAGCACGCAGCAGCGTAGGCCTGCCTGTCGCCTTGCAGGAAGACATCCTGGAATACTTCCAGCGAGAACCACGGGCAAGCACGCGGGAGGCTGGTGACCGCTTTGGAGTGCACCACACCACAGTGTGGCGCCTACTGAAGCGTGAAAGGTTTCTTGACTACTGGATCGGTCGCGGAGGACCTGTGGCCTCTTAACTTTTATTTTGTGAGGAGACGTTAAAAAGTTAGTTTAGACGTAAAAAGTGACAAGTGTAACAAAATTACGTGCAAGGATAATTAGTGCTTTCGACTCTTTAAAAACGAAGGTGTTAGTTTTACGTAGGCTGAAAGAAAATCAGCTACATTATGATCGACTGTGCCAAGAGTGTGGTGATGGAAACTGAACAATACCTCCGGGTAACATAAGTAGGTAGGTAATTTATTTATTTGTTCATTTTGTAAATACGTTGTTAGCTTAATCAATTTTATTACCTACTGTAAATAAGTCGATTTCAGATTTTTAAGTGAATCAATAATACCTAAGATTCGAAAGTATCACCACTTACTTACACTTAACTAGCACATCTCTCCATTTCCATCAAACGTAGAAAACATTTTTTGACTTAGTAGGTACCTAAGCCCGTTAAGTAAGAAGGAAAATTTCAAATCAACCAATTTAATCCACAAATAAAATCAAAATCATTACGAAAACTTTAAGTTGACGGATAGCAATAAAGCAAAACTTAACATTTTAATAATCATCTGATAACAGGTCATTGAACTTTTCTTTGGCGCACTAAGTAGTATTACTGTCATTAGTATGATTTCCGTATTCCAATGATGCTTAAAAATGAGTTAATTATCAAGCGAAATTTATGACAATAAAGTAGATGATTTCCGAAATAAAATTAGGTAAAATTATTGCTACTGGTCGCCGTAGGTCATCGCACGATCGCACCCGTAGGTACGCGCTAGCATTTCGTAGGTAAGACGTCGACACTCACGCACACAGCTGCATTGTCGCTGTGTGCGTAGGCGCCTGATTCTGTGGTATTCGGGATTTTATTCTGAAATACTGTTAAATTTCAATAACATTTATTGTTACATTTACAAAACGGTTATTGACCGGTACCGTACTTTCAATTGATTATTTATGTATTTTATGACAACCTCCTGAAATTTGACGAGGATGCAAAACAACACGTTGTATGTAAATTCAAGACAATGTAAATTGGACAGTTTACCTAGATATTTAACAAAAGAAACATCTCCGAATAGACAAAGGCATATTTTAGGTCCCGTACCAGAAAAGGAAACATGTAGCCCTTACAGGATCACTTCGTTGTGCATCTGTCTGGTGGCCCTTTTTCTCAAAAACAACACGTGGAGGTATAATATCCTTGAAGTTCTATACTTAACATTCAAAATATGATACAAAAATTACGCATAAATGGCCGGTATCTCTTTAATACAAAGAATTAAAAAAAAAACTATTTCCTTTTCGATTAAAAACTTAATATTACTCAGGTTGTCCTTAGTTTTAATATCTTTCCCTAAGAATAATGAGATTGCTTTCAAAATTTATAAACGTCAGAAGTTAGGCCTTAATGTATAGGTACTTACTCGAAAAAAATCAAGACTCGATTCCCGTGATAGACTATCTATAAACGAGTTTGTTCGGAACCCTCTCTATGTGAGTCAGACTTGCCTGGTTTTCTTTTTTACAAAAATCACTCAAAAATACAGGATACGATAAATAGCTTGTCATAAATTGAATTCTAAGTTCCGTTGAAGTTTACTTCCATTTAGTAGTGATATCTAGAACGTGTCCAATGTTTTGGTTCCCGGACCATAAAATGTATTGATTCCCGAAGTTCCTGAACCTAACCGATTTATCCTTCAATAGGTGGTGCAGCTATGCTACATGATTAGCGGCTTGCTTCCGAACAGAGAAGATGCAAACGAGGAGGTCAACGCGTCGGTCGTTGAATGCGTCTTCATGGTGGTAAGTATAGATAGTGATAATGACTCTTATATCACTATGATATGGTACAAATTTCTATGTTTTCCTCGAAAGCCAAGTTGGTCGGGCAATGTGTATGTGTGTTATTAGGTTCTCTAATTAGGATATCGCAGAAGCCGACCGCAGTCCAAATTAGTGCCTGATTGAAGGCAATAGGCCTGCTTCTTTAGGAAACGTGCAGAAACTATAGGTGTCAGCACAGTCACGTCAATGTCAAGTATATTTTACTTATAAGTTTCAAATTTGCAACGCTAGATGGCACAGTCTACTTCGTGCACGTTCCCCTAAACGCCTCCGTTTAGGGGAACGTGCAGGAAGTAAAGGTGGCAGCACAGGTCAAATATTGACAACGTAAAAGTTTCAGATTTGCAACACTAGATGGCATAGTCTACGCCGTGCACGTTCCCTATAACATGGGGCTCAAACATAACTGGCGGAATATACATAACTTTATATTTCGTAAGTGTAACTTAATAGGGAACATGCAATATTTTCACCTTGTTTTTATTTAAAAGTATGCCGTGTAAAACAGACCACACAAAAATTAAAAAATTAATACGCTTTAATGTATAGCCAAAATTGCGATTATAAACTGACTGTTTTTTTTCCCGTGAAAACGAATGATGAAGTCACTCCTGTCTGCCAGAAGTCATGAACTGTCATGTATTATAATTTAAGTTCGTCTTTTCGTTGTCACAACACTAGTGATGTCACTAGACGCTGATTGTTTACGTTCCGTTTCACGTCATATTAATTAGTTATAGTTGTTAAAAATCAATATTAACTACAATAAAAGCATTGCAGTGGCCCTTCTTTTATGCTATTTTATCATTTCATTAACAAAACGTTCATGAATCCTGTAATTGCATCTTCCCTATTAGGTATACGTCTGTTAATTGTTCAGGGGTGATATTAACATCTGTGGCGCAGCCATAATGTGCAGTCTTCTCGTTATATGTAGTCTGTATGATATGAATGTCAGTGATGAGTACCTATGCATTAATTTGATTTGATGATTTGTTAGCCGTGTAAGATAAAAAAGTATGTACTTTGTTTAGTCAATTAACATAATTATCTTATTTTATCTATTGTATGTTATCAGATAATGTTGAACAAATGTTTTATTGCTTATTAAGATTTTCAAGGTAACGTCATATCAATGTTACGTACTCAAAGAGAACGTAATTAAAAATAAAAATAACACTCTTCCATATCCGGTATGGTGGCGAATTTCGCATTAGTGACATAACGGGGGCGTAGCTCAGATGGTAGAGCGCTCGCTTAGCATGCGAGAGGTACCGGGATCGATACCCGGCGCCTCCAATCTATTTTTTGTTTTTGGGGACAAATTTACCCACCTAAGTTAACCATTACGAGTATTTGGATATCACATCACGGCTTTATCCTCCCAAGACTTGTGCAATGATTTATAAGGATCCCCCGTTACGCCATTTACGTTCAAGTCCCATGGAATATGAGGCGATTCTATTGCCCTGAACAGGCACATCTAAAATCCTGGTTGATAACGAGACATATCTTCAGTATACACACACAATACCACTTGCCGACCTTGGCATTGAATTCAGGACCATCAAGCATGAAGTTTTGTCAATAATGATTGACTGGTGATTGTTGCAGTCAATGTATAACAGCCTCGGGTCTACCATTATTGATGATGGCCGCCTTGACTTTGACGTGTACATCAAGAAGGCTTGCCCAATGATGCTCGTTGAAGACACGCCGGAAAAGAAGGCTACTACAAGTAAGCTCTTATTATATTGTTATTTGTACATGAAAAAACACAGTTAAAATATCAAGACTGAAATAAAAAGCAAAAAGCCAACGTCACGCGGTGTTCCCAGGCGGTCACCCATCCAAGTACTGACCGCGCCCGATGTTGCTTAACTTCGGTGATCGGACGAGAACCGGTGTATTCAACGTAGTATGGACGTTGGCGATTACTACCTTCAAAATTACCAAAGCTATCTGCTTACTCTATATTAGGCCGATATTGATAAACACAGCTCAAAAATTTTATTGACAAGTAGGTTATGATATTTCCACCATTTGCGGTTCTCAGTAGTTCCCATATTATGACTGTTGTTATTTTGAAATCAATAATCGCCTCTGATTTAGATGAAAACTGTAACTATTATCATCTGTGTATTATCAATGGATTTTTGACAATGCAATATTCCTATCCAGAAATTGACCCGCTGGTTTTTGGAAAAAATAAACGTATACAGTATTATTTATTACACCATCAGTGTCACTTATGAGAATCAAATTCTGGAAAGTAGTTAATACCTAACGGAAAGAGCTCATTTTTAACATATATTACTTTTTAAGTTACCTAACCTTCCCTTTAAATGATATTTTTCCAAAAATCTAAGTAGATAGGTATGTAGTTTTAGTTTTTATCTAAATCGGGCCCGAGACTCCTATTTTTCTGGATGAAAAATCATCAAATGACTTCTCCTGCTCTGGACGGAGCGGAAGGGAGTGTCAGACTCTTACTGACTAAAACCCACCCGTGTTCCTTCTAGTGCCCTTCGCGTTCCAGGGCTGCGGTGAAGTATATTTAATTATGTATCATAATTTTAATTAACTGATAATACCTTAGTAGTTTTGGAAATGTCTATGACTTCCTTGATGAAAGTTGTCTATCTACCAGGGCAGAGGCAATTTTTAAATATGACCTCACCTTTTCGTTACATTGTGTAACGAAAAGGTGAGGTCATATTTACTATGTACCTATAATAAAAAAAAAAAAAAAAAACAAAATATCTCAACGATCTGACCTCTTTCCTACCCCACAGAACACTTCCCGATGGGCTTCCCGTCTCTCTATGACTACTGCCTGGAACTATCTACCAAGACCTGGGAAGCTTGGGAGTGGCTGGTGCCGGAGTACGTGCACGACCGCGAGATGAAGTTCCCGTCTATACTGGTGCCCACCGTCGACACGCTCCGGCTCACCTGGCTCATCAAAATCATGGAGAGCGTGAGTATATGATTAACAAAATGAGCAGTTGTCGTGTGCCATTTTTATACAGATTCGTGTCTACAATTGCTATTTAAGTTAGTTTGTAGTATATGAAGAGGTGCCCTTTACACAAGGAATATTTATGGAACCATCTTTACTAATATTATAAAGAGGATTTTTATATTTTGTTTGTAACGAATAAACTCAAAAACTACTGGACCGATTTCAATTCTTTCACCATTAGAAAGCTATATTCACTCTGAGTAACATAGGCTATATTTATTATCCCCGTATTCCCACGGAAACGGGAACTACGCGAGTAAAACCGCAGGGCGCTGCTAGTAATTAATTAAAATGTTCCAAAAAGTATATTTGTAAAAGTTTGACTGCCCTTTACGAAATTATGGGTTCACATACCTCAGCAATACCATGTTTGTACCTTGCAAGTTAGTTTAGTATTAAATAGGCCGAGAAATCAGTGCAATTCGCCACTGTTCTCTTAATAGAATGGATAAATATTTTTCCTAGAACTAACAATTCGAAGACTTGTGCTATTTACCAACCAATCCTGGGCCTTTTTTTTTGGATGGGTAATCATCAAATGACTTCTCCCGGTCTGGGCGGAGCGGAAGAGACTGTCAGACTCTTACGGACTAAAACCCACGCGTGATCCTTCTTGTGCCCTTTGCGTTCCTGGGCCTGCGTGATGCATTGCTGCACATTCAAGCCCCCTCGGACTGCTTATGAACTGTAGGAATATTATGGGCCGATTATGCTAATTTCCGATTTAATATAATTCTGAGCCGTTTGGGGTTGAAACACTAGGGCCGTGGGGTCCAAGTGCTCATCGACTTTTTCGTGAAATCAGTAAGCAGTTAGTCGACTCTTCACGTGACCAGAGGGCTGGCCTTTTCTTTGGTCAACGAATCAGCATTGCTATTCAACGTGGCAATGCGGCCAGCGTTCTGGGCACTTTTCCCGTTGACAGCGATGTGGACGAATTTTTCGATGCCCTGTGAATCTTTCCTCCTTTTTACTCCGCTTGTACTTACATATATATCTTTTCTATATTATTTATTTGTATTTTGTAAATAATAAAATGATGTTTTTAAAAGTGTAATAACTTCGTTGAAATAAACATTGGAAGCGAATATAATTCTTAATAAACTTGTTTACAGGTCGAACGGCCCGTGCTACTAGTCGGTGAAACAGGCACCTCAAAAACTGCTATAATCACTAACTATCTGCGAGGATTACCACCAGAGAAATATGTAAGTGTAACTTAATGTAAACGTAGGTAATAATATAATAAGCCTTTAAACCATATGAGATTTGTTACGAGTCTCTTGAATAATAGATATGACAGATGACTATATACCTTAAACCCGACCTAACCTTTAAAATTAACTTTAAAATTAACAATAAGCTTTTTTTTTTATTGTCCGTTATGCGAGTCCTAAATAAATATTTTTCTTTTATTATTTTATCTTTCGTTTTACACAAATTCAGAGTTCAACAGCTATCACCGACGATCACGAATTTTCGTGGAAAAAGCAACAACTCCTTACTTGCTACCGAGACCCGAAACGATGGCTCGCACTTATAAGACAGCTATACAATATTAGATCTTATTTCATTACACAAATAGGATCACATTTCTATGAGAGAATTTAAGTTTGCGCTGCGTGATTCGAATTTATTAGAACGTCCATCGTTGCGTCGTAGTGTGAGCTGAACTTAGCGTTCTAAACCAAAGCGCGATCGTATGATAAGGCAAGCAAACAGTAACAGCTATAATATATTTGAGGCAAATAATCGGTAACGTCAAGTGAGTCACAAAGCTTTAAACAATCGTTTTGTTTTCAATCTAAATCTAAGATTAACGGAAACCCATTGTAATTTTTAAACACTCTTGCGCCAACGTCCATACTACGTTGAATACACCGGTTCTCGTCCGATCACCGGAGTTAGCAACATCGGGCGCGGTCAGTACTTAGATGGGTGACCGCCTGGGAACACCGCGTGACGTTGGCTTTTTACTTTTTTGATGGTCGATCCCAATATGTGTTTACATTTGCGTATCTCTGGTGTTTAGATTTTGTACGTATAAATCCACTAACACAGTTATTGAATCCGATTAGATGTCTTGACACCTGGTTTTGCGATTTCAGCACGGTTCGTCTGTCCAATTAAACTATAGAGAAGGAAACAATGAATTATAATATCAAAGGCTTAGCTTATCTATAAATAGTTCTATCTAGGCTCAGGTTATCAGCTCACAGGAAACCGGTACTTAATATAATATTTCTATATCCGTATCCAAATCCTAAAGTTCTTATCCACAACATCCCTGATTAAAACTCGACCTGACAGTGCATTATAACCCAGATAAAGTGACGGCCCTATTAATGGCCAAATAATGTTGTTCCGATTATTTTTTGTTTTCTAAATTGAAGGAATATAAAAGTTAAGTAGTTACAAAAAAAGAGTACCGTATTTTTTTTATGGGTTAGACAACATAACAATATAGAACTTGTTTCAGTAAGTACACGCTACCGTAAAATAATTCACGCATCCGCGGAATTCGAATTAATTATAATACTTGCGTGAACTTGCATTACATCTCGGTGACTCGGTATGAGCTGTCTCTAGGGAGGGGCCAAAGCACAAACGTAAGATAGTAAGGCGATAGCTCTTATTACTTTGAAACTCACTTTCGCCAACGTCCATACTACGTTGAATACACCGGTTCTCGTCCGATCACCGAAGTTAAGCAACATCGGGCGCGGTCAGTACTTGGATGGGTGACCGCCTGGGAACACCGCGTGACGTTGGCTTTTTGCTTTTTATTTTCGGCCTGATATTTTTAACTTCAGTAGGCGTAGATAAATGGCCCACACACTGTTTTAACGATACAGATATGCTTTTCGGAAACATCTTGATTTTACAGCTATTGATTTAACAAAAAATATGCCGATATCCTCGTTGATATTTTAGAAAAAGTACAGCATAAGTAAATGTTCTTAAACAACATTATTATTTGCCACTAGAATGCTGAATAAATTGAATTGCTAACGCTTAATATGCATGCAGTCAAAGAAAACTAATCTATATACGAGTATACAAAATGTTTTTGTTGCATAAAAGAATGGCGAAATCAAATTGTTCATGGATTTTTGTAAAATCTTCAGATGAGTTCCGCTTCCCATATATTTATATCTGATAGATATTATACTATTTTTGGTCAATGATCTAGACACTATTTTTTTATTAGGATCTCCAAAGCACGAAAAAAAAGAGCAAAGAATACACCCTACTTGCCATATTATAACTAATATTTTATATTATAACTGTATAATTATAATATATATATTATAACAGGAATATATATAACAGGACATAATAAAATTGCCGTCATATCTGCTTGAAAATAAAACAAAACTGCTCTAATTTATATGTCATCTATATTAGTGTTACGAAAGCTCGATCAGCTATTTTTAACCGAGTGTCACTTTCACAAAATTAAACTGGTCCTATAATAAGAACAACTCGCTAGAGAAAATGAACGGCTATTTGAGCTTGGAATCCATCGGGGGCGTAGCTCAGATGGTAGAGCGCTCGCTTAGCATGCGAGAGGTACCGGGATCGATACCCGGCGCCTCCAAATATATTCTTTTTGTAGTTTAACACATTTTAATCTTCAAGCAGCATAAGAATAATAGTGGACGGAGATGGTTAAGTATGAATGTATGTTAAAACTTCAACCGTGCATATTTCCTGTCACATTTTTTATTAGTTCGTGTTATCCCACTTCCAGGCAAAAGCCTCCCTATACTTTACCCGATTCCGCGATTCAAAGGAGGCTAATGTGTTTATCAGCCTAAATTCAAATTCATTTATTCATTTTGTGAACACAGGGTAAAAAAAAGATCTAATACATAATGTTTGGTCCAACCTATGTTCCGCCGAAAGGCATACAAAATAGTGAGGCTATGACCAAAATTATGTTATTTGTAAAAAAATCTCATAATATATAAAAAAAAAAAACAATGGCAGCATATGAAAATTGTCAAAACTTAAATAAAATTGTACAGAAATATAACGTCAGCAATATTAAAGTCGTCAAAATTAATTGAACTAAAATAATCGAAATGTCATGAAAAAAAAACTACTTACATAAATGTCAGTAGAAAATTAAAATTATCAAAATTTACTAACTGTAATAAATATTTCGAATACAATACAATAACTCATAACGTAATAATAGTAGTTCCAGAATTTAGATTAATTAAATTTGTAATTCAGAAACTGATCTAATGTGTAATAGCATTTTTCAAGGAGCAGCTTCTGTAGAGTGTTTCTGAATTTTTCAGCATCATGATAGCAAGAGGTTGAATCCAGATTATCTAAATATATAAAAGCCAAACCTGACTGACTCATCTATCAACGCACAGCCGAAACTACAGAACGGATTCTGCTGAAATTTACACAGATTTTTGAACATTCGCCCCCTAATGTGAAAAAGGGGTTAAAATTTTGAATGGAAGTCCGTCATTTTTAGAGCTAGAAGCCTGAAACTTTGTTTTAGGTACTTCCATTCAAAATTTTAACCCCTTTTTCACATTAGGGGTAATGTGAAAAAGGGGTTAAAATTTTGAATGGAAGTCCGTCATTTTTAGAGCTAGAAGCCTGAAACTTTGTTTTAGGTTAAAGATTAGAAATAAACTATTACGTATCAACGGATTTTGAAAATTCAACCCCTAAGGGGGTGAAAAAGGGGTTGAAAGTTTGTATGGGGAAACAAGATTAGTTCACAGGAGTAGATACTCCTATCAATAAATGAGTAAACAAGCGTTTCAAGCTCTTTTGAATTCAACCCCTAAAAGGTTGAAAAGGGGTGACAAATTCTGAAAATCAACATGGATATCGTTTTTATGGTTTGTCGGGTCGCTGATTACGAATAGCCCATTTGAGATAGCAATGGGCTTTAACCGCAAAATGTCAGTGTAGAAACTAATCAGGCTTTGCCATCGGTCGTGGCAAACTTATATTAGACAGTTTTTAGTTTCCATCTGTAGTTGTTTGGTGAGGGCCAAAGTAACCCGACTTTACTATATGTAGAAAATCAATAACAATTTTCAATACCGTAACGCCCAAAGTTGCAACTAATAAGAACACAGAAATCACAGTGCCATGCGTTCCTATTGGTTAACAAGTGAGGGCCAAAGTAGCCCGATTTTACTGTATGTAGAACATCAGTAATAATAATTTCTAATACCGTCACGCCCAAAGGTTTAACTAATAAGAACACAGAAATCACAGTGCCATGCGTTCCTATTGGTTAACAAGTGAGGGACAAAGTAACCCGATTTTACTGTACGTAGAACATCAGTAATAACAATTTCTAATACCATAACGTCCAAAGTTTTAACTATGTAATAGGTACACAGAAATCAAGGGGCGATGCGTTCTTATTGGTTAACAAGTGAGGGTCGAAGTAATCCGACTAAACCGTACGTTTTTTTTTAAATATGTTTTGTAAGGATTGTATGTTTCATTATTAGGCTGGCGTTAGACCACAAGCTCACCTGACGGAAGCCAATGATGTGATCGACGATGCAGCACGCATGCATAGAAGGAAACCATTCACGAAGAATGAATTTAAAACTTCACTAAACCATTCTACAATCCGCAGATAATCCAACAAATGAACTTCTCATCGCGAACATCTTCAATGGACGTCCAACGTAACTTGGAGTCGGTTGTGGAGAAGAGGACGAAAGACACCTTCGGTCCACCGGTCGGCAAGAAGATGCTCGTGTTCATCGATGATATGAACATGCCTATTGTAAGTACTTATGAGGTTTTGAATTTAGAGTACAATGCAGTTTCGGGTCTCGAACGTCCAATAGCGATGAACCTTACTAAGATGTATTAGTAGTATATTTTATAGTTAGTATATTTATGATTACCCAGTAACTGGTTTATACATCTTAAATATGTATTCGCGATGTCATAGTAGTGTATTCAGCTGCATACGGCTTCATTGGTAGCCGGTCTTAACAGAGTTCAATTGGTGGACCTAGCATAGGAAAGCCAGGCAGACGATGATTCACAAAACGTAAAATATATTTACAAACTCCGCAAATGGCTCTCCAGCGTAGAAATCCATTGTTGAGTAGTAAAGTAGGGATTAGTCAACTATGCATATAGGTTGAGTCGCCGGTCGAAAGTCTACTTTTTATTTTACTACGAATTCTACTATATCTTAAAACTAGCAGCGCCCCGCAGTTTCACCCACGTAGTTCCCATTCCCCTGGGAATACGGGGATAAAATATAGCCTATGTTACTCAGGGTGAATGTAGCTTTCTAATGGTGAAAGAATTTTTGAAATCGGTCTAGTAGTTTTTGAGTTTATTCGTTACATATAGAAATATAAAAATACAAATCTTTCGTCTTTATAATATTAGTAAAGATTACATATCATAGGAAAGTTAGGAAACATTAAGGGAAGAACAAGTGACTTGTGCTTGTCTCTTATGTTAAGGTATCCGTAATTCCGTATATTTTAATGGACCGGAATTATGAATGGAACAATCTTGGCTATGTAGTATGGAAGAACATGATCATGACCTTCGCGTACTTGTTATATTGTCAAGTGCTGTAAAAATGCAAAGAAAAATAAGTCTGGAGGCGCCGGGTATCGATCCCGGTACCTACCTCTCGCATGCTAAGCGAGCGCTCTACCATCTGAGCTACGCCCCCGATACCAACGAGAACTGTATAAACCATTCTATTAAGCACACGTTTCTCATTAATACATTCACTCAATGACGAAATGACCTATAGAATGCATTTCGAAAAAACTGGTCAGTTATCATGCATATCACGCACAATACACGACAACACGCACGACGTGACACCTCACAGTCACAGACCTTTTATCAGCGCCTTCGTTCTTGTGGCTTGTTCCACAGGAATCGTTAATTTAGAGTCTCATGAGGAACTTCGAAGGTGACAGAAAAACTTTTATAATAAATAATAGCAAATATCTCTGAGTTCATGAAATTTTATATAAATGGTATAAACAATAAACATTGTTTATACCATTTTATGAAATAACATCACGCCGATATGCTCTGAAGGGGTACTCTGTACAGTTCGCCCTTGTACACCCTCACCTCATCAGTTTGCTCATTTCTCAAGTTTGCGGGAATATATTATATGTACGGATCCCTTGGTGGGCGAGGCAGACTCGCACTTGTCCGTTTTTTTTTTAAACCTTGCCTCACCCTAGAGATTTTTCATGTGTCGTGGGTGCATATTTGCTTTATGAATTACCCAGACTTGCTGTAGAGATAGGCTGGCGGGCCATGTACAATGCATAGTTCAACATCACTATCTCTCTCTTTAATCGTTTTTACTAGGTTTCGATGTTTTTCTTTCATAATTATTATTTTATATATTCTATTATTGTATAAATAAATAGTGCACCTAAGACTAACCTACAGTACTGTCTTTCTCTTTCTCTTTAAAATCCATGCAATGGTTGTCTTGAAAAGTTTGGTTTTATCGATAAGGCCGCCCTTGTAATGATTTCTTCATCTATATTTACTGTGACTTATATGGTGTACATAATTATTAAAAAGTATTGTATTCTATTCTACCATCAAAACCATAATTATCTACCGTAAAAAGTTGTGATATCCAAGTAATACCAAGTCGGTTATTTTATTCAGTCTCTACTCAAGGCACCTTTTTTTTTTTGGATGGGAAATCATCAAATGACCCCTCCCGCCCTGGGTGGAGCGGTAGGGAGTGTCAGACTTTTACTGACTAAAACCCACCCATGATCCTTCTTGTGCCCTATGCGTTCCAGGGCCGCGGTAACTCTTTCGAACAAATTCCGCAACCCTAGCAGGCACCGACCCTATGGGGCCCCGTCCTCGGTGCTGACGGCTCCTTGTGACGCGCGTGGAACACAGCGCGTCGTCGACTCAACCTGGTATCGGACGGCGAGCCACCCACGCTCACCGTCCCCAAGCATCAGCCACTGCGCGATAGCACAGCGGCCGACTTGTCTCTGGAGGGGGCCGAAATGGGACCATTACTGGCACTCCATCTCAGCACCCTCCCGAGTGTTGGGGGCCGCAGCACCCGCAGCAACGTAATAAGTTAACCTCAGAATATGTTATAGTGACCATATCCATATTAAAATCTTTTTATGTTTTAAATAAATAGATTGACTTAGTTGGTAAAAACAATGATATTGGTATTAATGACTTAGGGTAGAAATAGCATGGACATTGCGACGAAAAGTCCCCTCTTCAAGGATTCAGCGGGAGGCCACGTCCGGGTGTCAATACTGTGTGGATCGCCCGAAGGACACGGTGGAGGTCTGCCCTGCTTGGGCGGAGCAAGGCCGTGTCCTAGTCGAGGCGATCAGCGGCGGCGACCTCTCGGTACAATCCATGATCTGGGTGAGAGGAGGCATGGGAAGCGGGCTCCTTTTGCGAAGCAGTAATTCTAGCGAAGGAGGAGCAAGACCGCGTGCGGAAGAGGGAAACCTCACGCCCCAACCGCCGTAACAGAAGAAGACGCCCCGGGCGTCGGGAAACGCAGGGCCATTCTCGGCCACAGTAGGCGCGGGCCTGCGCCGCGATAACAACCAGGCCGGGGTCGACGGCGCGTCGTGTTCCACGCGCGTCTCAAAAAATTGGCTCTGTGCCTGCTAGGGTTGCGAAATTTGTTCGAAAGAGTCACCGCGGCCCTGGAACGCAAAGGGCACTAGAAGGATCACGGGTGGGTTTCAGTCAGTAAGATTCTGACACTCCCTTACGCTCCGCGCACAGCGGGAGAAGTCATGTGATGATTTCCCATTCAGAAAAAAAGGGTAGAAATAGCAGTAGCGGCCTTTACTCAAACCGTGCATGACATAGCAAGATGATTTGATATAAGAATTACGGAGGGTGTAGGTTAACCACTCTGCTCGACAAGATTTTGACATTTGACACACTAGCTGAGTCGACGGGGTGTTGCATGTTACGTCATGAATTTCAGAAATTAGCTCAACTTTCAGCATCTTAATTAACTATGATAAATTTGTTTCTGCAGCAAATTTATACGATAAGTTATTGAGAAATATCTTAAATTACAACTTAAGATCTTTCAAATCACGTCAGTCAACTTAAAAATGCCTATAAAATACGCTTTACTACACCCTTCCAAAAGATAGTCGTCTTAGATTTGCTAAAATTATATATGTAAACAACCTTCTCGCTTACTAAACAGAGGCAAAACCGCAAAATCAAGACATATTCATTATATTTGCGGTCTTTCGTTGTCATTTTCTATACGCAAGTTAATTTAAAATACGGTTCAATTATGACAAAATAATATTACTTTTCAACTTTGATGGCAGTGGTGTTCGAGGCTAAAAAACATGAAAATTATGAATTCCAGAAACCCAAACTCCACTTGAGGAGTTGTGGTTTGTTCATCATTTGATTATTTGACGAATTCATCCATATTTCTAAGGAAATATGTAGCGGTAATGAAGTTTTTTGGTATCCAAAGTCAAAGTTTCGCGCCAACTGTGTTTGTTTACGTTTTTATTTCACACAAAAATCACACACTCACATATAAATACTATTACAAATACACATATTATGATTCTAAATATATTGAAGAACAAAAAAAAGCCCTGATCTAAATGCAATAAACGAACACAGATCCAATAACACGTAATATTCATTACCGCTAATTTATTTTTGTTTAAAATCGTCAGCCATTTTGATTTTTTTAATGCTAGGGTGTGGGAAAACGATTATTATAATCGATGGTTTTTTTATTTCGTTCGACTCGATAAATATAAATGAGCAATTATCATAAATCGATTATTAAAAATTAGCGCAAATTATTTTATTTATCATAAAATCCAATAAGCATTCATAAAAACCATATTTGCGCTTTGTGTAGTATTATATTATCTGTGGCTTTGTTAAGTAATTTGAATAGTTCTTTTTTTGGAAATCAACGAATATAATCAACTGAACAAATTAATCGGACCCGTGCGGATTTCGCGCCGAAATGTCTATTTTATTCAAAATTTAAATACAGAACTGGAATGCGCTCGTGATTCAGAAATATTTATTATTTTCACATATATTGACTATGGGTATGGTTAGGTAGTGGATCGGTTTGAACTTTGATATAATGTTATTTGAATTCGATATGATATATAATGTGATAAGTTCTTTTTTATAAAATATACTATATTATAGAATGTTTGTTGAAAGTATGTACCTATGTATGTAAGTAGGTACATATGTATATTTATATATATGTATGTATATATGTATTTTTGTAGTTACGTCTATTTCTAAGCCGGTAGCCTAAACGGCTGCATAGGTTTTTCAAATCAAGTATCATTCGATTAGTTATAAATGCCGAACTGTCATAGACTATTCGAATTTTGAAAAAAAAAAAGTTTTTTTTTTCGAGACACTCACGTCATTCTGCCTAGCCTTTTCTTTTTAACCGACTTCTAAAAAAGGAGGAGGTTCTCAATTTGGATGTTTGTATGCTTTTTTTTTAATTTTTTTTTTTATTGTTTGTTCGCGCATAACTCCGTCGCTTGCCAACCGATTTGATAAATTCTTTTTTTGTTGGAAAGGGTATACTTCCCAAATGGTCCCATGAAAATTTTATCGAAATCGAACAAGCGATTTTTTTGTTAATTAAAATATGAATATTAAAAAAATATCTACATTGTCTATTGACGACCTTTTAGTTACTCTGCATTTAGAACAGTGCGTTTTTTTTACACCAATGTAATTGGTTCGTTTAGGTGGGGGAAGGGAGGGGGTGTAGGTACCACTAAAATGTGAAAAATAAAAAAACTTTTTACAAAAAAAATACAACCGACTTTTCCACAAAAAATCAAAAAGTACAAAATAACTTTAATTTCGGAAGTCGGTGTTCAAAAAACGAAAAAGGAACCACTAACACCGAGTTCCGAAACTAAAGTTACTTATTTTGTACTTTTTTGATTTTTCTATGTTGGGTTCGGCATCTAGCCTAATCTAGAGCTATTGCTTAACGGCCGAACCCAATAACCGATCTATCACATACTGGAGATAGAAAAACAAATGAAACAACAGAAAACCTATATAATTTTTTATATAAGATTTTTCTGTTGTTTCATTTGTTTTTCTATCTCCAGTATGTGATAGATCGGTTATTGGGTTCGGCCGTATAAGACCTGCACCAATCTAGTAACTGAGTAGAACATATCTGTTGGGCAATGTTGGAGTTACAGTTTGTGGCCTATCGACTGTCTAAGATGTTCGAATGACAGCCGGCACCAACGACATGCTTTCCAAGCCATGGTGGAAACTCAATTTGTATTAAATGGTCACCCATCCACTAGCCGCTCGGCAAGCGTAGCTTAACTTCGAAGTTCGATTTGTGCGGACATTATTATTTATTTATTAAATATGTGCATTCAAAAAGCTCTATGAAGCAAAGGACCACTCATGTCACGCATACTCACGCATTTGAACCGATTTAGATGAAATTCGGTGGGTAATAATTATGAATTCCCGCAACCCAAACAAGATTCCGGCTCGCACTTTCCCCGATTTTTTTTTTGCCCTGCATGGACCTATTAGATATTGGGTTTCAGGAGCAGGATGACAAAATCGAAAAGTATTTTAAAAAGCAATATCCAATTTTCATAACATTATAAAAAAAAAAACTGATACCATTACTCACTTTAGATAAAAAATATTTTTTAAACACCAGTGTAAATTTGTCTAGACCTACTTATCATACAATACATAAACTATAAGGTTGGTATTTCGTACGCAACCAGCTGAAAGTATCTAACATAAAACTCTCAGTAATTTAAAAGGAATAAAATATTTTTCATTCTTATTTTGAATAACATGGACAATTCTGCGCCACTTAACCTTGGGTCCGATAATCTGTTGAGTAGATTTCTTTCTTTATTGTAGAGAATCCTATTTGAATTACATAAGAAAGCATATTAAATAATAATTATGATTAATGCTGATTGTATTTCATGTCTTAAACGTATTTTTCCTAATATTTTAGTAACGAATTTAAATTAATCGATTAGGTTGAAATAAAAAATAAATCGATTCGCATAATCGTTTTGGTACACCCTAACAATAAAAAAAAACGACAAGAATGATGGCTGATGGCGATTATCACATTTATGCACTTCGATTTTATTTATGAAAATTAGTAAACTTGTGGGTTAAATATTAAAGAATTAATGGCGCTAAGATATGAGCATTTTATCTAATTGTTTTAATTAACGCTCATACATAAGATTTTTTAAGTGGCTTTATCAAAAATCCAGTTATAAATTAGGATGTCGTATGACGTAACTCTGAGGTCCAATTGGTACTACAACCGAGCCGGCGGAGGTTTGCATGTCTAGTA
The DNA here is from genome assembly GCA_905332915.2 of Hecatera dysodea. Taxonomy (NCBI): domain Eukaryota; kingdom Metazoa; phylum Arthropoda; class Insecta; order Lepidoptera; family Noctuidae; genus Hecatera; species Hecatera dysodea. Next base: position 6,915,636 of record HG995303.1, read on the forward strand.
CCAATTGGTACTACTACCGAACTATACGGTTAAGGACCCAGGTAGGTTCTGCGAACACAACAAGATGAAGTAGGTTTTTATAAACCCGCAGGATACCCAGTGTGAACACGGTGCCCTTGTTATGAATACGAGGCACACTTTGAAGTGCCTCAAGAGCCTATACACCTACACTTTGGGGGACTTAATTAATGCCACTAATACTGCAATAAATGTAACCACCTAATTGGCAAAAACAAACTAAGGAGTTATCCATCAACTCGTTAAGAAGAGATTATTCTTCTGGAGCTTCCATTGGATAAGCTATTGAATAAAAAAAATATCTTAGTTCATAATATTCCATAACCATAGGTCATGTATACTGTATTAACTGACCATTGATATACATAAGTTGTTAGTGCTGATATTACAAAATCATTTCACTTACACAGCACTTGTGAAGGCTTTACCGTCACCGAGTGAGTGCCTTTATCGTACTGAACTCGATATAATAATGCCTCTTATAGTATTCAGATAGACGGGGGCGTAGCTCAGATGGTAGAGCGCTCGCTTAGCATGCGAGAGGTACCGGGATCGATACCCGGCGCCTCCAACTAAGATAACTTTTGAAAATATACCCAAGGAAATGTTTTGGACCTTATACGATTAACATTATCATCGTCTACAGTGATCACCAAGGTGCAAATATTGTCATTGTCTCATCATTGAAACTGTAGTTTTTTGTTTTAGGCACAGGTCGCACCACAAGTAATATTTGCCTACCCTTCTCTCTACTACATATATTGTACTCAGCTGCTTGTCACTCCTAATGCAGCTAATTTCTACTGTCCACAACCCGGTATCAGGTTATTAACAAGATATGTCTTGGCAAAATTGGTGCCAGATTTTCTCTGGCTTTTGTCTACCTAAATAGTAAAGACTGTTAAAAGACAGCCGGGACCAACGACTTAACGTGCTTTCCATTGCACGGAGGTATCTCGGTATACCCAGCCATGAACCGACCTCCGCAAGCCACTAACTTCTACAAGAAATAAACATTTAGGCTTCATAAGACGCTATACTGATACGCCAAACTAGTTGCTGAATTGAGGGACAATTTAATATAGATTACTTTTGGTCATGCGTATTTATTAGCTGACCAATGTTATACATAATTATGTTGTTTCTGCTGTCATTACAAAACCATTTCGCTTACGGACCGCTTATGAAGGTTGTGTCGTCACGAAGTGAGAGTGCCTTTACTGCGCTCGATAAAATAATGCCTCTTATAGTGTATAGACATATCGGGGGCGTAGCTCAGATGGTAGAGCGCTCGCTTAGCATGCGAGAGGTACCGGGATCGATACCCGGCGCCTCCAACTAAGATTATTTTTGAAAAAATACCCCAGGACACGTTTTGTACCTTATTATAACATTATCAGCGTCTGCAGTGATCACCAAGGTGCAAATATTGCCGTTGTCTCAGCATTGAAACTTCAACATCTTTTAGGGACTCCTGGCTTCAAGATACTCCTGTAACAGTTTTTGTTATGAGTTTGTGGTTAGTGGATTTATAGTGGTGCAAAATATGCACCATTCTAGCATGTTGGAACTTGAAGCCACTGTACCTCCCCACGCACAAGTAGAAGTTTAAACTGGGAACGTCTCTCTCTGTACCCATTGACCAGCTTGCTCTATCTCCTGCTTGACCGTATGAAGAAACGTAACTTTTATTCCTCCACTGTTCTATTCTCATTAATTTTGGGATTCAAGACAGTTTATTCATTTATTTATTTATGAGCTATGGTCTTCTATAGCTACCTTATTGGTAATTATGTAATTGAGCCGTTTGGGGTTAAAACAATAGGGCCGTGGGGTCCGAGGGCTCATCGAGTTTTTCTTGAAATGAGCTAACAGCTTAGTTGGCCAACTTTTCACGTGACCAGAGAGCTGGCGTTTTCTTTGGTCAACGAATCAGCATTGCCATTCAACGTGGCAATGCGGCCAGTGTTCTGGGTACTTTTCCCGTTGACAGCGATGTGGACGAATTTTTTGATGCCTTATGAGTTCTTTTCCCTTCCCCACTTTTTACTCTGAAATTTGAACTACAAGTTTCTGTTAAGTGTACATTGGATTAAGTGTGTATGTGTACATTGGGAGCCACTAATCTAATTAATTTGATATATGTTACCATAAGTCTGCGCTCAGCTGACCAGGTACAGAAACACGTTACTGCTGCTGATATTACAAAACAATTCCGCTTACGCAAGCACTTGTTGAGGTTATTTCGTCATCAAGTGAGTGCGATTACTGCACTCTCTTAAACATTACCTTTTATTCTGTTACAACATAACGGGGGCGTAGCTCAGATGGTAGAGCGCTCGCTTAGCATGCGAGAGGTACCGGGATCGATACCCGGCGCCTCCAAAATATATTTTTTATAGAAAGTGTAATTACTCCTTCGTAATATGCACTTAGAGATACAATCATAATAGGGTAGTTGACTAAAAAAATCTAATTAGTCCGTCGGATAGATTTCCAAAAAATATTGGACACGTATTTTTTATTTTTTCACGTAAACAAAAAATGAAGACGATACAGTGCGTTGAAAACTCGTATGACGTCACTACTCGCTACAATTTTTAGCTAGCCGTGACGTCACAAGCCCCCACTCCTGATCTTTGATGCTTTGTATCTTCGTTAGTTTTTATAGATTTGATAAAGGAAAAAATACGTGTCCAATATTTTTCTATAATCTAACTGACGGACTAAACATAATCATGTATTTTTTACTCAGGAAACATCCCTATTTACTTAAATGAATTAATAGGCAATATTTTGTTTTCTCTTGACGTCTTCAAAACATTTACACCATATACTTTTTTATATGGATAGGAAATTATCAAATGACTTCTTCCTTTCTGGGTGAAACGGAAGGGAGTGTTCTGACACTCCCTTCCGTTTCGTCCAGAAAGGACACTGATGAGTTTTAATCAGTAAGAGTCTGCTCTTACTGATTAAAACTCATCAGTGTTCCTCCTAATAACCTTTGAGCTCAAGGGCTGCCTTAGAACAAATTCCTGTACCATGGCAGGCACTGACGCTAGCTGGCCCCGTCTTCTATGTTGACATCTCTTTGAGACGCGCGTGGAACACAGCGTGCCGTCGACCCGAACCTGGTTGGCCGCCACAGTAGTTCCGTGCCCAATATCATATACTTACCTACTATGCTTACCTGCAGGTGAGGTATCGACTGCTAATCGTTATATCATCTTCACAGGTAGACAAATACGGCACCCAACAACCCATAGCCCTGCTGAAGCTGCTGTTTGAGAGGAAAGGCTTCTACGACCGCGGCAAAGACCTCAACTGGAAGAACATCAAGGATGTTGGCTTCTTAGCTGCCATGGGCAAGGCTGGCGGCGGCCGAAATGATGTGAGTTTAACATTTGATAGGCTTTCTAATGTCATAAATCATAGTTATCCAGTTCTTTTTTTTTAATAAAACGTTGCCTGTTAAACTAGGTTTTTACCTGTTAGTAAACTAGGTTTACTCCTGAATCGTGGGTGCATTCACAAACAGGTAAACTCCCATACACAAGACACCCAGACCTGGAACAATTATCTGTAGGCAATACAAACATTTGTTCCGTGCGGGGATCGAACGTAGCGCAGCAGCCGTCCGCTCAACCACTGCGCCAACCGTGTCAAACGAAGGTTATGCAAGACAGGACGTAAAGTCCCGACACTTCCTTTGAAAAGGTAGAATCCTCCGACCAGTGGCCGTACTACGAAGTGCCAATGCTATCATGATTCAGTGTGAGAGAAAGGGATAGTGCTATTCGTCTTGTGTAACTCTGTGTCTCTCTGACACAGGAATCATGATGGATTTAAGACGTTACGGTAGGGCTGCAGATGGGTGTTGTGTGTGGTGGATACCTTCCCGTCTGTTTGCCTTCGGGCTGTTGTATATGTTCAAATCAAAACTTTATCATCTACATAGTTTGTAATGGAAATAAATAATGCTGTTCATATCTTTTTCAATCTGAAAAAGGGTTAAAAAAGTTTAGGTTTAGATAAGTATTTATTTGTTTTTATTCTTCATTCTTGCTTACATGGCAGAAATAATAATGATTGTTAATTGCAACATCACTGCCAAAAGTGTGTCGTCTAATAAAAAAAGAATAAGAATCTACCTACTATTAATAAGTGTGTATGTCTGAGCCTAAACGCTCATCTTTTTACATAGTTCTTACAAAATTGGCGAAATGCACTTGTAGTACTTCCAACAGCTTCATAATTATACCCTTTCGTATACCTACGTATTTTAATAAAATTCAGTATACAAACATCAATATTTAGTTCAAGTATATATTTTACTAGCTTCTGTCCGCGACTTCGTCCCGGTGGAATCCCCGATTTTAAAACATTCTTTATCGCTGCTCCGCTCCTTTTGGCTTAAGCGTGATGATACGTCTATTCAACCCAAAAAGAATTTTTCAATTCGAACCAGTAGTTCCTGAGATTAGCGCGTTCAAACAAACAAACAAACAAACTCTTCAGCTTTATAATATTAGTATAGATTAGTATAGATTTACCATCGTCCGTGTGCCACTGCGGAGTGCCAACCGAAAACCAGTGCTGGGTGTCTGACGCCCAGCAAACCCTGTCGGTTCGAGCACGCTCAGCGCATTCTGTACTTTTCTTCTCCATGTTGTGTTTATAACCGTTGTGCTGTGTCTGTCCTGAATAAAAGTTTTTCTATTCTATTTTATTCTATTCGTGAAAAAAAAAGCTTTGTTTAATTTTGTATCACCCAAATCCGATCTGTTTCCAGGTGGACCCCCGCTTCATCTCAATGTTCTCCGCCTACAACCTCCAGTTCCCCTCGGAGGCAACGCTGAGTCACATCTACGTGTCCATCCTGAGGGGGCACTTCGAAATCTTTCCCGAGGAGATACAGCAGATCGTCGACAAGATTGTGCAGATGACCCTGGATCTATACAAGGTGAGTTTTCTAAAGCCTTTACCAGTTGTCAGGAGATGGGTAAACGAAAGAGTATTCGGATCGAATGATTTATTATTTTAGTGCTGGCATTTATATACATTTCCGAGTTCTTAATATCATAGATACAGGGTAGGAGTACCCCGATAATATTTTGCTACCCTCTTGTTGGAGTCACTGTTTAGCGGGTCGATCCTGCACGAACTATTAATACCGCGCGCCGATATTGTATCTATGTTAGTTTTATGCCAGCGCGCACAGCGCATGGACGTTGATGCCAGCTACTACAAGCCGATGGATGGAATAGATCCGCTGACAAGCAGTTGTCGTATCTATTGGTAAATGGGCACCGCCACCCATGGATACAGAATACCAGGGGTATCATCCAGGGTCGCAGAATATCGAGGGTCCCGGAATTCGCAGGGTCGCGGAATTTGTTCATAAAGTTATCAGGAGGAACAGGTACCATAGGTGTGTTGCTTTTGCCGTTTTTGAAGCTGCTATCCTTGTCCGCGGAAAGATCTCGGATTTCAAATCCACATTTTTCCGTTTCATTAATTCTGATGTCAGCAGGGCTATTTGTCCTGGCTGCACTAAATGTTTTTTTCATTGAACGCAACCAGGTTCTTCCTAGTTGTCAGTGGACTAGAATTCTTGTAGTATTTATAAAAGATAAAATTATTAACTTTTGATCCTTACCCATTCGAATTAAATGCACGGTAGAAGTTACAAAAAAATGTATATGCATCAAAACTTCAAAAGTAATCTGGAGGCGCCGGGTATCGATCCCGGTACCTCTCGCATGCTAAGCGAGCGCTCTACCATCTGAGCTACGCCCCCATATTCAAATGGTCTATACATTGCTATGTAATACAGATCGTGGTCGCTTGACCATGATTAAAAGTTGAGTGTAATGATACGTACGAAAACAATATCGTTACTTAATTTTTTGTTTTAACATGTACTTTAATAACCTTTAGATATCTGACCAGCCTTGCACTCATAAAATTTATTTTGTACAAATCTTTCTTATTAAGCTCTCTCATATCCGAATCTATATAAATATAAAAGCGCAATACCACTCACTGATTAATCACGGAATCTCAGAAATTATAATACCTGTAAACTTAAAATTTGGCAGGTAGGCTCCTTATAGGGTATAAACATCCGCTAAGAACGGATCTTACGAAACTTCACCCCTAAGGAAATAAAACGGGGGTGGAAGTTACTTGTACTAAATAGCTAAATAATGGTGAAGTGCTAGTTAATAATATACATATAGAATTCACATGAAGACATAAGAATTCACATCTGATCACTGAATTCTGAAGGGCAACCTCCGCTTCAGTGAAAACGCACCATGAGCCTCCTAAATTTTCAAATCTATACTAATATTATAAAGCTGAAGAGTTTGTTTGTTTGAACACGCTAATCTCAGGAACTACTGGTTCGAATAGAAAAAATCTTTTTGGGTTGAATAGACCATTTATCGAGGAAGGCTTTAGGCTATATATCATCACGCTTAAGCCAATAGGAGCGGAGCAACGATAAAGAATGTTTTAAAATCGGGGATTCCACGGGGACGAAGTCGCGGGCAGCAGCTAGTGATTATATAACAGTCAGTAAATATATGTAGCTTTAAGAGCCGAACATACTATTATAATGCATCTTTAACTGAGATTTGTATTCCCCTTACAGATAATAATAGTAGACCTACCACCGACGCCAACGAAGTTCCACTACATATTCAACCTCCGCGACCTGTCCCGCATAGCGGCCGGCATGTGCCTCACGCACCCCAACTACTTCAGCGAGAAGCGCTGCGTCGTGCGCTGTTGGCGCAACGAGTTCACGCGAGTCATATGTGACAGACTGATCAGTGTGCAGGTAACTTAAGACCTGTTCAAACCTAAGTGGAGATCACTACCGCTAGGGGTAGCGAAAATAACTTACAAAACAATGCGAGGTTTTAAGAGGGAGGTAGGTATTTGCCACTGCTCCCGCGCCGCCTGTTTTGCAAAGCAAGCAAAAATCTATCATCTACCTGAGTGGTATGTCTTTGGGTATGGCAATACTAGTTTGGCCCATTTCGCACTAGTTGCGGATCTCTATACAAAATACCTGACGGGATACTGCGCGTTAGTCTGAACAGGCATTAAGGTTTTCATTTTGCTTTGTGGGAATCAATTTATTATATTTCGTCACTATCCCGCTCAGCGCTCGTGTTATTATTCGCTCTGACACAGGGGAGGCTTATGACTGTATGAAAATTGTAGTCTAGTTCCATGCTTTCAGCCAAGGATGTTTTTCTAACAAAATTTTTGGTTGGGAAACCTTTAAAAATTAATCATGTGTATCCTAAAACTTCTTAATATGTTATGCTCACGTGCACTTGTTATATTTTATGCTCACAAGTACAGTCGGTGATAGCAATTAACTGACCCCCTAAAAATTAAACGAATTTGAACCTTTTGCTTGTTAGCAGTAAGACAACTGGTTCAACGTCTTCGATCAATAAAATAGTTATTCGAATTTGATCTTTAATACGCAGTGTTAAGGTAGGTATGGTCTTGAATATTATTTTAACTTGTAATATAATACGTAATTTCGACCACGTTAAATATGTTTCGAGTGGTCTAGTGGTTACTGTAGTGAGCTGACATATCGAGGTTGCGAGTTCGTAACTAGCGTAATTGACGCGTTTTTTTTCTGTTTTGTGAATTTATTTTAAGTTATAAATAATAAATAATAACTTTAGCAACAACTAAAAAAAAACGAACAGGAATAAAAAATCAAAATTATGGTAAAAACGATTATATTTTATAAAAAAAATATTATAAGAATGACATAAATGATATTGATGACGACACGAAGATAATAATATTTACCTACTTACTATTTTACTAATAACGTTTTTAACTGCACTGAGTTTAATGTAGTGAATCAGCATGTTATAATATTTAGAAATATAGGTTTGTATTTCTATTTCATAACAATAACATCACACCACATTAAATATCATTTAACTAAATAAAACGGCATTATACGTTGAAGACGTTGAAGTTCTACCTACTATAATTATATCAATTTGTTTTGTGAGTAGTTATTTTAGTTATAAGGTTTTGACAAAAAACCAGGTATTCGAAATACTTCGTTAGAAATTATAACAATAGTTAATTTAACACACACACTGACATACGTTAGTATTGTTTGTGACCAACACTTGTTACTCAAGTCATTTATAATATGCTTTTAATAGCGAAGTGGAGCACCATTTTTTTCTATTAGTTGTTGCAAGCGGTCCCGCATACCGCGCACCATATCCAACAACAATCACTTCCTCTCATGAATGGTTTTGGTCCAGGACGATCTTTTTGAATATCAAAACCACACGTCAAACGTCTTAGCCACAATCTGACTGTATTTCTCTGAAACAACACAATAAGCATAATTTTAGTAACGAATAGGTAAACATAATTTATCGATATAGTTTGCAAAAATACGTTTATCAATTTAGATAATATAAATCAAATTAGACCTATAAATGATCTCAAATTAGACTCATAATGAAACATAGTTAATTGTCTATTATTCTACATTCACCGGCTTTTAAGCCAACTAATGAATTAAGGAATAGGTAACTATAATTATAAATGAAGCATAAAAAAGAATACACTTACCGCTTTATTAAGTTTCGTAGCAATCGCTTTAATACCAACATTCTCCTCATGCAAATAGATTATTTTGTATTTTAAATAATCACTCAACTCAACTTGGACATGACGATTAAACTATCAAAACTGATAACAATTAATAAAAAGGAAAAATCCGTGGATTTTTACAATTTAGTAAGGCAAGGTAAAAATGTTCTCGCGTATTCACTGCTATTTGTGCATAGAATATCTTGTTCAATTTATTCTTCTACCCCATATTCCTAATGTCACATCTATAGCAGTTTTGGTTGAATACGCATATTGACGTTTAACTACCCACTTATTAAAATAGGTGAACAGTTATAAATAAATGACCTAATACCAACCTCTTAAAGCTCAAGTTTGCGTATCAAAATTATTTATTGTTTCTGTTCAACGAGTAGTGTTAGTCTGATAAACTCATACATATTGAATAACGTTTAATGTTATGAGCATAGGGTGTAAAATCGAGTAATTTTTAGGGGGGTCAGCTAATTGCTATCACCGACTGTACCTTTCATATTTTATGCTCACATGTACCTTTTATATTTTATGCTCACATGTACCTTTCTTCGTCAACAGGATAACGAGCTGATGCGTAACCACATCCACGAGCAAGTGATGATATACTTCCCCGAAGAAGAACCCGTCGTTCTTGAAGAGATCGTGGTGCCCGAGGAGGAAGCTAAGGTTGAAGAAGAAGAAGATGGTACTGTTCCCACTCCCACCCACATTTACATATTCTAGCAAAAAGTTTGACTCAGAAATCGCGTTAAGCCTTTAGTCCCGGCAGTCATTCGGAGATGTTTAACAGTAGTTATGGCCGTTCAAAAGCCTGAAATCTAGCAACCAGTTCTACCAAGGCATATCTTGTACTCTGTTCATAGTTGTTTCCCACTGATTTTGCATCACAGTGATCTTTATTGCAATCGCTATAAAGTTGCTAACAAGGGAGGGGGATAATAATTGCCTCGTAATCCAACTGGAATCCTAACATAAGAAGAATATTGTTTACTAGCTGCTGCCCGCGACTTCGTCCCCGTGGAATCCCCGATTTTAAAACATTATTTATCGCTGCTCCGCTCCTATTGGTTTTAGCGTGATGATATATAGCCTATAGCCTTCCTCGATAAATGGGCTATCTATCACTGAAAGATTTTTTCAAATCGGACCAGTAGTTCCTGAGATTAGCGCGTTCAAACAAACAAACAAACAAACAAACTCTTCAGCTTTATAATATTAGTATAGATTACAAAAATGTTAGGATAGAGTAAGAAAACGGTTACCCTCAGCCGTAACCTTGTGTCAAATGAAAAAGTTACTTCTAGAGCATATTCCTAAAGGGGGATACACTACGTATACTATACGTGTTTAATTCGATACGGTATAAAAATAAAAATAAAACCGACTTCTAAACAAAAAAAACCAAAAAGTATAAAATAACTTTAATTTCGGAACTCGGTGTTTTTGGTTGTTTTTTTGTTGTTGAACACACCGACTTCCGAAATTAAAGTTATTTTATACTTTTTGGTTTTTTTTTGTTTAGAAGTCGGTTTTATTTTTTGTAAAAAGTTTTTTTATTTTTCACTTTTTAGTGGTACCTACACCCCCTCCCCTCCCCCACCTAAACGAACCAATCACATTGGTGTATAAAAAACGTACTGCTCCTTCGCAGAGTAAACTAAGAGGTCATCAATGTAGAAAATGTACATATTTTTTTTTAGATTTTTGTTGATTTTTCGAAAACCGCTTGGTTGATTTCGATAAAATTTTCATGGGACCATTTGGGAAGTATACCCTTTCCAACAAAAAAAGAATTTTTCAAATCGGTTGACAAGCGACGGAGTTATGCGCGAACAAACAATAAAAAAAAAAAAAAAAAAACATACAAACATCCGAATTGAGAACCTCCTCCTTTTTTAGAAGTCGGTTAAAAATCACCAAAAATGAGTTTTTTTTTTTCGAACAAACTAAACAGCTTATAAATCAGAGTAAAACGCAACCTCCCTTTGTAAATAATACGTTTATTTACAAAAGGAGGTTGCGTTTTACTCTGATTTATCCTTAGATACCTAGGTGACAAAGAGGCACCGTCGTTTGTAGGTTATACTCAGATTTATCGTTTTAAGGGGCTTGACCTATGCGTATGGACATAATCAGCTGTTAGGAAATATACATCGCGTTCAAACGGGGCAAAAACTTAAAAAATCATTTGGGACTAAACTACTGCTCTTACTTAATTGAGTTTTGGTACAGAGCTTGTAAATGGTACCTAGTATATGCAGTTTAAAGGAAAGCCCCCCAGGTGTATCAACTGTGTATATTAAAACAAGAAGCACAAACTTTGCACCTATTATTACGAAAATTACGCGGACGGAGGTGTATAAAATTTGGTTTCCCAGTTCAAATTTAAACATATGGAGAAGGAGTGTAAAAACTAATATATTTTTATAAATAGTACTTAAAAATACACTACTTAACAAAAAATACATTGGAAAACAATATGCTCTTATTTCAACCACTGGTTGGCCGCTATTATTAATAATACTATGTGTCTATCTATTTTTCAATATTTTATTATATTCATTTCACATATGTATGTACATTGATGTATGGAAGAACATTTAGTTCAACAAAAATTTGTCCTTCAATATTACCTGCTATATATTGCTTAATAGTTTATGAACTTCCGTAAGTAATGTATACTCGGAAAAAATATCAAAACTTGATCGGAACCCTCAGTTCACGAGTCTTACTCGCACTTATCCGGTTTTTAGTTTAAACGTGGGCCTCTAGTAATTTCTCCTGTATTGTGGGTACGTTTACAAACATATATGTACTAGCAGCGCCCCGCGGTTTCACCCGCGTAGTTTCCGTTCCCGTGGGAATACGGGGATAAATATAGCCTATGTTACTCAGGGTGAATGTAGCTTTCTAATGGGGAAAGAATTTTCGAAATCGGTCCAGATGTTTTTGAGTTTTTTCGTTACATACAAATCTTTCTTCTTTATAATATTAGTACTTATAGATAAACTCACATACACAAACAGCGAGAGCCGGAACAACTATCTGTAGGACATACAAATATTACTTACGTGCGGGAATCGACCCCGCGAGACGCAGCGCAGCAGCCAATAACTTTACCACTGCGCCGCCCGTGTCGTCAATTTCGTATGGGCTGTGATCCTTGTAGTTTGTAACACGTACCTTGTATTTTTCACGCGGGCCCAGTGCGGGTTGATAAATATAGAGATTTATCAACCCGCACTGGGCCCGCGTGGTGGATTATGGCCCAATCCCTCTCCTAGAAAGGAGGCCTGTGTCCCAGCAGTGGGAACATTAAAAGGCTGAATATGCTTATGCTATATTTATCTGGCAGAGTTCGGCATGATACCGGAGAAGGCGCCCGAGACTGAAGCGGAAACTGCCGAAGTGATAGAGGAAGAAGAAGAGGTCGAACCAGAACAAGAGCTTACGGTAATTACGGAGTTTGTCTAAGTTCTAGATTGATAGAATATACTTTTTTATATACTAAACAATGTTTCTAAGTAGTTCAAAAATAAAGAAGACGGAGCAAGTCACCTTTTTTACTATCGCATATACAGCATCTTGGGGCAGTTTGTGTGTAGCAGTACGTCTACCGACTGAAAGGAATGATGATACAGCAACTTGAAGCTGCGCATTCTGCGGCTGTGAAATAGAATCATAACGTCCCCATGTTTTAACACAGAGATGCACGCAATGTAGAAGAGTCGCGTCTCTGTTTAATCCCATCAATCTATCAAGAAGGTCAAGTGTAATTGCTAGTGTAGCGGAATTTGTTCGAAAGAGTGACTGCACCACTGGAACGCAAAGAGCGCTGGGAGAGTCACGGGTGGGTTTTAGTCAGTAACAGTCTGATACACCCTTCCACTCCGCCCAGAGTGGATGAAATCGTTTGAGGATTTCTCATCCTAAAAAAAGGTTAAATGTATTGGAAGTACTGATCGTGGTTTTTGGAAAATTGGTCTCGGGAATGAAGTCGCAGGGATAATTGGGTGACAAACAACTGACGTGGGACAAACTACACTGAAAATAAATATAAAGCAGGCAGATATATATGTATGTTACTTCTTGATTTGGGCGTCTCTCTGGTAGAATGAATAGATTTTCTTTTATTAATTTTCATGTACTTAATCATGCACAATCATTGTTCGCAGTTGGAAGCATACGTGTTCCGCGACCCGCTGTTGTTCGGCGACTACCGCAACGCATTAGACGAAGAGGAGGTCAGGTACTATGAAGACCTACTCGACTACGAAGCTGTCTACTTTTTGTTTCAAGAGGTACTGTTCAATCGTTGATACGAGTCTCGTACATGACGTTGATATAAGCGACGAAAAACGGAAACCAAAAATGAACAGCGATGCTATTCTGTAAGAACTCACTCCAGTTCTCACTTCTGATTCTGCGGTGAAAACTGTATTTGGTATTCTGTAATTTGATGAAAACTACACTAGCGCCACTAAGTGAGAACATAGGTGAAGCAAACTTAACTTGACAGTCAGAATATCAAATACTTTTCACTTCAGGTGAGTTACGAAGTGTAATCGAAAATGAGATATGAATCGAATTCGCACGTGAGTTCTTACAGAATAGCACTGCAGTTCATGAAACGCTTTTAAAAGCATTTCATGAACTGTTTGATAGGGGGATGTGGAGGTACACATGGAGTCGCTTGTTCCTAACGTGCCTTTCGGAGAAACCGGTTTTGGATAACCTGCAACCTATGAGGCTTGGCGTGTGCGAAGGTTACACAAGCATAAGTCATTATCGGACGTATGCACGTGGTGAAAATGCGCAGTTTGCATTTCAGGGATGGGAATGGAATGAAGCCTACTGAGAGCGAAAGTGGCACGATGTGATCTTTATGTACTCACTTATAGATATTTGGCTTGCTCCACCCAAGGGATCGGCTTGCTAAACATCAGCAGTCATCAACAGGCGCCTACCATTTCGAGGCACTCATTGCTGCGCGGCGACTCGTGCTCAGCGGTCGGTGCGCATGCGGCTGACGTCATTCCACCTTTTCCCCACGTCTATTATGCGCGTTTTGGATCCGTGAAAGCTTGAAAGTCCGCTGTGTCCTATAATAAAGTTATACATACCATTATTATTGTACAGATCCTAGATGAATACAACGATCGCATAGGCAAAATGTCTATAGTCCTGTTCGAGGACTGCCTGGAGCACATGACGCGCACGCAGCGCATCCTGCGCATGGACCGCGGGAACGCGCTCATCATCGGCGTGGGGGGCTCCGGCAAGAAGTCCATCTGCAGGCTGGCGGCCTTCGCGGCAGGTGTGCTACTAAATGATCAGATTTTGTTTTTTAATTTTCACTGTTTTGAAAAATGTCGTTTGATACACGTTTGTAGTTGTCATTGCGGCAATCCATAACGGCCTCGCCTTCAGGTTGGGCTTACCTGTATTCCGCCTCGACTGCAATAGCAAAGTTTGCCCGCTTACATCAAAATATACTATTAAGTTTCATTCAGGTTGTGACATGTTCGAGATCGTGATAATGCGCAACTACAACGAGAACTCTCTCAAGGACGACATGAAGAGGCTGTACACCGCGCTCGGCGTCGACAACAAGAAGACAGTCTTCTTGTTCACTGCGGCTCAGGTAATACTGAACTTCCGCTTCCGGTCAGGTCCACACTGGTTGCGGAATTTGTTCGAAAGAGTTACCGCGGCCCTGGAACGCAAAGGGCACAAGAAGGATCACGGGTGGGTTTTAGTCAGTAAAAGTCTAACACTCCCTACCGCTCCACCCAGGGCGGGAGGGGTCATTTGATGATTTCCCATAAAAAAAAAGGTCAGGTCCACGCTACCTAACACGTGAATTGCGTGCAACCGTGGACCGACGCTGCCTTTGCTCATGGTAGTTCCGTTTTAATGCAGATTCTCGTGACTGAAATGTATGGGAGTAACGTCCCGATACATTTCAGTCTCCCGTTTTCGAGTAAAGTCAAGTAACAGTCTAAAATCCATCTCCCCTTAGATAATCGAGGAGGGTTTTCTGGAGTTCATCAACAACATCCTGATGATCGGCATGATCCCCGCTTTGTTCGGCGACGACGAGAAGGACTCCATCATCAATTCTGTGCGGAATGCCAGCATTGAGGCTGGATACGGGGTTGCCAAGTAAGTAAGCGATTTTGGTTAGGGTCAGCTCACACCGATGCGCGCATTTTATTGTTATCATCTGCCTAGCCTTTGTCTCAGCTACACTGAGGTCGGCTTCCAGCTAAACCGGATTTAGAAACTATTTTTTTTTTTAATATTTGTTTTGGCTTAGTTTTATTCGTATCATTGGCGCTGAAAAGTACAAGTGCAAGAAAGAGACAAAAACTTAGCTAAGTCAAGACACTTTTAAGTTAAGTTTTTTTTCTTAGATAGAAAATGAAAACGTAACTTATACCCTATCTGTTTAGGTAGTTAACTAAAGGTAAACAATCTTCGTATGTCTTTTTATGTAAAAATATATTTTAAAATATGGATATTACTACTTATACAAATCAATTACTTATCTATAATTTTAGAAAATCTGAAAGTATTTCATGTTGTAAAACGTATTTCACATTTTTCAAAAACATTTTTCGTTAAAAGACATACCAAGATTGTTTACCTTTAGTTAACTACCTAAACACATAGGGTATAGGTTTACATTGTCGGGATTATGAATTTGAGGTCGATTAACAACAGGCTCGCCCCTTTCACATTACTGTGATAATGTTTTATGTTGTTGATACAACTCTACCTCCCCTTCCGCTAATACAGACATGATGCTTTGACATCACGTCATTATACAACCTGTAACCAACTAAATTAAACACAAAATGAAAAATAAATAAGCTGTCGAGTACATATTGTCGAGCTATGCGCACAGAAATGGATGGGGCAGTCGTTTTTTTTTCGCGATTGCAGTTTGGATTTAAAGAAAAAGAAAAGAAAGAAAAACTGTTTATTTGCGCCAAGCATGACGCACACCAAAGAATTTAAAACTAAAGCTTAAAACTAAAACAAAAATAATAGTTAAAAGTTGGGAAGGTATGCGTCACATTTGCGCAAAACGGCTGTCGCTCAGCATAATGCTAGGACTCTTGTACGAGACAGAGTCGAAGCGCTGATTTTCAGCGACAGCCGGCACCGACAAAATGACGTCTGCTGGAGCTTTAAAGAGCTTTATTTCCCATAAGAACAACATAGTTCGCTTAAAATGAGATTTAACTTAAATACGTTTATTTATTGCTCTAGTTTCGAATAATATCTATTAACTGTTTTAAGTACTTGCAATATGTGATTTTAATTTATTTTTATAAATGCTTAGTTTATGAAAAAAATAATGTCGTTTGGCAAGTTGTTTTACAGTTGTGCTCCCTCATATACAAAAATCAGCTGTTGCCTACATTTTGATGAGTTACGAACATCAATGTAGGGAACAGCTGACTTTTTTCGCGATTTCAGGTTTGGTCCCATAGTAAAAGTTGTTCATAATGATGAGTACAATGACCTCTTAAGAGGTTGTTGGTATTTTACAAATAACCCTGTATAATGTTTTTTTGCCGTATGTGTGCGTGGCTTAGTCAGTTGCAAGATGTGTTTATTTCTTAGGTCATATTTGTGTGTCTTTTGAGTGAATGTTATATTTGAGTGGATATTGCCTGTAGTTTGGTCCCGTAAAAGTTTTTCATAATGATGAGTATAATGACCCCTTTACAAGTATTGCGTTTATTCTGTTACATGTTGTGTTTTACTGTTACATATACCAAGTTAATAACATAAAATAAATCCAGGGACTCCGTGTGGAACTTCTTCTGCAATAGATGTAGTGAAAATCTCCACGTTGTGCTGTCCATGTCTCCCAGTGGTGATATATTGAGAAACAGGTAATGTTAAACATCATCTACCGAGCGCTTTTTCCTAAAAGGTCGGCGTCGGGTGTCTTAACTGAATTTAGCTGAATACCAGTATTTAAAAATGGGGATACTAACTAAATGGGGATAGGTAGTTCCCTATCTGGCCTCTACAAGTTTAAAATCAACCTTGATAAAACTGACTTTCAAGCTTTTTAACCGACTCCCAAAAAAGGAGAGGCTCTTGTCGATTTAATATGAAAAAATAAAATTGTATACGATAGTTAAGAAGAGCATCTTAGTACATATTTGAAGGCGGTCCTTTTCTAGTTTGGTGAAGATCTGATGAAGAACAGAGATAGGAAACGGAACTCTTTACTAAATGGTATCATATCTTTCGGGATTGCTGAAATCGCGGTACGTTTAGTTTGTACCACTAAAAAGTGGAAAATAAAAAACTTTTTACAAAAAACGAAGAAACAACCAAATACTTTCGAAATTAAATTTATTTTATACTTTTTTTGTTTAGAACTCGTGTTTTTTTTTACTAGTTGGACTAGATTGACAGTCGTGAACGAAGACTTATCTAACGTGCCTTCCGAGGAACAGAGAGGCGGCACCCGTCCAGGGTCATTCAAGTCTATGTCACTATGTTTATAAGATCTTGTGAAGTTCAAAGCCCTCTCTCACTCTCCCAGACATTAAGGTCTCTGAGAGAGTTGTGATTATAGTGGTCATGTAGTATACATTACTGATAAATAAAGTCCCAACCCAAACTGAATGGCGGCTCGAAACACTCTCCGAATCGCTTCAGTTAGCATATTCATGTGACTGCGGGGGTGTAGAGTGGGGTACCTACTGCACAGCGTCTGCAAATCTGAACAGAACTGTACCTTGTTTTATCCTTATATCAGATGTCGGAGTTTCCCCGGCCTGGTGAACAACACTACCATAGACTGGCAGTTCCCGTGGCCGAAGCAGGCGCTGCTGGCTGTGGCTAACGTCTTCCTAGCTGACGTATGTATCGGCAACCGCTTGTTTTAGTTCTTATTTGTTCTGTTTCAATTATATTATGACACTATACCGAACGCCAGATAAATGTGCAATAAAGGTCATTGCCCTTTCCTTGATATCTCTTCGTAGGCACATGGACAAAAAAAAATGAATCGTTTTCCATTACTAGTAAATATAAAGGATCACGATGGATGTCGATTCAATATAGCATTAATTCATTATTTCTGTTTTAAGAATTAAGGTTGTCAATAAATGTAGGTGGGTCAATGACCGTTATTGCACATTTATCTGGCGTTCGGTATATAACTTTGAAAAGTCTAAGGCGAAATGTACGTATATCAAAATCAATGAATAAATATTGAAACGCGCGTTAGTTGCTGTCAAAAATAAACTGCACCGCATATGAATGCCACCCCGCCTTGCCACTGCGATGGGAACGTTTAGCTCCGGGATATCACCACTAAGTCTATTGTATTTTTTTTTTTGTTATAAAAATGTTTTTATTACTCCATTTTCTATTTCTAATATCAGTTTATTCTGACGTGAATTTAATTTCACCCGACTGCACACCACAGGGCAGGTTAAAGTTTTTATTAATTTCGTATAGCCGTTTTAGCCACGCTCACAAAATGGTTGACGCTAATACCGCAAGCAAGTGTGACATTGATATTTTATTTTATAACTTTAATTCCTAGGTGGCGAAGATCCCCGAAGAGTTCCGACCGATCATCGTCGAGCACGTGGTGCACGTGCACATGTCGGTCGCGCACTACTCGCACGACTTCCTGCTGCGCCTGCGCCGCAACAACTATGTCACTCCCAAGCACTACATGGACTTCCTCACCAACTACCTCTCGCTGCTCAAGGAAAAGGACGCTTTTATTGTGGCACAGGTATGTACTAACTAATTGTAATAATCAAAATCTTCTTTTTATTTTTATTATTGTCGTGCCAGCAGAAATTCAAATTTTGGTTTCCCAAAACATTATGGAAAAAAATAATTTTAGGAGTGGCACTCCATACATGTAACTGAGGGATAAAATAAATTCCAACAAACATAATCGTGTGGGGTATCATTGGATAGCTCTTACAAAATGGAATAGAGGTTTCTAAAAAAGCTTTTTATTTAAGGCAACAGTCTGACATGAAAAATAAAATGAAAAAACGGCCAACCGTTTTTTCAGTAGTTTTTTCATATCATTGTAAATATATTTTTGTAAATCTTGTTAGTGCGAGCGTCTAATAGGCGGGCTGGCTAAGATCGAAGAGGCAAACGTTCAGCTTGAGGACCTAAACGCGAAGCTAGCCGTGCAGAAAGTCATCGTGGCCGAACAGACCAAGGAGTGTGAAACTTTGCTACAAGAGATTACTAAAGGTAAGTTCGTTTATTTCATTTGATTTTATCTCGGTTGTGTTTCCGAAGCAACTAGACTCACTACAAATTTTGATTTTGATAAAACTGTTTTGACGTTCAAAAGCGCCTTTTAATGGTCTAGTTGAAATAAATGTATTGACTTTGATTTTGAAGGTTGACAACGGGACCATATGGCTAGCCTGCTTTATCTGGCATAGAGCTTTTATATTCTTGGTGTATAATTGTAACAGTTTCATAGCAAAAAACTTTTAAACATCGTAAAGCACAAGCTTTACGACGTTCAAAAGACAGCAAACCTTATTGTAGGTCCTTATTTGCTGTCTAGCATTCAGAACGGTCTTGAGCTTTACACTTCGTTCCGATGCTAAATACCACGTCCTTGCTTTAATGTTATATGTACATACAAACAATTTTTCCCAACAGCCACAAGCGCAGCAACAGCAAAGCAAACAGTTGCGTCTATAAAGTCGGCGGAAATAACCGAGCAGAGCGCGATCATCTCCGAAGAGAAGTCGGAGGCCGAGGAGGCGCTGTCGGCCGCGCTGCCGGCGCTGGAGGCCGCGCGCCTCGCGCTCTCCGACCTCGACAAGAACGACATCACCGAGATCCGGTCCTTTGCCACGCCGCCCGAGGCTGTGCAGGTCGCTGTCTCACTCTACATTATCTATTTTGATGCTATTGGACAAATTTTGCCACAGTAACCGAAGCGAAATGTACGTCCGTGCAGAGGCGTAGCCGTTATGGATCAGGGACACCTCAATAAAGCACCTCTTTGCCGGTTAAAATACGCTGCCTCTAACAAGAAAAAATACCGTGACCAATATTTGTTGGTAATCTATCTGACGACCAAATAGATTTTTTTCGAAATCTTTTATTTCGCCTTATATTTGTTTGACAAATATTTTGTTGATCTCTTCATAAGTGGTAGGTACACATTTGCTAAACCCGTCGAGCAATACAGCCGTAATTTAATTATATTTCTTCGACTACTTATCAGTAACTATAAAATACAGAGCTCA
This sequence comes from Hecatera dysodea, assembly GCA_905332915.2. Classification (NCBI taxonomy): domain Eukaryota; kingdom Metazoa; phylum Arthropoda; class Insecta; order Lepidoptera; family Noctuidae; genus Hecatera; species Hecatera dysodea. The sequence continues at coordinate 6,935,618 of HG995303.1, forward strand.
AGTACACCATAGTTGATGCACTTGAGCAAATTATAATTCGAATATAATTTCGCTTGCTCAGAGCAATTTTTACGTACATAAAACCCTCGACTCCCGTTCACCAGGTTGTATGCGAGTGCGTGGCCATAATCCGTGGAGTAAAGGAGATCAACTGGAAGGGCGCCAAGGGCATGATGGCCGACCCCAACTTCCTGCGCAACCTGCAGGAGATGAACTGCGACCTCATCACGCAGAAGCAGGTCAAGGACGTGAAGGCGCACATGAAGAAGAGCAAGAAACTTGACACTATGCAGCAGATCAGTAAAGCTGGGCAAGTACATTTGAAAGTCAGTCTTAAGCGATCGAAAAAGAGATACTTTCACCTTTTTTCATTTGCAATTGACGTCATACACTTTTGCTTGCTTTTGTGTGTCCTCTGTTCTTGCGCTGGATAAATGTTTTATCTATCTACCTACATGTTGCCCCAACCTCAAATAAATTATGTAATATTATTCCCCAAATTACACTCTAACCCCAATTTAATTGGTGTTGGCCCAAAATGGCTTCTTCCATACTTCTCTATGAGTTGTCGTTTTAGTAGTCACCTCTTTTATACCCATGGGTACTAATATTTCACACAGTCCTCTAGCCAAATATCCTAATTGACACTCCAAAACTACCCACAAAAGACTTTTGCTATAGTGACGGCAATTTATTCCCTCACATTAAGACGAACTGGAAGCTCAGACGAAAATTGTATGGTTATTTAATAGCCCATTACTGTTCCCACAGCTACGGCCTACTGAAATTCGTGATCGCCGTACTAGGGTACTGCGCGGTATACAAGGAGGTCAAGCCGAAGCAGGACAAAGTAGAAGCTCTAGAGAAAGAGTACACGGAAGCCTGCAACTACTTGGCGTCGTTGAACCGCGAGATCGATCGGCTGCAGAAGACGCTCGATGGTCTCAACAATAAGTATGAAACGGCCATGCTGAGGAGGCAGGAACTGCAGGAAGAGACTGATATCATGATGAGGAGGTATGTCTGTTTTCTATCTTTCTGTAGCTCGTGGTTTTACTCACATTATAGGGCAATGCTTTTTTTATTAAAACCCTCGACTGATTGACACACATCGAGACAAAGTTTCATTATTTATATGTAGTATCTTAGGGAAGAGTAAGGCCCCTCGGAGGTGGACCGCAGTGGGCTTTGTTTCCGCTGTGGTCAGCCCAGTCATCGGGCCGGCTCGTGCGAGGCCACGCCGCACTGCAGTGCATGTGCGGCTGTTGGCAAGCCGGCCGAGCACTGGGCTGGGGCAAGGGCCTGCGCGCCATCCCCCCGACCGGGCGCAAAAGGACCGCCGCCGCCGCCGCCTCTGCCGCCGCCGCGGCTTCCGTCGCCGCTTCTGCCGCTGCTGCTGTGGGTGCTGCGACTCCTGATACTCGGGAGGGGGCTGAAATGGAGTGCCAGTAATGGTCCCATTGCAGCCTCCTCCAGAGACAAGTCAGCCACTGTGCTATTGCGCAGTGGCTGATGCCTGTGGACGGTGAGTCGATGACGCGTTGTGTTCCACGCGCGCCTCGTCAGCATCAGGGATGGGGCCCCATAGGGTCAGTGCCTGCTAGGGTTGCGGAATTTGTTTGAAAGAGTCACCGCGGCCCTGGAACGCAAAGGGCAGAAGAAGGATCACGGGTGGGTTTTAGTGAGTAAAAGTCTGACACTCCCTTCCGCTCCGCCCAGAGCGGGAGAAGGAAAGGAAAGGGAAGAGTAAGGCGTCCTTGTTTCATCCCAAGTAGTCACTGAACAACAGCTATACTAGATCTAGAGTTGAAATCGGTAAACTAAACAACCACGATACTATTGTGAGTATTTTACTTGCTTTTTTTGTATTAATGTGTTAAAGTTCGGCTATGCACTAGTACATGGTAGAGATCTCACCCATACGCATAAAGCATTTTGGGATTTTTTAACTGTAAGTACATTTAATGGGAAGTGTCAAGAGTGAATATAGGTTACTTCTAGACAAGCAATATCCATCGTCCACTACTTCATCACTTACAATACTGAAAAAAACAAAAGGAGTTACATGCATCATTTTGTATGGTTCCATATTTCGTGTATAATGGAACACTACAACTCCGTCGGTCTCGCGGTCGTAACTGCTAACGTGGAGTGTGGAATCTTGAGTTCAATTCCGAGTCAGACATAAAGTGTTATCGGATTTTCCAATAGGAATTCCTTTGTGACAGCCTGGAGCTTGGAAAGCACGCTAAGTCGCTGGTCCTTGTTTTCCAGATAGGAAATCATGAAATGACTTCTCCCGCTCTGGGTGGAGCGGAAGGGATTGTCCTAGCACCCGTGTTCCTCCTTGTGCCCTTTGCGTTCCAGGGCCGCGGTGACTCTTTCGAAAAAAATCCGTAACAAGTCGTTGGTCCTGCCAGTTCTCTCCGGTCGTAGCGGGTTGCTGCCCCGTCGGAATATGAGATTGATAGCGGAGGGAGTGCACCTGTTTGCGCACACACTTGTGCACTTTAATATCTCCCGCGTCGATGGCTATTCTGCGTTGAGATAGGCTGCCATGACCGAAATCGGTTAGGACTATATAACGGAACAACGAACTCCTTGCATGGCATGACAACGATCCCCTTAATCTTGTCGACTTTTCGTCACTGTGGGGGTTATTTTCATGTACTCGTAGAGGGTAGTTAACTAAAAAAATCTGATTAGTCCGTCAGATAGATTTCCAATAAATATTGGACACGTATTTTTTTCTTTTTTCACATAAACAAAAAATGAAGACGATACAGTGCGTTGAAAACTCGTGTGACGTCACTACTCGCTACAATTTTTAGCGGGCCGTGACGTCATACGCTCCCACTCCTGATCTTTTTATCTTCGTCAGTTTTTATAGATTTGATAAAGGAAAAAAAACGTGTCCAATATTTTTCTATAATCTAACTGACGGACTAAACATAAACATATATTTTTTACTCGGGCAACATCCCTATTGTGTATCAAATTAATCGGATCTAAAATACGCATTCGTTATTTCAAGATTGGTCGCCGCCGACAAACTGATGTCAGGCTTATCAAGCGAACAAAAGCGCTGGACGTTAGACCTCGCAGCGCTTTACGTGGAACAGTCTCGCTTGATCGGCAACTGTTTGCTGTCGGCCTCGTTCCTGAGCTACGCGGGCCCGTTCTCGTTCTCCTTCAGGCAGACCATGATATATGAGGACTGGCTGGGCGATGTGCTGGAGAGAGGCATTCCGCTCACCACACCGTTTACTATCGAGAAGAATTTGACAAATGAGGTTGAGATTAGCGGGTAAGTGTTTTTCTTTAATTTTCTAAAATATTTGGGTGACTGTACGTCATCATTTGCCTAGCCTTTTCCCAACTATATTGGGGTTGACTTCCAGTCATACAGGATTCAGCTGAATACCAGTATTTAACGTGGAGCGACTGCCTACCAGACCTCCACAACCCAATAACTGGGGAACACGGTACTTCTTGGCAAGACTGATGTCAGATTTTCTGGCTTCTGATAATCCGTAACGACTGCCAAAGATCTACAAATGACAGCCAAATAAATTTGGGTGGCTTTACCTACAAAAGAAAATAATGTTATTTTTCGGAGATAGACGAGTAGATATTTTCTCTGCACTGTACCCCAAAAACGGTTGATCGTATAGAAAATTAAAGAAACATTTTTATAGATAGCCAGCCGGTAACAAACAATTTCTTAAAAACTTCTAATAATGGCCTCCGAGCAATAGGACGCGAGATATTCGTGAAAAACTGATTTTGTGACCTTTAATAACATTTTTGAACTGGCAAGATATTAATGTAGATTTTTTACATTATCACACAACACCGTAATAAAAATGTATACCAAAATTCAGCTCAACTAGACTTTATTCCGCAGGTTAGGGTTTAAACAAGCTTAAATGACTAGAGTAATAAATTATTAGACTAATTGTTATCTGAAACATGTTCAGCGGTTCCGAAACAGCACTTGATAACTACCCAAATAAACATAGTTTCAATACCATACCATGGTTATAAAGAGTTATAATAAAATTAATACAATTTATTTAAAAAGTTAAAACATTTTTCTTGACATCTTACAGCAATTGCTAAGTGAACGATATATCTGCTCATATGTTTTGCTTCATAATACCGAAAAGTATTACAAATGTGTTATGCGATTGGACATTTAAACAAATGAAAAAAAAAAAACCGTTTAAATGAACAAAAAAAAAATGAGGGTCTGGTGTCAGTTAGTGATTAATAAATGATTATTCTTTTTTCCTTAAAAAAAAAAACTTTACCCCACTCTAGGAATTACTCCTGTATCGTGGGTGCGTTCACAAACATAAACTCACATAGAAAAGAAACTATCCAGACCTAGAACAACTATCTGTAGTTGTACCCGTAGCGCACCAGCTGAATGCTCAACCTCTGCGTCAACCGTAACGTCAATTTTTTATTTTGTAATTGTTTAAAACATGGTATGCATAGTTTATCACCATAGGACACCTTCAGTCTCCTGTTAACAGAGTAGTTATGACATGGACCTGACCTAATCCCTTTCAGTTGGAACTCCGAAGGCCTACCTCCGGACGAGCTGTCGGTACAGAACGGCATCCTCACGACGAGAGCGTCCCGGTTCCCGCTGTGTATCGACCCGCAGACGCAAGCCCTCACCTGGATCAAGAAGAAAGAGGCCAAGAATAACCTTAAAGTAAGCGCCTTCTTTTGAGAAATCATACGTTTTTATCTTCTACTTCTTCTAATGAGTGACCATCCATCTAAATATATATAACTCAAAAGTGACTGACTGACTGACATAGTGATCTTCAACGCACAGCCCAAACCACTGAACGGATCGGGCTGAAATTTGGCATGCAGGTAGATGTTATGACGTAGGCATCCGCTAAGAAAGGATTTTGATTAATTCTATCCCCAAGGGAATAAAATAGGGGATGAAAGTTTGTATGTAATTTTGTCAATTTTAAACCGATCGGGCTGAGAGTTTCAAAATCGGGGGTAAAGTACATATTCCACGCGGACGAAGGCGCGGGCAGAAGCTAGTCCATTATAACTTCGTAAGAATAAAATATACTTGATTATATAATCCTGGCTACAGATTTTAAATGGTAATAACAGTGATGCTGATGACCAACCTCATAGTCGTTTCTGCAATAGGAGTAAGGAAAATTAAAAAAATAAATATATTTTTAGAAAAAGCATAGCACAAGAGTACCAGATGCATTGCAAATACTTTTTGTTTGTATTGATGCGCGCCACAATTAGGCAGCATTCGGCATTCGGTACCACTTCGGCACTACGGCACATTAGCGATACAAGTGATAACTTCGAGAGCGATCTTCAACTGCGAGCGATTTTTATTTATAACCAGAGAGTATAAAGTTGTAATTAGTCTGCGATATTATTGTAATATTTTATAAGTGTCATTTTTGTTTAGTTAATCGGCTGTTTTTATTGCCACGAACCCGTAGCTTGAAAAGTATTATTTATATTCCTGTTCTAAATACAACTTTCGTATATTCATTTTACGAGGCTCCATAAAAAATGTTAGAAAATGTTCTATGACGAAATAGTATCTCAATCTATACTAATATTATAAAGCTGAAGAGTTTGTTTGTTTGTTTGTTTGTTTGAACGCGCTAATCTCAGGAACTACTGGTCCGATTTGAAAAAATCTTTCAGTGTTAGATAGCCCATTTATCGAGGAAGGTTATAGGCTATATTTTATCCCCATATTCCCACGGGAACGGGAACTACGCGGGTGAAACCGCGAGGCGCTGCTAGTTTCATTATACAGTGTGCAATCTTAATGGTTGTTTTCCCGCGGCAGGACGATTACCCATCAGTAGTACTATCGAAACACAAAGTTAAACTAAACAAAAAAAAATGTTTTTTTTTTTCAAATCATTAAAAAAGTGTTCATAAACTCGAAAGAGCGAGAATCAATAGTAGTGCACTAGACCTAACGTAGGTAGATACCTACATAGCTGCCGCGCGCTTTCGGCAAAATACAAAGAAACAGTGAATAATAACTGTTCAGAGCAAAATAAGCTCTCGTGGATGGTGATACGGCATTAACTAGCCTGCGCGCACGCGGCAAGTTGAGCCGCCAAAGACATGCCGCGGATCGGCATCCGCGGCATGTCTTTGGCGGCTGCCGTCCAAAGAGATGCCGCGGGTGCCGCCAAAATATTGCTCTGCGCTTAGTCCTTCCGCGAACGTCATAAGTGTAATACGTTATCGATATCTTTTCAAAAATGAATCGTCATTACATTTTTTTAAAGTTCGGTGTGAGGAACACCAAACAAGCGACGCGTTGATAAGTGCGATAGTGGACGCTATCAATATCGTGAGACGTAACAGAGACACTAATCAAACTGAAAGACAATCAGTTAAAACGTGCTCGTTTGTGCATTCAACGTAGTGGTTTGCATTTCGAACAATTACTCCGCCACCGAGAAATGTAAGTACTTACTCGTACCTTGTAAATAAACATTTAAAAGTAGGTTAGCTCGTGGCTGTAGGTACGGGCCAACCGCGCGCCTACTCCCGCGTTCCGCGTAGGTACCTACATATCATCGCGCGATGCACTAGGTACTGTTGGTTCAAGTCGCTTTCGAGTTTTGTTTATCACAATTGTTAATCTGCCATTTATGGAGTCTAATATTTTTTGTATATATAAATCGAATGTATTACCGATACAAACTCATTTCGCTTCGGGAAAACAACCATTAAAATTTCACACTGTATACTATGTTGTCGAAACATGTTTCACATAAATGCCTTACTATATTGAGTCCCACCTCATGTGAGTACATAAAGTTTAATATAAAAGCAATTACAGGTGTTATCATTCAATGACCCACAATTCCTGCGTCAATTGGAGATGGCCATCAAGTACGGCATGCCGGTGCTGTTCCAAGACGTCAACGAGTACATTGACCCCGTCGTTGATAATGTACTCGAGAAGAATATTAAGGGTATGTTTTAAAAAAATATTTTTGTTGAAAGCACAACCATGTCGACGGCTGATGCTAGAGCCATTGCATTGTATTACTTTTTTTAATACCAAACGTAATACAGTTTACTACAAAATAAATGTCATAGGTATACAGGGTGCTACAGACAACAAAAAACTTAAATACGGCTCTTTGTAATTATCGCTAAGAACGACTGTTACCAACTGTCGTTCTTAGTGACTGTACCAAAAACCTGAATAATAGGGCTCATTATAATCATGATACCAAACCATATTGCGAAAAAAATCAGCTGTGCAGTGCATTTTATTTATTTACTTTAGTACATGGAGGACTTATAGGTAATAAAAAAAGACAAAGGAAACCATAAAGCCAAATACAAATCCTCACGTATAGACATATAGTATAAATGTATGGTGTTAGCACAAAAACAATAAACACCGCCTTAAATAAAATACATTAATATTTCGCGATTTCAGTGTAGAAATTAAATAACTTTAAATAGCCTGCTTGATAGAATTTGCGCCCAATGTACTTTCGACGTCACGATTTTTTTTTCAGTAGGTACTGCCATCACAAGATGCTGACGACGTTCTAAATCGGAAATTAAAAATATAGATTTTAGTTTTTAATTCGTTTGCAAAATTGATGACGTGGGATGCGTGTGTTTCCAGTGGAAAGTGGGCGCTCGTTCGTGATGCTGGGCAGCACGGAGGTGGACTACGACCCCAACTACCGCATGTACCTCACCACGAAGCTCGGCAACCCGCAGTTCAACCCCGCCACATACTCCAAGGCCGTCGTCATCAACTACACTGTCACTGTGCAGGTTCGTCATATCGTATAGGGAACGTGCTGAAACTATAGGTGGCAGCACAGACGCGTATATGTATGTCCAGTATAGTTTACTTATAAGTTTCAAATTTGCAACGCTAGATGGCACAGTCTACTTCGGGCATGTTCCCCTAAACGGAGAGTGTAGGAAGTATAGGTGGCAGCACAGGTCAAATATTGACAACGTAAAAGTTTCAGATTTGCAACACTAGATGGCATAGTCTACGCCGTGCACGTTCTCTATACAACCTATCGTAATAACAAAAAAAAATGCAATACAAATTTACAAGCTTTTTCTTTGTGGAGTTTACTACTAGAGTGATTTGTTCAGTGGTGCGACGTTCGAATTCCTTCAGATGGAAATACACACGCAATAAAACCCAACGCGAGCAGATAACGATTACTAAGCATGTTTCATGAGTAAAAAAAAAAAAAAAAGTCCGTCAGTTAGATTATCGAAAAATATTGGACACGTATTTTTTGCTTTATCAAATCTATAAAAAATTTCGAAGATAAAAAGCATTAAAGGTCAGAATTGTGGTGGCTTGTGACATCACGTAAAAATTGTAGCACGTAGTGACGTCACACGAGTTTTCTACGCTCCTGTATCGTCTTCGTTTTTTATTTACGAAATCTATCTGACGGACTTATTCGATTTTTTTAACCAACTACCCTATGGCATCACTGTATTCCTTCCCTTTGCTTGTTGAATTAAGTCCGCGAATATACCAAACTAAACGATAATATAGAAACTTGCTTCCTTCTCAGGGCTTAGAAGACCAGCTACTAAGTGTAGTAGTCCGCGCCGAGCGCTCGGACTTGGAGGAGCAGCGAGAGAGCCTCATCATAGAGACCAGCGCCAACAAGAGCCTGCTGTCCGGCCTCGAGGACTCGCTGCTGCGGGAGCTGGCCACCTCCACTGGCAACATGCTGGATAACGTCGAGCTGGTCAACACGCTGGAGAACACCAAGTCCAAGGCTGCTGAGGTTAACATACTCTTTTTATCATTTTTTTTTCGGTTCATGCTCTACCAGGTTATCAAAATCTACATGCGTGATGTTTACTTCATAGTATAGAAAAAAAAAGAAAAACATTAGGGACTAGCACAAGGCAAATTTTTTTTTAATATAAATTAAAGCTACCACTAATAATATTAAATGTACAAAATAATATTAACAACTTTTACTATGGGAATAAAACCGCTGTCCAGGGGCTGTACCACGAACTTCCAATGGTATTATGATATCTGTGTGAAAAAGGGATAGTGCTATTCGTCTCGTATAACTCCGTCTCTCTCTGAAACAGGATGCATGATGGATTTAAGACGTCATGGTAGGGCTACAGTACATTTTGTCGAGTTATGTGTACATGACGTAATAGTCGGAGAGAATAACACACTGGGAAGGGAGAAGTCTATGGGGAGACCTTTGCCAAGAGTGGAACAATATAGGTTGATAAAATAAATACTAACTAATACTAACTTAAGACACAATATAAATGCGGACGAATCTCTTTCTGTTGAGGCTAAGTTGATGAAGCATCAAATGTATATGAGGTAGTCGATTTTTTTTTTGCGATTTCAGTTGTGGTCCCATAGAGAAAGTTGTTCATGATGATGAGTACACTGTCCTTTTTTTGGCTGTCAGTCTACTGGGATGTACCTAAATACCACTTTGGAACGATTGTTTCTCTGACACCCTTATTCAGACTGTTTGAAACTTTCTGAGCACTCATACGGACTGAAAGAAGATCGGTTATAACTTAACGTACTCTCAAAGGAGTCTCCATTAATAAGGAATAGAACACATTTATAACATTATCACTTCGTCAAATCGCCCTCAGAAAAAATACATGTGTGCAATTCACACGTGGTAGAAGTGAAACCTTCAAAAATTTTGGCTTCAAGATAATGAGACGAAGCGACAGTAAAAAGAGACAGACACATGAATGTATGTGTCTGTCTCTTTTTACTGTCGCTTTTTCGTTTCATAAACTTTCAAATCACAACGATGCTCAAGAAGTTTTCACTTCAATGAAAACATTCAATTTCGTTTCCAGGTTATGGAGAAACTGGAGCTAGCAGCGACAACAACGAAAGACATAGAAATACTGCGCGACGGCTATCGGCCGGTCGCCAAGCGCGGCTCCATTCTGTTCTTCGTGCTGTCGGACATGGCTGGCGTTAACAGCATGTACCAATACTCGCTGTCTTCGTATCTTGATGTAACTATCGAAATAGTACTTTTTTCTCACGTGCCCTAAATGATTTATTTTGTAAGTAGGTTAAACATAACACTTTTACACTTCCAATATTTCTTGTCATTTTAAGCTAGATGAAGCCGGTGTTTCCTAGCCGACTACCCTGAGAAGAAACACCGAAACAAACTCAGAGGTCAAAGTCTCTTTTAAAGTCCATACAATCCGCACTGGTCAAATCATATATGAGAACCATGTAGGTTGATGTCTGAGGTAGCCTTTTGAGGAAAGTGCCACACAGATTTGATTGGACCTATCCAGACAGTGCAAGCATTTGTCAGATACCATGTAGCTCAAACTTAGAACTTTAAGGAGCTCAACGATTTGACGAACAATAACAAAGTAAGGACATTTGAGTAGGCCGCAAGAATTACTCAAACTGCCAGACAAACTGAAATAAGAGAAAAATCCCTCTCAATATTATAGGTGGGCTATGTCCGCAGTCGTCTGGTTGAGATTCGGCCCATATGACATGATGTCGGTGGGGCCATGGGTGGTTGGTGGGTGGTCAATTCAAAGTAATAATTTTTTTCTTCTTGAATATTGAGCCCTGTTAAAAATGACCTACAGCCAACTTAGAATACAAGGTTTGTGTTAAAAGGTTGAAAAATAAATAAAAATATAATAATTGATACTATGCAGTGCAATTAGTGTTAAAAAAACTATGTTTAGAAGTTAAAAAAATCAAGCCTTAAATAAAAAGCAAAAAGCCAACGTCACGCGGTGTTCCCAGGCGGTCACCCATCCAAGTACTGACCGCGCCCGATGTTGCTTAACTTCGGTGATCGGACGAGAACCGGTGTATTCAACGTAGTATGGACGTTGGCGATGACCCTTTCGAATTTTGTCTATACGAAGTAACTAAAAATACAGTTAAAATATTTTTCGTAACAGGTGTTTTCGTTTTCACTACGCAAAGCGATGCCGAATGTAATCCTAGCAAAACGTCTGAAGAACATTATAGACATGCTTACCAAGAATGTTTACGACTACGGATGTACAGGTAAGCCATTACTCTGCTGTTTATCATCTGAGCATCTCCTCTGACCTAAGAAACTTTTTACGCCCTACGCTGTTGGTAGGTATGCTCAAAAATGGAATTTCGTAAACCCTGATACTTACTCACCATCTTAACTTGAACTAGATAAATTTGACTTTAACGTTATTTAATTTAAATTGAGATTAAATTAGCCGTTTTAACTAACGGTCCGAAAAACATTTGCAATGGAGTTGTAACTTTCATTGAGCTTGTTTTTCTAAATTAAACTTGTGAGGCTACGCTCGCGTTATTATAGACTTTCGCGACAAAAAGTGCCTAGCCCACCCAAAAAGTACCTACTTAAAATTCATTAAAATCGGTTTGGCGATTTTGGCGTGAAAGCTTTACTAACAAATCCAGTTTAATTTGAAGGAATAGGGAACATGCAATATTTTCATCTTGCTTTTATTTAAAAGGATTCCGTGTTGCGATTATAAACTGACTGGTTTTCTTATCTCGCAAAAACGAATGATGAAGTCACTCTTGTCTGCAAGAGATCATGAACTGTCATGTATTAGGTAACATTTAAGTTCGTCTTTTCGTTGTAACAATATCAGTCACTAGGCGCTTATCGTTTACGTTCCGTTTCACGTTATATTAATTTGTAAAAGTTAAAAATCAATATTAACTACAATAAAAACATTGCAGTGGCCCTTCCTTTATACTATACTAGCTGACCCAGCAAACGTTGTTTTGCCATATAAAGTAAAAACAATATTTAGGGGTATGAATGATATTCTATAAATATAATAGAAAGTCGCAGGTTAAATGTAGCTTTCTACTGGTGAAATAATTTTTAAAATAGAAAACTTAAAACTAAAATACTTCTTAGCTGTATCCCATGGACACCTGCCTGCGCCATTTATTCTTTCTGGCTCAGTGATCTTTCTTTCGTCTGCTAAGGATAATAGCTTGATGTTAAATAATTATGGTTCTGGTATCCTGGTACTTTGTAAGTCTTCACTCACAATTCCAGCCCCAGAAATGCTTCGACATGTTTATGGTCTGCTGGTACGCGTGAATCCTTACTTCTTAAGTTTTCGACATGTTCTTTCTGGTCTTCTAGTACTTGTGAATCTTTAGCGCATGGAATTTTTGACAGCTACGAAATAAAGGAACATTTATATGGAAAATGATTCATCTTTCATAATTATGTATTCGTTGAGTTTGTTAAGAAAGCACTTCCAGCCTTATTCTATGAAGGCGACCTTTCTAGATTTTATTAATCTTTTGTTTTGGTTGCTAGGTTACACTCTTGTTAATTTTGAATTATCTACAACGCACTAAATATATTTCACCTAAAACCATTTTCCACTGCGTTTACTTTAATAGAGTTTTCATTGTTTTTAAGATGTATTCTGCTATTCGGGGCGGAGACAAATCCAACGAATCAAAAACCAAGAAAATTGGTCCAGCAGATCTCGAGTTATAAGTGTTGTAACAAACCCGACTTTGTTTTATATATATAAGATTATCATTTCAATAACAAAATTTTCATGAATTCTGTAATTGCATCTTCCCTATTTATCTTTCCATAGATTATCGTTGTTCCTTTTTTCGTTAATCTACTTTTTGAGCACGATTTTCTTAATATGGCGTTGACCAGCGGGCGTACCATGACGTCTTAAAACGTGAGTCTTCCGAGCGAGAAAGAGGGATAGAGTTATACACCCTATATAGCTCCATCCCTTTTTCTCGCTCGGAAGACTCACGTTTTAAGACGTCATGGTACGCCCGCAGATCAGTCTAAGTACAATTGCATTACATTGTAGGTATATTCGAGCGCCACAAGCTGCTGTTCTCGTTCCAAATGGACATCAAGCTAGAACAGAGTGAAAACCGCGTGAACCAGATGCAGCTGGACTTCTTCATCAAGGGCAACGTGTCGCTGGAGAAGTCGCCGCGCGCCTGTCCCGCCAGCTGGCTGCCCTCGCAGGTGGGAGCCGCCGCCGCCACTAGCTCGCCTCGCGGGCTGCGGGGCGAAGCGCCGCGTGACCCGACGGCTAACTTTTTCTACTTTAGCTTGAGGCTAAGAATTGCCATACGACGTGGCAATTCGGCCAGTCTCTTGGGTATATTTCCAGTTCACAGAGTTGAGGTCGAGGTTTTTAATGCTGTATTTTAGTTTCGTTTGGGCAATTTGTTAATTTAATATCGTTTTGTAAATGGGATTGGGCGGGTCACCGCAGCCACGTGCACAGTGACCGCTTCCACGAAGTGGCTGTCTAAGGATGGTCGGCCCAGGAAATGGTGGCAGCAAGACCAGGACGCCCACTGCCAGGGTTGGTTTGAAGTGGCTCGGGACTAAAATGTCTGGAAGGAGTTGGGGGGAGGCCTGTGCCCAGCAGTGGGATCAAAAATATATACTTAATACAATTATCTGACACAGCAAACGTTGTTTTGCCATATAGAATAAAATTAAAAAATGTTAGGGGTGGGCAACCCTTATCACTTATCAAAAATAGATAGTAGCCGATTCTCAGAACCACTGAATATGCATATAAAATTTCATAAAAATCGGTCAAGCCGTTTCTGAGGAGTATGGTAACTAACATTGTGACACGAGAATTTTATATATAAGATAAGTATAGTCTTAAAGGTTAAAATGTTTGATTTGTCCCTTTGTATATATTATTCTATCAATGATTTTTACAGGGTTGGCAAGATATTATGAAGCTGAGCTTGGACTTCCAAGATTCTTTTGCATCTTTGCCTGATGATATTACTAGGAGGCTGGCCGATTGGCAAGAGGTAATAATAATAGGGTAATTTTGACTAAAAAATCTCATTAGTCCGTCAGATACTAATTAGATTATTTTAGAAATTCCGATAGAAAAAAGCATCAGAACAATTATTATTTTGGTAAATGAGTGCTATTCATCCGCATAAAGAAAAAAATAATGAAACAAAGTTGATCCCTATATAGATAGATAAACAAATGAAACAACAGAAAAATTATATAGGTTTTCTGTTGTTTCATTTGTTTTTCTATCTCCAGTATGCGATAGATCGGTTATCCACTTCGGCGTCCAGGCGCCGCGGCGTCTATTGGGTTCGGCCGTAAGTCACTAAAAATCATAGTTTCGACCCATTGCACCTGTGAGTCATGGGCTAATGGGAATGCGTCCACAACTTCACGTACCGCGCGAAGTCGGGTTTTGATTTATAGACGTATTATTGTGAAGTTTACGAAATAATCTTCATCTCCATCCCCTCGCCTCTTAGTGGTTCGACAGTGACACGCCCGAGTCGGCCGAGATCCCGGGCGGCTACCGCGACAGGCTGGAGCCCTTCGAGATGCTGATGCTACTGCGCTGCTTCCGCGTCGACCGCATCTACCGCGCGCTCACCGACTACATCACCGTCACCATGGGCGAGGAGTACATCACTCCACCCGTCATCAGGTACCTACATGTCTCACCGACCGAATGGCTAACGGCCGAATGTTGTTTCATTTGTTTTTCTATCTCCAGTATGTGATAGATCGGTTATTGGGTTCGGCCGTAAGTGATAACAGCCACAGTTATTCATCATCTAGGTTAAACGACGCCGTGGTAGGTTCGGGAACTCCTGCTCCGTGCCTCGAAAAAAGCACTTAATCCATTGGCAGAACCAATGGCATAACGTGCTTTTTGCCTTACATTGTCATTACTGGAAGTCAGAAACAATTAAATCGAATAGCAATCTTCCAAACGGTATCGTGTCAACTATTTACTTTCCAAGTAAAAAACATTCAACCGTCACGGTCATCACGGGCCATGTATTTACTGGCAACTAATCCAACTTGAAAACAATACTAGAAAAAGAAATAAGAGACAAAACCGAAATACCAAGTTTAAAACATTAGCCTAATACTACGCTACGCCTACTTAAGTTAAAAATATCAGGCCGAAAATAAAAAGCAAAAAGCCAACGTCACGCGGTGTTCCCAGGCGGTCACCCATCCAAGTACTGACCGCGCCCGATGTTGCTTAACTTCGGTGATCGGACGAGAACCGGTGTATTCAACGTAGTATGGACGTTGGCGAATGAAATACACAAATTGACAGTCAGTATATTCAATGGTAAGTACCTATCAACTTACGGCCGAAACCAATAACCGATCTATCTCATACGAGATAGAAAAAAAAATTAATGAAACAACAGAAAAATTATGTAGGTTTTCTGTTGTTTCATTTGTTTTTCTATCTCCAGTATGTGATAGATCGGTTATTGGTTTCGGCCGTTACCCAAGCGGAAGTTGGACGATAAGCATTTACCGTCCCTCCTTACAAAACAGCTTTAATTCAGATTCAACTCAGTTTTTTGTTTATCGAACGGTATTTGTTATCCTGACTACGATAAGGTTTTTTTAATTTGTATTCAGAACTTTAATTCTATAGAATTAAAGTTCAAAATTCAATATTCATTAAACATATTATGGTGGGTTTACCTGTACAACAGCATGGAAGAAGGCTAGCACATAGGTCAACTTCTTGAATTGCGGGTGGATGCATTCCTCCAGGGCGTGGCTGCGCATCTTGAAATACGTGTTGCGTAAGTTCAGCTTTATCCCGTTAGGAGGCTCTGTTACCACTGTAAAGGAATGTATCAGTAATGTTAAAACGATAAGGAAAAAATGTATATTAGAGGAAACTAATATAAGTAACATGAGTTCAAAAACAGAAGAAAATATGCAAAAAGCCAACGTCACGCGGTGTTCCCAGGCGGTCACCCATCCAAGTACTGACCGCGCCCGATGTTGCTTAACTTCGGTGATCGGACGAGAACCGGTGTATTCAACGTAGTATGGACGTTGGCGATTGTTTAACTCAAAATTACAATCACATACTATTGTGAGTTTCCTTGCAGCGTTTTATTTCAAAACTTATGGACTGAAAGCAG
Organism: Hecatera dysodea; assembly: GCA_905332915.2. Lineage (NCBI taxonomy): Eukaryota > Metazoa > Arthropoda > Insecta > Lepidoptera > Noctuidae > Hecatera > Hecatera dysodea. The sequence continues at coordinate 6,951,642 of HG995303.1, forward strand.
AGCTTACGTTCAAATTACATACCAACAGTACCTATTCTATCCCTCAAATTTTGAGAAAATACATATATGGGGGCAAATAATATGTGGCGATATTCTTATTATATGCTGATTTTGTTAAAACTGCTGTGACTAACAAGGCTCTAGTCCGTTCAGGAGTACCTATATAAATGCATGTACCAGGCTTATTAACAAAAGATTTCTGTTAAAATTAAATGCAACATTGGAATATTAGGAATACAAAATAATAAGAGCAACAATAACTTTATAAGTATTGATGTCCTTTCAAACTTGTGAACACAACTGAACCCAATCATGTACACGCGAATTTGTAGATGTAGTACTAAAGCCAAATGCTAGATGGCGCTGTTGTAAATTATGGCATGTTTTATCATGTCCACCTTTTTATCAAATTATCTGATGAGCCTTGTTACTACTTGGCCTATGACATTTGAAATGATTCTTCCACGTCGAATTTTCTACTCTAACGGCATCATAATGTCAGATCTAAGTTTGTTGAACAAGAAAGTGCAGCAGCTGTTGGTATGACATTGACAATTGACATGACGATACCGTTGCAACTCGAAGTTAAATATTGATTTTCATCATTTTGGTAAGGTAACTAATAAGACTCATCTCTGATATTTTGCTAAGAACAGGTGAGCATGGTGAAACATGCTATAATTAACAACAGCGCCATCTAGCTTTTGAGGTAAGGACTAATATTAAATTCATATCTACATGATTGCGTCCAATTGTGCTGTTTTCTGTTTAAGGTGATTGTTTCGCTGGCCTGTTCATACATTTAATGCATACATTCTACTCCGCACATAGACACTTTTTTCTCAAAACGAATCATTTTATCACTTTTCTACAATGAAATATGTGCGCATTAGACTTTTTGGTAAATAATTTGCACTATATATTGAGAAAAACAGTTTTAAAAACCGGGCAAAATTTGACATTTCGTTTACTAGTGTGAGTGCGTTTTGACAACCAAAACATACCGCCATGATTGCGATGTTATAATAATTTGACGCTAGATGGCGTGCAACCGGTAATATAAATTTGAAAAATCATTACTCAATTTATAATAATGGATTTCATTAAAAAAAACATTGTAATAACATAAAACTAACTATCATAAACAAAAACATAAAATATTGTTGTTATCAAAAAATTGTTAGCGTTACCTAGTTTATGATTATTGTTAGTAGGTGTTTTATTCATCATACCTACGTAAGACGCGGCGCGCGAGGTTGCCGTTCTTATTACTTGACCCTTTGACCTTAGATGTAACGACGGAATTTCTAAGAAAATCCGTTGCCAAACTTCGCAATGTGATGATTCGATTGACTTGAAATAAAAAATACATTTTGAAACCAAGCTAGCTAGTGCGGTGATAGGCTGTACGCGCGGAATTGCTTGTATATTTTAAATTGTATGCATTTTCATTGATTTGAACTAATATTATTTTCTTGTATGTATTTCATTACAATTTCATATCATTATTGCAAGGTATTGTAGTACAGGTTGCTTACACGCAATTTTATTTCAAAATAAAAGTAGTCTTTCGGTGGTGTTAGCAAGTCGGCCCGTGAGTTTTGCTGGCTATTACAAACAATTACAAACTAAAATCTTCTCATAATAGATAGAAATCACCGATCGATATTGTAAAGTTATAATAATATCAAGTATACAAAATTTTATAAGTACATAAGTACCTAAGTACTAAATAATATTATTATGTATCATTTGTAAACTTAATTTTTAAGTCGCTATATATATATGTATATATATATTGTATTTCCTGTCATATTACTTTTTCACATTTGTAATACAAATAGTTATCGACGGACAACGAACAAACAAACATTAGTTTATTAGTTTACTGCAATCGCGTTTCATGTATATGGTTCGTAAACAGAGTATTCTTAGAGACTGCTGGATATTATCTTCCTTTGCATTCGCAAAAGACAAAGACAAACATATTATCGTCACTAGCAAAGAAAAGAGACGGAGTAGCAATATTTCTGTCCTTTATCGCGTGTCGGCTGAGCGCACATTATTGTGCACAACGAGTTTGACGTTAGTGACTGTTGTCGATTTGCATCTAATTGATTTTTAACAATTACGTCCAAATAACAACAGAATACGTATCTTTTCGTGCTCAATTTGACATATTAAGTTTGTGCAACAGTGCAAAATGGTAAGATGCAGTGTAATAAACTATAAAAGAAATAGTTTGATGAAGATTGACGGATTATCCTTTCACTCGTAAGTATTCGATGTTTTTTAAGTATTCGATCACTTTTGTTCTTCTATTTATAATCAAATAGTTGCAGTAATATACTAACTAATCTGTATAATGAGAAAAATGTCCTAAAATTGTGATTTGGCCAATATTTTTATTTTCTTATCTAAAAGTTCAGTATTGGCCACGTTTCAACGGGGAATTTACCCTTTCATGTGGGTAGTATATTCAGGCTTTGATCTATACGATATTAGTAAAACACAATACAACTACATAGCTACTCTCATACTGTTATATAATACATAAACTATACTACAAAAATGTAAGATAGTAAAAGTATCTTATTATACTTGCAGATTTCCAAATAAACCTGAAATAAGAAACATGTGGATAGCTGCTACCAATAGGCCTAATTGGGTTCCAAAAATGAGTTCCAGAATTTGCAGTCAACACTTCGACTGTAATCTTTTAAAAAAGAAAGGAAGAAAACTTTCTTGTACCCCGATACGGTAATAAAAATAGATACATCATGTGATTACAATGATAGCATTTTGTTACAATGATTATAAAATTTTAACATTCGTTTTTGTTGGATTACGGAATCAGTAAATCGAGTTAGTGATACGACAACAATCGTCAACATGCAAACGATTGTTTGTTCCAAGACAAAAATCCAAACCAGACAAGAACTATGGACCTGAAGCAAGTGATCCAATTAATATTGATGAAACACAATTGAGAATATTGTGTGAAGAACGGTTAGCTGAATTCCAAAAGTCACCAGAAGACATAGCTTTCATTGAAATGTCTACTGTAGCGCAGCATGAAAATGATTTATATACTACTCATAGGAGTGACCGTCTGACTGCTAGTCAATTTGAAAAGGTAATGTAATCAGAAATGTGCATGTGTAATTTCTGTGTTTTTTAGAACACCTATGCAGACAAAGCATCTTTAAAAAAATATTTTATCTTACTTTTACAGGTATGCAAACGCCGGAGTACTACACCATGTCACAATTTTGTCAAGGATATTCTATATAAAAAAATATTTGTACAAAAGACATGTTATATGGACAGCAAAATGAAAATGTGGCAAAAAGCATATTTATGCAACAGTATAATAAAACTGTAAGGCCTTCAGGTCTTTTTATTGATGAAGAATTTGGATGTTTAGCTGGCTGTCCAGATGGTAAGTCTTTCTTTATCAATATTAATGTATCATAATTATGTGTATAAATTGGATCTTACCTATACATTTGATAAATATGGAAAAAAATTATAACACTAGTTATAATCACGTAAATTTGTTATAGGTGTAATTGAAATTGAGAGAGCCATAATAGAGATCAAGTGTTTTCCATCATTGGCGAGGAAAAACCAAAGCCTAGAGGCAGCTGCACTAGAAAAGAAAAGCTTTGCTCTCACATTGGATAATAATGTTCTAGTTATGAATAAAAAGCATGATTATTACTATCAAGTAAGTTAAAAATTCTATTGCATGTCCACTTTATAATTTTTTTAGCATGTTATTTACTCTTACTACAATATTAAATCTATTTCAGGTTCAAGGACAAATGCGTGTCAGTAACATGGATAAATGTTACTTCATATGTTTTATTTCACAAGGGGAGGGCACGGTGTGGGAAATTCACTTCGGGACGATACTGCGTGTGGTAGTAGTTTCCCATAAGGGTATGCAAACCCTAAAGGATTATTTCGGAATAGCCAGCAGTGTCGAAGAAATAAGACTTTGAAATTCTATGTGTAACTCATATACTTGTTTATTTACATCACTAATGCAAATGGCGAAATAGCCTAGTCAGAAGTGCCTCCGATTTCCATGCGGACGCTCCGGGTTCGATTCCCGCATTGGATCTTGTATTTTAATTACTTATTTATTTATTTTTTAATTAACTATTTCAATAATTAAATGAATTCAATCAAGAAAAACATTGTTAAGTATTAAATTAATTTACATTAACCATTATACTTTCTAAATTATAAAGCAGCTAATAATTATGGTATTCATAAATAATAACCACATTTACATCTATCATTAATTATTTAACAAATTTTTCAATTATATATTATATAAATAATTAACACAAATAATATTTTATGTTATTCATATGAATACCATAATTATTAGCTGCTTTATAATTTAGAAAGTATTATAGTTAATGTAAATTAAAATTAATTTAATACTTAACAATGTTTTTCACGATTGAATTCATTTAATTATTGAAATAGTTAATTTAATTAAAAAGAAATAAATAAGTAATTAAAAAACAAAAAGGTAGTCTAATGTAGGAATCGAACCCGGAGCGTCCGCGTAGGAGTCTAGGGCACTACCGACTAGGCTATTTCGCCGCTCGTACCAATGATGAAAATAAACAAGTATATGAGTTACATAATTTTGAGACAAGTTCAAAAAAATCCGAAATGTATTGATATGAAAGGTACACTAAATTATTACTTGTCTATATACTTCATAATTTCCATTTTTGCTTGTTGGAATTTTTTTTTTAATATCCACATCAAAAGTTACACACAAAATATACTAATTATAGTAATTTTCTTTCGTAGCAGCTGTGTAGCAGCGGTTTACGGACAAGAAAATCAAGAACATCAGGAAGAGTGAAAACAACACATCAAATGATTTTTGTTTTAGTTGTACTTTATAGTAGTTTGTTTAGAATCTACATTATCAATGTTTGAAATCAAATTTTTTGGTTACCAGAAACCTGAAGTGGTGTGCTCATCGTAATGTTCGTAATGTGATCAATACATTGACCCTTTTTTTCAGGTTTCTGAAAAACAAAAAAGAACTCTTGCTTTTTTTATTTCCTTTACAATCACAACAATACTTTAGCAGATATGTATAACCATTTGTTAGTTATATGTGATTATGGATGCTTCGATATTATCAAACATTTTCCACCTTCTTGGTTGTAATCTCTCATTCTAATTTGTTGTCTTGTTATGATTTATAATGTATTGCGTTTGTCTTGTACTAGTGTGTGATTGTTGTAAATAAATATACCTTGAATTACTTCAAACTTACATTGGGACTAAATACCTATTTTGATAAAGATTGTTTTTAGTAAACAGTTATGTATCAAGCAAGACATAAATTGTCACTATAAATACTTGTAATTTTTATTAGTTGGTACATATGTTTTTTTAAATAATGTATAAGGTAATATAATAAAACTATCTATTGAATTCTTGACATTCATTTAATTCCTAAAATAATAAATAGTTTACACCAGAAATACCACTTTTTATTATATAATCATAATTCCTTGTATTTCATAATACATATAATTGTAACGGGTGGCGTTAGAATAAACTTACCCCCCAGACAATTCTAATTTCGACGTAAGTACCGCCTAATAACTTTTCATTTCACGCCATCTAGTGGTTAATTTTGCTAAATGCTTTTGACTTTAAAGTAGTTGCTCATGTCTATGTGTGTGTAAACGATACTATAATCAGATTTGTATGAAATATGGCGAATCAAATGGGTTTTGCGGCTTTAATTTGATTAATTTCGGTAAAGTGGATTCTCCGATTTGCGCGGTGTTATTTCTGTGACATAATATTGTTCCAATTACACTCAAAACTAAATAAAACTGAAAATGTCGACTTCAGCGCCATCTAACGGGAAAATGGCCACGAACAACCCGTAGCATTCACCTTAAGATAAAGTTGTGACTTTATTTTGTGCATTGAATTTTGCATATACATAATTTGACTATAAATCGTATGAGCCGTATATGGACGTAGCAAAAGAAACCTATTGTAGTTTTGAGTTTAACATTCGCCAACGTCCATACTACGTTGAATACACCGGTTCTCGTCCGATCACCGAAGTTAAGCAACATCGGATGGGTGACCGCCTGGGAACACCGCGTGACGTTGGCTTTTTGTTATTTTTTGTCTGATGTTACACTGTGTGCAGGAGAATATGGACACTTGAACGCCCTTCAAAGTTTTTTTTTATTTATATTAATTATTTACTACTGAGTGCACAATCTTGCTGAAGCACATTTGGGATTTTGACGTCTTTTTATACGTAACTAAGCATATGCTTCGGCTACGCATTCATTCCTGCTGAACTAACACTGTTTGATAGAGATAGTACAAGCACAAATAACTAAACCAAAACAATTATAAAATGCTAATACCTACCTTTTTTCACTTACACTAGAAGACATTAAAAATACCTAAATATTACAGCACTCTCGGAGTTTAAACACTCAGTTCTGAGTCAAACGTTGGAAATCCAACAATTCGTTTTATTTGGAACCCTACTACTTAAACTTGAAGCTTCTAAACCAAAATAACACTAAGGCTGTATTATTATAAAGTGGAGAAATTACTAATCCTACTAGAGCGGAGCCCTGAGTGGCAGCTGGTGTTCTCATAATATAGTTCTCTAATAATTATTAATAAAAAAAAAGTACTAGACATGTTCAATCATCTTGGTTTGAGATAGAGCATGATTATTAATTTTAAAACAGCTGTCGCCAACGTCCATACTACGTTGAATACACCGGTTCTCGTCCGATCACCGAAGTTAAGCAACATCGGGCGCGGTCAGTACTTGGATGGGTGACCGCCTGGGAACACCGCGTGACGTTGGCTTTTTGCTTTTTAGTTTTAGGTCAATGTTATGTGCGACAATTTTTCCCCAGTAAAATTTACGATGTAAATCCACTACACTTAACTTTAACATAAACTTAGGTACTTTTTTTTTCTGCATTTATTGAATAAGATATACATAGTATATTGTTATTTTCAGTTTGGACATGATATTCGAGCAAACGACTCCGTTCACGCCAGTGGTGTTCATTCTGAGCCCCGGGTCGGATCCCACGGCTGACCTGATGAAGCTTGCTGACAGGTGCGGCTTTGGTGGCGGCAAGTTCAAATACTTGTCCCTTGGGCAGGGTCAAGAAGGGGTAAGGCAGAACTCGTTAAACCTTTTGATATTTATACATAAATAAGGTTACAACTATAACATTATTTTATCAGTAACTATTTAATATTAGTATCTTGTGGACGGTGGGCCGCAAAACTAAGTAGAACATGTATCTTGGGGTCCTGAGTTGTGTTTCGACTAAAAATATAAATAACAATTTGGTGGACACGTCTTGAGTCTGGTAATTGAAAAAATAATAATTGAAAATTGTAAAAACAAATTCGCTTACAAAATAAATGTGTGTATTTTACTAAGCTTTAGAGAATTAGTAGTATCCATACATACATCGATACAGGAAATTTCAATTAACGTAAAAAACATATCGGCATTTAAAATAAATGTGCTCTATTCCAACAGTCATAAGGAACATTTCGGCTTTTTAGGTAAATGTCCCTTACGTTATTTCATACTTCTGGTATCAACATTCTATATCTATCTCGGGTTAGTAAGCTACAGTTCATAGAGTATTTCTGTCCTAAAATACATCGTTTGTGAAATTTATGTATTTTAAGCAATTGTAAGGTTTTGGATACTTGTGGAATTTTCCATGTAGACTATTTATTTATTTTTTTATTTATTCGACAAGTTAGTATGTGATATCTTTTTGAGTGTTTGGTTGTTTTATGGAGCTCAACCGAAGATCTGAATGTTGACTCTAGTCGTCCTTCTAATTTGTAAAAAAAATACCAACTCCAAAATTGTAATTTAATTTATCATTAATGAACCAAAAAGGGATCAACTTTAATGTCTCCCTTTTTAGTTACGTATGATTTACTAATAAAGTAGATTTCTTACAGTTTTTATCTCGTTATATTCTTTAAATTAGTTTTATTTAAATAATTAAATAAAAATCATGAAGAAATTACGAATAATTGAAACGAATTATCTACTATGTTGAAAGATTTTACCATTACTTTTTAAATTGCTAATCTACTTTATGATATTTTCATAGAGATTACGATTTTTTTTAAGTCGGTTAAAAATGAAAACATCTTTATTAGGCAAACAAAGAAGTACCTACACATGGTATAGGAACAATAAACAATTATAATCCGTCCGTCGCGCCTGCGCCAAATAGATCCAGTTCAGCAAAATTTCAGAAAAGTAGTAGTTTCTTGACACTTTTAAATATGCAAATGATAATTAATATTAAATGAATATTTTGTCATTTCTAGGCAGCCTTAGCCCTCTTGGAAGGTGCTATTTCCCACGGGCAGTGGCTGATCCTCCAGAACTGCCACCTGCTGGTGTCTTTCCTCCGCGAGCTGGAGAAGCAACTGGAGATGATGACGAAACCGCATCCCGAGTACCGGCTCTGGCTGACCACTGATCCCACGCCCACCTTCCCTATCGGGATACTGCAGAGGTCTCTTAAAGGTACGTATTTGAAAGAAACCACGAAAAGGTAGCTGTTGTTTAAGATTGGAAGCAACAAAGAGTAAAAAACAAAAAGTAAAAATACTGTAACTAAGTACCTCTGCTATGGTAAAGGCACTGACGCAGATCCAGCGAAGACTGCTTTTTCTATGCCAAACAATTATCAACTTTGTAACACTTAATATCAAGTATAAAGTAAATAATAAATCATTGTCCGCGTTGATGCTATCTCAAAATGTGTACCTACATATAGTTTTGTTATTATTATTAACTTTATTTCAAAGTTGTTATTCGTTTGGCACACCTTGGCAGATGGTGTAAACGCCAACCAGAAGCTTTTCCAACCCATAAAAATAGAAGAAATCAATATCTTGATAATAATACATCAAGTACTTTGTAATATAATCGGGACAATATTTAATATAAAAAATGAACACAAGCAAGACACACCCCGTCAAAACCCGGAATCATCCTAAAAGGGAATGTAGGTACACGGGCGGCGTTGACTATGCCACCTAGTGTTGCATATTCTAAACATTAACGTTAAGAATAATTTACATTGAAGCTTCTTAGCTACCACCTATGTATAGTTCCCCGTTCCCTATATAATTATAAATAAACTTTTAAAGGCAGGTAGTGTGTGAAGATAATTTTCGTTACGGCTATCGCCAACGTCCATACTACGTTGAATACACCGGTTCTCGTCCGATCACCGAAGTTAAGCAACATCGGGCGCGGTCAGTACTTGGATGGGTGACCGCCTGGGAACACCGCGTGACGTTGGCTTTTTGCTTTTAATTTTCAGTCTGGAATTTTTTAACTTCATTAGGCGTAAATGGACAGCCCATACAATGTTGTAATAATACAGAGATGCTCTTTCGGAAACATCTTGATTTTACAAACATTGTGCCGAGATCGCACGTTAATGAGAATACCTGGACAACTAATATCAACCCTAACTGCTTAAACATAAAGGCGCTGAAAACATAAAACAATACAGTGATGCTCTTTCGGTATTTTGGTTGTAAAGCTAATCATTTTACAAACATTCTGCTGAGATCGCACATTAATAACACTACCTGCACTAGAAATATCAACGCTAGCTGTTTAATTGGTATAACAAAGTAAAAAATCAACATATTATGAACCCTGTCGGGCACAGCAAAGTACAGTGAGAAAAATTGGGCACAATGTTATTGAGGGAATTAAATATACTTTAAATTATTAGAAATGTTTATTATATGTATAATTATTATGTATATACAGCGTGCAATCTAAATGGTTGTTTTCCCGCGGCAGGACGATTACCCATCAGTAGTACTATCGAAACACAAAGTTAAACTAAAAAAAAAAAAATGTTTTTTTTTTCAAATCATTAAAAAAGTGTTCATAAACTCGAAAGAGCGAGAATCAATAGTAGTGCACTAGACCTAACGTAGGTAGATACCTACATGGCGGCCGCGCGCTTTCGGAAAAATACAAAGAAACAGTGAATAATAACTGTTCAGAGCAAAATAAGCTCTCGTGGATGGTGATACGGCATTAACTAGCCTGCGCGCACGCGGCAATTGGAGCCGCCAAAGACATGCCGCAAATGCCGACAAAGAGATGCCGCGGGTGCCACCAAAATATTGCTCTGCGCTTAGTCCTTCCGTGATCGTCGTAAGTGTAATACGTTATCGACATCTTTTCAAAAATGAATCGTCATTACATTTTTTTAATTTAAAGTTCGGTGTGAGGAACACCAAACAAGCGACGCGACGCGTTGATAAGTGCGATAGTGGACGCTTTCAATATCGTGAGACGTAACAGAGACACTAATCAAACTGAAAGACAATCAGTTAAAACGTGCTCGTTTGTGCATTCAACGTAGTGGTTTGCATTTCGAACAATTACTCCGCCACCGAGAAATGTAAGTACTTACTCGTACCTTGTAAATAAACATTTAAAAGTAGGTTAGGTAATCAAAATCATTGTAAATAGGTTGATTCCATCTTTTAAGAACGCTTTAAATACTCAAATATCTAAATCAGACTTTTTTTAAAGATAACTGTCTTGATTTTTATTAGTTTCTCAGTGATTTGTAAGTTGTAGGCAAAAAAGTATTTATGACGGTCCTAAGCCCGTAAAAGTATGAATGGAAAATTGGAATAACTTATTGGGTTCTGTGTTTTATTAAGTCAGAAGTAGTGATCAGCTGATTAATACGTAAAGTGCAACGACCTCGTGGCTGTAGGTACGGGCCAACCGCGCGCCTACTCCCGCGTAGGTACCTACATATCATCGCGCGATGCACTAGGTACTGTTGGTTCAAGTCGCTTTCGAGTTTTGTTTATCACAATTGTTAATCTGCCATTTATGGAGTCTAATATTTTTTGTATATATAAATCGAATGTATTACCGATACAAACTCATTTCGCTTCGGGAAAACAACCATTAAAATTTCACACTGTATATACAAAAATATATTTATTGTTAGGTATGTGTATATAGGTTAATATAGTATATTAGTTTTTTTTATTACATGTATTGCATAAGAACAGTGTAGGTAATTAAAAACACTTAAATGGGAACACGTGACAAGCACCAGCTTTCTAAAATAAAAAGAATTATCAAAATCGGTACACCCAGTTAAAAGTTATGAGGTAACAAACACTCAAAAACAATACAGTCGACTTTTGAACCTCCTACATTTTTGGAAGCCGGTTGTAAACGGTGTGTGAGAAAAAATATCAGGCCGAAAATAAAAAGCAAAAAGCCAACGTCACGCGGTGTTCCCAGGCGGTCACCCATCCAAGTACTGACCGCGCCCGATGTTGCTTAACTTCGGTGATCGGACGAGAACCGGTGTATTCAACGTAGTATGGACGTTGGCGATAGCCGTAACGAAAATTATCTTCACACACTAGCATTGCCTTTAAATGTTCATTTATAGTTATATAGGGAACGGGCAGGAACTATACATAGATGGCAGCAAGGAAGCGTCAATGTAAATTATCCTTAACGTTTAAGTTTCGAATATGCAACACTAGGTGGAAAAGTCAACGCCGTGTTATTAGGATGATTCCGGTTTTTGATTAAGTGTGTCGTGTTTGTCTCCATTTTTTTAATTAAATTTTGTCCCGATTAGATTACACTAGTCGATGTAAAATGAAAAAAAAAAAAACTACGATGATTTGGAAGAGCATTGTCCCTTTCTAGTTTTGTGAAAATCTGATATAGAACGGAGATAGGAAAGGGAACTCTTGACTAAATGATAGCAAATCTTTCGGGAATGCTGAAATCGCGTTTCTGTTTATTATTTACTCTGTGATTTAGCTGTGGTGTGTCATCACTAAAAAGTGAAAAATACATATGGCACTACAAATATCACCTTACAATTAAACATAAAGGCGCTGAAAACATAAAATTGTTGCAACCTATTTTCAGTCTACTAATTTTGTGATTAGCTTTTCATCCTTAGCTACAGATAGGCATATACCTATTGTAACTTTGGGTTAAGCAATCGCCAACGTCCATACTACGTTGAATACACCGGTTCTCGTCCGATCACCGAAGTTAAGCAACATCGGGCGCGGTCAGTACTTGGATGGGTGACCGCCTGGGAACACCGCGTGACGTTGGCTTTTTGCATATTTTTCTTCTTTTTTGAACTCATGTTACTTGTACTAGTTTCCTCTAATATAAATTGTTTCCTAATCGTTTTAATTTTTATATTCCTTTACAGTTGTAACAGAGCCCCCTAACGGGCTAAAGCTGAACTTACGCAACACGTATTTCAAGATGCGCAGCCACGCGCTCGAGGAATGCATCCACCCGCAATTCAAGAAGTTGACCTATGTGCTAGCCTTCTTTCACGCAGTTGTACAGGTAAACCCACCATAATATTTTTAATGAATATTGAATTTTGAACTTTATTTCAGTTGCGTTAAAGTATTCAATACAAATTAGAAAAAAACGAATATTATAAACCTTATCGTAGTCAGGATAACAAATACCTACCGTTCAATATACAAAAAACTGATTTGAATCTGAGATAAAGCTGTTTTGTAAGGAGGAAGACGGTAAATGCTTATCGTCCAACTTCCGCTTGGGTAAGTCGACCTGTACCATTGAATATACTGACTGTCAATTTGTATACTTCATTCGCCAACGTCCATACTACGTTGAATACACCGGTTCTCGTCCGATCACCGAAGTTAAGCAACATCGGGCGCGGTCAGTACTTGGATGGGTGACCGCCTGGGAACACCGCGTGACGTTGGCTTTTTGTTTTTTATTTTCGGCCTGATATTTTTAATGTCATTACGTGGATATGGACAGCCCATACAATATATTTGTGTGCGTTTAAAAACGCACGCTCTTTTTGATAGGATGCCATTAATGTTTTAATTAATACTAGCTTCTGCCAGCGACTTCGTCCGCGTGGAATAGTTACTTTACCCCCGATTTTGAAACTCTCAGCCCGATCGATTTAAAATTGACAAAAGATATGCTGTTTCGGGATATTTTTTAGATAATTTTATGTAGAACATTTCCGTAATACATGATTTCTATGTAACTCTACACACGCGACGGAAGCTTAAAAAAAGGAGTAACTTCTTCCGTTTTCCCAACATTTTCCTTCACTGCTCTGCTCCTATTGATTGTAGCGTGATGAAAAGTATACTATAACCTGCCCAGGAGTATGAAGAATAATTGCACCAAGTTTCGTTAAAATCGGTCGAGTAGTTTTTGTTTCTATAAAGAACATACAGACAGACAGACAGACAGACAAAAATTTTACTGATTGCATTTTTGGCACCAGTATCGATCACTAATCACCCCCTGATAGTTATTTTGAAAATATATTCCTTGTACAGAATTGACATCTCTTAATAAGTATAGATTCAAGCGACATTACACATCGGTGAGAGTACTTGGACTGCAAAAAATCTGCTCCTTTGCTCTTATAAATGCGCTGTCAATGTCTAATTGTTACCACTACTTTTCAGTTGACTAATAATGGCCCAGTTTCTCAACAAAAAATTATTTACTAACAGTGCCCCGCGGTTTCCCCCGCGTAGTTCCCGTTCCAGTGGGAATAAAAGGATAAAATAAATTACTTATGTTACAATTTTTTCACCAATGGAAAGCTTTATTATCAGTAATGGAGCTTTCCATTGGTGAAAAAATTGTGAAAATCGGTCCGGTCGTTTCGGAGCTTACTGACTTACATACTCTGTACAAACAAACAAAAAAGCTGTAATTACTTATATTTTTTTTTTTCCTAATTTATTCAAATATTGTGATTATTTGCAAAAAAAAACAAAATTGCCAATCTCGCGAGATCTTTGAATTGGCGAGATCTCACAGTATTGTTATTCATAAAGAAAGAAAAGAAAAGATCTCGCTTGAGCCCCAATCTCGTAAGATTTGCATTCCCTAGCAACAGCGACTAGGTATTATTTGATGTAAATTGCAATTTGTATTATGATTAAATTAAGTACATGATATCCTATGCTGTATTGCAAAGTTAGTTCAATTAACTGACAAATAAATTATAATAATTTTTCATGACAAAAAAAAGTAAATGTAATAATTCACTATACTTACCTACATGTGGAATAAGGACTGGTTCATGTCTTCATTTCCATTTTTTAAATTAAGAATTTCAATAATACCTTTATGTGTGGAGCCGTGCACTCAAATTGATCTATACTGTAAAACAATGAACAGCCCCGTTTGTAAAATAAAGCTTCAAACATTACCTATAATACACAAAAATATTAAATGAACGTTCCGTCTGCCAGGAGCGTCGCAAGTACGACAAGATCGGCTGGAACATATCGTACGACTTCGCCGAGTCTGACTTCACGGTGTGCATGCAGATCCTGCAGTGTTACCTAGACCGCTGCTACGCGGCGCGCGGCCCCACGCCCTGGGCCACGCTCAAGTATCTGTTTGGAGAGGTGGGTTTGTAGCTGAATAAAGAGCCCTTTCATAATCAGCCTTTTAACGTTCCCACTGCTGGGACACAGGCCTCCTCTCTAGGAGAGGGAATGGGCCGTAATCCACCACGCGGGCCCAGTGCGGGTTGGTGAATGTCACATCTCTTCGAATTTTTGGTTCTAGGACATGCCGGTTTCCTTACGGATGTTTGGTCCAGTCAAAATTTGAATTTAGCATGAAAATATCTAGTTTATCTTATAGGGATTTAGGTACAGTGCGCTCTGCTTTCAATTTCAGTTTTCTATGGATTTTGACTTCTTCGGTTATTGGTCTGCGTAACATAAATTAGACTATAATGTTTCCACTGCTATTCCTTCTCCTAGAGAGGAGGCCTGTGTCCCAGTAGTGGGAACATTAAAAGGCTGATTATGCTATGCTATTGGGCAGGCCACTTGATTTCCTAATGCAACTGCTACACTGGTTTTCTCGCTGTGAACGTAGAGGGAGCTGTAATTAGTCCACCAAGCGGGTCCGAGTCCGTTTTGGATTTTTGTTGAATGGTGTCCCGATTCCTTCACAGTTTTTTTTTTTTTCTTTAACGTTTTCGCAGCAGTATTGACGAAAGCAAAGTGCCTGCCTGTTTTCAAATCTACGATTACCTGTTACAAATCGTAAGTCAGGCCTCTGCCACTGGGAAGCCACTGCTCTTGGAAGAGCTGAATCAATAGGGAACATGCAATATTTTCATCTTGCTTTCATTTAAAAGAATTCCGTGTAAAATAGACCATAGAAAAATTAAAAAATTAATACGCTTAATCGCTAATCGCTAAATCGCAATTTTAAAATTGCGATTTAGCGATTATAAACAAAAAAAAAAGTCAGTTTATGATCGCAATTTTTTCAAAATTGCGATTATAAACTGACTGTTTTTCTTTTCCCGCGAAAACGAATGATGAAGTCACTCATGTCTGCCAGAGATCATGAACTGTCATGTATTCAAATTTAAGTTCGTTTTTTCGTTGTCAAAACACCAGTGACGTCGCTACGCCGATTGTTTACGTTCCGTTTACGTTATATTAATTCGTAATAGGTAGTTGTTAAAAAATAATATTTAACTACAATAAAAATGTTGCAGTGGCCCTTCCTTTATGCTATTTTATCATTTCAATAACAAAATGTTCATGAATTCTGTAATTGCATCTTCCCTAGTGGTACTCGGCCTATTTCCAACTACAGAAAGTAGTCCCCTACATCTTAGTGTGACTGGCAGGTGATGTACGGAGGGCGCGTGATAGACGACTACGACCGGCGCGTGGTGGGCACGTACATGGAGGAGTACCTCGGGGACTTCCTCTTCGACAAGTTCCAGCCCTTCCACTTCTACTGCGACAGCACGTTCGACTACGTCATCCCGCCCGACGGGGAGAAGGAGCAGTATATTGGTATGGCCTAGAATCTAGACTCTAGATACACCGCCAATTTAATTTCCCCAGCAACGCAGCAGGGCCGGACCATGTTCGGGTGAGGCCAGTTCAGGATTTGGTACGCGCAAACATAAACTTGACGGGCCGGTGCTTCTGCAGTAGATACTACTTAGTAGACAATATAGTTGGGATGTTACGCAAGTGGCTATAATAGTACCGAATTTGAAAGCGGAGTTATTAAATTTTATCTGTCGACACCGGAAACGGAGGTGGAAAGGCAGAAGATAGCGATCTTTCGGAATTGTGATTGGCCCTCTCGCGTACAACTCTGCAATATACCTTTACCTACATAATGAGTACAATAAAATTGAAGGGACCGTTGGGGGTGGGACCACAAATATAATATTTTGTTATTTATCACACGAACCCAATATGATGATTTTAAGAAAAATCGTGCATCAACAGTTCGTCTACGTCACATAAGAGAGAGAGAGAAACCATTTTTGCAACTTTTACGTGATGCATGCAGGACTCAATCAACGCGATGATTAGCACTCTATGAAGTTTCTTACTAAACTTAGAGATACAAAATCTCTTGATTTTGCGAGTCGATTTTTATGAAATAAAGGCCAGATAAAACTCCGGATAACACACAGTATGTCGGATCTAATCAGTGGTTATTGCGTGATGGTGCCTAAAACACACAGACAAGCAGATAAACAGACAAAAACTTCAAAAAGAATATTTTGTGTTCTGTCTTTTTTGAACTTTTCTCTGTTATTTTTATGCTAAAATACTCAATGTATATACACAGCGAGTCTTTTTACTATATGTAGGTATAGATGAATCTAGGTACATAGGTACCTACTCCTCCTATTAATGTTTACCTCTTGTTGATGTACCTAAGTAAAACTTAATAATTCACTTTTTCCTGCACAGAATTCATTGACACACTGCCATTAGCTAACACGCCCGAAGTGTTTGGCTTGCACCCGAACGCTGAGATAGGCTACTTCAGCCAGGCTGTAAGAGAGATGTGGGGACACCTTATTGAGCTGCAGCCGCAAACTAGTTAGTATACAATAGCGTTTTACCCATAGGTCAAGGGGGCCATGGCCCCGGGCGGCAAAATGCGAGTGGCGGTCCTTGATCATGTTAAAATAGCCATGTATATATTTTAACCTAGGTACTTATATTTTTTTCTTTTTCCACGCGGCATTAGCAAGAGTGTGGGACCGTAAGTGTGGGAAAACTTTATGATTCAATTTAAATAATCATGTTCTTTGTTTATGTACTTAATCGTTTGTTTTTGTTTTTATGCTGCTTCTGCTAGGCATTGTAAAAGGTAAGTTCGGGTTAAATAATTCGATTTATTACTCTTACATTTTGAGAAATTTTAGGGGAACTGGAAAAGATAATTAAAAGAGAACAAGTATGAAATTTTAAAATTTCTGTTAAAAATAAACATTAGAACTTACTGTAGTAAATATTCGCCTTAACATTCGCCAACGTCCATACTACGTTGAATACACCGGTTCTCGTCCGATCACCGAAGTTAAGCAACATCGGGCGCGGTCAGTACTTGGATGGGTGACCGCCTGGGAACACCGCGTGACGTTGGCTTTTTGAGTTTTGTTTTCGGTCTGAAATTTTTAATTTTTTCATTAGGCGTAAATGGACAGCCCATACAATGTTGTTATAATACAGAGATGATCTTTCGGAAACATCTTCATTTTACAAACATTGTGCCGAGATCACACGTTATGAGAATACCTGGACAACTAATATTAACCCTAACTGCTTAAACATAAAGGCGCTGAAAATATAAAATTCTGACCACCGATTTTCTCTCTACTAATTTTACGATTTGCTTTTCATTCTTAGCTTCAGATAAGATAAGCATATACCTATTATAAATTTGGGGTTAACATTCGCCAACGTCCATACTACGTTGAATACACCGGTTCTCGTCCGATCACCGAAGTTAAGCAACATCGGGCGCGGTCAGTACTTGGATGGGTGACCGCCTGGGAACACCGCGTGACGTTGGCCTTTTGCTTTTTATTTATGAATTCTTATAACATTATTATTTATATCGTTTTACAGTAATCGACATCAGATCAAAAGTTTTTTAGTCTAGACCATACATACTCGTAATTACGGAACTCACAACCGCCTCTCTTTTTTTCTTTTGTACACTATCAGATGAAATAGTTGTGTGGGAAAGGGAAAAAAGGACGCCTTGGCCCAGAAGTGGTACAAAAGAATCTAGATAGATAGACACAATCTACATAATGTATACCTAGGTACCAACATCGCTTGACGTTTCTCGTTGCAAGGCGAGGGCGGCGGCGCAATGAGTCGCGAGGAGTTCATCGACTGTACGGCTGTGGACGTGCTGTCCAAGCTGCCGGTCGCCTTCGAGATCTGGCGTGTGCGCAAGCAGTTCGAGATGAACATCACGCCCACACTCGTCGTGCTGCTGCAGGAGCTGGAAAGGTAAACGCGGTGGCTTCTTTAGCCAAAAACTTAAACTTTCCGACATAAACTTGATTTCTTCTTCTTGATATCCTTTCAAACATTGGCCACAGGTTCAACCGCCTAATCCTGAAAATGAGGTCCACTTTGTCGTTGCTCCGCAAGGCGCTAGCGGGCGAGATCGGTATGGACGCAGTATTAGACAACGTGTCCTACTGCATGTTCAATGGACAGCTGCCCGAAGTGTGGCGCGACCTGGCGCCCGCCACCTGCAAGGGGCTCGGCGGCTGGATGGATCACTTCATATCGAGGACCAAGCAGTACACTGACTGGGTATGTACCTACTGCTTCCCTGCCAGATACTGTTTCCTTGATACCTATAACTTGGTGGTTTCTTAGCGTGCAAGCCCATCGTCGACCACATCATCGTTTTCCATCAGCCGAAATAGTAAAAAAGTACAGAAACCAATTAGAACCCAAAGTTTTGCTTCATTCGCAAGGTTTTTTACTGCGGGACAAATTCAGAAATATAGAGGATCGAGGTACTGCAGAAAGGCGTAAAGTTGCCCGTTCCGGCTGAGTGCTGGATTTGCATTGGAACTATATAAACCTATAGTTTTACCTTGTCCTTGCAGGCATAGATTTTGGCCAGTCGTAGTCGACTAGTGCGAGAGGATCCTATGGATTTTTAATGAAGAGTTGAAAGAAGATACTGTAAACAAATACTTTCTCAGGCGACGATGGAGGAGCCAGTGGTGATCTGGCTGTCGGGGCTGCACATCCCGGAGTCGTACCTGATCGCGCACATCCAGATCGCGTGCCGCCTGTACACGTGGCCGCTGGACCGCTCCACGCAGTTCACGCGCGTCACCAAGTGGACGCAGGTGGACGAGATCGAGGAGCGACCCGTGTGTGTGAGTAGCTGTCAGCTTCATCTCTGTTTTTGTCGAGTCGATGGTGACCCTTAGTTTGTGCCTTGTAGCTGGCCATGTTTATAGCAGCATTAATAAGGTTCTCATGGTCCAGGTGTAAGGGCACTTGGGGTACAAGTGGGTCCTGTAACAGACAAGGCCACCGCACTCAAATTTGGTGTCAAGCGAGTCTGTCTAACCCCCGTTTGCCCAGTTGTATTTGCAGCGGCCTACTTGGGTGTGCAAACGATTGAATGCTTTCCATGTAGACAACTGCATTTCATGTCCAGCTGACAGGTGTTTCTGACATTTCTTTCAACAAGTTGCTTCTCACTTTAGGTGGTTGGTCTTAGATAGCCGGGGCTTAACGAAGAAAAAACTCTTGCGGCTCTGACTGGTTTCTAAGGTCTTTCTTAACCCTTCTACTCCCTACTTCGTTATAACACGAGTTTTGTAGTCAATCAACAGCGCCAGAATGTGCCACGATGCGACACAATTTGAATTAGATTGAACTAAGGAACTCATACGGGGAAATGAGGGGAAGGAAAGGGTTTGATTTTGAAAAAAAAAGGTATTTGTAAGTCTATAACCAGCTAAAAACACATTGGTTTTTTTTTACATTTTTAAACCTTTTTTTTTGTTTTTGACCAGGGATGCTACGTGCGGGGCCTATACCTGGAGGGTTCCCGATGGGACCTGGAGGAGTCCTGCCTGAGACGTTCACATCCCAAGGTGCTGGTCACGGAACTGCCCATAATGTACGTGATTCCCATAGAGGCACACAAGCTCAAGTTACAGGTATGTCGCTACTACTACTTAATCATATTCTTATTAGTTATACATCATCTTTGTACCTATTTGCCTGTTTCATTCTTCTTATCTTTTTCATTGTATGGGTAGGTACATTAACTGTTAAATTAATAATATTCACTTTTTTAGGATGCCTAGGTACGTTAGGATGTCTTCTATAGGGAACGTGCAGAAACTATAGGTGGCATCACAGACGCGGCAATGTCAAGTATATTTTACTTATAAGTTTCTTTGCAACGTTAGATGGCACAGTCTACCTCGTGCAAGTTCCCCTAATAGGAAGTATAGGTGGCAGCACGGGTCAAAAATTTACAACGTAAAAGTTTCAGATTTGCAACACTAAATGGCATAGTCTGCGCTGTGCACGTTCCCATACCCAATTAGTAGGTAGGCACTTTTTTCAGTTGGTCTACAAAAGTAGGTACCTACCTACGTGTTTTATTACATCGATCACGGTCTGGATTTTTTTCACAGGAATAGTACTTACCTACCTACGCCTGCGGCTGCTAGTTCGATACGGCTGCACCGGGTGCACCAAATGACCCTTAGAAAATATGCAAATATGATAGCTAAGCGGCTTCTCCAGACAAACAAAAACCAACGTTGCGCTAGTTGAAATAAAGTTCCGACTTTATTTCAACAAGCGCAACGTTGGTTTTTGTTTGGGACAGGAATTGACATCTACCCTTTATCACTTTGTTCAAAAAATCGCCTGATTCGCTCAATTACTCCAAAAAGCTTAACCTTGATTGAGCACAGATAATACCTACTAATCTAGACTATTCGGCCTGTCCAGATAGACATTCCCTACGACTACTTAACAAATTGTTTAGTAAACAACCACATTTGTATGTAAAACAATAGAAAAAAAAATTGAGTACAATAACACGGATTTTCCTCACAACGTTCGTGTAAGTGTTTTTTTAACTCACAGATAAATTAGTATGACGCATTTACACTTCCGAGTATTGTTTTATACAAGACTGCATCTGAAATCAGACTTAGCTGTTTTCAGCGCTAAAATAACGGTAGGTAGTACAGATATTCGGCTACTTTACGTAACATCACGCCGATATTCTCCAAAGGAATGAGTAGAGATTAGTATATTGGTAAAAACTTTTCACCAGTCATGATTAAGTGTTATGGAATGGAGGCGAGGCGAGCCATTTTAAAGTTATGTACTTACTTACCTATTATGAAAATGGAAATGATAAAATGCAAAATGTCTGTCTGTTCAAAATCTTAGAATCCAGGCGTCGTGAACTCGTGATAAATATGTACCTACCTATTAATAAATGTGTAATTATAAATGTAAACAATATGACTACTTGACGAAATCTCGTGTCTTATGAAATGATTATAAACCCTCGGACTCACTGCACTGTCTAATAAATAATATTGCCTTTATATT
The DNA here is from genome assembly GCA_905332915.2 of Hecatera dysodea. Taxonomy (NCBI): domain Eukaryota; kingdom Metazoa; phylum Arthropoda; class Insecta; order Lepidoptera; family Noctuidae; genus Hecatera; species Hecatera dysodea. Next base: position 6,973,224 of record HG995303.1, read on the forward strand.
GTCAACTTTAGGCCAAAATACCTACGGTGGGTTTTGTGGCTTGGCGCGGGGTTGATGGAGGACGAGGGCGAAGTGTTTATTTATACACTGACGTTCAAAGGGTTGGGTACCTAAGTCAAAAAGTCACGTACCTAGTCGTACCTATGGTAGGCGCCAAATAAATTTGAAACAGAGGTCCCACCTACTACATTTATTGAGATTCCCAATTTCCAAAACTGAAAAAAGACAAAGCTCTCTTGAAACGACATCTAGGTATGATTCTTTACATTTTCTAGTACCTACCTAAGAGGAGTTCAGTGTACTATCGCAAGTCTGGCGCCTACCATAAATGATTTTATAGTTCGTCATCACCTAGTGAATACGCGTCTTTACCCACTCATACACTGTGAGTACTGTGACCTCAGTGGAAGCCGATAACCTACATATTCAAGGCCAAGAGTGTATCAAGTTTTGTGTATAGGTAGGTAGGCATTTTGTTTGTCCACAAACTACAATTTTTAAACATCCTGTTACCGTAACTAGTATTCGAAATAATGCCCGATAAGATAGGTACTCATAATTTGAGTCTGCATATGTTTTAAAAATACAGATTCTGCTTGGCTCGGAATTAATGCTCAAATTAAATCGCCCTGTTCGATTTGCAACGCTTTTTTTTTCTGGACATCATAAAATTACTGAATTATGATAGGTAGTATCTGACTCTTATCGACGAGAATCTACCAGTGTTTTTTCAAATGACCTTTTTGGCCTCTTTCGAACATATCAAAATTAAAGACCCAACTGTGGAATAATTTTAATGAAAATGTCGCCTCGTGTTCTCGAAAATGGGCATAATGAACATATGTAGGTATACCTACCTATGGTTTATTTACCAAAATTATCCAAAAGGTTACTAATTTTTAATACATCTGACGATATTTTTGGCAAATAAAACAGTAGTTATTGCCTTGTAAATACATACGAGTATGAGCAGATTAGCAAACTAAAATATTGCTGCAATTTAAAAATAACGTCTAGCCTGCCTGAAAAAGAAATGTAATATAGGTACCTATTCAGATCTAGCGAGTATGGAGACAAAGCTAACGTGTTTTAGAGATGATACGATATCGTACCTACATATCACCATCATCATCAACAGACTGTTGCAGTCCACTGTTGGACATAGGCCTCTCCAATTGCACGCCACTTAGATCTATTTTCGGCTTCACGCATCCAGTTTCTACGTTTGCCGAGACGCGGTCTCCACTCTAGAACTCGTTTACCCACATATATCCTTATCTATCTGATATGAGTAATTGATCATGCTACTGTGACAGACATTTCCGATATAATCAGAGCAATGTTTGCGCAAGTATGTGTGTAGATAGGTGTTACGTGTTAGTAATGTGACAGGAAAAGGTTTCCGATATTGTCATCAAACATTCCATCAATGAGTCTTCATGATCGTGGTGATTTTGTTGAATTGCATCTACTTACATGTGTCTCTTGGTACATACCTAATATAGGTATCATAAGTAGTACGTACGTAGGTACATTACCCAATCCCCGGAAAAGGTTAAGCAGAGGTGTACCTACATATAGGTATTTTCCTTCCTAAGTTCCTACTTATCGCCAGTTATGTTTCGGGCACAAATCTATATTAGCCTGTCTCGGCACTCGAGAAGCTCAAAATATTTGTTCCACTAAAAGACATGTATTGCTAGATATCCCAAAACATGCTATTTCAATCAAAGCATTTTCGCCAAGAGAGAGAGAGTGAGTGAGAGTATCTTAAACAGTAGGTACTTATTGAAATAACTTTTCCTTTCACCAGAACACGCTGCGTACGCCAGTCTACACCACATCGCAGCGCCGCAACGCAATGGGAGTGGGTCTAGTCTTCAACTCGGATTTATGGACTGCAGAACACCCTAGCCATTGGATCCTGCAAGGAGTCTGCCTTATTATGAACACCGACTGAGGTATGAGGCGAATCTTTTCAAAGGCGGTCAAGACATTTGAAAACAGCAAAAAATGAAGATCATTCATACAATGGTGGACGTTGTCGCAATTCTAGGGGAAACTCACGTCAAGCAGTGGGCGTCTCACGGCAGAGGCACTAGATATTTTTCGACCGAGTTTGACACATTGAATCATCGTGAGTTTCCCAAAAGCAACATAAGGAATGAAATATCAGTTTCCATCTTCAAAACATTGATAAAAATAAGTTTTTTTTAGATTATGCTGCTCAACACTATTTTAGGATTCTGGATGGACTTTACCTACTAATGCGCGATGACCTAAACATCAGAGTTCGTTCATCTGATTAACCACTCTTTAACTCTTTGGATAAAGCCCAGTTCACATGATTGTTTTGTGTTGTGCCGTGGAGCATTCTGACGCAATCAATTGGCTACAAAACTCGTTGTGATTTGACGTAGGCTTAAATAGATTCGATTGAATAGTGTATTCCGCGCCGCGATAATTGTATCCTATTCACAGTCATTGGACTGAGAATGTAGCTTTATTTTTTGTTCAATATGTAATGGTGGGTTATCCACTATAATAGAGCACCATAATGTCTCACCGCCTTATAAGTCAACTGTCTAGTCATTATTGTACCTTTTGTTTAGAATAGGTTTTTATTACATTAATTATGTTTCATTATAACTATATAAGTTTCTTTATGAAATGTTAGTTTTTAAATAAAGACTGATTAGAATTTAAAACACTGTTTTTTTTTTAAATCTATACATATAAATAATTGAAATGCCCGCTTTTTACTACATGCAGATATGAATTTATACGGTACATACCCCAAAACAGCATTTTTTTGTTTCATTATTTGTATGTTTGTCTGTTTTTTCCGGCTAGTATCTGAAATAGCTGGACCGATTTTGACGGGACTTTAATTGGCAGGTAGCTATGTGATAAGGAGTAACTTAGGCTACTTTTATTTTTGCTCGGGTTGCGGAATTTGTTCAAAAGAGTCACCGCGGCCCTGGAACGCAAAGGGCACAAGAAGGATCACGGGTGGGTTTTAGTCAGTAAGAGTCTGACACTCCCTTCCGCTCCGCTCAGAGCGGAAGAAGTCATTTGATGATTTCCCATCCAGAAAAAAAGGCTACTTTTATTTTAGAAAAATAAAGTAATGTTGCAATGTCCAAATACTGTCCAGTACCGGGCGCAGCTCGCGCGCATGCCGCCACTGTGCCGTCACGTACTCACGTCGGGCGCCTCCCACCAACGAATCATCAATATCACAAAGAATCAGGGGGTTAGAACCTATTCCACGTGGTCGAAGTCGCGGGCAGAAGCTAGTAAAAAATATATTCATATTTAATTCACCTACCAAAGGAAGAAACAATCTGACAGTCAAGGTTGTCTGACTAAACAACTAAATGAATGACCTTGACCCCCGCCTAAGTATGTATTTACTTGTTGAGGTCACAACATGTCTTTATATTTGTTGATGAATGATTTTTCTATGTATGGTTTGTGTTAGTTCAATCTCAAATAACACTTTGTTTGAGGTTGGTGTCAATTGTCTTTCTGTAATAATGTGTGTTTTAGATAAAAGAAGTACAGTGTGAAGGATTTTCCGATGACATTTATTCTCAATATGCAAAGGAATTTGTAAAAAGCTTTTGAAAAACTTCACACTTCATGATATTAATTTGTTAAGTGCATTATCATGAACCATCAGTAAATCCCTTGTTTTGTGCTTCCTTAGGATTCCACACATAGTCAAATTCAATTTGTCTTTGCCAAGCCTTTGGCTTTCACTTGAGGTAAACATAAATTATAAAATGAGCCGCTTATAAAATCTGAGAGCTGTTGCCATTTCACCCAGCCTTTGTTAAATAGGAACTCTTTCGTTTGCTCTTTTCCAACATAATGGGGATCCTGTAAGCAATTAAATAAAACATTAATTAAACATACAGGTTTAAAAGTTCAATAGGCTTACTGGTTTGCTATAAAATATTAGAAATTTTACTACAAAAAAAAACCTCTTTTTAATAATGCAACTAAAGACAAAACACAATGTCATGGTATATTTATTTAATCACTAGAAGAGTTCTTAGCGAGCAAACTTATCTTTTTCTAGGATTCCCAGTTCAATTTATCCAAAACTAGCTGTCCGCACAACTTCATTTGTGTCACATTTTTCATGACTGCTCCGCTCCTATTGGTCTTAGCGTGATGATATATAGCCTATAGCCTTCCTCAATAAATGGGCTATCTAACACTGAAAGATTTTTTCAAATCGGACCAGTAGTTCCTGAGATTAGTGCGTTCAAACAAACAAACAAACAAACTCTTCAGCTTTATAATATTAGTATAGATGAATGCTTACCACAATCAATAGACTGGCATCTCTATGTCCAACATGAATGCCCACAATTCCTTTGGAAGAGGCATCAACATCTCCACCCATCATCACAGGGCTGCCGAACTTCTCAAAATGGGTCACCAAAGTATCCACTAATGTCTTTAGGTGATCTCCCTGGTTCACATGGAGTATCTTGCAGGGAATGTCATACAATTTATCTATTACAAGACATACCTGTAAGGTGATAAGAGGATTTTCAGTTAATGGTGAGACAAACATGAACCACATTTTTGCTTGTTTCGAGGCCCTTTCATCGTAAGTATTAATTTCATAAACACTTTACCGTGTGGCCTACAGGAATTAACTTTTTAAGGTTTTTGTGTAAGGCTGTCTGAGTTAGGGCACCACTTATTATTCATTATTATTTCTAAAACTAAGACCTAGCATATATAAACTGTGACGAAAAGGAACGCTGGAACTTATCAATTAGGTACCTCAAAACTACCGATCCATTGCCTTGAACCTAGAAATCCTTTGGGTTTGTCTTCCAGTTGCACCAAAATCTCTTGAATTTCTCTAATGGTAGGGACTTTGACGCTACAATTTTGATTATCACTCATCCAGGAACATAATGTTTGCAATGTTCTATACCCACAGCCCCAGCCCTAGCAGAAAAAATATATTTAAGTATTTTAAAAGGTTCAAACAAACACATAAACAATATAACCTCACTGTATACAAGAGTGTCACCGAACCAGGAACAAATACAAAATATATCTTACCCTGTCGTCGAAACCATCGCAAAGATAATGATAATATTCATACTTTCCAGAAACTAAGTAGGTTTTTCCTGAATCCTTTATAATCCCGACACTCTCGTGGACGTTTGTCAACAAACCTGACATTTTAACGACAGTGTTGCTAACATTGTATTATTTGAAATCTAAATAAAGTGCACATTCATGGTGCATAGAAATCTTCTTGTTTATTATTACGCATTTAAGTGAAGTGATTTAATTGGAGATATAATTACAGGAACCAACAGTCTGTACGGCAAAAATACAAGGGACAAAAAATGTCGCCCATTTACATCAAAGTTAAGGCAACACCAACTCATTCGCTTGTATCCGGAAGGTTTTGGCGGGAATTCTTTTCGAACGTGTGAACGTTTGGCGGGTGTTTTACTAGGTACTATTCGTAAAGTAGACTGTGATGTAAATTACTGTGATGTAAAAAACTAAGTGACGGGGCACCGACTGGTACTAACCATATTGAAACGTACGTTTTTAGGAAACTTAAGTGGTTCCGGACAGTTCCGAATCGCCATATTTACTGCAGGAGATCTATTATTTAATAGGGATGTTTCCTGTATCATCTATACTTTACTGTACTTTACTGTAGTTTGTTTGTTTGGTTGTTTGTTTGTTTGTTTGTTTGAACGCGCTAATCTCAGGAACTACTGATTCGAATTGAAAAATTCTTTTTGGGTTGAATAGACCAATTATCGAGGAAGGCTTTAGGCTATATATCATCACGCTTAAGCCAATAGGAGCGGAGCAGCGATCAAGAATGTTTTAAAATCGGGGATTCCACGGGGACGAAGTCGCGGGCAGCAGCTAGTATAAAATATGATTATATGGTCCGTCAGTTAGATTATCGAAAAATATTGGAAACGTATTTTTTGCTTTTACAAATCTATAAAAATTAACGAAGATAAAAATCTATAAAAATTAAAGATCACGAGAGGGGGCTTGTGACGTCACGGCGTGGTAAAAATCGTAGCACGAAGTGACGTCTCACGAGTTTTCAACGCACAGTATCGTCTTCGATTCTTGTTACGTGAAAAAAGAAAAAGTATGTACCTAGGTACGACTCCAATATTTTTTGGAAATCTATCTGACGGACTAATTAGATTTTTTTAGTCAACTACCCTATTGTATACTTATTTACCTATGTTTAATGTAATTGATTGCGGTGTCAATGTGTCTCCTTATTATTTCATAGCTTAAACATAGGTACCAAAGTATGTAATTTTATGTAAGAACAAGTTTTTTCTATATTGACTTAGCAGGTGATTTATTAATCTACTGGACAAATATGACGTTATACTTAGTATTCTAAAACAGGAATATATACCTACTTACATAGCAACTGCTTAAAAAAATGAAAAATCACACCGACTCTATGTAAATAACTTCTTACGTAAAATGATATATTTGTGTTTGATTAAAGATAAAGCATTAAAAGGTCAATTACACTTGTAGTTTTTTAACCGACTTCCAAAAAAGAAGGTTTTCGAGTCGACTCTTTTTTACTTTTTTTTTGTGTTAGGTACCTCATAACTTTTACTGGGTGTATAGATTTTTTTTTAAACGGTGCACGATGCACAATAGTTTGGTTTAGAAGAGCATCTTAGTAAGTATTTCGAGGTACTTTTTTTTTTTTTTTTTTGGATGGGAAATCATCAAATGACTTCTCCCGCTCTGGGCGGAGCGGAAGGGAGTGTCAGACTCTTACTGACTAAAACCCACCCGTGTTCCTGCTTGTGCCCTTTGCGTTCCAGGGCCGCGGTGACTCTTTCGAACAAATTCCGCAACCCTAGCAGGCACTGACCCTATGGGGCCCCGTCTTCTTTGCTGACGGCTCTTTGAGGCGCGCGTGGAACACGACGCGCCGTCGACTCGGGCCTGGTTGCTATCGGACGGCGAGCCACCCATAGCTCGCCATCCGCAGGCCCGCGCCTACGGTGGCCGGGAATCGCCCTGCGTTTCCCGACGCCCGGGGCGTCTTCACCTGTTGCGGCGGCTGGAGCGAGGAGCTTCCCTCTCTCGCACGCGCTCCGCCTCCTCCTTCGCTAGCATTACTGCTTCGCAGAAGGAGGCGACGGCCTCCCATGCCTCCTCACTCCCGACCATGGCTTGAACCAGGGCCGGACGCGAGAGGTCGCCGCCGCCGATCGCCTCGACGAGGACACGGCGGTGCTCCGCCCAGGCAGGGCAGACCACCGTGTGCTCCACCGTGTCCTCCGGGCGATCCACACAGTGATGACACCCGGACGTGTCCTCCCGCTGGATCCGACACAGGTACCTTCCGAAACAGCCGTGTCCGGTGAGCACCTGCGTCAGGCGGAAGGCGAGGACGCCGTGGCGTCTCTCTAACCACTCCTCAAAGAGGGGACTTATCGCCGCAATGGCGGCGTGCCCAATTTCGAGGTACTTGCGGACCCTTTCTAGTTTGGTGAAGATCTGATGAAGAACGGAGATAGAAAATGGAACTCTTCAATAAATGGTAGCAAATCTTCCGGGAATGCTGAAATATCATGTCCGTTTATTGTTTAGGTACACCAGTTTATAACACGTAGGCTGTGATGTGTACATTTAGCTGTGGGGTGTCACCACTAAAAAGTGATAATAAAAAAAAGAACGTATTTTACGACCGAATCCTGAAGAAAAAAATACACAAAAAGCATAAAATATATTTAATTTCAGAAGTCGGTGTTTTTTGTTGTTTCTTCGTTGTTTTGAACACCGACTTCCAAACTTAAAGATTTTTTTTTGTTTATTATTGAATAATTTAATATCTATTTATTTGCAATAGCAAAAAATGAGTCCAATGCTTCAAAATTTCCAAAATTTCGAGGCTGAAGGCGACTAATCGCCGCGAAACATTGTATTTCAGCAACTAGATTCGTAACTAACACGGACAAACTAATAAGATGATCATGAACGTGGGATAGTTGTTAGTAACCCCCCGATTTTGAAACATTTTTCATTGGTGCTCCGCTCCTTTTGGTCTTAGAGTGATAGATAATAATTATATAGCCTATAGCCTTCTTCAATAAATGGGCTATCTAACACTGAAATATTTTTCAAATTGGACCAGTAGTTTCTAAAATTAACGCGTTCAAGCAAACAAACAAGCTATTGAGCTTTATTATATTAGTTTATGTAGATTTCTCGATAAATCTTGAACCGGAATATTAAAAATGTTCAGCTGAACATTTTTCTAGAGTTTAAAATCTCACAAGATATTTTATAATTTTACGGAATTTGCCATTTTCCGGTGACATGCACACCTCATTACTACCTACTTGCTAATAAATAACACACAAACAAGAGGGAGATGCTAAGTAAATGGAAGATGGCAAAATTCTCGTCGCGTTTACTTGATAAAATGGCACTTTTATTGTAGGTATACCTACTATGTATGAATATTCTTGTATGTATAATATGGTCATGAACATAGAAATATTTATTATATCTATGGTCATGAATATACTTGTACCTACCTACTATATTCATAACCACAATGTGTACTTATACCTACCTATGAAAATAACATTTTGTTTTTACGAATTTTACTTACACCTACAATAGTGTGTTATTTTAGTTATACATAGGTACCTAGCTAAAATAACACAACATTGTAGGTGTAAAATTTAAAGTTAAATTTATAAATTTTGCAAGACAATGATTTGCACATAGATAGCAAAAACACAGCTCGCCGAGCCATCTTTGCTGTGTTAAATATCTACTACTCTCAATTCTCAAAAGTCAAATTGTTTTAACCCACTTCAAAAAAAGAGGAGGTTCTCAATTCGACTGTTTGTGTTTTTTCGCCTGTTGTCAACTGATTTGGATAACTCTTTTTTTTGTTTGGAAGAGTATTTAACCGGATTGGTCCCATATCAATTTGTATAACAATATCTAGGTACAATAACAATAAAATTACTTTAATTTCGGAAGTGGGTTGTTTCTTCGTTTTTTGACACCAACTTCTGAAATTAAAGTTATTTTATACTACTAATACTAATGCTAAATTAGCCTTTAAACCAATTTACTATTAGCCTTTAAAGCCTTTAAAATTCCAATACTGAAAGGTAAATAATAAAGATGCCAAGTTATTAAAATATTAACAAGTAGGTACTTTTCAATAAAAATAATGTTAGGTAAGTATGTAAAACTATCATAAGGAATACAGATTTATTTCGATTGACAGCAAAAAAATAAAATAAAAAACAAATCTAATTCACAGAAATTAAAGTAAAACATACCGATTTACCTAGTACAGGAAAACATATCTTAGTACCAAGTATTTGTAAATCGCAAAGCGCCAAATATTTGAACGCCTCACTATTTGAACAATATTCTCTTAGGTCAGACAGGTTATCTGCGCAGGGGTATAAAAGACACAACTCTAAAAAAATTCGGCATAAACTCGTTTGGTCCTATAGTTCACTCATCATCTGTGATATTCTATTATACAACATGAGGGCATTTTTGGTGAGTCATCTGTGATTTATTTTATGTAATTTATATTTTAATCAAATCTATAAAATTATATAACAAGAAGTTATGATTTACCTAATCAGTTCGTTCTTCAATTAATTACCTACTTGAACATGCAACGGTACCTTTTATAACATAATATCAGATCTAATGTAGATCCCTGAGAAACACTACAAAACTTGAACTTAAGATTGATACTAAAAAATGTACATCACGCCCATTAATGTTAATCTTATCAAATGTAAAATATTTGTTTTAAATATAACACGAAAAAAGTGACTTATTAGTATAAAATAATTTTAAACATAAAATATATGTAACATGAATTAACTCAAATGGCTTACCCAAATACATATTGCTATGAATGGACACGATGTGTTGGATCGTTCGGTTCCCTTCAAAATGGTTGAGCTAAACGGTGCCGATACACGCGTCATGTTCGTGAACGGGCGCCGTCGGTTGAGACTGGTCACCTCTTAACTGCCACTGATTTGTTTTAATCTTTATACTTTGAATTGTTTTGTGGTTTCCTTTTTTTTCTTTGCATTTTCCTCACATATAGAAGCACCAAAGGATGTATTAAAACGTAATGTAATACAGAACATGATTTAAAAGAGTGTCCGTGGAGTTTCTTGCACGTTCTTCTCCATAGAGATCTACGCTTTGGAACGTGCAGATAGCTTCACCTATTTCGACTTGACAATTCAAAAGTGCCTGTAAAGGGTTTAATTGAAATAAATGCTTTGAGTTTGAGTTTGAGTTTGATGTTCTCATATTCCTAATCGATTTTCAAGATAACGTCTGGGCTTTAAAGTGCATTGTGCCTTCTAAGTTTGTGTCTACCTTATCAAGCTTTTAATTCTAATCTTAACGAGTTAAAGTATTTGTTCAACTCAGTTTTCAGTATACATAGTTAATGACTGTCGAAAAAATATTTTTTCAAAAAGTTTATAAACCTATCTTCTACGTTTTATAACTTCCTAAATTATTGCACTGCTTATATCTACAGGTAAAGTAACATTTAATAAAACAGTTTCAGTTCCTGAGTTAAGTTTGATAACCCAAGATAACACAGATCATTTTAAAAACAACAATAAACTTACGCAAACGCAATTCATAATGAAAGAGTGACTTGACAACTAATGAGTATTGATTGCAAACTGATAACGATATAATTATATCGCTTTTAATTGAGATTGTCTGTATCTAGCTATCATTCCATTGTACGACAATGTCTTTCTAACTTGTGCAAATACGCAATTGTTTATTAATTACTATTGTAAGATAAGTTGTTTAAGAGGTAAATATACCATTTTATTTTTTATTAGCTTTTTATTAGCTGTTTGTAGACAGACTTTAGAATTCAGTTGTAATGTTGTTCATTCGTTGAAAGTAGGTATTCTTATAGCTTCACTAAAATGTTAATTAATTTCAAAGTTATTGTTTTTCTTTGCCACATTACACTGTTTCCTGTGATCCTGTGCACAAATTCATCCAAGTAAAGATGTTTTCTCGTTCTGCTTTGTTATTTTAAAACCGCTGTATCTAAAAAACTTAATGGCTAAACCAAATTGATCCTTTTGTGTTCAAACAATGAGCGCCAAATCAAATTGTTTGAATAGATAAACAAACGGCTCGGTAGAAAAATCCAAGGCTATGTGTGTGATAAGCATATTTACATATAATTTAAATCTCGGAAACAGGTCTTATTCAGTAGAAGTCCTTGACATCACAGATGCGTTGGGTTTTTTTTGTATGTGTTTCTATTCTATAGGTTTTACTTACCTATTGCTTGCTAATAATAATTTTATTAATTTGTATTGGTGGCTAAATTTTATAGTCAAATTTGCTTGAACTGCAAACACAGCAATAATTAGGAAGCAATACCTGATTCTTGTTTATTCTTAACATCATAGACACACCTGTTCTTTTATCATTTGACTTTGTATTATTTCCATGAAATATTAGGGGTGACCCTACCACGAGTTTTATTTTCAACACGGTGCCAGTTTCATTGAAAGTAAAATTAAGGTAGCGAAAGCAACCTTAATTTTTTATTTTATTAAAGGCTTTAGTATAGGTATTACGCTAAAACCCTGTTGATCGGGATTAACCATGACAAACTAATCTTATCGTCAAGATAATATATCAAATCCGTATCACATACCAGCTGTCAATGTTTGGAAATTCATATTTTCTCTCTTATTTGCATCAGTCTGAGAGTGGATCAGTGTCACAATGAAGGTGTTTATCGTGTTCCAGGTCTTTTTCTCGTTGGCGCTGTTCGTCATGGCTGCTGCTTTTCCTCAAGGAGGTTTGTGTTGAATATTTGTTTAAGTATAGATCGAAGATTATTCTGCAGTTAATCTTACCAACTAAAACTAAGAGGTATCGTGTTGCCCAGTTACTGATAGGTCTATGTCAGATAAGCAGGCGCTTCTTGTGGAAACTGGTGTTATAGCTGCATCCAGTTAGACTGGAAGGAGACTCTAACTTAGATGGGAGAAGGCTAGGCAGATTCATTTTGAAGGTAGGTACCTAAATGAGCTATAAGAAATGTCATCAGATTGTTTTAGGTTAATTTTTATAAAGAGATTCAGTATTGATCGTGATTATTAAGTAGATACACGAATATGAGAATCTGCGAATAGGTAATAGAATATAGAAGACTTCTTAGCATTTTCCGACGTTTCAACTACTGTAGTTTGTAGTTTCGTTTAGGTACTTACTTAGGTAGACAAAGACATCCGATTGTTGTACATGGAAACTTGATTGATGAACAGATTGATTAAATCACAATTTAAGATAAAAACCTACATAATTATAAAAGCCTAATATATTTGTACACCAATTTTTTTGGTAGGACGCAGAGCTCGACTGTATTTTTAAATAAGACCTATATTTTTTGTACCTGTGTTCACAAATAAAGATTGATTTGATTTGATTTGAATTTCTTGGCAAACATACAGTCCTCTCACTTGTGTAACTTGATCTGTTCAACAATAAATTTCCTTGGCTGTACATTCATAATCATTCGTATATGTTTTATATGTTCCTATTTCTGCTCTATTCTATAAGCCCTTCCTCTTATTGCAAGAACATACATTTTCATCCAAAAGACGATGAAAACGCTTTTGCTTATGTGTGCTTGTCTATTGTTTACAGTAAATGTTGTCGACAACAACAACCCTGGACAAGGTGAGTTAAATAGACTGAAGATTTATAATAAATTAATTGGATTTATTTATTATTATTTATTATATACTTTATTGTACACCAAAAGTAACACAAAAACTAGACTTAAAACTAAAACACATACAATGGGCAGTCTTATCGTAATGGGGCTGTCATTGGTGTAACAAAACCAATGGATATTAAAGCACTTTTCCTTTTATGTGGATTTACTGATGGATCCCACACCAATAAACGCTTATGTTTATTTCAAACTCGTAGGGTAAAACCGGGATAGATGCCCCACGTTTTGAAATCATTTTATATCTCCCTGTGCAAAAATCAGAATATTTTAATTGTAACACTGGTTAGTACCTAGGTACTTTGGGTTTTTATCTACAAATTTATGAAAAGTAAAAAAACGTTTTCTTTGATATTTCCAGAGTATTAGCGATTTTAGCGGACCTCTAAGTTGTGGGACATCTATCCCATATATGGGATAGTTTCCTAGTCCATATAAATTACATTTAGGATAGACGACCCGCTAAAAACAGAGCATCTTCTATCCCGAAAAAACTTTGATGGCCCTTTGCTTCTCATGCAACCGCACAGAGACATGAGACACAGTCCACTTAGTGATAGTTGGAAAGTCTCCCGATACATAAATAAAATAGCATGCGATTCATCAGCTAAACTAGAGTACTTACAATTGGGGCACCTATACTACTGGGGCATCTATCCCGCTTTCACCCTACTGACTCAAACCCCATGTAGCCATAGGCAAAATACATCAAATTACTACTTTTAATTCCTTTACAACAACAAAAAATACGTTTAAATAAAATTAAATTGTCAGTTCCAAAATAAAACAATATCTTCAAAATAAGTAGGTAGGTCTTCCTGCTGTTGGACAGAATCCACACACAGTCTTTGCTCATTAGTAGTTAATATTGCTTACAGTTCAGTTCGTAGACAACACCGATCCTAGCCAAGGTAAGCTTCATGTAACTAATAAGTTATAGTAAACTAAAATACCTAACTTACATATAAGTAATATTAAAACTTCATGAGCACATAAAATACTCACCACTAAAACTCACTTAAGGTACCTGCGACTTTACTACGACGAATACGCCACTATTTTTGCATGGTTATTTATTAATTTTCGATAAACTAAGCATGTACTAACCAATAACATTACTCATCGTTACTCATTGTTTGGTTATATACAAGTTGGTTAGGTATACTTAGATATTAAGCAAGGGTACACAAATACACCCCACTTGAGGCATAGTTAACACTAAACGCACCATAGGGTCTGCCATAAATAAGGTCATCAAACACCTACATTACTTATTTCTGTTATGCAAAGTGTAACAGAAATAACGTCAAACATGAAAAAGGCTAATTGTACTCACCAATATAAACAACTTTTACTACAACAGTCAACTGTCCCATTTATGTTTGTATTTCTCGAAAATATGAACTGTTCGCGATTTCAGAAAGTCCCATAGTAAAAGTTGATCATAATGATTAGCACAATGAATCCTTGTCAGGTTTTCCTGTTGGCCTGTATTTTGTAGTTATATTACAATTTTATAACGAAACAAAATGAGTTATTCTGAATGCTCATGATCAATTCACAAACTCAAATGCTAGCAATGAATGAAATTATTTTCAGGGAATTACGGAGCTATCAGGCCTACACCTGGTGAGACCATTTATAAATTAAAATAAAATATTTAACAAAGCATTCGAAACGTAAATGCTGCGAGCATACGTGGTTTCTTAAAATGCTTACAGCATTTCGGTGTTGAGTTATTGGTTGGGAGTTTTTTATCTATTGGCATTTATGCAAAAAAGAAGTAAAAAATAAAAAAAATACGAAAAACTTAAATGGGTATGCTCGAATAAATTCACGTTGCGCATGCTTCTTTTTTAATGATTTCATTTGGGATGCATTAAAATGCTTTGCTCATATGGGACATATTATTTTCAGTACACTTTGTGAACAACAACAGACCAGGCAATGGTGAGCACACAACCTTAATTACATATTTATTGAATATTAAACGAGTAGCTAGTTTGTAATTAGTGTAAATACAAATACTCAATTTGGAATGCTTGAGGTATTTACGCACGCACCAAATTGCATGGCTGGGTGACATATTGGTGATATTATTTTCAGGAATTTTTGGGGGTAATAGGCCAAGTAGACCTGGTGAGCATTTTTAATTTACTTATCGGATTTTAAATATATAGGTAATAGAGCATAACTGTTTTTAAATGGTTAAAGCGTTCTTAGTTAGAGAAATGGTTAGAGCATGAAAATATTTTGCAAAAAAATCACAACCGACTTCCGGTGTTTTTGGTTATTTTCATAGATACTGTATAGTTATTTTGTTCACACCAACTTTCGAAATTAAAGTTATTTTATACTGAGTAGTGGTATTTTTTAATGACAGTTGTATATTTTGTAAAAACAGTTTTTTTTTTTCAATTTTTAGTGGTGATACCCTACCCCACAACTAAATTGTCATTTTACCCATAATATAGCGGTTTTACATAAAAATAAAACCGATATTATGTGCCGAGAGGGAAAACATACAGCATTGTTTATGAAGAAGCATAGTATACTTAGCCATAAATGCACGGTCAATAGTATGGATAATTGGTTCAACCTAAGAATACTAGATGGCGTAACTATCGCCACTGTTTTATTGCTAAACTGTACCAGCTAGGACGCGGGAACGGCTGTCATTTTTAACGTTCATAGTCTTCACCAGGAAGAGCTTCCTACAATGCTGTATGTTTTCCCTCTCGGCACATAATATCGGTTTTATTTTTATGTAAAACCGCTATATTGATGTGCCTCCGGAAAACATACAGCATTGTTTATGAAGACGTGTTTGTTATCTGCTGGTGATATATTTTGTAATACACAACGCTATGATGATCATAAAGGTTATTCTGAAATTAGAATAACAGCATTCTTCTGTGGTAGCAATAATTTATTTATTTATTTACTATATTTAGTAGTTACAAAACAAAAAAAATATTTTGCATTTTACATGGAAAATAAAATAACAGAACTTTCTTTACTTTAGGAATTAATTATAAATTTGCTCTAAAAATAATCAGTAAGAGTTTAGCCATTCCTAATTCTATACTTTCTTGCATTGCAGATTTGATACATAATGTAAAACTGTAATTTAAGATGGAGTAAATGTATTGAAGAATAAGTTACGACTGTCTCTAGGGAGCTCTATTTCGCGACAGTAATGATTAAAAAATGTATTGGATGATTTCCAATTACCCCGTGATAAAATGTCATCTATTGATTGATTATCTAACCATCCTAAAGAAGCTACCGCTGATCTACAGCTTCCTGGGGAAGCCTGAATTCCACTATCTTTGAGAACTGTGCGTACCCAGTTCCCAATTACAGTACGTGAGGCAGCTTTTGTTTTATTACATACAGTGATAAAAAGATTGTTTAAATTGTTAACTTCAGATCTCCTCGTACTATTTTTTTGTATTAAAAGCCTAACTAAAGTGACTGGACATATATTTTTATCATGATGTTTAGAAAGCTTCCATGCGGACTGACGATAATAGTGTGTATCAGTCTTAGATCCAAATGCCGGTATTAAATAGATATTATCACCGTCATCCAAGAAGTTGTCATTTGAGATTTTGAGCAAAGTTAGGTCGTGAACTCTGCGGCCCGAAGCTAACAACAAAACTGTGGCTGTTCTACGAGCTAAATCAAATAATGTGTCTTTAGTTGGATGGGATGAAAGCCAATTAAGTACGATTCGTGGATCCCACGTGACCGATGGCCTCACCACTTTTGGCTTTGCTACTCCTATTGCCTTAAGGGTATGTTTTATAATGAAATTTGAAAATATTTGTTGTTCCGCATGTGGGCCGCAAAACGTTAGAACTGCCGACTTGTGTACAAGGATAGTGCTATACGATAAATTTTCTTTTAGAAAGAGAAATATTAAAAATTTAGCAATGTCCGCTGGTTGAGGATGTTTTGGATTTACTTGAGAGTTGGAGCACCAAGATAGCCATCTTCTCAGAGCCGGTATATAGGTTGATAATGTTGATTGTCGCCAGCTATTCTTTAAGAGTTCTTTCTCTTGAGAGGACCACTCTTTTATTTGGGCACCCCACCCCCAATTTTCCAGACTTTCAAGGTCAATGTCTGTACCTGTGGAGGGGGCTGGGATGTTGTGACATCTATCATTGTCTCCGACAGGTTTCGGAGTTCGTGTGGGTGATCTAGAGCTCTGGATTTCAGGTCTTCGAGCCAGAAAACTCGAGGCCACTCTGGAGCTACTATCAAGTAAATTCCCGTTGCATTGTTTAGGTGTGCCAAGACTCTGGGCATCAGGCTGGGTGGGGGGAACACCCATGCTAGCTGATGTTTCCAGGGTCTGCTGAAGGCATCTGTATAATTTGCAGATCGATCTCTGCAGTCTATCGATACGTAGTTTTTCACAACAGCGGTCTCCTGTGTCGCAAACAGGTCTATTTCTGGGCGGCCCCACTTCCGAAAGACTTCCGCAGTCGCTCGAGGTAGAAGATGCCATTCCGAGGGTTGTTTCCCTCGAGATAGTCTGTCCGCTATTATGTTGTATCTCCCTGGCAGGTAGTGTGCTGATAGGGTTATGTTGTACTTTTCGGTTAGGTGTAAAAGTTTGAAGGTTAGTGCTAGTAACCCCAACGACCTGGTTCCTCCCTCTTTCCGAATATAAGCAATCAGGGTTCGATTGTCTGATTGAATCAGTACGTGTGACTTTTGTAATGCCTTTACGTTCGTCTTGATTGCTGCTATTACTGCATATAGCTCCTTTTTGTTGCAGTGCCATCTTTTTTGGTGAGTTGACCATGCACCTGACATTAGATTCCCATCTAGGTGGGCACCCCAACCCCAATCCGAAGCGTCCGTCGCTAGGAAATGGGTAGCAGGCTCTTTGTGTATAGGCAATTTGTGACATGTGGCTCCGCGCCACCACATCATCTCTTGGTACACAACTTGAGGAAACGGCTGTCTTTGGCGAGGTCGTGTCTTGTTGAAGTGTCGCAAGAAGATTTGCATTTTTCGACAATGCAGTCTCCCTCTGGGTATGACGAAGTTCGCAAAATTTAGCTGGCCCAACAGAACTTGTAGTTCCCGGAGGTTTATGTGACTTTTTAACAACGACCGATCTAACGTGGCGTTGATACTCTGTCTCCTCTTTATTGGTAACGACATTGTGTTTACTGACGTTTGCCAACGAATGCCAAGGTATTCCAAATCTTGAGTTGGGACTAAGACAGATTTTTGGAAGTTTATTTGCCAGCCCAGGTGTTCCAAGTGCCTCACGGCTTCCGCAGCCTGACGACATAACTTGGATTGGTCTTGGTTGACCAAAAGGAAATCGTCTAGGTAGACTAGCACTCGATATCCCTTTGCACGCAAGGTCTCCGCGACCCAGCATGTTACAGAAGAAAAGAGGTGTGGCGCTGAAGCCAGTCCGAAAGGTAGGCATGTCATCTCGTATAACTGATCTTTGTAACTGATTCTTAAAAAAGGCCGGTGAGATTTTGCTGCGGGTAGATGAAAATATGCCTGGGATATATCTATTTTTGTCATCCAGTCTCCCGGTTGGAGGAAATCTGGGACCGAGGCATGAGAAATTAGACGAAAATGCCTTGTCTTCACGAATTTGTTCAATTCTCTGAGATCGAAAATTGGTCGCATCGATCCGTCGCTTTTCTTCCGCAGAAAAAGCTTTGAGATAAAACTGGGCGTTTTGTTGAAAACTCGTTGCAAAACCCCTTGATCCAAGAGTTCCTTGAATGTCAGTGACATTGCAGGGGACGGCTTGGTTGTGTATTGCGACATGATCTGCCTTGTTGGCATTAGCAGAGGAGGTTTCTTGTAAAGGGGTATTCGAAACCCCGTGATTGCTGATATTATGAATTTGTTGGCGCCAAGTGCGTGCCAACGGTTTTTGAACGGCTTTAAACAACCTCCTCTGAAATGTGTCGGGTAGTCACTTTTTTCCTTCTTTGTTTCGAAATGAATAATTCTTATTTTGTTTATAATTGTCGCTTTTACCTTTGTACGTTTGTTTTGTTTGTTGTTTTTTGTAGGTATCTCGAAAATTATTTTTATTGTATTGGGTCTGAGGTCTGTACTTTGAGGTAGACGGTGTGGGTTCTTTATATTTGGTTTTCAGGTGTTCTTTAGCCTTGGACACTTGTGGTGGTGATAACCAAAAATGAGGCCCTCCGAGGGAATGGATAAGGGATGTAAGTTTTGTCTTGTCAAACAAAAATTCTTCGCTAGGAGGAATGTTACTCAGCGCAGCTTGAATACTTTTATCCGGAATTTCGCTAATTAACCTTTTACGTCTAGTTTCAATACATTCGGCCCTTTTACCACAGATAATTTGTAAAGTTTGTTCGGATAATTTATAAGAAGGTGACTCATTGCCGAATATTTCAGAAATTTTGTTAAAGAGATTATCGGATTTTAACTCTGTAGGGTTATTGTGAGCCCAATCAATAATTCCTTGTAAACCGGATTGCAATAATTGTCTTTGATGTAACAAGGCGTTGGTAGTTGCAGCCATGATTTCTTCCGTCGAGGCCAAGAAATCTTTTCCTTTATTTAAAGAACATATTTCATCGTTTATTTTTAAATTGCAAAACCCCGGAAACGCGAGCATATCTACCAAGGCCTTTTTATAACGAATATGCTGCCACATAGGGGTGTTAAAATGCTGGAGACTTATTAACTGACGTAACCGTTTTTCATCAGCTTTTTTAAGGATTTTTTTCTCGTCAAAATCGGTCTTACAGGAGCCTAAATCTAACGATTTGGGTGTTTCTGTTGACGGATTTATCAAAAAGTCACTGTTAATATTATTTGGTTGTTCGATCACGTCTCCCCTGCTCTCCGTCATATTCGGTACATATTGTTGGTGCATTATAAAGTTTGTAAGAAAACTGACCTGGTTGTATAACGTGTCGATCCGGGGATCGACCGTTACCTGTGAATCCCGCTTTTGTTTCTTGTGTGGAGGTTCCTCTTGTTCCGCTTCGCTGTCCGATGAACTGCTAGCAGGCGACGAGTACTTTTCCTGTCCTCGATCCCTCTCGGAAGTCGGCGTGTTCGAAACGATTGATCGACTGGCCCCGGCGGCGGCCTCATCGAAATCGTCATTCGGCGCGGGATTCATCGCGAAACAGAACGTTATTTAAAAGTTTCGAATGAAAATACAAACAGTAATTAATGCAGTACTAAATTATCTAACGCTTTATAGTAGTTAATTTTAAAAAAGTTCACCGATTAACTGAATATTTTAGGATTTCGACCGCGCACGGCGAAAGTACACAACGCTATGAACGTTAAAAATGACAGCCGTTCCCGCGTCCTAGCTGGTACAGTTTAGCAATAAAACAGTGGCGATAGTTACGCCATCTAGTATTCTTAGGTTGAACCAATTATCCATACTATTGACCGTGCATTTATGGCTAAGTATACTATGCTTCTTCATAAACAATGCTGTATGTTTTCCGGAGGCACATCAATGAGTAAATGTGACTAAACTAAGAGCTCCTCTATGTCAAAACTTCCCATATGAAACAGTTTAAATGAAACGAGTGAAAATAGGAATACAATAAAAGGCAATAGAGATTTGCCCTCGTCCATTTTTCCACCTTACACCTAAACGTTAATGAGATTTACCTTCTATGATCAGGCTAACCTAATAACCTGAAAGAATACAACTATCGGTCCATATGTACATAAACATAATTTTGAAAGAACTTTCTTTCAATTCCTAACCATTGAGATGTTGAACTTTCCATCATCAGCTTATCCACATGAGATGATGATTATCAGACGCAAACACTTGTTTTTGTTTATTTTACATCGATAAGTGAAAATGAGAACATCATCAATGTATTTGAAGCCAGTTAAATACCTACGCATTATTAGGGATGACTCTAATACTACTCGTTAGAGCTTACTTAAATTAAATTTAAATGGGATCACATGAAAAGCACCCTATGATGTGATAGTGAAAGAACACTATCTTTCCTTCCCATCTTAGTGGCGTACCTATATGTATGTATTATTATTTACCTTTTAATATTATTTAGTAGAAGTATAATAATTATGGATTGTATGTTATATTTAAACTGTATTGTTTTCTTTTTTCTCTTTTTACTCGACTCTCTAATCGCAGGTATGCTGGAAGAGATTTCTATAGAAATAAGCATCACCTTTGTACCTATTTTTCTGGTTCCTTCTTCTTTTTCTTAAATGTGTGTACATAAATTGTTAAATAAATAAATAAATGAAAAGCATCAGCTTTCGAATATAAAGAGAATTATCAAAATCGGTTCACCCAGTAAAGAGTTAGGTATGAGCATAGGTATGAGGCATCACACATTTAAAAAACAATACAGTCGACTTAAGAATTTCGTTCTTTTTTTGAAGTCAGTTAAAAATGTTGGTCAGTAGTAGGTACTCAAAAAAAAAACATATTGCGAATGCATGCTTTTCCAATGAAGCACGACACAAATGCTTTCCTCATTTTGGACATATTATTTTCAGTGCACGTTGTGAACAACAGGCCGGGAAGTGGTAAGCCCATACAATTATTTATAAGTTTTTAGTCTTAGGTACAACTAGTAACTTAGTACTGTAGTAAGTGCGATATTAACCCAATCTTTTTATTATTTAATTAAAAGGCTTTTTAATTAAAAAAAAAAAAAACAAAGCATAAATTTATCATAAGAGCATTTTTTACACTAGTCACGCTCTCGAATGCTTTTGTATGTTTGCGAAGATTCAATGCTTTGGTTTAATGGGTACCTACTACGGGATATTCTTTGTAGCATAATTTGTCGACAACAATCTTAAAAATCTCGATGAGCATACTAAATGTAGAATGATCATGCTTACCTGTTTTGTAGGTAGTTCTTTTCATTCTACGAATATATATTATACTTACTTACCTATCTAAAAATTTTAATCCATTGACAGATTTATTCTGAAATTTGTTACATTCAACGTAAAGAATTTCAGAATATATTATTCCCTCAACCTTACCTTTATACCTTTTATATTGTTATTTTCATTACTTAAGGAGTGTAAGATCGTAGTAAACCATTTAATATAAATAATTCAGCTGCGGTTGGGTGCTTTGCTTATAATTGTTCGTGTTATTGTTTCTAGTGCATTTTGTCGACAACAACCCCAGTGATGGGACTGCCGGTGAGCAAACTTGTTAACTATCCCTATCCCTACTAATATATAAAAGTGAATGTTAGTTTGTTTGTTACGCTTTCACGCGAAAATTACTCAACCAATTTCAAAAATTCTTTCACCACTAGAAAGCTACATTCACTCTGAGTAACAAAGGCTATATTTTATCCCCGTATTCCCACGGGAACGGGAACTACACGGGTGAAACTGCGGGGCGCTGCTAGTAGTTCTATAAAATAAAATGAAAATCCTAAATTGTACACAATTGATAAGTAGTTAGTAATGTTGATAAATTGGCTATTAAACTATATCTTGCTATTAAAGTTAAAATCTATATCTACGAAAGCAAACGCAAAAACAACCTGTATCTTGTTTGTGAATTGTAGACGAACAACATAATTAAATATGACCGTCGGAGTTATATCGTTGAATCGGCCGTTTCATGTGGCCGTACGTTTCGTGAAATGGTGTCAATTCATGCAATATTACGATCTGGTGATGGCATATTTGTAGGAAACCATCCGCTCTCGTATGCTGTTGTTGGTTGTTCCATGCTTTGCTTATATTGTTCGTGTTATTGTTTCTAGTGCACTTTGTCGACAACAACCCCAGTGACGGTACTGCCGGTGAGCAAACTTTAACTACCTACGTAATAGTAAAAAAATATCAAAGTTTATATGCATTTTCTATTTTGATTTGCATAATAATAAAATAGATCAACTGTAGAGTTCAAATGAGCAAACTTTAACTACGTAATAGTAAAAAAATATCACAGTTAATTTGCATTTTCTATTTTGGTTTGCATAACAATAAAATAGATCAACTGTAGAGTTTAATTCTAAATGTCCGAACTCCAAAGATAATGCTCTTCAGTAAACATCTTACCTTGAAAACTGGGGGAATTAAGCGTGAAGTGAGCTATGTTTTAGAATGATGGCTCACTTCTCGCTCACCGTTCCTTAGTTTTGACCGCGACCATTTAACTGGCTTTTTGAAGGTTAGTCAACAAAGATGAGATCTTAAGCTCTTGCAAGTTCTCTTACCGAAATCTTGCTCTTGAATGCTGTTTGTACCTCACCCACACGTTTGTGGTAGAAATACCAACTCAATATTAAAGAGTTACCACGGAAATGCATTCGACTGTACCATATTTTGCTTAAAACTGTCTCGTTATTGTTTCTAGTACACTTTGTCGACAACAATCAGCAAAGAACCTTAATAAAGTTATAAGATCTAGCTATAATACTGTGAAATAGTAATGCATTCTTGTTTGCTAGTAGGTAGGTATAATTCTCATTAACATGAAATTGTTCTAAAAATCTGGCACCTGCATAGGTAATTAACTCCTTTAAATGGAAATTTACATTACCTACCGAACACTATATTTACTACACTATAATTTTGAATTCAGAATTCGGAACCGTCAAATATTAAACAACTAAAGACGAAATCCAAATTACATAACTGACCAAACTTTACAGTACTTTTTTATTAGTTACAAATGCTCGTTTAAAAGTTAACTTAATCTAAAATTCGTGAAACTAAAG
Source organism: Hecatera dysodea (assembly GCA_905332915.2). Classification (NCBI taxonomy): domain Eukaryota; kingdom Metazoa; phylum Arthropoda; class Insecta; order Lepidoptera; family Noctuidae; genus Hecatera; species Hecatera dysodea. The sequence continues at coordinate 6,996,819 of HG995303.1, forward strand.
TAGAAACTTGAGCTCGTGGTGATGGGTTCAAATATATCGAATTACGTATACATTCCAGCATAGTTATATCTTATAATTTAGTCTGCTAAAGATATACAATATATTATGGCCAACGACTGCTATATACTGCTTTGCTTTAATCATCCTGTTTCATTATTATTTCAGTGCATGTGGTAGACAACAACCCCGGAGAAGGTTGGTATTATTCGTAGGAAAGCCTCTAAAGATTAATCTCTAAGAAGTACTTAGATAATATAAATAAGAAACTGTTAATTTTCTGTAGTGGCATATAGAGCATTCACTCGATTTTCAAGCGGTTGAAAGTTGTTGGTTTACAGTGACACTCCTTCTGACGAACAATCAGATTATAAAAATATAAAAGGTGATTGGTAAAATTTGAGTTCGTTCTTTCTAGAATGGAATGTTCTCGAGATAATTTCCGATTTTAACCCCGATAACGGGGCCAAATTAGTTTGTTTGTTCGCTCTGTAAGAAAGGCACATTGTTAAGATATATGTAGGTTTGTCACAAGTATTAATAAATTGTTTATTTTTTGTTTCAGTTAACCTGAACAACCGTAAGTACAATGTTTTTTTCTATAATTTGTTCAGTCTGAATAAAAAAAGCTTAGTCAGGCCAAAATATAAGGGTTTCTACGACAAGTTATATTTTGACTTATTTTATATAGTTCAGCATTCAAGCGACACTGTAGGGAATTTCCTGGGATCTGGTATTTTGAAAGTAAACTAGGGCTGGCTTGTACAGTAGAAGATGAATTTTTAGCCCTAAATGATTATTCAAAACATAATCTTGAACTCTAGATAGTGATATTCTATAGGGAACGTGCAGAAACTGTAGGTGGCAGCACAGACGCGTCAATGTCAAGTATATTTTACTTATAAGTTTCAAATTTGCAACGCTAGATGGCACAGTCTACTTCGTGCACGTTCCCCTAAACGGAGGGTGCAGGAAGTATAGGTGGCAGCACAGGTCAAATATTTACAACGTAAAAGTTTCAGATTTGCAACACTAGATGGCATAGTCTACGCCATGCACGTTCCCTAGGTGACAGTAGCGATTGTCGAAATGCCAAAATGTTCGGGAACGCGTGATTCCCAGTAGCTCAGGTCAATCCCATTCATTTGACTCTTCGACAGTCGTTTACGTTGCTAGAATGTCCCTTCGTCTGGCTCGAATGGCTTTTGTACTCATCAAAACGATTTATACAGACACACAACTATACTAAATTACCTATTCATTTTGCACTAAACCTTTTTTAATAATTTTGCAGTCTAAATCTTCTGTCCTATTTCAATTACCACGGGATAAGTTGCTAGGAACCTACCTACATGATCTCAGTAATTTGTACCATTGTAAAATAATGTAATTCATATTGCTACCAAAATGAGACACTACCTATTCTTATAAAATGTTTTTGGTATGCTTTAATAAAATAACATATTATTATTAATTATTTAGCGATCGTAAATTCTTTGTTGTCACACTAATGACATATATTTTGTCTTACAGCTGACCCAGCTTTCGGCAGGCCCTCCTACGAGACACCCGGTAAGGATTACTTGTACTCGTATTAAATTCATACATACTGTCCATTATTGTCTAACATCAAGTTAGCGGTTGATGAATAGCTAACCAATTAAGGTCGATTCCAGAAGAATAAACCTTATTGCCCATAATTAGCGTTAATAATTAGGTATACTTAATCATAATGATACTGCCATGTATAGTGGATATGACAGAGGACACATGGAAAACAAATAAATCATTCAATATAGGTACCTAGTGAGAAGTTGTAACCGTATTTACCAGATTTACAAGTAACTTGAGCTGTACTTTCTAATTGCTGGCTCAATGTGAAACTACATTACCTACAAGAGTAGAAAAAAAATAAAATTAAGAGGCAGGAAGAAGGCAAAGATCGATTGAAAATAGAATTTGTTCGAAAGTGTCACCGCGGCCCTGGAACGCAAAGGGCACTAGAAGGATCACGGGTGGGTTTTAGTCAGTAAGAGTCTGACACTCCCTTCCGCTCCGCCCAGAGCGGGAGAAGGTATTAGATGATTTCACATACAGAATAAAAAAGCTAGAGCAGCTTCCGTAGAAAATAGTTCAAACCCACCAGACAGACCCACCACGCCTATGGCCAGCATGGGACATAGGCGTGTGAGAAATTTAAATGATCGAGCTCATAATATTTTTCTTTTTCACAGACATTTCCCCGGCCTGGGCACCAAACCCGTACCCCGGCAAGCCCCGTAAGTATGCAAGCGAGTAGAGTAAAACCTACCTTGAAACTGAACGCGATAGCCGCACGCGTAGGCATAGACTTACCACTGAAATGAGTAATACGGCCCAGGCGGTGCGATAGATGAAGGGCGTTATCAATTTCAAATTATTGTCACAGATGTGCATTGTCATTCATTCAAATAAATAAGTACCTCTAAAACGCAAGAAGCGCTTTTGTGCGTTTAGAATAAGGTAAAAGATTGCCATAGGCGGTGCGGTTGGTTGACTTGCCATAAGTCGCCCACCTACTTGTTGGCCCCCCAACTACACATTAGTCTACGTTGAAGGGATTATTTTAACTTTGTTTGTTTTCAGAAACCAACCCCTACGCACGCGGTGGCAAGTGAAGTCCTTCACTGAATGGACATAATTATGAAACCTTTAATTCAATACCCGGAACGTTTAGTAAAAAATAATAAGTAAAGTCAGTACGAGTAGTCGAGTACCTACATAGTTTTCAAGTTTTCATAGTTTTCAAACTTTGGTGTTCAAGTTTTCTTTTTGAATACCTTGTTATTTTTTCAATCAGCAATATTATAATTTTTAAATAAACACTTTCTTAATTTTACATGTCTTTTTATTTATTTGGGGGAAATTGGGAAATTTGGGTCCTTTATTTGGATGGGAAATCATCAAATAACTTCTTCCGAACGAAAGAATTTCGGAACGAATTCCGAAATTCTAGCAGGCACTGACCCTATGGGGCCCCGTCTTCGTTGCTGACGGCTCTTTGAAGCGCGCGTGGAATACGACGCGCTGTCGACTCGGGCCTGGTTGCTATCGGACGGCGAGCCATCCATAGCTCACCATCCGCAGGCCCGCGCCTACGGTGACTGAGAATCGCCCTGCGTTTCCCGACGCCCGGGGCGTCTTCTTCTGTAACGGCGGCTGGGGCTTGAGGTTTCCCTCTCTCGCACTTAGTTCGCATGGATTTCGAAATAAAAAAAAAGTTTTCCATTATAAAATGTTCCCTTGTTAATTTTAACCTGACTCCGCTTAGAATTAAGCATATAATAGAAATAGGGTAATGCATTGCATTGACTGTAAGTACCTATATACTTTTTTCTTCAAATCAGGTATCTTTTGGTAACTCGAATTGTTCTCAGACTGAAAGACCTTAGCCATTATAATAACTTTAATTTCGGAAGTCGGTGTGTTCGACAACAAAAAAGCAACCAAAAACACCGAGTTCCGAAATTAAAGTTATTTTACTTTTTACTTTTTGTTTTTTTTTGTTTAGAAGTCGGTTTTATTTTTTGTAAAAAGTTTTTTAAGCCCTCACGATGCATCAAACAAAAGCATGAAAAAAGGCCTTTCCAGATTTAGTTTCACAAACTTCTGCTTGGTATTAGTGACATGATCACATCATAATTTTAAGTCTATTTTATGTAACTGTATACTTTGTATGTATCTATTTTCACATACACAACAGACTTGGGTTCCGTACGTCGTGTTCTGGGCGACCAAATCAGCGTCGTGCTGAGGGGATCCCACGGCACAGTTCTAATTTCTAAAACAACCTTTCAAGTAAAAAAAACCGCAAAGGTAGTCCATCGAGGTAAGTCGATTCGGACACACTGTGTTTTATATTCATATGTCGAGATTCAGTTCCACAAAATCTGCAAGAAAACAACCGACTTCGAAACAAAAAAAAGTCTAAAATTTAATTTCAGAATTCGGTGTTTTTGTTTGTTTCTTCGTTTTTTGAAGACCGACTTCCGACATTAAAGTTATTTTATACTTTTTTTGTTTAGAAGTCGGTTGTATTTTTTGAAAAAGTTCTTTTTTTATTTTTCACTTTTTGGTGGAGGAACTAAGAAGGCTTTTGGGAATGTTGAATTTTTATAGAGCAAGCATACCTCACCAAACTGAATTAAAAGTAGGTAAAAAAGGTAAAACTAAAATTAACTGGACAGAGCTCACCGAACGCAATTACAGAATTCCTGATAATTTTGTTATAGAAATGATAAAATAGCATAGAAGAAGGGCCACTGCAATATTTTTATGTTTTGATTGATAGACAAGCCCATCTTAAATTCCTAGATTTTTAGAACTTGGGACGTAGAAGTTATAACCACTTTTATTTTTAAGATTATGTTGATACTAGTGTTACATATGGGTACATAAACATTGTTTTGGTGATAATTTAAATGTTCTAGATTGCTTGCCGCTATCTTTGTAGTGTTTTAATTACCATGAAGTATGTAGATTGAGATGAGGATTGTAGTTAGGTACTCACTCAGTGGGGTGCATTAGGAGATTCCTATGATGTCCAGCAGCGGACGGCAACAGTTTGATAATTATGAAATTGTGATGGGTCGTCGATTGTAGAGATAAATAAAACAAAAATTATTTTATTTTTGTAAGCATTATTTTATTTCATTGTACTCATAATTAATTTATTCTTTGTATTACTTCATCTAAAAAGGAGGCAGGTCGGCGGCCCCTCATGGCGAGCATATCTTGGGTACCAAAAAAAAACTTTTTACAAAAAAAAATACAACCGACTTTTACACAAAAAATCAAAAAAGTGCAAAATAACTTTAATTTCGGAACTCGGTGTTTGTGGTTGCTTTTTCGTTTTTTGAACACCGACTTCCGAAATTAAAGTTATTTTGCACTTTTTTGATTTTTTGTGTAAAAGTCGGTTGTATTTTTTTTTGTAAAAAGTTTTTTATTTTTCACTTTTTAGTGGTACCTACATCCCCTCCCCTCCCCCCACCTAAACGAACCACAAAAAATCACATTGGTGTAAAAAAAACGTACTGCTCCTTTGCAGAGTAAGCTAAGAGGTCGTCAATGTAGACAATGTAGATATTTTTTTAGATTTTTCGAAAACCGCTTGGTCGATTTCGATAAAATTTTCATGGGACCATTTGGGAAGTATACCCTTTCCAACAAAAAAAGAATTTTTCAAATCGGTTTACTATATATATATACGGATACGGAATACGTGAAAATAAATGGCTTAATTACCTTAATACGTGGTACAAATTCACTTGTTCCGCCGTTCAAATGAAGATAATAATGCTAGACTAAATGCTGGTCCTGCTCCACAGCCACTAGGATGCCCAAACTAAACTATTCCTCTAACATTTGAAAACATTGTTGGCCCCGCAGAAGATGTAAGAATATAAGTTCTTTATTGTACATATAAACTCAATCTTTTTAGCATTCTATAACTTTATGCATTAATAGCATATGTGTGAGTAGATTAGAATAGAATAGAATACTCTTTATTATGTACAACATACAAGTTACAGAAAATATAGACAAAGAAAACATTAGATAGGGTGACTCAATGGGCGGCCTTATCGCTAAAAGCGATCTTTTGCGAAAGAGAAAAAGGAAATACAGTACTACCAACTATATTTTTTGTGCGTGTGCCTGGAATGTGCCCTGGCGGTTGGGAGTAACATGTTCATTCAAAAGTCTCTGTGATGGTGGCGTATGTGTTTCATTCATCATTTGGCTCCGTCAGCTGGGACGGGTCATCTCTCTGCTGGGACGGGTCATCTCTCTGCTGGGACGGGTCATCTCTCTGCTGCCACGGTTTATTTTAGTTATTTCTACTTTGAATTGTTCCTTCTTCTCCAGGTGCCTGTATCATACATTTCTTTCTGCATACAAATGTAGTTCTCATGTATAGGATTAGGTAATTTCAAGAACAACAATGTAGGTATTTACAACTTTCATGGAATACTCTTCAAATAACTTCAGTTCACGCCCTAAACTTATAAGTCTCGTTTAAACCTGATAAAATCATAGAAAATAATATAATAATATAACGTTTCGCTTCCCTGCGCGTTAGTGCGCGGCCAACCATGAAGTCATTTTCAAAGTAAATATCTTTCGTTAATGATAACTTCATTTTTTATACTAAGACATCAAAATGAAAAATACGTGTTTAACAAAACTCGTTTAAGTTTATTTAGTCATAGTGTGTGCACAGAATACAAAATATTCCTGTATTGATTAATTAAGTATTACAAATACGAGCCACGTTATTCATTTGTATCAGCATCTTCGTAATCCGGCAATAAGAGTCCTGTAAATAATATACAGGCACACATAAGCAAAGCGTTTTCATTTTCTTGTTGTTGAAAATAATAAAAATATTGTATTTATGCAATAAGAGTCACTCACTGTCATTGTAACGCAAGTCGTCCAAATTATAGGAAGACACTTTACTGGTTAGTATGGACGTATGGAGCTTATACTTACAGGATTATTTTTAAGCAGTGCACAAAAATGTTGTTGATTCCATTACAACAATTAGAACACATTTCCATTATTTGTTCAAACATTTTGTTTAATATTTTTATTCGGCCGCAAAATATGGACACTGTCAAGTCTTCATAATAACAAGCCGACTGGCGCACACAGTGGTGGCAGATCGGGGGTAGAAGCGCGATAATGCGTTTCGCTTCGCTGCGCGTTAGCGCTCGGCGTGTAAACCTGCCGTGCTATTCTGAAAAGTTCATTTGCGATATCACTTCTGAATCCGCAGTGAAATCATGAGAAACTAGAGCTTCTCATGATTTATTGCGAAAAAACAAAGATTATTTGCGAAATCACTTCTAAATCCGCAGTGAAATCATGAGAAACTAGAGTTTCTTTTTTCGCAATAAATCATGAGAAACTAGAGTTTCTCATGATTTATTGCGAAAAAAAAAAGTTTATTTGCGAAATCACTTCTGAATCCGCAGTAAAATCATGAGAAACTCCAGTTAATCAATCATATTTACGTTTTTTCTCTTAAGTATCCCATTTTGCCCCTGTCTCCCCTAAGTAAAAAATTAGCCAAAAGCGAGTAGGACCCGCGTGCAAAGGGTTCCGAATGAAAATGTTATTTGAATACTATCGAGTTCTTATGGGATTTACTGTAAAATTTAGAAAAAAAAACTACATATCTGTTTTTTTTTTTTCAAAATTTTAGGCTCAGTAATTTCAAACTGGTTATTTTTCATCGTTTTTTTTAATTACTTCAAAACTATTTTTAATTATGAAAAAATAAAGCCCTCACAATAAGTTCTTTCATTTATCACACGATACAGTTAGATAAACTATCTGTTAATTTTATAGCTTTTCCCACACTCAAAATTAAACGTGTTTTGGTCACAAAAGCTCAAATGTGTACAACGTTGCAACAGAATCGTTCCAGCAGGTTCGGAGAAAAAAATGGCTGTGATAGACGGACTGACCGTTTTTACGGATGTTCTGGACCCTAAAAATATCAAAAGTAATCTAATAACTAATTGTACAGAGAAGTTAATAGCTACAGTAAAAGAAACAAAAACTCACCAAAAATCCCCTCATTTTGTTTACGTACGCAGCACGGCTGATGAGAGAACTGTAAGACCGGACATGCTTATGCCGAATTTGTTTTTCAGAAGTGTTTTTATACCGCGACGCCGATAACTTGCCTGATTTAAGGTAAATAACGTAAATGCTCCTATTACCGCCAGTTTTAGCTGTCTTAGGATTCACTTTTAAGAAATAGATATAAGCTGTTATGTTAGGAAAGATGTTATAATTTATAATTAATCTCAACGAAGTATTCTTTGCAATTCAGTAGGTACTTACATTTAATATTCAATAACACAATAGTTACTAAATAATTATTTAATCCAAAAGAGTAGTTGATTCTATTACCGACCCATAGAATGCTGCAAGATTCTATTACCGATTTTTCTACTTCTATTACCGACCGCAACGAAGTTGTCACTTCTCCTATACGATTAAATAAAATAAAAAATTGTTTTTAAGGTATTTATTATAATAACAATAGTTATGAGATCAACATTGTTACAATATGAACATAATTATTTATTGCAACGCTTAGAGCACTTATTTATTTTTATTTTTATTACTAAAAAATATAATTAGTCTCAGAAAATAGTCTTCAAATAATTAAATGCTTACTTTTTCATTACCTTCATACTAATTAGATATTATAAATCAGTAATAAAAATATTTTTAACCAATATCTACTGTTTCTAACAATTGGTCCTTAGTTACAGGAAAACCTGACTTCCCGAGATAGAAAATCCAGACTATCAGTATTTCCATAGGTTTTTGAAGCTTCGTATATGCTGGTCCTTTCATTTATAGCTAGAATCGTAGCTTCTAGTTGAACAGAGGCGTACTGCTTGCGCTTCTGCGGCTCCATGATTCTATAAAAGAACACAATCTTTAGAGAGATATAGAATTTAATTCTTCAAAAGAAGCTTTAAAAAGTTACAATGCCCCCATCCCGTCCCGCCATTTTTATTTGATTTGAAAACATATGAAATATAGCCAACGCCATGTAACCATGAATGAAACTGGATAGCAAATATTATTTTGCATTTTTTTAGCTTGTGACAAAATCTCTCAAAACGTCACGTATGCAAGAAATAAGCCGATTTGTTCAAAAACATACATTTTATTTTTGTGTAATGAAATATTACCAAAAATATCGTCACAGCTGTGACTCGGTAATAGAATCAAGTATGAAGGTTACAATATTCTATTAGCGACCAATAAAATAAATAATAAACAGATTAAATATCCGCTTCATGGAATACTGTTAAATTCGATCTCATTGCTATAATATTGCTTATAATGTCTGTTAGTCTTTATTCAGATACCTAATAAAGGTTATTTACAGTATAATATTATCATTAAAATAATTGGGATATTGTCTAACGTTGAATCGAGTTTTACACAAAAACTTTAAGAAATAGCTTTGTCGTTAATAGACCTAACGAAGTAAAATATATTTAAGAATTGAACAAGAAAAAAATAAAATCAAATGAGGAAGTTTATAATAGATATTATTTAAAAAATACTAAATGTTCTCAAAATTTAACAACGCCATAGGTCGTTATTAGAATCAAGTTTTGAAATTTGGATTCTATTACCGCCTTAAATTAGAACATGATTTTATGACGCAAACACCAATAAAAAGTATTATATTAAGAGTTAGTTTAGAAAACGAATTACTTATACGTCACAGTTGTAATGTGATAGCAAGAAGACAAATCCATCTTTAGTGCATTATTTTCCTTAAGTAATATTTAGGTGTACTTACGTGGCTGGAGACGCGACACTATGAAACGTGCCTCCGTTTCAGGCGCGTCCCACTCATTATCAAATTATTTCTTTCAATGGCTATACACACAAACTTTACTCTTTTTGTTGCCCAACAAAAATGCCTAACTAATTTTTAAGTTATGATTTTTCTGGAACTCTATATTATGTCTAATATGAGTGATTTAAGAATTAGATCGTTAATAGAGTACACATTTTAGGGGGTCGTTAATAGGAGCTTTTACGTCATCTACGATTATTGTTCCTGTATCAGTTCAAATAACGTTACGCCCTCGTGCATCTGTGTAAATAATCTAAATATAATATAACGTCCCTTAGCAAACAACACCGCTCAAGTCATTTTTGCCAGTTATTTCACAACATTTTAATTTGGTGGAAATAGTACTCTTTGTCACCGATTGAACTGATATAAACTATGCTTGGCGATCAACCAAACCTAGGTGAACCCTAAATAGTTGTCACAGAAGTGCCCAGTACATTGGTTACACTAAATTAATCGGTTTTTTCGTTCCAATATTAAAGTTATTCAAAATGACTTGAGCGGTGTTGTTGGCTAAGGGACGATAAGTCAAAAGGGACTGACTGACATAGTGATCTATCAACGCACAGCCCAAACCACTGAACGGATCGGGCTGAAATTTGGCATGCAGGTAGATGTTATGACGTAGGCATCCGCTAAGAAAGGATTTTGATTAATTCTACCACCAAGGGGATAAAATAGGGGATGAAAGTTTGTATGAAACTTTGTCAATTTTAAACCGATCGGGCTGAGAGTTTCAAAATCGGGGGTAAAGTAACTATATTCCACGCGGATGAAGTCGCGAGCAGAAGCTAGTTATATATAAAACTGTTAAATTTTTATTTACTTGTTGTCAAATGAAAACCATCTGTATTCTAAGTCCGTTTTGTTTAGAGTTAAATATACATATCGTCCCTTAGCAAACAACACCGCTCAAGTCATTTTTGCCAGTTATTTCACAACATTTTAATTTGGTGGAAATAGTACTCTTTGTCACCGATTGAACTGATATAAACTATGCTTGGCGATCAACCAAACCTAGGTGAACCCTAAATAGTTGTCACAGAAGTGCCCAGTACATTGGTTACACTAAATTAATCGGTTTTTTCGTTCCAATATTAAAGTTATTCAAAATGACTTGAGCGGTGTTGTTGGCTAAGGGACGATATGGGCGTATGTAATATCAATACTTTTGTTTCTGACCTTGGCACAGATAATATAATACTACCTTGGTGTCCATTTTGTTGCTAATTATATATTATATAATTATGTATTTATTTTTTTTCTAATAGGTTTATTATATTAATAATCCATATCAATTCATAAAAATAAATCTGTAGAAAAGTCGTTGTTGTACATTATAAAAAGTAGCCAGGGAGTTTAGGGTTAATCATAATTTCTATGGGGTTAATTAACAGATTCCATTTCCAACATTTTTAATATTTTTGTCTGTTTAGATGTGCAAGCATCACGAAAAAAGTACAAAAGTAACATAGAAAACTTTATACATTAAAATTATTGTGTGTAACTGAAACAATAACTTAGTTTTTGTTTCATCGGAAGCGCTTCACTCTATCAAAATATATTTGAATTTAAAATATTCAAGAAGAAATGACTTTTCATTACCACTGATGGGAAACTGCCCGATGGTTGCTATTCGGACTGTTATATGTTCAAATCACACCAAAATCTATGATACCGCGTTGCAGGATTTCGTTAGTAGTTTCCTGCTGGCAAGATAGTTGGCGTAGCAGTTCTTTTGTTGCTGTTCAAATTTCGCTTTGTTATTTTCCCTTGTGTGCGCGTTGAAACCGCTACATAGGTACCTACTACACAGGGGCGTAGCTACCGCCGTATCAGCCGTATCAATTAAACGGGGCCCCCAGGCTACAGGGGCCCCGAATGTGTGTCTGCAAAAATTCCTAAAATGTTATCCATAATACTTTATAGGTTATTAACATTTTTTAATATAACTGCTGTGTGTTGTGCAAACATTTAGTTTAAAAATCACAATACATACACCGAATTAATAATATACAATTCAGATAAGTTAAAAAAAAACTAAAGTTATTTGTTTCAAAATCAATATTGTTTTTTTTTTTAGTTCAATTGGAGCATTTTTTGTTTCTTTTGTAAAAAACTTTATACTGTTGGGGGGGCCCTCAACACATTTTGATACAGGGCCCGTCAAGGGCAAGCTACGCCACTGCTACTACATACGGTCGTTGGCTTCAAAATCATTATTATTTCAGCCGAAAGACATCCATTAGGTACTAGTTGTGCAGTTGGCTTCCGCTGCGACTAGCAGACTGCCCCTTGGCTCTCTTGGCCTCAGGATAAATACGCCGCTGATTAATCACGGTCCATCGCCGATTGACCTTTAAGCTTCACTGGCAGACATTTCTGCAATGCGATGACATTCACGAAAGTCACGGATTCCTCATTTTTTCCTTTTTATGATAACATCGAAACTAGAACTACCAGTGAACTTATAAAACAAGAATTAGCACCTCTAGCCGAAGAGGTGCACGGGCGACTCTCTATAAAAGACATAGATCTGATGAAAATTTTGCATAGACTCGTTTGGTGTGCTGGTTCACTCATTGCTTACTATTGTGCAGTTAAAAATTAAATTATAACATAATGAGGGTGTTTAATGTGGTAAGTCATTGTTTCTATCACTGATTTTCTGATGACAATATTTTGGAGATCGCTCGAAACCGGTCTCTTTTTGCCTTACGGAAAGTTTTAAAGCATTCATGACATTTATTTTTGTTGCTCCAGTGTTAGGTATATCTTATTAAAGCTACATAAACCTATATGTATATACATATAGGTTTATGTAGCTTTAATGTATGTGTGTCACCAAAATCTTATTACTAGCTTTTCTTATTACTAAGACTTCCCAAAATTCCTGCGGGAATTGCCTGCAAATGCTAATGGTATATAAGTTATAGCTGTGTGGCAATATAAAAGAGAAGTAACTACAGGACCCCGTGGTTAAAGAATAACAGCCGCGCAAATCGATTTTCAAGGTTAAGCAACTTTTGCCAAGGTTGGTCTGTGGATGGGTGACCAGCTTAACATACCGAATTTCCTCCATGCCTCGGAAAGCACGTTAAGCCGTTGGTCCCGGCTATCATTTCTAGATCTTTGGCAGTCGTTACGGATTGTCAGAAGCCATAAAATCTGACACCAGTCTTGCCAAGAAGTACCGTGTTCCCTAGTTATTGGGTTGTGGATGTCTGGTAGGCAGCCGCTCCACGTTAAATACTGGTATTCAGCTGAATCCAGTATGGCTGGAAGCCATATTGCTGGAAGCCGACCCCCACCGACCACAAAAAAAAAAGTTGGGAGAAGGCTAGGATGATGATGAACTACAGAACCTTATACTTAGCCAAACATAATAAAATACTAAGTAGCGTAGTAGCTATCTGGCTACCGATTATTACCGATAGTTCTTGTACATTATTTTAGAGCTGTGATTATGGTGCATGACGCGTCTATTTATGAACTAAATTTAATTTTTATAAAGTGAACCAGATCGAATAATCAATGACACTGCTTTCTTTTTCAGGTTTTGATAATTGCTATGGCGCTGTTCGCTTTGGCTACGGCTAAGCAAGGTTTGTTATCTATGCTAAAATTATAAAGCTCAAGAGTTTGTTAGTTTGATTGAACGCACTTATCTCAGGAATTACTTGTTCTAATTGAAACATTATTTTAGTGTTGAATAGCCCATTTAACGAGGAGGGGTATTGCTTCTCAATAGGAAATGTTGCAAAAACGGTTTTCTGTTGTCTCTCTCTTGTCTAACGCAGACCAAGTTGCGCGGTTCAGCTAGTGATTAGATATGTATGCATTAATAACAAACATCTGCGAGCAGTTTCGTTCGCACGTATGTCGAAAAATATAAGTAAGTAGGTACTAGTACTAGTAGGCTAAAAACTAGATACTCCAGGAAATGTCCGTCTCCAGTCCGATCTATTGTTACATTCATTCAAATTAGTTTGGTCGGGCAATTTAGGTGTGAAAGCTTAACAAACAAACAGACAAACAAGCTCACTTAAACTTCTGTTATCAAATCCGTCGTTCGCCGAAGTTTGGTGTGATAGAGTTACAAAAATTGTACATAAATAACACTTGAAGTGGTAGTCTAGTGGTCGAATTTCAAGCATCACTGTTTATTAATTAATGTATTTCTTAAGCATTATTATTAACACTTTCAGTTAAACAACGTTATAATACGTAAAATTTGATAAACGCTATTTGACACAACGTTTAATCACGTCAGCAAAAAATATGTCTTTCTTTAAAGAACGTGTATAAACGGCTGAGGCTTATACAAATTCCTTCAAGCTACGTCATCACGCCGTATCACTTTAAATTTGGGGCTGCTAGCGCCACTCCAGATTAGTTTTTTGTGCACTTTATAAGGCTACTCGCACACATACATACTAATTACGCATACATTCGCAATGTCGTGTCGGTACGTCGTACGTCGACGTGTAGTAACGGTGTCACATTTCATATTATCTTTGGTTGTATGAAAAACAGAACGTCACTAATCGTCATTTATTTTGTATGAGAAAATAGTACGCCGCGCAACAAACATTTAAATACCCAGATGCTCAGCTGAAAGTGTTAAAAAATATATATATTAGCGTTCTGCTCTCCTTCTTCAAACTTTACAGTGCCAAATTTCATACCTTTGTACGCGTAATTTTCGTAAAGGGAGGGGTTATTATGAAGGGTCCAATAGAGTAAGTGCCTGCTAGGGTTGCGGAATTATTTCGAAGAGTAAGAGTCTGCTTCTTTTCGCTCCGCCAAGAGTTGTAGAAGTCATTTGATGATTTTCCATCCAGAAAAATAAAAGGACCAATAGAGTGCAAAATTATGAATGTCCTTATTAACTTGTTTTGAAATAGGTAATTGCGTTACAATTGTATTAGGGATATATTTTTAGGCAATTCTTAAAACCAGGACTTTATTGAGTACTGTCCGTTTCTCTAATATTATCGTTCAACTCAAATAATCTCAAAATAGCAAGTAATATTACCGAGTATATTAACAAGGTTACAAAGTACACACATCCGAGTGACCGAATGACGTACATACATATCTACAGCCGTATATAGAATTAAAAAAAGGTTACTCGTCTTTATTGCAGTGGACCCTTCATTATGTAGATTAAATTCAATTCTACTTAGTATAATAATTTATTTCAATGTCCCTTTTCTATTACAGATTTTCCCATTCCGCAATTACCAAGAAAACTAGAAGGAGGGTGTAAGTATCCACAGTACCTACTAGAAATTCGTAAGCATATATCGAGGCATTAAAATCTCCTTCAAGTGGATCCACGATTCACTTCAAGAAAGGGTTTCTGTACAGTTTCTCTGTCGGATTATGATGTTTTTTTTTCTATTTTTTTTTTAACGAGCCCCTAAGTTCACAGGACCAATAAAATTTATATTTGTGTTAATTTGAATCCATAGTGCTTGGCAACTGGGCTTACCCCAGTTGTAGATATCCCTTGTGCTTAGGTATGTTCTGACTCATCCTTCTTTCAGAGGAAAGTCAATTTTATGTTATTTGTTATCGTCTCCGTGGTTCATTTCTGGTTACTTAATGTCATGACGGGATTTGATACAGTTGAATGATCGTTACTCCTCAACTCGTCGAGATTCATTGACTCAGCGCTTTTCTGGTAGTCACCATAGTCGGCTCTCATGACTTGCAGTAGCTGGGGCTACTGTTGCAAGTTTTTTAAAAAAAAAGAAAAAAAAAACAAAACACAGAAGACACAGCACACCAACGAATTTTCACTCAAACTTACTCGCAATGCGTTTATTTTTAATTTTGAACCAAACCATATATAGAGGACTTTTGAATTTTCAAGGAATCGATAAGTCTAACAGATGAAGTTACCACATATAACAAAATGATTTTCAATCGGAAACCTTTGCGTTTCGCACATGGCCGGTTTTTACTTATCACGAATCTTTTTTTTATTTTACAGATGGAAAGTAAGCAGAACAGCCGTACCTTCGAAAACTATTCCGATGGAATTGAAACATAAATCACACTATTTTTAAAATACCTTATACACAGCCATCGGTGTTAATAAATGTGGGATACAGGGTTCTTCCAATAAAATATAATAACAGTTTTGAATATTATCGTCTTTTATTTTCTTAGCTTAGTAAACTCCACATCGCGTCGTTTCAATCCCTTGTCCTTCCGTCGTCTACTCACACATAGCACTCTCTCTCTCTTACTTCCACCTACGTTCCATTTCCCACATAAATAATAACTATGACATAAATACATCTTCTTTTTTGCTGAACATTTTCACCTTCAGATAAATTGGTTCCATCCACGAAAACAAGCTTAAACATCACTTAATGTTTAAGACTATGTACTGTTAAAGTGTGTTCTTGTGTCTGGGTAATTGCTTTGAAAAACTTAGAAAACCACATTTTAATCAAATAGTCTTGACTGCATTAAACAGAACTGGCTGGGTTAATCAGGACTGACTGCATTGCCAAGGTTTCATTCTTCTGAGAACTATGTAGGGATATAGAGGCCTTTGAAAACAGGCAGATTTCGTGTCACGGGTCGCATAGAATTTGCGCAATTAAAAAAAAAAGAAAGCAAAGTATAGAGTAGGTTAATAGTAAGCGAAAGGCGCTAGATAAAAATGTCCAATACGGTGGTCGATATGAATCGCTTATTAGTTGAAGATTATCCCAAGGGAACATACTCCCGGGATTAAGTGTCCTATATGTTATTCCAAACTATAATCTAACTACGTGCCAAATTTCATCAAGATCCAAGAGTTACCGATGTTAATAGTTAGTCATTGTCCTGTCATTCATATCAGTTTCGCATCTATCGCCTGTGTAACCTGCCTCACACTCACAGGAAGGCTCATCCGCCTCGTTTCGGGAACAGTTGCCGCTATTTAGGCAATATCCTTGACACTCATTGACTTCACACCTCGTCCCGATGTAACCAGCATTACATCTAAAATAATGTAAATGTGAAACAGTGCAATTTAACTTTCCAATGAAATCTACAGCAGGAGTAAAATATATTTTACCCGCACTCCGGAAGGCCCTCACTATTTAATCTGCAGCTGCCTTGGAGACAATAGTTCTCACAGACAGATGCATGGCACCTCTCACCAGTGTAACCGGCATTACACCTGAAATAATAAAAATGTTAAACAGCTAACTTGTTTATTTTAGTCATTTCAAAATTTGAATCAATTTTCACTTTCCAAAACGTGGATTTATGGAGAGTAAGTGTAAGAAACCATATGACTGTCCACTATTTTAATTGAATGAAGTAATAGCAAAATCTAATGGGCATTTGCAAAAACTTGATTTCCTTCCATTTAAATTCATGTTTGCAATAAATTATGGAAGCATAAAAAAATACCTGCACTTTGGAAGCCCTTCATTATTAACGCTGCAAGTGCCTTGGAGACAATAGTTCTCACAGACAGACACATCGCACCTCTCGCCAGTATACCCAGGTGTGCATTTACAATGAGACTGGCCATTTGCTTTCGTTCCGTGAACACAAAACGGTCCATCACATTCTGTGGCAAGTTTTACCCGATTCAGAGCTTCGCAATCTTGGATTTGATCTTTAATTTTATAGTTGGCCACTATACTGATAGGCATCTTTCCATCCGAATACACAGTTTTCTTTTCAATTAGAGTATTTATTGTATTTGATAAGTAGGTTTCACTTGTTTTGATTTTTGAATATGAATAAACTGCATTTATTCCGTAAGCATATTCCAAATGGAAGATGGAATCTTTTGAAATAGTAAATGTGTTTGACGGAACTTTGATATGCTTTGGATCGAATACACGAATGATATAAAAAGGTGCGTGTTTCGTATTCAATAATCTAGTTAGCAGATGGTATTCCGTAGTGTTGGCAGGCTCCATCCAGTATATCCTCTGTTGGTGTTGGTCAATAGCCAAGCCGTTTGGCTCCAATGTATAATATGCATCGACAGGTACTGTACTAAGAGTCTCAAAAACTTCTCTTCCGGTGCCGTCAAGTCGAATCCTCTCTATTGTAGGCCTCATCAGTCCTGTGTTGAGCCAGTAAACATGTCTGTAAAAACCGTTATGAATATTATCAGGCTAAATTGATTTGGTGGAGTAATATATTATCAAACAATCATTGTCGACATACCCTTTACAACTATCCACAGCTACATCGCGGGGGACCCCGTCATACACCCTAGCTAAAAGATTTACGTAGTAGTAAGATCCACTTTGTAATGAAATCCAATTGACGCTTCTGCTATTAGTATCGGTAAAGAAGAGTCGCTCTGTGACTGGATCGAAGGCGAGATCATAAATGCTTCTACCGCCTCCTTCGGTGAAACATTTGTTTTCCATAGAAGTCAAGTCATAACCACATACACGGTCATTGTTGGTTTGTTTGTCG
Source organism: Hecatera dysodea (assembly GCA_905332915.2). NCBI lineage: Eukaryota > Metazoa > Arthropoda > Insecta > Lepidoptera > Noctuidae > Hecatera > Hecatera dysodea. The sequence goes on from HG995303.1 coordinate 7,014,718, forward strand.
ACGTAAAGCATCATGTTGTGGATTTCATCGTAAATCAACGCCGATAATTTTCGGGAAGCAATAGTTATGGTGCTAGTTAAGATTTCATTCTTATAAAAGTTTATTGTATCATCTCCTGAGGTTGTGGCAATGTCTGAAACAAGAAAAAATCTGAGTACTTGTACATGGGTGTTCCAAAATTCCTTGGTCAATTTGGTCATATTATGTCATTTGTTTCTTTTTTTGCATTTGATTCCTCAATGCAGCCAAACTTAACTTCTCAGACCCCGCGGATTCTTCTGATAAACATTCTATATTTCTATCATCTGACATGCAAAGAAATATCCGCAGGGTCTTGAAGCATAAAATTTTGCACAACAGTATTTATACGATTGAGTGCAAAAATAAATTACAGTTTGAAACCCATTGAATATTTTAACTTGATATCTGCATTCTTGTTAAAAAATGATATAAAGATTTAGTTTTTGTATGTTTATTAATATATATTTCTTTTTACTAAATTATAAAATACTTCCTTTCCTGAACCTTATAAAATTCCTTTTCCTCTCCGATATTTCCCGATAAAAATATTTCCCTACCTTTTATTACCCGAAATTGGCACAAAAATCTAACTAGTGCCACACTACAAAATTTTTTTTTTGAAAATATGTATATCTTCCGTATTGCTAAATATTTAGGTTTGTATTTCGTAAACGGAGCTGGCTGTAAAGTTGACGAGACAAATAAAATCAAGTTGATTTAAAGATTTTTCAATGATACTTCTCAAGATATAAGTAAATGACGTTAAGTCAGCCGATACGATTTTTTTAAGTAACGAAGAGGTAGAGAACTCTAGATACAAATAAAGATAAAAGAACCACAGACAAAATAAAAATAAAACTGTCCTTACAATCAGGTAAAAACGCTCTCATACTCACCCCAGGGGTGCGCCATCCCAACACACAATGCCAACACCAGCAAAAACTTCATTTTACAATTTTTATTCACAATACTCGTAGATATACAGAATTAAATGAAACAATTCCTTCTTCTCTGATCCCTCTTTAAATAGTGAAGCAAATTGGTGGTGTGCGGCAAAGTAATCACGTTGTTATACAAATGATAAGAATGAGAAAGACTCGCTGTGATAAATATGACCATTAAAAAAATCAAAACGGGACAAACATGTTTTTTTTTTCTTTTCTTTTTTGTTGGGTTACACCAAATTCGATTGATCATGTCAAAATACCTGTCACCCCTCATTTTTGTCACCCCGGCCAATAAGTATCCAGTGCTAATTAATAGAATTTTCCAAAAATAGTAAATGTTAATGAAAGTGGAACTTTGTCATTGCAGTCGACGTGGAATAGATGCTCGAGCCGATGACAAATCTGTTATGGAGCTGAGGGATTGCAATGAATAATGCCCACGTGCATTTAACAAAGTTTTACACACGTGGCACAATAAACAAAAAAAAAATGTGATCAAAATAGTAGCGAACTGGAAAAGCTTACGTTTTCTTATCAATGCAGAAAACCAATACTTTGTCTTCAAAGTTTTCATGAGCAAGAGAAGTGAGCTCGCTTCTGAAAGGTTAAGTACGGAGAAAACTCGGTACGTAATGGCTGGTCAACCATCCGACCAGACCGATATTGGCAAGCGTGGCTCAAACTCGAAGCCCAACCTGCTGGGAGTGCTGGGCTCTTTTTATTTAGCCACGAGCTCCTATATTATTTAATATTATACTAGCTGACCCGCGCAACTACGTCTGCGTCACATAAGAGAGAAAAAAAAAACCGTTTCTGTAACATTTTTCATTGATGCTTAAACACGTTATTGTGGCTAATTTATAAAAGATAGATATATACTATGAGGACTTTTTTGTAGATCTTTTGAAGACCATCATCTTTGTAATACATACTTTTGGTGTATGATCAACGTATGCGAGGATAAGAGCTCGAAAGCGCATTTTCATCCGACTTGTTTCAAATTTATCGTTGCTCAGCTGATATGTGGCTTAGCATTATGTTATATAGCCTATAACCTGCCCAGGAGTATGGACTACAATCGTACCAAGTTTGGTTAAAATCCCTTCAGTAGTTTCTGACCCATGCGTGACAGACAGACAAAAAATTTACTTATTGCATTTTTGGCATCAGTATTGATCACCAGTCATCCTCCAATATTAATTTTGAATATATATTCAATGTACAGAATTGACCTCTCTACAGTTTTATTATAAGTATAAATATAGATATAGCGTGTTAAAAAAGGGACTGTTCAGATCAATATGGTACATGTGGTCAAGTTAGCTATGATAAGAATTAACTAATTAAGAAACAAGCGGTTCCCAAAAAGTCATCACACAGATAACTTGGTGACCCTTTGGTTAAGAAGGTTACCCAAAGAAGGTAACATTTTTTACATGATTATTATTGATTTACCACTTTTGACGACTGATCATAATCAGCTTTTTAATGTTCCCACTGCTGGGACACAGGCCTCCTCTCTAGGAGAGGGAATGGGCCGTAATCCACCACGCGGGCCCAGTGCGGGTTGGGTCACATGTCTTCGAATTTTTGGTTCTAGGACATGCCGGTTTCCTCACGATGTTTTCCTTCACCGTTTTGAGAGCAGTGTTGATGAAATTAATTACACAAAGTAATGCGCCTGGCTGAGTTTGAACGAGCGACCTACAATTCGTAAGTCGTGGCCGTTACCACTTGGCCACCACTGCTCCTTGACGACTGATTGAGAGCGATAATGTGGTTGAAGATGAAACACGCATACCTAGTCTAGTAGTAATTCGTTCACGCCTTTTCCTCTTTTTTTAGTATAAAAGTGTTCTTCTTTTGAATAATAACACTTTGTCAAAATTACTGTTTCCTACATAACTATTTTATTTTCCCTAACCTTTTAAGTAGTCAATCTTATACAAACATGAAGAGAAAGGGGAAATATTTTGTTTTGCTTGTTTATTCATAAAATTTACCTTGTTTTCAATATTATTGTCTTAATTAAGTGCTTTTATTATCGCTTGGTTATTCCGCATAGGTCACCGAATTGTTACGATAAGTGTGATTCAGTACAGAGGAGCTCATAGGGTTATCTTTTGTGTAAAAAAGTAAATATTTTATTTTATGAGATATTTTTAAAGATATATTCGATAGGTATAGCTTGTTGGTTTTTCCCATCATGGAAATCTCAGTAGCCTTAGCCCGAACTTGCTCCCCTTTTAAAATATACATATGTTTTATTAATGAAACAGAAATATGTAGGTTACGATAAGGAAAGTTACCAAAATAAGCGAAATATGCCATTGCTTAACATAATGGTGTTACTTACGTATATGCGTAACAGAGGAATAGCCATAAACTTCCAGTCTCTATAGACTTATTAATACACTTTCGTATTTATACTTTTCCTTCTAGATTAATGATCTGCCAAAAATATGTGAGTATCTATGTACGTTATTAGAAATCTCCATATAAGTACTTAGGGTATAAAATCCAAGTAATTAAAACCTTTAATATGATAAATACTTGATTTAAAAACTATAAGCTAAAAGTTAATAACATTAAAACAAAAATAATTCAGTTTAAATCATACCAAAAGTAGAAAGTTAACTTAATAACCGTATAAAACAGTATAACAATTAAAATAATACAAAAGAAAATGAATACGTATAGACAATATTAGGACACTGGCAGTATCTGTAAGCCACTACCTATTTATTATTTACAATAACTGTTTAAGCGAGGATATTTGTTACTCCTGTTTTTTATCCCGAAATAAAATAAATGTTTTTCTGGATGAATGAAAACGAAATTTCTTGTATACGCTGATGATAAAAGTTTATAGGTTTATACAGACTGTAGAGTACTTTCGACTGTTCCAGCAAGATCTGGACAGTCTGAAAGATCTGGTCATCAAGATCTGATTGAACTGACTACCGTCTACGATAAACTACACTTTAGTCTCTCCAAGTGCAGTTGCATCAATTTCACATTATTTTTAGTTGGTTAGTAGAATTTAAAATTATATGTTTCACAAAGACTAAAATAGTTTTTAACTTTAAACATTCATTGCAAGACACAACCTTCAGTAATGTATTCTACTGTGTATATTGGTGTGTTAATCTATACTTAATATTATAAAGCTGAAGAGTTTGTTTGTTTGGTTGTTTGTTTGTTTGTTTGAACGCGCTAATCTCAGGAACTACTGGTTCGATTTGAAAAATTCTTTTTGGGTTGAATAGACCATTTATCGAGGAAGGCTTTAGGCTATATATCATCACGCTTAAGCCAATAGGAGCGGAGCAGCGATAAAGAATGTTTTAAAATCGGGATTCCACGGGGACGAAGTCGCGGGCAGCAGCTAGTCTATACTAATATTATAAAGCTGATGAGTTTGTTTGTTTGTTTGAACGCGCTAATCTCAGGAACTACTGGTTCGAATTGAAAAATTCTTTTTGGGTTGAATAGACCATTTATCGAGGAAGGCTTTAGGCTATATATCATCACGCTTAAGCCAATAGGAGCGGAGCAGCGATAAAGAATGTTTTAAAATCGGGGATTCCACGGGGACGAAGTCACGGACAGAAGCTAGTACATGATAAGTTGTCCCTTAACCAACATGTAGAAAAAATCGAAATAAGGCATTTAAGATGTGTGGTTATGTTGTGAGATTATCAGATAGTTTTCAAAAAGTCTTAAAAACTTCGACAACTCGAAAACAACTTAATTTGAACCCAAAGATTTCGGGGTCTAAATCGTTGCAAATTAGTATAATACAACGCATTTCGAGGAACGCACTACACAATTACCAGTTACCTTATTAAATGTTCCGGGACCAATTCCTTTACTTTTCATTTTTTTAACACTTTTAATAAGTTCTTAAACTGAAGAAGATATCGATATTATTGAATGAATGCATACGTAAAAAAAAATCGGACAAAAAGTGCCCTAAAGTAATTACAGCCTCTTGATACATAAATATTCCTGATATTATATATGTAACTAGCTTTTGCTCGCGACATCATACGTACAAATCCCATATTTTCCCGTTCCCGTAGGAATTGCAGGAAATTCTCTCTTCGTGCTCCCTTACACTTCCCGAAGAATCTACATGCCAAATTTCAGCTTTCTACGACCAATAGTTTCGGCTGCACATTCTTCACTCAGCTGTAAATTAAAAGTGGAGGTTTGATGGAAACCTCACAAGAGTATTTGGAGATAAGCCTCATTTTCAACATTTTGTAATACCAAAACCATTCCTGTTCGAGGGTTCAATAAGAGCGGTGCGTTTTGTATGAATAATTAAACATAAAACACAACACACACATACATTGTAAAAACTTTTAATCGGTTTTCCCCAGTTATATTGGGCTCGGCTTCCAATCCAACCGGATTCAAATGGATACCAATATTTTACGTGGAGTCACTGCCTATCTGAACTCAACAACCCAGTAACTGGGTAACACGGTACTTTTTTTGGTAAGACTGGTGTAAAATTTTCTATCTTATAACTATCCGTAACGAATGTCAAAGATCTCAACATGACATTCTCGATCAACGGCTTAACGTGCTTTCCGAGGCACGGAAATATCTTGGTACGTTGACATGGGACCATCTTAGCATTAGTGTTGCTTAGCCTTCAAGATCGACCTCCGCGGCTGTTATTGTTTAGCCACGAGCTCAAATACAGTTCTAAAAACAACTATTCTTCTATTAAATCTCGTTCTTATTTTAAAAGACGCCATGGACACAAGTTTTTTTTTTCCTTTTAATGTATTTTTTCTTAAACTACATTAGTTATGGTTTTGTTATTTCTTAGTTTGACATTTACCTTAGAATTATTAGTTTAATTTATGTCATTTATATTTTAATTCTCTTATTTATTTTAAACCGTTTAGTTTGTTTTATCTCGTTAGCCTTAAGATCTGTTATTATTTAATTATAATGAATGAAATAAATAATAATAAATATTGGAAAACGTTAAGCAGTGTTATGATTGATTGACTATGTTGGTTTTTAAGTAAAACAAGAACAGGGTTGGCCCCAAAACACTTCCTTGTGGGATTCCACATTTGTTACGTTTTTGCATTCGGATTCGTACATACCATAAGTATATGAAATAAATACGGTAAATTACTTACGGCCGAACCCAATAACCGATCTATCTCCAGTATGTGATAGATAGGTTATTGGTTTCGGCCGTTAGTAGATAAACTAAACTTTACTATGATAAGGTAAAATTGAATGCATTCTTAAGTTTCTAAATGTATTTTGTTTTAAATTTCAATAAAATACGCTATCGCGGAGTTTTATATTTTTTTATGCCGTTAATCCATGAGGTTGACCATGAGAGCGAAGTTGCGGGTTAGAGCTAGTATTAACATGTATACAGAACTATAGATATCCATTGCACAGACTATTTTTATCACCAAACCGGCTACCATTTATTTGTCCTGTAATACATTACAGGACAAATAAATTGCTAATAATAATAATTGCTAATTGCTGAAAAAAAAGCAGGGCCTTACGATCCGAAGGGGAATTCGATTCCACCTCTCTCTCACAATAAAACCATAACTAAAAATACTTAGTCATTTGTTTTCGTGGCGTCGCGCGTCGTCCGCGTCGTCGAAAGCATTCCTCGCTAACCGCAGTGACATTTGAATATTAAGAAGGTTTTTATGCAGCAAAATTTGTTTTTGTATTTAACTTTTGGCATCCCTGTTTGACCTGTTCTTTTTTTTATTAATTGCTATAAAAGACCAAAAATTTAAGGTAATCCGCAAACATTTGTTAGGTGATATAGTTATCTAGCCAACTGTAATAGATAATACCCATTAAATGACAAAATGTAGGCATTTTATTTGGTGAGTCAACTCAGTTTAATTTTCCATCACCTATGTAATAGTGTGAATGGACCCTATTGTGTGCGCGTACTCCTAGTACCCCTTCACTACTTGTTAAACGCAACTTTAGCGTGAAAACGGAGATAATTCTAATATTACAGTAGTGTTTCACTGCTCTTTTTTGGAGAAAAGAGCAGTGAACACCAAATAAATTGGGGCAATAGTTTGCCCCAATTTATTTGGTGTCAGCCCTCCTAGTAGTCTGCGCATCATATACAACACAGGTCAATGATAGTCGTGTAACTTTTTACCGTTGTTAAAATCCAATACCTCTTTCAGGAAACGGTGGCTAGGTTCCCGCCTCAGTCCGCTCGTGCGGTCGTGGTTTATAAATCCTAGTTTCACCTAGACGCTTCGTGGGGACTTCACAGGAACCTCACTGTTCCAAGGATATTTAGTGCACGATAAAAGCTTCTATCTCGCATGTCTTGGCACTAAAACAGCCTCTGAGGAAATATCTGTTGATCCTAAGAGCTTATCACAACATTGTCCGCTGTTCGAGTAATTTTTGACTGTCTGCATCGTGACCATAATTATGTGTATTAATTTCTGATATTTATTTGTTTAAAATTCATTTATTCTTCATATCTTTAATGTTCAGATTGGTTAGTCTTGCGAGCGCGACTTTCCTGTTAGTAAACCGGTTGCGATATCAGTTTGTAACGCTATAAAGCTGAAGAGTTTGTTTGTTTGTTTGTTTGAACGCGCTAATCTCAGGAACTACTGGTCCGATTTGAAAAAATCTTTCAGTGTTAGATAGCCCATTTATCGAGGAAGGCTATAGGCTATATATCATCACGCTAAGACCAATAGGATCTGAGCAGTTATGAAAAATGTGATACAAACGAAGTTGTGCGGACAGCTAGTGTATGTATATTTTTGTATTTGCATATAAAAACAAACAATATTTTAGCTCATTGATATCAAGAATGGGACCCAAGCTGCCGGTGGTCAGGACTACTGAAAGAGGAATTTCTTAACAATACGTGCCGTGTCTAGTAGTACTGCTATCTGGATCAGACCGAACGAGAGCCTCCTCCAAGATCCAACTGCCACAGTCTCTTTCTTTATTATTATTATTATTGATGGTGAGATTATTGATGACCAAAATCTCACCTGATGGTAACCTATGTTGGGATCGACGACAAGCACGCTAGCCTAGTAGTAATTTATTTACTCATGCCTTAAATAACCCAAGGTATTATCTAAGCTATCTAGAAACACACTCTCTAGCTGTACACACACGCACAATGAACATGATCAGCCGTGCTATTCTGAAAAGTTTATTTGCGAAATCACTTCTGAATCCGCAGTGAAATCATGTGAAACTCTTTAGTTCCACACGCAGTGAAATCTCACTGCGGACTCAGAAGTGATTTCGCAAATAAACTTTTCAGAATAGCACGGCTGATGAAATGAATAACAGGACAAATATTGTTTGTGTTCCAGTTCTTCTTTGCGTTCTTGGCGCTGATTGCCATAGCTGCAGCTCAACAAGGTAGGTTAAACAAAATAACTGTAGGTGTGTACCTACAATTATTTTGCACACAAGTTAGTAAGTGTGTACTTACTAGCTTGCAGAACTTCAAAATCAGAAATATGTATCCGGGTAACATGTTGTGTGTATGTGGTTCATTTTTATTTATATAGGTACATGTGTGCTTTTGTGTGTATGTTTTGTTGTGTTACATTCAGTAAATCTTTTATCTAAGTATCCATGTATGTATCATGAATAAGTGACTCATTGAGCCGTTTTGTATTCAAGCAATCTCCGTCCATTTCAGGCTATCTGGAAACATAGAAAATGTCTATGTCTCGAAGAGATGGCGGAATGAAATAAGCCCGACAGTTGCGCCTTTTTTTAATGTGTTTTTTTTTTTGTTTATATTTATTATATTGATGTACAATAAGGTATTAGTAGATTTAAAACAATATTTTTAACTATGGATACGAAATTATCCCACATGCTTATACGTGTACTGATTTTTTTTTTATTTGATGGTGAATTTTGTGTCGTATTTATAGACACATATCTCCCATCCACATTTTATCTATAAAGTGCTAATGTTCTCCGAGTAAAGTTATCGCACAACATTCGAACAGACGCGACACACAGATATAAATTAGAAGCTGTAGAAGCCTAAAAAAGGAACGGTTTTGTTGCGTTTACGTGCAAATACTTGCGTGACAAAAAGTCACATTCATTCATTTTACTTGCAGATTTCCTGTCTATCTTATTATTCTGCCGTTCAAAGAAAATGATTTGCCCTTTTGGGCAAAATAGGGTATTTTACTGTAAAAATCTAATTAGTCCGTCTGATAGATTTACAAAAAATATTGGACACGTATTTTTTCTTTTTTCACGTACACAAAAAATGAAGACGATACAGTGCGTTGAAAACTCACGTGACGTCACTACGTTGCTACAATTTTTACCAGCGAGATGACGTAACGTGAGTTTTCAACGCACTGTATCGTCTTCATTTTTTGTTTACGTGAAAAAAGAAAAAATACGTGTCCAATATTTTTTGTAAATCTATCAGACGGACTAATTAGATTTTTACAGTAAAATACCCTATTACGTTAATATTATATTCAGAATCAGGTGCATCTATATAGCTATACATATAGTTACGCCGAAAAAATATTAATTTCACATATTTTTCACAGAATGTTAGTGTTTTGGTCAGATGCGCCCTTTTTACTCATGGCGGAATAATTGGCTCACAAATAGACATAGAAATAGGATGTATCAATTAAATAATTACTAATAGGAATCTTGATTGACAACGCTATAGAAGATAATTTCTCGTATCCTAGAAAATCCATTGTAATGATAATAATTGCGGCTTGTTTTTTTATGCAATAATGCAATTACTGCTTACGTATGTATCTCACGGTAAATAGGTCATATACTTATGTAGAAAGCTAATATAAAAGATCATCGTCTTCATCTTGATTCAGTCAGTGCTTAGATCTTGTTAAATTTTAATATACCTATAGAAAATGTCTCGCCTGGGGGTAAGTTCTTGCTATCTTGTCTTATTTTATTTGCAATTTAAGTTTATTATTTACCATGGTCCATCCTTAAAAATCATTCGCAAATATTATTTCTCCTTTTTGTCATAAATTTATAGTAATCGCTATTAATATTGTTTCGTTACGTCTTTTATAGAAGTTTGAACTTTTATTTTAAAGGACAATGTCAATCTATATACATATGTATGTTATTAGACCAAGTGCTGCACACACTATACATAAGACATTTTGGTCCACAGGCCGACAAATCTTTAAAACAAAGCGCATCAAATTCTGTCTCAGGATTCAAGCGAAAAAAATGTTTTGTTGTGAATTATTTGGTGATAAAAATGCACCTAATATTAAATCATCAACACAACCACTACTAAATAATATCGACAGTGTTATGATTTAACCATTAAAAAATAAATACTTAAAGTCATTATTCTTATAATACTATGTATTAATTATACTTTTAATCTGATAAATAATATCATTTACTTACCCTAGGTCTGTGTCTATTAGGGTCTAGGCAGACTAAAAGAGATCAAAATTGAAAAAGACCCTATCTTTTTAGTTGTGGAATTGCCTACCAGATTCTATTAACTGGGGAACATGGTACTATTTGACAACACTGGTGTCAAATTTTCTGGCTTCTGATAATCCGTAACGACTGCCAAAGATTTCCAAATGACAGCCGGGACCAACAACTTTACGTGCTTTCCGAGGCACGGAGGAGTCCCATTATGTTAAGATGGTCACCCATCCACAGACCAACCTCGGCAAGGGTTGCTTAACCTTGAAGATCGACCCGTGCGGCTGTTATAATTTAGCCACGAGCTCCTCCTAATAATCGTAACTAATAGTAATACAAAAGTGTGCTTGTTCATTTGTAACGCTATATCGTCAACCCAATTTTGATGATTTTTTGTACAAAGATGGGACCCTATACGGTCATGAGACGGCAAAAGCTAGTTAATCATAACTTTAAATTCTTTAATCAAAACATGAACGTGCCTTTAAATGGTAGGTATAGTCTAGAATGTACCTAATTGAAGTTTATCCTCAAGTATTCCTTAAATAAAACTCGGTTTTAACTTATGATATATCAATGACGTGTTTGTTTGTGTCCAATTAAAAGTTGCAAAAGCATGCTCTTATAATAGTTGTGATCTAATTAATTCGTTATTTCGTACAAACTCGCACGCGTCCTAAGTTTTGAAAACGAACGAACCGATTTCTATTAAATCTAGAAAAAAAATACCTAAAACAGTTTAGAAAAAAAGAAGGAGTATTATTTATTTGCATCAGGCGCCCCATTTCGTGTGCAGGCTATTTCTATCTATTCCACGTTGCCTGAAAGCGATCGCGATATGCGATAATACCATCAATTGTATGTTTTTTAATTCTATTGTTGTATTGGCATAAATAAATAAATAACTAATAATTCATACCGTTTGTCACACAGATGTTCGTATGCCTGTTCATGCTGGTGGCAGTGGCGGTCTGCGTTGATATGCCCTCCAACATGAAGGCACTGGAATCCCCCAAGGATGGCGCTAAACCAGACGCATCCCGCCACGACCCTCAAATCCCACCCCGCCCCGAAGGGACCCCACCCCGCCCTGAAGGAAGAACAGACCTACCGAAGGTTGAGAACCCCAAACCCGACGCAAAACCACCACAAGATGCCAAAAGCTAAACCAAGGACCAATGTATTAGACCAATAAGGATCAATGTATTAGACCGAAGCAATCCAATGTTTTTCTTTATTATTATGTATTTTATACATATTTGTAGAGCATTATAAAATCAGCTGCAGCTGGAATGTTTGTTTTTCTTTGGAAAAATTAATAGTGTATGTACAGTCGGTGATAGCAATTAACTGACCCCCTAAAAATTAAACGAATTTGAACCTTTTGCTTGTTACGAACGATCGAACTAGAACAACGTTGGAACTGGTTCAACGTCTACGATCAATAAAATAGTTATTCGAATTTGATCTTTAATACGCAGTGTTAAGGTAGGTATGTTCTTGAATATTATTTTAACTTGTAATATAATACGTAATTTCGATCACGTTGAATATGTTTCGAGTGGTCTAGTGGTGACTGTAGTGAGCTGACAAATCGTGGTTGCGAGTTCGTAACCAGCGTAATTGACGCGTTTGTTTCTGTTTTGTATATTTATTTTAAGTTATAAATAATAAATTATAACTTTAGCACCAACAACAAAAAAAAATGAACAGAAATAATAAACCAAAATGGTAAAAACGATTTTATTTTATAAAAAAAATATTATAAGAATAACATAAATGATATTGATGACGACACGAAGATGATAATATTTACCTGCTTACTAATAACGTTGTTAACTGCACTGAGTTTAATGTAGTGAATCAGCATGTTATAATATTTAGAAATATAGGTATGTATTTCTATTTCATAACAATAACATCACTACATTAAATATCATTGAACTAAATAAAACGGCATTATACGTTGAAGTTCTACCTGGTCTACTATATATCAATTTGTTTTATGAATAGTTATTTTAGTTATAAAATAAGGTTTTGACAAAAAACTAGGTATTCGAAATACTTCGTTACAAATTATAACAATAGTTAATTTAACACACACACTGACATACGTTAGTATTGTTTGTGACCAACACTGGTTACTCAAGTTATTCATGCTTTTAATAGCGAAGTGGACCACCATTTTTTCTATTGCTTGTTGCAAGCGGTCCCGCATACCGCGCACCATATTCCAACAACGATCACTTCCACTTGCAGTTGAATGAGTAGGCAAAAATGGCTGTTCAGTATGCCTTCTAACAATTGCTTGATGACGTTCTGACACTGGAGTATGTAACATAGTAGGTTTTGGTCCAGGACGATCTTTTTGAATATTCCCTGCCTCTTCAAAACGTCTTAGCGACAATCTGACTGTATTTCTCTGAAACAACACAATAAGCATAATTTTAGTAACGAATAGGTAAACATAATTTATCGATTAAGTTTGAAAAAATACGTTTATCAAATTAGATTATAAAAATAAAATTAGACCTATAAATGATCTCAAATTAGACTCATAATGAAACACAGTTAATTGTCTATTATTCTACATTCACCGGCTTTTAAGCAGACTAACGAATTAAGGAAAAAGTATAATTATAAATGAAGCATAAAAATAATACACTTACCGCTATATTAAGTTTCCTAGCAATCGCTTTAATACCAACATTCTCCTCATGCAAATAGATTATTTTGTATTTTAAATAATCACTCAACTGAGACATGACGATTAAACTATCAAAACTGATAACAATTAATAAAAAGGAAAAAAGCCAATTTAGTAAGGCAAGGTAAAAATGTTCGCGCGTATTCACTGCTATTTGTGCATAGAATATCTTGTTCAATTTATTCTTCTACCCCATAGTCCTTATGTCATATTTATAGCAGTTTTTGTTGAATACGCATATTGACGTCTAACTACCCACTTATTAAAAAAGGTAAAAAGTTATTAAATAAATGACCTAATACCAACCTCTTAAAGCTCAAGTTTGCGTATCAAAATTATTTATTGTTTCTGTTCATCGAGTAGTGTTAGTCTGATAAACTCATACCATATTGAATAACGTTTAATGTTATGAGCATAGGGTGTAAAATCGAGTAATTTTTAGGGGGGTCAGTTAATTGCTATCACCGACTGTACATACGGGGGAGGTCTGGGCCAAGCAGGATTGGGAGAAACGCCGTGTCCTCGTCGAGGCGACGGCGGCGGCGATCTCTCGCGTCCGGCCCTGGTTCAATCCAAGGTCCGAGGAGGCATGGGAAGCGGTCACCTAATTCTGCGAAGCAGTAATGCTAGCGAAGGAGGAGGCAGAACGCGTGTGACAGAGGGTCAGGGAAACCAACGCCCCAACAAAAGGGCATGTATCCACATGCAAAGAACTGGCATGCAAGTTTTAATTACATTGTGGAGCGCGATTCGAGTGATTGATCACAATTTGCCTGGGTAGCCCGCAATGTAATGATATATAGGTGATATTCCATAAAGATAGCTATAATATAAAAAATATATATATTTATATTCCATAAAGATAGATAGATACCAGTGGCGAAGGGTGATATGTTGAGAGAGGTAAGCCGAAGCAAAAATTTGTCTTTGGACCCCTCCGATCCAAATCGCAACCTCAATAACAGCTACTTAACCCCACCCATCCAAATCGCGACCTCACCAATAGTTGCTTAACACACCCATCCAATTCGTGACCTCACTAACAGTTGCTTAACCCCTCCCATCAAAATCGTGACCTCACTAACAGTTGCTTAAGCCCACCCATCCAAACCGCGACCTCACTATTAGTTGCTTAACTCCACCCATCCTTTTCGCAACCTTGCCAACAGTTGCTTAACACATCCATCCAAATCGTGACCTCACTAACAGCTGCTTAACTCCACCCACCCTTTTCGCAACCTTGTCAACAGCTGCTTAACACACCCATCCAAATCGTGACCTCTCTAACAGCTGCTTAACCCCACCCATCCAAATCGTAACCTCATTCAAAGCTGCTTAACCCCTCCGATCCAAATCGCAACCTCAATAACAGCTACTTAACCCCACCCATCCAAGTCGTGACCTCACTAACCGTTGCTTAACCCCTCCCATCCAAATTGTGACCTCACTAACAGATGCTTAACCCCACCCATCCAAATCGTAACCTCATTCAAAGCTGCTTAACCCCTCCGATCCAAATCGCAACCTCAATAACAGCTACTTAACCCCACCCATCCAAGTCGTGACCTCACTAACCGTTGCTTAACCCCTCCCATCCAAATTGTGACCTCACTAACAGATGCTTAACCCCACCCATCCAAACCGCAACCTCACTATTAGTTGCTTAACTCCATCCATCCTTTTCGCAACCTTGCCAACAGTTGCTTAACACACCCATCCAAATCGTGACCACACTAACAGCTGCTTAACTCCACCCATCCTTTTTGCAACCTTGCCAACAGTTGCTTAACACACCCATCCAAATCGCGACCTCACTAACATCTGCTTAACTCCACCCATCCTTTTCGCAACCTTGCCAACAATTGCTTAACACAGCCATCCAAATCGTGACCTCACTAACAGCTGCTTAACCCCTTCCATCCAAATCGTGACACAAAAAGTGTCGTTACAACTTCGTTCCAAAAAAAAAACATATGCTTACTTCCATCTCGCTCACGCGCACGCATTTTGTATTACTGTCTCTATCATAACTCGGCGGATACCGGCTTACCACGGCCTAGAATCGCGGTGATCTCGGGCTGTTCATTGTGACGTCATGGCCACTAATTTGCCTTATGAATTGAACTGTCAATAAGCCGATAGCGCCTGCGAGTTAAATAATGTTGTTGAAGAGCAAATTTTGTTGGAATTGAATATCCATCTGTGTATGCGTTTTGTGATGTTTCTCTACTTTTAACAGTACTGATTGTGCGATTTTTCAATTACGATAGAGTAGTTGTGTTCCAAACTTCTGAAGGGAAGCCGGTGGGAATCGGCTTATGACCACGCTTCGCCACTGATAGATACAAAGAGATACAAAGCGCATCAAAGTAAATTCTTGAACTTTGATGCGCTTTGTGCGGCAGGTTAAGTCACGCATTTGTAAAAAGTGTACAAAAGTGGGACGTCAGTTATGAAGGCTACACCAGTATCTGAAATCTATCTTACAGACAATGTCTGTTAAATTGAGTATCTTCCTAAAATCTGGTCATTCAGGAAGGTACCGAATTCACATTTCTGTAGCGCCTGTCAAATCTAATGTAGGTACAGCTCAGATTTTCGAGAATCGTTATAGCTAATAGAATTTCACTTTTATAGGCCTTATCACCATCTTATTGCTACACGATCCGTGAGTACGGGGTACTACAGTGGTGGAGATGACTACAGAAGACTGCATAGGTTCCTGCCTCAAAATTAACAGCAATCTGCGGTCTGTCTGTTAAGTGTGTTATTATGGCGATATCACTTTATGATCGTTATGGATCGTCCTTAGGTTAGGTGTAGTGACGATCTTTACAAGGTTACTGGTTACAGCGGGATCAGAGTTGCTGAGAATGCGGAAGAATGACGGGCGATTGGAGAGGCTGAAAAAAAAAAAAAAAAAAAAAAAAAAATGATGGTTTTTTAACCAGGAAACTCAGTGAACAAGTTTGCAAAATATTATATACTGTCGACTTGTATGTAATAATTATTATAATTTTACTTAACTGTTAATTTATGTTGTAGTCTTTAGTAGTGATTATTGCGATACCTCTTATTGTTTTTATGGGTAGGTATTTGTATAAAACTTTATATTTGTGTCGTAGAATCGTTATTTAAGGGAATCCGTGAAACTTTGTCACGGGATCGTATGTGATACCGGCCTATCTTGCTGCTCAACGAGGTGGGCAAGCTCTTTAAAAGAGTGATGGCAAACCGCGTCGTCAAGCAGCTGGTGAGAGTTGAGCCGGATCTGGCGGAGAACCCGTTCGGTTTCTACACGGGGCGCTCGACGGTGGACGCCACCATGCGCCTGAGAGCCCTCACGACGGGGGATGTGATTTCCCGGGGGTGGTCGTGGTAACGGCTCTTGACATCACCAATGCCTTCAACACCCTGCCCTAGAGTTGCATCAGGGAGGCACTCCGGTATCACCGGATGCCGACCTACACCCGTCACGTGATCGAAGATTACCTGGTGAAAAGAGCCGTCATTTTAGTTCGTTCCACTCTCCCCGGTCACCGGGGAGAGTGGAATCGGCGAGAGATGTCGTTCGGTGTTCCAAAGGGTCAGTTCTGGGGCCGCTCTTGTCCGCGACATCGGCTACGACTAGGTGCTGCGCGGTGACCTCCCAAGCGGCGTCGACGTAGTCTGTTACGCTGACGACACGCCGGTCCTGGCGCAAAGAGGGTCGCACCAGGCGGTGGCTGAGTTGATGACACGCGGGGTTGGACAGTCATTGAGAGGATCCGGCAACTGGGTCTCGAGGTGGCGTAGCACAAGTCCGACGCCATGTGTTCTCATGGCTCTCGGAACCGCCCACTATCGAGATCCCACATAACGGTACACATACCACATAACGACGCAGAAGTCGGGTCGACGATGAAGTACTTGGATCTCGACCTCGACAGCCGATAGAACTTTGCTGATGGCGAGCTATGGGTGGCTCGCCGTCCGAGAGAAACCAATCCCGAATCGTCGTCACGTCGTGTTCCACGTGTGCCTCAAAGAGCTATCAGCAAGACGGGGCCCTATAGGGTCAGTGTCTGCTAGGGTTGCGGAATTTGTTAGAAAGAGTCACCGCGGCCCTGGAACGCAAAGGGCACTAGGAGGAAAACGGGTTAGTCATTAAGAGTCTCGCTTCTACTCCACCCGGAGTAGGAGAAGTCATTTGATGATTTACTATCCAGAAAAAAAGAGATCGTTTGTAAATATTTTTTTCTATAAATTTTACTTAAAATTAATTTTCATGGACAATACTACGTTAATTGGTAGAGGAAAACAAATCATGCCTAGTTTACAGTCTCTCAGGTAATCATGAGGAAAATAACAGTAATTAATTTATGAAATAATTACCTACTAATCACGTTTAATTATAAGATTTTTCTATGCGGTTTTCTTAACAATGACTGCAATAGGCCAATTTTCGAATTCGCAATATCATCTCAGCGAAATCAATTTGAATTTTAAAACTTGTCAAAAGGAAAATAAAAGGGTATTTTAATGAAAATACAATAATTGCACCTTAGTAAACGGTTTCTAATTAAACTGCCTGCCCAGCTTTTATCCAACTATTTATCTTGGTGTCGGCAACCAGTATAGCCGGTTTATAGCTGCGTGCCAGTTTTTAAACAAACAGTGCCTATCTGACTTTTACAACCCAGTAACTAGGTAACACGGCAACCCTTGGCAACGCAACTGGTTTCATTATTTCGTAATGTGAACCCAAAACGAATACCTATATGAGTAAAAGATCTCATTCATCTTTTTTTTAAACAATGCGATTTCGGTTATCAATATCGCCGAAAAATTGCTAAAACTGTAAGATTGTAAAATATCGCGTGAAATTGTTAATATTCTTTTCTTAATAACATACTGATATATTAGAAACTATTGAATTTGGATGGAATGTAGTGTAGAAAAAAAAAGTTATTTTTGGCAAAAAGGAACCCATAAAGTTTCGTTCTCTGTCTGCGTCTGTTTGTCCGCGGTTTTGCTGAGACTATGGGGACTACAAAGCTGTACTTAATTCGGCATGAATGCACATATTAATGATACCGACAAAATGGTAGAATAAAAACTTTTCTTATGGTACCTCCCCCATACGTCAAGACAGGTTGATTTTTTTTTTCGCGTCCACCCCATCTTGTTGATGGATCGGATTTCAAAAATATTACGTCTTCAAAGATCATTTTCCTATTTAGGGATCCGTTTGTGAAATATGAAGTTCTAAAGTGGAAAAAATCGTTTGGACGATAGAGCGGTACTACGATTACGATAGGACGATAGAGCCCCTCCACTATGCTGGCGCCTTGGAAGAATCTTGAAGATATTTCCCGGCACTGATGGTGTGCCTCGAGTCACCGACGTATCTACAGCAAAGGACACCATACGGAGAGCCATCAGCAGATTGTGTCTGCTGCCTTCACCAGATAACTACAGCGAAAAATTATCTTGAAAGCTTCATATAACTTTCAAGGCCCCCGAAGATGTCTACGACACATTCGCTCATTCATTGAAATTAATGTTCACTTCCTACGAACTTCAAATCACATTCATACATTCGTTCAATTACATCTTACATATCACTGTGCGTTGTGCATTCAAAATTAATTATAAAATTGTAAAAGGCCCTAGTAATCCGCATTTATCTAGCAAAATATCTTTGTTTGATTTATCACAAACACCTAGAATTCAAACTGGTCACAGTAGATATTAAACAACCAAAACACTTTTTATTAAGTTCACATTATTATGGGCAACTACGGAACCATATATTGTACGTAGCCCGACACACACTTGGCCGGTATTTTCATAATATATCGAGAAATTATAATCTACAAACAGCACCCCGCGGTTTCTCCCGCGTACCTAGTTCCCTTTTCCGTGGGAATAAGGGGATAAAATATTGCCGATGTCACAAGAGGATAGTGTAGCTTCCAAACAGTGAAAAAATTTTCAAATCGGTTCAACAGTTTCGGAGCCTATGTAATAAAAACAAACAGTCAAATCTTTCCTCTTTATAATATTAGTATAGATAAAGACTTGTTACAATTTCAAGCAGTCAGACATTTTCAGGTCACATCGATAAAATGTGACCTCACTCTTACTGCACACAACACCAATGTCAATCTTTTGTTCCTAATCTTTATGATTTTGTTTTTACGGTATTTATAATAGGGAAAACCCCGGTAACCACGGACAGTCATATATAGAATTCGTTGGGTTATTGACTTTGTTATGTATTTATTTATTTAAATTATATTTTCTCTTTGGTTGTCTTCATTTTAAGTTGCACCTGTTATATTGTTTCTATTTTATTAATTTGGCTTACCAATAACTAAATACACATATACAAGGATATGAGATATATCAAATAAACTTATATACTTACTAGTGTTCCTTACACGTAAGCACATTATGCGTTACATCATTGTTGACTGATGCTGAGGGCCTACTTAAGACTAGATGATTTCTAAGTTACTCTCTCGTTGTCTCTGCACCACCATAACTCGACTGGTACATAACGCCTAAAACATTAAGTCCGCCATTTTTTTTTTACTAATGCCTACAGTTTCATTCGGCTCGGATCAACTCTGTTTCGACAGCCGCTCCTACTTTTGCGTTGTTTTGTAACTTTTAGTAATACTAGCTTCTGCCAGCGACTTCGTCCGCGTGGAATAGTTACTTTACCCCCGATTTTGAAACTCTCAGCCCGATCGGTTTAAAATTGACAAAAGATAGACATGCTGTTTCGGGATATTTTTTAGATAATTTTATGTAGAACATTTCCGTAATACATGATTTCTATGTAACTTTAACCATTAAGGCTACACACGCGACGGAAGCTTAAAAAATGGAATAACTTCTCCCGTTTTCCCAACATTTTCCTTCACTGCTCTGCTCCTATTGATTGTAGCGTGATGAAAAGTATACTATAACCTGCCCAGGAGTATGAAGAATAATTGCACCAAGTTTCGTTGAAATCGGTCGAGTAGTTTTTGTTTCTATAAAGAACATACAGGCAGACAGACAGACAGACAGAAAGACAGACAGACAGACAAAAATTTTACTGATTGCATTTTTGGCACCAGTATCGATCACTAATCACCCCCTGATAGTTATTTTGAAAATATATTCCTTGTACAGAATTGACCTCTCTACAGATTTATTATAAGTATAGATTTAGGATAAGCTTCTACAATGACGTTTATTCTTCAAAATCACAGTGTAGCATTGCTAAGCGATATATTCATAATTATGAGGTGGGTACTAGGGTACTCATTGTACTCAAAGCAATTTTTGTGTGTTTTGTAATTTCTATGATTGCTGCCGTTAACACATACGCGGTGGTTTTCGCGAGTTGTATGTTGTGGCAGACGCAAGGACTTCATGAAAATAGACGAAGCGATGAAAGTGTTTATGTGGGGTTTACATGGGTCACTTGACCAGATAAATAGTCTATATCCAACTACATATGTATGTTGGGATCGGTTGTATGAATTCGAATTAGGATAACATAACACGACTAGGGCGAGTTTTACCCAGAATTGGGCTCTCTAATAAATCAAAATAAAAAAATACACCTTATTGTCTAGAATAATTTATTTGAGATGTGATGAAATAAACTTTTCTATGCCTGTACGTAAGCCTGTAGGCTTACGTACAGGCATAGAAAAGTTTATTTAAATATACTCAAGGCAAATTCTAGTAAACGCAATAGAATTACAGTTTGCTAATAATATAAATAATACTCGTATGAATAATGTTGTGAGTCTTGCTTGGTTCTTCTTCAACTAGTATTTGAGAGCCGGAAACCAAATTATTGTATGTTTCTTGATAAATTTAATTCGGAGCTTTGTTTGCGCATACTGCGAGGTAACCTGCGGGACCTGTTGCGGAGCTTGATGTACATATAGTAGGTCGGAGGGGTTTATTTGAGCAGGGGCGTACTATTGAGCTGGGGCGTACTATTGAGCTGGGGCGTACTATTGCGTCGAAGCCGGGCCACCTTGTGAAGTGTTTTGCTGTGGGTTGAACTGTGGCCCCTGTTGGCCGTATGGAGTAGGCATCTGTTGAAGGGGCTGTGAGGCAAAGTTGTTGTAGTACGGCGATCCAGGTGCTGGATAATATACAGGGCCAGGTGCTGGGTAGGACAGAGAACCAGTCGTTGGATAATTCGGAGAGCCAGGCGCTGGGTAATATAATGAGCCAGTCGTTGGGTAATTCGGAGAGCCAGGTGCTGGGTAATATGGAGAGCCAGCTGCTGGGTAATATGGAGAACCAGGTGCTGGGTAATTTGTAAAGCCAGGTGTTGGGTAATATGGAGAGCCAAGCCCTGAGCCGGCGTTGTTTGGTGCAGGTACCGGATTGATTGGGTAGTAAGTATCCTGTTGGCTGCTTTCTCTGTTTCCCCCAATGTGTCCACCCAAGTGTTTGTTAATTCCTAGGAATCCACTTCCATTTCGCAGCCCCGCTTCCAAACCGATGTTAGCATCGATACCGCCATTTAAGCCCCAACTGCTTGAAGATTTGGTTTCTTTGAATCCTCCATAATTATTGTCAATCAATGGAACACCTGGAATAATTAAAAAAAACTAACGTAAATATGTACATATGTGCACATAATACAACAACAGTTCAGAATGATATCTTATACGTAAATAGTATAAGATTGACACAATAACAACAACAACAACAATGAACACTGCAATGTCTACTTAAAAAACTTAACCTAACAGAGTCAACGGTGATGGATTGAAATTATCTTTTACTAGCTGCTGCCCGCGACTTCGTCCCCGTGGAATCCCCGATTTTAAAACATTATTTATCGCTGCTCCGCTCCTATTGGCTTAAGCGTGATGATATATAGCCTAAAGCCTTCCTCGATAAATGGTCTATTCAACCCAAAAATATTTTTTCAATTTCGACCAGCAGCTCCTGAGATTAGCGCGTTCAAACAAACGAACAAACCCTTCAGCTTTATAATATTAGTATAGATTATTATTACACACGTGAATCTATCTGTCCGAGTCTGCAATAAGTATCCTAACTAACGCAGGAACATCACCTAGCGCAGCGACTTCAAACTTATGTAAAACATGATTTTATTGTTATCTATCTATTTACTACGCCAGTTACTAAAACAATATAAAGAATTATTAGATACTCACAGTAGAACAACTCCAATAGTGAAAAGCTCAGAATAACGCCTGACTGTAAAAAATTAGAGATTGGTAAGTTTATTTTTTAAGAACTTCGATGTAGTCGCGATAAGAGACGTTACTTCGCAACAAGTGTTTAGAATATTTGTTAGCACTAGCCAAGATTGGATTAGTATTTCCTTCAGGAATATAAACTAGTACTCCTTTTGACTACTAGTTTGTATTATTGAAGAATAGAGTTAACTTCATCAGTGTACAGAGCAGTGGGTGAGATGCTCACAAATTTCCGCTCACCTGTACAACAGTCACGAAAAGTTATCAAACGTGTTGTTAAATTAAGACTAAACACACTTACAATGAGCTTCATGTTGGCTGCAGACAGTATGTTACTTGTGATGGTTCCAATCTGGACTAGCGTATCAAGCTGCGAGATAGACTATTTATACAAGACGATTTCGGTTATCATTAACTTGTGACCTTTATTAACGATACTAAAATAACAAAATAGTATTCATAATAATTTCAGTATCAGGGAAAACCACAATATTTAAAAACAGTCATATGAAGTGCTTTTTGGGAAACCAAATCAAAATTTTCCTTAACCATGCATATTAACAGACATATACGAGTATATACAAACTCACACTAAGAGAAATGGACTATCTCAACGTTACGTTGTGATTTGGCTTGTCAAAGAAATTCATTTAACATACAAAGAATTGAAAAAAACGTTTCGGCTGCCTTTCTAGACACAGCTAGCTGTCGATCACATTTGGCACGACAGCCTTTTATATAAAACTAACGTTTGCTCGAAACTCCGTACGAGCATATCTCGTTATTTCCCGTTCTCATAAGAATGTCAGGAAGTCTTCTCTTAGTGATTCCCTACGCTCCCCAAGGAACCTCTTTGCCAAATTTCAGCTTTCTACGACCAGTAGTTGCACTGTGCCTGTCGACAGAACTCTTCCGATACTCAGTGACTGACAAGAAGAGTTTTATATAATATTAGCAGCGGTCCGCGGTTTCACCCGCATAGTTCCCGTTCCCGTGGTAATATGGGGATAAAATATAGCCTATGTCACCAGGGGATAGTGTAGCTTCCAAACAGTGTAATAATTTTTCAAATCGGTTCAGTAGTTTCGGAGCCTATTAAATACAAACAAACAAACAAATCTTTCCTCTTTATAAATAATAGTAGTATAGATGTGCGTAAATTGATGATTGATTAAAAAAAAATATTATTCATTTATTTGAAAAATGATACTTCTTTGTAGAACAAAGCTAGTAAGAAACTGGTTAAGTAACGGGACTGCATGAAATTCGAGCAGGAGTTCCTCAAGGCAGCGTGATGGGTCCTACTCTGTACCTTATTTAAACAGCTGATCTCTCCGCATCAGTAAGAGTTACGTTTGCCGATGACATGATAAAATTTTGTACTATCTTAGAGGATAAAGAATAAAGGAAAATGAAACCAAATATGTACCAGTGATGTTTACATCAAGAAGAGATACATGCTCGCCAGTACGATTAAATTATGTTGTGATTCCTCAAGCAGAAGAAGCTAAACACCATATGTTCTAATATGTATATTTCTAATATATGTTCATCATATTATTTCAGGAATTTATTGTAGTTATTTACTTTTGTTTTTAATATTAAGCCCTTACAAGTTTTTCATTTTGAAACATAACTTTGTTTTTATGGGAAATCATCAAATGCCTTCTCCTGCCTTCCCCGCTCTGGGCGGAGCGGAAGGAAATGTCAGACTCTTACTGACTAAAACCCACCCGTGATCCTCTGAGGCGCGCGTGGAACACGACGCGCCATCGACTCTGGCCTGGTTGCTATCGGACGGCGAGCCACCCATAGCTCGCCATCCGCAGGCCTGCGCCTACGGTGGTCGGGAATCGCCCCGCGTTTCCCGGCGCCCGGAGCGTCTTCTTCTGTTTCGGCGGCTGGGGCGTGATGTTTCCCTCTCTCGCACGCATTCCGCCTCCTCCTTCGCTAGCATTACTGCTTCGCAGAAGGAGGCGACCGCTTCCCATGGTTTGAACCAGGGCCGGACGTGAGAGGTCGCCGCCACGCCGCCGCCGATCGCAGTTTGGAACATACCTACTACTATAATATTTTGTGAATATATTGTTATTTTATAACTCTATGAAACTGACGAATAAGTTTCTATAAGTACTGTAATTGTGTGCAACTATTTTAATGTTACTAAAACACTTTTACCAAATATTTGCAGGTCATCACTGTACTTATGGCGGAATGCGTTTATGCACTAAATTTTCTATGTAACATCTGTACTTACCACATTTTATACAAGTAAATGATTACGATTAGTAAGATTACCTTGATAATAATATGTATTTAGACCGTAGACTAAACTAGACAAAACATAATTAGGTATATTCACGAAGCACAAAGTATTACGCTCACAACCATACTCACAAACCAGAAATCATTATTGGCTGCTATAAAAGAATCCAAGCTCTCGCGTGAAAATAAGCTCAGGATTTATTAGCGTATCATAATACCTATTTGGACATACGGAATACGACTGCGGGGCATGGCAGCCAATTGAAACGTGTTCTCCAAAGGTTACAATAAGACATGCTAAGAATATAATATAACTAATGCACCATGGTACATAAATAGTGATATATTATACTACTTGGGGATTTAAAATAACCAAAGTTTAATGTGTACAGGAATAGGATATAAACTGTCAGAAAGTTGATGAAAACCAAGACATTCAGAAGGCTTACAGACCCCATACAATGACAGTTGACAGACATAAAACGGATTGATTGAATGTACCAGCGAGCGTAAACAAAGCATGTCACAATCATACATATATTAACACAACATTATGCTTAACGTGAATGATGAAGCTATTGCAAAAAAAAATAAAAAACAACCGACTTCTAAAAAAAAACACAAAAAGTATAAAATAACTTTCGGAACTCAGTATTTATGGTCGTTTCTTCGTTTTTTGAACACCGACTTCCGAAATTAAAGTTGTTTTATACTTTTTGTGTTTTTTTTTTGTTTTATAGGACGGTTGTTTTTTTTTTGTGAAAAGATCTTTATTTTCCACTGTTACACTTTTGTTTGTACACTTTTTGTGAAAAGTTATTTAGTTTTCATTTTTAGTGGTATGTTACGTTTAGGTGTAATATTTTGTCAAAGTTGTCCTTCCTCTTCTAAATCACTGTTTAGGATTATTACTACTTAAATTAACGGTTTTTGAGTGGGTGTAAGGACGAAGGTATTCGGGAGAGAAATGATACCACTGGCTGCTCGAATAATACTCTCTATATTTTAGAATTACACAACATTATATAGGTTTGGTGTGTGACATCATTACACACTACACCTCCCAAGGCGGTGTGAAAATAAAATAAAGTTACAATTTTGTTTTATTTTCTTATACTCATCTTATTATAGCATGTACGAAAATTACTAAACGCCTTAAAATTATACTAAACTAATAACGTAGGTAAGTAACAATTATGGATTGTGGTACAATTTAGTTCTATTTTTAACCGACTTCTAAAAAAGGAGGAGGTTCTCAATTCGGATCTTTGTATGTTTTTTTTAATTTTTTTTTTATTGTTTGTTCGCGCATAACTCCGTCGCTTGTCAACCGATTTGAAAAATGAAAGGGTATACTTCCCAAATGGTCCCATGAAAATTTTATCGAAATCAACCAAGCGGTTTTCGAAAAATCAACAAAAATCTAAAAAAAAATATCTACACTGTCTACATTGACGACCTCTTAGTTTACTCTGCAAAGGAGCAGTACGTTTATTTTACACCAATGTGATTGGTTCGTTTAGGTGGGGGAGGGGAGGGGGTGTAGGTACCACTAAAAAGTGAAAAATAAAAAAAAACTTTTTACAAAAAATAAAACCGACTTCTAAACAAAAAAACCAAAAAGTATAAAATAACTTTAATTTCGGAAGTCGGTGTGTTCAACAACAAAAAAGCAACCAAAAACACCGAGTTCCGAAATTAAAGTTATTTTATACTTTTTGGTTTTTTTGTTTAGAAGTCGGTTTTATTTTTTGTAAAAAGTTTTTTGTGAATGGTTTCTACTTTTCCATTTTTTACTATTTTAACATTTGGTGACTCATCAGAAATAACTCTGTATGGTCCAGTATAAACATTATCTAACTTATTACTCATATTATTTTTAACTAAAACTAGGTCATCAGGATGATAAATTGTTGGATTTACATTTTTATCATAACGTTCTTTCTGTTCCAGTTTACTCTTAAGTAGGTTGTCTCGTGCCACTTTCAACGACTTTTGAAGTCTAAATTTTAACTCAAATGGATAATAATCATAATTATAGAGCGGGTCAACATGCATATTCGTAAAATTACTCGGTAAACAACACTTTTTACCATAAACTAACTCGTAAGGAGTATATTTAGTAGATGAATGAACCGAAGTATTATAACAAAAAGACCAAAATGGGAGCCATGTACTCCATGTCTCAGGGTGATTGTCGGTTTGAATACGTAAATAAGAATTTAAATGTTTGTGTGTATTTTCCAACGCACCTATGCTTTGGTGATGATAAGCAGTAGAGTTTAACTGTTTAATATTTAAATGTTTACATACCTCCTTAAATGTCGATGAGAGAAACTCAGTCCCCCGATCCGTTGCTATCACCTTCGGTACTCCATACCTTAATATAAAATTATTAACTAATGCTTTCGCAACTTCTTCCGTTCTCTTAGTAACTAAAGGATATGCCTCAATGTATTTAGTAAGTTCACATTGTAACGTGAGAATATAGCTATAATTATAATTATCTCTGTCTAGAGGTCCTACTAAGTCAATATAAATTTTCTCAAACGCACTATGCGCTGTAGTAGTTATCTCCATTGGTTGTTTAATATTATGTGAAGAATATTTTTGTTTTTGACATTTATCGCAACGTTTGACAAATTCTTTGATATCATTTTCTAATCCTGTCCAGTAATAATATTTTTTTATATTATTAAACATTCGTCTAACACCCGCGTGGCCACTCGTGGGTAAGAGATGAAAATCTTTCAATTTATCTTCTTTATTTACTACTCGTTTCTACTCGTTTATCGTCTTTATTTTCTATCCGATATACATCCTTTACTATATGTAATCGGGGACCGCTCCATTTCTTTATTTTATCTATCTCGTTTAAGAGTTTATTTATAAAAATATTATTCTTGTTACTTTTAATTAGATATATTTCAGTAATATTGATACTTTTGCAAAAGTCTTGTAACTCTCTCACAAATTCGACTCGCGATACTTGCGATGGAGAAGATACATATTTAACATAGATAGTCCTTTCATTAGGAACGTATATAAAAGTCTTACTCTCTTTATCTATTACACCCTTGTTTTTAAATTCCTTTAATTTGCATGCGTCTATAAAACGTAATTCTACTGATTCGTTTGAACTAACACGAGAGACGTTTGGTTGATCAGACCAAACTGTAGAAGAACTACTCGTATCGTTATTAGTAGTACTGTTAGTCAAGTTTCGTTTTTGAGCTCTGGTCATAACCGAGACACACAGTTCATACATGTGTTTTAAATCACTCGATGTTATGGAAATTCGAGACAATGCGTCTGCAGCCGCATTTTCCGAACCCTTAACATGTTCTATTGTAAAATCATATTCTTCTAATAATAGCCTAAATTTAAATAATCTACTCGATGGGTCTTTCATGTTAAATAAAGAAATTAAAGGTCTATGATCAGTTAAAATTTTAAAATGTTTTCCATATAAATATGGCCGAAAATGTTTAATTGCCCACACTATAGCTAGCAATTCTTTATCAATTGTTGGATAGTTTATTTCAGATTTATTAAGTGTCCTACTAGCGAAACATACTGGCCTACTATTTTTATTTGACAAAATCGCACCGATTGCATAATTAGAAGCATCAGTCTGAACAATGAACTCATTTTGTTCTGAAAAATCCGGATATTGTAAAACTGGTGGAGATAATATTTTTTCTTTAAGTTTTTCAAATGAGGATTGGCACTTTTTATCCCATATAAAAGAAGCATTTTTACGACACAATTTATTAAGTGGATAGGCTAACTCCGCAAAACTCGGAATAAATTTTCTATAAAAGTTAACAAATGCTACAAATCTCCTAGTCTCATCTACATTTGTCGGACACGGATAATTTTGTACAACCTTTATTTTATCCGGGTCAGGTAATACCCCGTCACCAGATACTACGTGGCCTAAATAAAGCATCTCCTTCTTCAAAAAATCACATTTCTGAGGATTAAGTTTTAAATTAACTTTTCGTAACCGCTCAAACATATCTTGTAGGTTTTTATTATGTACACTCAAATTTCTTCCAAAAACTATCAAGTCATCTAAATAGACTAGACATTTCTCGTATGTTAAATCAGTCATAGCCATAGTCATCATTCTAGAAAAAGATCCTGGACTCGTTTTTAAGCCCATTGGCATGCGAGTCATTTGATATTGTCCTGAACAGAATGCAGTGTATTTTCTGCTGTTTTCTTCAAGCCCAATATTATAATAACCTTGATACATATCTAAATGTGAAAAATAAATTGAACCAGATAGAGAATCGAGTACTTCGGTAACATTAGGAAGTGGAAACTTATCATCTTCGATGCAATTATTTAACTTACGATAGTCAATAACTAGTCGCCATTTTTTCTGACCTGTTCCATCAGTCTTTTTCGGAACCAGTAATACGGGACTAGACCATTCACTACGACAAGGTTCTATGACGCCTTCATTCAACATTTTATCAATATGTTGCTTAATTTCTCCCTTTTGCGAATGCGGTAAACGATACGGTTTAGTGAAGACAGAAGAAACATTTGGTTTCAAACTAATTGAATGTTTATAAATACTAGTGGTTGACAGTTTGTCTCCTTTTTTTTTTTTTTTTGGATGGGAAATCATCCAATGACCCCTCCCGCCCTGGGTGGAGCGGTAGGGAGTGTCAGACTTTTACTGACTAAAACCCACCCGTGCTCCTCCATGTGCCCTTTGCGTTCCAGGGCCGCGGTAACTCTTTCGAACAAATTCCGCAACCCTAGCAGGCACCGACCCTATGGGGCCCCGTCTCTGGTGACGCGCGCGTCGTCGTCGACTCAGCCTGGTATCGGACGGCGAGCCACCCACGCTCACCGTCCCCAGGCATCAGCCACTGCGCAATAGCACAGCGGCCGACTTGTCTCTGGAGGAGGCCACGATGGGACCATTACTGGCACTCCATCTCGGCCTCCTCCCGAGAACCAGGAGTCGCAGCACCCACAGCAGTAGCGGCAGAAGCGGCGACGGAAGCCGCGGCGGCGGCAGAGGCGGCGGCGGCGGCGGACCTCTTGCCCTTGGTCGGGGCGGATGGCGCGCAGGCCCTTCACCCAGCCCAGTGCTCGGCCGGCTTGCCAGCAGCCGCACATGCACTGCAGTGCGGCGTGGCCTCACACGAGCCGGCCCGATGACCGGGCTGACCACAGCGGAAACAAAGTCCGCTGCGGTCCACCTCCGAGGGGCACATAGCTCCCGTGTGGTTGCCCACATGGCAGCGGTAGCACCTCAGAGGCCTGGGTTCCAGCAGTTTTACCCGCGCAGACACCCATCCCACCAAGAGCCTTCGGCCCTCCGACACAGTTCTGGCCGCCGTCACGGGGCAGCTCACCACAAGGGTTTGCATGCCCGTGTTGTCAGGCTGGAGGGCGCCCGCCTTGACGAGCTCGGCAGAGCACCCCCCAGTCCTGGCGACGGCAGCCACAACTTCCTCCTCCGTCACGGAGTCATACAGGGCCACTATGCGCATGTCGATGCGCTTAGTCGGCCTGGACACCCGGACCTCGTCCGCGGGTAAGACCGCCCTCAGCCTTTCGGCCAGGGCGTCCGCGAACGGGCCACTCTCCGCTCCGGCGAGCTCAAGCTTGCGGGCACCGGTTAGGGTCCTCCTGACCCCGATGCCCCCGCTGATGCCCAGCTCTTGGAGGCTCACCGCCTCCTTCGCCCGCTTCAATACGGCGAGATATGTCACGCCCCTCTGTTCCGCTTCCGGCTGCAGTGTTAACACTACAGCCGCGGACTTCGGGCTTTGCGGCACCACTGGCGCTGCAGCCTTAGCCGCTCCTCCTCCAGCCCTCCTCCTACCCCTCTTCGCCGGGGCCGACTTGGTCGTCGCCGGCGTCGCGGGCGCCGGCGTCACAGGCGCTGGCGCGGCTCCCGCCTTGGCCTTCGCCCGGCCGGACGTTCCCGGGCAAGCAGCCACCGCGGCTGCGTACGAAGCCGCCTTCTGCTGTCCCGGGGGCCTCTGTGCCGCCGCCAACGGGGGACGCCGGATCATGTCCTCCAAGACGGACACCTGCCTCCGGAAGGGAGCCAGCTCCTGCCGCACCAGGCTCCGCACCTGGCTCAGCACTTGGCTCCCCTCCAGCGCCGCCGGACTCGGCCCCCCCTGCGGCTCCTCCGAGGCCGCTCTGGCCATGCCAGCCAGGTCCCTCCGGAGCGCTCCGTTACGGCCGCGAGGCGGGCGACCTCCGCCCGCAACTCTGTCGCCTCTCCGGACCCGCCGTTGTTGGCCGCCGCTGCCGCCAAAATGGAGGCCTTGGCCGCGCTGATGGCTTCCCTCTTAGAAGACTGCTTCCTCTTGAAGGCCACAGCGCGGATCGCGGCCTCCACGACCTCCTCCAGCTTGGCCCTCTTCTCCTCAGCAGCGGGAGGTACCTCACTCGGGGACTCCGAGTCGTCGGAGTCGAGAGGAAGCGGACGAGTGGTGGGAGCCCTGCGACCACTCCCTCCAGGGCGACGCCCCTCCCCCGCCAACCTCTCG
This sequence comes from Hecatera dysodea, assembly GCA_905332915.2. NCBI lineage: Eukaryota > Metazoa > Arthropoda > Insecta > Lepidoptera > Noctuidae > Hecatera > Hecatera dysodea. Next base: position 7,045,913 of record HG995303.1, read on the forward strand.
GCCCGACGCTCCACCTCCCGGGTAGAGGGAGTCAGCCCTCTCCCCGCCTCACAGCCCCTGCCCCGCCTAGCGGTGGGGATCTTTCGGGCGGAGGCAAATTCACCCTCAGAGGACGACTCCCTGTCATCCTCCCGTCTGGGCCGCTTGCGGAAGAACTTTACGTTCTCCGCAGCAGCCCCCCCTCTCTCGTGTCCCGAGCCCGCCGAGCTGACCGTTACTAGGTCTAGCGCGGAGCCGGAATCCAACTCCACGCCACCCCGGCGCTCAGGCAAACCCTCCTCTGCAAATTCGTGCGCCATCAGCTCCTTAAAGGAGGCGGATCCGGATGGCGACGATGAATTGGAGCCTCCTCGGCTCTTGTTGCCACTGGCAAGCGGAAGACGTTTGGTGCCGACCCCAGAGTACGGAGGGCAGCCCGCCGAAGCGGGGTGGGATTCCCCGACCGCTGAGCAGTCGGGACTAGTGTTGCCAGGTCCGATTTGTTGTAAATCGGTACATGAGGTCAAAAAAATCGGGATTTAGGGTTGCAGATCGGGACAGTAAACAAAAATAACACAAGGGGTTTTAAGTGTAATTCTACATAACAAGTAATCAGTCTTGCTAGACTAGTAGAAATTATAAAATAAAATCGTACTTTAAATGTAATTGACGCACTTCACATATTTTTTTCATTTTTTGATTAATCGGGACATTTAGCGTCCCGATCAGGTACAAATCGGGATGCGTCCCCAGACCCCTGAAAATCGGGACGTCCCGCGCAAATCGGGACACCTGGCAACACTAGTCGGGACCCACCTGGGGACTCATTTTGCAAGCGTCTTTTTTCATATTTTGTTCCTTTTAAGGGTGTGGTCCCTTTTCGCTCCGCCCCTTCTCAGGGCCCTCTCTCCTAACCTCACCTCTCCGCCTACTCGCTGCTCTCACAGTCACGTCTGATGATCAGACGCGTACCAGAGAGCAGCGAGCAAGCGTGTGTCTCTCTTGGTCTGATCCCTCACTTGCGACCTTCCGGCATGAGTGGCTCTACCGGGAAAGCTCGCAAGATCATTGGGACGCTCAAGCCCCACCACGACGACAACGTGGAGACACATTCGGTGGGGACAGTTTGTCTCCTGGCAAATAAAAAATGTCCGAGTACTTAGCACACAAATTCTCAATAGATTTTTGTTCTTCTTTATTAAGGTGTTTTAAATTCAAAACTGAAAATAATTGTTTTACTCGACTCGCATTATTTCCCGACTTATCAAAGTTACAAATATTATACTCACTTAACTTTTCTATATACGGATTAATGTTATGTTATGTACACGACTTATCCGTTTTATTTAATATTTTAATCGGTACTAAACCATTGAATGGCTTTGCTATACAACTAGCCAAACATATACCTTCACTAATTTCTTTAGAATGTATGACACACTCGTCAGTAAAATCCGTCTGTAAATAATGTATAGATTCACATCTTGGTAAAATTTCAATTGAGTCGTTATATTTAAGTAAAGGTAAAACTAATTTAAAATTATTATGAGTCAATAATGTAAAAGTATCATTGCTAAAATCTAATATGGATCTATGTTTAATAATAAAGTCTTGACCGATTATGCCATTTGCCCTATGGCAAAGAATCAAAAACATAAAACTTGTTACATTTAAGGTGATGATCACCCGAAGTCAACGTTAAATAAACATATCCTATTGCATGGACTTTGCCACCAATTCCATTTATAATTATGTTCTCCTTTTGGACTGGAATGTTTTGCTCTAAAACATACTTATGTTTCAACGCCGAAATTGTAGCGCCGGTATCAACTAACCACGAATATAGTTCGTTATTTGAGGTAATAATTAGTATCGGTAGCTAAAATAATCTTATTATTCACGAAAAAACTGATTTATTGTTTCGTTATTTTCCGATCCCGTTAAAACTTGAACCGAACCGTTATTTTGATCATTTTGGCTTATCCCTTGGTTACCGCGATTCCTATAATATGATTTACCTCTACCACGCGATGATCCTCGACCACGCTGTGTGGCTCCGCGGCTCTGCTGCTGCGCCTGCGCACCCCCACGATGGTTATGGTGTCCGCGACGAGCACTGGAATCATTTTTACGACCTCTATAAAAATATGATCTATTATAATAATTATTTCGAAAACCACGATAATTCTGCTGTCTCCCTCTCGGAGAATACATACCTAGGATCTCACCGGAACCTGAAGATGCACCAGCCGTGGACGTCTCCTCATCCTTCGCACCTTGTATTACGTCCTTCATAGACTCGTAGTTCCTAGCTGCAATGATAGTTGAAAGACGCCGGTTTCGCAAGCCATCGGAAAATCTATTAATTACGAATTTTTCATTCAATGGTTTGATTATTTTATATGTATCCAAATCTCCTTTGGCTTGTGATACCGTAAGATCCACAAAAAGTTCCGAAAGTTGTTTACCATAATCCTCGATAGACAAGTCATTTTGTTTTAATTGCTGTATCTGATTTTGAATCGCAATAGGTGATTTTGTTGGCAATAAAACACTACGCATATCCGTAATTAAATCCTCAACCTTCGCATACTCAGATTTCAATTGCAATTTAGCGTGCTGAGACAACCTGCTCTTTAATACAAACTGAATTAAATTCTTTTTACATTCATCTCTAACTAGAAGCGAGTTATAATATTCTATATTGTCAATTAATTGTTTATAGGAACATTCATTATCCGTTGTTATCATAGGTAATAAACTAAGAGCTACTTTCAAATTAAAAGATTCCATTTTTATATCCTGATTGCTACTATTATTTTTATTACTAGAACTTGCCATTGAACATAACTCTCAATTCGATTATATAATGACACAAAATCAATACAAAATTTATCGATTAGTATTTTTTCGCTCTGGCCCACTTTACCCTTTTTAATATCCTCTGATATTAATTGTATTACATTAGTATATTTTTCAAAAACTTTATTCGCTTCAGACAACTTTCTATCTAATATATTTCCGTGTCTACGGTCAGGGCCAATTTTTATCAAATATGTTTTAATTACTTTAAGTTCCTCATATAAAGGTTCTAAGGTATGTGCCATAACTTACCATGTTTACCACTAACATGTATTGAAACATGCAAACACAACATATTATATATTACTTAGAGGAAGAGAGTAAATAAAAATATTACGATTACGCACTTAAATTTATAAAGTTCAAAGTCCATTGTACGCGCGTGTAGTTTGTCGAATATTTAATCTGATTAAGTATAACCCAACACTAATTTTATTTCCGCTTTATTAAAACCGAATTTCACTCATCACTTTCACTTTCACTAGGGATCATAGACTGTTGCCGTTGTAGTTATACAGGAAACCGCTCCTTTTCATACCGACTCTACTTTCGGTCGTCCGTGTAGTCCTTTTTGCGAAGCATCACCAGTCAGCCTCGATGTCGACCTCCGACATATAGCACTCCTATATATCTCTTGGTTAATCCAGCGTATATGGCAACTTCTGTACATCCGCAGTATAAAATACAGAATGCCGATCCCCAGAACCAGCACCACTATAGCCAGCAGTATAGTGATGGTAGAAATATGAAATTTCACCTCCTCTAGACGTGTGCTATTGACACCGCCGCCAGCTGCGTTTTGCACAACCAAGGTCTCCTCTTTAGTTTGCGAACCACCCATGGTTAACTTTAAAACCGTAGTACTTTTTGACAGAGAACCAAACGCGACGTATCGCAATAGCGATCGCAATTACAGTCTGTAAGTCAATCATTGTTTACGATTGCTTAGAGATACGAGCTTATACGGTCTAGGTAACGCGATCACATGCGCGCACCAGCGTCCGTAGGCAGGGTCGCCATGCAAGGACGAAGGTATTCGGGAGAGAAATGATACCACTGGCTGCTCGAATAATACTCTCTATATTTTAGAATTACACAACATTATATAGGTTTGGTGTGTGACATCATTACACACTACATGGGTCTGGATACTCAAAGCAATATTTGTGCGTCACTGAAATAATGGTATCATGCAGTGCCACAGACGCTCATGTGGTGTTTTTGTGTTGGGTGCCTTTGACAAAGAGGTGGCGAATTTGGTGAGTTGTACGTGGTACACTTACAACCTCTGTAATAATCTCAGGCCGTTGGATACAATGTTTATTATCGAGAAATGTTTATTTACTACTGTTTCTATGATGGCTGCCGTTCCGTTAACACATACGCGGTGGTTTTTGCGAGTTGTATGTGGCACATGCAAGGACTTCATGAAAATAGACGAAGCGATGAAACTGTTTATTAATATATGGGGTTTACTTGGGTCACTTGTCGGTGGTCGATCAGAACTCACATCGCTGCGGTAAGCTGCAGCGAGAGTCTGAAACTTCCTTGCACACCGCCCAGAGCGAGCGGTATTTTCCATCCTTAAAAAAGGCCTTTATCCAACTATGTATGTAGGGGTCAGCTTCCAGTCTAACCAGCTGTAGCTGCGCGCCAGTTTTTACACAAACTGAATATTACACTGTAACTGGGTAACACGATACCCCTTGGCAAAGGCAGTGTCAAATATTTTGGATTATATATCTATTCGTAAAGTCTGTAAAAGAACTACAATTAACAGCCAGTAGGTACCAATGTATAAACGTAATAGAACTATTTATTGTATTTGCATATCTTTATGGACTCTATAAGTAGTGGTTCTGACTTGATTTTGATCCGTGTATTAATTCGTATTAGGATAACATAACACTACTAGGGCGAGTTTTACCCACAATTGGGCTCTCTAACAAATCAAAATGAAAAAATACACCTTAATGTCTAGAATAATTTATTTGAGATGTGTACAGGCTTAGGTACAGGCATAGAAAAGTTTATTTAAATATACGAAAGGCAAATTCTAGTAAACAAAATAAAATTAAAATTTGCTAATATAATAATAATAATTCATTTATTCATCAAGTAATAATATATAATGAGTCCTTGTTGGACTCATTAATACACAGAAATACACACAACTTAAATATATCAAAAGCACTGAATACATTATATTAGGTACAACACAACAACACACAAACAACGTACAAAACAATAACTACACAAAACATTTAAATTGACAGCCGACGACTGTAGGTGACGTGCAAGTCACTGCAGCGTCTGATGTAGGGACAGTCGAGCCTGTCGGCTATCATCATCAGCACGCTGTTGGAGCTGCCGCGAACTCTGCGTACGAGGGACGCGCTTCGCTTACGCATCGTGGCATAAAAGCAGTCGACTACTACTACGAATAATATTGTGAGTCTTGCTTGGTTCTTCTTCAACTGGTGTTTGAGAGCCGGAAACCAAATGATCGTATGTTTCTTGATAAATTTAATTCGGAGCTCCGTTTGCTAGCGCATACTGCGGGACCTGCTGCGGAGCCTGATGCACATATAGTGGGTCCGGGGCGTATCGTTGAACCGACACGTCCTATTGCATCGAAGCCGGGCCACCTTGTGAAGTGTTTTGCTGTTGATCAGGTTGTGATGTATTAACTAACTGCTTTGTATTTTGTGGGGGACCCGGAAGCTGCGGATTGAACTGTGGCCCCTGTTGGCCGTATGGAGTAGGCATCTGTTAATGGGGCTGTGGGGCCAAGTTGTTGTAGTACGGCGATCCAGGTGCTGGATAACATACAAGGCCAGGTGCTGGGTAGGACAGAGAACCAGTCGTTGGATAATTCGGAGAGCCAGGCGCTGGGTAATATGGAGAGCCAGCTGCTGGGTAATATGGAGAACCAGGTGCTGGATAATTTGGAAAGCCAGGTGTTGGGTAATTTGGAGAGCCAAGCCCTGAGCCGGCGTTGTTTGGTGCAGGTACCGGATTGATTGGGTATTTAGTATCCTGTTGGCTGCTTTCTCTGTGTCCCCCAATGTATCCACCCAAGTGTTTGTTAATTCCTAGGAATCCACTTCCATTTCGCAACCCCGCTTCCAAACCGATGTTGGCATCGATACCGCCATTTAAGCCCCAACTGCTTGAAGTTTTGGTTTCTTTGAATTCTCCATAATTATTGTCAATCAATGGAACACCTGGAATAATTAAATAACACTAACGTAAATATGTACATATGTGCACATAATACAACAACAGTTCAGAATGACATCTTATACGTAAATAGTATAAGATTGACATTGAAGTGTCCATTGTTAACAATGAACACTGCAATGTCTACTTAAAAAACTTAACCTAACAGAGTCAACGGTGATGGATTGAAATTATCTTTTACTAGCTGCTGCCGGCGACTTCGTCCCCGAGGAATCCCCGATTTTAAAACATTATTTATCGCTGCTCCGCTCCTATTGGCTTAAGCATGATGATATATAGCCTAAAGCCTTCCTCGATAAATGGTCTATTCAACCCAAAAAGAATTTTTCAATTCGGACCAGTAGTTCCTGAGAATAGCGCGTTCAAACAAACAAACAAACTCTTCAGCTTTATAATATTAGTATAGATTATTATTACACACGTGAATCTATCTGTCCGAGTCTGCAATAAGTTTCCTAACTAACGCAGGAACATCACCTAGCGCAGAAGTCAGCAACTTCAAACTTACCTATGTAAAACATGATTTTATTGTTATCTATCTATTTACTACGCCAGTTACTAAAACAATATAATTTAGTAGATACTCACAATAGAACAACTCCAATAGTGATAAGCTCAGAATAACGCCTGACTGTAAAAAATGAGAGATTGGTAAGTTTATTTTTTAAGAACTGCGATGTAGTCGCGATAAGAGACGTTACTTCGCAACAAGTGTTTAGAATATTTGTTAGCACTAGCCAAGATTTGATTAGTATTTCCTTCAGGAATATAAACTAGTACTCCTTTTGACTACTAGTTTGTATTATTGAAGAATAGAGTTAACTTCATCAGTGTACAGAGCAGAGGGTGAGATGCTGACAAAATTCCGCTCACCGGTACAACAGTCACGAAAAGTTATCAAACGTGTTGTTAAATTAAGACTGAACACACTTACAATGAGCTTCATGTTGGCTGCAGACAGTATGTTACTTGTGATGGTTCCAATCTGGACTAGCGTATCAAGCTGCGAGATAGACTATTTATACAAGACGATTTCGGTTATCAATAACTTGTGACCTCACTTTTATTAATGATACTAAATAACAAAGCAGTATTCATAATAATTTCAGTATCAGGGAAAACCACAATATTTAAAAACAGTCATATGAAGTGCTTTTTGGGAAACGAAATCAACATTTTCCTTAACCATGCATATTAACAGACATATACGAGTACATACAAACATAAGCACTCACACTAAGAGAAATGGAATATCTTAACGTTACGTTGTGATTTAGCTTGTCAAAGAAATTCATTTAACAGGTACAAAGAAATGAAAATACGTTTCGGCTGCCTTTCTAGACACAGCTTTCGATCACATTTGGCACGACAGCCTTTTATATAAAACTAACGTTTGCTCGAAACTTCGTACGAGCATATCTCGTTATTTCCCGTTCTCATAAGAATGTCAGGAAGTCTTTTCTTAGTGATTCCCTACGCTCCCCAAGGAACCTCTTTGCCAAATTTCAACTTTCTACGACCAGTAGTTTCACTGTGCCTGTCGACAGAACTCTTCCGATACTCAGTGACTGACAAGAAGAGTTTTATATAATAAGTACCTATGTGCGTAAATTGATGATTGATTAAAAAAAAATATTATTCATTTATTTGAAAAATGATACTTCTTTGTAGAACAAAGCTAATAAGAAACTGGTTAAGCAATGGGACTTCATGAAATTCGAGCAGGAGTTCCTCAAGGCAGCGTGATGGGTCCTAGTCTGTACCTTATTTAAACAGCTGATCTCTCCGTATCAGAAAGAGTTACGTTTGCCGATGACATGATTAAATTTTGTACTATCTAAGAGTGTAAAGAATAAAGGAAAATGAAACCAAATCTGTACACGTGATGTTTACATCAAGAAGAGATACATGCTCGCCAGTACGATTAAATTATGTTGTGATTCCTCAAGTAGAAGAAGCTAAATACCATAATTATGTTCCTACCTTTACTACCTTTTAATGTTGTAACATATCTACTACTGTCATATTTTGTGAATATATTGTCATTGCATAACTCTATAAAAATCACTCTTCGCTCTTGCCGATGTAAAATAAAAAATAAACTTTTTACAAAAAACAAACAACAGACATCTAAACAAAAAAAAAAGTAATAACTATAATTTCGGAAGTCGTTCTTCAAAAAACGAAGAAACAAACAAAAGCACCGAGTTCCGAAATTAAAGTTGTTTTATACATTTTTTGTTTAGAAGTTGGTTGTTTTTTTATTTATTTTTGCAAAAGGTTTTTTTTTCTTTTTTCATTTTACCTCGGCAAGAGTGAATGAGACCATCGTCAGTGTAGTAGAAGCCACGCATTATTAGCGATTACTCAAATACTAGTTTCCAGATTTCAATAAAATGGAACCACACAAAAAGCACCAGATTTCGAATATAAAAAAAAAATCATCAAAATCACAAAAAAATAAAAAACAGTCAACTTGAGATCCTCCTCCTTTTTTGGAAATCGGTTAAAAATATATAATTTTTTAAACGATTTTAATTATTTTTATGTATTGTAATAGTTTGTGATTAAAGAATATTTTCAATCAAACGTTACCGCTGGCATGTTTTATCCAAGTAATCATTTGTCAAAGTTGAAAAAAAAAGAATGCCCTTGGATACAATGTTTATTATCTAGAAATGTTTATTTAATACGGATGAATTTTGTTTGTATATTTGTTCAGGTAAGTTGTAAGGAGATGGTATTCGCTGTAATGGATACTATTTGCGATAGTGTGAATATTTCTAATATTTCGGAAAACCTGATGATCCAGTTGGCAGTCACAACAGATCAAAAGGTTTACAGACGGTTTATCAGTCACGTATGTTTATGATGTCATTTTCAAAAATGAATAAATACTTTGATACATTTTTGGGATTCATGGTTAATGAAAATCGTTGCCATTACACAAAATGTTACAGGATGTAGCTTTAAAAGCACATGGCTGAAGTGAGACTGCATAGGTCAGGGGCCGTACCATGAAGTGCCAATGCGATCATGATATCTGTGTGAAAAAGGGATAGTGCTGTTCGTCTTGTATAACTCCGTCTCTCTCTGACACAGGAAGCATGATGGATTTAAGACGTCATGGTAGGGCTACAGTTCTATCTGTGGGCCTACGTATTGCTGACTGGAACCCTGACACAGCAGTTCTGGGTCGCAGCATTCCGAGAACAATTCCATTGTACGCCGTAAAAGGTGTCCATTACAATTGGATGTTTCCTGAACTAATAGAATATTTCATGACCAATATTTTTTGGAAATTTATCTGACGGACTGACTATATTTTTCTAGTCAATTACCCTATTGGCGAGGTTAATCGCAATATCGAAGGAAATTCAAGGAACACTACCAACCACACCTCACCGATCGTAATGCTATGCTGTATGTAGCACGAGGTCTACGAAGATCATTTTTTTTTTATTAAATTATTGTGGGTGCTAAATTTACTATTGAATAATTATGCTTCGTTGTATCGTCCAACAGCTAAATATGAGGTCCTAGGTTCGGTGGCTAGGTCGGTTATTGGGGTTTTTCATCAAGGATTATGCCCGTTAATATTCCATGAGGTTAAAACTTACTGGCGAGTATATATATACATATATACACCCAACCTATCGCAGGTTTTAATTGTAAATACTGCCAGTGCGCCAGTCACAAAACTATTTTCATCGAAACATGCAATTCAATATCGGTACCTAATGGTTAAAATAGTAGGTACTACCTTTAAATCACAAAACAGGAAAATTTAAGTATATATTCTGGACTGTATAATAATGACAAGACAAGTGATAATGTCTGTTGTTGACCTTTTAACTGTGAACTCTGAGTGGTACGCTCAACAGCACTTGGTAACAATACATAGCTGCGAAAATCGCTCTTAGTGCTATTTCATACAAGCGCTGTCTATCCTGAAATGTCATCATAATCTCGCCGTTTACTGTAACGTCGGGATTCCGAGAAATTAAGAATGCTTGTAATACAGATAAGAATTCCGTTTGTTAGACTTACTAATTAGAAGTCGTTTGCAAAATTAATTCATCATCATCTGCCTAGCCTTTTCCCAACTTTATTGGGGTCGGCTCCCAGTCAAGCCAGATTCAGCTGAATAACAGTATTTTACGTGAAGCGGCTGCCTACCAGACCGCCACAACCCATTAACTGGGGAACAGGGTACTTCTTGGCAGGACTGGTGTCAGATTTTCTGGCTTCTAACAATCCGTAACGACTGCCAAAGATCTCCAAATGACAGCCGCGACCAACGGCTTAACGTGCTTTCCGAGGCAAGGAGAAGTCTCGTTATGTTAAGATGCTCACCCAGCCACAGACCAATCTCGGCAAGCGTTGCTTAACCTAGAAGATCGACCTGACGACTAATTTAGCCACGAGCTCCTCGTTTTCAAAATTCATTGTATTACGCAAAATGTGTCTGAAAAGCTTTAAAAGCTGCATGCCTGAAAAGCTGCCCAGTGGGCAGTTTTTCCATTTTGTCGCTATTGTTGACAATAGACTTGCCGTTTATTCCATGGAGCTATATCATAACTGACTAGTGTACTGTAGCTCAGTGGCGTGCAGTGATTCGAGTTAGGGTACGCCAGAGAAAATGTCCAAAAAAAAATGGCACCACATTATTCAGGGTTGAAATGTGGTGTTATTTTTTTATTTATTTTTTAATAGGCTATTTAAAAAAACAAAAAAAAACTCATTTAATTAAAAATCAACCCTGAATAATGTGGTTATTTTTTAAAATTTATTTGGACATTTTCCCTGGCCTACCCTAACTCGAACCACTGCACGCCACTGGCTGGTTAGCTAGGCATTACCTATTGTGGACACAAGCGTGCTTAGTTATCTTTGATTGCCGATACTGCCACTGCGCCAGTCAGACAACTATTTCTATCGAAACATGCAACTCAATATAGGAACCGAGCTCTTAAATAGTCTTTACCTACATACTATATCACACACAACTTTAAAAATATTCGAGGCAACAAAGACTTTAACATAAAATCACGACTGAACTCTTCGGGATAAGGCAGGAAAATCTTAAGTACCTGTGTATATTGTATACCTATTTCGTCAGTTATTTCATCGTTTTCAGTAGGAAGGTAATATGAGGCTACCCAATTGTCGCAGTTAGAAGGGAAAAAATCAAGACAAGAATGATTTTTTAGGGAAATATTGCAACCCAACTGTTGATAATTTTGAAGGAGATTGTTCACAAGTTCAACAACATTTTCATTTCTCTTATTGCCCAAAAAACCATGAACGACTGCTCTAAAAGATTCCCATGCTTCTTTTTCAAAGCCCTGCAAAACTGAATCAAAGTTTTGGTCCTTCAGAATCTCTCTTATATAAGGTAAAATGTGTACCTACGATTTGTCTTTTTTAATTTTTATTCCAAAATAATGGAAGTAAGCAGTTTATAAACGTTGAGTTATTGAGCATCTTTGCTTAATATGAGTCACCTTACCACATATGTAGCAAAAATTGTCTGCACTATTAACACATTGCGACATAATTAAAACTGTAGATTATTCACTAAAATGTAAAATTATGCGGGATATAGATAATATTGCGATGTATGCACAAAAAAAGCATAAAAAAACTGTACTCGACAAACCAAGCACACAATAAACATAATCAACCATGCATAAACATATATGGAACGCTGAGGTACACATGGTAATAATTGAATCAACACTATCAGAACACAAACAAATCTATCTAGAACTCAAATAATACAAACAGACCCTAAAACTGAAAGTTCAATATGATGCTATTAATTACAAAGCACTGCAAGAGAACATGCTAAAGTAGAACTCGACAGAAGTAGGAAGCTACTACTTTATACTTGAATTTTAAGTTTGATATGAAATAACTGTATTTTATTGCCAAAAATATAAATCGTTTAAAATATAAGGTGTCCGAATTTGGGACGCACGAGGCCCCGGCTAGCGCGAGGCCCCTACTAGCGCGAGGCCCCGGGCAGTTGCCCTACTCGCCACCCCCTAAAGCCGCCACTGATCAAGAATATAAACGACTCGAAAATACTTAACAAATGGACTGGATCAACAAAACAATAATTAACTAAATTAATGAACGAAATTAATTGTGGCATGGTTATATGAAAAATCAAGAAAATGTACAACTGCAATCTAAATTATGAAAGAGTAGAATGTAAAATAAAAGATAAAAATAATGACTATTATGAAGCATTTTCAAGATGTTGTAAGAATCCCAAAAAATGTGTTGATTGATAAATACCCTAGCCAAAAATATGACAAACGATGTCTGTGCTCTTCCTAAACTCACATTTGACGGCAAAGAAATATTATATTAACAAATGGCACGGAAATATTATGTAATGCCTTTAATAATAAAAAATAATATATAATTGTATAGCAGCAGCTATTAGAAATAAAGACTGTCTGGGGTCCTTTAAAAAATCGTTGTTTAAATTCCTTATAGATAGATGTTACTACTCCATCACTGAGTTTACTACCGATAAGACGGTTCCGCCAGTTAAACACTAATGTTTTATTTGTTGACTAATCATGAATATATTTGACAAAAATTGTATGAGTATTTACACAACTGTTAGTTTTGAATTCATTTTTTTTTAAATGTTGACATTCCATGTATTTATTGTGACTTGTTTTTGTACGCCATATAAGGGCAAAATATATAGTATAAAGTATATAGCATAGTGCACATATTTATGATATTTTAATATCTGTGTTGTTGCGTGTGTGTGTGTGTTTTACAAAATAAATGATTGATTGATAACTATTTGGCGACTATTGACTCTTTATTGGCTCAGAATATAAAACAAACTAATCCTAACCCACAAATTACTTACGCCAGATATAACCCTTTTTTTTGTTCTGGATGGGAAATCATCAAATGACTTCTCCCGCTCGGGGCGAAACGGAAGGGAGTGTCTGACTTACTGACTAAAACCCACCCGAGATCCTCCTTTGCGTTCCGGGGCCGCGGTGACTCTTTCGAACAAATTCCGCAACCCTAGCAGGCACTGACCCTATGGGGCCCCGTATTCTTTGCTGACAGCTCTTTGAGGCGCGGGTGAATACATGACGCGCCGTCGACCCGGGCCTGGTTGTTATCGGATGGCGAGTTTTTTTTAATAGATAGAGTGAGGATGGTTTATATGTACATATAATACATGCATATTAAAGTAGAGAAAATATTAGTATCTACATTGCATCCGTGCGAAGCCTGGGCTGTTCGCTAGTTTAATAATAAACATAAGAGGCACAATATTGTGCCTTGTATAAGGATTTGTAGGTTGCACTTATAGAAAATCACAGACACTGCTTGGGAGGTCGGTCTACATTCAGCAGTGGACACCAATTATAAAAACAGCACTGACTTGTGAAGATCACAAACACGTAACTGTAACTCTATGATATTTAGAGGATAATCAGCATAACTGTATTGATGTTCATCGATCGGAGATCAGGATCGAAGTTCCTTGCCAGCAAAAGACTGCCGATTTGCTTGGGAAAATGGAATACGTTTGAAAATTAGAAACCGAAAAATTTAAGTTTTGAACGGCCAGAACGAGTGAGTTTCGTTCAGAAACGCACGCCGTTACAAAAAGGGCACCTAATTTCGACTCTTGACGACTATGTTCTTTTCGGTGAGTCGTACAAACATTTCAATTTGTTTTACAACCATCTGTTAGGTCGCGGGAATCCTCACGCACAGCCAAACAGTCAATATATGATAACAGCAAACAACAACAACAACATTGACAGCACTCTGCTCGTAGCTGTAACGTTGGTTGCGGAAGTTGTTCGAAAGCGTCATCGCGGCTTTGGAACGCAAAGGGCACAAGAAGGATCACGGGTGGGTTTTAGTCAGTACGAGTCTGACACTCCCTTTCACTCCGCCCAGAGCGGGAGAAGTCATTTGATGATTTGACATCCAAAAAAAAGGCCTAGGTAGCACTAACAAAGATAGCAAGTATAGCAACTTTATGATTTCTGTAGATCGTGAGTGCTACGGCGTAGCATCAAAATGATCCGTAGCTCGCGCGCTACGTCGTAGCAACACCACTGGGGCCGGCGCGGCGGCGGCGGGGCGGGTATAGCAATTTACACTAGTAGTATTTTAAATCTTAATTTCTTCAGTGTTATAATCAAAAAAATAATTATTGTTGATTTCCAGTTCTGCCATTTGACTACGAAGCCCTATTTCGTGTCCAAATGGCAGATTATAATTTATGCTTTAACCTTTGTTATTTGGCTAAATCCTCTCTTGAATTCATTATTTACTTTAAATTCAATCGAATGTATAATTAAATTATAAATAAATCATACCTACAAAGACGGCACCGGCCTTTTGACCCATGCGGTAATTGCCAGAATAAAAATATCCAATGGCAGGTATATCATAATATTTATTATACAAATATAATGACCACGATTATACTACCTCATTTCTACTGTTCGCTTCGTCGTGTAAACAGTCAAATTCAGTTCAGTGAAATCCCACTTCACCCTTTCATTTCGAGCACGCTCGGCGCATTCTGTACTTTTCTTCTCCTTTAATTTGTGTTTGAAACCGTTGTGCTGTGTCTGTCCTGAATAAAAGTTTTTCTATTCTAAATCTTAGCCTCTTTACAATCTCAAGCTGAAGATCTTCTTAAAAATCATATCTCTAACTAACATCATCATCTATCATCTATAAACCATTGTTATGTTCTGCTCCGTCTTTGTGTCTTGTTATTCTACATACTAGCAGTGCCCCACGGTTTCACCCGCGTAGTTCCCGTTTCTGTGTGAATATGGGGATAAAATATAGCCTATGTTACTCAGGGTTAATGTAGCTTTCTTATGGTGAAAGAATTTTTTAAATCGGTCCAGGAGTTTTTGAGTTTATTCGTTACGTAAAAAAATACAAATCTTTCCTCTTTATAATATTAGTATATAAGTATAGATATAGATTAATAGCTGACCCGCTCAACTTCGTCCGCGTCACAATTTTCATGAATGCTCCGCTCCTATTGGTCGTAGCGTGATATTATATGACAGAGCCTACAGCCTTCCTCGATAAATGGGCTATCCAACATTGAAAGAATTTTTGAAATCGGACCAATAGTTCCTGTGATTAGCGCGTTCAAACAAACAAACAAACAAACTCTTCAGCTTTATAATATTAGTATAGCTAGCTTCTGCCAGCGACTTCGTCCGCGTGGAATAGTTACTTTACCCCCGATTTTGAAACTCTCAGCCCGATCGGTTTAAAATTGACAAAAGATAGAATGCTGTTTCGGGATATTTTTTAGATAATTTTATGTAGAACATTTCCGTAATACATGATTTCTATGTAACTTTAACCATTAAGGCTACACACGCGACGGAAGCTTAAAAAATGGAGTAACTTCTTCCGTTTTCCCAACATTTTCCTTCACTGCTCTGCTCCTATTGATTGTAGCGTGATGAAAAGTATACTATAACCTGCCCAGGAGTATGAAGAATAATTGCACCAAGTTTCGTTAAAATCGGTCGAGTAGTTTTTGTTTCTATAAAGAACATACAGACAGACAGACAGACAGACAAAAATTTTACTGATTGCATTTTTGGCACCAGTATCGATCACTAATCACCCCCTGATAGTTATTTTGAAAATATATTCCTTGTACAGAATTGACCTCTCTACAGATTTATTATAAGTATAGATTAGCACATTCATAGCCGATGACAAGAAATAGATGAACTTATCCCCAAGGTCGATGTTTGTGGGAACTGCTCGACGTCTATAATAAATTGAATTGCTGGGGGCTGGCCGGCTCGGTTTTCCACTCACACGCACGTAAAGAAAATGGAATCGGTTTAGATGGATGAACATTAAAACGCTTAGATATGTTAGTTTAGGTGTGTAGGGTTACCTGTCGGGATAGTAATGAAAGGCTCGAGAGTCAAATGCCAACAGATTTTTTTTTTGACATGACCACTCGCAGTTCAGCACACTAAGGCTGGTTACTGCTTAACCGGGCAATCCTGTGGTGGCCTCAAATGAATTTAAGGCCCCCAGCCAGGGCTAAAAACTACTAAAAACTAAATGACCGCTTCGCCAAGGGCATCCCCTGTGGGATACGGGCCTCGGCTTAACGGGGTCATTGAGAGGGGCAGCAAGGGGCAGGCTGGGTCTAGTTATTATTATTTAGGGGATTTAACGCTAATTGCTCAGCAGCGCGGGCTGGCTCGTTAGGCAAAAGGCGGGGAGGGATGTTACGGGGGCGCGGGCGTCGCGATGGGTCTCGTCGGCGGGGCCGGAATACGGAACGCGGTCTGTTTTTGTACTTACGAATCGTACTGGTAACTGAATTATATTTCACGATCCTTATTTATTATACACTGTTAAATGTGAGCGTGTGTGTGTGCACAGATACAAGGACATTTAAATTTATTTTAGTATAGGTAGTTACTCAAGAGAAGTTCTAGTACACACCTCAGATTGAAGTTTGTTAATAGATATATCTTGAATGATTTAGTGTCTTCACTGATCTTTGTAAAACTGATGTAAACTTAAACAAACTAAGCATACATTTTTTCTTCATTGATTTCGTTAAGAGCGGTACGTGTTTAGTGGTTACTTTTTCTTTGTGTTATGGGGAAGAAACTATTTAAGGCCCTTAAATAACAAGATTTAGCAGAAATCACTTTATTTTCATAGTATAACAGAGTTGTTGTGTAATAAATCCATGGTATTTGTACGTCCTGTTGGCCCATTCAAAATAAGATTTTAAAAAATGAAAAATACAAATGTGCAAATGATTCATTATATTTTATTTATTCCCAGAAAATACAACTTCTTACGTCTTCAATACATTCTTACTTAGCATTTAGCTTTAATTTAATTGGGGTAGGATCCAAACAATGACCCGGTTGGATAGCCATATGTTTGGCCATTTTGTGGTCCGTACATTTGGCCATTTTGTGGTCCGTACATTTGGCCATTTCCTGGCCCATACATTTGGCCATTTTGTGGTCCGTACATTTGGCCATTTCCTGGCCTATACATTTGGCCATTTTGTGGTCCGTATATTGAACCACTTTGTGGCCCGTACGGCGCGTACCCGTTCATTGGGCCAATCGATTGTCCATACGTTGAACTGTACACTGGGCCTGGTGGCGGCACGTTCATTTGTCTGTTCGGTATTCCGTAGATTGATCCATTCACTGGTCCATATATTTGATCGTATGTTGGGACCTGCATATAATACGTCTGGCCAGTCGGAGCTCTATACATTGGAGAATTCTGCGAGCCGTATGACACAGCATAAGTTGCTTTATAAAGAGGTCTACTTGCAGGGACGTTCGGATATCCGTTTTTATTACCGAAAACGGTTCCCTGCGAGGGTCTAAATGGTGCCTTTCCTGTTAAGATGGGTTCTGTAGGAGCATCTCTCTTTGTTTCTGTCACGGTTACTGTATGAGTTTTAACTATGGGTAATGTTCGGAATTCCGTGGTTTGTTCTGTGTCGGCAGATGTGTCTAACCGTACTTTATGGAGTAAAGTGCTGTTAGCATTGGAGTCAGTGTTCCCAATCGATGTACCATTAATGACGTTGATCGTCAAATTCGAATGGGGGATACTCGTATTAGACCCAGGTGACATAAATTGGTCATAAACTGAGCTAAAATTGTAATGTTTCTTGAGGTCAGAACTGGAGTTGTTATATATTGGTTCGAATTGGTATCCTTTATCGTGGTCGTGCTTCACCTTGTAGCCACTGGTGTCCGTGTGACTGTAATCGTAGCCCCAGCTGGTGCTTGTCTGGTTGACAGTTGTTGTGGTATTACCTGGAATTTGTTCATTTATTTATTTGGGTTACCAACTATTGATAACACTAACAACTAACAAAATAAATCATGCGTTGAAAACTTTACACAGTGGGTAATGTTGAACTTACAATCATATATTGGTAAACACTACATGTGCAAAAGAAAAATTTACATCTAAATGTTAAATACAATATGTAACAAAAACTCTGTGTGTCCTTAAAGGAGAGTATATGTGTACTTATATGCTAACCATTGATGAAGTTTCATTTAAAAAATAAAGCAACTATTGGGCAAAGTGTTGAGCACAATCACAACATTGAAAAAAATGACCATTTCATGAGCTAGCGCAGAAGTGTGTGTGCTTTTTTTAACCGACTTCCAAAAAAGAGGAGGTTCTCAATTCGGATGTTTGTATTTTATACACCCCTAGTTTTTAATTAGTACAAAAAAAACAGGGCTCTGTCCGTACCCTTTACTGATCATATTAGTGTAGTCAAAAGTAAAAAAATAAAAACTTAAAATTGTCCACGGAGTTTTTTAATAACTGGTAAATTCATGATACAATCAACATTCATAACAATTGCTACTAGAAAATACTACGCACAGTGTTTTTCCATTTTAATCGTCATTTATTCATTCATAAATCAATAGCCTGTACAATATTTTTATAAGTTGAGTGGCATTTTAGGATATAAAAAACGCTTATAACTTTGCTGTTTATGAACGTATTTTTTTAAGACTTTTCTTAAATAATAACAAGACCTTTTCTAATAAGCCCTTAAAGTATTTGTACTAATTAAAAACTAGGGGTGTATATAGACGGTTTTTCAAAATTATATTTTGATTCGAAAGGGGTTTATTTCGAAATGGTCCCATTTAAATTTCATATAGATCTGATGATGGGTTTCGGAGACAGACAACGGAACTCTTCAAAAAATGACAGCAAATCAAACGCAATCGCTGCTTTCGCATACATTTGCATTGTTTACGTAATCACACATAATAACATCGCGTCTGTACCTTCGAAAGGGTTACGCAAAATGTTTCAGTATATCAGGGTACCACATTTCCTATATAAGTTAGTAGTAGTTACATAATTTTTCACGACTTGATTGGCCGATGGAAACTAGGTTGTATGTAGGGCCAACGTGATACTAGGGTAGGTACGACTTTGGTGGGGGGCGTAACACTGAAAAATAAAAAACTTTATACAAAAAAAAAACAATCGACTTCTAAACAAAAAAGGTATAAAATAATTTTTATTTCGGAAGTTGGTGTTCAAAAAACGAAGAAACAATAAAAAACACCGAGTTCCGAAATTAAAATTATTCTGTTCTGGGCGAAGCGGAAGGGAGTGTCAGACTCATACTACAGGAGTGGGGGGCTCGATGGATTTTGATACCAACTTAGTATACGGGGCATAGCCTTTACATTCAAGGCATAGCCTTCGCAAAGGGTGCCTGAGGCGTCCGGATTATAGTATGCTACATTTAATGGCAATAAAACATATGTTTACCTTAAACCTTAGTTTCTTTAGTCAATTTTAAAATTACAGCTTAAGGACAAAAATGTACATGTCCAAAATTAAAAATATGTAAGAAAAACAGTAAGTTAACCTGTATTTTATATTTCTATGAAGTTAACAT
This sequence comes from Hecatera dysodea, assembly GCA_905332915.2. Lineage (NCBI taxonomy): Eukaryota > Metazoa > Arthropoda > Insecta > Lepidoptera > Noctuidae > Hecatera > Hecatera dysodea. The sequence goes on from HG995303.1 coordinate 7,065,498, forward strand.
ATAACATTACTTAATTCTTTTTGAAAAAGTCTGTTTATAACTCTCGCCATTTATTTCAAAAGCCCGCACCTACACCCGTCTTCCCCGCGAAACCCATTGCCCGGCCGTATTACAGCGATCACCGAACAAGCGCGAGTCCGGATTAAGGAGGCCACTACTGTGGCCGTATTACGAAGTGCCAATGCTATCATGATTCGTGTGAGGGAAAGAGATAGTGCTATTCGTCTTGTGTAACTCCGTGTCCTCTCTGACACAGAAATCATGATGGATTTAAGACGTCATAATAGGTCGCCTGTACTCTTTGCGTTCCAGGACCGCGGTAAACCTTTCGAACAAATTCAGCAACCCGTTTGCCCCATAATAAATTGTTCATAATGATTAGTGCAATGACCCCGTTTCAGTTACAGCGTTTAGTCTGCAAAACGTTGAATTAAAAAAAAAACATTATCATAATAATACTCACTATAAGATTCTCCCAGAATCACCATCAGCAGAACACTGTATGCCTGTAAAATTGAATTTTAAAGTTTTAATAAAAATCAGTTTCAATCGAATAAACGTGACTCATAAAATATAGACATAAAAGCTTGTTATTACTTTATGAAGAACATTAACATGAGTTATTGTTATAAATTGATGACAAAAATGAAGTAATCATAAACTGAATTGAAAACATTTACTAAATATTTGCAATTCATAAGTCATGGTTTTTAACAAAATTCACTCACTATCAATTGCATCGTAACAACTTTAAATACGACAGCAATTAGTAACGACCCATCTACTATTAAGGACTGAAAGTTCTTCAACGACATTTTATATGAAAAGGTTATCTCGTCTTAAACGTGACCTACGATATCACAAATCTTACTTCTTCGAGCAACGATAACTTCGGTTGGTCATTGAATTGAAATATCATATTATGTTTAAATTTTAGATCTTCTTTTAAAGGCAAACAAAGTTATATCTATGGACGCTGACGAGGTAAATAATAATAATAATTGAAATATACTAAAATAAATGTAAGTAGAATGTAAAAACTAAAAGAGTAGTGATGGCCGAGTGGTAACGGCCCCAACTTACGAATTACAGCTACTTTGTGTAATTAATTTCATCACCGCTGCTCTCAAAACGGTGAAGGAAAACATCGTGAGGAAACCGGCATGTCCTAGAACCAAAATTACGAAGACATGTGATATTCACCAACCCGCACTGGACCCGCGTGGTGGATTACGGCCCATTCCCTCTCCTAGAGAGGAGGCCTGTGTCCCAGAAGCGGGAACATTAAAAGGCTGATTTATGCTTATATCCTATGCTAAATGTAGAATACAGTAGAAATATAAATACAGCCTCAAATAATAACCAAACAAGAATGAGTGGAAAACATTATGCAGCTTTTAAATGAGTTTTATTTTAAATTTATTAAAATTTGAGCAGGAAACTCGATAGGAACACAGGAGTGCGAGTCTGACTCATGATGCACCGAGGGTTCCGTACAAACTCGTATGTAGATAAACCTATCTTCAGAAAAATATAAACATGATTCCAGTAATATTTAAGCGAATTTTACGGGAATCGTGTCTCGATTTTTGATTTGATTTGAATTGATTTGAATTCATAAACTATGAAAGCACGGAACATTACTTTGACGAAAATTTAAATAAAATTGAAGGGCAAACTTAACTTTGAAGTTAAAAAAATATTTCCCATACATTCATAAATACGTCACGATCAATTCTTCAACTTTTGAACGACGATTTTTTCTGGACATATTTTGTTATTATCTTCAAGATACTGAACCTTAAAGCATAAATAATATAAATTCATTGGTAATTAAATTGTTGATTTACCTTATCGTAGTTATATACATATATCTGACCCGCACTTTGGAATTCCCGAAAATTAAAATTATTTATCTGTAACTAACGTAAACTAGCTACAAAAAGTAAACAATTGATATCCTTATCGCTAGAATAGTCATACCTACATATTTTTATTTGCAACACAAATTATATGAGACACTTCCACTAATTTATTATTACGAGCAGAAATTAAATAACAGCAGCCGTACGTGTCGATATCAAGTTATTTTTTTAAACAGACGGAAAGCGACTACGTGGTGGACGATGGAGCACGCTTGAATTGTTTTTAGTGTGTCAGACTCTTAGAGACTAGAACCAATCCGTATTCCTCTTAACGCCCTTTGCGTTCCAGGACCGTGGTAAGACCTTCGAACAAATTTCGCAACCCTGGCAGTCACATGCGTTATTGGACTCGAATACTATGCTGACATTTCTTGACTTAAAGACCCCCAAGCTATAGCTATCAGGAACACCATTTTCGGTAGGGCTTCCCGCCCCATAGCTGAACAGCTAACGAAATTATTTCCAAAAACTTTTGTGCGTATGTCTGGGATGACCAGGTACATTGTCGTACTACTTGTAACCCGATGATGGAACAGGCTTGGCGGAACTAAATGTATGTAATTGAGACGTACATTCCACAAAGGGTAACCGATAAAAACCGACAGGCGTGCACATGGCTTTGTAACTCAAAAGCTTTATACTTACCGGCCCGCGGGAAAGTCAATAATACCTACTTAGGTGACTTGAAAATATATGAGTATGGTCAAATGCTACTTGAATTTTTGTACATTTGTATTTGAACGACACTCTTACCGTAGCCGCTAGTTCGACGTAGACGTCTCGTGTAACAAGCAACAACCTAGATATTTAACAGCAATGAAGTTAATTGTAACTGTTCTGACAATCTACATACGCACATAATTTATTATAAGTTGACGATGGGGTTGCAGTTGTAGGTCCGAACCCTTTTTTTCCGGATGGGAAATCAGCAAATTACTTCGTCCACTCCGGGCGCCGCGACCGGGCGGAGCGGAAGGAAGTGTCAGACTCTTATTGACTAAAACCCAGCCGTGCTCCTTCTAATGGCATTGTTTTTAAACGAAGAAACAACCATATACACCGACTTCCGAAATTAAAGCTTTTTTGGACTGTCCTAACAAGAATTGCATATTACATGTATATCGTTCATTACATAACAAGGACATATACATATTGAGATAAACATAATCATGTTATCACTTCGTAATAACCTAATATCGTTTCTATGATAAATAGTTAATGTACGAGGGTCACAGAATAGTTCACTACAGACCAATCTCCATTCTCTCTTTCCTATCTAAGATCCTGGAAGTAGGTGCTCTTAAACAGATATCTTTGTGTTTAGGAACAATCTGTTATCCCTTTCCAATCAGGTTTTTGGCCTGGCCACAGCAAAGCCACAGCTTTGCTTAAGAAGACGTTAGGAATGGCCTAGAGAATTCGAGATTAATGATGTCAGTTTTAATAGATTTCTCCAACGCTTTTAATATCGTTGATCATGATATCCTCCTGGCTATTCTGCCTCAAATTGGGGTTTCTTCGTTGGCACGGGATTGGTTTTCATCATATCTTCGTGGCCGTCAGAAAGCGGTTCGTGCTTATCAGAAATTTTCTGACTGGTGCGCCCTGAAAACTCACTTACCACCTGGAAGTTCTTGGATAGATCAGAGTAGCAAACAACAGCATAATCAATAACACCCCTGTTATTGATGATTGCATAAGTGATTGGACTAAAGTGGTTTTAGTTTTTGAAGGAAGAAAATGCTTGAATCTATAGTGAGATCACCGTGTGAAAGTTACTTTAATATGCTTGCTCGCAGGTTTGCGCGGTGCACGAAGGAGGTAAAGCTAACTCTTTTCAGAGCTTATTGCCAGACGTTTTACTCGTGCAGCCTGTGGATTAGGTATACGCAGAAGGCTTAAGGCGCCTTGCGTGTCCAATATAATAACGGGCTGAGGATGTTGTTGGGACTGCCTCGGTTTTGCAGTGCATCTAGCATGTTTGCTGAAACGAGGCTGGATGACTTTTATGCCATCATGCGCAAACGAAGTGCATCTATGCTGAGGCGATTCCGAGGTAGTCCAAACAATATTTTGGGTACACTGGCGGACAAAATAGATGGGCCGTTAATTAGGCACTGGACTGGGAGACATGTGCGTACAGACGTACATGTGTAAAATTAATGTTACTTTTATTTATTTTTTACTAACATTAGGTTAAGGTAATACTAACGCAATATGGATCCTGTTATCTGAAATAAAGAAGTTATTATTATTACTAGCTGTGCCCGCGACTTCGTTCGCGTGGTTCTCGAGAACAAAACAACGTCGTTTAGATAAGAGTATATCACCTTTTTGATGATTTAGATAAGAGTCCTGACTTTGGTATAGTTGATTACGTTAATGTTTCTCTATATAGGTACTATGTTAGCGGTGGAATTACCCGGAGCATATACAAAAAGGTTGTTTGGGTTGCTAACACGTGATAGAGAAACATAGAGTTGGAAGCTCAGCATTGAGCTGGGGAAAATTGTGATTTCTAACATTGAGCTGTTGCGTGTAATCGGATACAAAATAAATTTGGAGAAATTTGGGTTCATTTTCTGGCAGCAAAGATCCAATAAGGTGATAAACTTGACCTTGTACTTTGAAGGTTGGCATGAACGGTCCTTCCGTTATTTGTTTTGCCCCAAAGGAAGTCATTTGGAAAGCACTGTTATATAAACGAATATTATCCAAAAAATGTTTCGACTGGGGATGATCGCCATTCAGGAGACTTTTAAGTAAGTGTGGTGGATCTTGGAAATTTGGAAGAACAATTTTTCCATTTGAGCAGCACATTCCGTCTGTCTCTTTCCTCCATTTCAAAGCATGACAAAAATTACAAATTTCTCTCATGTTACCCACGGAAGTAAAGCCAGCATAATTAATTCTAGACGAATATGTGAACCCTGATTTTTCCCTATTGTCCCAAGGTAATAAAATATTTGCATCGTCATTTTCCATGGACTCATCAGCTCCGCTATTTGTTTCTCTATTCATATGGTATCGAGCTCGTTCTATTTCTAGGCGAGATTGACGTTGTTCTGCTGTTTCTGCTCGTTTTAGTTCATCTATTCTTTCCCTTTCAGATGCAAGATAACTTTCATTGTTTCTTTGTACACCTACATAGTTATGTCTAGCTATTTGTAATCGTTCTTCTCTTTGGGAGAGAGATTCAGACTCGCGCGAGAGAGCGTGTCGCTCTCGGTCAGATGACAGACGTGCTTGGCGTTCCTCGATACTCTCTTGAGAACGCAAAGTCGCGGTCCGAGTTCTTTGCGAACTTAAGCGCGACTCCCTTTCTGTGAAAGTCTCTGACTCGCGTGAGAGAGACTGGCGCTCCCGATCAGCAGACAGCCGAACTTCGCGTTCCTGGATACTCTCTTGAGAACGCAAAGTCGCGGTCCGAGTTCTTTGCGAACTTAAGCGCGACTCCCTTTCTGTGAAAGTCTCTGACTCGCGTGAGAGAGACTGGCGCTCCCGATCAGCAGACAGCCGAACTTCGCGTTCCTGGATACTCTCTTGAGAACGCAAAGTCGCGGTCCGAGTTCTTTGCGAACTTAAGCGCGACTCCCTTTCTGTGAAAGTCTCTGACTCGCGTGAGAGAGAGTGGCGCTCCCGATCAGCAGACAGCCGAACTTCGCGTTCCTGGATACTCTCTTGAGAACGCAAAGTCGCGGTCCGAGTTCTTAGCGAACTTAAGCGCGACTCCCTTTCTGTGAAAGTCTCTGACTCGCGTGAGAGAGACTGGCGCTCCCGATCAGCAGACAGCCGAACTTCGCGTTCCTCGATACTCTCTTGAGAACGCAAAGTCGCGGTCCGAGTTCTTTGCGAACTTAAGCGCGACTCCTTTTCTGTGAATGTCTCTGACTCGCGTGAGAGAGAGTGGCGCTCCCGATCAGCAGACAGCCGGACTTCGCGTTCCTGGATACTCTCTTGAGACCGCAAAGTCGCGGTCCGTGTTCCTTGTGAACTTAAACGTGACTCCCTTTCGGTGAACGTTTCCGATTCACGTGAAAGAGCGATGTGCTCTCGGTTAGCAGATAACCGTGCTTCACGATCTTCTTCCGATTCCTGAGACCTACAAAGTCTCATCCTTTTCGCATTTCGGGTACGCAGCGAAAGGTTATTTTTTTTTCTTTGAGGCATTTTCAAGGAAAATTAAAGCAATAAACAAAACCAACAACACTTATGACTGAATAGCCTACAAACTTAAAAGAACTACAGTCTAGTGTGACAACGTATCGTCTGTTCGTGGTCCTGACTCAACGAATTGGCAACACTAACTTACTGTATAACGATTGGCACTATTGGATTCAAACTACGAAGTAAATAAAATACAATCTTTACTTCGTACCTCAAACCAATGACCAAAGTTGACCAAACGAAACCAATAAGATAAGCCAATACTTTTTTTTCGACCAATTTAGAAAATCGATAAACCAAGCAACCAAAGAACTTTTACGACACACGCAAGAACTTTTAAGACACCTAACGAAACCCAATTTGCCTAGTAAACACGGTGGACGTCATTCTCGCGCGGAAAATCTTAACACCGCGATTCAGAAAATGACGTCATTTGCACAACGCTTTCTATCGGATTTGGATTTCAACTATCAACATTAGTTCTATTTTTAACCGACTTCTAAAAAAGGAGGAGGTTCTCAATTCGGATGTTTGTATTTTTTTTTTTATGTTTGTTCGCGCATAACTCCGTCGCTTGTCAACCGATTAGAAAAAATATTTTTTTGTTGGAAAGGGTATACTTCCCAAATGGTCCCATGAAAATTTTATCGAAATCGACTTAGCGGTTTTCGAAAAATCAAAAAATATATCTACATTATCTACATTGACGACCTCTTAGTTTACTCTGCAAAGGAGCAGTACGTTTTTTTTACACCAATGTGATTGGTTCGTTTAGGTGGGGGGAGGGGAGGGGATGTAGGTACCACTAAAAAGTGAAAAATAAAAAACTTTTTACAAAAAAATGCAACCGACTTTTACACAAAAAATCAGAAAAGTGCAAAATAACTTTAATTTCGGAAGTCGGTGTTCAAAAAACGAAAAAGCTACCACAAACACCGAGTTCCGAAATTAAAGTTATTTTGCACTTTTCTGATTTTTTGTGTAAAAGTCGGTTGCATTTTTTTGTAAAAAGTTTTTTAGTCTTAAGATGTCGTTGCAAGTACCTACTATACTGAATTGCGTAATAACGTAATATTTTACTTCTTGAACTCACTAAATTAATCATATCTTTTGATAGAGTGAACCGATTTCGATGAAACAAAAACTAAGTTAAACCTCAAGTTGCGTATAATTTTTGTATATAAACATTGTCAGCATTGAATTCGTAGATTTTACGTGATGCGCGCACAAACAAACAGACAAACAGATAAACAGACAAACAGACAAAAATTTCAAAAATGATGGAAATGGGTTCTGTTACTTATCTTTTCACACGCTGGCTATTTTTTGTTTCGATTTCTTCAATGTACAAAAATGACTTTTCTACAGATTTATTATATGTATAGATAGATTATTCCGTTTATTCATATTATATTCCTATAAATTACATTTTTAAATATTTCTTAAAAAAACATTAAAAAAAACATTTGAAAATATAAAAAATAGTCGTCCGCCGGTATCGGGAGCAGGGTCCAAGCTACCGGTGGTTAGGGCTGCAGAGAAAGGAACCTCCTCACAATACGAGCCGTATCGAGGAGTACTGCCTTCTGTATCAGACCCTTCACCCAGCTGCGTAACGCCAGCTTCGACAGGTGGTCGTCGAAGCTTTTGGCCATTAGGCCGTTGGCCGTAACGATAATCGGCACAATGACAGCCGAGTCCACATCCCACCTGTCGACAACCTCGTGTGCTAAGTCAAGATACTTGATTTGCTTCTCTTTCTCAGCCTTCACGAGGTTCTCGTCATGCGGAATGCTTACATCGATTATCATTGTGCGGCGCGCTAATCGGTCTATCACCACTATGTCAGGCTTATTGGCGACAATAGTCCTATCAGTGATGATAGACCGATCCCAGTACAACGTGACATGGTCATTTTCGAGAACTGGGTCGGGCACATACTTGTAATACGGTACCTCAGAATTCACAAGTTTGTATTTTAAAGCAAGTTGCTGGTGAATAATCCTGGCTACTTGGTTATGTCTGTGCAAGTACTCGCTGTTAGCCAGACGAGAACAACCAGAGATAATATGTCTGATGGACTCACCCGGACGGTGACATGCCCGACACACGTCAACCGTCCCGTCCTTCATAATATGCCTCCGGTAGTTGTTCGTTAGGATAACTTCGTCCATAATTGCACACACAAAACCTTCAGTTTATTATTATTATTATTATTCCAACTCAACTTGGTATCAATGATTATGCCTAAGTCTTTAACGTGAGGCGAGAGAGGGATAACGGTATTGTTGAAAGTAAGTGGCAGAAGCTGGCTGTGGTATCCAAGGTACGTAAAAATTATGTACGACCAACAAAGATAGACTGATATCTACTGACATTGACAGTAACCCCAAATCTGCTTGACCAGTCACTGATAGCTAGAATGTCAGCATTCAGCAATAAGATGCAAAAAAAAGAAAAAAATGATGGTAATGTTGTCTCTTACTTATTGTATGTGTGTACATAAATAATTAAATAATAAATAAATGCAGTTGTTCAGGTTGTCAACGTCAGTTTGCACGTAGAGATGTAGGTCATCAGCGTACAAACAAACTGGATCGACTTCCTTACAACTGTATTCGGTTCATTTTTGGCCTTCGTAAATATGATCACATTTCTTCCTTCCGTTCTCAGCTTAAATTGTTGCCTATCCTTCAAAGGAGATCCCTCAGATCTCTCTGCATGCTCTTAACTATAATGAACGTTTCGTGTGCTCCTGACTATTTAAAACAAAATTTCCATGTGTTAGGCATTTCTCACAGTCTTAACCTTCGAGCATCCAAAAACTTACTTGTTCTTATTCCTTCTCACCTCACCGGGTTCATGTCTAATTCCTATGCTATTTCAACCATAAAACTGTAGAATATGCTACCCCTTGACATCAAGAATGTAGAGTCTACATTTCCCTTTAAGTTTAAACTCCGAAAACACTTCTTAAAAGCCTGTCATTTATTTATTTATGTAACCATTCCAATTCAATTCCAATTTTTCTCTCATTCTTAGTTTGGTCTTCGTCATGATTATTATAAGTTCTCTTATACTTACATAAAGATTACATATAGATAGAAGAAAGAAGACGGGGCCCCGTAGTTTACTGACCTTACGGGGCTCCCATAACAAATCCCGCAACGCCTTCAGACACTGGCCTGCTAAGGTTGCGGAATTTGTTTGAAAGAGTCACCGCGTACCTAGAACGTAAAGGACATTGAGAGGAACATGGGTGGGCTTGAGTTCATAAGAGTCTGACACTCCCTTCCGCTCTGCCCAGAGCGCAAGAAGTCATTTGATGATTTTCCATCCAAAACAAAACGATGCTATCTATTTCTGTAATTTTTTTTATTAAAATCAGTAAACTCGCTTTCGTATTTATAATATTAGTTGAGATGCAAAGGAACTTAAAGAAGTTAAAATTATTTTCATAAATTGCAATTTACTTTATTCTTAAATGTACAAATTCAAAGCTTATGTATTATCCGAAGAAACTCTCACACGAAGTTGAAAACAGGATAAGGAATTTCAAAAAGAAGGAGTAGTAATCACAGTTCAGTAGCAGTTACAGTAGCTTTCAAAGTTTTCTCAAGAGCTTGTAAGGTTTTCTTAAGAGGCGTTGTCAAGAGGTTCCGCAGGAGTCTCCCGAATACCATCTGGTGTGACAAAGAGCCGTCTTCGCGATGGTGTGCCGTCCTCAGTTTCGACTGGTGTTTGAACATTGGGTGAGCCATGTGGTGCTGTACCTCCGAATGGTGTCGGATTCTGTGGTCTATTGAAACCTCCTTGCATTCCATCCGACGTTCCATACTGGACTCCGTTCTGTGCTGCTCCTCCACCAAGCGGTATGTTGTACGTTGCAGCGATTGGTCTGCCATAATATGGGTAATATACTGCCGGATTTGGAACGTTCCATGGTTGATAGCTCAGCTGATTTGTGCCATACGATGGGAAACTATAATAAGTGTAACCTGGTTGATAATTTGGTCTTACACGGGTATTCGGTGGAACAAAGAGCCATTCCAGACACGGGTCACCTGTAAAAAGAAGATTATATAAACAACCAATTAATGGCCAGCTTATTAAAGGTTTATTTCGGTTAAAGACCAATGCTCAAAGAGTATGCAGCCCGCATTAGATTGTGGTATTATTAAACTTTGCCTTACTTTTAGAGCCGATTATTTAAATAGTCTAGTACTTTTAGTACAAAGGTAATAAAGTACAGTAGTAATAAAGACCTCCAATTACAAGTTAGGCTGATGCACAAGAGTTCCGAACAAGCAATTAAGTACAATCAACATATTGAGATGATTGTTTTTTTTTACCATATACTTTAAGACCGCAGATATGTTTAAGGTTATCTATAGTGTAACAAAACAGACAGAATTAGTTGCGCATTTAAGTATTATCAGCTTCTGCAAGCGGTTTTCCCCGTACGAATGTCGAAAATTATCTCAAGTGAACCGACTAGCTAGTGATAATAGTGTCGGTTGAGTCATATTATTATGTCTTACCAGTATTGAGCAATCTGTACAGGGGCCCTACCATGACGTCTTAAAACGTGAGTCTTCCGAGCGAGAAAAAGGGATAGAGCTATATAGGGTGTATAACTCTGTCCCTCTTTCTCGCTCGGAACACTCACGATTTAACACCTCATGGTACGCCCGCAGTTCTATTACTGGCTTCCTTTAAATCTTGGATGATGCAGGTGGTTGTGAAAGACGGGCAATGAAGGATGTGATGCATGCTTTGTGAAGGGGTTCCGCACTGGCACTTTGTTTTAGTATATATGACCAGTTTGTTCCTTTTCCGTCAAATCTGACATCATCATCCTAGCCTTTTACCAACTATCGACGACACGGTTGGCGCAGTGGTTGAGCGTTCGGCTGCTGCGCTATGTGTCGCGGGTTCAATCCTCGCACGGAACAAATGTTTGTATGGCCTACAGATAATTGTTCCGGGTCTGGGTGTCTTGTGTATGTGAGTTTCATGTTTGTGAATGCATCCACGATACAGGACTAAATCCTAGCGTGGGGCCAAGTTTAAAAAAAAAACTATATTGGTTGGCAGTCAAACCGGATTCAGCTGAATACCAGTATTTTACGTGGAGCGGCTGCCTAACAGAGCTTTACCCCCAACCCTTTACTAACGACACTCGGGATCAACAGCTTAGCGTGCTTTCCAAAGCACAGAGGAAACTCGGTATGTTAAGATGGTCACCCATCCATAGACCAACTTTGGCAAGCGTTGCTTAACCTTGAAGATCAACGTTATTTTTTACAATGCCATTGTATTGTATACAATGATTATAATAGTTTAATTAAAACATGATATTTAGGTAGATCATACTCACAGTGGTATTCTTCCAATATCACCAAAACAAGGAAAACGCTGGCCTGTAACAATATGTAGGTATTATTGGATTTTATAAATAATAATAGTTTATGATAATCACAAAAAAACAAAGTTAATTAAATACGAGTTTGAGTTTATAAGCCGAGGCACGAGGTTTATAAAATCAGTCAACTACTGATGATCGAGCCGTACCTCTTCATAGAAAATAAGTTATTACCTATAAAGCATTATTTTTTTGGGAAGGTATGTTATAAAATTAATTTAAATTTTTATTTGAGTTGTCTGTGCATAAAGTTAGTGAACAAGGTATAACTTTTGATTTTATAATTTACTGTAACTTTACGATTTTACTTATAATATGAAACATTCATAATCATAATCAGCCTTTTAACGTTCCCACTGCTGGGACACAGGCCTCCTCTCTAGGAGAGGGAATGGGCCGTAATCCACCACGCGAGCCCAGTGCGGGTTGGTGAATGTCACATGTCTTCGAATTGTTGGTTCTAGGACATGCCGGTTTCCTCACGATGTTTTCCTTCACCGTTTTGAGAGCAGTGGTGAAGAAATTAATTACACAAAGTAATGCGCCTGGCTGGGTTTGAACCCGCGACCAACAATTCGTAAGTCGGGGCCGTTACCACTCGGCCACCACTGCTATGAAACATTATATGGTCCTAAATATTTTAATAGATACACTTTAACCTCTCAGACCCCGCGGATCAAAATACATATGACTCATCGATGAGTCATCGCGCCGACGCTCACTAAAAACGTAGGTAATCACTAGCAGCAAAAGGGGAATTATTAACTGGGCGAATAAATAATATATGGATGGCTAATGAGATACTTAAATATTTAAAAAGCAGCGTTAAAATATTTATTTCGCGAAAAATTAACTTGACTGGCGTTAATTATTATGAATAATTAAAATTATTAAAATGAGCTACAGCTAATCTAAGCTAGCAACTTAAGTGTCCGAATAAACACAAAATTGGGCAAAAAAAAATACTGAGTGGGTGAAAATAATACTTAGTGGGTAACGGCCCCGACTTACGAATTGTAGGGCGCGGGTTCAAACCCAGCTAGGCACATTACTTTGTGTAATTAATTTCATCACCACTGCTCTCAAAACGGTGAAGGAAAACATCGTGAGGAAACCGGCATGTCCTAGAACCAAAAATTCGAAGACATGTGACATTCACCAACCCGCACTGGGCCCGCGTGGTGGATTACGGCCTATTCCCTCTCCTAGAGAGGAGGCCTGTGTCCCAGCAGTGGGAACATTAAAAGGCTGATTATGAGTGAGCCATGTAGCGGAACATAGAGCAGAGGGAGCTTAGGGCACTCCACCACGGTTAGTTTAGGTTCGAATTGCATGACGGGAGCCAGAGAAAGCATGTCATTCATGTTAGTTTCACTTAAGCCCGAGGTCAGAATGTTGAAATGTATTGTTATTTGAACTTAGAATTCCCAAATTTTTTGGGAATTATTATACTGATCGTTTTTAATAACTCAAACCTGAAATTCGTATATTTAACTCGCTATTTTCAATATTTGTGCTCGCCTTCAGTCTTTCGCGCACTTAGTATTTTAGTTCACCATTATCAATATTTTTGAGGCCCTTAGTTTGAATTCGATCATTTAAATACTAGCCTTACCAAAAGAACAAATTTTGTTTAATTTTTATGATAAGTATGCGTTATGCTTGGCGCAAATAAATCCTTTATCTGTCTTTCTAAGCGATAATTTAAAAACTCAAATAACACCACTTACAAACAGCTTCATATTTTTGAAGCACTATCAACTTATTGCGTATACACAACTTTCTCGTACGTGGTACCAAACGACACTGACTTAATACATCAAGAAAATGCAATACTTTTTTTATTGACCTGGTGTTCCTAAAGACTGATAAAGATATTGATAGCTTAAGACAAAATACTCGTTATACTCGTATATAGCTTTATAGTTAACTAGCATCGCCCCGCGGTTTCACCCGCGTAGTTCCCGTTCCCGTGGGAATGTGGGGATATAATAGCCTATGTTCACCGGAGATAGTGTAGCTTCCCAACAGTGAAAGAATTTTTCAAATCGGTTAAGCAGTTTCGGAGCCTATTCAATGCAAACAAACAAACAAAAAAACAATCAAATCTTTCCTCTTGTTGCGCGCCACAATTCGTTACCACTAGCGCCATCTAGTATCGAGTAGCAGAACTAGTAAAGTCAAGAACCTTCGAGATTTTTCTATGATAGAACATTCTAGAATTCTCGGGCCCTAGTCAGTCGCGACCGATATGTACGCGAACTTTCTGGAATATTCTACAATGGAAGGTTCTGGAACTACCCGGCGCCCTATATAAGGCTGGCACATGTACCGACCGAGTCAGTATTGGATTTGCGATACAAGTGATAACTTCGAGAGCGATCTTCGACTGCGAACTCAAGTGATTAATAGTTTGATTGTGTTTTGTAATTAGTGAGTTTATAGTGTAATTAGTGTAGCGTAATTAAAGTGTCATGTTTGGTTATTTAATCGGCTGATTTTATTTGTAACGAACCCGAAGCACGTAACACTCTTTATAATATTAGTTTAGATTGCTTCAAATAAAGTTTATCATGAGAGTGCCTCAGGTTAACCGGCACAGTAATAGTTCGTGCATCAGTATGACAATTGATCAACGAAAATGGCTTTTACTTCCTATTATATTTTTTATTTTATTTCTATTCCCTATTGTGAATATGAGGACTACGTGGGTTATTATTTGCTTTTTCCTCTTCAAGTATTTTTTAACGATGTCTGGCTGTTTGAGTATTTGTATGGCCTACGTAAATTTCCTTACTTTGGTATTGTTCGTCAAATCGTTGAGGTCCTTAAAGATATAGTTTGAGCTACACGATAACTGACAAATGCTTGCATGGTTTGGACAGGTCCACTCAAATCTATGTGGTACTTTCTTCAAAAGAACACTTCAGACACCAACCTACATGGTTCTCATATGATTTGACCAGTACAGTTGTATGGAAACAAAATATGAACAAAAGAGACTTTGACCTCTGAGTTTGTTGCGGTGTTTTTTCTCAGCTAGGAAACACCGGCCTCATCTATTTTATAACGGCCAAAACAGATTGACGTGTAAAAGTGTTTTTACAACCTACTTACAAAATTTTCATTTAAAAAGGTTTTGTGTAAATTGGTTCATATATATTAGTTAATATATTGATGATTGCTGTAAAAAGTGTCGTAATAATTCATGCAGACTGGGATATTGTAGTATACGTGGCTGATTGTGATTACAGTCGCACGATTTTCAACGAATTGCGAAAATCGATGGTCTATATTGCAACTCGGCTAGGCCCCTGGTATGCTAGTAAAGGAGGAGGCAAACCTCCCCAGCCCCTACACATAAGAAGACGCCCTGGGCGTCGGGAGTCACGGGCCGATTCCCGGCCTCCCTAGGCGCAAGCCCGCGGACGGCGAGCGTTGGGTGGCTGGCCGTCCGGTAAAAACCAGACCCGAATCGATAGCGCGTTGTGTTCCACGCATGCCTCAAAGAGATCTCAGCATGGAAGACCGGTCCCGCAAGTGCCTGTCAGGGTTGCGAAATTTGTTCGAAAGAGTCACCGCAGCCTTGGTACGCAAAGTGCATTAGAAGAAACTCGGATGGGTTTTAGTCAGTAAGGGCCAAACGCTCCCTTCCGTTCCCCCCGGAGCTGAACAAGTCATTTAGTGATTTCTCATCTGTAAAAAGGCCCCTGGTGACTAAACAGGCAAGTTTCAAAGTAGACTCGCAACCGGCTTTTGGCGATCGCTTGCTGCGAATTGATAGTTGGTTTCCGCTTCGCCCCACAAATCTATAGGCTTACCCAGACTTTCCAGTTCTTCCTTTCCTTTTTCTAGAATAACGGCTTTTCGATCAATTTCAATGCATCTACATACGTGATAGAAATACTATAAATTTTAGGCACAAGACTTCCAAAACAGAAGTAACGGTAACTAGCGGTACCAATTTCGGATATCTATTACCTTATTACCTTTGTGTGACCTCCGTTTATCTAACAATTCCGCAGCCAACGTTCAAGCTTTTTGATTTTTTAGTAATAATAAATGCTATGCTACGCTCTGAAACAGATTGCTGTGGTTCTCAATACAGATGCTCTAATTACTGCATAATTATTAGACATGGAGTCATCTTTTGGGGGAAAAGCACGGACAATGAAACTTTTTTTCGTTTCGAACACAGAAAAGGTGCATTAGATCGTTGTTTAGACTGCAAACAACGGACAGCTGTAAATCTTATTGTATAGAACGTAAGATATTGACATTGCCCCCATTATATATCAATGAAACACTAATGTTCATTAAATTCTCAATTATTTCAGTGTTTGTCTGATGCTTTCCCTAGGAACAGACGTGATCGTTTCAAACTCTGTGTTCTCGGCGCTAAAACAACTCTTATGCGTATAATAAGAGCATCGTTTGCATGGCTCCAACCATCATCTATCTAGCCTTTTCCCAAATATATTGGGGTCGGCTTCCAGTCATACCAGATTCAGCTGAATACCAGTATTTAACGTGGAGTGGCTGCCTACCAGACCTCCACAACCCAATAACTGGTGAACACGGTACTTCTTGGAGACACCAGTCAGATTTTCTGGCTTCGGACAATCCGTAACGACGGCCAAATATCTACAAATGACAGCCGGGACCAACGGCTTAACGTGCTTTCCGAGGCACGGAGGAAACTCGGTATATTAAGATGGTCACCCATCCACAGACCAACCTTGGCAAGCGTTGCTTAACCTTGAAAAGGCTCGAAAATATAACTACCAACAAGGTTATTATATTTCCGCCGCTTGAGGTTCTCCGCAGCCGCAGCGGCAGCGCCAGCACAGCATGACGAGCTAGGAAGATGGGATGGCGCAAGAGTATCGACGCAAGTAGCATCCCACACTAAAGGCCTACCCATCTTCCATGGAAATAACGACATGCCGTCTGGTCTCTTACCATCGTCGCGTGCCAGGCCATTGGGTTCTAAAACAGCCGGAACGCCGACGGTGACAAGAGCACGTCGGATGATGTCGTTAAGGTTCCCGTGCCGCGCTATGCGACCCACACTACGGCTGCATGACAGGCCGTGGTGCCCAAGGCTGTTGACAACTTCGCCACAGTAGCAGCGATGAGGAGAACAACAGGGAGCGCCAAGACGTAGGGATGAAGACTAATCTAATAAATATGTTGAAATGTATAATATTAATCATTATTCATTAAAAATTTGGTATCAAAATTTGTAATAAATAATGATTAATTATCTACATATGCCTATAATGTAATTTTGATGAATATTACCACGGTTTATGCACCATCTCTTACTCTCGATTAGATCTAACACCATTATATTGAGCATATTGCCCACAATAATCCCGTCAGTGTTGATGCACCGATCCCGGTAAAAAGCAACTTTGACTAACAGTTAGATTGATAAACAGATGAGTTAAGGGTTGTTTTTTTTTTTAACTTTCACTTGTAATCTCTACAAGGTTCGGGCTTGCATAGAGTTTGAGACTGTTTCCTATCAAATTCGAATTCTATCTTTAAAATCAGAAACCAGGGATGGTTGTAATATAAGACAATAAGAACACAACGATAGTAGTTTGTAATCTTGTAATAATTTAAAAATACAAATAACTAAAATCAGTTCAATATTGATATCATTGAAAAGGGTTTTCTGTAGACAATTCTGATAGGTTTTCAGCGAGCCAGTCACCAAATGGGCTGACTGTGGAATAGCTTGACAAGTTCTCCGACGAACTATTTACAGAGTTAGGTGAAGGTTTGTTAAAGACTTTATCTGAGTGATTTTGCGAGGCGTTCTTTACAGACTCGGGCTCTAACGTTTTCTCATCGTTCACACCATGACGTTCATCTACAGGCATCTTTACAGGATTGGCTTCGGTCACGGCCGATGTTTGCGTTACTGTTAACTTCTCAACTGGTTTTTCAGTTGTCTGCTTTATTGTGATATCCTGAGGCTTCTCTATTGGAATCTTTACAGGATCATCTGCGGTCATAGTTATAGTTAGTGTTGACTTTACCGTCGACTTTTCAACTGGCTTTTCTGTTGCCTTATACTGAGTGTTATCTTCAGATATATTTTCATGATCGGCATCGGTTACGCTTACTGCCCGAGTTGGCTGTACCAATGAATTCGCAACATGCTCTTCAACAAGATTGTCAACTGGCTTTTTATGTACAAGTTCTTCATTAGATTTATCTTGAGGTCTCGCTGTTGTCTTATCTACTAACTTATATATGGGCGTCACTACGGTCAACGGCTTGTCTTCGGCAACCGGTGTAGTGTTTGGAATAAAATGCCTAGTACCATACCGGGTATTGTACCTGGCACGGGAGCTGTGCCAGTAACCAAGCGCAGAACAGTGCCGAGAACTGTACTTGGGACCGTGCCATGTACAGTGACGGGAATCACGCCACGGATGGTACATGTAGTAGCTGTGCGGGCGGTACCTATGTCCATAAATACTAGTTGATTTGTAGGGTGAATGATGTCTCGACGATCTATATCGAAGACCATGATGATGCCTATGTCGGCTACTTGTATACGGTGCACCTGAAATTAATTCAGTATTAATAACTAACTAAATAAAATCCATGATCCAACAGAGGGACAATTCCTGTGTTTAAATGAAACTGACGCATTCGCAACTCGGTCACAATATGTCAATAACGCCACCAAGTCAGTTTTTGCTATAGGACCGACTAATAGAGGTATATGAAACAGAGGTTCAGATACATTTATATTTTCGTAACTCAGTAAAAAATAGGGCACCACCCTTTTTTTTTTGTTTATTCTCAAAGAAAATAATCGACACAGACAAACACACAACAACAACTAAATACTTGAAGAATGTTGTCTTGATAAGATACCTTATGTTTCCAATGAGCTCAAACTCACTCTACAAAGGGATTTCCCTATCCCAGTGAGCAATGGTCGTTTTGTGCAGGTAGGTGCAAATAAACTCTTTTTCTTTCTTTCTCCTTTCTGTCTTACTATTTATATTCATTGTTGGAAAAAAAAACTTTACTAAACGTATTACTTACAGTTGTATTCTTCTAAAAGCACAACGATCAGGAACAAACAGACCTAGGACAAATAAATAGTATGGATAATAATCTGGTTAAATAGAAACAAAAGTTCAAAACGGGTGTATCCCACTATTTCCATGGAAATACTAAATAGAAAAAGTGGCCAGCGTTTATTACAAATTATATCCCATTATTTCTATTGCGACAAAAAACGCAGTTAAAAATAAATAAATATTTTCTACGTGCACGCCGTCATATGAGGTGATGCAGCGTTTTTTTTCGCAGCCGACAGCAATAGAAATAGTGAGACAATCAGTCTGGATCAAGCCCAGTATTTCTATAAATAGAAATACGTTACAGAAATAGTGGGATACACCCTGCAAAACGTATTCTGAATAACGGGATCTTGAAAGATGCTTAAAGGTTGATCCAGACATACCTGTCAGACAGACAGACAGACTCTGCCCGGGCCGTGGTCTAATACATCCCTGACACGGACCGGATATAAGATCAATCTTTATGGTTAATATTATTTCTAAGATCTGTATTGCCGCTGTATACATCAAACGCTGTGTATCTGTCATTAGTCAAGTCAAAAGCGTTTTTTTATGTATCATGCAATGCATCCATGACCCACATAAACTTTTTTTGAAAAGTGACTGAAGATCTATCTATGTAAATGTGGTCATTCGTGTTTGAAAAAAAATGTGTTGCATAGTAGTTTTGCCAAACATGAAACAATGAAACATTGACACAACATTTTGGGTGTGTCTATACAGTTAAAATATCACCGAGAAAACTTAGGTGAACTGAACTGTCAATCCATAGCTCTTAAGTGGAATGACAACCAGCCGAATCCAATCCTGTCCTTAACATAAATGCGAAACTGAGTTTGTTACGCTTTGACGCTAAAATGGCTGAACGGATTTGGATGAAATTTATCAAATAGGTAGACAATCTTTTTTTTCTGGATTGAAAATCATCAAATGACTTCTCCCGCTCTGGGCGCAGCGGAAGGGAGTGTCAGACTCTTACTGACTAAAAACCGCCCGTGAACCTTCTAGTACCCTTTGCGAGCCAGGGCCGCGGTGACTCTTTCGAACAAATTCCGCAACCCTAGCAGGTACTGACTCTATGGGCCCCGTCTTCTGAACTGACAGCACTTCTAGGCGCGCGTGGAACACGACGCGCCGTCGAGCCGGGCCTAGTTGCTATCGGACGGCGAGTCACCCATAGCTCGCCGTCCGCAAGCTCAGGTAGACCATGACTTGGAATAGAACATAGTATACTTTTCTCCCAATCTCCACGGGAAAATGCTAGTACAAATATATGTTAATACTAGCTTCTGATAGCGGCATCTCCCGCATGAAGGTCGAATACTATCCCGAAGGAACATACTCCCGGAATAAAACCTCTGTGCCTATTTTTGTATCGAAACGTCCTTTTTTCTTATGACCGCAGTAATGTGATAACACAGCATACACCAGAAACCGCCTCATGAATCTCGGTGTGCTTTTTTTAAAAAATGGGAAATCGAATCATCAAATGACTTCTTCCGCTCTGGGCGTAACAGACACGAGACTCTTACTGACTAATCTCGGTATGCCAAAGTAGGTACTCCTAAAGTAGCCAGAAATTGCTGGAACCCGGTTCAAGACAAGTTTACATGGTTGTGATGTGTCATATCGTGGCAATTTCAGACGCAGTTGACTGGCTACAAAACTTCTTGTGATATACATACATACATAATTATGTAACTTATACTTGAACGAATTCCTTTGATTGATGTGTCCCGTACCACGGCACAACCCGACATAGTAATGAATGTGAATGTCAAAGTGAAAATAAACAAAATATTATAAATAAACTTACGAGTAACTTCATCGTTAAAACAAAAATGTAACTAAACACACTAACAGTTCAAAAGATCTTCTCCGACTGAGTCACGACTGTTATCCGTATAACTATTTATTCATTAAAATTGCTATGAACAGTATGAACTCTTGAACTTCTGCAAACAAACGTAAATATTATTTACTTAATAAAGATAAGTCACTGCAAATAAAAATTATGTTATCTGTTATTTTTATCAAGAACTTTATAAAAATATACTAGGCCACTGCTATTTGTAAAATATACATTTTGTTATGATGTTTTTAGGGTTTTCTATCAAGAATTCCCCGTAGCTATGCTGTAAGACAATAACTAGTGACATATTTAACCGGTCAAATCTGGATATATTAAACAGTGCCTACTTGTGCTAAATAGTAGCCTCAGATTATTGTAAATGTCCAAATACAGCCTCGCGTTGTGAAAGCGTCATTATAATTCTATCTAATTTTATATATTTTTATATCTAACTAGCTGCTGCCCGCGACTTCGTCCCCGTGGAATCCCCGATTTTAAAACATTCTTTATTGCTGCTCCGCTCCTATTGGCTTAATCGTGATGATATATAGCCTAAAGCCTTCCTCGATAAATGGTCTATTCAACCCAAAAATAATTTTTCAATTCGAACCAGTAGTTCCTGAGATTAGCGCGTTCAGACAAACAAACAAACTCTTCAGCTTTATAATATTAGTATAAATTATATACAGATTAGAATTATATCTAAGCGTCATTATATTCTATTTCTTATTCATCTTAATTTCCGGGAAGAAAGTACCCAGACTAATTAAAGTTCTCAGTTGTTTTTACGCATTTTAATATGAAAAAAAAAACATGACTTAAATAATTATCGTCCGATGACCTTAACAACTATAAGCAAAAATATACGAAAAAGCAATGTATAATCGGATGGTCTCATTTGTATACAAATACAATATAATAAGTACAGAACTAAATGGTTCTCAAAGAGGAAAGTCAACCGCACTAGCTTGTTATCAACTTACAAATCAATTACTGAGAATATAGATAAGAAAATACCGGTCACTGCGATATTTTTGACATGAGCAAAGCATTTGTAAAACATGATATACTGTTAGAAAAATGTGATTGTTACGATATAGGAGGAAAAGTGGTGAATTGGCTAAAAGATCACCTAACTAATAGACAGCAACGGGTTGATCTTAGGCGTTAATAAACACAGAGAAGTGATTAACTATAAATCTCAACACAGGATCAATAGGGGAAGGCAGAGTAATTACGAACACGCACACATTATGGATTGTAAATTTGCAATAAACGAATCTAGTTATTTTTGGCCGGGGTATTCCCAATCTATTACTACAGTGTGCGGTCAAAGGGTAACAAGATAAAATATAAGAATATATTTACAAGTAAATCTTTAAAAGTATAAACATGAGCCAAATGCGAGTTGGACTATCGCCTAAAGGGTTCCGCCCGAATTATATTGTTCTTTGACATGTTATTTATACAACACATACATAAAACCAAAAGCTTTGTATTGGTTTTCCAGTACTAATACCCGAAAAGTTTTTTTCAGAATTTTGCCTTTCGTCGTTTCAGAGATAAGAAGGTTGTCAATTTTCATTTATTTACATTTATCCATTTGAGTCCCTCAAAATTGTACCTATCATTTGATAATTCGTACTTTACCTACAGTTTTTTAATTTTCTCATTTGTAGATACCCTATAAGTGACCCCATATTCAACATGTATTTATTTACCGATAGGTCCGGTTTCTGGACACACAAAAAATCATACATATGTGGAGAAGTGGATCTTTAATCTGAATCGGTCCAACATGAAGATTCGGTGCAAACTGTCTGTGACAGACTGACTTGTCAGTTTTTCATTTGGGTTATTCCCGGAGTACCCCAATCGCCGAGGCACCCGTCCCGGTGAACCCCGAATACGAATAACTGATAACATTTATTTTTGTTATGTTATCTATTGTTTTCGAGTTGTACTGCCACCATGAAAAGTGTACCTACAAAATAAGCAGTTCATTTGAAATTTTGTACTACGTCGAATCACAAATTAATTAATTATTATTATAAATAAAATACATACAATTAAAAATATAAAATTAATGTTACAATATTACCAACTTATACTTAACAAATATAAAATTAATGACAACTATTTTGATACTATTTTGATACTATTTTTAAGTTAATTATGACTGTTTTTATAACCATTTTCACAGATATTGCTGATTTATAATTGTTTTTCTTATTTATATATATTTTAAAAAGACTGATTTTTGCATGTGTAAAGATTTTTTAGAGTTAACTATTGATTATGCTACACTATAAATAATTCCTGAAAGTGAGACTGATTTTACGTACTTTTCAAATTATGTAAATGTTCCGTGTAATTTAATTTTCTGTATTGAAATGGAACTATTGTGATAATAATTCAAACCTGTGATTTTAGTCTTTAATATATATATTTTTTCCTATTCCTTAAAGTCGAGTTTATAATAAGTATTAAAATTTTATTTGACACTTCTTCTTCTGACGGTACTTTTAAGCTAAACTGATTTTTAATTGAGTCTATCTAAATAAAAATAAATCGGGTTTCTCCGGGACGGGGGCGTCGAGAATCGGGTTACTCAGGGAATAAACCCGTTCATTTAGTCGTATGGAGCACTAAAAAAACAGATTTATCGCTGTTTAACCTGTCTAACAGTAGCGATAACCTTCTTGTATATAATGTAGTCCAGCTGCAGCATCTCTACTTTGTTTGAATAAGGCTTCGGTATATCACATATATCTTCTCTGTTATCGTATCGTATTTTGTCTGGTTTTTTCGGGTTAAGTCACCGTATAAACCCTTATTCGCAACATTAGTCAAGTTTCCCGGTTTGCAACTATGAAGTTATTTGTAAGTATTTTTCATCAAACCTTATAAAATTACTTTATATCTGTTTAAATTTTCATTACTCTATAAGAGGTTACTACAGACAATAAAAGATTAATTAAGTATTTACTTGTTTACCGATAGAAATGTGGGAAATGGAACGTAAGTGGGAGAAAGAGTGCTAGGTGTGAGCGAGAGAGCGAGAGGTGACGGAAGGGAGAAGGGATTGAGACGCCATCTTGAGAAAATAATAAATTGGATAGGACGTACGACTGAAGGTGTAAGACTGACGACTGACTGACTGTAGGTCTTGAAATTGTGGGATACAGGGTTCTTCAAATTAAAAGAATATATGCAGTCTTGAACTAGTTTTATATTTTTCCTTTTTAAACACCTTCAGTCGTACGTCCTATCCAATTTATTATTTCTCAAGATGGCGTCTCAAACCCTTCTCCCTTCCGTCACCACAAATAAGACACGAAAATGCTTACTCATACTTCTCACCATTGTCAGGCCATCTCTTTATTCCATCAGCAGAGCATGTAGTTTTTATGGGACCTTCAGATGTTACATCATCTTTCTCTACATCATAGCGGTCTTTTCGTTTAACCTTAGTAATCCTATATGGTCAAATTGTGGGATACAGGGTTCTTCAAATTAAAAGAATATATGCAGTCTTGAACTAGTTTTATATTTTTCCTTTTTAAACACCTTCAGTCGTACGTCCTATCCAATTTATTATTTTCTCAAGATGGCGTCTCAATCCCTTCTCCCTTCCGTCACCCTCTCTCGCTCACACCTAGCACTCTTTATCTTTCTCCCACTTACGTTCCATTTCCCACATTCGGCCATCCGACATTCCGATATTTGGTCAATCAGTCAGACTTTCAAACAAGATTGGACACGTATTTTTACTGTTTGAAATCATTAAAAACTAACAAAGATTAAACACATCAAAGTTCAGGAGTGTAGAACATCACACAAGTTCCTTTATTTTGCCAAAGCAATTCGTTTTAGGATACAATCCTATGTATTGAAATTGAAATAAATAAATACATTGTAAAATAAAATACCTTGAGAGATTAAAAACTCACGATAAATTGTCAACTGAACATTTGGAGTACTTTTTACGCACTTTTTCAAAATTTGATAGCCTACGATTTGAAAACGAAAAATCAAATTTTGTTGTGAAATTTGTTCGAAAAAGTGACCGCGGCCCTAGTACGCAAAGGAAGTTGGCAGGAACAGGGGTGGGTTTTAGTCAGTAAGAGTCTGAAACTCCCTACCGCTCTACCCAGAGCGGATGAAGTCAAATGATAATTTCCCATCCAAAAAAAGACTATCAAATTTTGAAAAAGTCTATATATTACATATTGATAAAATATATGTAAATTTGTCTTAAAAAAATCTTGCCTAGCCAAGCAACGGAACATAGGTCACAAGGAGTTTAGGGCTTCCCGACACGGATAGGTTAGGTTCGAATGGTAAGACGCCATTCATATTTTTTTTTTAACTCTGCAGATCAGAAATAGGTTAGAATATTAAAATTGTCCATCTTCTAGGTAAGACTGTTAAGATAGTAAGAATTAGCGGTGCGTTACTTGCTATTTCACAATTTCTGGAAATGACCTCGAGAGATTATAGACTATCAGATTTTGATGCGTAAAATATGTAGTATTCCAAATGTCCATTTGACCATTTATCGATAGTTTACAATCTCTAAAGATAGTTCTTAAGTTTGCCATTTTCGGTTACATATCCTAGACCAGGGTTATTTTGTGGTACTAATATTGTAAAAATAAGGAAGTCTGGATGATTATTTATCAAACAAACCTCAACGGGGAACAGATGTGAATGAAACTGTCCTGAATGAGGGCAAAGGGCCGTGTGTTCTAAGACGTCCTCTTGATATTCCGACTTTCACAATGCTAGTCATGATTTATAGGGATACAGTAACTACATATGTGCTTCGATAGTTTGTAGCAATAACCTAGTTATAACATCTCACACACTTGTACATTAACCAATATTTACAGATAAAGATTTTTGTATTTCCCCCTAACATCCGAGAAGTACATACCTATTAGAGGAGCTTGTGGCTAAAGAATAACACCCGCATAGGTCGTTCTCCAAGGTTAAGCCACGCTGTCCAAGGTTGGTTTGTGAATGGGTGACCATCCGAGTGTCCTCCGTGCCTCAGATGTCGCTGGTCCCGCATGTCATTTTGGCAGTTGTTACGGATGGTCAGAAGCAGCAAATCTGTCTCTATTCTTGCCAAAAAGTACCGTGTTACCCAGTTAATGGGTAGAGGTCTGGTAGGCAGCCACTCTACGTAAAACACTGGTATTCAGATGAATCCGGTTTGACTGGAAGCCGACCACAAGATGTTGATGATTCCAGAAGTAACTGACGATGAAGTAACGATTTTTGACCCAATTATTTCATTTCAGATCTACATTTTCCTGCTCTTCGTGCTTTTGGAAGGAATCTATTGTGAGTACCAGTAGTTTCGTCCTTGTGAAAGTCAAAACTTTCCTTATCAGTCTCCAAGTTACGATCTATCTGTATACCATAATTGTTTGATCGGTGTAGACGAGAAAGAGTAAAAAACAGACAGATTTACTGAGCTTTAAAATATTTATAACAGCCTTTCTGCCTCACTACAGGGTGTTTCTTGTAATGGTGCATCTTCTCAAAAAGAGAAGGCATTAATCATCACGCTTGCTCAAGGCAAGCTAGCGATTTCAGATTTATGTTAGACTAGCAGCGACCCGTGGTTTTACCCGCGTAGTTCCCGTTCCCGTGGGAATATGGAGATAAAATATAGCCTATGTTACTCAAGGTGAATGTAGCTTTCTAATGGTGAAAGAATTTTTGAAATCGGTCTAGTAGTTTTTGAGTTTATTCGTTACATACAAAAATACATAGCATAGATATAGATTTCCTGATGACGTTTTCGATCACCGATGTCACTGTTGTACCTATGAAATGAACTAAAGTAGGTCCTGCTCAGACACACACATATTATGGACCGAGTTCCACCAAGAGCTCAAAAAACATTCGATGCGTACCTACATTTTATATAAACTCGATCACACACCACCGTGTTCAAGCCGTGCCCGGGTCGTGTCAGTCCACGACCCGAATATACAGTATGTTAACTAACAGAGGGCGTTCCCGTTAACCCGCAATAGTATAGCATCCATATATGATAAAAAAATATTACCATTCAAAAACAAAATGCTTTTATTTTTTTTATATTAAAATATTCACAAAAAATGTTAAATTGATACGTTAATTTATACTCTGTACACGCGTACTTGCCGGTTTGGGCATTGCTACTACGCGTAGGTACTATTCCGCGCTACTATTTTGCTTTTAAACAGGATTTTTCGAATTTATTGTCAATTTTTTTTTTTATTCGGATTATTATTTTTCTATTCTGATATTTTTATTTTAATCTATTAATGATATAGATTAACGAATTTAAGGGAACGCCCTCTGTTATTTAACATACTGTATTTATGTGGATCAACCTTAACTGCAAAATATGCATAGCTAAAGAGTTTTGAACCGACAACTTCGTACATTAGAGTTGAGGCTTAACTACTAGGCCGCAACGACGAGCACACTATTTTCAAGAGTAGCCAGAATAACAGTTCCCTTCAATTTCAGGCTCACCGTTTTGGAACAGTCGTCGCAAGGACACAGAAGTGATATTTGAAAGGCATCATCAAGTCAAAGTATTAGGGATGAATTTCAATACCCAGGCATTTACCAGCAGAACAAATACTCCTCTAGGTACGAACCATCCAATGACCCTTTCATTGGATGGTTCGTACCTCGAGACACCCAGATTTGGCGCCAAAAAGACTATCATATAGGCATACCAGAGATATTTGAGGTTCAAGGACACAGAGGCTTTGGTGTTGCGAACTATTAAATGCCAAAGAATTTATTTTACAGTTTTTTTTTTTTACCTACGACGGAACGGAGACAGTGTATGCGTTTGGGGTGAGAGGATGTTTGTTTTTTTGTTTGTGCAAACCAATGTTCCCATTTATCTCCAGTACTACTAGTCCGATTTTCATACGGTTTTCAGTGATGGGTTCGGGTTTGATTGGTGCATGTTCTTAGATAGGTGTTACGATGACAATCTCACCAGGGTGCGCTGCAATCAAGGATATTTGGGCAAACCAATGTTGCCATTTATCTTAAAAACTACTATTCCAATTTTGATGAAATTATCAGTGATGGATTAAGGTTTGATTGTTGTATGTTCTTAGATATGTGTTACGGTGACTCACAGGAGAGGGCGCTGCAGTAAACATATATGTCATTGCAAAAAAACAAAACTACTCCGATTTTGATGTAGTTTTCAGTTATGTGTTCGGGTTTGATTGGTGCATGTTCTTAGATAGGTGTTACGGTGACAACTCACCAGGGGGCGTTGCACTAGACATATATTTTTGCAAAAAAAACAAAACTACTCCGGTATTAACCATAAACATTATGGACCATGATGAATGACAATGCCATCATGATTTAGATGTGAGAGAGATAGAGCTATATTATATAGGACGAATAACAACACTATCCCTTTTTCACAAACGTATCTTGATGCAATGACACGCCACAGTAGTGGGGGCAGTAGTGGACTTCTTTGTGCACGGTGGATTATGTCGATGATGATGTGAATGACGGTTAAGAAGGAATTAACGTTTATGTGATGTTTGTGTGTTTATATAACTTTTGTAGATGAGATACCACAAGTTATTTCAACCTTATTTTACATAGTTATTTGTATATACCTGTACAAAGGTAAGAGAGTAATAATGATTCACCTAGTTTTAGGCCACAAAAGCATTATCAAATAAATAAATAAAATAGACAAAATAAGAAAAATAGTTTATTTTACAGAAACAAAATGCACATCTATACATATAATAAATCTGTAGAAAAGTCATTTTTGTACATTGAAGAAATCGAAACAAAAAATAGCCAGCGTGTGAAAAGATAAGTAACAGAACCCATTTCCATCATTTTTGAAATTTTTGTCTGTTTGTCTGTTTATCTGTTTGTCTGTTTGTTTGTGCGCGCATCACGTAAAATCTACGAATTCAATGCTGACAATGTTTATATACAAAAATTATACGCAACTTGAGGTTTAACTTAGTTTTTGTTTCATCGAAATCGGTTCACTCTATCAAAAGATATGATTAATTTAGTGAGTTCAAGAAGTAAAATATTACGTTATTACGCAATTCAGTATAGTAGGTACTTGCAACGACATCTTAAGACTAAAAAACTTTTTACAAAAAAATGCAACCGACTTTTACACAAAAAATCAGAAAAGTGCAAAATAACTTTAATTTCGGAACTCGGTGTTTGTGGTAGCTTTTTCGTTTTTTGAACACCGACTTCCGAAATTAAAGTTATTTTGCACTTTTCTGATTTTTTGTGTAAAAGTCGGTTGCATTTTTTTGTAAAAAGTTTTTTATTTTTCACTTTTTAGTGGTACCTACATCCCCTCCCCTCCCCCCACCTAAACGAACCAATCACATTGGTGTAAAAAAAACGTACTGCTCCTTTGCAGAGTAAACTAAGAGGTCGTCAATGTAGATAATGTAGATATATTTTTTGATTTTTCGAAAACCGCTAAGTCGATTTCGATAAAATTTTCATGGGACCATTTGGGAAGTATACCCTTTCCAACAAAAAAATATTTTTTCTAATCGGTTGACAAGCGACGGAGTTATGCGCGAACAAACATAAAAAAAAAAATACAAACATCCGAATTGAGAACCTCCTCCTTTTTTAGAAGTCGGTTAAAAATAGAACTAATGTTGATAGTTGAAATCCAAATCCGATAGAAAGCGTTGTGCAAATGACGTCATTTTCTGAATCGCGGTGTTAAGATTTTCCGCGCGAGAATGACGTCCACCGTGTTTACTAGGCAAATTGGGTTTCGTTAGGTGTCTTAAAAGTTCTTGCGTGTGTCGTAAAAGTTCTTTGGTTGCTTGGTTTATCGATTTTCTAAATTGGTCGAAAAAAAAGTATTGGCTTATCTTATTGGTTTCGTTTGGTCAACTTTGGTCATTGGTTTGAGGTACGAAGTAAAGATTGTATTTTATTTACTTCGTAGTTTGAATCCAATAGTGCCAATCGTTATACAGTAAGTTAGTGTTGCCAATTCGTTGAGTCAGGACCACGAACAGACGATACGTTGTCACACTAGACTGTAGTTCTTTTAAGTTTGTAGGCTATTCAGTCATAAGTGTTGTTGGTTTTGTTTATTGCTTTAATTTTCCTTGAAAATGCCTCAAAGAAAAAAAAATAACCTTTCGCTGCGTACCCGAAATGCGAAAAGGATGAGACTTTGTAGGTCTCAGGAATCGGAAGAAGATCGTGAAGCACGGTTATCTGCTAACCGAGAGCACATCGCTCTTTCACGTGAATCGGAAACGTTCACCGAAAGGGAGTCACGTTTAAGTTCACAAGGAACACGGACCGCGACTTTGCGGTCTCAAGAGAGTATCCAGGAACGCGAAGTCCGGCTGTCTGCTGATCGGGAGCGCCACTCTCTCTCACGCGAGTCAGAGACATTCACAGAAAAGGAGTCGCGCTTAAGTTCGCAAAGAACTCGGACCGCGACTTTGCGTTCTCAAGAGAGTATCGAGGAACGCGAAGTTCGGCTGTCTGCTGATCGGGAGCGCCAGTCTCTCTCACGCGAGTCAGAGACTTTCACAGAAAGGGAGTCGCGCTTAAGTTCGCTAAGAACTCGGACCGCGACTTTGCGTTCTCAAGAGAGTATCCAGGAACGCGAAGTTCGGCTGTCTGCTGATCGGGAGCGCCAGTCTCTCTCACGCGAGTCAGAGACTTTCACAGAAAGGGAGTCGCGCTTAAGTTCGCAAAGAACTCGGACCGCGACTTTGCGTTCTCAAGAGAGTATCCAGGAACGCGAAGTTCGGCTGTCTGCTGATCGGGAGCGCCAGTCTCTCTCACGCGAGTCAGAGACTTTCACAGAAAGGGAGTCGCGCTTAAGTTCGCAAAGAACTCGGACCGCGACTTTGCGTTCTCAAGAGAGTATCCAGGAACGCGAAGTTCGGCTGTCTGCTGATCGGGAGCGCCAGTCTCTCTCACGCGAGTCAGAGACTTTCACAGAAAGGGAGTCGCGCTTAAGTTCGCAAAGAACTCGGACCGCGACTTTGCGTTCTCAAGAGAGTATCGAGGAACGCCAAGCACGTCTGTCATCTGACCGAGAGCGACACGCTCTCTCGCGCGAGTCTGAATCTCTCTCCCAAAGAGAAGAACGATTACAAATAGCTAGACATAACTATGTAGGTGTACAAAGAAACAATGAAAGTTATCTTGCATCTGAAAGGGAAAGAATAGATGAACTAAAACGAGCAGAAACAGCAGAACAACGTCAATCTCGCCTAGAAATAGAACGAGCTCGATACCATATGAATAGAGAAACAAATAGCGGAGCTGATGAGTCCATGGAAAATGACGATGCAAATATTTTATTACCTTGGGACAATAGGGAAAAATCAGGGTTCACATATTCGTCTAGAATTAATTATGCTGGCTTTACTTCCGTGGGTAACATGAGAGAAATTTGTAATTTTTGTCATGCTTTGAAATGGAGGAAAGAGACAGACGGAATGTGCTGCTCAAATGGAAAAATTGTTCTTCCAAATTTCCAAGATCCACCACACTTACTTAAAAGTCTCCTGAATGGCGATCATCCCCAGTCGAAACATTTTTTGGATAATATTCGTTTATATAACAGTGCTTTCCAAATGACTTCCTTTGGGGCAAAACAAATAACGGAAGGACCGTTCATGCCAACCTTCAAAGTACAAGGTCAAGTTTATCACCTTATTGGATCTTTGCTGCCAGAAAATGAACCCAAATTTCTCCAAATTTATTTTGTATCCGATTACACGCAACAGCTCAATGTTAGAAATCACAATTTTCCCCAGCTCAATGCTGAGCTTCCAACTCTATGTTTCTCTATCACGTGTTAGCAACCCAAACAACCTTTTTGTATATGCTCCGGGTAATTCCACCGCTAACATAGTACCTATATAGAGAAACATTAACGTAATCAACTATACCAAAGTCAGGACTCTTATCTAAATCATCAAAAAGGTGATATACTCTTATCTAAACGACGTTGTTTTGTTCTCGAGAACCACGCGAACGAAGTCGCGGGCACAGCTAGTTATAAATAAAAATGACATTCATTTATAGTTAAAAACCCAGTATTTGATAAAAATATTTTCTTGTTCAATCATTAAAGGGAAAAAGTAAATTAAAATTGATTTAACATTGCAAATTGGTTTAGTAAGCTACACGTAAAAATTATATTGGTAACTACAGACCCCAGTTGCTGCTGTAAGACCTATGTTGTGTTAAATATTATTGTGGGACGTCTTTATTGGTTTGTGTCTTTGTGAGTACTTTGCCTTGCAATGAATTGTCGGCGCCTGGCTGTAGGTAGCTGGGGCCTTGCTGTGGGTAGCCGGGGCCTTGCTGTGGGTAGCCGGCGCCTTGCTGTGGGTAGCTGGGACCTTGCTGTAGGTAGCCGGGACCTTGCTGTGGGTAGTAAGTGCCTTGCTGTGGGTAGTAAGTGCCTTCCTGTGGGTATAAGGTGCCTTGCTGTGGGTAACCGGGACCATGCTGTGGGTAGTAGGCGCCTTGCATTGGGTAGCCGGGACCTTGCTGTGGATAGTAGGGGCCTTGCTGTGGATAGTAGGGGCCTTGCTGTGGGTAGTAGGGGCCTGGCTGTGGGTATCCTAGTCCTTGTTGTGAGTAGTAGGGACCTTGCGGAGGGTATCCGTTGCCTTGCGGTTGGTTGCCGTTGTCTTGTTTATTCCCGGGCCACTTTAAGTCCCAATCTAACATAACGTTGTTTCCTAATTTCACAAAGTCACCCACGCCGAAATTAGTCTGACGGCCGTATTGAATGCGGCTATCCGGGAGTAATCCGAAGAACGGTGCACCTGGAAGCATTTCGTTGGTTAAAATGACTACATCAGATGAAAGGGATTCATAGGAATTCCTTCTGGTAACAAGAAATAGATTGAGATCGGAATGGTTTATTGTGTGAACACAGATAGCCAGTTAAAAAAAAATAGAAGGACAAGTTGATGTAAGTTGTTGTAAGTAAAAAATCGGCCCGACTGCGAAACTGGCCCGGTTGATAATTGTAGGACTGCCAATAGATAGCGCTAGTAGTAGGTAGGTATTTATAACGCTGAAATATAGTTAAATATCATTTATTTCGCTGGTTACTTTAATTTTAAATTGTACTTTTTTATCTTCTACTCTTTGACTCTACATTCTACTAGCAAGGAGAGCAAAAACAAATATCAATGATTCCCAATGTCCAGTGCCCCTACACTGGCTAAGCACGGGAACCAGTTTGGTTAAACTCACACATTTGTATACTTATCAAATTGTCCAGTATACACATAAAAAACAATCATATGATTGCCTACAAATTACAAACGCAACTTTTACAAATCATCTTCTTATTGCTTTCAAATATGTTGAAAGTGTGTGTTGTTATTATTTGACATTACTCAAACATTACAGACGTTAATCGTCTAAAAACTTTAAAATAGACAAATTTACGAGGAGTTCAGCTACTCAACGCTAGATGGCGCTGTAACCAATTCATTATAATAAGAACGCTAGCACCTTTGTAATAGAGATCATATTCAGATGCACATGTAATCTCTTTTTTTACTCATTGTCCGAGATGTAGAAATATGTAAGTATATCGATATTTTAATATTGATGTTACGTAATTTATTCGGGTGAGCAATGTAATAATTTGTTAGCATCAAACAAATGCTTAGTACCTAATGCAGAAGTTGTAATGTAATGATCTTTAAAATATCAATGTTAAAGAGGTATTTGTATGTTTGTATGTAGCAGGTGCTCTTATTTTCATATAATCAAGTACGCGCTCGAAGCCGCTGACAGAAGCTAACGATAAATGAAACGATATCAGATAGTACTAAAAATATTTACTGACCTTGAAATAACACATCATCATCATCTGCCTAGCCTTTTCCCAACTATTTTGGGGTCGACTTCCAGTCATACCGGATACAGCTAAATACCAGTATTTATGTAAAGTGGAGCGGCGGCCTACCAGACCTCACAACCCATTAACTGGGTAACGCGGTACTTCTTGGCAAGACTGGAGTCAGATTACTGGCTTCTGACAATCCGTAACGACTGCCAAAGATCTACAAATGACAGCCGGGACCAACGGCTTAACTTGCTTTCCGAGGCACGGAGGAAACTCGATATGTTAAGATAGTCACCCATCCACAGACCAACCTTGGCAAGCTTTGCTTAGCCTTCAACATCGATCCGTGCGGCTGTTATTCTTTAGCCACCAGCTTGAAATAACATATTAATTTAATAATTGCCATTTTTATAGTTTTATGTTAAATTTTAATACGTGATGAAATCGTATTTACTAATATACTCGTATTTTGCCCTGATAGCTTTCATTAAGTCAGTAATATGATTAGACGTAGGGAATTCCCCTAATTGATGATAACTTATGTTTTGGAATAAGTATTGATGACCTAATAACCCGGCGCATTATTGTGGCCATGATACAATCTTTATTAAATATGTGACGGTTTCTAAAAAGTATTTCGAATACACCTAACATATCTTAATCACAGATTCTGATGGGCATAATAATCCCCCTTTATCCTTAGCTATAATAAATATATGTAATGATTGATTTTCTGTTACTAAATGTTGCGCATCTTCGCTGTTGACACGCGCGCGTTATCTCGGGGGCAGTTCCTCTACTTTTCTTTATTCCGTGGTCATATTGGTTGTTTCGTTTCGGAAGCTTGCGGGATGTACAACTGGGTGAATTTCAACAAGTGATTTTTATATGTCATTTCGGTGGGATTTTTTAATTTCAATGCTATCTACATATTTTTAGTGACAAATAAAACTTTAGCCTATTTTCAAATTTCATCAAAACTTACATAAATATTTAAGGATGAATTTTTAAGAGTCCACTGAAATGAAAAGTGTTTACCGAAATGATAAAAATGACCACCGAAATGATAAACTGTGCACCGGAATGAAATAAATCCACCGATATGATACAGCTAAGAACAACCGTGCCGGGCAGCCAGGGTTCCGTACTTTGTTAGGTTTGATTTCCACAAATTTTAGATAAACACTGAGACAGGACAGTAGACAGTTATTTTAATATCATCATTAATATATAGATATTACAATTACTATTACATATATCATTCTTTGAGGTTACAATAACCTCAAAGAATGATATTATTGTAATATTTATTATGATATGAATGAATTGTTTCTTCACTTAAATAACCTTTGGTAATTTTTCTGGTTGTTGTTGTGTGAAAATGTTGGAAAACTTTATCGTAAATGCTGGTAACCATAAATAAATATTTTTGTTTGTTTATGAACTAATACTAATTTACTTGATATATTTTCAAAAGAGTGAACGAAGCGCGATAAGAAAGCTTAAAGTTTCTGATTAATATGATGGCTGCATTTGTAAGTTATGCCATTAATAGTAATACATAATGTGTACCCGTTGCACTAAGAGAAAAATGCTAGGTATAATTTAGTTAAATTGGTAACGAAACGAGAATAGTGTTTCTACAGGTATATAAGTAAAACTTCTAAAATTAAATCAACTCTTATATTTTATACTGGGAGCTACTACCCGATAATATCACCGTGGACTCGACAATATACTGTCATCAGCTTGACCGACTCCGTACAGAAATCAACAAAAAGCGCCGTGAACAAACAAAGATATACCTACTTCCTTCACGACAACGCTCGGCCGCACATAGCCAAAGTCGTTCGTCAGAGCTATTGGATTTTGAATGGGAGCTACTGCCACATCCACCTTACTCTCCCGATCTAGCGCCAACGGATTTTCATTTGTTACGCTCTCTCAGTAATCATATACAGGACAAAAAATTTGATGATAGAGCACAGTTAACAGATTTCCTCGAAAGCTTTTTTGCCTCACGGCTCCCAAGTTTTTACGCTGAGGGTATCCATGCTTTACCTAATCGCTGGAAATGGGTTGTAGATAACAACGGTGCCTACTATAAAGACAAGTAATTGTAAATTAAAAATATAATTTAAAATTGTTTTGTTTATTTGCAACGCTCATTACTTTCCTACCAACCCAATATATACATGTAGGTACTAGCTACATAGAAATATGTGTATATTATATATCTTTAATCTTAAACACAAATATTACACAACAAATACACCCGAATAATCTAATCTACACTTACTTACATTACAAAACTATGACTTTATATTTGATAAAGGATCTCTAAAACTTTATGGTTTTATCATTTCGGAGATACATTTCATTCCGGTGGACTGTGACACCGAAATGAAACTATTTTTGTCCCCATGTTACTGAAATGATAAACTTACTTTTTTGGCGGAAAAACCGCAAGCTTTGGGACCGCTGCGTTCGCGCCGAGAGCTTGAGCCGGACTGATCCGAAGTGAGGAAAGGTGAGAGGGGCGTAACAACGCAATGTTGACATGGATAATCTACTAAAACTTACTGTCCTCTGAAATGATAACTTTTTTCCAGACAAAAGTTGACTGCCTGTCAAATCCATGAGAAAGAAGATAAACAAACAAAAATAGTTTTATTTGATCGAATATATTATAATTTAATGATAAGAGAATTGATTTAAATCCATATTATGAATCTATTGGCAGGGGAAGGTATTTTATGAGCGGAATTGGGTTCAGGACAGGCCACCGTGATGATAAAATAACACTTTGTAATTTTTTTTTTTGGTATATTAGAGGGTAGAAATCAATGATTTTTTTTGCCAAGGTAGAGAAGTACTTACGTTGTTGAGAAAAAATATATAAAATAAAAAACCAGCACATTGCACTACCGTTCTCAGGTTTGCCATGTATTTTTTTTGCTTGCGCAATTCACCCAACTACTACAAGTGCAATAATCCCTTTTCAGAAGGTTTTTATTCTGTTACACGATCTATAGATGGCAGCATAGAAATGTCAATTTAAAGTATTTTTAGGGTTATCGGCTTAAATTGACGCCCCTAGATGCCAGAAAAATGATATTTTATAGGGAACGTACACCGACACGTTCCCTATAAAATGTCAAAATCAGCTCAGTACTTTAAGTGTCATGTTGGAACGGTTTGAAGATAAATACCAACATTTTACTGTGCAAGTTACGTTACATACAGACTGCCGACTGAAAAAGAACCCCTCTTTCCAGCGTCGCCGCAGTCGGGTTAAAAATGTATACTGCACATATGTAACTATTAGGGTAGTTAAATGAAATCAGTTCAGAACTGAACTTCATATAAAGTCAGTGAACTAAATATTTTTCCATTACCTATATTTCTGTCAACATCTCACCGTATAACTTTGATTCCATCATGTTGACAGAATCGCATTACTGGCTGAATCGTTTTACGTGAAAAAGGTGTCAGCAATTTATCGATGGTTTTCCTTCTCAAGTCAAAAAAAAACAATTGACCGCTACACACTGGCCACAGGTACCTACCTAGTTGAACGAACTCTACGTGTGATCTCAGTCAGTAAACGCCGTAGTACACAAGCTTTGTAACTTGCATAAAGTATGCTAGTAGCTTACATACCTAACACACTCTTCACTATTTTTGATCGCCATAAGATTGTAGGTAAAATATTGGGTGAAATTGTAAACTATTTGTTCATCATAAGACACGAATATTATAATATGATACTATTGAATTTCGATGAGTGGGTACACAAAACGATTTTTTTCATAATATATCGAGTTATTATAATTTAATAAACGTATCCTACCATTTTACGGAGTCTGCAATTTTCCGGTGACAGTGACATCCACAAATAAAAACTTGTTACGGCACAATGACATGCAAGGTACATGGACACAGTGTGCAAGTACCTTTCTTGTGCCTGTACCTAACTCACACAAAAGTGTGCAGGACACTTTTATGTGAGTTACAGGCACGCGTAACAAGCGATTAAAAGTTAAGACGGTCAGCTACTGCCGCGAGGATGTTAATTACGATCTCCATACAAAGAAGTTGCATACTACCTACTTTTTTATATAAAATTTCTAATAATATTTCATCAATACTTACAGAAGAATCCTTCTAGGCATACCAACATCAAGGCGAAAACCTGTAATTATAAATTAATAAGCATTTCAGTTTTAGGGTTCCGTTGTAAAATAACAAGTCTTAATGCTAACCCACACTTATCGGTTCCCACCGGATCGTACCCGGGACGTGGCTGGACCATGGATCATCAGGAGTTCAAAAAAATGTATGCGCGTATATTTTATATGAACTCGTTCGCACACGTCAGTGTTCGAGCTAGGTTCCAACTTTAAAGTTAACTACAAGGCTAACTTCCCCACTTCAACCCTTACTTCAACCCCTAATACTTCGTAAAACGTCTTTTCCCAACCATAGGTCTATTATAATATGTTCCTAAGTGTTTCTCGCATCCAGTGGACTTTCAACGCTGTTTCTGCCGAAGTCCATGCAGAGGGAAGTAACTAGACAGACCGTTTATCCGGGTCCAACAAAATGAGCATGGGCTGTTTTTACATGAATTGATAAAAAAAACCAATAAAAATAAATAGAATGAAAACACTTACAAAGAGCTTCATAGTTGGCGATGTATTTCCGACTCCACTAGGAACACTGTAGTTTCGAAACAAAAGATGTACGCGTACTGAAACCACACCAGCTACGCATAGCTTTATATATATTTGATCAATAACAGAATGAACGACCTCAGAGTCATCCCGATAAGCTATCATAGAGTTCGGGTTTTTTTTACCAAAGAACTGATACAAAACAAAGTCAGTTTTCACAGCAGATATTCCAGGGATGCTGCGCTGATAGGCGGTGAGCTCGCCTTACACACAGTAGGAGGTCCAGGGGTGCGTCGCGCGGATAGGTGGCAAGCTCACCTTACACACAGCAGGAGGTCCAGGGGTGCGTCGCGCGGATAGGCGGCGAGCTCGCCTTACACACAGCAGGAGGTCCAGGGGTGCGTCGCGCGGATAGGCGGCGAGCTCGCCTTACACACAGCAGGAGTTCCAGGGGTGCGTCGCGCGGATAAGCGTCGAGCTCGCCTTACACACAGCAGGAGGCCCAGGGTGCGTCGCGCGGATAGGTGGCGAGCTCGCGTTACACACAGCAGGAGGCCCAGGGTGCGTCGCGCGGATAGGCTGCGAGCTCGCCTACACACAGCAGGAGGCCCAGGGGTGCGTCGCGCGGATAGGCGGCGAGCTCGCCTTACACACAGCAGGAGTTCCAGGGGTGCGTCGCGCGGATAGGCGGCGAGCTCGCCTTACACACAGCAGGAGTTCCAGGGGTGCGTCGCGCGGATAGGCGGCGAGCTCGCCTTACACACAGCAGGAGTTCCAGGGGTGCGTCGCGCGGATAGGCGGCGAGCTCGCCTTACACACAGCAGGAGTTCCAGGGGTGCGTCGCGCGGATAGGCGGCGAGCTCGCCTTACACACAGCAGGAGGCCCAGGGTGCGTCGCGCGGATAGGTGGCGAGCTCGCCTTACACACAGCAGGAGGCCCAGGGTGCGTCGCGCGGATAGGTGGCGAGCTCGCCTTACACACAGCAGGAGTTCCAGGGGTGCGTCGCGCGGATAGGCGGCGAGCTCGCCTTACACACAGCAGGAGTTCCAGGGGTGCGTCGCGCGGATAGGCGGCGAGCTCGCCTTACACACAGCCGGAGTTCCAGGGGTGCGTCGCGCGGATAGGCGGCGAGCTCGCCTTACACACAGCAGGAGTTCCAGGGGTGCGTCGCGCGGATAGGCGGCGAGCTCGCCTTACACACAGCAGGAGTTCCAGGGGTGCGTCGCGCGGATCGGCGGCGAGCTCGCCTTACACTAAAAACTATTTTGAGTAGACCTAAATAGTAAGTTTTATTCGGATTCTCCGACGAGGCAAGATCCACGATACCCTGTGACATTACGACCTGCACACCGCTCAATAGGCGGCTGCCAAACTTGGGATATTCAAATTCAGCGACAGTGGTGACCGAAAACAATTAGAACGAAATATTGTAATAATGTATTAGACAATACTCTACTATTTTGCAGTTTTAAATACTACTTAGCTTCTATGTGTCACTTGGACGATGAAAATTAAAAATTATCCCATGGGAACGTATTCCCGGAATAAAAATATTCTACTTGTTAATCCAAGTTATATGCTACGGTAGCGGCATCAATGCCGCCACAAGAAAAACTAACGAATAAACGACATCTATCCCGACAGCGACGAACTAAAATCCTGCATCGCGGTGTTAGAGTTTACCGTACCACTCAAACATTATACAACAGTCCGAATTCAACAATCGGGCAATCGCTCACCGGACACAACAACCGTTCGGTAGGAGGATCCTTCCTTTTCAATGAGGGTTTGCGAGACTACTCTCTGTGCCGCATGCCTCGATACTTATTATTAATCCAAATGTAGGAGCTCGTGGCTAACTATTAACAGCAGTACGGGTCGATCTCCAAGGTTAGACAACGCTTGTCAAGGTTGGTCTGTGGATGAGTAGTTACAGGTTGTCAGAGCTATGAAAAAACCTGACTCCAATCTTGTCAAGAAGTACCGTGTTACCCAGTGAATGGCTATGGAGGTCTGGTAGGCAGCTGCTCCTTACGTAAAATACTGCTGGCTTGTACCTTGGACAAAGAATAAGCATTGCTATACAGCGTGGTAATGCTGCCAGCCTTTTGGGTACTAGAAGTCTCACTGGTAATCCAGTGCTTAGCGCTGCGGAGACATTTTCGACGCCATATTTTGACTACTTTGATTTTTTTTTAAAAAACGGGTATGGATGATTTGTTTATGATTTTAAATTTAAATTTTTGTTTTTTTAAATGGCAAAACTGTTTTCCATTTTGGCGCAGAGTTTGAGTTGCATGTGTTACCTATTTAGATTAAAAACAGTGCTGTTTTTAGTTTTATCGTATTACCTATTATCTAGTGTGTATTGCGAATTTCATATTGGACAAAAACATCGGACAAAGAGTTCGTCTTTAATTTTGCGTCGCCAATGGAATTTCGTGTTCGGAGTCACTGAAAATGTTACAGAAGGCACACGGTGAATCGACTTTATCAAAACACGTGCTTATTAGTGTTACAAAGCGTTCAAACGCGTTCGAGATGTGATGTAAGATTTGCATCGCTCTGGTCGGCTATCAACGTCTGCAACTAATTTTAACATCGCAAAAGTAAAGGAAATTTTGACTGAAAATACTCATTCAAGTTTGAGAGACATAGCTGCCGAACGAAACGTGGTTACGAGTTTGACATGCAAACTAGTCAACAAGCGTAGAACTGAAACCGAAAAAATCACGCCAAAGTCGATCAAAAGTCAGTCATGTTTACTGGTTTTTTAACACTCGCAGTGTTGTGTACTCGGAATTCTTGTCGGAATGTCAAACGTTAAAAAAAGAATATTATTTGAGCGGTATGCGGCGTTTAATTAAAGGAAACCAGACGTATTTGTGCAAAAATAATTCTTGGATTTTGCACCATGATAATGCGCCTGAGCACAAGGCATTAGCACGCCAAAGGAGGAGCTCCTCCTCGTTTATTACATATAGTTTTTTTTTGGCCGGGGTTTCCCCAATCTCCTATCACTACAGTGTGCGGTCAAAGGGTAACAAGATAAAGTATAAGAATATATAACGAACGTGGTTTGCTACACGTAGGTCATCGTCATTGCAGAGTATCAGCACCATAACGGTGAACTAGTATTCCAATACAACAAGTTTCAAAAGCAACAACACATAATATGTCTGAGTTGGCATGGTTACTATTCTAGACTTATTTGTTTGACGATGCCAATTATATATTTAAACTAGATTATTTTATTAATTTAAACGCCTACCAATATATCCTCGCCACAAAATGTTTAAACTTGCAACTGTACCAGTGGCAGTGGTGTTAAAGTGCCATAACTTTTTTGTCCTAATCATCATTAATTATCCGAATGATAACCTTGCCCCTCCGCGCCTACGCGATTTTAAATTACAGTCGAGTCGGCGATTCGTTTCTGTCATTCATTAAAACCCAATTTTTAACGAATATTTTAGTGAACATTCGGAATAATACACATTATTTAACACAGTACTTAGGACATATGACTTTAGGTAATGTAAAATTAGGAGATTCAATTATTATTATAGTACTTGAAATTGTAACAGAATACGTTTAGAACTAAAGATAAGTAAGTATTCAAACAATATTTCGGGATTTTGAACATTATGGTTACTGGAGTTAATAGGTAGCAAACGTGTTATGGGTAATGATTTTCGGACAAACAATTTTAGGTGAAAAAAGGGAGTACCGAATTTTCAACTACGTATGACAATAATCTAAAAGGTTTCATGCATCTACTAAAAACAATATCCGCAGTTCGACTCGCACTTAACCAGCTTTTAATTTGTTTGTTTAGTAAAAATTAATATAATATACCAAACATATATACCATTATTTATGTCGGACTTATCACATTCCTTGTGCAGAAGTATAATGCTACCGTGGCTAAAATTTGTAGGAGAGCTACTACAAGTTTGGACAAACATCTCAAGACTACCTTTGTACAGGTGTACAAAGTTTGAACGAACTTCTCAAGACTATTTTTGTACAGGTGTACAAAGTTTGAACAAACTTCTAATTTAGAAGAGTAATAATGATTCACCCAGTTTTAGGGCACTAAAGCAGGACCAAATTAATTAAACAAAAGGCACATCTATACTAATATTATAAAGC
The DNA here is from genome assembly GCA_905332915.2 of Hecatera dysodea. Lineage (NCBI taxonomy): Eukaryota > Metazoa > Arthropoda > Insecta > Lepidoptera > Noctuidae > Hecatera > Hecatera dysodea. The sequence goes on from HG995303.1 coordinate 7,107,724, forward strand.
TGAAGAGTTTGTTTGTTTGTTTGTTTGTTTGTTTGTTTGTTTGAACGCGCTAATCTCAGGAACTACTGGTCCGATTTGAAAAAATCTTTCAGTGTTAGATAGCCCATTTATCGAGGAAGGCTATAGGCTATATTTTATCCCCATATTCCCACGGGAACGGGAACTACGCGGGTGAAACCGCGAGGCACTGCTAGTTATAAATAAAAATGATATTCACTATAGTAAAAAACCCAGTATTTCATAAAAATACGAAGTTTTATAGGGGCCTATTTCGAGTCACATTGGCTTGTTCATCATCGAATATCGGATCGTTATTTATAATCGATATTTAGCACTGAATGAGGAATGAGAATACTGAATAAGCAGCTTGTAGCTCAATAATAAAAGGTACACGGGTCGATCTTAAAGGTTAAGCAGCGCTTGCCAAGGTCAGACTATAGAAGGGTGACCATTTTAACATACCGGGACTCCTTCGTGTCTCGGAAAACATGCTAATTTGTTGATACCGGCTGACATTTGTAGGTGTTTGGCAGTCGTTACGGATTGTCAGAAGCCGGAAAATCTGACACCAGTCTTGCCAAGAAGTACCTTGTTACATGTTTATAGACTAAAGGCAGTCGTTTTACATAAAACACTGGTATGCAGCTAAATCCGGTTTTTAAATATCACCTCTAATCTACCTACACAATAAAGTAACTTTTAGAATAGTTAAACAGTAAATCAACGTAAGTTAGTAAAATGTAGAAGTCACTTATCCTCCTTCTTCCTTATCTACTTCCTTTTGTGCACAACTGTTTGCCTGCCAGATACCTACGACAAGCAGAATTACTTGAGAACAAGTCTACACGCTTGCCAGCTACATAATTATGTATGTATTATGATCAATGCGTTCGAAGCAGTCGTACCAAGATCTCTTTCTGCGAGGTTACATTCAACTGCCGTAAACTTGTCAGTGTTTCTGTATTTGGATGCCGCGTAGCTAAAACTGTCAGTGTTTTAAACGGTTGCGTGGACAGTAAGTTGTTGCCTGCTGATGCATTCCCATCTCCTAACGATCTAACAGCAATTTTACTCTAGAGGTTGGATTTTATCATCCCGAACATCATACAAGCCAAGTGTAACTTACGCAAAAACGAGTGCAGGCGCTTAGGCACTCTCTCTCTGGATTAGGCGATCAGTTCTTGTACAGGCGAAGGTTAATAGCTGTGTCCAAATAGTTTATCTTGGATAGTACTAGCGAATCTTGGATAGAAACAGAGAATAGATAATTCCTTTATTTAGGAATTTTAGCTAGCGGTTGAAATAAAACTACCCCATACATTAAAGTTTGAGCTCCGAGATGCACTGAGCAGCTACACTTTTCGCGTTCTCTGGGTTTGTCCCATTGTGAAAATGTTGCAAAACAAAACATTCAAAATGAATGTTTCGAAATTTTTTGTTTAGATCGTTTTTCGTCTGATGTCACCTTTTCAGGGGTTTCGTAATGTCTATTTTAATAAAGGTACCTACTTTTTATACCACATGGATTTTTGGAGAGAGATGTTGGAAAAAGTGAAATTATCATGGGAACTTTTAATGAAATACAAAATGGCGGCGCCAGTTCCAGTTTCGGGCACCCACCAAAGTTACTATTAGCACTCTAGGTACCTACTGCTACAAATAAAACAATGAGAACCTGCATAAACAATCATTTACAAAGGTATAGTTACCACTTGAGATGATTATATGATTAACAGGAAAGGATCGATCATGGGAACCAATATTTTAATTGTTGTTTCAAAAATGTATGGTTCCTAAGTAGCGTACAATTATGTTTTTGTTAACTGCTTTAATTTTAATTGGCAGTTGGCGTCCAAATAGCCTTAGAATACCTGATTTTGCGTGTGAAAGCTAGCTACGTAGGTACCCACGGGAAGGTCTGCTATCGACCTAGCCATGCTATGATGAAGGATCTATTTGATTATTATGGCTAGAATAATTGTTATTTAATTTGATCACCACTTATCGGTCAAATAGGAAGGAACAGACCATCAATAATACAAATATATTATCATAATCGGTGTTTGCTAACATTTAATTATAAGACAGACTTAATTGCCAATTTTTAAATATTTACATAACTTTGATCAGTCCAAAATCTCGTAAGATCTGCCGCTAACCATTTCAATGGAAGAAAGCGAAATGGATGTAGATATTATCTATTAATTGTCTAAGACAATAGGATCACTGGGTCGATTCACTGTTATCTAGTGGAGGTAGCTCTTGCCGCTGCCGAGACCGCCGAGTCCGCCGTACCCGTAGCCTCCAGCGTAGCCGACGCCTCCGAGCCCGAGCCCACTGAGTCCTCCGACAGCGACGGCCGGCCCGGTGATCACTGCACCGCCGCCGATGAGTCCGCCACCACCCAGCAGGAGAGCGCCATCCTGAGCCTGCCTGGCGACTGCGTCAGCGACCGCCTGTGCCTGGGCCGCACTCGTGGCGACTGCGGCAGCCTGGGCACGAGCAGCGTTGGCGATACGAGCGGCCTCAACAGCGCGAGTGTTTGCAATAGCAATTGCCTGGACGCGGGCAGCGTTTGCTAAACGTTCGGCTTCCCCAGCGCGCGCTACTTCAAGAGCGCTGGCGGCACCGGCGCGTCTGGCGGCCTCCGCTGCTCTGGCGTTCTCCCAGGCGGCAGCCTGAGCGCGCTGTACATTGGCAACACGAGCTGCGTCCAGGGCGGCGGCGTTGTTGATGGCGTGCGCCTGCCCGGCACGGGCAGCAGCCTCGGTGACGCGGGCGCCTTGGATGGCGGCGGCGGCCGAGTTGGCGATCTGAGCGGCCTGCACGGCCTGCGCGTTCTGGATGGCGCTAAGCTGAGCAGCTCCTACTGATCCAGCGTTGTTAAGCGCTATGCCAGAGCCGATGCCGGGGCCGCCGGCGATGACTGCGGGGCCAGAAATGAGGCCAGCGCCGCCAGCAAGAGCCGCGCCAGCAAGCCCAAGGCCACCGAGCCCACCGAGGCCGCCATATCCACCGGCTATCACGGGACTGTAGCCCGATTGCTCCGCACGTGAATCTGCTACTTTACCTGTCAACAGGACAGAATGTCTGTGTTATCAACAGTTATCAAAATGAGATACCTACTACATCAGTTTACAGATGAATCAGACAGATTTCACTTACCGTCTGCGACGACTTCGTACGCCACAGCGATAACAAAAAGAATCTGGAAGAAATAGTTATTTTGAATACTTTGCATTCATACGTAAACCATATCATTAGATAATTTACAATATACTTTGAAACTAATGCAATTATATTTAAGTCAGTGATACTACACGATGCCTCATCTTACCGTAAGTCGAGACATTTTCGTAAATATTATTTGCTTATTGCTGCTCGCTACGACACTACCAAATTGGACTGTAAACTGTAATTGTTGCGGTTACTGAAAATTGCGTGCACTTTTATACTGCACCGAAAATTATTAACATCGAATTATCAATGCTAAATAGTTGTTCGATGCCGCCCCATTTGAATATATTAGGTACGTGAGTAAAAACTAATCGGCGAACATGCGTAGTTGGTACATGTTGTACACAATCGAAGCTAATACGCGAGATATCAGACCATGTCGGATGCGCGCGCCGCACATCCCTTGAACACACCAAGCAAACAACACCTATTAACAACCAATACTCAATTTTCCGTGCCAAAATGATTTCAATTGTTCAAAGGATGGCATAGGAACTTAGATCCATGGTAATATATATCTCAACCTATTGAAAGCCCTCAGAGAGGAACCCGTTACCTGTTCCTGGATTTAATTACATACTTAATTTAGACGTTTAGCTTGATTCAGTGCATAAAGCCTCTGGTCATATCCAAATAATCTGTTTAGCATTTTTATCAAGTAAATCAATTGGCAAATAGATATTCGAAACTGAAATTGGTGTCATTCTCGAACATTTATCCATTCATTGCATTGCATACCTACCATACATATTCATTCAGCAAACAAGTTTTAGTTTTGTTGAACGGCAACCGCTGAAAGCAACAGTTGTTTCACCACAGATACAGTAGAAACTAAGGATTGCGATCACTTCCTTTCCTGTACTGAATCAGAAAACATTACAATATTGTGAAACAACAACCAATTATGTATGTGAAAACCAATTAACGCGTCGAAGGATCTAAACATCTTCAATACATAAAAAATGTGTTGAAGAACACTGCATGCAAATGGAGATTGTGTATTCAGTTTAAATAAAGCTGATGTAAAATTCTTGAATTATTGCATGTTTTGGCGCCGGCAGACATATTGTTGTAATGGCGGACATATTGTTTTTTTTTTAAGTTGCCTGACCTGTCTCTCAGTCAGTCTAGCCAGCAACACTTCAAACAGCAAACCACTAGGATAACATACCACTGGCAAATTGGCAATACTAGCACACTGGATATATGAATAAAAAAAAGGTAATGCCTGTAAAAAGTGAGTCGTCGGTCGCCCATCGCGTGTCATTTGTATTCCAGTTGAGTAATACGATTTTACAGAACAGTTATTTGATAAACTGCTTGAGCAGTTAATAAATCAGTATTGATTAATTATTAAAAGTTTAGCTTCGGCATGTTCGTTTTTGACAGCTGACCTGGTTTTATCGCGGGGAACGGATATAATGTATTTCAGCGGAAGATGTGAGACAAGTTATGATTGATATGTTCCCAGTTGTTGAGTTGTTTTTGTAGCTAATGTGTTTCGACTTGAACACATAACTACAAAAACAACTACATTGGAAAGGTCTAGTTATAGACAAGGTTCTTCTATATGCAGTCGTCATACATTTTGTCATGCGTCCTAAAATAGTACCCCAGGGAACGCTAACCATTTCTATTCGATTTTTTCGTTGTTGTGGCTTGATAAAAATGTTTTTCCTAGGTTTCTAAGCTAAGCATAGAACATACGGTACGGCATACGAATAGGATAACCCCATAAACACGTATCACTAGTTAAAGTGTGTTTTAAAGTATAAGGCTGAGGCATGTTATCAGGGTACATGGTAATGAAAAAGTGACGAATGTATTTTAATTTCTTTTATTTTTAAATCGTCGTCGTCGTGCCGTGGATTTAGTCATACTGCGTAGGTCGGTAGATTTCACTTCGCTTTTTTCATGTCTTCACTTTTTTCCCCATTTAAAGGTCTCCATCAGAGGTCCATACACATGGGGAGTCTGGATAATCCTGGAACAGAAATAAAAATTAAAATCAGTGTTCGTGGAACATCTATGGGTAGGCTGTAAGCATGATCATGAGATAATAAGTAACAGAAAAGTCTTGAATACTGGAGTCCTTGAACCAACAGCTTATGAGCTGTTGGCTTCTGCGCTTTGGATCTCAGCATTGTTTCTGCTTTTGTTTATGCATAAAGTTTTGTTTTATAACAAAATCTGCTTGTTCTCTCTTTAACTCAAGATTTATTAAAAATACACCCAAATTGCACTAAAGACGCTTGGAAGTAAGCTTCAGAAAGAAATAAAACCTCAAACTGATGGGTCATCAAAGTCATACTCACTCGTAGGCATAGGGAGACTTGGCATGGCTGACGATCTCAAAAGAAGGTGCAGCCTCGTTCACGGTCCACACTGACTGACTGAGCTGGGGAGGCGCTGGGATCTCCCAGAACTGGGGCTTGACGTCCACTGAGACAGTGCTGATGGGTGGAATCTGGATGGGCACCTGGATCGCCTGGAAATAACGATATATGGTTAATATTAGTTACTAGTAGAGGTCACTCTTTCAATAAGTAGATATGTATGTGGCTGTTTTCTTAAGTGCCACGACGCGAAATTCCCGATGTGGACTTTTGGAACAAGCCACAATGCGTTGTGAGTGAGATTTTTACGCTCTTGATGAATGAATGAGCGTTTACGGTCTTTAGGCTTAACATAAACATAGATTTGAAGATGTTATCAGAAGATCAATGCTTCTAATAAACCAATAGCACTTGTGTCTTTTATTACGGTATTTTACGGCTTGATTATGGCTTGTTTCTTGAATATTCATCGAAGCAGTCAGTGAAAAAGGTCAAATTCATCAGATATATTACTAAGTATATCTAACGCAAATGTCTGGTTAAGGAATTATATTTTATGATTATAATTTGTATACATGTCAGACCTGTGACAATAAATACTTTCTTTCTTTACAAGAGTCCAGTAGGTAAGCTTCCTTAGTACAATTTTAACTAAATATTTAACAATCCTTTTTAAACGATGACCTAAATAAAATATGATACTCATAGCAAATTGAACGATTTCCCTCGTTTGAAGTAGATACAGCGGTTTTCCCTTCCTTGTATGAGCAACTATTAGCCGATCAAATTATTATGCAAATTGTGATTTAATAACAAGCATAGACGAACTGTAGCTGCTAGTAGGTTCACCTCTAAACGTCCAACGAACTTTAACGGGTCCTAGAACTGACATAAATACTATGTCAGTTCAGTTACCTATAAAAAGTGATGTAATTGATGTTCAAAAGTGGCTCCTGTTATTTATTTATTGTATGTATGTATCATTTTTTCCTTTATGAATTCTTTATATATTTCATTTTATTATGTGTTCTGTTAGCACATATATCCGTGGCATATTTGCATTCAAGGCATAAAAATAATCTGTACCATATATGCCAGCGCTGTGATATTTTTATTTATTTATATATCGCAGCATATGCTGAGATAGGAACCTTTACATTACTACATTTAACTTATACATTTTTGATTATCGTCAACTAACTTAGGTAAGTCAAACTTTGCAAGATTTTGACTAACACGTCGTTTTAGATCAATGACACCAAAATTTGTACGGCAACAAAAATAAATTCAACGCCATCTAGCCCGCCAACAGCGAACTACTAACGAAATCCTGCATCGCGGTATCAGAGACACAACAACCGTCTGCAGCCCTACCATGACGTCTTAAATCCATCATGATACCTGTGTCAGAGAGAGACGGAGTTACACAAGACGAATAGCACTATCCCTTTCCGTCACACTGAATCATGATAGCATTGGCACTTCGTAGTGGAACAAGAAACTGGTCGGAAGATCCTCACTTTTCAATGGAGGTTTGCGGGACTCCACACTATGTACTATCATCCCAAGGCTTGCTCTCTAAAGTAAGTCAGGAATACTCACTTGATCATATTCAACAACGACAGGTTCTTCCACAATCGTTTCTTCTACAATAGCATCCTGCAGCACTGGTGCCTGGATCACAATTTTGGAAGGCTCATAGACCACGGTTGGCTTGGCACCGAACTTGGCGGCGATCATGTTGAGACCAGCCTTGGCGATTGTGGCCCCGATGGACACTGCCCCATTGATCACGGCTCCAGCGATAGATGTGGCTGCTGTCTTTACTGCTTCGCCTGGAAAAGAAAAAATGTGGGTAAGATGCGAGAGAAATAGTTTTGAATAGAGTTAACATGGTATGTTGTCTCGTCATACATATATTCCAGTTAATCTACACTAATATTAAAAAGAGGAAAGATTTGATTGTTTTTTTGTTTGCATTGAATAGGCATCGAAACAGCTAAACCGATTTGAAAAAATCTTTCACTGTTGGGAAGCTACACTATCTCCGGTGAACATAGGCATATTATATCCCCATATTCCCACGGGAACGGGAAATACGCGAGAGAAACCGCGGGGCGTTGCTAGTAATAAATAAGTCGTAGGTACTTATGTATATCTGTAAATTAGTTAAAACACGAAGGTCGATGTTTCCTTTTCGACTACTCTGAGCAAAAATGCGGAAACTAACTTTGATCACATTTATCAATCATATGAGGATATGTATATTAGTGTCTAACTACTTAAAAGAACCTTACCAATTTATGTAGAGCTTTCTAATTAGTGCACACATTGCTCATTAATCTTGTAGTTCCACACAAGGTACAGTAGATTGCTATTATTTACCACGCGTGGTTGGCGATCGGTAATCGTAAGTATTATTAGAACTTCGGTCGAGACACGTGACGAGAAGTTATAGACGTTAAATAATAACTAGATTCCAGTACCAGTACATTTGCAGTAAAATGGAAAATATACAGTAATAAAGAAAACATCAGGCTTGTATTCACCGAGGGGTAGCGCAGAGCTGCAGTGCGATTTTGTAAACATGCGACCGTGTAAACAAACTTAGGTGAATTGAACACAAAGTGTACTGTCAGTCATGCTCATTCCACCACGGTTGAGTTCACACGCGAGTTTTCACGCAACGTCTCACACGTTGACAGAAAAGATCGACTGTAACTATACTTAGTACACCAACATTGCACCATCATCATCAACAGCTGTTTTAGTCACTGCTGGACATAAGCCTCTCCAATTGCACGCCACTTAGATCTATTTTCGGCTTCTCGCATCCAGGATCGGCCAGCCGTCCTGCGCAAATCGTCACTCCACCGTGCATAAGGACGTCCTACACTACGTTTGTCGAGATGCGGTCTCCACTCTAGAACTCGTTAACCCCAATTAAGTTATACACCAAGTTACATTGCACCAATTAAGTTATATTTGAGTCGCCAAATCGCGAGTATCGATCCTAAGAGATCATGATAAGCAGTAGCGCCTTAAACCTCTCTTAGAGCAATAAATTGTGCTTACGCGACTGCGAATTAGAAATCCTAACTTGAAAGTAACGTCGATTACCTGCTGGGACGGATCGCTGGTATCTTATATATAGCAACAAAAACAATATCGTTTCAATATACACTAAGCATACCTTTAAGAGCAATACTTTGGGCAGCAATAGAAGCTATTTCCGAAGCAGCCTTAGCCACTGCTTCTTTTTTAGCAACTACTGTGTTCGCGCCGATGGTGACAACGTCCTCAGCGGCCTTGCTTGCCACCGCCTTGGCAGCAAGGAGGTTAAAAGACACCGCTGAGGGTATCAAGCAGGACAAACATGCGACCTGGTGGAACAAAAGGGAGGCTATTAATAAAAGATATGAAAATAACCGTAACGAAAGTTTAAATGAGTGATGCAGGTCATTTAGTAAAAGGAGACAGACTTTTTGGAAAACTAAACGGGGATTTGATATTGATGCGTGAACGCAGCTGCGTACAGGTAACCGTTCCGCTGCAAAGGGGCGTATTTGTTGGATGCATGTAGATTGTAACTTTGATACAGAAAGTGATGAGAAAGTCTGAAGTCAAATTTAAAGTTGGAGGTTCTTTAAAAGTTCCATTGCCACTGTGCTGCTAGGGTTGCGGAATTTGTTCGAAAGAGTCACCGCGGCCCCTGTACGCAAAGGGCAGTTGGAGAACACGAACGGGTTTTAGTCAGTAAGAGACTAGAGCGGAAGAAGAGACGATTTCTCATTCATATAAAACATGAAATAGCCACGGTGTTAGAAAATAAAATGGAAGACTTTGTTATTATCCACGTTCAACAAAGATCATTGCTGAGAGCGACGTTCAAATAAAATATAACAAAAGAAAAACTTACCGATAAGATGACTAGTCTCAACTCCATCTTGAAGTATTTTTTAATGGATGACTAGTAGAAGAAATGAATACTCCTCAATGATGAACTGAGTTCAACTGATGGTCTGAATACATTTCATGGTGGTTTTATTGTACAATAATTGCAATATTAGACCCATTTTGCAAATGAGTCTCATTAATTAAGGCCTGGTTCATATTGCATAACTTGCAGGTTTTTTAATAGTGTCTAAATCCCATTAGTAAGTACAGATGATTTAACATTCCGATCATTCAATAAGTGCATATGTACGTCAAGACGCGTCTTGAGTTTTTTGTAAGAAATGTAAGAATAAGAGAATCAAAAAATCATAAGTGGGAATTGATGTACCCCAGATTCTAATTATAAATAAAGTTTTATATGGCAGAATATATTGTATTGTTCTATTGCTTATAAAAATGCTGTATTCAGTTCAATTCGGTTTAATTGGAAGCCGATCATAGCATAGTCATAGTCAATACGATCTGCCGGAGCATCGACATCGATGTTTTTAACCACGACGGAACGGAGACAGTGTATGCGTTTGGGGTGAGAGGATGTTTGTTTGTTTGTGCAAACCAATGTTCCCATTTATCTCCAGTACTCGTAGTCCGATTTTCATGCGGTTTTCAGTAATGGGTTCGGATTTGATTGGTGCATGTTCTTAGATAAGTGTTACGGTGACTACTCAACAGGGGGCGCTGCAGTCAAGGATATTTGGGCAATCCAATGTTGCCATTTATCTTCAAAACTACTATTCCAATTTTGATGCAGTTTTCAGTGATGGGTTAAGGTTTGATTGGTGCATATTCTTAGATATGTGTTACGGTGACAACTCACGAGAGGGCGCTGCAGTAGATAAACATATGTTTTACAAATAACAAAACTACTCCGCCCAAACACTAAGTCCGGGGTTTATATTAATTATTTTTCAATTGTTTTATCGTCGTGGGTTTTTTCAAAATTTTCAATTATGCCTTTTTCAGTACGAGCATTTCAAAATTAAAAAGCACTCTGTGATCTCTTTTTTGATAATGTAAAGTAAATGGTTAAATTTATGCTGTTTCAAACAAATTTTGACTTGTCTACCGCCTCAAATATTTCTGTTTTTAACCGACTTCTAAAAAAGGAGGAGGTTCTCAATTCGGATGTTTGTATTTTTTTTTTTTTTTATGTTTGTTCGCGCATAACTCCGTCGCTTGTGAACCGATTTGAAAAATTATTTTTTTGTTGGAAAGGGTATACTTCCCAAATGGTCCCATGAAAATTTTATCGAAATCAACCAAGCGGTTTTCGAAAAATCTAAAAAAAATATCTACTTTGTCTACATTGACGACCTCTTAGTGTACTCTGCAAAGGAGCAGTACTTTTTTTTACACCAATGTGATTGGTTCATTTAGGTGGGGGAGGGGAGGGGATGTAGGTACCACTAAAAAGTGAAAAATAAATTTTTTATCGAAATCAACCAAGCGGTTTTCGAAAAATCAAAAAAAATATCTACATTGTCTACATTGACGACCTCTTAGTGTACTCTGCAAAGGAACAGTACTTTTTTTTACACCAATGTGATTGGTTCGTTTAGGTGGGGGAGGGGAGGGGGTGTAGGTACCACTAAAAAGTGAAAAATAAAAAACTTTTTAACAAAAAAATACAACCGACTTTTGCACAAAAAATCAAAAAAGTGCAAAATAACTTTAATTTCGGAAGTCGGTGTTCAAAAAACGAAAAAGCAACCACAAACACCGAGTTCCGAAATTAAAGTTATTTTGCACTTTTTTGATTTTTTGTGCAAAAGTCGGTTGTATTTTTTGTTTTTATACTCTCTTCTATCTGTGAAAACTTTTAATTGGCCTTATTTTGTTACTCATAATATAAGAAACTAGCTGCTGCCCGCGACTTCGTCCCCGTGGAATCCCCGATTTTAAAACATTCTTTATCGCTGCTACGCTCCTATTGGCTTAAGCGTGATGATATATAGCCTAAAGCCTTCCTCGATAAATGGTCTATTCAACCCAAAAAGAATTTTTCAATTCGAACCAGTAGTTCCTGAGATTAGCGCGTTCAAACAAACAAACAAACAAACTCTTCAGCTTTATAATATTAGTATAGATTGTAAGCTGTAAGTTTTCGTAAAACTGTAAAATAAAATTAATAATTGGGAAAAGGTTAGGCGAATCATGATGACGATGACTATTTTAATATGTACATGACAGTATTAATATGTACAAGCCCCGGGATTTCCGGAAATATTTATCTGAATGCCGATGTTTTAAATGAATTGAAACTGTTTAAGATATCATGAGTAGGTACCCACGACGACATATCAAAGTACTCATTTCCAGTAAGCTGGTCCCACGCAGTGCTGTTGCCATGTAACTTACCAATCCCGGGAATCACAATACATATGTACCTGTCCATGTTAAGATACCCCACCCGATCAATTTAACATCAAGACCGAAAGCTTATCATTATACACCCCTAGTTTTTAATTAGTACAAATACTTTAAGGGCTTATTAGAAAAGGTCTCGTTATTATTTAAGAAAAGTCTCAAAAAATTATGTTCATAAACAGCAAAGTAATTAGCGTTTTTTATATCCTAAAATGCCACTCAACTTATAAAAATATTGTACAGGCTATTGATTTATGAATGAATAAATGACGATTAAAATGGAAAAACACTGTGCGTAGTATTTTCTAGTAGCAATTGTTATGAATGTTGATTCTATTATGAATAGGGTAGTTGACTAAAAAAATCTAATTAGTCCGTCGGATAGATTTCCAAAAAATATTGGACACGTATTTTTTCTTTTTTCACGTAAACAAAAAATGAAGACGATACAGTGCGTTGAAAACTCGTGTGACGTCACTACTCGCTACAATTTTTTGCAAGCCGTCACGTCACAAGCCCCCACTCCTGATCTTTGATGCTTTGTATCTTCGTTAGTTTTTATAGATTTGATAAAGGAAAAAATACGTGTCCAATATTTTTCTATAATCTAACTGACGGACTCAATATAATCATATATTTTTTACTCAGGAAACACCCCTATTTACCAATTATTAAAAAAATCCGTGGACAATTTTAGGTTTTTATTTTTTTACTTTTGACTACACAAATATGATCAGTAACGGGTACGGACAGAGCCCTGTTATTTTTTGTACTAATTAAAAACTAGGGGTGTATATAGGTAGTACGCCAACATTAATTCACCATTTATTTAGGACCCTAATACCATGATACATTTTCCTTTATCCTTTGGTACCCAGTCCTTCATGCTCAGCAGTAATGCTTACAACCTCAAGTCCAACTCAGTTAATATTATTATTTTGAACAATAATTAAAAAAAAAAAACAGAAAAAAACACCAAAAGCTAAGCAGGCCAGCCAACCCGGACATTTCAGTAAAAAGGCTGGACACTTAATTTTAGTCTTAGTATAACCAAATAAAATCTTCTTATATTCTAATGAAACAACAACATTTAGTGAAACAGTCTTCATTATTATTAACCATTCAATATTAAATTCAATAATTGCAATATTATATTAGTAGTACGTACCACGTAGCAAGCGATACAAAGTGAGGGAAAAATGCTCAAATATCAAAAACCTAACAAAAGCCGGACAAGCCCGACGTCATCTAAACCAAAAAGCCTCACTGTGTCCGGCTTAATAATATATAATATAAATAATCCGGCTAAATATTGTATTACACGCATTGACTGGATGTCATTTAGGCAGCTGATTAAACGGCGCACTTCAATGAAAAGGCCACGCAGTCAATTAAACGGCTGATTAAGCCAGTTGGCTGCGACATTACCATACTTACCTTAGATCCTTAGAAACTTAATTACCTACTAGAGAATACATATAATCGAAGAAACAAAAAATAGTATCCACACAGTACCTTCCCATACTTATTAAAATTCTGGGAATCGAACCCAACACTTAACCTACACAATCTCTAGTTCTGCCAAAGTGAGAGTATGTTTACCTTACAAATATTATCAGACCCATTTTGTCCAGAAGCGTACCGTGTCAGTATGTCATTCATGAAACACACATAATTATGTGCTAATTGGTTCAGCAATTGTCAGCGTACATAGTTCACGGAGTCATGGAGTCGCTACTACAATATTTTGAATTTGAAATAAGAAATAACAAAATTTGAAATAAGAAAAAACGTTATGAAAGACATGTCTTTTCCCGTGCCGTAGCCATGGGATCACACACCACGTGGGATCTGTGCATTTTTTCGGGATTATTTGTAGGTAACTTATGACACTCCTCCACAAAGCATAGTTTAGCTTTAGGTATATTGGAAAATGATGATGATAAATGATCGCTAATTCCGTTAGGTACAGTACTTCCAGAGATAACCTTTTAAAGAAAAGAAAGAAAGAAAAATGTTTATTTGGGACTCACACAAGAAAAACAAAAACAAAATTAATCTATACTAATATTATAAAGCTGAAGAGTTTCTTTGTTTGTTTGAACGCGCTAATCTCAGGAACTACTGGTTCGAATTGAAAAAATCTTTTTGGGTTGAATAGACCATTTATCGAGGAAGGCTTTAGGCTATATATCATTACGCTTAAGCCAATAGGAGCGGAGCAGCGATAAAGAATGTTTTAAAATCGGGGATTCCACGGGGACGAAATCGCGGGCAGCAGCTAGTAGTACAAATAAATTAACAAAAGCTATCAGTATATATTATTTACTTAACGTAAGTGCGAGGCCAAAAAGGTTCCTATCTCAGCATAAATGCTGCTATATTTGACAAACAAACTATTGCACTTCTTTATATTATTAGTATGCAAATTGTATGCCGATTTCTGCCACTTCGGGAGCCTTTACCTGTTAAGCAACTGATTAGCAAAAAAAGACTCTCCCTATAATAAATGTGATAAACAATCTACTTGGTCAGGCTGACTAATCAATTCAGAGATAGGACTGAGAGTATGTAGCAATTTAGATGTAGGTATAATGTAAATTTATTTAACACATCATCACTGACCATAAGCAACCCATAACGGCCCCAATAATTACGGAAAATAATAATATTATATAACAGTAAACCTGTTACACGCTGGCAATGACCTATAATAACTATAATTGAATTGTTTTTGTCCGTATGATCAACTTACACATAAAATTAAAAGGAGTTATTAGTCATCATGGAATGTTAAAGCCCGAAGGATTCGTTGATTCTTAAACCGGTAATCTGTTATAGTAAGAAACACGTTTATTTAAATAATCCGGAAGGAGATACGGCATGGAAAGATTCAATACGCTGAACAGCGGGCGTACCATGACGTCTTTAAACGTGAGTCTTCCGAGCGAGAAAAAGGGATGGAGCTATATAGGGTGTACAACTCTATCCCTCTTTCTCGCTCGGAAGACTCACGTTTTAACACCTCATGGTACGCCCGCAGCTGAAGAAACGTCGGTATGGCCCCACAGATAATATAATATACACATACAGTATGGCCCTTAATTAAGGACGTATAGTTGATTTTAACTAGATACGACCGAACTTTCGAACAAGTTCCGCTCACAATTCCCAGGCACCGCTACTGCTTTTCCTTTGTTCTCACCATGTCCCATAACGCGGGGTCGGCTTTATCATCTGGATGCGTCATTTATTCCACTGTTTACCAAAGTTCACACACAGACAGGCCACATTCCTTCACGTCCTTCTGAACCTTTGTCATTCATATCGGTTGTAGCTGCCTCTCCTTATCTTTTGCTTAGCAATATACAACCACTCCAACTCCTGACAACCCTAAATCAACTGAGGCGACCACCGCAAAACGGCCGAATCAATGTGTCAAGTCTGGAACAAATTGATCGGTACCGTTTCAATAGAAATCTTATATTATGTCCAACTATCCTCGGCTATACAAATGCAGCTGCTGCTTCAAACACCCTTTTTTTTTGCTGGGATATCATGAAATGACTTATCCCGCTCTGGGCGGAGCGAAAGAGAGTATCAGACTATTACTGACTAAAACCCATTCGTGTTCCTTCTTATGCCCTCTGCGTTCCAGAGCCGCGGTGACTCTTTCGAACAAATTCCGCAACTGCTTCAGACACCCTACATGTGAATAAATGTTGCTCCACTTCTACTTAAGGTCTATTTCACATTGTCAGGCAGGCCCTTACAGCTAAAGGTAAGTCATAGAGAATCTCATCCTTCATTTGTTGAAACCCGTCAAACGTTTTGTTTATCTACGGCATTATTTTACCGTCATCTGTCATTATTGTTAACTTAAACAGTCCACAAAACAATAATAAACCCTTTTCATAAAAACTTTTAACTATGGTTAAAGTTTTTAAAATACTGATTAGCAGATTCTTTATCTAATATGCGTGTCATTATGTTATGATTGGATATGTTAAGCTAATATTATACTACCATTGTAAGAACTTTTGTAAACATATTTAACTACAAATAAAACTTTGACATTGATTTTGAATGTATCAATAAAAAAAAACTTTTTACAAAAAAATACAACCGACTTCCACAAAAAATCACAAAAGTACAAAATAACTTTAATTCGGAACTCGGTGTTTGTGGTTCCTTTTTCGTTTTTTGAACACCGACTTCCGAATTAAAGTTATTTTGTACTTTTGTGATTTTTTGTGGAAGTCGGTTGTATTTTTTTGTAAAAAGTTTTTTTATTTTTCACTTTTTAGTGGTACCTACAGCCCCTCCCCTCCCCCACCTAAACGAACCAATTACATTGGTGTAAAAAAATGCACTGCTCCAATGCAGAGTAAACTAAAAGGTCGTCAATGTAGGCAATGTAGATATTTTTTTTAGATTTTTGTTGATTTTTCAAAAACCGCTTGTTCGATGTCGATAAAATTTTCATGGGACCATTTGGGAAGTATACCCTTTCCAACAAAAAAAGAATTTTTCAAATCGGTTGGCAAGCGACGGAGTTATGCGCGAACAAACATAAAAAAAAAAAAAAAAAATACAAACATCCGAATTGAGAACCTCCTCCTTTTTTAGAAGTCGGTTAATTACTGATTTAATATTGATACATTCAAAGTCAATGTGATCCTTAAAATATGCTTGTCCTCAGTCTATTCGTTGGACGTCATCCTTTGGTCATCTTTTTAACCAACTTCAAAAAAAGGAGGAGGTTCCTTGCTCTAAATATATGTGGAAGCGGAAACCTTACATAATACTTAACCATCTACGCACCATCATTTTTAAACTTAACTGTTATAGTCGTAACTCCGCCGCCGTCGCCGCCTTGGCGCCTGCTACTATCTAACAAAAGTGTAAAAATCCTGGCCATTAGGTACTCATGAAAAGATACATACACTAATCGGTAAACAAGTACGACGGACAAAAACAATGGAAGTAATCTCTATACACTAATCTCTATATATTATGCAAAAACAAATCGTAGACACGTTGTATAGGCAAAATGAAAAATAGTTTTACATCTGCAATAGGTAATTTAGATGAGTAAAAAAACTAAAAAAAAGTTATCGACTCCATCGGCTCTGTTCTGCGAGTAACCCATTTTTAACCGACTTCTAAAAAAGGAGGAGGTTCTCAATTCGGATGTTTGTATTTTTATATCAATCAATAGGTATAAATAAGAAAGTCAAGTTCAAGGCATTTTCACTACATAGGAGTTGGATCTGTGACAGAACTTCAGTGCCGCATGCCGTGTCGTTTATCGACTTTTGCGTAGCACAAACTTAAATAAAAAACAAAGTAGTGGTTTCTCAAGTCTACCGAAATATGGATAACTTTAAACGTCTTTTAATAAAGGTAAGTTTTTCCTTATTAAGTTTTATTAAAATATCAAAGATGTCGTAAACTGGTAATAATAAATATTGTAGGTACCTATTTTTCTTACAACCGTAGTCATGTAGGTATTGTTGTGAAGTAGAAATAATTTAAGAATATCCATGTGGGTTTTCCGAACGTTTATGCATGCCATGCGACTGTGAGCTTCGTTAGATTGAGACCAAACTTTAAAAATTTATAATTGTTTGTTTCTCAGAAATGCATATATCTTGCTTACGTTTTGTTTTGTGCCATAAATGGCTTTAACAAGTACCATCTTAGGGATCCACCATTTTCAGTCTAATAGTCACGGCTCAGTAGCCTTATTATTCCCAATGTAGTGCAGAGAAATGAAAATAAATGTGCAAGCCAAAAATGATAGACCGGTATTGTGTTGTGTTACACAGATGGTCACACAACACAATGGATGGATCAATATCCGAAGAGTCAACTCTCGTTTCCAACACAATTTAGAATAACGGCGGATGCCAGCTACTTACAAACTTATTTTATAGACACCAATCGCAAATAACCGGGTCATCGCAGAATTAACGAGTTTATTTTGTTTTGCAGATCATCATTTTCACCTTGATACTGGTCATCATTTCTGCCTGCATTGCTGACGCTAAGAAAAGTAAAAAGCACACATCGAAAGCGTCAAAACGACATTGGGAATATCTAGAAAAACACCACAACAAAGCAAAAAGGAGCACTTACAGCCGGAATTGGGGCAAGTCTAATTTCGGCAACTATGGCCTCCCGCCATATTTGGTTTATAACAGAAAATTAGGAGCTTACTACCCATATTTTAAATACCCAGAAAACAACATCAGACGAAGTATGTCAAGTATGAGGAAAACTAATTATAACTCTAGAAAATATATCTGAGAAGCTAAACATTACAAATAAAATAGGTAGGTACCAACACCTTTTTCGTATTATTTAGTGTCTCGAAGAACTTTTCATACTGGTATTTCTTGTGAATTTTATATTAGGTACTTTGCCTATACTAATAAGCTTCTTGGCAACTTGCATCCCTGCATTTACCTACTTTCATAAGAATGCTGGTAGCCTTCAAAATTCTTGTTCCTAAGAAGGAACAAAGCAGTGTTGTTGAAAGCTGTAGGTACCTACTGCAGGTAAGAAAATGCAAATATAAAGACAGCTAGTTTACCTGTGGACGTCGCATTTTACGAAAATACCTTCCATCGACGGGTAAGAGAGTGGTCTTTCAAACTGACTTGCAATATGCCTTACTGCAATGTCTAAAACATTTAAGTAGCCCGCCCATATTGCAAGTCTCGAATCTTTATTTTAGTGGTTGATTTGTTTCGTAGCAACAACCTGAGGGCCAATTCTACTATTTTGTAAGCAACGTTAGCATTCTATTTCTGTACATTTTCGACAAATTGCAACTGAAATGTGAATGCGAACGTTACAACAGTGCGATTCTGCAGCGCGAATTTGTAACTATCTCACGGTTTTAGCTTAGGTGAAGTGAGCTGTCAATCTATACTTATCTATACTTCTATACTAATATTATAAAGCTGAAGAGTTTGTTTGTTTGAACGCGCTAATCTCAGGAACTACTGGTCCGATTTGAAAAAATCTTTCAGTGTTAGATAGCCCATTTATCGAGGAAGGCTTTAGGCTATATAACATCACGCTTAAGCCAATAGGAGCGGAGCAGCGATAAAGAATGTTTTAAAATCGGGGATTCCACGGGGACGAAGTCGCGGGCAGCAGCTAGTTCATACAATAAAGATTGAATGATAGTTCATATCACCTTAGTTTACGCGCGTTCGTGAGATATGTTTACAGCCGGTCTATTCTGTCAAAGTCTCACGTGAAGTGGATTGTAATTCCATCTTGCTTGTATAAATTGACAGCTCACTTTATGTTCACTTCACCTTAGTTTACACAGTGATACGCTGTCAGAATAGACCAGCTGGACTTTAAATCAAGAGCAACTAGGTTACTTCTAGGCAAGCGATGATTTGGTCGACCACGTCATCATCGCTTACCATCAGTTGATATAGTGTTTAAAAGTTACCGGCTATCAGTAATTTTAAAAAGTGGTCTATCGATTTAGCATTAAGAAAATGACTGAGTATAGTATGTGGCTCCATCTTTGCATCTATAAGTACTTATTTATTAAAAATATTTTTGTAAAACCTGTGTCAATTGTAATAAACAAAACATGTCTTCGAAAAGAATATCTGTTTTATTTTGTTAACCGAAAAAAGGAGGAGGTTCTCAAGACGACTGTTTTTTTTTTGTGTGTGTGCGTAAATTTTTACTGGGTGAACAGATTTTGATGATTCTTTTTATATTGGAAAGCTGGTGTAATGAGGTCCCATTTAACTGAGATCTGACGATAAGACTTGTCGCCAGGGATAACTCAAATATTTAGTACTTATTTGAGTTATCCCTAATCATCCCTGTGACTTCGACAGTGTTGATGATGTTCTCATTCAATCATTGTCGATGTAAAATGTTGTTGTGATTTGTTATAACACATACGCTGTGATGGGTACGTTTAGGTGTGGGGTGTCAACAATAAAAAGTGAAAAATAAAGAAACTTTTTTACATAAAAAATACAACCGACTTCTAAATACAAAAGGTCTAAAATAACTTTTATTTCGGAAGTCGGTGTTCAAAAAACGAAGAAATAACCAAATCTGTAGTATTATATTATCTGTGACCAAATACACCGAGTTCCGAAATAAAAGTTATATTAGACCTTTTGTGTTTACCAGTCGGTTGAATTTTTTTTGTAAAAAAGTTTATTTTTCATTGCGAGTTTGCGAACAGGCTTAAGCTGATGTTACTCATCAGTACCTCATCATCATCTGCCTAGCCTTTTTCCCAACTACATTGGGGTCGGCTCCCAGTCAAGCCGGATTCAGCTGAATACCAGTATTTTACGTGAAGCGGCTGCCTACCAGACCTCCACAACCCATTAAATGGGGAACACGGTACTTCTTGGCAAGACTGGTGTCAGATTTTCTGGCTTCTGACAATCCGTAGCGACTGCCAAAGATCTCCAAATGACAGCCGGGACCAACGGCTTAACGTGCTTTCCGAGGCACGGAGAAGTCTCGTTATGTTAAGATGGTCACCCATCCACAGACCAACCTCGCCAAGCGTTGCTTAACCCAGAAGATTGACCCGTGCGGCTGTTATAATTTAGCCACGAGCTCCTCATCAGTACCTATACCACTATAAAACATGTTAAAAACTGCGCATATTATTATCATAATCAATTTGTAAGTATTGTGCCACAAGATCGATCAAGACGTCAGCAGTCAAACCATGAGATTTGGTATTACAATGTTTGAATTCTTATTAGATAAGTACCTTGATTCCTCGTATCTTATAATTAAGGTCAGATTGTTTTGTATATTAATAGTGTCATCAAATAGGACCGAAATGAAGACGTCACATTCCTGTTTTTATTTTATTTTTTATTATTTTTCCGCAAAGTGATCTGATCTGCAGCTTTTACAAGTGTTCTGAATTAATTCATTTAGAAAAACATAAAGCTGGATTGAATGCTTAATTTTTAATCTTAAAAAAATATACTTAGACGATGCCTTTGCGTTTTTAGTTTCTAAATAAAATACCACCATAAAAGAAAACAAAAACTGCTACATGTGATAGTTTATTGACCCATAAACAGGCTTGCAAGGAATTCCTTTATGAATGGAACTAGTTTTACTAGTAAAAATATTGTGCAATTAGCATTACTGAGGTCGTATAGCATCTGTATTATTATTACATACTAAAAATAAATTAAATTAAAGTTTCTGTTTGTATTATCAAAATACTAGCCTTTTTTACTATATACTATACTTATAACAAAAATACTTTTGAAGTGAAAACTTCTTTAGCATCGTTGTGATTTGAAAGTTTATGAAACGAAAATGCGACAGTAAAAAGAGACGGACACATAAATTCATGTGTCGGTCTCTTTTTACTGTCGCTTCGTCTCATTATCTTGAAGACAAAATTTTTGAAGGTTTCACTTCTACCACGTGTGAATTGCACACATATATTTTTTTTTATTTGTGTCCGTCTGATGGTCCCGAGCAATCTCTGAAACGGATAGATCGATAATGACGGGACTTTCACTGGCAGTAATCCGTAGCAATTCCGGCGAGTAGGTACGTTTTGTGTTTCCTTTTCTCCCGTTATATATAATTATGCCTTTTCCTTTATCTTCCCTTATATTTTAAGGATGTGAAAATCATCGAATAACGTCTTCCGCTCTGGGTGGAGCGGAAGGGAGTGTTAAACTCTTACTGAGTAAAATCGATCCGTTTTCCTGCAAATGCCCTTTGCGTTCCAGGGCCGCGATGAACCAGTGAAGGAATGGCGGTGACTTTCGAACAAATTCTGCAACTGGGTTTTACCCCTACGCCAATCTTTATATCTTCATAATGTACCTACGATGTTGCTCTATCCTTATGAGGCTGGCGTGGAGGAACAGAGTACCAGAACTACTGGTATACTTAATGTGTTTTAATGTTGAAAATAAAAGCAACCACGAACCATGAAATTCAGCACAATTCTTATCTGATTTCCAAACCCCATTTTTAGCTGCAGTAAGGAGCCAAATATAAGTTACCTATATACGTGTTTCAGTAGCCTCTCAAGGTCTCTAGGGGACTAGGGATTTACCAAAATTCATCAGAATCGGTTCAACGATTTAGGCGTGAAGCGTAGATAACAAACAACCTGGATCCTGCTGTTCTGTCAAAATTATTTTTTGATAAAATGTCAGTTTCCAAACAAATTTTAGCAACCTTTGTTATACCTACTACTACTAATGCAATGTTTGGAATGATTTTAGTATACACATTTTGATTTGGTCAAAATTTTACACGACAGAATAGAAGGAAAGGATAGTGACAAGGTATTTGTCTTTAATCTAATGATTTATTACAGCAAACAATCTTTAGACAGTAAACGTTTAGTCAAATAATTTGTTACGCACAAAAATATAATATATTAGACTAGGATTGGGATTGCAATTATAAAAGTAATTAATCAAAAAAGAAAAAATTTAGGTAAATTGCGTATATTTTAGCATTTAGGATCCAAACCTAAATGAAACCTGTTAGGGAAACATCATGCATGTCTAACAAGTTCCATAATATGCGTTAGGTTTTTAGGATTCTGTACAAAATTCCGTTCCGTATTGAAAAAAAGGAACCCTTACCTACCAATAGGATTACTCGTGTTTCTTTCTGTCACGCCTTTTACGAAGAAATCAACAGAAATGTGAAAATTATGCGTTATTTCACATTAACACATTCATCTTAAGATTCAATTTGTTGTGATAATAATGTTGTACGGAACCCAAAGCTTGTAGTGCTAGTAATCGGCGTCAACCCAATAAGAAAAAGAGTACAATGTTTTGTTTATTTATTTGGGTGAATTGCGCAAGCAAAAAAAATACACGGCAAACCTGAGAACGGTAGTGCAATGTGCTGGTTTTTTTTTTTTTTTTTTTTTTTTTCAACAACGTAAGTACTTCTCTACCTTGGCAAAAAAAATCATTGATTTCTACCCTCTAATATACCAAAAAAAAAAATTACAAAGTGTTATTTTATCATCACGGTGGCCTGTCCCGAACCCAATTCCGCTCATAAAATACCTTCCCCTGCCAATACATTCATAATATGGATTACAATCGATTTTCTTATCATTAAATTATAATATATTCGATCAAATAAAACTATTTTTGTTTGTTTATCTTCTTTCTCATGGATTTGACAGGCAGTCAACTTTTGTCTGGAAAAAAGTTATCATTTCAGAGGACAGTAAGTTTTAGTAGAATAGCCATGTCAACATTGCGTTGTTACGCCCCTCTCACCTTTCCTCACTTCGGATCAGCCCGGCTCAAGCTCTCGGCGCAAACGCACCGGTCCCAAGGCTTGCGGTTTTTCCGCCAAAAAAGTAAGTTTATCATTTCAGTAACATGGGGACAAAAATAGTTTCATTTCGGTGACGGTAATAACTCGTGCTAGATTCGTTTAATTTGTTTCAAAATTGTGTATTAAATTCGCCGTAAGTACTATTTTGTTTGAGTAGTGTTCATATTTTTTTAATAATTTTATTTCGGAGTTAAATGTAGAACTAACCTCTATTTTATCATCTCAGTGTTATCATTTCAGTGGATTCGGTGGACTGTTATACCAATTACAGTCCACCGGAATTAAATATATCTCCGAAATGATTTAAAACCATAAAGTTTTAGAGATCCTTGTATCAAATACAAAGTCATAGTTTTATAATGTAAGTGTAGATTAGATTATTCGGGTGTATTTGTTGTGTAATATTTGTGTTTAAGATATATAATATACACAAATTTCTATGTAGCTAGTACATGTATATATTGGGTTGGTAGGAAAGTAATGAGCGTTGCAAATAAACAAAACAATTTTAAATTATATTTATAACTAGCTGCTGCCCGCGACTTCGTCCCCGTGGAATCCCCGATTTCAAAACATTCTTTATCGCTACTCCGCTCCTATTGGCTTAAGCGTGATGATATATAGACTGAAGCCTTTCTAAATAAATGGTCTATTCAACCCAAAAAGAATTTTTCAATTCAATTTTCAATTTAGCGCGTTCAAACAAACAAACAAACAGACAAACTCTTCAGCTTTATAATATTAGTATAGATTTACAATTACTTGTCTTTATAGTAGGCACCGTTGTTATCTACAACCCATTTCCAGCGATTAGGTAAAGCATGGATACCCTCAGCGTAAAAACTTGGGAGCCGTGAGGCAAAAAAGCTTTCGAGGAAATCTGTTAACTGTGCTCTATCATCAAATTTTTTGTCCTGTATATGATTACTGAGAGAGCGAAACAAATGAAAATCGGTTGGCGCTAGATCGAGAGGGTAAGGTGGATGTGGCAGTAGCTCCCATTCAAAATCCAATAGCTTCTGACGAACGACTTTGGCTATGTGCGGCCGAGCGTTGTCGTGAAGGTAGTATATCTTTGAGTGTTCACGGCGCTTTTTGTTGATTTCTGTACGGAGTTGGTCAAGCTGATGGCAGTATATTGTCGAGTCCACGGTGATATTATCGGGTAGTAGCTCCCAGTATAAAATATAAGAGTTGATTTAATTTTAGAAGTTTTACTTATATACCTGTAGAAACACTATTCTCGTTTCGTTACCAATTTAACTAAATTATACCTAGCATTTTTCTCTTAGTGCAACGGGTACACATTATGTATTATTATTAATGGCATAACTTACAAATGCAGCCATCATATTAATCAGAAACTTTAAGCTTTCTTATCGCGCTTCGTTCACTCTTTTGAAAATATATCAAGTAAATTAGTATTAGATCATAAACAAACAAAAATATTTATTTATGATTACCAGCATTTACGATAAAGTTTTCCAACATTTTCACACAACAACAACCAGAAAAATTACCAAAGGTTATTTAAGTGAAGAAACAATTCTTTCATATCATAATAAATATTACAATAATATCATTCTTTAAGGTTATTGTAACCTCAAAGAATGATATATGTAATACTAACTGTAATATCTATATATTAATGATGATATTAAAATAACTGTCTACTGTCCTGTCTCAGTGTTAATCTAAAATTTGTGGAAATCAAACCTACCAAAGTACGGAACCCTGGCTGCCCGGCACGGTTGTTCTTAGCTGTATCATTTCGGTGGATTTATTTCATTCCGGTGCACAGTTTATCATTTCGGTGGTCATTTTTATCATTTCGGTAGACACTTTTCATTTCAGTGGACTCTTAAAAATTCATCCTTAAATATTTATGTAAGTTTTGATGAAATTTGATGTCCACTCACGCACAATGTTATAAAATAGGCTAAAGTTTTATTTGTCACTAAAAATATGTAGATAGCATTGAAATTAAAAAATCCCACCGAAATGACATATAAAAATCACTTGTTGAAATTTACCCATTTATCATAACACAGGATGATATCCGATGAACCCGAACAACCTGTATTTCTACTAAACAACGTATATTTTTTAGATATATATTTACATAACCTGAACGGTGGTGTTTTTTATCTCATGTTATGGTGCAACTAACAATGAAGGGATTTTATCAAAACGACATCGCGTGTTTCTTGTACAGCAAAATGAAATTAGCATCATAATCAAACTAGACGAAATTCCAGGAAATAGATACGTCGGGACCAATATTCCCACTTTAACTGAAGCTGTATAATGGGGTGCATTAAGCCAAGTATGGATGTAAAATATTAAATATATAAGTACTCTATTTTATCCTTAGATAAAATGTCCAAATTCTCGAATGAGACACATTCGATATTTTGTGCTTACTCCTCCTGATACGAACCATAATACCTAATATGGTTGGGAATTCTATTACGGGAGAAGAAAAGTTAAAAAAAACTCCTTTAGAAGAACAATTGAATAAGTGTTAATAGACCTGGGCCATACTATGACATCTTAAAACCATCATGATCATAGTTCAAAGACCAAAAATACCTACTCTAGATTATCCGTTTTACCGAAAGTCCGATTTTAAAAGCACCAACAACATTTTACTGGCCACATGGTAATTACGCTCTATACGTACGGGTCCAGCCGACGAAGCGGTTTGTATCTCGATCGCTTGAACCCTAAACGAGTATTTAAAGAGATGGTCATCTCACGAAGGATATAGTCGGTGGTTTGGCTTGTATTCATCATCTTGTGATACTGTTTTTTTTTTAATAATATGGCTAAGTTCGCGGTTAGTATTTTATGTGTGAAGTATTAAAGTGGTGGTGGTCTTTTGGACATTTTCGTCAACTGAAGTGCTCACAATTAGGAGTGAAAGAGACTTAAATTATACTAACCCAAGGATTATTAGTTTTCTTTTATCAACTGAAGGCTTATGTTTCGCTATGTTATTGTTATTAGACCGTCGAAAGCAAAGGCTGATTATAGGTATACAAAAGAAAGGAAGCTTAAACCGAAAAAAAATAAAATAACTATCTAGGTACTAATTTACATAAATTAAAAATAATAATAATAATAATTTGTAATTTATTTTCTCTTCACAAAGCTGACTTAAAGTTAATGTGTACAAAAATGTCTCAACTGTATTCCACCTTTGTGAGAGACTGGTGCCTGATTTAAGTTTTGGAAAAAAAAACTTGTGTTACAGGTCATCAGTAAATCATACTTTGTATAGAGCTTCCGATGTACGCCCCTATTACAACTCGATTACTCGTCACCTAGTAAGGGACTAATTAAATCCGATCCCAAAAACCAATCATTTGCCAATTGTTTACGGGATTCAAAATAGCTCTAGATTGTGGTCGCAAACCACAACTGCTGATCGTAGGGTCTTGAATTCCCGGGTATCATTTTGTTTATCTATCAGTAATTTTCAATACTAGCACGGAGTTTGGAAGTTTGTGGGGTCTAGCTGACACTTTGATTTCTTGGAACAACTGGTAAAAAAAAATGTATCCACCCTGCTCTTTCATCATTGTAGGTACTCAGGTCTAGGCATGGGTTGACAAAGAAACTTCTATAAAAGTTATTGTAGAATAAATTGTCAAACCGTATTTTTTTAATCCCCCCCCCCGCACCCCTTTCCACAGAGAGACAAATATGCTACCCCTCAACCCTGTGCAAAATTCTGCATCCGCGCCTGCTCGTGACCACCTTAGGGCCGCCGATGAGGTGCTTGATTAGGGCGCTGTCAACATTTCATCCGTCTCTGCTCGAAAGTATTTAGTACCTACAACTGACGCTGGAACTACCCTGTCGAAATGACGCCCTTTTTTAAGGATGGATGAATCAAATTCTTCCGCTCTGGGCGGAGCAGAAGACACTGTCAGACTCTTACTGACCAAAGCCCATCCGTGTTCCTCCAAATGCCTATTGAGTTCCAGGGCCGCGGTGACTTTTTCGAACGCTGTACAGGGACCCCTTACAGTAACCCCCAAGTTCGTGTTTTTTATAGCCTGTTTCCTCTTCCAGAAAAACTACATTGAACTTATCCGTCAGATCATCAATCTTATTCCATTTATCCGGACTTCGTGAAACAGGCTCATAATATTTTAAATTTAAATAGTAAAAGGTTTACTGTCACTACAATTCTAGAAATTAAAATTCAAGGAAAATGATTGCATATTAAGTTTTAGATTTGCCAATATTATTATTGAAATAAGTTCTAGCTAGAGGAAGAATGTAGTTTACCTTTAAATATATTCGTTCGTGTCTACCAGTAGATGGTACTTTTTCATATCCCACTAATGGGCAAAGACCTCCCCCAATCCTTCCAGGTATTTTTATCCCAAAGCACCTTGAACCATCACTTTAGGCTTTTAGGTCAACTCAGCACCTATCCTTAGACCGGACTCGGCGACGCCGTCCACCCGCCGGCGCCCAATTACGGCCGAACCCAATAACCGATCTATCACATACTGGAGATAGAAAAACAAATGAAACAACAGAAAACCTATATCATTTTTGTATTGTTTCATTTGTTTTTCTATCTCCAGTATGTGATAGATCGGTTATTGGGTTCGGCCGTTAGTAGAGAATGTTACTAAGTTTTTAAATAATAGGCAATAATCTGATTATATTTTCCTATTCCAGCTCCTCACTCTGGCGCTAGTCGCAGCTATGGCGGCTTCAGGTAATCTAATATATCTTCTTGAAACTATATTTCTTACAGCTTAGTGAAGTACGCTAAAGTAGTTCATATTTTAACATGATAAGAAATTATGATAAAATACCAAACCTTCATTTTTGTTAATGTTTAAAAGCGATTCTTGCCATCAAACTACAAATTTTGGCGAGTTAAAGTCAAAACATTGTGAATATAAAACTAAAATAAAGTTTTGAAATCAAAAGAAATAAAACTCTGTTTTCTCATTTTATGAAAATTTAGGCATATTGAGTAGGTAAGATGCAAAAATTTTCATGAAAAAATTCCGTGTGTTAAAATACATCTCAAAGTTAACAACTTAATGAAATTGTTAATTAATACTAATATAACTTAACGTTTACAGCGTACGCTAAACCCGGTGGCTACGGTGGCTACGGTGGCTACGGACATCACGGCCATCATGACTACCACGGCCACCATGATGACAAACATGACCACCACAAGGACAAAGACAACTCTAGCGAAGAGAAATGGGGCCACCATGATGACAAAGACTCTAGCGAGGAGAAATGGGATCACCATAAAGACAAAGATGACTCCAGCGAGGAGAAATGGGGCCACCATAATGACAAACATCACGAAGGAAAATACAAGCAGAAATACGAACACAAGAATAAGAAGGATTCTGATGAAGACAGCAGCGAGGAGAAATATGAACATCACCGGGAGAAACATGAAGATAAGGAAAAGCACGATCACCACAAGCACGAAGAATACGATCACCACAAGAAGCATGAACATCATGAGGAGAAACCCAAAACTACAATCTCTACAACACCCAAGCCACAACCGACGACACAGGCACTAAAAGAAGCAGAAATCAAAGACACCTTTGCCCAAATATTTGGCACTGGACAAGAACAACTAGCTGTACAAGAAACTGGTGCCAGTGCTGCTGGCTCAGCCAGTGGACAAGTCGGTCTCAAAGCCGAAACGAGTGAAGGTAGCCAGGGTCACCAAAGCGATAAGGAACATGAACACGAAGGGCACGGTGGATATGGCCATCAAGGGCACGGATACGGTGGCCACTAATAAGGCTATTCAAAGGAGAGTAGATATAAGATTATAAGATGTCTTTAGGAATAAAATATTTATTTTAAGTATGAAGTGGTTTCCTTTTGACATGACTCCCATAATGTCAGGATTGCTGAAAGTTGAAGCTACAAATTAACAGATAATTCTGATAGTAAAAATACTCCATGGTAGTGCGCCAAAGCCTCGTTGTTAAAAAAACTGCGTAAGGCACAACAGACTTTTGAAAAATTAAGAAAAATAATGCTTCAATTTTGTTCTATTCCAATTTCGATTTTTTTTAAAGAAAACGGGAAAAACAACGGCCCATTTTCTTCAGTATAATTTTAAAACTCATCATAAAATCATATACTTTTATAAAAATCGATAAAAATATTTTTTCTGCTTTTTAGAACCAGAACAATTTCAAAATTTTAGGCAATAGCTTTTCTGTTACGACTTTCTATTCTAGTATTTTACTAATAATTTCAAGATGTTCGGTTTCGGAGGTAAGTTATGTTTCATATTTTATTTGTCGTCTGTATTGGGGAATCTTGACAAGCAGGAGCCCTACTTTTACTTTTCCAAACAAGAAATTCACTAGACTACGAACATGACTTCGAAGATGGCCGTTGGAGCTTTGGACGATAACAGGAAATTCACTAGACCGACTTGACCGTGGTCGGATAGGGGTCGGTATGGCTGTATAGACTTTTTCCGCGTTTGTTAAACAACGGGACCAATATAAGGACTTGACCCGCAGGCAAGTTTGTCTGATGGGTTCCCCGCTTATACGCTTCTTCTGCATCAAAAACCCATCCCGTGGTTTTGATGTTACTGCAACATCAAAACCACGGGATGGGTTCGGGTGGGGCAGCAAAAGTTCATGCGTTCTGTCTGGCGTAGACAGATCTGAAATTCAAATTCATCTTAAACAAATTCCGGCGGACGCGCGACCTGCTGGCGCTTTACTCCGCCAATTCCCCGCCGCCTCCGTCAATTCCCTTCATTTCCTTGAAGGGAATTGACGGAGGACTCAAAATTATTTTGCAGTGGTCTGCTTCACACCCAGCTATTTTTTCCACCAAATGATATACCTACTCATGCTAAACAAATGTCAATTTCACAGGTTGCGGCGGATTCGGCGGAGCCCAGCAAGGCTTCGGTGGCCCCCAGGGCTTTGGCGCTGGCTTCGGCGGAGCTGGACAGGGCTTTGGCCAGGGATTCGGCCAAGGAATGCAGGGTGGAATGCATGGACATAGTGGATTCAGGCCTGGCGCCATGGCAAGCCAAGGCGGATTTGGAGGAGGTTCATTCAATAGTGGCCAAGGAGGTTACAGCAGCGGTCAGGGAGGATACGGCGGAATGCAGAACGGCATGCAAGCGTCGAGTCAAGCTCAAGGAGGCCAGGGCCAGACTGGATACAGCAGTCAGCAGCAGGGAGGCTACGGAGGCCAGACGGGCTACGGAGGAGGCAGCTACCAAAGCAGCGGATATGGCCAATAATAGTCTAGTATCGTCAGTTATTGTGCGTACGTAGTTTACCTATAAGTGTAACAAGTTTGTGATTAAAAGTCAGCGTCATGTATTTTGAAATAAAATGTTTTAGTTGAGTTACATGGGCTTTTTATTTTTACGAGGTTGTTTTTACACTGAAGTATTCACACAGGCACACGCAAATTTTCACCTCAACACTGCGAAAACAGTTGGCGAGAGTCATGTTGCTAAATATATCGTAGCTTGCTTAATCATAATTATGTCCTTAATACAATACAATAGTGCCTTCTCAAAGGAGGACGTACCCTCCGTCCTAGGTGCATTAACTTTCTTCACAAAGGGGAGCTTTCCATCACTCTGGGGGCAAATGTTTGTGGGCTTCACAGGATTATGTTCGGAGGAAAACATCTTCTCGCTCTCAAAATAGCGTACGCAAGTGCTCCCTTCACTCACAGGATAGGGGTAAAACCTCGCCTCACAGCAGTGTTGCTTCCGCCCGCTCAGAGGTAGCGTTCCCTCCTCACTCTCAGGGCAGAGTGCTTCCCTTCACTCACAGGATAGGGAGTAAAACCTCTGCTCACAGAGCAGTGTTCCTCCGCCCTCAGAACAGGTAGCGTTCCCTCCTCACTCTCGGGGCAGTGCTTCCCATCATTCACAGGATAGTAAGTAAAACCTCTGCTCACAGAGCAGTGTTGCCTCCGCCCTCCGGAGAGGTACCCTTCCCTCCTCACTCTCGGGGCAGAGTGCTTCCCTTCACTCACAGGATAGGGAGTAAAACCTCTGCTCACAGAGCAGTGTTGCCTCCGCCCGCCCTCAGGACAGGTAGCGTTCCCTCCTCACTCTTGGGGCAGAGTGCTTCCCTTCACTCACAGAATAGAGAGTGAAACCTCTGCTCACAGAGCAGTGTTGCCTCCGCCCTCAGGACAGGTAGCGTTCCCTCCTCACTCTCGGGGGAGAGTGCTTCCCTTCACTCACAGGATAGTGAGTAAAACCTTTGCTCACAGAACAGTGTTGCCTCCGCCTTCCGGAGAGGTACCGTTCCCTTTTCACTCTCGGGGCAGAGTGCTTCCCTTCACTCACAGGATAGTGAGTAAAACCTCTGCTCACAGAGCAGTGTTGCCTCCGCCCTCCGGAGAGGTACCGTTCCCTCCTCACGCTCGGGGCAGAGTGCTTCCCTTCACTCACAGGATAGGGAGTAAAACCTCTGCTCACAGAGCAGTGTTGCCTCCGCCCTCAGGACAGGTAGCGTTCCCTCCTCACTCTCGGGGCAGAGTGCTTCCCTTCACTCACAGGATAGGGATTAAAACCTCTGCTCACAGAGCAGTGTTGCCTCCGCCCTCCGGAGAGGTACCGTGCCCTCCTCACTCTCGGGGCAGAGTGCTTCCCTTCACTCACAGGATAGAGAGTAAAACCTGCCTCCGCCCTCAGGACATGTAGCGTTCCCTCCTCTGTCTCGGGGCAGAGTGCTTCCATTCCCTCACAGGATAGAGAGTAAAACCTGCCTCCGCCCTCAGGACATGTAGCGTTCCCTCCTCTGTCTCGGGGCAGAGTGCTTCCATTCCCTCACAGGATAGAGAGTAAAACCTGCCTCCGCCCTCAGGACATGTAGCGTTCCCTCCTCTGTCTCGGGGCAGAGTGCTTCCCGTCACTCACAGGATAGAGAGTAAAACCTGCCTCCGCCCTCAGGACATGTAGTGTTCCCTCCTCTGTCTCGGGGCAGTGCTTCCATTCCCTCACAGGATAGAGAGTAAAACCTGCCTCCGCCCTCAGGACATGTAGCGTTCCCTCCTCTGTCTCGGGGCAGAGTGCTTCCCGTCACTCACAGGATAGAGAGTAAAACCTGCCTCCGCCCTCAGGACATGTAGCGTTCCCTCCTCTGTCTCGGGGCAGAGTGCTTCCATTCACTCACAGGATAGAGAGTAAAACCTGCCTCCGCCCTCAGGACATGTAGCGTTCCCTCCTCTGTCTCGGGGCAGAGTGCTTCCCGTCACTCACAGGATAGAGAGTAAAACCTGCCTCCGCCCTCAGGACATGTAGCGTTCCCTCCTCTGTCTCGGGGCAGAGTGCTTCCATTCACTCACAGGATAGGGAGTAAAACTTCTGCTCACAGAGCAGTGTTGCCTCCGCCCTCAGGACAGGTAGCGTTCCCTCCTCACTCTCGGGGCAAGGAGTGTTCTCTCCTGACTGTTAGAGCAGGGGTATGTTCCCTCTGGGTCAATCCATGTTCCGGAGCGAGCGGGCAGGGGAAGCAGTCACCGCTTTCTGCGAAGCAGTAATGATAGCGAAAGAGGAGACCGCATGAAGGCGAGGCAAACCTCATCCCCAGCCGCCGCATCAGAAGACACCCCAGGCCAGTGCTTGCCAGGGTTGCGGTATTTGTTAGAAAATCACCGCAGCCCTAGAATACAAAGGACATTAGGAGAAACACGATGGGTTTAGTCAGTAAGTCTGACGCTCCTTTCCGCTCCGCCCAGAGCGGAAGTCATTTGATGATTACCCATCCATAAAAAGTGGTGTGTTCCCTCTGCCTGCTTCCTCATAGGATTTTGCTTGGTGAGAAAGTTTATTTCCATGCCTGTAAATAGTAGTATTGAAATAGTGGAGTACAGATAAAAAGAAAGGATAGGTGGAGAATAGTTTGTCACTCACCGACCAATTTGTGTTAAACGTAATATAAATCACAGATGGTACCTACAAAATGAAACAAAAACTCATAAAACAATAGTATTTATTTTTCATTGTATTACATTGTTGTCTATCTCTGCATTTGTCATAATTTTCGACATAACGTGTCGCGTCACAATTCAATCAACTAAAGGCAACTGAAAATGAAGCACAATGTTTCTTTATATAAATCTATCACATATGAGAAAATCTACGTTCTGTTTATTATAGAAAAATACACGTCCCCAGTGCTTTAACCACCTAATCTATGACGAACGCACCACCAACATGAAGAAAGGCGCAAGTGCAAAATAATACTCTATTCTCTATAAATACCACGCTCAATAATTATAAGCTACAAACTATAGTGATTAAATTTTAACATTTGCAGGTACGCCTTTCTCCAACGTGCTGGTATAATTTATACTTTTTATTGTTACACTGTGCATATTAATTAGACTGTGATCATAAAATTACATTTTAATATTACTTTATAACAAACGCACCCTCATAATGATGTTATAATTTCCCATAATTAGTATCACTATAATTTAAATCTTACTTCTGTCCAAAATAAATAAAAATCCAAACGTCTAAATAAATATATTTAAGTTCTACTATTTACAACTCTAACAATTATATACACAGATCAATAATTTATATTATATTTAATAATAAAACGAAAAAGCGTTTTTTTTTATCTATATCTTCGCTAACATTAAAGCATTATAGAAGGCGAATAAACGAACACTATTATTACAATCATAATAATTATTATTTATTATAAGTTCGAGATAATCTCACCGCCGCACGTCGAAGGCAAACGTAATCAATTGTGAATAGAATTAACATTTCGCACTTTACAATCGTTACCCTGTCCTTAAGCGATATATAATGAAAATAATTTAGTAACTACGTCACATAAAGATTTTTATTTTAATAACTCGTATTAGATACATCTGTTAGTTAAATTATGATTATGATTAGTAATAATAATAATTTTAACGGCCATAAAACAAGCGATTTTAGTCGCTCGAGACGTCGTTTATCCAGTAACCAGTCGTCGCTCCATAAAATAGCTGTTTTTTTCTAAAATACTAATTATTGCTAAATATATTTTTCATTTCTTTTTGATTCCATTTAAAAAAAAAAAAAAAACATAAAAAAGTAAATTATGAACAATACAAAACGGTACGACACAAAAGAAATGCCATGTCTGAGTCTTTGAAGCACTGAAAAATAAATGAGACAGTTTCAAGTCGCTCAAACTGTCGTGGTAATCGCTTATTCCATGGCCCCGCTGCCAACTATTGCTTAAACACAGTTTAAATGAAGTGACAAACAACAGTTTCAAATTATCGTAAAACTATTGTTAATAACCTCACTAAGCCTCAAAATTTAGTGCAATGGTAATATTTCTAACACACATTAACATTCATATATCTGAGAATGAATAACCAATAATAGGAAACCCTTAGGATTTATAAATATACCGATATGAATAATTTAATGCTCGAATAAATTTCTTCAATAGCGATATCATCATAACACATTCAATGTGTATAAACTGCCATTTTTAAATAAACTACAAACTGCAGCTAACTGCAAAATAATATTAATAAACAGAAAAAGAAAACTTGTGCATTCATAATAATAACAATACAATATGATAATTAATTAAAAATAATACTAAAATAATGATTAGATGTAAGTTGGCAACCCGAAAGTTTCGATGACGTCATAAGACTGTTCTATATGTAGGTGGGGCAATGTTCGAGACTAGTGCCGCACGCGTCGCACACTTTAGCGTCTCGTTCGTTGACGAGGGTGCAGGCGGGACACTCGCGCCCACCCGACCTCAGCGGCTGTATCTCCGGCCCTCTCTTAGACTTACCGCACATCTCACACGCCTGCATACTCCCTCTATTCAAATACGTACAAGTTCCACATTCCCATTTGTCTCTTTTCACCTCGCTGGGTCCTGTATCTGGCCTCTCTCTCTCGCTGTTATGTTGGCTCGGCGTCCGACTGGCGGGGCGCTCGCGGTCTCCATTTTGTTGCGAATGCTTCGGCGGGGATCTTCGAACGTGGTCCGCTTCGTCGAGTGATACTATTAGTTGTGCTTTTAGGTCGTAGCTCGATGGTTGTGTGTTTGAAACTGGAATGTGGAAGTAGAATAATTTACTTTCGGTTCAAACGTAATGGAAATCATTGCGCCTAATTAACAATACTTCAATTCTTGATCGCGGAAATTAAAATTACATCGTCGTCTACGTATGTATTTTAAGTAGATTCTTGTGTGATCATTCGCAAAAGGACCTTGAAAATAAAATTATGATTGCAATGGAATTGGATATTTGTTTTGAATGACACTAAGTAGTTAAAAAATACTCACCTGGATTACTTTTAGAATTGTGCGCCGTACTGTGGATACCATTCTCCACCGCCTTACTCTTGGGCTTGTCTGCCTCACTCGCCACTAGTTTCGGCGGCTTCTTCACTTTCTTAACTTCCGCCGTATTAGGCCCCGCTCCGTTCACCGTGGTCTGTTGCTTTATGACCTCCTTCCTTTCTTTAATATCCCTTTTCGACAGTAGCTTCACCTTGTCCGGTGCAACTTTTGGGGTTATCAACGCATCGGCCTTGGGGTTTCCAACCGGTTCTGGGACTTGTCTCCTCGCCTTCAACTCAGCTTGTTTTTTCGCCAGCTGCCTTGCTCTCTTTATTTCTTGTTCCTGTTTCATCCTCATCAGGTTTTCGACCTTTGCTGTTCGGTAGACTTCTTCATCGTATGACCGGTCGAGGTTTAAAGCTTGTAGTCCGTCTTCCAAGTCAAGAGTCGTGGGCTGATACTTAGCCCTCCTCTCCTCTCTGTCTAGCCTGTCTAATGTCCTCGAATCTCTATCGAGTGACGGAGAGAACCGACTTCTTCCATCTCCCTCTTGTTCTTTGCTCGATAAATTCCTAAATACGTAGTCCCAGCTCTCGTAAGTGCCCATACCATCCTCCCTTGCTTTACTTAGAGCTGGTTGCGTATCGGATCGCGGTAAACTCGGTAGTGAAACGTCACTGAACCCAGATTTTGAGGTGCTATTTCTTCTCGAAGATTCTGGATGTCTTTTCTTGTGGTTTCTTTCTTCGTCTTTGTACCTCTCGAATTTCCCGTTTTCGTAGACTGATGGGGTGTCTAGTTCAATGAGTTGCGCGGTAGGGACAGCAGGGTACCTGTACTGTGCCATTGGGGGGTATCCGTTTACAGGGACAGTAGCTGCGTGTTTTATAGGGGCGTATACCGGAGTGGGAAGCATGTATGGGGATTGTACGGGGTAGTAGTAGGGGACTCCGTAGGGAGTCATCATAGGTATGGAGCTGCATTGCGGGAGGGTTACGGGCACGTCGGGGTGCATGTGTTGGGGGAGGGGGTACATCATGTGGGGCAGCATGGGGGGCACCATGTAGGGTGCGCACGGGGGGAGCACGGGCTGCACGTCCTGGTCGGGCTCGTCGCAGATGTGGTTACAGTGCTGGTACCTGTCGTCCACAAGGCGGCTTCGGTACGCGTCGGAGGCAATTGTTGTTGGGATGTTCGAGTATATTTCTGAACCTGGAAGAATAAAAAAAAAGAAAGATAAATTTAAGATGCATTTCAGTTTTTTATTTCAAACAGCAAGAAAAACTATGGAGCTGCTCAACCGACACAAATCCCGCGCGGGTTGCGAGAAGAAATCCGCTCACGCCGCTTGTGACAACTATCTCACACTGAAACAAATGGCCGCGTCATTCTGTAGTATATCGCGCAGCGGCGGCGTGCGCGGGCGCAGCGTGCTGCACGCGCTCGAGCCACACGTCTACATACTATAAGGTAGTACTCACTCTCACTATACACACACTTGCTGTTCCGCTCCACGTGCGGCGGCGCGGCGAGGCGCGCGGCGGCGGCGTGCGCGGGCGCAGCGTGCTGCACGCGCTCGAGCCACACGTCTACATACTATAAGGTAGTACTCACTCTCACTATACACACACTTGCTGTTCCGCTCCACGTGCGGCGGCGCGGCGAGGCGCGCGGCGGCGGCGTGCGCGGGCGCAGCGTGCTGCACGCGCTCGAGCCACACGTCTACATACTATAAGGTAGTACTCACTCTCACTATACACACACTTGCTGTTCCGCTCCACGTGCGGCGGCGCGGCGAGGCGCGCGGCGGCGGCGTGCGCGGGCGCAGCGTGCTGCACGCGCTCGAGCCACACGTCTACATACTATAAGGTAGTACTCACTCTCACTATACACACACTTGCTGTTCCGCTCCACGTGCGGCGGCGCGGCGAGGCGCGCGGCGGCGGCGTGCGCGGGCGCAGCGTGCTGCACGCGCTCGAGCCACACGTCTACATACTATAAGGTAGTACTCACTCTCACTATACACACACTTGCTGTTCCGCTCCACGTGCGGCGGCGCGGCGAGGCGCGCGGCGGCGGCGTGCGCGGGCGCAGCGTGCTGCACGCGCTCGAGCCACACGTCTACATACTATAAGGTAGTACTCACTCTCACTATACACACACTTGCTGTTCCGCTCCACGTGCGGCGGCGCGGCGAGGCGCGCGGCGGCGGCGTGCGCGGGCGCAGCGTGCTGCACGCGCTCGAGCCACACGTCTACATACTATAAGGTAGTACTCACTCTCACTATACACACACTTGCTGTTCCGCTCCACGTGCGGCGGCGCGGCGAGGCGCGCGGCGGCGGCGTGCGCGGGCGCAGCGTGCTGCACGCGCTCGAGCCACACGTCTACATACTATAAGGTAGTACTCACTCTCACTATACACACACTTGCTGTTCCGCTCCACGTGCGGCGGCGCGGCGAGGCGCGCGGCGGCGGCGTGCGCGGGCGCAGCGTGCTGCACGCGCTCGAGCCACACGTCTACATACTATAAGGTAGTACTCACTCTCACTATACACACACTTGCTGTTCCGCTCCACGTGCGGCGGCGCGGCGAGGCGCGCGGCGGCGGCGTGCGCGGGCGCAGCGTGCTGCACGCGCTCGAGCCACACGTCTACATACTATAAGGTAGTACTCACTCTCACTATACACACACTTGCTGTTCCGCTCCACGTGCGGCGGCGCGGCGAGGCGCGCGGCGGCGGCGTGCGCGGGCGCAGCGTGCTGCACGCGCTCGAGCCACACGTCTACATACTATAAGGTAGTACTCACTCTCACTATACACACACTTGCTGTTCCGCTCCACGTGCGGCGGCGCGGCGAGGCGCGCGGCGGCGGCGTGCGCGGGCGCAGCGTGCTGCACGCGCTCGAGCCACACGTCTACATACTATAAGGTAGTACTCACTCTCACTATACACACACTTGCTGTTCCGCTCCACGTGCGGCGGCGCGGCGAGGCGCGCGGCGGCGGCATGCGCGGGCGCAGCGTGCTGCACGCGCTCGAGCCACACGTCTACATACTATAAGGTAGTACTCACTCTCACTATACACACACTTGCTGTTCCGCTCCACGTGCGGCGGCGCGGCGAGGCGCGCGGCGGCGGCGTGCGCGGGCGCAGCGTGCTGCACGCGCTCGAGCCACACGTCGCGCCACGATACGCGACAGCCGCGCGACCACGATTCCTCCCAGATATGAGACATTATCTGGATGAAAGCAATACAATTTGGTCAAAGCTCGTTTCTTGACGGTCGAAAGGTGTTGATAGCCAATGAGTCTTCTGCGTCATACTTTGTTAATTGCTTCGATCGGAAATAATTCGATCGGATGGCTCCGATCTTCAGTATTTATATAGCTTATCTCCGCAGTCCATGGCTCACCTTTCATCTTGCGCTGCATGCCCTGTCATCTTATGGCTACGTCACCAAATGGTGTTGCCGTTTCTGAGTAGTGAGCCAAACATATTTCTCATATATCTCTCACACAAAAATAATTTCTTTAAAACGTCTAACAGAATAAACTTAATACTTGCCTGAAAAAGTTCTCATCATTTCATCATTTTTACTATGGATGAGAATAACCGAAATCGCGAAAAAAAATATCTGTTCCGTATAATTTGTCGAATTATTTTTATATGTATACTAAACATAAAATCCACTGCCCCATTATATATGTACATAATATTAGGTCCTTTTTTTCTAGATGGGACATCATCAAATGACTCGACGCTCCGGGAAGGGTGTGACAGACTCTTACTCACTAAAAACTCACACGTGATCCTTCTAGTTGTAGTAGTAGTCTTCTTTGAGTTCTAGGGCGGCAGTGACTCTTTCGAACAAGTTCCGCAACCCTAGCAGGCACCGACCCTATGGGGTCCCGCCTTCTTTGCTTACAGCTCTTTGAAGCGCGTGTGGATCACGACGCGCCGTCGACTCGGGCCTGGTTGCTATCAGACGGCGGGCCACCCATAGCTTGCCATCCACAGGCCCGCGCCTACGGTGGCCGGGAATCGCCCTGCCTTTCTCGACCCCCGGGGCGTCTTCTTCTGTTACGGCGGCTGGGGCGCAAGGTTTCCCTCTCCCGCACGCGTTTTGCCTCCTCCTTCGCTAGCATTACTGCTTCGCAGAAGGAGGTGACCGCATTCCATGCCTTCTCTCTTCGTACCATGGATTGAACCAGGGCCGCATCTACACGCAACGCGTAAACATGAGCGAGGGCTCTCGCCTCCAGATCCCACGGCAGCAATCCGGCAAGGAGGCTGGCCTCCTCGCCAGAGACCGAGCGGTACCCTCGGGCCAGCCGGATGGCCATAACCTTTTGGGACGCTACCAGGTGGCGCGCTGGCATTCACTTCAGCGACAACGCCCACACGGGGGCCCTATAAAGGGCCATGGACCGCACGTGTTTGGCCCCCTAGAATGGGCAAGAACTGCTTGAAGGCAGCCCCGGCCCGCCCCAGATAATATTAGGTCCTTACATATGAAAGTGGCGTTTTGTCGCACTGACCACTTTCTTGTTCTTCTTTTTTTTTAGAAATACAGTGCCCCACTCTAGGAATTTCTTTTGTGTCGTGGATGCGTTTACAAACATACAATCTCACATACACAAACATCCAGAACCGGAACAACTATCTGTAGGCCATACAAATATTAGTTCCGTGGGGGAATCGAACCCACGACACGTAGCACAGCAGCTAATGTCTGCTCTGCGTGACTGCGCCAACCGTCCCGAGTTCCCGACCTAAAATAACTCCTCTTTGGTTAGGAATTCCAAATTCAAGTTTATACAGCTATTAACTACTGCATTTTTGTTTCGAAATCCATAATTCATTTATTTTTTCCTCCTTTGTATTGTTTCTTTGCGTCACTCAGTTTACAAAATGGAAAACTTGAAATATCGCTTTATTCACGAGTATCTACGAGTTCCACCGTAGCACCAGCACTACAGAAACGGCTCATTTCATAATATTATGGGGCATGGATTTTATATTTTACGCAATTTCAGAATTGGTCCCATAGTAGAAGTTGTACATGAAAGAAAGAAAAAGCGTTTATTTACCACAAAATAAACGACAGCAATTGTTCTAAACTAAACCGTAAACTATAGTGTTAGTAGGTACATCTTAATTTATGTTAGTCAAGATAACTTATAAACTAATACAAAAAAAAACAATGCATGTCGTGGTTGTGGCAAAGAGGCTTCCACTCAGCATAATGCTGTGCCGTGGGATACCCACCGCACGGCGCTGGTTTTCAGTGGTCGCCTTAGAGGACATGACTGACATGACATGATAATTCGCATTATTAAAAGAAGAGTAATATACAATTTTACTAAGCAAGTTATATCAATATCTCTAGATATTACAAGTGATGCAGCCTTATGAGGACTGAGAGAATTTCTACATGATTTTAACCGACTTCAAAACAATGAAGAGGCTCAAATTGACTGTTTTCTTTTAAATATTTTTTCAGCGACATTTTCGCCAATTTTCAACCGATTTGGATAATTCTTTTTGTTTGGAAGAGTAATTACCGGATTGGTCCCATTTCAATTTGATGAAAATCTGATAAAGAACTTCGGAGTCAGGCAACGGAACATATAAAAAATAATATTTGTTTTTTTTTAAGAAGAAAAAATACACACACAAATCTTTGTTTATTGTTAACACCAGTTTATAACATAACATCACTCCGGTATACTGTGCACCCCCGCACTGTATACCGGAGTGATGTTATGCAATATACAGCAGATGTGTACAAGTCAACCTTGTTCTAGGGGTTATTTATCACTACATAGTATAAAACAAAGTCGCTTTCTCTGTCCCTATAGGGAACGTGCACGGCGTAGACTATGCCATCTAGTGTTGCAAATCTGAAACTTTTACTTTGTAAATATTTGACCTGTGCTGCCACCTATACTTCCTGCACCCTGTGTTTAGGGGAACGTGCACGAAGTAGACTGTGCCATCTAGCTTTGCAAATTTGAAACTTATAAGTAAAATATACTTGACATTGACGCGCCTGTGCTGCCACCTATAGTTTCTGCACGTTCCCTATATCCCTATGTATGCTTAAATCTTTAAAACTACGCAACGGTTTTTTTGTGTTTTTTTTTTAATAGATAGAGTGATGAAGAGGAAGGTTTATATGTATAATACATGCATATTATAGTAGAGGAAACATTAGTATCTACATTGCACCCGTGCGAAGCCGGGGCGGGTAGCTAGTGATATATAAAATCTAGTAAAGTGCGCGCAACCACTCAATATGGGAATAATGTCAATTTAGCTATAGGTTGTAGGTACCCCTAAAAAGTGGAAAAACAAACAATACAACCAACTTCCAAACAAAGACACAACACAAAGTATGAAATAACTTTAATTTTGGAAGTCGGTGTCAAGAAACGAAGAAACAACCAAAACTAACAAGGTTTTTGAGGTATTGTTTATTCTGTTAGAAGTTTATTTATTTAAACTTTATGTACAATAGCGGTACATGGGCGGACTAAATGCAACAAGGCATTCTCAACCAGTCAACCTTTGGATTAAAAAGACAACACTGTGGTAGGTGTACAACAAATAAATAAAATACAAAATATATTTTTGGGAAAGAAATTAAAAATAATATATATATATATATATAATACTACTAAAATACATATATGCTAAAATAGTTGTATTCAAGTGGATATTATGCACGGTCAATCTCCTAAATACACTTCGATACGCTTAATAACCAACCAAATAACCCTTGCCTGTCACTACGCCCACTGCGGAAGACTTCTATTACACAAACTGCTTTAATCCGTAGTACTCCTTGCATAATGGCTGTTTTCCTAATAATTCCCGAACTTCAAATAATATTATTTCAACAATACCTAGACCATATTTTGAAAATATTCGATTGTCTTTGAGAAATATGACATAATACATACGGAAAACGGATAATGAATGAATGAGTTATTTATTTGCATACGAGTTTTAATATTATTATTATTTCAATAATAATATGCTCATTACTACCATAAATGATATTTATTTTGTAAGTAGGTTATAAATAACACATTTACACGTTAAACTTTTAGGTCGTTATAAACTAGATGAGGCCGGTGTTTCCTAGCTGACATAGAGGAGTAATGAGCATATTTTATACTCATGCTTTATAACATCATATTATTTATGTACCCACTACCACGAAAATTCCCGGTCAAACACCTTGCACCCTTACGTGCTTAGCAATAAAGATGAAAAATGGTCGACCGAGTTAGGCGGATAGTCGTTCGTCTAGAGGAGTTGAATATTGAGAGGAAAGCAAATAGAGATTATGATATGGAAGACTCACTGCACCCATTAATTGGGCCATTAATAATGGCATCTAGCTGTTAGGCAATATAATTCACAATCGTATAACATGTAACTCTCATGTTAGTGCAGTACAAATTGAAATGATTGGCGCGCGTGCGTAAAATTCAACATTTGTGGTATTATTATATTACATTTATTTTGCTGTCGTGTAAAGAATTCATAATATAGCTTTACCTGACATTCACACTGCGCGATAAGAGCATCCCTAGACACAGCGGCGACCATGTCCGGACAGATGGGCGCGTCGAGTTCGAATCGCCCGGCGCCCGAGGATTTGTACCCCATCGCTTGGAGGAGGGTCTCAGCGCCCACCATGTTGGCTTCCACTTCGTGTTTAAAATAGCCGCAGTATAACTGTAAAAATATCAAGGATTAGAGCAAATGCTACTTGACAAAAACTGTTAACATTGAGTGATAACAAAGACTGAGTCCTGTTCTGAGTACTGCCCAGAGCTTAAGATTGTACGCAGTAGCACAAACGTTCAACTGTGTTTCAAAATGTTCAGCTATTGGATACAGGGAGACAAAGTAAGTAAATATGTATACTGAACACAAATATTTTTATTAAAAGCTTTGGCACCTGAAAAAATCACTCGTTAAATAGAAGTCAACAGGTGCAAAGGTCCCATCACAACATAATTATGTCATGTCTTGGGCACCCAATCCAAGCCCATCTATCAAGCAAGTAGGGTTCATCTTACGCTGAAGCTGGTCTCGTACTCACCCGTATGACTTTATACTCTTTTCTCCAGGGCTGGGCCAGCAAGTTAGCCGCGTACCTGGCCAGCGCTGCCCAGCCCAACCCCGCTCGATACGCACTGAACTCTGTGAGCTCATTGATCGTCTTCTGGAACACTTTGCCTGTCTCCGCAAGCCCGAACTTGCACTCATGAGGCACTAATGATAGGTATTCTATTATGTAGTCTGAAAAAAGAACGAAAAAATTTTGAATTAAGAATTGCAGCGGTCATAGATTTAGGAAAGTCAAAAAGAGCAAGTCAGTAAGAGCACGTTTTTACCTTTTTTTATGGATGGGAAATCATCAAATGACCTCTTCCGCATTGGACAGAGCGGAAGGGAGTATCAGACTCTTACTAACTAAAACCCATTCGTGTTCCTCCTAATGCCCTTTGCATTCCAGCGTCGCGGTGACTTTTTCGAAAAATTCCGCAACCCTGGCAGGCCACGTCTTCTATGCTGACATCTCATTGAGGCGCGAGTGGAAAACAACGTGCCGTCGACCCGGGCCTGGTTGTTATCGGGCGGCGAGTGACCCATAGCTCACCATCCGCAGGCTCGCCGCAGGTGTCGAAAATGAGGTCTCCTTTACTCAAATGTAACGGACCCTACTCTTGAATTTTGATACGCTTTATCTTCATAAATTTTTATTTAGTTGATAAAGCAAAAAATACACGTCCAATATTTTTCCATAACTGACGGACTCAAAATAATCATATTTTTTCTACTCGAGAATCATCCCTACTGCTCGACAGTACCCCACAATATAAATTTGAATGCGAGCTGCTTGCTGCTTGCAACGAACCGAAATGCATTGCATTATATTTAATGATGAGATTGGCTGTTGAAAACTCATTCAACGAATGAAAATATAATTTGCTTTTCATCATTTTCGTTCCATAAACTGGCCTTTTTAATGCCTGAAAGAACAACTCTTCTGGAACCTATTCAAAACATGCCTCGATTCAGCGCTATACTTCGCTAATCGTGGCATATTGACAAAGCCTTAGGAAGAGTGGGCCAAAACTAACAATGCACAATAGCAGCTCGATACGCTCTATTAGCTAATAGTCCGCGCATTCCTTTCCACTGTTGTCACTATAAATACAAAAGCGTAATATAACCCGTTGCCACCGTAGCCATAATGAACGTTTGCAAGTCAAAATTGTTGCATCACGTCTCCGTTAAAATTTCATCTGAAAGACGACCACTACTGGATGTGCGCCTACCACAAGCGTCGGTATATG
This sequence comes from Hecatera dysodea, assembly GCA_905332915.2. NCBI lineage: Eukaryota > Metazoa > Arthropoda > Insecta > Lepidoptera > Noctuidae > Hecatera > Hecatera dysodea. The sequence goes on from HG995303.1 coordinate 7,152,711, forward strand.
AACGGGTCCTGTGCTTGTCTAGCATTCTTGCATCCCCGCAACCTCCACCAGGTAATCATTCTACCTTGTAGTAATTTTCAGCCGAAAGACGTCCACAGCCGGACAAAAGCCTCCTCACTACGTCATCAAGGAATGTTCTTCCCCACAGAGATTTACGCTTTGGAAGTAGGGCATGCAAATGCGGTTTTCCGGTTTTGCGCAAAACCGGAAATCGGCCAAAATTTAACGATTTTTGAAAACCGGTTTTGAGAGCCAAAACCGGAGCTCAGCTCCGGTTTTCCCATTTTTGAGTAACAATTAACATTTTGATTTTTATCAACATTTTTTTCGAACACTCCCAAAAAATAATTAATTTTGAGGCATCAAATGTATCCGAACTGAACACAGCCTGCATCCACCCACTTACACGCCTCCCTCCACTACCCCCGCACCCCGCACCCGTAGCCCGCCAGCCTGCACCTGCATTGTTGCAGTAATACCCTTACCGGGAGTGCAAGTGCGTTTCCGCCGCCCTCGCCTGCGACGCTAGGACAAAATGTGAAATAAGAAGTTCGCTGTCTGATCGAATGTTGGATGCACTTATATTCTTGAGATCACATTATCAAGAACAGCGATCTCTTGAAAACAAGTGACTTATGCTTTATTTAAATTAGTATACATAGTTCATTATTGATCTCTTTTTAGTGCAATAAGAATCATATTATAATAATGTTATTTTGTAGTTCGTCTTCAAAGTTACAAAAATGTTGATTTTTTTGGTAATTTTGGGTGGCTGTGTTTAATATTTGAAGATGCTGATTGTGTTTTCTATGTTTAAAATATATTATTTTTGATAGCAGACTTAATAGGTACCTACCCAAGCAGCAAAATGTGGTCTAGTAATTGTCCTGGAACCACCATTTCATAGGACTATAACGGAATAGTAAGCAATTATAACCACGGAAAAGGGCCCAATTTATAGGCTTATTTTACCTAATTAAATGTCTATAGTAGAATTGGTGAATACCACTTTTACCAATAACAACCTCATAGTTGGACTACGTAAAACTATTTGCGCCCGCGAAGCTAACTATCAGCTCATAATGGAACCAAACACGACAGTAACGACCTTATAGTTGGACTACGTAGAACATTAAAGTCACAAACGAGTAAAATACAGATCTCGAATGACGAAATTGTTCAATCTATGGCTTTCATAAATAATCAATATGATGAAATCAGGATGGGCCTAGAAAACCTACAAAAGGAGCGTTTAGAACAACGGAAATGTATTGAAAATCTCGAAAAGAAAGTACAGGATCTGCAACTCAAGTCAAGATCTTCTTGCATAGAAATAAGAAACATTCCACTCACCGAAAAAGAGACCAGTACGGACCTCATAAGTACAATCTGTGCAATTGGACAGGTTGTTGGCGCAAGCGTCACACCATCTGATCTTCGGGACATTTACCGTATACCCGGCAAGCCAGGACTTACACGACCCATAGTCGCAGAGTTTCAATCGGTCCAAATGAAGCAAAAAATCATATCAGCTGCGCGTGACTATAATAACAGCAAGAAAACTGTGGAGGACAAACTGAACACGGAACAAATAAACATCGCTGGTAAGAGACAGGCAGTGTATCTAGCTGATCATCTCCCTGCAAGTCTGAAAAAATTGTACTACCAGTCTCGTGAATTTGCTAAGCAGCATGGCTACCAGTTCTGCTGGACCTCAAATGGCAACATTTTCGTTCGAAGAGCTCATGGTGAAAAGCAGATACTCATTTCCTCTGAACAATCTCTGTTGGCCCTGAAACCTAAACTGTGACTAGTTCCTGGTTCTTTACCGATCACTAGTATACGCTTTTATTTGTTTAGACTTATATTCAGTTTTTATATTATAATGCATGCATTTTATATTACTAAGCGAGTTCACAATTTTTTCTTAAATCTAAATATAATTAAATCTCCACACTTACATTCATCACACACACACTATGTACAAAAAAACACACATAATTTTTCAAACTCTTATGTCATTGACACTCGCAGTCGGCTATTCATACGCTCCGTCCAGTTTCCACACTCTTTTACAAAGGGATCACTTCGTCGTTCGCTAAGGTTTTGGGTATTTCTACATTTCAAATGGCTAACATAAATAACATTAATACTGACCTGGACTCATTGGAGGCAACGACGTCATACACTTGTCTCCCAAAAGACTGCAAACTGTTTATAAATACTAAAGGAGGCATTACCCTACTCCATCTGAATATTAGAAGCATAAATAAAAATTTTGATCAGCTGTGCATGTTAATATCCGACATTAAAATTAATTTAGATGTAATAATCCTTACGGAATGCTGGCTTCAAAAAGTAAATAACTTACCAATCCTTGAAGGATATATATCACATTATACCAAACTAAATCAAAACCAGAATGACGGCATCATCATTTACATTAAATCAAATCTAACATGCAAAGTAAACGAACCAATATTCAAGGAAGGCAACTGTCTCGTTTGTCAAATAGATCGCAGTATCAGTGTGGTAGCCATATACAGATCCCCTTCCTCATCTACCAAAGAAAAATTTAGTAACTTTATTAACAGCCTCAATGACATTTATGCTAACATAAAAACCCAAAATATTATTATGGCAGGGGACCTAAATATCGATATAAGCTCAATTTCAACTGACCCATTTCGTGATGAATACCTAACGCTTAATGCCACTTATGGCCTTTTTCCCTCGCATTCTCAGCCTACTAGAGATAAGTCGTGCCTTGACCACTTTTTTATAAAATCTGATTTTCCTTCTACAACACTCATTTTGGAATCCCACATAACCGACCATCAACCCATTACTTTATGTCTTAGTAAAAACATTTTTCAAAATCGACATCTTAACAATAGAACATGTACGTGCTACGAAAATATCAAAACGGATTTAGAAAACACCAATTTCTCAGACATTTTATCTGTTACCGATACAAATGTTGCTTCTAGCATGCTTGTTACTCTACTCTCCAACACAATTGCGAAACACACTAGGACATCAACAGTCCCCAGAAGGAAACGAGTTCTAAAACCTTGGATGTCACCGGGTCTCCTAAAATGCATTAGAAATCGCGATAGGCTCCACTCAAAGTCCAAAAAAGCACCTGATAATATGATCCTAAAACTAACATATACCCGCTACCGGAATTTCTGCAATAGACTACTTTGTAAATTAAAACAAGCGTTTAAGAAATCCCAAATCCAAAATGCCGGTAATGATCCAAAAGCCCTGTGGAAAGCCATAAGAGACATGACAACTACTCAGAAGACAAAAAATAGTGCAAAAGAACTTTTGAAATTATCTGACAACCCAAAAACGTCTACTAACAATGTTTGCTCCTACTTTAAAGATATTGGTAAAAATTTAGCTGAAAAAATTTGTAATTCTGCCACTCTTAATGAAAAAACTACCTATCTACATGAGCTTGACCAAAATAGTCCATCCGGCTCATTGGTCATCTCAGAAGTCACAAACGCCGATGTTGAGGCATTAATCTTAGAACTTCGTTCTGAGAGTGCAACAGGGTGGGACAACATTCCCTCTCAAGTACTCCGACAGAATTGTCAGGTACTAACACCTATAATAACTCACATTTGTAACCTTGCCATAACAAGCGGCGTTTTCCCAGAAGTCTTTAAGAAATCAATAATACATCCTATTTTTAAAAATGGTGATAGGGACTGCATTAATAATTATCGACCTATTTCAGAGCTATCTGCCTTATCTAAAATCTTAGAGAAAATACTAAATCGAGCACTAAAAAAGTTTCTGGATAAATTTAGTATACTGGCACCAAATCAATATGGTTTTCGCCCAGGTTTATCCACAGAGGATGCTGTAACAGATTTGACCAATACTGTTGTAGACAACTTAGATGCAAAAAATAGATGCTTATGCATCTTTTTAGACCTCTCAAAGGCTTTTGACACGGTACATATCCCTATTCTCCTAGAAAAACTACAAAAGCTAGGAGTGAGAGGTATATCCCATAACATGTTCAAAGACTACCTCACAAATAGGAGACAACGAGTTAAAATTGAGAGCTATTTTAGTGATGAGGAAGCAGTGAGTTACGGTGTGCCCCAGGGCAGTGTTTTGGGCCCTACACTTTTCCTCTTATACATTAACGATCTTTGCACACTCCAATTACCTAATACTAACATATTCACCTACGCAGATGATACTGCTATTCTTGTTTGGGGTCCAAACTGGCAAACTGTAAAGGAGCGAGCCGAATACTCATTATCCAGAGTTATGAACTGGCTAACAAATAACCTCCTTACACTAAATTTAACAAAGACCAACTACATAGCTTTTTCCCTCAGTAAAATTACCGACCCTACAGAAAACTTTTATATTAAAGCTCACACTTGTGCAAATTGCAAGGAATGCAACTGCCTTGAAATTACACGAGTTGAAGAGGTAAAATACTTGGGCGTACAGATTGACCACAGACTGAAATGGAATAAGCAGATAGATTTAGTCACAACAAGAGTAAGGCGATTGATACATGTTTTTAAATCTCTACGTGATGCCCTACCACATGACAAATTAATACTAGTCTATCTATCTCTATGCCAGTCTGTAATACAATATTGCATAACGGTCTGGGGTGGAGCAGCTAAGACGCACCTTATCAAGCTGGAGAGGGCACAAAGGGCTGTTCTAAAAGTAATGACCAGGAAACCTTACAGATACCCGACTGCGAGCCTATATTCCAACTGTAAGGTCCTCTCAGTACGTCAGCTGTTCATCTTGAAAGCTGTTCTCAGAAAACATCGCGATGTACCCAACCCAAACCCAAATAAACGCAGCTTATCGTCTGTATGCCCTCGTGTGGCTTGTAGAACCTCATTCGCAAAAAGGCAATCGCGTAGTATAAGCGCTAAACTATATAACGATTTGAATAAAAAACTAAATATTGTTTCAATAAGTAGACGTAAAGTTAAAGTGAAAGTCACTGAGTGGCTTCAACAACTTGATTACCAAGCAACTGAAGAGCTTCTCACGTACCTAATATAAATCCTACTGACATCAATTTTGACACACAATTACACATACACTCTCTCACACACACAAACATACACACACACATACACACACATTCACACACGCACACCATGACACACTATCACCTGCGCGACTCTTATAGTACACCTAGACACTAATTCAAATTAATAGCGTTAATTAGCTTAAGTATGAACAACGACCTATGTACGAACAGTATTGTCTATCTCTTGTGCGACTGAACACTGTCTCCCAAGATACAGGCTTCTGGCCTAGTTTGGGAATCAGGATCAGTACATTTATATTGTAATAAATATTTTAAGACTGCATACTTAAATACCAATTGCTTTAATGTTTGTGTCAATAAACAATTTTTATTTTTATTTATTTTAACTATTTGCTCCCGCGAAGCTAACTATCAGCGCTTAATGGAACCAAATACGACAATAACGTACACAGTGAATCTCTTACAAGCTCATACAAAGTGTTGTGAATTGGTAAATGTTACTGCGCACATTTGTAAAGATTAAAACATATCCATTTCTAATAAATATTATCTAGAATATAAATTATGAGTAGAGTGTTAGTAAACAATAAATCAAGATGTATAATGTGTTTGAATGAGCACAGCATGGCGCACGTATATTTTCTGTGAAGTATAATAAGTTTATAGTCAAAATTTTGACGCGCCCCTTGAAATTTGCGTTTTCATTAAGTTGAATTTTAAAATAATGTTAGTTTCAGTAAGACATACAACGAAAAGTCGCCATTTTGATAAAGTTGGTTTTCCCAAATACATTAACAAACCGTTATAGGCTTACTTTGTTTAATAATGGTAAACATCAGAACCATTGCTTGGCCATATTGTTTGGAATTAGAGTTCCGCAAATATTTTTATAACCGAACGGTTCTTTTATATTGCTATTAGATACGTGGCTTATTTTAGTTCTTTGGTTTAGGTGTCAGCATTGAAAATGGTAATGTTTCTGGACGTCGATCGCTTTTTGACTAAAAGGAATTTCCGAGCTTTAAAAACCTTAATAATTGTAAAAACCAATGTATTCTTGTACAGGACACCACGGATATACAGTGTGAAATTTTAATGGTTGTTTTCCCGAAGCGAAATGAGTTCGTATCGGTAATACAATCGATTTATATATATAAAAAATATTAGACTCCATAAATGGCAGATTAACAATTGTGATAAACAAAACTCGAAAGCGATTTGAACCAACAGTAGTGCATCGCGCGATATGTAGGTACGCGGCGGCACGTGCGTCTTTATGTAGGTATCTACCTACGTTATGTCTAGTGCACTACTATTGATTCTCGCTCTTTCGAGTTTATGAACAATTGTTTAATGATTTGAAAAAAAAAACATTTTTTTTTTTAGTTTAACTATGATTTCACACTGTAGTTTTGGATACTAAGTATATTAAATTAAACCTTTATAATCGTGTTAAGATTATAACAATTTTGGTTGATACCACTATAAAACCGCTCCATATTACTTAAAATTGTTCCGTAAAGTGAATTTATAAACCATTATAAAACTAGGTAATAAATACAAATAGTTTCCGGTTTTTTTAGTTCTATTTGTCACTCTTATTGGCGTACTTTATTTATAGTAGTTCTATAAAGCTTCTTGTTAGCAGTTATAAGTATAGCTTACCAGTTTATCTACCCTTGAGTGCATTTACACCCTCGCGATACTTTTATAGGTCACCCAAACTTATATTGCACCCTTAATTTCTACCTATAAGTGATTATAAGTTATTGTATAAGATCAGAAATACTATAAGGCCCAACTTACTCCATGCTGGCTATTATAAGCGTGGTAGTAAATTCTAGAACCGTTAAGAGAATATTATAAGTGCTGGAGGCCTATAGCATCTGCACTATAGGATAATTTTGCTGCTTGGGTAAGATACCAAAAACTTACTTGTTGTTGATTTGATCTCAGTTAATTAATCTTTATACTTACTATTATAGGTTCATTTTTATCTGTACAATTATTGTGGTTTGGATTTAAAAGAAATGCATCATGCAATTTGTTTTATTTGTAGACTTAGCGGGTATTTAAAAAAAAAATGGTCTTTCTTTTTAAATTATACTACATTCGATTTTTTTTTGCTAAAACCGGACCTAGCTCCGGTTTTCGGTTTTGGTCCCAAAAAAAACGATGTTCAAAACCGGTTTTGATGACTTTCCGGTTTTGCATGCCCTATTTGGAAGTCTCTTCACTAGGTCATCGATCCACCCAGAGGAATGTTCTTCCACACAGATATTTACGTTATGGAAGTCTCTTCACTACTAGGTCATCGATCCACCCAGAGGAATGTTCTTCCACATAGATATTTACGCTATGGAAGTCTCTTCACTAGGTCATCGATCCACCCAGAGGAATGTTCTTCCACATAGATATTTACGCTATGGAAGTCTCTTCACTAGGTCATCGATCCACCCAGAGGAATGTTCTTCCCCACAGAGATTTACGCTTTGGAAGTCTCTTCACTAGGTCATCGATCCACCCAGAGGAATGTTCTTCCACACAGATATTTACGTTATGGAAGTCTCTTCACTAGGTCATCGATCCACCCAGAGGAATGTTCTTCCACACAGATATTTACGCTATGGAAGTCTCTTCACTAGGTCATCGATCCACCCAGAGGAATGTTCTTCCACACAGATATTTACGCTATGGAAGTCTCTTCACTAGGTCATCGATCCACCCAGAGGAATGTTCTTCCACACAGATATTTACGCTATGGAAGTCTCTTCACTAGGTCATCGATCCACCCAGAGGAATGTTCTTCCACACAGATATTTACGCTATGGAAGTCTCTTCACTAGGTCATCGATCCACCCAGAGGAATGTTCTTCCCCATAGAGATTTACACTTTGTAAGTCTCTTCACTAGATCATCGATCCACCCAGAGGAAGGTTCTTTCCCATAGATATTTATGCTTTGGAAGTCTCTTCACTAGGTCATCGATCCATCTAGAGGAAGCTTCTACACCATAGAAATTGACGCTTTAGAAGGCTCTTCTTCCTTCCTCTGGGTTCATCGATGAACCCAGAGGAAGGTTCTTTCTCATAGAGATTTACACTTTGTAAGTCTCTTCACTAGGTCATCGATGAACCCAGAGGAAGGTTCTTTCCCATAGAGATTTACACTTTGTAAGTCTCTTCACTAGGTCATCGATGAACCCAGAGGAAGGTTCTTTCCCATAGAGTCTCTTCACTAGATCATCGATCCACCCAGAGGAAGGTTCTTCCTCATAGAGATTTACGCTTTAAAAGATGCGACTATCTACATCATTATGACTGACCGACCTTGGTAATTCAAAAGAGCGAGTAAATGGTTTATACCTAATAAATGCTTTACTATATACTATCAGAAGTCAGAAAACCATAACCTACTTTCTGGTTATATTTTAAACGTGAAAGGTTATATATTTGGTTAATCATATACGCTTCGTTTATGTTTTATTTCTTTCGATAGTTCGTGTTCATGGCATATTATTATCGACAATTAATAGTAAAGAAAAAAATCTAACCATCAGTTTTTGTTTTAAAACATAATTTAAAAAAGAAGAATAAATTCATGTCTGTACTTTAGACGGTTGAGGAGTTGCTTCGTCTGAAGCCATGGGACGAAGTATGGGTCAAAGTTTTCATTAAAAACCAAATTGTCTACAGAACTGAACCAACACTTAACATTTCAACTCTGCCGGAAACAAAGTAAGAAACATGCAACTTGTACAATAGTCAAAGTTTTTCGTACCTTCAAGCTTCTTCTTCTGGTCGAGCTTCTCTGGGCTGTCATCGGTCTCGAGGTAGCTATAGTGCGCGTCTTCGATGCGGCGCCACAGGGCCGGCAGCCGGTCGCGGAGCACCGCGTCACCCATGCCGGCTGAGCACGACATCACCATCACAGAGTACGCACCGGTCAGGGGTCAACTGGAGACGAAGGAATGAAAACTGTTACGTAAGAATATGACTGGGAACCCCTCCGGAAGAAACAATCACTGTTGCTACAGTGATTGTTTCTTCTCAAAATCTTGACCAAACGCCACTTGTGTTCAGTTGTTAAAAACTTTTGACATGTTGTCGAATCGGGAATGTGACATAACGGGAAGTAGCCGTACTTTCTTCAAAATACCACCTCCGACATTCATCTAATTTAAACTAGCCAAAAAGGAAACTTGTGCTAGTCTTACTTTTAACTATTACTAGCAGCGCCTCGCGGTTTCACCCGCGTCGTTCCCGTTCCCGTGGGAATATGGGGATAAAATATAGCCTATAGCCTTCCTCGATAAATCGGCTATCTAACACTGAAAGATTTTTTCAAATCGGACCAGTAGTTCCTGAGATTAGCGCGTTCAAACAAACAAACAAACAAACAAACAAACAAACAAACAAACTCTTCAGCTTTATAATATTAGTATAGATATAAAAAAATAATTATCCATTAATCTTTCTCACCCTCTCAAACTCTTGAATTTTGTTGTGTTAAGAGATGTAGAATAATATATTGCTAAAGTATATCTTGTTATCTAGTATAGCTTGAGTTATGGAGTTGAGATAGTATACCAGAATTTTACATGCAGTGATCCAAGTAAAATACTGGTATTCAGCTGCATTCGGTTGAAGTGGAAGCCGACCACAACGAAATTGGCGAAAATCCTGTGATCAAATTTGCAGAGAGAGCAGTGGCGACCGAGTGGTATCGGCCCCGACTTACGAATTGTAGGTCGCGGGTTCAAACCCAATCAGGCCTTTGTGCAATTAATTTCATCACCACTGCTCTCAAAACGGTGAAGGAAAACATCGTGAGGAAATCGGCATGTCCTAGATAGAACCAAAAACTCGAAGACATGTGACATTCACCAACCCGCACTGGGCCCGCATGGTGGATTACGGCAAATTCCCTCCCTAGAGAGGAGGCATGTGTCCCAGCAGTGGGAACATTAAAAGGCTGGTTATGATTATGGATTGTAAATGTAAATAACTAACAGGCAACTGAAAGAGCCACGTAGACTTCAGTGGAACTATCCCGACAATAGGTACCGCATGATACATGAATCATGCGGTACCTATTGTCGGGATAGTTGTCAGATTAAAAATATTCTAGTACCATCTGTAACTGTTTTGAGAACAAACACAAACATGATTCAGTGTCCGAGTAGCTCGATCCTTCGCCCAAAGGTAAACAACACGTTTACATGCCGTATTTCCAGCTTCATTTCTTATGTGAATTTGGCAGTTTAATTCTCGCTGGCCTTATAAAAAGTGGATACATAATTAGTTTTGGTAAGGTACCTAAATAGTGTCGATCTCGGAATTTGAGTTTCAGAAAGCGAAAACATCCGGACCCGTAACGAGGAACAATAGTAACAAATTATCCCGAAGACGTAGCTTCTTGAAATGGCAATTGGCAAGCCGGATGATTCGGCTAGGGATAGAAACCCGAATATTAAAGTCAACTACGAATCTGATAGTGGACTAAACAGGAAAGTATTTCTTATATGAACTGCCAATTTGAAGTGGTTCATTATAATAGTTAAATACTCGTATAAGCGTTATTATAAGCGTTATTGACGTGAATGGTTTTTCAATCTTATTGCTAAATATTATTGAACGTTTGGATTCAAAGAGGGTATTTAATATTATTGCACAATAAAAATATTGTGCAAAATTATTGTAGATGTATGGGCCGCCTTAGTGTGGTGGTTCATTGTAATAGTAATAGGTAAATACTCGTATAAGCAAAAGAGAAATTGTAACTGGTACTTTATTACTGCGTTATTCGTCTCCGGTCTCTTTTCCCGGTTGCCAATATACTCAAGACTTGGCACACAGAACAATAACGAAACCACGGCTGATAATATAGTGTTGAAAGGTGAGTAAATCATTCAAAACTAATGACTGGTTTAGAGTTTAACCGAGATCTCTTTCAGTCAATGCAATCTAGTTAAATATAGCCTCGGAAATTAGGGTACTGGTACTTTGAATTCAATAAGCTCAAGCGATTCGATGATCAGATCATCATCTGCCTTGCCTTTTCCCAACTACATTGGGGTCGGCTCCCAGTCAAGCCGGATTCAGCTGAATACCAGTATTTTACGTGAAGCGGCTGCCTACCAGACCTCCACAACCCATTAACTGGGGAACACGGTACTTCTTGGCAAGACTGGTGTCAGATTTTCTGGCTTCTGACAATCCGTAACGACTGCCAAAGATCTCCAAATGACAGCCGGGACCAACGGCTTAACGTGCTTTCCGATGCACGGAGAAGTCTCGTTCGTTCGATGATCAGATAATATTTCTTTATAGCCTTTAATCACAGAGTTTCAAATTATTATTTGTAGCTATTTTGTTGATCCGTGCTTAGCTAAATTTTCACGAACATTATGCAGTTTGTAAGTGTGGATGTATGCTGCAATATCTGTAAGTCCGATTATGAAATTCTTTCACTGATAAAGAGCACTACCTAAGCTGTCGCCCCAGTGATATAAGCTTCTTTATTATCCCGGCAGAATACACCGTTTCTGTAGAATATACCATGAGAATGAAGCTGGGGGGAAAGCAAAGAAGTAGTACATATAGCCAGGTTGTTTAAAATCATGACCAAGGGAAGGCAGGCAAAAGCGATCACAGGTCTCTGCTCGATTGAATAAAGCGATCACAGGTCTCTGCTCGATTGAATAAAGCGATCACAGGTCTCTGCTCGATTGAATAAAGCTCGCTCCTTGGGGACTATATTCCTCCACGAAGGACACAAGGTAAAATGATAAGACATGACGTTTGGGTGCTTAAGTCAAGTATGACAATTTTTTTCTTTCTCTACCAAGCTCATGAAGTCTGAGAAGACAGAAGGATAAAATGGATCAGAGTCTAATAAATTGATGGGAATACTGAAACTATCAACAATAGGTAGGTTGTACACTCTTGGTGACAACGACGACAGAATTTTGATATGATATTGAGAGCAAGAGCTCAAGTCTTTAGAAGAAATTGAAGGAGAAAATACAACGAAATATTGCAATAATAAACTGGGAACATGCGAAAAAATATTTTACGAATATTCCCAGTCTCTTCAAGGTAAACAAAACTATAGCAATATCTAGTAAAAACCTATTTATGTACTGTTGAATAATATACATTCTCTTGAAATATACAGGATTCAAAACTTAGGTGCTGTAGGAAATCGATACCTCACATCAGATCAAATATTCTAGTAGGTACCATCTGGAACTGTTTTGAGAACAAACACAAACAGTAACTACATTGTAGCGGTACCTACTATTATTTACTGTTGATAAACAATTAAATCACGCACACCCCGTGTTATCAGTACAACAGAATCGACTGGCAGTGGTATCCATGACAACTAACATTGTTATCAAACAAAGAACGCAATCGAAGAGTCGTCCGCAATTTTATTGTAACAAGAATATTAAAAACTCTTTGCTTCGCCGCATACTACAGTAAGGCACAACATGCAATGTCGTATTATGTTAAAGGATAACATATTTTGAGCTAGCAGGTTATAGAGTTTAAATTTCAATGGCATGTACTGAGGTCTAGCTTTCAGGGTCAAGGCACACTGCAACAGAACATCTCGCGCCATATGGTTTCCTTTCGTATTTTTACTGCATTAATCGCAGTTTGTCTACTGAGTCTAAAGGCAAATAGGTGCGATTCGACAATGTTACACATGTGACGACCATTTTTTATACATAAGGATAGTCAGGCCCGCCGTAAGCGGGCGTGCAAGGCGTGCACTGCACAAGGGCGGCACGTCCAAGGGGGCGGCAAATCGAGCGACTCATTACGTAATATTCAAAGTCATAATATAATAGCCACCCCACCTACAGCATAAGAAATATCATCGCATTGAAAAAAAACCGAAGGCGCTATCTTATCCGTCAGCAGGTACCGCAGGAACCGCCCGCCACCGTCGTCGTGTTCTATGAAAACTCTGAGCTTATTTCTCAGTTGGTAGGTTAGGTAGGTACTTGTTGAGCATGCCACCATTGTGACGATAAGTCCCCTCTTTGAGGAGGAGATGTTGGAGTTGGAGAGGAGCCACGGCGTTCCTAGCACCGGTACTCACCGGACACGGGTGTTTCGGGAGGTACCTGTTTTGGAATCCACGGGAACGGGAACATACGGTGGAGGTCTGCCCTGCTTGGATGGAGCAACGCTGTGTCCTCGTCAAGGCGATCGGCGATCTCTCGCCTCCGGCTCAGTTTCAATACATGGTCCAAAGCGAGGAGGCATGGGAAGCGGTCACCTCTTTCTGCGAAGCAGTAATGCTAGCGAAGAAGAAGGCGGACCGCGTGGGGGAGAGGGAAACCTTACGCCGCAACAGAAGAAGACGCCCCAGGCGTCGGGAGTCGCAGAGCGATTCCTGGCCACCGTTGGCGTAGGGCACTTGTGGATGATGGGCCGCCTTCCGATAACAACCACGCTTATATATACTGAACAAAGTCAGAGAATCAAATTATTTTTCACACCAGATGTAAGTGACACGAAACAAATTACAGTTGTAATCAAGCATGTCCTTTTCACAATCCTTATTACAGTAAATATTTTTACCAATGACTTAATTTCAACATTTCCGAACACAGCCATAGCTCTAAGAATATTTTCTTGCCGGTTTCAGTTACATCAGGCGAAAGATTCTTTTCAAAATAAAAAAAAATATCAAAAACTTATCAACAATGCTTCAGCTGTTTTAAACTTTAGTCATCAACAGCCTGTTGCAGTCCACTGCTGGACATAGGCCTCTCCAATTGCACGCCAACTTACGCGCAACTTTAGTAAACCAAAATAACTAAGTTACCTAATCAAAATAAATGTTTTTTTTTTGCGTTAAGGTTTCCCCACCATAATGAAAAAATCATGAAATAGCCTTTTTTTAGCAAAACTCAGCATATTATGTAGTCGTAGGGTGGTTCCTTCTCCCCACCGAATGTGTCTCCACGTTGTCGTCGTGGTGGGGCTTGAGTGTCCCAATGATCTTGCGAGCTTTCCCGGTAGAGCCACTCATGCCGGAAGGTCGCAAGTGAGGGATCAGACCAAGAGAGACACACACGCGAGGAATCCCGCTCGCTGCCTTCTGGTACGCGTCTGCTCATCAGACGTGGCTGTGAAGGCAGTGAGTGGGTGGGAGGAGAGGCCCTGTGAGGGAGAAAGGGCGCAGGAGTAAGGGACCGCACCCTCTAAAAGGAAAAGAATGGACAAAGGCTTTTGGAAAATGAGTCCCCAGGTGGGTCCCGACTGCTCAGCGGTCGGGGAATCCCACCCCGCTTCGGCGGGCTGCCCTCCGTACTCTGGGGTGGGCAACAAACGCCTTCCACTTGCCAGTGGCAACGAGAGCCGAGGAGGCTCAGGATCGACGTCATCCGGATCCGCTTCTTTCAAGGAGCTGATGGCGTTCGATTGTGATGCGGGGAGTTCGCCTGAGCGCCGGGGAGGTGCAGGGTCAGATTCTGGCTCTGCACATGACCTAGTAACGGTAAGCTCGGCGGGCTCCGGAGACGGAAGAGGGGGGGCTGCTGCGGAGAACATCAAGTTCTTCCGCAAGCGGCCCAGACGGGAGGATGACAAGGAGTCGTCCTCCGAGGGGGAGTTTGTCTCTGCCCGCAAGATCCCCACCGCTAGGCGGGGCAGGGGCGGTGAGGCAGGGAGGGGGCTGACTCCCTCTACCCGGGAGGAGCGTCGGGCCGGGAGGTTGGTGGAGGAGGGGCGTCGCCCTGGAGGGAGCGGTCGTGGGGCTCCCTCTACTCTTCCGCCTCCTCTCGACTCTGACGACTCAGAGTCCCCGGGAGAGGTGCCTCCCGCTGCTGAGGAGCAGAGAGGCCAGAAATTTGAGGAGGTGGTGGAGGCCGCGATTCGCGCTGTGGCCTTCAAGAGGAAGCAGTCCTCGAAGCGGGAGGCCATCAGCGCGGCCAAAGCCTCCATCCTGGCGGCAGCGGCGGCTAACGTCGGCGGGGCAAAGGAGGCCAAAGAGGCGTCTGAGCTGCGGGCGGAGGTCGCCCGCCTCGCGGTTCTTACGGAGCGACTCGTTCGGGAGAATGAGTCGCTCCGGAGGGACCTGGCGGGGATGGCCAGAGCGGCCTCTGAGGAGCCGCAAGGGGGGCTGAGTCCGGCGGCGATGGAGGGGAGCCAAGTGCTGAGCCAGGTGCGGAGCCTGGTGCGGCAGGAGCTGGCTCCCTTCCGGAAGCAGTTCTCCGCCCTGGAGGACATGGTCCGGCGTCCCCCAGTGGAGGCGAACCAGAAGGCCCCGGGCCAACAGCAGAAGGCGGCTTCGTAGGCGGCCGCCGCGGTTGCCAGCCCGGGAACGTCCGGCCAGGCGAAGGCGAAGGCCAAGGGCGCAGCAGCGCCAGCGCCTGTGGCGCCGGCGGCTGCGACGCCGGCGACGACCAAGTCTGCCCGGAAGAGGAGTGGGAGGAAGGCTGGAGGAGGAGCGGCTAAGGCTGCGGCGCCAGTAGTGCCGCAGCCGCCCCCACCCCCACCCTCGGACCCTCCTGCGGCCGGGGCCGAGTGGCAGGTTGCTGGCCAGAAGCGGCAGGCCAAGAAGGCGAGGAGGAACAAGGCCAAGAGGCAGCGGCGGAAGGCCAATGCCATCGCGGCGAGGCTTCGCGCCCCGAAATCCGCGGCTGTGGTGCTCACACTGCAGCCGGAAGCGGAACAGAGGGGCGTGACGTATCTCGCCGTACTGAAGCGGGCGAAGGAGGCGGTGAGCCTCCAAGAGCTGGGCATCAGCGGGGGCATCGGGGTCAGGAGGACCCTAACCGGTGCCCGCAAGCTCGAGCTCGCCGGAGCGGAGAGCGGCCCGTTCGTGGACGCCCTGGCCGAAAGGCTGAGGGCGGTCTTACCCGCGGACGAGGTCCGGGTGTCCAGGCCGACTAAGCGCATCGACATGCGCATAGTGGGCCTGGATGACTCCGTGACGGAGGAGGAAGTTGTGGCCGCCGTCGCCAGGACTGGGGGGTGCTCTGTCGAGCTCGTCAAGGCGGGCACCCTCCGGCCTGACAACACGGGCATGCAAACCCTTGTGGTGAGCTGCCCCGTGACGGCGGCCAGAACTGTGTCGGAGGGCCGAAGGCTCTTGGTGGGATGGGTGTCTGCGCGGGTAAAACTGCTGGAACCCAGACCTCTGAGGTGCTACCGTTGCCATGTGGGCAACCACACGGGAGCTATGTGCCCCTCGGAGGTCGACCGCAGCGGACTCTGTTTCCGCTGTGGTCAGCCCGGTCATAAGGCCGGCTCTTGCGAGGCCACGCCGCACTGCAGTGCATGTGCGGCTGCTGGCAAGCCGGCCGAGCACTGGGCTGGGGGAAGGGCCTGCGCGCCATCCGCCCCGACCAGGGGCAAGAGGTCCGCCGCCACCGCCGCCTCTGCTGCCGCCGCGGCTTCTGTCGCCGCCACTGCCGCTTCTGCTGCGGGTGCTGCGGCTCCCAACGCTCGGGAGGGTGCTGAGATGGAGTGCCAGTAATGGTCCCATTTCGGCCCCCTCCAGAGACAAGTCGGCCGCTGCGTTATCGCGCAGTGGCTGACGCCTGGGGACGGTGAGCGTGGGTGGCTCGCCGTCCGATACCAGGTTGAGTCGACGACGCGTTGTGTTCCACGCGCGTCACAAGGAGCCGTCAGCACCGAGGACGGGGCCCCATAGGGTCAGTGCCTGCTAGGGTGCAGGAATTTGTTCGAAAGAGTCACCGTGGCCCTGGAACGCAAAGGGCACAAGAAGGATCACGGGTGGGTTTTAGTCAGTAAGAGTCTGACACTCCCTTCCACTCATGATTTCCCATCCAAAAAAAAAAAAAGGGCGGTATAATCGGTATTGCACGCGGGCGATCAAACAGCTAGCAGCGGCCCTGAGGATAGTGTAAAATTCATGTACCTAAAATGATCGTCAATTGTCACCTCGCGCGTTTCCGTCGGAGCCTTGAAAACGTAACCTTATCGATAGCAAACCACGAAGTTTTGTAACATAATGCTGTCCATAGAATTTTAAACTACAATGAATACAAAAATTGTGAAACCTTTGTCTCAAAAAAAAAAAACTTTGCCGTGCCGTACTCCGGTAGACACAAAGCACAACAAGAGGGGGTAGCCAGTCAATCAGCCATTGAAGTGCGGATCGCACAATACTCGACTGAGTCATGCACATATTGTTCAGGAAATACATCGATGGTTCATTCATTCATGACAATGCATGAGTTATATTGCCAGATGGGCAATGATACATAACTATAGTACTCTAAAATGGCAACAAAAGAGGAGCCCTGTAGCCGAACACAGCTTTCTGGATACCGATTGTGCTTACATTGTTTTTAGAGCTGTGAAAACCAATACCCGAAAGGGTTCATGGCACTCATCATTATGAACAATTTTTAATATGGGACCAACACTGAAAACGCGCAAAAAAAGTCGACTGCCATACATTAAAATTTGTCAACAAAATGTACTGAACAAAACAGCTGACCCCATACATTTTAATGATCATAATAACACAAAAAAATTTACTGAACAGCTGACTTGTTCGCGCGATTTCGTTATTGATCCAATTACAAAAGTTTAAGAATGACCCCTTCTCAGATATTGGTTGATTCTGTTACATGCTGTATAATGGGTATGTAAGTTGTTGATGGGTTGTTTATGCGTTTCAGTATGTTGGTTTAGTGTTTCAAATGATAATATTATATGTGTCATCATTTGAACTTTGAACAGATGTTCGTTTTTGAATTATCAGTGCATGAGGGGTCAATATTAGAAGATAGGTATATTACACATCATGGTTAGTCATTCTGCATCAACATCTAGGAGAAAAAAACTTAAAAGACAGTTTGCCTAATTTTGGTAGTAGAAAGCCATCGGAACCAAATTGCGTGAAAAATAAAATACAAATCGTGAAGCAAAAATACTGTAATGGCTTAACAGTCTTGCAGCAGGGCTATAAAGCACCAAGTCTCTGCTTTGGGAATGAGTATCTAAGGATTATAGAAGCTGGTGTTCAGTAGTTGCTGCCTAACTCGTGGGAAAAAGACAGGAGCTTATGTAGGCATGTCGGATGGATGAAGAACTTACCATACTCGTATGCAAATATTTTGATATAGTTAATAAGCAAACTGCCCTGATCAGCAACACAGAATCATGAAAGACAATGCATAGATAAAATAAAAGAAAAAAACAAGCAGTCCTCATCAATGACTTTTTAATGCTCCACAATTACTGCAAATGAAAAACAATACAAACTTTGTATTGTTTTTCATTTGCAGTATTACTCAGATTCCTACGAAAAGATAAGAGAAAGTGCAATGAACTTTGCCACTCTAAAACTAACCAGCCAGATGCCAAATGTACCATCAAATAGAGTCACCGAAGGCCCTAGAACGTGAAGGGCATTTAGATGAACAGAAATGTGTTTTTGTTAGTAAGAGTCCGAGACTAAGAGTCTCCACCCAGAATGGTGGAGCAAAAAATGGTGCCCACTACACAGGTCAAAATTTTAAAACAAATATGTCAAAACATGACTGAGTGAAACCAAAAAAATACTTGTTAAGAAACTAATATTTACTTTACCTAATTTTAAATTCCAATTTTTTTTACATTTGGAGTGTGTAAAATTGTTATCAGTCAATGAGCTGATAATGGCCCACCATGATAACAAATGAAGAAGTCAATTTGTTAGAAACATATAATTTGTATGATAACACACAGATAAGTATTATCATGTGTGTGATGTGAGTCATATATGTATACTATTACTTACTGTGTTGTATGTACTTCGATTACGGAGAATGTACATTGATACAACTGAAAAAATCAATGCTTTTGCTTTCAGATTTCAAATAAATATATCATGATTGTTTTGTTGCACATATCAGATTATATTAATTACTTAATTATTTATTTATTTTGTGTTGGCAAAATATTTCTTATAATATTCTACATATTATTCAGGTAGAAGTATAGAATAAAAGACATTTCTAACTGAATAATCTATCTCACAGTCCATCCATTATTTCTTTATTACATGACTGCCCCAAAAAGGAGTGTTATGTTTTCAGGGTTAATTTATGTATGTTTGTGAGTTTCTTTAATCCACCATATCTTCTAAACGGCTAACCTATAGAATCAGTACAAGTGTTGAGTTATCCCGGGTAACATAGGCTAATGAAAATTTTCAACAAAATTTAATTTTTTTTTTTCTTTCAAGAGAATTAGTCTACATATACTGTCATCGTCTAAAGCTTTCTTAGTAAATAGCAAAAAAGGTATCATTCACAAGTGGACGGTTCTTTTGAATAGTTCTTTCCAGATCCAGCGGCTGCAATGAAAAGATAGTCCAGTTTTTGACATGGCAGGTGTGTTTTTTGTTTTGTTTCCTAATTTTATAGCTTAATAATATCAAATATTTTGATTTCTTTAACATAAGTTATAAATATTTAATTTTTTTAACATTAAGAATGTCTTAATA
Organism: Hecatera dysodea; assembly: GCA_905332915.2. NCBI lineage: Eukaryota > Metazoa > Arthropoda > Insecta > Lepidoptera > Noctuidae > Hecatera > Hecatera dysodea. Next base: position 7,172,257 of record HG995303.1, read on the forward strand.
TATTTTAATAAATTCTGCTTTACTAATTCTGTAATAATTGAAATTGAAAAGACTATTCTAAATTGTCAGCTGATTTTTAAGATAAGAACTGGTTAGTTGGTGGTCTTAGGGGATGTAAACATTAAAGAAAAACATAGCACTATTTACTATTGTTTGCGTAACAATAAAAGATTTAGTTAACACTATGGGTAATGCAGAATATTTTAGTAAAACAAAGACCAGAAGACACAGGGCAACTAGGATCTGACTATTAAAAGTATTTGATTTGATAGTAAATATAGGTAATTTGATCAAGACTTCTGGAAATAATTCTAAATATTTACAAATTGACGCAGCTAATGAAGAAACCAATTAGAGTAGAAATAAAGTGTGTAAATTAGAGAAAATACAAACACTAATTATCACACTGAAAGAATCCAAGAAAGCGACGTCGCTGCAAAAAATATGCTAATGATCATACTCCCACGCGATCCACCAATGTGCGATTCATACGAGATTTAACCTAATTCTAGGTTAAAGCTGTTATCTATAATATATACTGAGGTCTAATGAACTTACCGTACAGGAAGAACATTCTTTTCCTGGATGTCAAAATTTATTCCAATGCACCGAAACTAGAGCGGACAAAAATAGTTCACCCAAAATAAAAGCAACCGCTGGGAACTGATATCCAACTATCACAAACAAATATTATACACATTTCATAATCACAGCTTAGATCAATTTACAATAAAAGCTACAAATTCGCAGTAAATATCAAAGAATTAAAAAAAATAGTAGAACAAAATTTTTGGGATTTTGTTTTGACGTTTATTACTACCTGGCACAGATTATCAATGAAATATGATTTGACGTAAATAATGACGTTTCGTTACACGATTGTCTATAGTTACCATAGCCTATAATTAGTTTCAGTTTGTGTTGGTATGGATTCGTAAATTCCTATCACTCATACTAGAAATGGCTCAGGTGTCCAGTAGGAGCTTGGGCTGAAAAGTCTATGACATTTTTACGGACAACCTCCCTGTGCCCTTAGCAATGCCAGTTCCATACAAAACACATTAGTGTACTTTTTGTTTTGCGATGTGGCTCAAGCTAGCAACTTGATGAACTACCAAGAATGTTTAACTGAGCACCTTTCAGCCAACAACAACTCTTAAGACCTGGCGGAGGCCAGTATCAAGAGTTGTTGTGGTCGGGTTTCTCCAACAGCCCTCCGGTTGTGGGCTGCTTTTTGTGTACATAGTGCATATTTTTGTTATTACCTTGACACAAGTCAAGTGACAAGTGTGAACACTCATTTGGTTGGAAAACCCTCCATCTTGAAATGAACCACCAGCGTAGAAATATGGTTGGTCACCACACCACCCTTGGGGCACAAGTAAAACATATATTTAAAGTTTGTGTTTGTATCTTTGGTTCTATGTGATGAATGATGATTCTAATGTGACTAAGTACTTACGTTCGCACACCTTTAGCGCTCCGCGCTCTTGCAACTGCACGACATAGTGGATACATTTGCGAAATTGGTCGATGAAGACTCAAAATCTCGTTTACAAACTATAATTAACAAACTAGTAGAAAAGAGTTTATCGTCACCAAGACATCTTTTGTTTTTAAATGCACTGGTCGTTTCCGTTTTGACATTATTTATTTACTTCTCATTTTCTTAATGTTATTGATGCAAAAGGTGATACAGCTGATTTTTAATAATGGTCAAATTTGTTTTATTCTCTGATCCTTTACGACAAGAAGAAATAGAGCTTTTTTACACGGTTTGTAAATGGTAATGCGTATGATACATAAATAGGTAAGTAGTTTAATTTCTCATAACCTATTTCCCTTTTCCTCAGGCTTGTCAAATGCATCGTAATTATTACAGAGGATATCCTGATAGCAAACATCCGCTCCAGCTCTTCATTGAGCCTGAATACAAATGGCAATGTCCGTCAGAGATGACTCAGTAAGTTTTTATTTCTTCGCTCCTTGGCTCACCAAACTTTGAGAATTCCTTTCCAACTGTATCAAAGAAAACATCCAAAATTTCAATGACGTTTCGGAAAGATTGTTCCAAATAACATGCATTCGGCCATCACTATAATTCGTTACTGCTGGTTCGGTCATTATAATATTTTCTTCGTCCTTCCCACCTATGAAAGTACTTTCACCTTTAGCAAAATTGGACCTAATTATCAAACATTGGTACACTTTTTTCAATTACCTATAAATGTGGCCATGGACGACTGAGTTTAGGATCAAGCTACTCTTCCCATCCGTATGGGACGCCTTGGCGTCCACAAAATTACCAGTATTTTAAATTTTAAATCCTCGATTCACGGCACTGATAAATTAATCAAGAATATCCTAGCTTCCACACTGATTGTTTTTGATGAGCCGTGCTTCTCCAAGGTCGTGAATGCAAGGAGTCTCGATTGCCCGAATGCAAATCCACTCGACAACCCATTATACCAGAGACGGTGGGATGTGCCGCTCTACATAGAAGTTCACTTCTGCTACTTCTGGTGAGCGTGCACGCCTGCTGACAATGGGTGAGTGAAAGCCGGGCGTCAGTCACTACCATAGTCGAACATAGGCCTTTTTTGACAATACTACTTTCCGCCTCGCTGCTTCCCTTCGTTTTTGCGCATCCTGTTGCTCTCCGCATCGCCGTAACTATGGCGAAGCTGTCACAGTCTGTCAAACAGCCGAAACGCAAGTCGCATTGCATGCATCAACGAAATTATCCGACGCGCTCTTGTTGCCGTTGGCGTTCCAGCCGTATTGGAACCCGACGCGTCCCAGGCACGCGGCGATGGCAAGCGAATGATATTTCTTTATTTCAGTGGAAGATGGGTAGGCCTTAAGTGTGGGATGCCACTTGTGTCGATACTCTTGCGCCATTTCATCTTCCTAGTCCGTAGTGCTGTGCTGGTGCTAGCGCCACGGCTGCTGAGAACCGCAAACGGCGAAAATATAATAACCTTGTTGGCAATTATATTTTCGAGCCGTTTGGGGTTGAAACTCTTGGACTGTGGGGTACGAGTGCTCATGCTTTATTTAAAGAACTTGCTTAACGTTTAGTTGAAACTTCGCATGACCTAAAGGCTGACTTTTACTTCAGACAGAGGATAAGCATTGCTATATGACGTGGAAATGCTGCCAGTTTTTTGAACTCATTTCCAGTCGATAGCGATACGGAGGAATTTTTGATGCCATATTCTAGTTAAGAATTTTAGTTAATTTTTATTTTAAGTGTAAGTATATACTATATGTGTATAAGCGTATATACTGTATGTAAATTCGAAATGAAATATAAAATGTAAGTTTACATATTATACCTAATATTGGCCTGAGTTGGGGGCGGACCGGTCCACCTGTATTCGAAGTGCAATCTTATCATCCTTACCTATTCCATTCAATTATTTTACAGGGTGTATCTAACTTACCCTGCGTTCCATGTGAAGTACAAGCAACCTGTATCATGGCCAGTAACTCTGGAACGCACTTCTGAAATGCCGACACTCCCTGACAGAACTTTGGCCGGGCGGTACAACAAAGGCCCATGTAAACGTTTTATTAGATAAACTGAAGAAAAATGACAGAATTTTCATTTTAAAAGCACCTTTAAAGATGTATGTTCATTTGATGAATAAACTTTTAAAAGTATTGAGTCATTTATTATTTAGTCCTGAAAAGATCTGTTGCGTAAAGTCGCACAAACAGAAAATTATAATATCGGAAGTAAAAATGCTGATGTTTAAACGCTGAACGTCTGTCTTTCTAATGCCATGTGCTCGACCCCTCAGTTGAGCAGAGGCCATGAATAAACACTAAATAACAACTAAACTGAATGCGAGAAGCCGAAAATAGATAAAGTGGCGTGCAATCGGAGAGGCCTGTGTCCAGCAGTGGACTACAACAGGCTGTTGATGATGATGATGAATAAAAATAAAATGAAGTATGCTTGAGACACGTCTCCTCAAAATCCTGTAAAAGGTTTTGATGACGGCTGACATTTTTTTGCGAATATCGTCGACTGGTTCTGAATAAAGACGACTGCAGAGCGCTTTAAAACCTGAAATTTCTATAGACAAGAATATACTGTGACACTGACACACGTCTCAAGTTTGACAGATTTGTTTATATTTAGATTATAGGGCAGGTTTTGGTGGTTTTTGGAAAACTACCCCACCAAGTTATGTCTGGCGCGTAATTCAAATTAATTCCGGTAACACGCTGGCAAAATTATAGTAAGTTGGATATGGACAACATATTATTCGTAGATAATGCGAGGCAGGATGAAATAGAAACATTTTATGAAGTAAGTACCTACGCACCGTAAACCTATGTGTACAAATGTTTTTTCTTGAATTACTTATTATAGTTTTGTTTGTGTTGTTAAAAAACGATTTTTACAGGCCTGTCAACGCCACAGGGACTTCTATAGAGGATATCCAAATGCTCATCATCCTCTAATATACTTCAAGGAACCAGAATACAAGTGGCAATGTCCTCAAGAAATGACTCCGTAAGTACTTGGCGATACTGGATAAGGAGGCAACGAAACTCCTCTTGTACATACAACGTCGTCGTTACATTGTGATCTCCAACTCCCAAAGTCTGCCAATCTCCTAAATCTATTATTTACTTACCTAATGTAGGTAAATAAGCACAAGAGTAAGGGAATTGTCTCAAGCATATAGACCTATGCCCAGCTATGGAGAGCTCTGCTTGGCGCCCGTGAATTTTGCGGCATCATTTCTTCATAAATACTGGACACTACCTTTCACACCTAGGTTCATGCCTAGTCAGGAGAAATTTGATTAAATAATTAATAGATGGGCTCCACATCTGCACCGGTCACGATTATCATCACAAATCAATCATGTTGCCTCTTTTAAAAAAAAAAAAAAAAAAAAACGTTGCCCCACACTAGGAATTTCTCCTGTGTCGTGGGTGCGTTTACAAACATACAATCTCACATACACAAACAGCCAGACCCGGAACAACTATCTGTAGGTCATACAAATATTTGTTCCGTGTGGGAATCGAACCCACGACACGTAGCGCAGCAGCCATTCACTCAACCACTGCGCCAACCGTGTAGTCATTCATCAGTCTTTATCTTTCCCCAGTGTATACCTGTCGTTCCCAATGTACCATGTGAAGTACAAGCAGCCAGCCATGTTGCCTAACAACATAGGCAGGACCACCGAGATGCCATCGCTGCCGGAACGCACGCTCGCTGGACGCTTCAATAAGGCTGCCTGCAAGGCATTCGTCAGATAAACTGGTATGATAACTATCTCCAATCTCCATATTATACTCTCAATACATTATCTTACATATAATATTCTCGTGTCACAATGTTAGTTACCATACTCCTCCGAAACGGCTGGACCGATTTTTATAAAATTTTATATGCCTATTCGGTAAGTCTGTGATCGGCCAACATCTATTTTTCATCTCCCTAAATGTTAAAGGTGGTCCACCCCTATTTTTTTTATTTGGCAAAACAACGTTTGCCGGGTCAGCTAGTAGTAAGTATATAATTATTATTTATGTAATGTGTTACGAATGGATACGATGATTTCTCGTAAGGATGTCACTTCTTAACAAGCAAAGGCATAGGTATTCTTTCAGTTGTGATACCTAATGGGTGGTCGGTACCATCTGACGTTATGAGGTTGTCCTAACAAATATCCACCACGACAACGTTTTTTTTAAATAATTAAACCAATAATAGGTAACCCTTCATTTTCTTTTAATAGGATAGGAAGCAAGTCTTTTGCCCTTTTTTTTTCCTCAATTAGGTTCATTTCAAAATTCTGGACGGCTATTGAGATATTAGATAAAATAGAATCGTTTTGTATTTCCTAATCACAGGTTACGTGAGGTCTTCAGTCGGTAAAATAGTTTTTGTAACTAGGAATATTAGGAATTAAGGTCAAAACAATGAGCCATTTAATTAAATAGCGCAGAAAATCGCTAGCAATAAACTGGAATCAATTCATCACGCGTTGCAGAAAACTTTTTTACAATTTCTATGCAATGAAAATATGGATTGTGGTAAGTAAGTAATAATATCATTTGAAACTAACAAAATTACCTTGCATGATTCCTTAAAAAAAAAAAGAATTCTACATTAAGGAATTATTGCAACAGGTCGAATGTTGTGGGCGTTTAAATGAATGAACGACCTACATAATACAAAAAGAAAAAAAAAATACAATGTAGGTATATTATTTAAAGCCTTTGCCAGGTCTAGGAAGTACGCGTATACGTCCTTCTGGCTGTATAGTACCTACGCGACAGCATGCTTTAGACTTAAAATGACACGCGGTACAGCCCTGCTCTGAACCCAAACTGGGCAAGGTTGACTATTTTCGTGAGGTTTGCATAAAGCATGCTCTCAAGTACCTCAACCGCAGTGGTGACCACTGCGGCTAAGTTAGCCCTGACAAATGAATACCCCGAACTAATTTTTGAATTAGGTACCACAATAAAAAATAATGTACTTAAATGCTTGGCTGTAATGAAAATACAAATGACAAAATACTATCTCGTATTTATTTTAAATAGGTATAAATTACAAAATACAGTCCGGTGTTAGGTTAGCCTTACGAAAGCTATCGAGCGCTATTTTCTGCAGAACGCACCCATTAATAGTTCGCTAAATGTATTTATGTTCAAATGTATTTTGAAGCTATGTGTATTTTAAATACTAACTACAAAATACCTCAGCGTCAGGTATTTGAAGCACCAATTACAAATTACATTTTTTAAAGTAATTAAGCGCTAATACCAAATACGTATTCGGTAACTGCAAGTAATTCAAATACTGCCCGACGCCCAGGCGTAGTAGAGCACATGGCCTAGCAGAATGTCGTAGATGTATCCTTCTGTGGTTAGCCCCCTTCCCCGACCTCCGCCAGCTACGAATATCAGTTCCGTTTTTGCTTCAACAAAAATCCTCGTCCATATCATACAGGACCTACCTCCGTAAGCCACTGTTTCCACAAAACAGCATTATGCGAATCGCTTCCGAATTTCGGTTTTCTATAGACTCTCCGTCGGCGGTCGTTACCATGCACATCCTGGTTTCGTCCGAGAACAGGAGTCGGCTCCATTGCTCCACATCCCAATCTAAGTGATAGCAAGCAAACTGAAGTCGGGCTTGTCGGTGGGCTGGAGACAATTTGGGTCCTTTTTTAAGGTCAAGTTCACTTCTCTATGAGTCGTCGCGTTCACCGGAGTGAAGAGGTGACCCCAGATTAATTTTCCAGTCTACCTAAACCTCTTGTATACTTTCCAGATACAAGAGTGGCTCAGATTTTGCGGAATTTGTTCGAAAGAGTTACCGCGGCACTGGAACGCAAAGGGCACAAGAAGGATCACGGGTGTGTTTTAGTCAGTAAAAGTCTGACACTCCCTACCGCTCCGCCCAGGGCGGGAGGGGTCATTTGATGATTCCGCATCCAAACAAAAAAAAAGAGCGGCTCATATATCGCTGTCGAGCTAACTCTTTCATTTTTATTGCTTACTAGCTGCTGCCCGCGACTTCGTCCCCGTGGAATCCCCGATTTTAAAATATTCTTTATCGCTGCTCCGCTCCTATTGGCTTAAGCGTGATGATATATAGCCTAAAGCCTTCCTCGATAAATGGTCTGTTCAACCCAAAAATAATTTTTCAATTTGAACCAGTAGTTCCTGAGATTAGCGCGTTCAAACAAACAAACAAACTCTTCAGCTTTATAATATTAGTATAGATTCCACTATCATCAGGAATTAAATAAATACACTTTGTGCACTTGTTTTACAAGCATATCAAAGTGTTACACCTACGAACCGCACTCGGCGTCGGCGATTCATATGAAGCGCAAAACATCGAACGTAACATTCACAAAGTTTACAAGTAAAACTAACCGTTTCAAAATAAAGTATTGAAAACATACACGTTAAGTAAATTTTATCATTACGTAATAAATCAGACACAATAACAACGAAATAGATTTTTTTTATATAGGTCTTGATGAAACAATGAACAAAATTCCATTAGTTAGCAAGAGATTTGTACGAATCCATTAAACAATAATTCTGTCACACATTTTACACTGGGAAAGAATCTTCCATATTTAATTCCGTAAGAATATGATTTGAACATTTAATTTTTTTAAATAAATTATTCAGGGTTCCTTTAATCAATCTTCAACTAGTGATGTGACTATATTCTGAAGACTTCAAAGTATGTCAAACTTAAATTCATAATTATCGTAATCAGAGACCGTCGTAAATTAATTTGTCCGATATACATTTGTAGTAATTTATATAATGTAATGGCTCATTTCCTTTTCATCATTATTAACTACTTAGTATTTACTAAAATATATTTTGTAAACTGCAAATAGGTAAACATAGTAACGACATAACTGCATGGAAATCTATTCATGTATATCGTAACAACAACTTTTACAAACAAAGGTTATACTTTACGAAATTCTGCTGTTCCAGTGATATTATTTAATCACACATAATACAAATACGTCCTGTTTTTACAATCTAAAATAAAATGACGTGGGGAACTCCGGCTGTCGAGCCATAATGAGTTTGAATTCGTTCAGTCCAATGCCTCCACTTTTGTCCAAATTAATTTCATCCAATATCTGGGAAAGAAGAAAAACATACGGAACTTTCGTTATAGATCTCTCATACGTTTCTAAAAGAGATTCCACTACAGAGCGAAAATTTCTTATAAAAAAAAATCTTTAATCGTTGAAATGGAACTCAAAAGTCCTATCGTGAAGATTTAAAAAACACTGTAAATTTAGATGTTAAATAACTATTTACATAAATAAAACCCGATTTCCAAATATAACACGACTCAGTGTTTTTGCTCAGAAGTGTTTTTGGTTGCTATTTCGACTTTCGACATTGACTTCCTAAATTAAAGTTATTTTTAACCGACTTCAAAAAATGAGAAGGTGATAATCTATCTGACGGACTAGTTATATTTTTTATATGTATATATTTAGTCCGTCAGATAAACTATCCTATTGGCAAAAATATCGCTAAACAAACATACAAAAAAAAACAATCGAATTGACAAACCTCCTTTTTTCGAAGTCGGTTTAAAATAGCGACGAACAGCCGCAATGACATTTAGCAATACAAATCCCAACTAGCAAAATCGCTTTATAACGCATGATTTATAAGGTAATAACTCTTGTAGGTACATGTTTTATAACGGCATTAGTTTTATAACTCTCTTTATAAAAGCATGTTTTATGTGTTTTTGGCTAATGTATATCGGTCTTATCACCTTCCCGTCTTACATACGTTTATTTATATAACTAATTTAAATGTCCCTTATAAAACATTGGACATATAGAAGCATATAATATGGTTTTTCAGACATATTATAATTTAGTCTTGTAGTCGCATTGGCCTCATACTATTTGTAAAATTAATAGAGCTATTATCACCCTACGACAGTACTACTGATAAAACTTCCCCTTCAACTAGCAGCTTTAGCCAGTCTAATATACGTTCCCATTCCACCAAATCATACAATTTCAGCCACAGCCACCCTTCCGATATGGAACTCGACCCTCATTAGCATTATTCTCCCAGTGGATTCAAATAGGTCTCGTTGGTGATTCGGCAGCACCTCCGAAGGTCGAAGCTCCACTTAGCCTGACATTTTGCACCTTGGTGCACTGGGTTCGCTACCATACAGGAACTAGATGGCACAGAAGTGTGATCATCAAATATATTTTAGGTACTCATCAAGTTTCGAATTTGCAACGGAAGCTAAGTAGATGGCACAGTCTAATTCGTGCAGGTTCACTATTACCTAGCTTCCAAGAGTGTGGATATAGGTATGTAGGTACTTACAACTTTTGCAATTTTTTGCTTGGTGTCCCAATCGATGTGGTTATCCGTAATACGGTCATCAATAACACTGCAAGTCAACCGGTCCACGATCTTACTGATGTCCTTCTCAGTTATCTGGCCGTCATCGTCAAGATCTGAAAATGTTTATCGTAAAAATGACAATACTTACCTAATTATTTAACTCTACAAGTTAACATTACAGTATTTTAGAGTTCCGTGATGTGGACCATATTACTGCTGTCACCATTTACCCTTATAAAAACAGGAAACAGACGGATTTAATAAGAGCGACCGCTAGAATAGCTATTCTCGTTAATTATTATTATTACTTCACAACGTTTTTTAATATATTATTATAAAAACTTTTAAAAGTGCTGAAATGAATTCAACAAAATACTGTTATGCTTTCAGAATTCAAAACATAAACTTCAATAAACTCGCCATTTTCTAGTAAGTCGATCACATACAACTAGAGTACGTACCAAAAATCCTGAACGCCCAAGCAGCCTTAACTTCGGCGGGGCAGCTAGCGCTCATGGCCGAACACAAATCCACCAGGTCTTCGAACGAGAAACAGTCATCGTCCTTGGAGGAAAGCACACTGAATATCCTGTCTTGAAACGGATTGTTCTGAAAATTAAGTAACGTGTTTCGAATAAGATTTTGCTATAAAAAATACCAATGTCTGGATATGCAAAATACGTTCTTTTTACACGACTGCCCAAAAAAAAGGAGTGTTTGTTGTATAACTTTTTGTGGTCTTTATTTTTATGAAACTGAACCTTTTTTCATTTTCAATATTTTCTTTGTTCGAAACATGTTAATTATAATATTGTAAAAACTCCTTTTAATAAGACTATCTTTAAATTCTGCGTCAATTTGGTTATCTTGCATAAATAAATATAGAAAAGTGAAAGTGTTACCTTTATCACGCAAAACTTGTTCACAATATCTTCCCTTTTGAATCTGTGATGGTAGTTATTTTTGATCATCTCTGGATCAATTGAATAAAACTTTTTCATCAAGCTGGAAAATGTGTATTATTTGCTTAATTGGTGCAATTTGATGCAATCGCCAAAACATGAACAGTACTGTGAGTCACTTACTACAATATTTCTCCCTTGGTCAGATAAGTCAAGGCTGCATAGTCTTCCAGAACATCTTGGGTTAAACCAGGATATGATTGTGCACAACCCATTATTCTATTTGTTTTGTCCGTGTTATCACTATAATACTGCTTCAACCGTAAATCCAAATGTATACTAACAAACACTTAATCACTCTATAAAAATATCTTATCAGTTACACCATTAGCAATTAAAAATAAAGATTATATCGATCATAAGGTTATAACTATTGTGACGTCGACACGTCGGCTGACGCAGACTGTTCAAATAAAACTGCGAAATTATATTAAGGAAAAAAATAATTTATTGTTTAAAAATAACACCCGAGATCATACTCAGCAATAGTAACACATACACATACACGAAAAGTCAATGCAATACAAATATAGCAATACACGCTCCACTCTACAATTTGCTAATTTACCTATTCAGGATAATGTCGTTTCATGGGCTACTACTTGCTAGGAAGTCATGCACAACGAAATAAATATATTTAAGACAAAACAATACACTGTCATAAATTTGCAATTTAAGGAAGCGTCTAAGATAATTGAGGATGACTAAATAGTGGCTGTTTGAAAAATTACTAGAAAGATACACAGGATGTTCCAACAGTGCGTGGCCGCATGGTCTTATTTAAGGGTGGTTTTGGATATCTAATATAGATGAAGGAAACAATAGCACTACAAAAAAATATGCCGACCGCAAATTACGACTTGAAAGATGCAGTTGTTGTCATCCAATCTGTGATTGAACTAAAGTAAATGCCAGCAACTGCTTAAAGTTCGAAACTTTTTACTCGGTTTTTGTAGTCCTTTTTCTTTTGCAAAAATCACTTTTTTTGTTTTACTATTTTTTCCTTATGTATGTCAACTGCCCAACACCACCCTTAAACATGACCATGTACTTCTGGAACACGCTGAATAATCGAGAAATTCAGGTCATAAGAATAATATTGTTCCTAAGTTTTAGCTGAAACCACTTGAACTTATGATTTTCACTAATATTTACATGCGCCGCTTTAGTTTGTCATGTTCAGTTGCGATTAAATTGCAGCTGAATGACGCTCTGCGCCTGCAGATCACCTTTTAGGGAAGTCAACATTATCAAAACTTATTTGGCGTCGCGCTCTCATTTTAGCTGCTTCCTCGAACGAGGGCATGGAATTCGACCTAAAGAGACCTAAGCTGGACTTGTCAAGCATGCTAAGTCCACTACTGCTATCCGAGTTACTATCTATATTCACTAGTTTGTCTTGTAGGATATTTTTGGAACCACTTTTTGGTTGTTCCTGTTTGATTCCGCTACTGTGGGTGTTTTCTTTGATCTGCGAGGTGGGTACGTTCTGACGGGCCCTCATCTGCTGGTAGGCGTTGGCTGAGATGTAGCCGGATACTTTGTTGTTGGTTTCGTTGGAGATCTTCATCTGTTCCTCCTGGAAACACTCATCGACCGTGCGACCTTGTATAATTGCGAATACGTACTGTCGCGCTAGCCTGAAAAAGACGTTATCGTGTTAATATATAATGGAAAAACTAGCTTAGAATATGAGGGCAGTTAAGAAGGGGATAACTCACATTAGTCAGTTTCTTGTCCATACATCAAATTACCTGAGGTGTCTACTATCTGGATGTAGATTAATACCAGCAGTTATTTTACGTGGAGTGACTGTCTATCAGACATCTACAACCCAGTTACTGTATAACACGGCACCCTTCATAGACTTGATATTAGACTTTCGGTTAGCTGACTATGCAGGACAATAATCTATTACTCACTTTAGCATAGTTTCAGAAGTAGACAGCTTAGGTGCTGCTAGTTTAGCAGCGTGAGGCGGCAGAGCTAGCAAGCGGCGCGTGAGTCGCGCTAGTGAAGACGCCTTCTCGCGGAACCCGGGCGATGACATGCGCCAGCCGTGGACACGCAGAGCCTCTGATACTGCCCATAGAAGTTTCTGTAAGATTAGAAAGGCATGTTTAGAAAAATAGATCTATTTTTACAGCTTTGTGTCATCTAGTTGTCACAAATTAGCGGCCACTGAGCGCGGGGTTCTCATTGGATTTTCGGATCAGACAGTAATATTTAGTTTTTTTAATTTAAAATATCTCAGTAACAGCCTAAAGGCTATATTTGTGCCAAGCATTTTGTGGTATTGGACCTCTATCAACGCTGTCGGGTAGTACATGCGCGACATTATATGTTTTGTTTTGAAAACGGAGAGATCTTAATCAATTTAATAACTAACCTTCTTATGAGTCTCATTCAATTCACTGGAGGTCCTCGTACCAAACGCCTCGGACGCTCGGCGCGCGAATGAAAGTTGTGATTGCGAACTCCCAATAGAATCGCCTCCAAAGGACAAACTCTTCGCTATTTTACTCCTCCCATTATCATAGTCATCATCAAAGGGATCGCGCTTTCGTTTCATGAAATGATCACTTTGTGTGCCATCCATGCTTTTTGTTTCAGCAGTTCGGACTGGTGACCCGAATAATGCTCGTTTGGATTTCATAGCCTGTGCTGGTACGGATGTGGAGGTAGCTTGAGGCATAGGTTTTCGATTTTCTGGACTGAAAAGGGCTCTTTTGAGAGTTTCTCTAGCAGGCTGCGACCTGGTTAGTTGATCAGAGTCCATGAGCAATCTTCTCATAGCTTTCTTCTTGCTAGAGCCGCCACTTCGCGTCTTGGGGGTTTTCGCTGGTGTCTTCTTGCCTGGTGTCTTGCGAATGGGTGTTCTTTTGCCCGGAGTGCGTCTAGTCCGGGGACTCTTCCTCTCCGAGGAGTTGACCAGCTTTCTGTGTGGGAAGAAACTTGAAAGGATTTCGATATCAGTATTGAGAAAGATAGTTACATATACAGAAGAATAAAAAATGGACTAGACTGCAGAATAGGCTGATAGAAGAATTAAAACAGTTGATGACAATTAACACAATCCAAATATGATGATTCAATCCAAATATGAAGTTAAAAGCTTAGAAATTTAATACATTGCTCAATCAAAAATTACTACCTCGATAATTTGGGGGAGAGAAAAGGTTAGAGAATTGAAACAACTGGCAAAACGTGCGGGTACTATGTATAAAACTCGCATATTTATTTGTACCCCTACTCTTTTTGTGGATACAGGCATGACATTATGTTTAATACAGTACTGTCTTTACCATAAGGGCACAAGGGGCATTTGCCCAGGTCCCCACTTCATGGGGGGCCCCAAAACTATGATTATAGGTTATTCTCCATAGGAAACGACCAATTCGAACCGTGCAGTAGCTTCTGACGAACTTGTGTCAAACTTATCCCAAACGGGATGTATGAATTTTCGAACTCGCTCGCAAGATGAATTCTTTGAAAATTTTTCTCTTTTTGGAAAATTACCACTACAATACAACACAAAATTTGTTTTTTTTTTTTTTTTGCCAAGATATATAAATATACCACTGGGTAGTATAATTACGTGGTCATACCTACGGAACTCAACTACTTGTTCTCCAATACTTTCTTGGCCAGTTCTCAATTTAACAAAAGGGCCATGTGGCCGTATTACGAAGTGCCAATGCCATCATGATTCGTGTGAGGGAAAGAGATAGTGCTATTCATCTTGTGTAACTCCGTCTCTCTCTGACACAGAAATCATGATGGATTTAAGACGTCATAATAGGTCGCCTGGACTCCGGTGTCCCCGCATTAAGACGGCCCTGGTAAAACAGCGTAGTATACTTACTTCTTATCGATGAGCACCATTTTGGCGGTGGAAGACTGCGCCTTCTCGTTGATGGTGGCTGCGCTGGCGAAGGCCTGACGCCGACGAGCCAAGTGCGATAGACGACGGCCAGGAGACTTCGCTTGGGCCATCCTGAGGATCATCAACAAGTTATTAGTTTGGTAGACTAAACGTGGAGTATGGTGGAATGAGTTTTACACCTATAGGTGGGTAGAATACCAGTGTTCCCTGTTCTAGTTCCAAATCAAATTTTACAAAGGAAGGAAAAATAGGGTAAAAATCCTATCCTAACTCCCTCCCTCCCTATCTAATCATATCCTACGCCTAAATTGCAGACACACACACACAGACACAGAGATAGATTGGGACCGTGGAGACGGTTGATGGCTACTTTTGAAGTCAGCGAAACCGCGGGTAAAAACAGGTAAAAAAACGTAGTTAAATAATACATCATCAAAAGAAAAACATATTTATTAAATAGGTAAGTCTCAAATGATATCATTTATAACCATACATTTATATAATGATCAAAAACATACAATTCTTCACAATAATCAATTAGTTAATGACAACATCAGGTTAATGCAGAGTAGTTTAAAAACAAAAAATGTTTTTGCTAACTTTTTCTGTCTTTGGGGTACCTGCCCCCAGTGGCATGCAGTGACATTTTCTCTGGCCTACCCTAACTCGAACCACTGCACGCCACTGCCTGCCCCAATTATAGAGTTCTGATCAAGACGGTTTCACACAACAGTGTCCACTAGGAATTTATAAAAAAAAAAAATCTCTTTCAATTGATGCGTCCGCGACAACATAAGAAATGGGCTTATATTCTTGAGCTTTAGCTGTCACTTGGTATCTTTTTTGAGATATAGCTAGGCTCACATTACTCAGAATAAATAGCTCAGAGCTTTTTTACTTTGCATTTGATCTGTATTGTTAAAACAGACCAGAAACACTTTCCGATTTACGAAGAACATTAGAATCAAATATTAGTGATATGTATTTTATTTCACAGTTTTTCCTTGGTTCATGTTTTCTAGGATTGAATATGGTGCAGTACATAAGCCCCACTAAAACCACGCGTATAACTATTGAACGATTCAATCAAAAAGGGCAATTATAAGCAAAGCGAAACCCGCCGTTTTATTATTTACGTTACCAGAAACTCTGATAACGTTTATTTACGTTATCAGAGTTTCTGCAAAATTTAGTAGATTTTGACTTGTTTACATGGTAACCCGGCGCGGTCTTATCCACTCGGCTACCATCGCCCTAATAGCGGACCACTATAAGTTAATTTCTCTATAAACTAAACATTCCTTATTTCTAGACTGTTTAACTGTTGCTCATGAACCAATAAGTACAACAGCTTCAAATATAAAAATTTACTTAAGCTTGGGGGGATAAGATCTTTCCTTACTTTTGTTGGCAAGGGGGATGGGGCAGTCAAAGATTTCAAAACTCTGCTTATGTTGCGATAATTCACTGATTAAAAACCTGCAGTATCATTGAGGCTACTTTTTGTGCCCTATTAATGCACTTTTCTACACTATGAAGTCTACAACAATAAATACATACTTGAGCCTCAATGCCTTCCGCTTGCTAGCACTGTTGGGAGACTGCAGGCCCCCAGAGTAAATGTTTACACTTGTATCAGTCTCGGCTCCAACGTATCTCTCTCCAAAGCGTAACGCCAGTAATTCTAGCTTCTCTGAATGCTTTGTCACATTGTAGCTGGAAAATTAACAAAGGAAATAAGAACAGTTTAAATATTTTCAATCAGTATACAATGACAATAGGGATGTTTCCTGAGTAAAAAATATATGATTATGTTTAGTCCGTCAATTAGATTATAGAAAAATATTGGACACGTATTTTTTCCTTTATCAAATCTATAAAAAACTGACGAAGATACAAAGCATCAAAGATAAGGAGCGGGGGCTTGTGACGTCACGGCTCGGTAAAAATTGTAGCGAGTAGTGACGTCACACGTGTTTTCAACGCACTGTATCGTCTTCGTTTTTTGTTTACGTGAAAAAAGAAAAAATTCGATTCCAATATTTTTTGGAAATCTACCTGACGGACTAATTAGATTTTTTTAGTCAACTACCCTATTACCAGTCTGGCTACCTAATTGCTTAATTTCGATTACTTTTGTTGTACTTTTCGCCATCTTTCACATCTTTATTTGAGGAACGTTTAAACACAAATTAATAGTTAAGAGTGTGTATGCCGTATGGAATTTCATACAAATTTTCAAGTCATTATTTTGCGAAATGACTGAACCTTAATTTGGTTCACTCATTTCGCAAAATAGTGACTTGAAACTTCACACATGTAAGCAAGATACTGTATAGGTCTAAAAAGTTAGTTAAAAACATGTTTATACATGTATACACTCTTAAACAAATTGTTAAACAATGCTATGGTAGGTTACTTTCAGCTATTAGACCATAGACTAGTACTAAATATAATAAAGTTAGCCTATTTGAAAATAATTGTTAGATAAATTTGACACAATGCCCACATTCGCTTCCTCAAACATTGTTTGAATCCATGAGGAAAGATTTTTGAAGATTATTATGATTCAAATTTATTAATACTTGACCAACATGTACTATACAAAATAATAATCAATACAAGGTTAGAACTACACAAAACAACAGCTAAAAAAAGATTCTTACTACACATCATAGTATCTGCATTTCACCACATCAGGCCACCCCATTTCAGCTGCCTCGACCTCTGTGCACATCTTCAAATGTATACTCTTATCATTTACACTAGTATCTAACTCCAAAGTCTCATTAGATGTACAACTCTTTGATTTCTCCCCATTCAGACTCTTACTAGTACTTTCTTCATTATCTAGTGTTTTCGTAATTTCAGGGATTTCTACAAATGACACCCGTTTTGTAGGAGTTGTAGAGTTTATCTCAGGCACTATGACTTTTGCTTCTTCATCAAAAAGTGGCAGGTAGGAATAATACTTCTTGAGCATCTCTGTTACGTCAGTCTTTAGAATGGTCACAGATGGTGGTGGCAGGACTCCTTGTAAAGTTTCCTGATGGAATGATAAATACAATGAATGTAGTTAGATATACTCATATTTAACAAGATTAAAAATTTCAATTTCCCTCTCCTAGAGAGGAGGCCTGTGTCCCAGCAGTGGGAACGTTAAAAAGCTGATTATAAAAACTACAATAAGAGCTAAGAAAATAATAGTGTAACAATGGGCAATCTTCTTTGGAAAGAGATAATATAATTATTGGATCAATTTGATAGAGAAGGAGAAAAGATATGTGAGTTTTTAGAAAACAAAAGCCACAAACAGAAGTTGAAATTCTTTACATCAGTTAGTTGAATTTAAGTGAACACAAATAACTTCAACACCAAGAGCTATGCTTCATAGCTGATGTGTGTGATGGAAATTGATACAAAATAACTAATCTTTTTTCAATGGTATTGAAAAAAATTAATTTGCTTCTGTAGGTATAAATAAATAAATGACAAGGAAAGTCAAATTGATTTTGGGCACCTATCAGATGAGCAAAAAATTAAGTTGTATATATTTGATCATTTGTTTTCCTGTAATATTAGTAGCTAATGAGTCTGATGTTGCTGCAAAACATTTTTACTTTGTTTATATTTTTATCATAAATATTGACAAATTGAGTAAGGAGACTTCACTACTAAGTAGAATTAGCTCATGGCCAGCAGAAGGCTGACATTGAAGCTGAGAAGTTTAATTATGGATGTCATACTAAACAGTATTTTCTGTTTTTTTTTTTTTTCACAAACCAACATTATGAAGTGTTACATTTTTGTATGTGATTAGTTACAAAAATTCTTTCACTGATCTAGAATGCTGCATTATGTCTGCAAACTAGAATACACTTGGTTCCTGTAGGACAAGCCATGAGGAATACTACTGAATGAAAAGATATAGTTATGTTAGTACTTGTATTGAAGACTGCATACAGATTCAAAAATTATCCATTAAATGGACTATATGAGGTCACTGAACATGCAAGGTAAATAACACATTTGGATTAACCACAAAAGGATATTTCTAAACACATAATGTAGTGCTATAAAATTCACAATAAATACCAGTGGTAATTCAACCATGAAACTCGCAACTGATAAGAACTGCAGTGGTTACCTACCTACTCAGGTTACTAAATGCAAGATGCCTGAGATATCACATGGTAACACATTCTTTAGAAATATATTATTATGATTGTAATTTTAGAAGATATTATCGTGTGGCAGTCATCATATATACAACATCTTATGATGAACATACAAAATGGAACAATATAGGTTTACAGGTTATTATGTAAATGACACAGGTAAGGTTAATATTGGCATTTTACAATATCTATGCTTACCTCAATCTTCCTGACTTTTCTTTTATCATAGATTTCAAAATCTTTGAGGAAATTCCAAAAAGGCTCTGGTTCCTGAGGTGGGTCATCATCAGCATCGTTATCAGAAAACATATCGGGAGATCTCACTCCGCTGTCAAAAGATGCTTCAAGTGATGAGTAACTTTGCTCTGAATTCCACTTTGCTGTGCTTCCATCATCATTTGCTGGACAGTCCTTCCTGTTACTGTCCTCATAATGAGAGTCACCAGTACTCTCCGAGTGTTTATATCTATCACTAACATTGTCTGATGCATCACTGGCTCTCTGGTCACCATCATTACTCTCTATATTAATTGACTCAATATTATCATTGCTATTTGTGTACATCCCACAGATCTCTTCTGCACGTTTTTCTTCTAAATTGGCTAAATTGGAGCTAGAACTCAGTGCCGAGATAGGGTCTACTATAGGTTTTAACTTTTGAACATGCTTAATTGTCCCGTTAAAAGATAATTCACTTATAGGCAACTTGAATACGTTTTCTGAAGGTCCGACATCTCTAAACATAGGCACACTGTCTACTGCATTATTGCTATTTTCCATTGTAGGGGTTATGAACATGGGATGTTTAACTATTTCAGTTCTTGAGTCTTCTGACGTATGAAGGTCGGTTTGGTTAGACTTTTCGTTAATAAGACTGTGATCGATGGTAGCGAATGAATTCTCAAGTAATGATGTCGCGAGTGGGGAACAGGGCGAATTGATCTTAACACACAAGTCTGTATCTAAACTAGATCCTTTGTCAGTCATATGATCACGAACAATCTGATTTAATAAACAGTTTTCCGTTTCAGCTGTTTCGCAATGTTTATTTTTAACATTAGTTGATGTTACGAGAGATAGCTCTATGTTACTTCTGCTATGGGAACTCTCAGAATCACAGTGGTTCGAAGATATTCCCTCGTTCGATTCACGTTTAACACTTTCCTCTACCGAAGGCTCAACAACATTAAAACTTCTCAAATACCGTTCGTACAAAGAAAAACTATCGCTCATGGAGTGACAATTTGAGTCTTCGAAGGATTCCATCACCACTTCATTCTTATTTGAGAAACGTTGCTTTAAGGATTCATTATTTGTTTTTGCACACCAAAATATACTCTTATTTATAAAATTATCTAATATTGCAAATTTACTCAAACATATCTTCTATTCAGAGCTTGCACAAACGCGCCATTTACGCCATGTTGTTCAAACTAAATAAAAAAAAAGTCAGTCAAGCTCAAGTCAATGGCAAGACAAGGACAAGACACAACTCATAACCGAGACTCATAACCATTACACGATTGGTGTTTTCAGTCTATGGTTTTGTGTTTAGTCGATCGCCCCATTGAGGTAGGAAACTTTATAGGTCAATGGATCGCCCCAATCAGCGTTGCTTGGCAGAAAGTCGTCAAACGGCAAAAATGTAATTCATGTCAATGAGTCCAGGGCCCAATTGAATGGCCGCAGTAATGAAATTTAAACTACAAAGTTAGAATAGTTGGTTTCCTAGTATATTCGAGGTTGAATTTTGCTAGCTGGTTGTCAAAAGTCTAAACCATGCATTTAAAGTTCAGCCCTAATTATCTTTTTCCGAAATTATCTGTGAAACCGTGCTGTCAAAAATGACATTATATGAAGTTAGAGATGGGCACAATTGATTTATTAAATTGATATCGATTGTTTACGAATTACTTTTACTAAAAAACCAGAAACAACGATTCTTATAATAAGTAATAAATAATATTTTTCGTAGGTCTCCCTTTGTTTTATCTGTTTTCAAATAATACCAAAACAACAGTTTCAAATAAACAGTGTAACCATGACTGATTAAAATGATTAACCATGGGGAAATAATTTATTACGTCTCCGGGCCGAATGTGATCTCAATCTTCATGATTTATTGCATTTATTGATTGATATATCATGAGATACAATTGGTTTTGTATATTTAATGCGTAAAAAAGCTCGAGAACTAGAGAATAAGGCTGCAAGAGCTACTTTAAATATCCAAGTAAAGTCATATATGACAGACAGAAGCAAGTTGAAATAATAGGTCTAAATTCATGGAGTTTTGAAGTCAAAATAAATGAAGTTTTGAAGGCTCAATATTGGGCCCTTTCCTCTTTTTAGTGTACAATTGTACATTAATGATATTCACTATTTTTAAAAAAGCAACCTCAAATGGTTTTATTTGCTGACGATACTGACTTAATTTTTAAGATATATAGACGTTCCGCATACCTTGAATAAGTAAACGACACTCTACAGCTGGTCCAAAATTGGCTTACGACAAATAATTTAGTATTAAGTGAGAAAAAGACCAAGTGTATTGATTTGTTTTACCAAATATTAAACAGTTCCCTTAGAGAATCGGACCGACGGAGATTGTAAATGGATCGAACTGCTCTTTTCTGCAGAATAAAATAGACTGTGTCTGCAGCCCATCCCCGTAGCAAAATACCGTAAGATGAGATATTATGAAAGTAGGTAACTAAAGTAGACTCGCGGTATCTATCTACATCAGTAAACTGTCTGACAGTATATGCTGCTGAACTTAGGCGTCCTGCAAGTGATGCTAAATGAGGTCCACACTATAGCCTTGAGTCGAGCGTGATCCCCATGAAAACTGTGCTTTCGTAATTCTAGTTTCTCTTTATTCAATACTATTTCTTCATAACTACTTTTAAGGAAATTAACATCATGACGGTACCTTGTCAATACATTTATATGAAAACATTGTGTATGTTTGGAAAAATCTTCATGTTTTTTGTAAGATAAGCGACAGGCATAATTTAAATACTAGAAATAGAACCAAATTAGATCAACTTCGGTTCAGGTTGGCTATAGTATACACTTCTTATAAGAGGTAATGTGTAAAATTTTACTAAAAAAAAATGTCAGTTGATATTCTCCAAGTAAGAGAACATTTCAAACATGCATAAATCGCACTCTATCTAGGCAAGCTTATTTTATTAATGAGTAAAAAAAAATTAATACAAATTTTTAGGTATGCTCCCGTTTCATCAACTTTTATGCCAGCGAGAATTTGACCGTGGTCGTGCTAGGAAAAAAGCTTTCCAGCACGACCTGTATATCTAAGATACCTAGTTGAAAGCTATAACATCTAAAATTAGTGATAAAAAATAGTACAAATTAAAAGGATTTTATTACCATCTAAAGCTATAATGAATGCGTTTATGGTCGTGCTACGAAATACAACAAGATAATTATGCTTTCGTACGTGCAAAGTCAAAGTCAAAGTCTTTTATTTACAAATGGCTTCATGTTTTTGACTCGGTCAGTCAAGAACATGAAGTCATTTGCAATTCAAAAGTGCCTGTAAATGGTTTATTTGAAATAAATGCATATGTGTAATCTTGAATGCATAATGTCTCCAGTGAAATGTTAGGTTTTCCTAGGCTTTTTTATATTTTAATATATTATCGAAAGCTAGAGGGCCCATGTCTTAGCCATGATTGAATTGGTCGACAGCATCATGGCATTGATGATTGATTTTTGCCACCAAAGAAAAGAAAACATAAAAATCGTGAATGCGTAGTTGACGATTGAAATAATATTGTCGGTAACTTAATGCATATTTTATCGATATATATACAAAACGGGGATAGACATCTCTACGTAATCGGACAAACTTTATTTATTGAATGAAAAATTGTGAACTTGTGAAACACAAACAAATTCCCGGTGTCGAATATAAATCTTATTGGTGTGTATAACATTTATCTAAGTGCTCCAATGTTATTGTAAGTAGATAGTCCTACAAATAATGAATTTTTCTGTATTAAGAAAGTTTAGAAAGCATTGGTAACTTTTTTTACACGCTACCAAATTATTAAATCCTGTAGTGAAATTATGCTTTCGGCTTTTTAGTGTGCTATTATTATGTGATAGTAGCCTCCTCAGTCTCTAAGGAGGAAGCAATTTTAAGTGTTTTGTAAGTGTATCTGCTCATTAAGTGTGTTTATTGCTTAGCCGGTATTCTTTTCAATTATACCTACCTACCCACCAACATTTATTTGTAGGTATCAGTAATAATCAGTATATTCTTACTGTATGTTAGATGAAACGTTGAATGGTGCTGGCTCAGAAGAAACAGCACTTACCTAATCTTGTTTTAGATTAAACTACCTACCTTCATTATAATTATTTTTTTGTAATAGTTGAGAAAAGTATAAGTAAATACCTTCATGTTTATAAAATGAATTAGTTAAAAACTTCTGAACCATTCAAGGTCCTGAAGACATCACTCACTTCTGATGTCTTCTGGACATTCTCAATTATATGCATTCTCTTCTAACTTAATTGTTAATATTAATGTAAGAAGTCCTGAGTTAATTAAACAAAAATGTTAGTTCAAGTAAATAGGTACCAGGTATTGACTGTGGTCCGGTACTTATGTATAAATAATATTGATGAACAATTACATATATAATTACATGTATACTTAGCATACTGATTATGTAGTTAGTAAAATCATACAGCACTGTTATTAATAATTTTATTGTGTTATCTATATGAAATTGTAACAGGTTGTATGTTGGGTTTGTTCATTGTATTACGAATGTGTAAATATTGAGTTACTTATATAATTTCAGATGGAGATTAAAAAGTTGATTGCCTACAATAGCATCACTCCATTTTAGTTCATAATTTGCTTCGCAATATGTGACTGTACATAATAAAAATAAAAAAAACTTGAAAATACTTGAAAAATATTGGTCATACATCAGCATAATTCCAATTGTTATTCTGTGTTACATCAGTTACGTAGTTATCCTGTTAAATAATATTCTATCCAAGGTCAGAAATAGTTAAAATTTTCCTTATCTGTGGAAGATTGTAAACTAGTTAACAAAGTTAAAAATATATTTGCTCCAACTAAGTGACAGAAATAATTAGTGGTTGAAACATAATAATGTCCTTGTTTGATAAACAAACGCTTTAGTAAATCATAATTAGACTAAATTAACTTCCAAATACAAAATTAAATAAGCAAAGTCGGAGAAAATCACTAGTAATTAGTTTTATTGGATATTTGTCTCACTGGCCTCACGGTATCTGTCTATGATTGCACTGACCTCTGCTCTCTGCACCTCATTATCTATAAGGTATAAAGAAGTCAAAATGATGAATTCACTCTGACTGCTGCACTCATTACCAGTGCCTCAGTAAAATTAAAAAGATAAAGGTGTATTCGTTTTCTTTTCATTTTTCGCGCGCACATGCGCTCAGTGAATGATATAACGTACTTTTGTGTTACATGTTAATTGATATTTTCGCGGAAATCGTGAAGGTAATGTTAAAAAAATAATGCTAATTACTACACAGATAATATCTTAAATAGCTTTTGTTTTGAGTTATTTATTTGTCCTCTGTGATAATTTCGGGGATAAGCAGCGAAGCGAGACTGTCGTTTGTGATGCAGATGGCCATGATTATGCAGGTTTAGTTGTTTTATAATCACGCGAAAGGGTGCACGTGAGTTCCAGGATCTTCGTTTAATAGATAAGATTATATTTAGGTAGATACAATACAAACAATCATTTTGTCATTTTGTACATTTTGTCACTGTGTTCATTGAATTTGGTGGACAGTTTACCCTCTATAAAATGATGGGTCTTCTATATTTATTTATTTATAAAGCATGCTTACTTATTCTAATAAACAAATTAAACACAAAAGCAATCAAATAAAATGAGGGTGATTAACAATATATGAACCTCTACCTACCCCTTAGAAGAACCGAGGCTGGGTGTTATATACCTATCAATGATGATAAAAATTAGGTAACCTTTTGAGCACTTTATCTCCCAATTAAATACTCCAAAAATATGAAATAATTAAAACTAAGACTGGGTGATAATTATGACATCTATTGTGAGTTGTTTGTGAATTTTGTGACTTCAACAAAACAATTTTCACACAAAAAAAATCTCATGAATGATTAAATTGCTCCAATTAGTGATTTTAAATTAATAAGAGACACAATCTGTTAAATTGCCTTACATATAACATATTGTCTAGACACGGACCCTGTATTTTCTATAAGTATGTTGTTTACATCTCAATATACTCACTTGAAATATGTTGGTACTTATTACAAGTATTTGCTTGGAATTTGAACGGGGAAGTAGGTGGCTTATTTGTGTTCGGCGTTTAAGAGTCTTACAAAAGCGAAGGGAATAGATAAATTGGCCTATTCTTAAGGGAACAAAGGTCAATTTTCGACGGGTTTTTGTGATAAACTCCTATAGGTCCTTGTATAATGTTAAGCGGCAGTCGCATACCATAAACCTTGCAGAAGTTGTGAAACGGCATCTCCATTTTTAGGGGTCCGGAACCCTTATCAAGTGGTAATGGTTCCGGTTCCATTGTCAGTCTGTCGTTCTGTCACGAGCCATTTTCTGGTTGTCATATTCTAGATGGGAAATCAAATGACTCATCCCGCGTTGGGCGGAGCGACAGGGAGTGTCATACTTTTACTGACAAACTCATCCGTCCTAATGCCATTTGCGTTCCAAGGCCGCGGTGACTCTTACGAACAAATTCCGCAGCCCTAGCAGGCACTGGCCCTAGCGGGCTCCGTCACATCTCTGAAGAGTGCATGGAACACAACGCACCGTCGAACGGGCATGGTTGTTTTCGGACAACAGGCCACACAACGCTCTTTGTCCGCTGGCCCGCCTACGGTAGCCAGAAATCGCCCTGCGTCTCCCGACGCCCGGAGCGTCTTCTTCTATTGCGGCGGCCGGAGCGTGAGGTTTGCCCCTACTTCATGCGGTCCGCATCCTCCTTCGCTAGTATTGCTGCTTCGCAGCAGGAGGTGACCGCATCCCATGCCTCCTCGCTCCGGCCCATGGATTGAACAAGGGTCGGACGCGAGAGGTCGCCGCTGCTGATCGCCTCGATGAGGACACGGCGTTGCTCCGCCCAAGCAGGTCAGACCTCCACCGTGTCCTCCGGGTGATCCACACGGTGTTGACACCCGGGCGCGTCCTCCCGCCGAATACGAAACGCGTCAGGCGTAAGGTAAGGACGCCGTGGTAACATGATTCCCTTAATAATGATGAACTATCTGACTAGCATTTTGTAAGGAACCCTCGGTGCGTGAATCAGACTGGCACTTGTCCGGATTTTTCTTGTGAAAATTCTCTGTCCTCAGCCCAGAGGCAGAAGGGTATCGTCTATAAACTACATCGCCATATTAGGGTCTTATTTCGGTTAGTCTGGTAGTTTGAGTTATTTATGCGGCCTACCCAATTGTCTTTAATTTGGTATTGTTCGTCTAATCGTTAAGCTCTTTAAAGTTTTAAGTTTGAGCAATCATGCAATCATTTGTCAGTTACCTACACGGGTAACTGACAAATGATTGCACTGTCTGAACAGGTTCACTCAAATCTGTGTGGCACTTTCCTCAAAAGGCCACCGCAGACATTAACCTACATGGTTCTCATATGATTCAACTAGTAGGTACGGACGGATTGTAAGGACTATAAAAGAGACCTCTCAGTTTCTTTCGGTGTTTCTTCTCAGGGTAGTCGACTAGGAAACCCCGGCCTCATCTAGCTTAATGATGACCAAAAAATAATGGACGTGTTAAAGTGTTATGTTTAACCTACTTTCAAAATAAATACTAACAATAATTTATTATTTCATTTCAGTTTAACCATAACCAGGGTTTGGGAGCACTAGCAGTCATCCTAACCCCTGGATAAAGGTTTATCTTTCCATCTTTCGCCCAATTTAATTCTTCACACAATGTCCTTCGTTGGCTGCTGCGACTCAGTCCTATGCTCTTAAGGCGTCAGCCTGTTTTTGTGCGATTTAACTGGTGTACACGTTCACTTATTTTGTTCTACCAGTAATAAATTATTATGACAATCTCTCCGCCGGCTTCTACTACTTGCTCTCAGGTCAAAGGACATGTTTTGTTTTCTTTTACTCGTAGAGGGAGTTATCCATAAACCATAACATGATTAATTTATCAGTGACGCTATTGTCTTTAACTCAAAAATGTTGCACAACCTTGCAGTTTGTAAACTATATTAAGCTTCTGTAGAGTTGGATGATAATTTGAGCGAATCCCTACTCTTTAAGTTCTCATTTTGTAACGGAATAGTTGATTAGGGCAGACAGGAAATCATCGATGTTAACAATGCATCAGGCACAAGAATGAGTTCCAATTTAAGTTTATACATTGATAAAGAGACAGCTACTTCTGTACTTCACATTTCGCATTTAAAGCAGCTCGTTATACACTGAGCACCGGCTATTGTGATCTGACTAAGTACGCCCCATGCCTGCGTATAGCTGTATTCACGTAGAGAGTTGGGGCCGGGTAGCCAGCACAAACCGTCGCTTAACAAAGTTGAACTCTTACTGAGACTGGTTCCTACCGGTTCGAACAAAAAAGTAAGAATTGTATTTGCGCCGACTTGCTCTAACAATTTATGCGACCGCGCTTACGATTTGTCATTCGTAAGCGCTGGAAAGCTGACACCCACACTTCGGTGCCAGCTTTTGATGTGAATGACATCTAGATCTATCTTTTTCAAACCCCGTTTAAGAGCGTATACGCCGAACGGCATTTCATACAAATTTTCAAGTCGTTATTTTCCAAAATGGCTAAACCGATTTTAATGAAACTTGACACACATTGGCAGGATACATAGAAAAAAAAAGTTAGTTGAAAACATTTTCGATATATAGTGTTATAGTTAAATTAGACCCATTTTAAATTTTCCATACAAACATAAATTTTCACTTATCTTTTTTTAAATAAGACATTTCGAAATGTTTTTAACTAACTTTTTAGACCTATGTATCCTGCTTATGTGTGTAAAGTTTTATTAAAATCGGTTAAGTCATTTCGCAAAATAGTGACTTTGTATGAAATGTCATACGGCGTACACGCTCTTAAGGTTGTAATTTAAAAAAAACCTTCTTTTTCTTGCCTACATCATAGTCAGTCGTATCGGCTGTGCGTTGATATGTCATTCAGATTTATAAATATTGATTACTCCTATCGCTTCCAGCATTGCCGTATTATCCAATAGAGTATATCTTCTTCTCTTACTCATACAACCCATACAGCATTGTCACCTTATTAGGTTATAAAACCTCATTCCGATCAACCTATTATTCAGCTTTACATTGAACTGTTTCAGATATGGAGCTGGTCTCTCTGGCGAAGGAGGTGTTCCAGACTATAGCGGAGCATGCGGCGAGCTACCGGCTGGGGCAGTCGGCACTGAGGCATCTCGACCGAACGTTGTGGGTCGTTGAGAAGTGTGCGCGATGGGCTGTGCCACCTCCATGTAAGTATCTTTTTTTTAACAGTAAATGAATGAACATTATAATATGTAAATAGGCCATGCTTATTTCTAAAGAAATCTCTTCCAGTGGGTATGACTGCGAGAGGTAAATTGAGATAAAAAATAAATTTAGACGAATTGAGAACCTTCTCCTTTTTGGAAGTTGGTGATAATGTAATGTTCTTCAAAAAAAAGAGACTATTCAACACTGCCATCGAAACTATTGTTACGAGCTTCGGGTTCGTGACGATAAAATCAGCCGATTCAATAACCAAAAATGACACTTTATTTTACACCACACTAATTACACTATAAACTCACTAATCACAAAACACAATCGCACTATTAATCACTTGAGTTCGCAGTCGAAGATCGCTCTCGAAGTTATCACTTGTATCGCAAATCCAATACTGACCCGGTCGGCACATGTGCCGGCCTTATATAGGGCGCCGAGTAGAACTCCAGAAAGTTCGCGTACATATCGGTCGCGACCGACCAAGGTCCGAGAATTCTAGCATAGAAAAATCTCGAAGGTCCCCGACTTCAATAGTTCCGCTACTCGATACTAGATGGCGCTAGTGGTACCGAATGCCGCTATCATCCTAACTTAATTCTGGCGCGCAACACTGCCCCCTCCTAAGACATGCTCGTCCCGAGCATTATCAGCGCCATAATAACGCGCCAGTCGATCAACATGAACGATCTTAGGAGCGCTTCTTGTACCTTTCTGTATACGGTAGGTCACGTCATTGATCTTCGTCACAATCCGGTACGGTCCGTCCCATTTAGCTTGAAGCTTAGGAGATTTCCCTTTGCTGCGAACTGGATTATGCAACCACACTAGTGAACCTTCCTCGAACCCTTTATTGTTCATTTTGCGGTCATAGCGGGTTTTCATCTTTTCAGACATTTGCTGGCCCGATTGTCTGACGTGCTCATGAATGTCGTTCATTTTGTTCCGCAAGTCATTCGCATAATCGGTTATACTGCGTGGGGCATCAGGTGGTATTCCGGTGATCAGGTCTGCAGGCAGCCGCAATTCTCTTCCAAAGTTTGCGAAAGCTGGTGTCACTGACGTGCTTTCATGAACAGCACTTCGGTATGACAGCAAAAACGGTTGTATGTGCTTGTCCCAATCTCGTTGCCGGTTTTCCACAACTTTGGCCAGATATCTCTCCAATGTCTGATTAAATCGTTCTACCATCCCAAGTAGCAAAAAGTTGCTTTATAAATGTCATTAAAGCCAAAAAAATATATTTTATAAAGGCCATATTATTGCTAATAAGACTGTGTTTGGGCACAAATTATAAGGAGTCAAACCTTGTAGATATTTTATAGTTACCATATAATAAGCTAATTCCCCTTAAACTCGTCATGTAAAGGCATATTGTATGGCTGATTAACTATAAATAGGCAAGACATTTGCTTTTATGTAAAAAATTACCCTTATAACCGCTAATAAAATATGACTATAAGGGCGATTTCTCGTATTGCAGCAAACGCAACACGAATATGAGAAGTTAATGATATATTCACGCGATTTGCCTCAATACATGGTTTATAAAATACATTAATTTATTACATTACAGCTAGACTTGACTACATCGCTCTTTTTTCGTATATCGTACTGGAAATGTATGTGGAAAAGCAGATTTGTGAGAAATGTGGATAAGTTTTATGGCAAATTTTTAATGCGCCTCGTTAATTTTATGTTTTTTTAATTTTAAAAACTATTTTATTTTTCTGAGTTCTTGTTAATTACTACTATAAGAAGGATTAACAAATCAAATGTTTCTATAAATCCTTTAAAAGTCATGTACCCTTATTGTAGCAGGCTAGTACAAATATATTCAACCATGTTGAAAGATTTTAGGGTTCAGTCTCCACTTATTTTTTATAATAACATTTTGTGAATGCCTATTACTCTGCACTCTTTTTTATTCTACAGAACCCAGACAGTATCTACCTAATGTAGATGTGGACCGTTTCTTGACAAAAGTCGATTTCCACGAATTGTTTACTGAACTGATATGACCTTGGCAAATCACATCTATACTAATATTATAAAGCTGAAGAGTTTGTTTGTTTGTTTGTTTGTTTGAACGCGCTAATCTCAGGAACTACTGGTCCGATTTGAAAAAATCTTTCAGTGTTAGATAGCCCATTTATCGAGGAAGGCTATAGGCTATATTTTATTCCCATATTCCCACGGGAACGGGAACTACGCGGGTGAAACCGCGAGGCGCTGCTAGTATTTTATAATAAGAGAAGAATGCTTTGGATGTCACAATCTACTTCGAATCTTCCGTCCCAATTCTCTCACTCTTTTTTCTTTTGTGATAATTCACAAAAGAAAAAAGAAAATATTTATTCTATGATAACATTTATGGTGTCATTATTTAAGTAAGTCATTATTGGTGCGTTGTGGTGTCATTATTCGAGTGCGAAATTTTCTACTTACCTTAAGCCTTATTCGCTTTTTTTTCTGACACAAATACGTTTTTTTTTATTATAAATAAATAAATAAATAAAAACGTTTCTTTTTATTAATAACGCAAAATTATGGATAGACAGGCTCTAAAGACTGCACGCTCTACGCTTTTTCTGTTGTTTCATTTGTTTTTCTATCTCCAGTATGTGATAGATCGGTTATTGGGTTCGGCCGTAAACCTACAAGGTCTACACTACACCTTACTCAAAATATATGAAAAAGTGGTCAGATCTCATGAAGAGCCAAGATTTTTGATCTATGTGCCCTAACTTTACCAGGCCTACCTTCACAAATTCCACATTTTATTCAAAACGTGTGGCTTGTTCGTTTTGCTACCGTCACGAAGATTTCATAGGCAGTTGTTCATTGGGTGTGAAATAAAACGGCATCTGTGTGTAATGGAGGGGTACTATCAGATGATTCATTATCACTTTGAGTAAGGTAACCTTTTAAGAAATCTTCATCGAAAGTGTCATTGTCAAAATTTTGTGCTAAATAATTCTACGGAACCCATAACATTTTATTTCATCTCTACCCTGGACGGAGTTGCTACTAACGAATTTGATGACATCATAGCTTCGTAGCTTTTTTCACCTTTCTTCTAGAACCACTTCGCTTTAGTTTTTTCCAGTCATTTAAATCCAATTTCAAAATACCGAGTCGCTATGATTCTAAAATATCATGGCTGACGATAAACTTATGTAAAGGCAAAGTCAAACATACATATAAGAATAAAGTTCTTATACCTGTTACACAGTGGTGCAGTCAACACTTTATTTACTTATAGAAACTATGTACTTAACTTGCATTTTTGCATTGGCTCTTAAGCTGCATTCAAATAAACGTTATAAAGGAATAGGTTTTATAATAGCTCTATAAATTTTACAAATAGTATGAGGCCAATGCGACTACAAGACTAAATTATTATATGTCTGAAAAACCATATAATATGCTTCTATATGTCCAATGTTTTATAAGGGACATTTAAATTAGTTATATAAACGTATGTAAGACGAGGTGATAAGACCGATATACCATATTAGCAAAAAACACTTAAAACATGCTTTTATAAAGAGAGTTGTAAGACTAATGCCGTTATAAAACATGTACAAGAGTTATTACCTTATAAATCATGCGTTATAAAGCGATTTTGCTAGTTGGGATCCCATCCGATTGTGGGTGGTAAGAAGTTGTCCTCGTTTTATGAGTACCCATAACTCGGCAAGTTTCCTGGAATATTTGAGACTCAAAATTCCTTCCTTGATCGCTGTGAATCTCCAAGGGTACTCCAAAACGACAGAAGACTTCATGAACTAGTTTATCCGCAACTGTTGAAACTTCTTGGTTTGGAATGGCGAAGACTTCCGGCCACTTAGTGAAATAATCCATAACCACCATGAAATACTTGTTACCACTTTCACTTTCCGGAAACGGTCCCGCAACGTCTAGCGCTATCCTTTCCCATGGTGCACCAACATTGTACAATTTCAATGCACCTCTGCTACGAGTCTGAGGTCCTTTTACAGCCGCACAACTTGTACATTTGCGACACCAGTCCTCAACATCGTCACGACAGTGGACCCAGTAAAACCGTTCCCGTATCTTCAGTAGAGTCCGTTTAACTCCCATATGGCCTCCTGAACAACCATTATGGTACAGCTGTAGAACATCCGGTACTTTAGCTTTAGGGACAACCATTTGCAAATGACAGTTGTCTCCCCGAGCATTTTCCCATTTACGGCACAGGACTCCATCCTGAATCACTAAGCTGTCCCATTGTGCCCAATAGCTTTTTGTGATTGAACTCATCGCTGAGACATCACTCCACGTAGGCTTCGGAGCACTGGCCTTCATCCACTCCAGGATCGGCTTGATGTCCAGATCATCCTGCTGTGCACGTTCCAAGTTTTCCTTCCACTCGTTACTAAGATCTGTCTTGATCATCCTCACAGGTACGACTTCTTTACTCTCTTGCCGAGTACAATGCTTGCAGTCTTCAGGGCAAGGTCTTCTTGATAATGCATCTGCGTTGCCATGAGTTTTCCCGCTGCGATGTTCAATCACAAAGTCGTATTCCTGAAGTAATTCAATCCATCTCGCAACTTGTCCTTCTGGATTTTTGAATTGTAATAGCCATTTCAGTGCAGCATGGTCAGTCCGTAAGTGGAATTTCCGCCCCAGCAGATATTTGCTAAAATGCTGCAATGACTTGACCACAGCAAGTAATTCACGTCTCGTGACACAATAATTCCTTTCTGGTTTTGACAGAGACTTGCTGAAGTACGCTATCACAACCTCTTGATCGCCATTCCGTTGAGATAACACACCGCCAAGTCCTATATCGCTGGCATCTGTGTCAACTATAAATTCCTTGCCCGTATCAGGATACCCCAAAATAGGTGTTTTACACAGACGTTCTTTGAGTTCCTGAAATGCAATGTCGCAACTCTCGTCCCAGCAGAATTGTCGCTTCTCCTCAGTTAGCTTGTGCAGGGGTTTGGCTATATCTGCAAAGTTCTTAACAAATCGCCGATAATAGGAGCACAAACCCAAAAATGCTCTGACTTGTGTCTTGTCTTTTGGAATTGGCCAGTCCTTGACAGCGGCGATTTTCCCTGGATCAGTGCGGATACCTTCTTCCGACACTACATATCCCAAAAAGCTAACTTGCCGTTTGAAGAATGAACACTTCTTCGGACTTAACTTGAGGTTTGCACTCTGGATCTTCTTGAGCACGCGTTCCAGGTTTTGCAGATGTTCATCAAACGTACGGCCTACGATGATGATGTCATCCAAGTAGACCAGACAAGCCTCGCCAATTAACCCGGTTAGTACTAGTTCCATCAACCTTTCAAACGTTGCCGGAGCGTTGCACAAACCAAACGGCATGACTTTAAATTGCCACAGACCCTTTCCCGTCGAGAATGCAGTTTTCTCCTTGTCCTTAGGATCAATTTGAACCTGCCAGTAGCCACTTTTTAGGTCCAACGTGCTAAACCACTTAACTCCAGTAAGCATGTCTAACGTGTCATCAATTCTTGGCAAAGGATAGCTGTCCTTCTTCGTAACGTCATTCAGACGACGGTAGTCAACACAAAACCGCATGCTGCCGTCCTTCTTTTTTACCAGTACTACAGGTGAACACCACGGACTCGATGATGGTTCTATGACACCATCCTTCACCATTCCCTCAATCATAGTTTCCACTTCCTTTTCACGCGCTACCGGCAATCTCCTTGGCCGCTGACGGATAGGCAACTCTTCTCCTGTGTTTATTTTGTGTTGAACTAAGCCAGTCTTCCCGATGTCAGCATCATTTGAAGAGAAAACATTGGCATACTTCAGTAACATTCTCTTCGCCTTGATCATTTCATTTTGAGACAGAACGCTGCGACAGTCATCTAAAAGTGTGGTCACTTTCGTTTGGGCGTCCTTGCTGAGGTTCCCAGTCGATAGATTTTGGCACCGACGCAACCAATCCACTTCCTCGCAAGTACCAATCAGCGTGCCTTTTTCTATCATCTGTTCCTTATCACAAACGTTCAGCACACGTACCCCTGAAATGTCAGTGGCTCTAACCAAAGTTCGGGCCACTTTCCAAGGAAGGTCATTGTCTACCCTTTCCACAAGCACACAACGATGAGTCTGCCCAGAATTCCGAGGAAGACTAACCGGCACAATCGTTTCGGATCTCGGCGGAAGAACAATCTTCTTTAGGCTGTACACATTTCCTGGTAATGCCCCTTCCATGAAAAGTTCCTCTTGTCCACATTTCAAAACTCCTTGCTTAACGTCGATCTCACAACAATTCTTCCTCATAAAGTCTAGGCCCAGGATGCAATCGTCCATTATATCAGCCACGATGACATTGTGAAGATAGGTCCTGTTTTCTAGCTTCAACTCCATCTCTTTCTCTCCGCGGACGGGTATGCGCTGACCGGTGGCCGTCACCAAATTTATGCGGTCTCGGTTGTATGCGGAGTCCCCAAGGAACCGACTTACTAGTTGGGAACTGACAACCGTGCGAGAGGCTCCAGTGTCTATTGTCAGCTTACATGGCGTTCCGTTGACCTCGCCCTTGAGGATTAGGCTGTTCCCGTCATGGGTTTGTGAGATCGAAATCCTTGGGGCTCTCTGAACATCAGCCAGCACCCGCCCCGCAGTCCTGGCTTTTACTCGTTTCCCTGCAGTTGCTGGGCGGTGCTGTTAACCGCCCTACCCTCTGGAGATCGACTATCTTCCCTGTCTGTAGTTCTCTTAGGGCAACTGGACCGTAGGTGGCCCCTTTCCCCACAGCCATAGCATCTAGGGCTGTATCCTTTAAGCCGATCGCGAACAGTAGCCGCTGCAACCTCCCTGACGCGATGGGAACGATGATCCTGCCGCACAGCTTCCACTTCCAGAGCATGAGCCAAGGCGTCCTTGAGCGTCCCGTGATGACCGAGCCTCACAGCAGCTCTGACCTCAAGGTCGCGGATGCCGTCAATGAATGCCTGCACCAGGTTCCCTTGAATGAGCGCAGGTACAGACTGGTATGCTTTTCGGACCAGCTTCTCCACCTCAAGGGCCCACTGCTGCAGGTTTTCACCGCTGCGTTGCACGCGATCCTTTAGCTGCGCACGAAACACGTGTTCCAGATGAGCGTCGCCATACCTAGATTCCAGCGCCTCAAGGAGCTGCTCGTAAGTCACTTCCTTGCCGAGAGCTTCCAGAACAGTTAAGGCCTGGTCCCGCAGACCTAGTGTGAGGGCAGTCATAGCCTGATTTTTATTCCACCCGTTCGCCTGCATAACGGCCTCAAATTGTATTTTGTAGGCCGACCAGGAAGATGTTCCATCGAACGGCGGCACTTTGAATCCCCGTGGCGAAGGAGTAGTTGCTACGGAGGTTGCAATTCCATCTCCTACTTTAAGGTTGTCCAGCGTTTTCTTCATGTCAGCAATCACGTTGTCAACTCGATTATTCATTTGGTCGATTCGTGTTTCAGCTTCCGTCAGGCGGTTCTCGTGCTGAACCACCTTATCTTTAACAACCTTAATTTCTTTGCCGAAAGTAGCATGCAGATCCTTCATGAGGAACATCTGCTCTTCCTGGCGGCGCGCCTGCTCCTCCTTGTCACGTTGGAGCTGTTCTTCCAACCGACGGGCCTGTTCCTCCTGGCGGCGAGCCTGTTCTTCCTGGCGGCGAGCCTGTTCTTCCTGGCGGCGGGCCTGTTCTTCCTGGCGGCGGGCTTGTTCCTCCTTATCACGCTGCAGCTGCTCTTCTAAACGACGGGCCTGTTCCTCTTGTCGGCGGGCCTGTTCCTCTTGTCGGCGGGCCTGTTCCTCCTGGCGGCGGGCCTGCTCCTGCAGCATCAGCATCAGAGCAGCAAAGTCTGGTGCTGATGATGATGCTAGAGCGGCGGTGGACGGGCCGGCCTCTAAGGTCGCCAGCTGTCTCTCCGTAGCCTGCGGCGTTGCACTTCCAAAACGCCTCTGGTCCGTCTCTTGCTGGCGTTGACTACGGGTACGGATACCCTCCGTGTCGTCCTTTGGTAGAATCGGCATCTTTTAAATCCCACTTCTGACACCAATTGTTACGAGCTTCGGGTTCGTGACGATAAAATCAGCCGATTCAATAACCAAAAATGACACTTTATTTTACACCACACTAATTACACTATAAACTCACTAATCACAAAACACAATCGCACTATTAATCACTTGAGTTCGCAGTCGAAGATCGCTCTCGAAGTTATCACTTGTATCGCAAATCCAATACTGACCCGGTCGGCACATGTGCCGGCCTTATATAGGGCGCCGAGTAGAACTCCAGAAAGTTCGCGTACATATCGGTCGCGACCGACCAAGGTCCGAGAATTCTAGCATAGAAAAATCTCGAAGGTCCCCGACTTCAATAGTTCCGCTACTCGATACTAGATGGCGCTAGTGGTACCGAATGCCGCTATCATCCTAACTTAATTCTGGCGCGCAACACTATTATAATGTTCTACGCGTTAGATGCAGAGATCGTATATAGTTTGTGTCCACTGATGGCAACGCTTGTGCCTGTCAGTGGAGAAACGTATTTTGAATATTTGATGAGCAAATGTTTTAGTCTAAACGGAAATGGCACTTATATGTATGACTTGCGGTTGAGTCTTTTGTCTTTACCAAATACAAATAGAGAGCTGCCTTCTACGTCCAGTTGAATAGTATTCAATGGCTCAGCAAAACTAAGCACGCACCCATCATCATTTAAGAGCATTATGAATTCAAGTTTGCAATAATTTCAATGACAACTCGTCATATCATTTCAAGGTTTTAGCAATTAAATACTAAAGCTATGCTTGATTTTTAATCCTGTTTTACTCCGATGGATTACGCACTTATCTCAAATCAAATTTAGTTTTAAAATTAAGTGTATGACTGAGCAACATTCTGTAATACTGACCTTCAAGAATCCAGCTAGTTCACACAAAATACAATTAATATATAAACACCCTTACTAAATACAGTTAAAGTCCATTTTACCATTTCCTCGTGAGATAGCAGTAATAGATAAAGAGTTAGTTGAATGGAGATTCTCTATTTTGTTTCTTTTTTCAAAGAGATAAGGTTTATCGGGATTTTGCTGTTTTGTTAAATGATGCTAACGGTCACATTATCTGCGTATGTGAATCATGCGCCTAATAATGTTCGTCTGCTGATTGCGGCTGCGTAATCAATACTAATATAATAAACCTGAAGACTTGTTTTTTGTTTGTTTGAACGCGCTAATATCTGGAATTACCAGTCGGATTTGGAAAATTCTCTTTGTAGGCTATTTAAAGCTAGGCTATACATGAATCGGAACTACTAGTTTTTCATAGGCGTATGAATGCTGCTGATATTAATTCGAAAACCTGAAGATTAAACCTTATGCCAATGTATGTATTTACCGATAGTTAGGTTGTAGATAGTAGTGATGCCTTCATAAATTCTGACAGACGAGCAAATATCAGAACTTATGAACTAAGAAGAATAATAAAGGTGCTGTATTTGAAAATCAGCTGTTGTAGTTTGAGAGAAGGCTAGACAAATAACGTAATATCGATATTTATGGTATACGTAATAGACGTAAGATATCATTGTCTTTTTATTCCGTACATATATTATAAATGTGGAAGTAACTGTCTGGCTGTGTATAGAATAGAATAGAATAAACATACATATAGTAGAAATATTATCAATAACTGTTCATTGATGAGCTCGTGCTTAAATAATAACAGCCACACGGGTCGATCTTCAAGGTTAATTAAACGCTTGGTTGCGGAATTTATTCGAAAAAGTCAACGCAGCCTTGGAACGTAAAGGGCACAAGAAGGAACACGGGTGGGTTTTAGTCAGTAAGATTCTGACACTCCCTTCCGCTCTGTCTAGAGCCGGAGAAGTCATTTCATTTGATGACTTCCCATCCAGAAAAAAAAGTAACGCTCGCGGTGGTTGGTCTGTGGATGGGTGATCATCTGAACATATATCGAGATTGCTCCGTGCCTCGGAAAGCACTCTAAGCCGTTGGTCCACCTACGACTGCCAAAGATCCACTCATTTGTAGATCTTTGGCAGTCGTAAAATCTGAAGCCAGTCTTACCAAGAAGTACCGTGCTACCCAATTAATGGGTTGCGGAATGGAGGTATGGTAGGCAGACGCTTCACGTAATATACTGGTATTCAGCTGAATCCGGTTTGACTGGGAGCCGACCCCAATACAGTTGGGAAAAAGCTAGGCAGATGATGATCAATACTTTTTTTTCTTTGTATGGCAACAGGTTATACAATCAAAGGCAAAATGTATTGGGATTCTCCATAAATGAACACCTTATCTGTTACCTACATTATTGGCAAATAAAGGATTTCTATTTCTAATCTTTTAAGGCACATTATCAAATGTCTCTCTCAATTCAACTCGTATATTTTTCAAGTGGATCAAGACGAGCGTCCGCAGCCGGAGCTGGTGCGGCCGCTGCCGTGGGTGTTCTTCTTAGCGATGATAGTGTGGCTGAGGATCACCCGCGAGGGAATATCACTGCTCAACCTCGTTATGGGGAAGCCGCCGTTAAGGTCTGCTGATGTGGTATGTACTGCTCTATATAGATCTTAAGGTTGAAAGTTGCTTTGAAAAAAGTTACGGTAACAGATGGACAGACAGATACACGAGTGAACCCATCAGGGTTCCGTTTTTGCATACGTTTTGAGCGGGTACACGAAAAATTTTAAAATTGCATAGAGGCTAGGCTTTTGCCCATGAGTGGGACAAACAGGCAAATTAAAATCCGCCACGTAACAAACTGCACAAAATATTCAACTCATACGTTTTGAAAACTAAAAATCGTTTACTTGTTGTACATATACAATAGTGAAACAGCTAGGTCTGCCCATTTAACCTTTCTTTATCTACTGTGACTAGATAGAAGTACTTTTTTGAAGATTATTGGATATATTAAATATTATAATTGCCAATGTCATAAGCATCCCATAATCCCATGACACGGAAAAATCAAGAATAGGTTACAAACAGCTCAAGTTTTTTTTTTCCCCACAGTAGGAATTTCTCCTGTGTGTGTAATGTCGTGCCATTATTTCCAGGTCATGTACATACAAAGCAAGAGACGATACCTGCGCACTCTCAAGTACCAGGGCAACAGAATGATGCGCGCACGAACTAGTACAGCTGTCGCACCGCAACAGTCCTGGTCCAACGCGTTACACTCCATATTCGAGTTCACGATGTGCTTTCGGCGCCAGTCGCACTACGGCAACAACAACACCACGCGCATCAGTAACAACGACGAAGTACTAGTAAGTTATAATGCAGCATATCAGTGTTGGTGCTTAGCGTTACACTCCATATTCGAGTTCACAATGTGCTTCCGGCGCCAGTCGCACTACGGCAACAACAACACCACGCGCATCAGTAACAACGACGAAGTACTAGTAAGTTGACAGCATATCAGTGTTGGTGCTTAGCGTTACACTCCATGTTCGAGTTCACGATGTGCTTTCGGCGCCAGTCGCACTACGGCAACAACAACACCACGCGCATCAGTAACAACGACGAAGTACTAGTAAGTTATAATGCAGCATATCAGTGTTGGTGCTTAGCGTTACACTCCATGTTCGAGTTCACAATGTGCTTCCGGCGCCAGTCGCACTACGGCAACAACAACACCACGCGCATCAGTAACAACGACGAAGTACTAGTAAGTTGACAGCATATCAGTGTTGGTGCTTAGCGTTACACTCCATGTTCGAGTTCACGATGTGCTTTCGGCGCCAGTCGCACTACGGCAACAACAACACCACGCGCATCAGTAACAACGACGAAGTACTAGTAAGTTAAACTGCAGCATATCAGAGTTGGAGCTTAGCACTACACTCCATGTTCGAGTTCAGAATGTGCTACCGGCGCCAGTCGCACTACGGCAACAACAACACAACGCGTGTCAGTAACAACGACGAAGTACTAGTAAGTTAAACTGCAGCATATCAGTGTTGGTGCTTAGTGTTACAATCCATATTCGAGTTCATAATGTGCTTCCGGCGCCAGTCGCACTACGGCAACAACAACACCACGCGCATCAGTAACAACGAAGAAGTATTAGTAAGTTAAACTGCAGCATATCAGTGTTGGTGCTTAGTGTTACAATCCATATTCGAGTTCACGATGTGCTTCCGGCGCCAGTCGCACTACGGCAACAACAACACCACGCGCATCAGTAACAACGACGAAGTACTAGTAAGTTATAATGTAGCATATCAGTGTTGGTGCTTAGTGTTACAATCCATATTCGAGTTCATAATGTGCTTCCGGCGCCAGTCGCACTGGGGTAACAACAACACCACGCGCATCAGTAACAACGACGAAGTATTAGTAAGCTATAATGCAGCATATCAGTGTTGGTGCTTAGCGTTACACTCCATATTCGAGATCACACTGTGCTTCTGGGGCCAGTCAAAACGCCACTGCTTCCTATAACCTAATGGCGTTTTGTAGTCGAAAGTTAAGTACTTTATTCGACCTGCAATCTAATCAGTTGTCAGCTTTAACATATGAATTGACCGCACGTTTATTGATCTGAGGTTAAGCCTCGCGTGTAGAGTCTAGAAAAAAGTCTGTTAAAAAATAATAACATGTACTAGCTACCACAAGCTTTTATTAGTACCTACTTACCCTTTCTCCAAATTATAGTAGTTGTGTGTTTCCCGTTCCCGCCTCTTTCCTCTTTTTATAATATTCCTCTCTCTAATAATATTAGTATAGTTGTGTTATTCTGATTTATAACACTGGTTAACAAAAAAAAAAAAACAAAAAAAATTGTTAAGAACATGTTTATGTGTCTTGAATTGAAATTTGAATTATTTAGACACGCACAGATTTCCTGTAATATAATTTTGAAGTCGAGCTTTGAGGCGATAACGGAAGTTTTCAGGTGATTCTAGTAAAGGCACATTATAAAATGAATTGGTTGTGAAGCAGATGGCAAGTATATACTCAACAATCCTTTTAAATTAAAGTGTGCCAAAATAAAGGCTCACATTTTTTGTAAGCTGATGTTGCAGTTTTTTTTTTTTCACCATGAATGTAAAGAAACTTTTCAGAATCATTTGAATACTTAAATCCAGGTTATATAGGAAGAAAAAACAGCTACTTTATTGAAAAATAGAAAAAAAAAACGGTTGTAACACAAAAACTAGACGTGATAAAAAAATGTCCGTTTATAATATTAAGTAGGAAGTAGGATCAAAACTATGTTTGATATTCTTTCCGTAACTTTCAGGTTGTAAAGCGAAGTAAGCGCGGGCGAGAGCCGGCGAGCCCGGCCGCGTGCTCCAGCGAGACCACCATGGAGCGGCTCATAGAGAAGATGATGGTGGACCTCGACGCTGAGTCGGATGAGGACTCCAGCTTTACGGTGAGCAGTATTTTTTATTTGGCAATTGAACAATGATTACACTATTACAATACAAGAAAGCATTCCAGACTTAAGTTTAAGTGCCTCATCACTTAAAGAAGAGCACTACATGCACTACCATTACGCATAAACCGCTACAGAAACAATGAAAAAAACAAAAACTACAGTAGGGCCTCGTTAATCCGGACTCCCGCTTGGTCGGTGATCGCTGTAATCCGGCCGGGCAATGGGGTTCGCGGGGAAGGCGGGTGTAGGTGCGGGATTTTCAAATGAATGGTGAAAGTTATAAATAGAAGAGAATTACAGACTTTTTCAAGAAGAATTAAGTAATGTTTTATTCTAACTTATTGTATTTCTTACATGGTTTTAATTATGAACATGAACATTTTTGTCTTTAGGCTGTAATTTAAAAATGGACTAAAGAAACTGAGTTTAAAGATAATATCTTTAATCTCAGTTTCTTTAGTCCATTTTTTATTTAATGGTAATAAAACATATTATGTTTTATTACCATTAAATATTGCATACTATAATCCGAACGCCTCGATAATCCGGAGAGTCTTGTTTTTGGATAAACGATTCGGATAAACAGAAACGGATAAACGAGGCCCTACTGTAATAATGAAAAATGACAGTGAACAATTTAAAAACTAGAAATGAGGAGGATTAACTTAACAGTGTTAGTTAATTAAAGTAACAGTGTTAGTAAAAAATATTTTGTGAAACACAAAATACAAACACAGTGAGCAATTCTGCCTTAAATTGGTATTGCTTTTTGTCATGCTAAACAGTCTCCTATTATGTTTACTATATCTTAAACATTGATCCGCCATTTTGTATTGAGGCAGCTGTAAAATTGTACGCGACTGGCTTACCTGCATGGGCTTTGACACTCGGCGATAATGTAGCGTACCGGCGGCGTAATCTCTCTTGAACTCTTCCAGAAATAAGCAAATAAAAAACAAAACAAACCAGTAAACAAGTTTACCAGTGAACGCAAATAAAACATGGAAGCATTACTTCAAGAGATCTAAGCGCGAATCGTGACACAAAAATCCAAACAAACTCACACATCGAAACCTCGTCGCTGATTCGCCAAACCACACCAACAACATTATTGCTGATACGATGCACAGTTAAAAATTGACCTTATTTCCCAAGTATTTGGGTTTAAATTACCATGTAACGAATAGGCCGTGTAACTAAACACGTGAGCGGCGCAATGTGCTTTGGGACATTTTTTTGAGTTAGGAATGCTTCCATGTTTTATTTGCGTTCACTTAAGTTTACCTTTTAATAAAATTAGCTCAGCTTAATCCGGTTTGACTGGAAGCCGACCCCACTCTAGTTGGGAAAAGGCTAGGCAGATGACGATAATATTAGTTCAGAATGCCGTTTTTAAAAAATAAGAAAATATTAACGATACCGTCTTTGTACACCTATGAAATATCTATGTTCGTTAAACATATTATACATAAGTAACTAGTCAGCACCATTGTGATCGGTATTCAGTAGTCAGTATTTTTGTAATGGTTCCAAGGATCTATAATAAATTACCAAAATGTATAAGGAGTGAAGATAATGTCCGCAAATTTAAAAAATACATTGTAATTATTTGAAATAGATAAGACATACATATTACTCTATAGAAGAATTTTTAAATGATAAAATATGACATTACCAGCCCTGTAATATTATATAGTTTACTATTGATATGCATGTAAAAATAAATAATGATTGATTAATTACTTATTAATAATATATTTACCTAATTGACATTATATTCTTGAACTTGACTTTGAAATATATAGATTCAGATTTAATACTAAAACATCAGCAGTGCAGTGTTAGAGCAGTGGTGGCCGAGTGGCAACGACCCCAACTTACAAATTGCAGGTTCAAACCCAGCCAGGCGCATTACTTTGTGTAATTAATTTCATCACCACTGCTCTCAAAAAGGTGAAGGAAAACATCGTGAGGAAACCGGCATGACCTAGAACCATAAATTCGAAACCATGTGATATTCACCAACCCGTACTGGGCCATCGTGGTGGATTACGGCCCGTTCCCTCTCCTAGAGAGGAGGCCCAGCAGTGGGAACATAAAAAGGCTGAACATCTTATATATTTGTATACCAAATTCATTGGTAGAACATAGAGCTCGACAAAATGTATACATAAGACCTTTATTGTAATACCTGTTTTCACAAATAAAGATTGATTGATTGATTGCGGCGTAGCTAGGTTTGCGTTGATTTATGGTGGGTATACAGATTGATTTTTTCAAATGTTTGTCGTTGAGCAAATCTAGAACTTAGGGAATAATACTCAAAAGGAGGTCCCCGCCTGATTATTTTTTTTATTATATCAAACGATGTAGTTTTAGTTTTCATCAAAATTGGGAAAGAAATTCCCCTTTTTTATTACAAATTGTCACAGCGGTTCTGCGCATACGCTTTGGTGGCAAATTGACCAGGCTGTATCGCCATAGTGGCCAGATGTTATCC
This sequence comes from Hecatera dysodea, assembly GCA_905332915.2. NCBI lineage: Eukaryota > Metazoa > Arthropoda > Insecta > Lepidoptera > Noctuidae > Hecatera > Hecatera dysodea. Next base: position 7,216,685 of record HG995303.1, read on the forward strand.
TGGTACGCGCCCAAGTTATTTCTTATTACTCCAATTTACATTTATGGCTATTGAAGTAATACTCACTCATGCTTCTTTGAGAGGACACAGTGAAATAACTTTTCAAAATGTCAATAACAGCTAATTAGCTGTGTGACTAACAACTCCGTGACAATTCAAAAGGACAGTGTAAATGTACCAATTAAAATCAATGTTAAGTCTAAATTTAGAATTGTAGATATACAGCTTGGTTTCTTTCTGCATTTTGCATGGAATCCTAATTATTTTTCCAAAATAAATTGTACTGCCGTTTCGGAGATTTCTAGTGTTCAAATTCGGAACTAATGTATGTAGTTTAAAATTGAAACTCAACTTTATTACAGCTAACCAACGTGACAAGTCCAAAGAGCGACCGATCAGACTTCACCACCGAGTCGGACCAAGACACGATATACCACAACAACATCCCGAACCAACCAGCCGACGAAAACCACCAACAAATGGACTCCCCATTCTCCCCGAACATGTCCGAAGCACCCTGCTCCACCCCCGAAAGATCCGAAGTACTAAAAGAGCCTGAATCGCCCCCTGTAACACATAAGTCAGAAGATTTGATCATAGAGCCAGAAGTCTTATCGCCTAAAGAAGAAACTTTAAAGTTCATACAGCAAGAGATGTCGCCGTCAAAAATCCCGAGAACTCCAAATAACGAACAGAAAATCGGTACGAAATTAAAGATTTGGTCTATTAAAATGAAAGAGAAATTCTCTAAGCAACTGCATACTTCACTTGGTACGTTGGAATATTGATCGAGTTTGTTTTCTTTGTTTTTCAGCCAATGGGCGAACGGTTAACAGTGTGCCCAGGAAAAAGAAAGGTATTCTGATGATTTTATGACAGACGCTTGACTTATCATTTGATATGCGATCTCAGAATTGTTTGTGGTCATTTTGCTTGCCCGTTTATTTTCAATCGTTTTTTCTATCGCATGATTCATATTTTTCGTGAATTATTAAAAAGTACAATTTATCAGTCTGATAAAAAAAAAAACGTCTTTCACGAATGCCTTATCAATTTCATTGTTATTTTTAAACGTGTTTGGAGTATGTTCAGTGATCCGTAAAAATCATTAACGTTGCATTGATTAAAAATCATCATTAAACCACATTTTTGCGATAAAACTCATTATTATGAACTCTTTTCACAAACATCGTTGTAAAAACTGCTTTGCTTTCGACCGTTTGCTTTATAACTTAAATATTTCGATATATATCGATTCTTAAATACTTCGAATTCACCCGAAGGAATTATGAAATAAGTTTTGCTCATTGTAACTAGATTTTTTTATATTTTTTATTTTGTCGAAGATAGCTTATGTTTTAGTGACAAACGAGCTCAAGTTTCAATCAACGATTCTTTGTAGTTTTACAATACGTCCAGATTTCATTAATATTTATGAACAGTTATAAATCCGTCGTAATATTTTATATCAAAGAGATCGCACTTTCGAGACAGCTAACTGTCGAGGTAGCTGTAAAAATATTTGCGGAGGAAGTATCAAAAATCTATTTTAAGAGTATTTTTTCCTGGACTCAAACAGCTCTCATGATTTATTGCATGGAATGCATTTTAAAATTGGTTGATAAAAGAAAAATACGAAGCATGTCATGTCGTTTAAAAAACTTGTAAATTTTCGAATTGAAGAAAAAAATATTATAATATTAGTTTGAAAATTGCCAACCCGTCTTGAGCGCGTTGGTTATGTTCATACCTTCTTTGTAGAAGAAAAGCCCTTTTGCTCTGCCGTGGGAGGGATACAGGCACGAATTATTTATTTTCAAACAACCCGTCTAAGCTTCGAACGGGTAGCCGAGCATAATATTATACAAAAACTTAATAAAATATACACCTAAACTTTATTCATGAATCATTCCGTCAATCGGTGAAAACCTTATGGAAACCGTTTATCGCGTACTAGTTAACAGACAGACTTGGTGGGGAACTTTCTTTTCAAATATGTTGTGATTAAGTTTCGACACAAAGATAAAATCATTTTTTTTTCTCTCATAAAATCCTTGAGGTCGATTTATGCAGCATATTATGAATCTTATCACAATTGTGTAAACATAGTGTTACATTCTGCCGTAGTCTCGATGCGGTGGTCGACTGCAAACAATGTGCAGTTAAAAAATCCATTAGTTCTCGCTTTTATGATCCGATGCCCTTGAGTATTTATTTGTCTTGTGGCGGTTAACATGTAGCCACTCATATTAGACGTAGTCTGTTTCAAATACTTATGAATGTTATTAAACTTTGAGATAAATTATATATGACTAGCAGCGCCCCGCAGTTTCACCCGCATACGTTTCGATCTCGTGAGAATATCGGGGTAAAAATTATCCTGTATGTTAATCCTGGTTATAAACCATCTGTGTGCCAAATTTCATCCAAATCCGTACAGTAGTTTTTGCGTGAAAGAGTAACAAACATCCATCCATTCATACTTACAAACTTTGGCGTTTGAAGTGTAGGCCCTATATTAAACAAACGCCCGGGTCAAGCGTACGTTAAGTCTGCACTCCCTTCCGCTCCGCCCAGAGCGGGAGAAGTCATTTGATGATTTCCCACCTTTAAAAAAAAAACCTTTTAAATATCCTATATTAAAAGTTAGACCATAGATTGAATGAGTACAATGACAGCTAAGAAAAGCAATTCAACATAAGGGGCCATACATAAATTACGTCACATTTTAAGGGGGAGGGGGGGTGGACGAAGTGTGATATTGTATGCGAGGGGTTGGGACATTTCGTGGCGTCACATTTCAGAATCTATTTTAATCTAACAATAAGTTTTAAGTAAAACACGAACAAATACACGAATAAAATGGTAAAATATGTGACGTCACACTAGGGGAGGAGGGTATCACAAATGTGACCAGATGTGACAAAGAAGGGGGGAGGGCCAAAAATCATGAAATCCGTGTGACGAAATTTATGGATGGCCGCTAATGTCCCACATTACCTTTGAACTTTATTCAACTTAGCATGTTCATGTTGCATCTTAGCATCTCCATTATTCATAGGAACCATAGATTTACACGTAATTCTATTCATACTTTTGACTGTTTTCTCAGGATCGCCGGTAACGGAGAAAGACAGGCGAAACTCGGATGGCAAAAACATAACAGGAAATAACACCATGTAAGGAGGATAAAAGGTAAATATAACCTTACTCATTGATTATTGTTCCTTTTAAATGTTACTTGTATATCGTAGTAGTAGTCTCTTACTCTTCTGAATATTGCTTGTTTAAAAAAAAAACAAATAATTAAAAAACACGACTGCCATGTCAAAAGTGAACTAAAAAATTAAAAAGAACTCTTTTCATTGCAGTCGGGGGACGGTTCCTTTGAATAGTTCTTCAAAGGAATCTTTCTTGCTTTTTTTATTTATTTTTTTTCGGCGCTTTTTTCTTTTTTTATTATTTGTTTTTTATTTCTTACTTTTTTGCAAGCTTTAGACGATGACAGTATATTTAGTCTAATTTTCATGAAAACAAAAGATTTTTTTTTTATTTGTAAACCATGGCTCCCCCTTTTTAATTTCAATTTTCACCATGTTACCCGGGATAACTCAACGCTTCTAACGATACCATATACATTGATATTGGTTAAGTCGTTAAGAAGTTATAGTGGAATAAAAAAACTCACAAACATACATAACACAAAAAAAAAAATTGATTGAGTCAGGCGTTACTTTGCGGAAATCCATTTTTAATTTGGAAATTGAAAATTATATATCTAGTTTTAATTTCCGCGAATATGTGTGGGTTGCAGGTATGCACCTCCCTCCCGCCCGCTATATTATGCACATGCAAGATTACAAGGCAAAAGCACGGATAATATGCACATGCAGGAAGGCAAAGCAAAACCCAACACCAATACCGACACGTGTTTCGCCTCTCCACGAGGCATCCTCAGGAGACGTGTTGACTCGCCGACCGTTGAGCTCAACGGTCGGCGAAATTAAAACTAGATGTATAATTTTCATTTTCAAATTATACATAACACACATGAACCCTGAAAACACAACACTCCTTTTTTTGGCCAGTCGTGTAAAAATAGAGCCGGTCTGTCGGCTGAGCCTTACTTTAAAGACCGTTTTCTCTTCACGGTATTACAAAAGGTCTGCGAAGTACTTATTCTTGGAAATTAATGAACAGATGCAAAATATCTAGGTCTGAATATAACTTTTTCGAAAAATATCTTTAGACATCTCAAAATTGCTCTCTCTTTCTGTCTAAATGCTTTGTATGAAATACTTTGAGGAGTAATAGCTTTACAAGCATAGGCAGTTAACGTTTCAATATAGCACAAAAGTGTGTTAGTTTTGAAAAAAGTAGTACGTGGTTTTTGATTCGAATGACCATTGTTGACAAAGAAATGAATAATTTAATCAGTTTTAAATTGATTCTATTACCGTTGTGATAGTGGTTTGTTTTTAATCAAAATGTTGTATGTATACTTCCATTCATTGAAGCTTATGGTAGAAAGAATGCTAATAAAATTAAATACGCTCGATTACTTTTTGCTTCATTTTTAGCATTAATTAAAATTAACTCTTGAAACTCCTCATAAGTCAAAAGTATTTATGACTTGTGTTTGCTGAGTCAAGACATAAACAGTTTACACAACTGTAAACTTTCCAGTATGTATTTATATAATATAATAAGTATATTTATTGGATAGTATTTAAGCGATCGAATATAAATTCAAACTAAATGTAAAGAAAAATCTGCTTATGGCGTACTGAAATACAAAGCGGGCGAAAGACTGAGAGCGAGTAAAATTATTGAAAAAAATCCAAATATGAATTTACGAGTAATTCTTCTGAATGAATCGTAAATTCGTATTTGGAAGTTCAATATAATAATAATAATTCCTAAAGTTTTGGGAATTCTAAATGCAAATAAAATCAATTTCGACGAAGTGACGATTGTCTTAATGAGAATAAAGTTCTTTAAACCTTTTTTTTTTTTTTATGGGAAATCATCAAATGACTTCTCCCGCTCTGGGCGGAGCGGAAGGGAGTGTCATGACTAAAACCCACCCGTTTTCCTCCTAGTGCCCTTTGCGTTCCAGGGCCGCGGTGACTCTTTCGAACAAATTCCGCAACTGCCCTAATCTCCCTGCCTGTACCCTATGTTCCGCTACTTGGAAATTTTTGTCCACTTAGTGTTTTGTTTTCGCCCAATTTAATATTCGGACACTTTGAATTTTAGTTACTAGCTTAGATTCACTGTTTCATTTTAGTAGCTGATTTTACGAATTTTAATCACTTATAATTATCGCCAGTCAAGTTATTTTATCGCAAATATAATTAAACGCCACTCGGTTTAGTTACGGGTGTCTCATCAATATTCATCTATACATGGTTTATTCGGCCAGTTAATAATTCCCATATTTATTTCTATTTTCAGTAAACCTCGCAAAGTCAATCATAGGACGCTGCCGTGCAGTTTGTTATTAGTTTAAGTATAATCATGTGTATTGTCTTATGTCTGTTTGTCCATTATGTATCACAAATATCATGTGGTCGCATTGTTCTATACAATTATAGGTACTTTAAAAGTCTCACGGCCTGTTTCGCGGATTAAAAGGGCCAGTAAACGAATTAGCAGATAATTTCGTTTGTAAACTGTAACAATTTTTATATAAACTGTCTACCAAATCGAACTGGTATTTATGTAGTTTTTATCAGAAAATGTGAAATAAGCCCTAAATTAGATACTTTGTTTGCAGTGTGTTCAATGTGAAATGCTTTCATCGTAAGTTTTGTGTAAGTATAATATAAGCGTCAACTGTAAGTATCTATATACACATATTTATTACAGTACAGGCAAGTTAGTCATACTACATACATTGCATACCTACATACTGTTTTTTTACCCACATGATTTTTTTTACATCAATATAAATGTCCAAACCAATTATATTGTATTTTACGCTAAAATGTCATCTCAAACAATTTGTAGGTACTAAGATATATACATTATTCTATCTATAGAACACAAGTACACTTTACATTTAACAACCGTCATTTGCCTGTTTTGTGACGCATTTTGTCATAAAGGCCTGTATCCACTTCAGTTGTGCGTAAAATCACAAAATTTACAAAAGACGTGTATACCTACTTTATTACAAGACATTATGTATCAACAACGCTATGTACGATAGTAATAATGCGCGATAAACTTTCACGTTTCCCATTTATCAAAGTGTAAATAGACCTTTAATTCATGTGTAAAAATGGTAGCCGTTGAATCCTGTAGATTCGTGCAATTTGTATAGAGTAAGCCAGTGTTCTTAATAATGCTAACTACTGAATCTCGAAAATTGTTGCATTTTATTGCCTTGACAATGTTTAACTCCCAATTTATATTTATTTGTATAAATATATAGCATGTATTTTTCACACTACACCATAGAGAAAATCGTATCACAACCTATTCATTCGGTACTTATTATGAAACATAATAGTTAATTTTCTTAACTCATTAACTGTTGGCTATGCTTTCCTTCCTGTATTTGGCTACTAAAAAACCTCGAGAGTAAGGCATAATTATCTAGTAAAGCAGATCTTGAAACCGCTTGTAAATATGCATATTGCAATTCATTTGTGGCATTCATGAGCACGCGTCGATTACTGTAATTACAATCTTATGTGAAGGGCATAAAAGTCACATGACGCATGCTCGGGACTTGCAACGACTTACCAGTACTGTGTGTATAATGTGTGTACTTTCAGTTCGTCACATAATCGCTTCTATGTTTTATACCATTTTAAATATAAGTTCGAATAGCGTAAGGTTAACATAGGGAGGTCACATTTATTATTGAAGATACAGTTTTTTTTTTAATATAAGGCAGTGGTCGCAAATGTCAATAGTAAAATAAGTTTCAACATATATTTTCCCGTATAGAAATCGTAAGACAATTGATAGAATTTTATATAATGAATGAAAAAATGTACGAATTTTGTACATAATTTTCCTTGTTTTTCATAATAATGCACATTAGTGCTTGACTAGAATACTCACATTAGTTTACATTCGAAATCATCATATTATATAGGCACACTAATGTGTTCCTTAAAAAAAAGTGCAATTATTACAACATTAGAATACTCTGTAGAAATTATTTCATATTTCCAAAGATTTGGCTGTGTACAGATCAAATAATATATAAGACTGATGGAATTGTAACAACTATTATTATTATAAATGTTTTCGTTTCCTAAATTATATTATCTTATATTTTTTTATAAAGTTTGATACGTTAAAAATTATGAAATTATTGTTACTTACAAATATATCTTAAACAATATTGTCGATGGTTTTATTCAATAACCTGTCTTTTACCATTCATTTGAAGATTTAATTACAATATACGTCTCGTAATCTGATACGACATTACATTAATTTTGCATCATTCGTCTGTTTTTGCAGCATACTTGGCCTTGATAACACTCATAGTTTTCTAAAGCAAGTTTCCGCAAGTTTCAAGGTGACATGTTTCATAAATGGCCGTCAAATTTAAAAAAAAATTGTTATGTTAATTCAGGTGGTTTTCAGACATCACTGAGTAGCTAACGTACGTCGAAAAACATACAAAAAAGCATCTGTTTCCGCCCGGGATCGAACCGGGGGCCTTGTGCGTGTGAAGCACACGTGATAACCGCTACACTACGGAAACTCGATATTGTCAGTCAAAATTATAGATCTATTACTTATTTGAAACGACAGTAGTAAAAATTTGGAGTATTTGACAGATTTGTTTATATCCAAGCAACCTGCCGCTCAACACTAACCCCAGAGGCAAAACGAGATATTTGTTGCGTCTGACCAAAATAATAAAAAGCATTCCAATACATAACAGAGAGCGAGCTCGCCGCATCCAGTCTCGCGGCAACATCGGCCGCGTTTAGTCGCGGACGCGCGTCACCGTGTCACGCTATTGTCGGTGTTTAGTTGTGCAAATAATTAATAATAACCCGTGAAATAAACTAAAATCTAACACCATGGATCCCGAGGCCTTCTTGGACCTGGCCAACCAGGTCATTAAACTAAAAATGTACCCATATTTCGACATAGCACATTCTCTATTATGCGCTCTTGCAGTCAGAGAGGATTTAGGATCCGGTAAGTGGTATTTGATTTATTTTTAAATGGAACCCGCCAAAATAATGGGGCTTATCGACGCGCTTCCGCATCCTGTAATCAGTTTATGTTCGAAAACTAATTTGTACGGAATGTCTTAAAATAAAAGACACCTAAACGCGTTTATAAATAGATCGTTCCCGCAGCATCCAGAACGAATAGCTCCAATAACAGCTAATGCTAACTGAACACAATGTATAAGCATAAACACATTGAAATATGAAACAAAATAACAATAGCCTTATGTATTGAAATTACAGCGTCTATTTATAAGGAGGATAAAATGTTATAAATAAATAATTTCCAAAGTAGGTATCATATTTAATTTTTATCAAAAGCATAATCACTTAATCTTATCACTGACGTGGACACTTGTAACTTGGGGAAAAATAATATGTATTACTAAACCACTATTGATATTATTTATCCATTTTTTTTTCATGGTGAGGTTAGGTTTTAGATAAGAGCCTAACAGATGTAGCTTCTGTCACGTCTGAAGCTTGGAGAGTAGCGTCGTACATTTTGTTACACCGCGCAAATAGATGGCGCTAAAGTAAAAAAATCTTTCTTATAAAAAATATCAAAATGAAAACAAAAGGGAAGACGACATTACATGCCTTCGTGATCTAAAAGTGATTTCTCACGGGCTCGTCCGGGATTTGAACCCGGGACCTCTCGCACCCGAAGCGAGAATCATACCCCTAGACCAACGAGCCACACTACTCTGTTGCGAAATAACGAATTATTTACCTCAAAGGTCTACGTCATCGGTAATGTTTCAATTCATGCTCGTACAATGGAAAAAATTTAAACAAAATATTTATAGTAATTTAGAATCAGGCGTTGCTTCATTGATTAATATCTGACTTACTTATTATTGTATCCTTATGGCACCGCGTATCGATTGAGCTTGAATAAAATCAAACTTAAGGACTACAAAATCAAAGTGCTATGTCAAAATAACAGCTCCTCTCAAAACTTTACGTTTTGAGAGAAGCTGTCAGCTAATAGCAAAAAAAAAGTTAAATATCGAGGCTCGTTGGTTATTGCCTCAAAATCAATTTCTATCTAATGCAAGCAGTAAATTGAACTAAAGGTTTTCGAATGAACGCTAGAAGAAATTAATAGTTTTCCTGATAACGCCGTATCGACTCAGGGAAGTTGAGACGCAAGTTAGGCTAAGTGATTTCACTAAAATATCATGCATCATGGCATGCAGTGAAGTCATAAGTTTTAATATGGTTTAATATATAATTAGTCTAATTTAAGATTCAAAATAAAATGCAGGACTGTAGGCAACCGCTATGTTATCGGTGCCTCCACAAAATATTAGAGAAATTATTGTTTAATCCGTACAATAAAACCGTTAAAAACCACGTGTAGAACTAACCTGCGGTATTTTAATATTAAAATGCCAAGCGACAGTTTGCTGGCCTGAAGCCAACTAAACACGGTTGTCTCTTGAAATCATGACAGACGGGAAACTAGGAGCAATTTGAATATCTTGGTACATTATCATTTTTCTTCATGATTTATTCTTTCTAGATTAGGACAGGGCGCTTTATAGTCTAGTTACTTAATTTAATATGACGTATGCTCATAATATTACTGCCCTATAAAAAGCCCTCAATATAAACGGTAATCTGGGCCGGGAAAGACGCACATCCGCCCGGTGGTAAAAATTAGGAGATATTTTGTAAAATCCTCATCTTTTCTAAGTAGGAGAGTTCGTCATTCCCAAGAATCAGAACTGAAATGTTAAAAGCAGCAACATTCAAGTTATAGGCGAGATCATTACCAGCCAATCTAGGCGAACAACTTAAAACGATTCCCACATCTTGGTTAATGGTTCCATCCTTCATCACACCAAGTCCATCGGTTGAAAGGTAGCTATTTATTCCCATTTGTTTGGTGCTGTCTGAAAAGCAATCTGTAAACTGTTTACTCTGGGTAACACAAATAGCCTGTCACTTCACTGTTACGATTACGAGCAAATGGATTACCTACTGGCAAACCCTAATTTTATGGCGGCCACATAGAGCTACTACCTAATGCAGTTCGTGAAGTAGTATACCTATTGCAATTACTGCAAAACCAATGTTTAGTTATTGGTTAAATATAGCCAAGTCATTTTGCTATTGGTTAAATATAGGTAACGACCGCGGCCATTTTGCCCAAAGATCATTGCAGTAGGTGATTTTCTGAGTAGGAAGAAAATCATTACTGGCTAAACATTTCAATTTATTAGATTGGAAAGATAAGTTATCTGCTTGCTGCAGGAGTTAAAAATGTTGGAAAGGCCGAACCTAATTTACCTGTCGAATGCTCAAAGTCACTAAATTCAGCAACCGGGGCAGATGCTGAATTAATAATTTTAGAAAAAATAATCACAAATCAAGTCAATTCTATTCTGATAATGTTTGTATCTATTTAAGTAGAGGTTGAAAGTTCTTAACTCCAAATTCTTAATTTAGAATTGTGTAGTGAATTTCGATCACTACCTATATATAGGTCTTCAGTTGGTAATTAGTACGATACATCTTACCTAACGTAGTGAGGTAAGGTGGACCTGTAGGAACATTAACACGACCTAAATTACCAAAACCTAGTTCCCTAGTTTCTCAGCACCCTGCGGGTAACGAGTGGCGGTCGCAGCGGGAGGGGGTCAAACGGTAGTCGCTCACGTTAATCTGGGTCACTGAATCGAACTTCAACAGGTAGCTATGACGTAGGTTATTATCACGAACGAAGGAACGTGCCCTCCATAACCATGGAGCTTGTAACGACGAACAATCTCAAACTAATGAATATTAGAGAAAGATTGTTCGTCACATTACATATCTTAAAATTAATAGAAAATAGAGTTTTACAACTAGTTTCTGCTAAATAAGTATCATCGCTAGTATCTCTTTAAAACTAGGACACAAAACCATGACACAACAAAAATTTATTTTTAGTCAAAGTTGAAATTTTTGCTATTCGGTCACCATCATTCATTAGGTGAACCAACTAACACGAGTGGGTTTGCCCAGTTGCTCATAGAAGTTGGTGCCCGTAACTCAAATCTGAATAGGTATTAGCTACTCTCGTATTATTATTTTAAGTCTGATTAATAAAATTCGGAGTTTGTTGTGTGCAACGGCTGAACCGCTTGTTAGCTACGCATAAATCTGATTGGTCAATAACTCTCCATCATTACCATTTTACAGGTGCGCAAGCGTTCTCCCGGAAACACCCGCTGTCATGCTGGCTGTCCACTATGCTGGTGATCTTCGCCGGCGGTATGGTGGTCAACGGGCTGCTCGGAGAACCCATGCTAGCACCCCTTAAGAACACGCCGCAACTCATTATTGGAACTGTCACATGGTATGTTTCTTTTTTTATTTCTGACTAGCAGCGCCCCGCGGTTTCACCCGCGTTGTTACCGTTCTTCTGGCAATACGGGGATAAAATATAGCCTATGATACTCCACAATAACGTAGCTTTCTATTGGTGAAATAATTTTGAAAATCGGTTCAGTAGATCCAGAGTCACAAACTCACAACCTCACAAACGGTACCTCTTAATAATATTAGTATAGATTAGCCTCCTCTTGATCTCGATCTCACCTGCCAATAAGAATTGAAAGGAGGATGAAGTTCATCCAACTCTTCATCGCTTCACGCATCGCAGCGTCATTTGCTTGCTCGGATGCCTCTTCACCCTTAGTTTGAAAGCTGGTGGGCTTAGTGGTAAGCAACACAAATGCTGACAGAGATTTTCATGCGTTTGACCTACCTATCCATCTGTCAAGTTAGGCACAATTAGTTACTGTTATGTGCTCCCGTAGTTTTATAAAAACGTACCTAACCATTCGCGTAAAAAATGGTTTATCTAGTTAAATTCATCCGTAAACACATACGAAAACTTATGAATGTCCTCCCGTCCCACTTTGCCTTTCTAACGGTCCAGGAAAATTAGAACTGATTTGGAAACTTACAATTCCTACCAACATACGTAGATACTTAGATAGCCATAAACACAATACGTAGGAACATGTATGCGGAATTGGTAGAATAAATTAATTCAGCCAGTTCTACAGCCAGTATTATGTTTGCATGACACAGGTCGATTCTCGATGTCATAAAAATGAATTGACATCATTTCATTACGCTATTCATTGCCTTATGTGGAAGTTCCTTGCTGTTTAGTGCCCACCAGTGACCACTTAAGGAAGGTATTTCTTGATGAAGCTTCTTATCATTTTAGTAGGTAGGTATACTAGCACAAGTCATTAATTTGCGATACCTATGTATGTGGGCCGCTCTTATCTGATGTATTTACATGAGACGTCGCGTCGCTTTCCAAGAACTATACAATGTGCACTTAGCAACAAATATTAATTTGTACGCTAGCCAAAGTTTTAATAAGGATAAGATTATGCACGTTAGCCTCGCGAAAGATATGATTCCCATTATGGATTAGGAAGGATTTAGATATCGACTTTCTAGTGCTTTGCGGCGAAGCAGCTGCTTTGAAGGCCAGCGGGACTCTTTGAAGTAACCATTCGAAATTGTAGGATATTGCAGTTATTAGACAGGGTTCAATTAAGACAGTTATGACATCACATTTGCGCATAATAGCAACCGGTAAAATGGTAGAGGCTCTTAAGGGCCGCCTCGTTTTCAACCGACTTCCAAAAAGGAGGAGGTTCTCAATTCAACTGTATTTTTTTTTTTACCTCATAACTTTGTATTGGATGTAGGTACCGATTTTGATGATTCTTTTTATATTCGAAAGCTGGTGCTTTACATTGACGACGTTCTCATTCCCTCTTGTCGATGTAGAATGAAAAAATAAAATCGTGCACGATGGTTTGGAAGAGCATCTTAGTATTTCAACGTGGTCCCTTTTTAGTTTGGTGAAAATTTGATGAAGAACAGAGATGATAGGAAACGGAACTCTTCAATAAATGATAGCAAATCGTTCGTGATTGCTGAAATCGCATGTTTCGAGACGATCGAGACGTCGTCAATGTAAACTAAGCCACGCATTATTAGGGATAACTCAAATACTAGTCGTCAGATCTCAATCAAATTTAAATGGGACCACACGACAAGCACCAGCTTTCGAATATAAAAATAATCATCAAAATCGGTAGGTACACCCAATACAAAGTTATGAGGCACCTAACAAACATATAAAAAATACAGTCGAATTGAGAACCTCCTCCTTTTTGGAAGTCGGTTGAAAATAAAGCAGGCCACTATGCCAACTTGTTCTATAGTACCTTTTAACATTTATTTGCCCTGTTTCCAGGTACCTAGTATTCTACACACCATTCGACGTGGGGTATAAAGTGGCAAAGTTCCTACCAGTCAAAGTAGTAGCGTCAGCCATGAAAGAGATCTACCGCGCAAAGAAAGTGTACGACGGTGTCAGCCATGCTGCGAAATTGTACCCTAACGCCTACGTCATAATGATTATAGTCGGTAAGTGGCAAGTGCTAATCTGGTAGTCTGATGATAATGTTTGGTTAGTTCGCTGAATAAATATTTGTGTAGGTACTTCGATTAGATGCAAAGATAATGTTTTGTTTTTCCTAATGTGGATTGTAATGGTTTTGGCTATCAGGGTATGATGGATAGCATGAAATTTATCATAAATAACATCATTGGGTTACCTACTTATGATGCATCTACAGTTCATTACGTGTCTAAACGTTTGCGGAAAAGACGTGTTATTTTACCTTACAAAAACATCCCCGATGATCACCATCAGCATCTGGAAGGAATCTCGTGACCGTTTATAAGTCCACCCCGAAACCCCCTCTGTGCAACGCCTGTTCGGGACTTTCCTTGGTGTATGTAGGTACCTACCTTTTTTAAGGATGGGAAATCATCAAATGACTTCTCACGCTCTGGGTGGAGCGGAAGGGAGTGTCAAAACTCAAACTCTTTTTGACTAAAACCCATCCATGTTGCTCCTAATGCCCTTTGCGTTTCAGGGCCTCGGTGACTCTTTCGAACAAATTCCGTAACCCTAGCAGTCACACCACCTACCAAGTCACAATACTTTGCGCAACCAATCCCCAAACTTGTTTCTAGAAATTTCCTTTAAAGTACTAATTACAACTCATTATCTGTAACATAATTCTTCGACTTTGGAAAATATGCCAATCAGCAAACATTTTTACGTATTGTGACAAATCCAACTTACCCTAACTTTGGTCTACTTCCAGGTACCCTGAAGGGCAACGGAGCAGGCTTCACCAAGTTGGTGGAGCGTCTCATCCGCGGAGCCTGGACACCAACTGCTATGGAAACCATGCAGCCTAGCTTGTAAGTACCTATAGCTTTTGTTGCTGGTGCATGGGTTTTGGAACCTGGCTTAAACTATCTCGAGCTTTCTTAAATTGTGAGGACTGGTTAGATGCTGCTGTATCTTTGATGTATCCTCCTCTTAGTAGAGTTTTCTATGCCTCCTCTCACCTTTGATCCGAAAGTTCGATAGGAATATCAACAGAACTGATGCTCCTGATTACTTTTATTTGATAAGCTTATTCCTCCTACTAAGAATTTTTAATGCATGCAGGTCCTTGCCGATCCACCAAAGGTAACCCTTATAGCACCCTTACTAACCATAGCCAATAAGCTCGCTTTTTAACCTGGGACAAGCACGCGGGACGTAGGTAGTCCATGGTTTAGCTGTATGTTATTTATTTGAACTCATTCGTTTGTTTTTTTTCAGTTACACGAAGGCATCTCTGGTTGCGTCCATTATCTTCGTGTTGGACAAAAAGACCGACCTCATTTCTGCGCCGCACGCTCTTGTGTACTTCGGCATAGTGATATTCTTCGTTTACTTTAAGGTGAGTTTCTGATACTAATTGAGGGCTGGATTTCTGATTTGAGTATTTTAACAAGTTGTCATGTTCTCCCTACTTGAATGCCAAAGCTTGACAGGTAGTCAAGCTAAATAAGAGTTCATATTCAAATTCTTAATTCAAAAATCCGAGGGATAGTCGATTGATTAAGTACTCTATTTCATTTTACTCACTAAAGCTGCCAGTTGTGTACAAAAAAAAAGTGTGTAATTTAGCTTCAAGACAATCGTGCAGAGAATCAATGAAGTTCATGCAACATCTACAGTGAATCCTTCCTTACTCATAGAGAGGAGGTCAAAGTCCTAGCCTAGATACTTTAAAGCCCAAATATGCAATGCTCAGCTCAGTCTAGTTGAGCCTTATTTAAACGAACACGTCACATTATCCACAGCCGAACTGGATATATTTAAAGGACACTCTTTAATATTTTTTGTACTCTTTGATCATTAATTTCATTCTCATCCGTTTGTTACTTCTCAGCTATCATCAATTCTCCTGGGTATCCACGATCCCTTCGTTCCCTTCGAGAATCTGTTTTGTGCGCTGTTCCTCGGCGGCATCTGGGACTCGCTCGCCAAGCTGCTGGGCAAGGGACAGCCCAAGGAGGAGACAAAGGATGCTAAGAAAACTAATTAGCCAATATCATAGGTATGTAAGAAGTAAGTTTTAGCTATTTAAAAGCCGCACATACGAGGGCCATGCCTTCATTTAATAATATAGTGTGGGTATTAAAAGAGACTCCCAGAGCCGAAACTATCTCAAGCTTTCTACTAAAGGAAGCATTCAATTATATTCTTGTTAATATTGTAGCATAACTTGAGATGTCCTTGTATTATAACCTCTTGTCCCGAGATAAGAAGATATCTAATGGCCGCCATTGGAATTACATAAAAGCTACAATTTTCGTTTTGCATTGATACTTGTTTTTTATAAACTTGCTTGTCTAATTTCGTCATTAGCTCGACAAAGAATAAGGTCCATTATTTTAACGAATAAGTTATTTGTCGTTGCCAGAAACATGTTGACCTGGACCTAAATAATTTTAACCAACTTTTTATTTTTCAGGTCGCATTTTATAACCAGCAATATTTGCGCTACGTAATCAACTGACACCGACAATACAAAATGCGACGGCTTTACTGTTAGGCAATAAAAAGGAAAAAATAAAAAAAATAGTAAAACCCTTAAATCCTAAAAAAATGGCACAACGACCAAAGTTTGATTTCATTAGTTTTAAGATCCACTAGTCTTAAAGTTTATAATTATTTTTGTTAATGACGAAGTATGAGTTTGAGTTACTTATAAGGTATTGTAGTTGATATTTAGTTATATTTAGTTCCTGCAAGCAACTCTTTGCCAAAAAATGTGATACATATTTAGTATTTATCCACAGTATCAACTATGCTATTAAAACTTGCCATAATAATTTAAAATACCAACCAATATTATAATGTAAGCATAATAATCTGATTGGTGCTTGGTACCTTACAGTATGCCAGTGTTCCCTGAGTGAAAAAAAAAGTAAAACCATCGAGCATTGTAATTTTATTTTTATATTAAGTTCTCGAAACGAAAATCGACTAAGCCGACTTCCTTTACATAAAAAAAAACAACCGGGAAAATGGCTACCTTTTCCCGCGCAATAATTAGATAAGTTTTAGATTTATGAATATTCTGACCGATTCGCATGGGTGCACGCGATGAGGAACATTTTATTCGTGTATACATACATAATATACATTCAACGTTGTTTCAAAATAAAATAAAATACCTACATTATTATTAGGATAATAATTTGAATTGTGATTATTATAAGAAAGGTCTGACCAAGTTGCTGGGTGCATTGCAATGAGGCGCACATCTTTCAAATCGTTAAAAGTTTCATGACATGTATGCTATTTATTCAATGATATCTGGGTATGCTAAAGGAAGCAATAAATTGTTTTTATTAACTTGGAAGTTTTTTTTTTAAACCTATTACCTACTTTCATCCCCATTCAGCAGGCTAAGCACTAAGACGGACTGGCTGACGAGAGACATAGGCAATGAGTTCGAATTCCACCGGTTCCATAATGGATATGTGATCTCAAATTTTAGTAGCAACGAGGCTGATTCAAATCTGAGAAGACTTGGTAAGAAGATGCATATTATTCTACAATGCCTCGTCGTTCCGGAACATGGATTGAACCAGGGCCGGAGGCGAGAGATCGCGGCCGCAAATCGGCAGATCGCCTCGATGAGGACACGGCGTTGCTCCACCCAAGCAGGGCAGACCTAAATATACCGTATGGTCCCTCGTGTCCCCCGGGCGATCTACACAATGTTGACACCCGTAGGTGTCCTCCCGCCGCGTGACGCAGGTAATTACATCCGTGTCCGGTGAGTACCTGCGTCACGTGGAAGGCGAAGACGCCTTTTCCAAAACTCCTCAAAGAGGGGACTTATCGCCACAATAGTGGCAGAAGTTGACGACGAGCGTAGGGCTATCGTGTTACCCAGATACAGGGTCGTGGAAATCAGACAGACAGTCGCAACATATAAAATGGTACCTACTCTGGTGCATTCGATTCGTTTTATTTTTTGTAAAAAGTTTTTTTATTTTTCACTTTTTAGTGGTTCACTCCCAGCTAAACATACCCATCACAGCGTACGTGGTATAAATTGGTGTAAACAATAAACAAACATGCGATTTCAGCTATCCCGACAGATTTGCTATCATTTATTGAAATTAACAAAAAAACCGCTTGTTCGATTTCGATAAAATTTTCATGGGACCATTTGGGAAGTACACCCTTTCCAACAAAAAAAGAATTTTTCAAATCGGTTGGCAAGCGACGGAGTTATGCGCGAACAAACATTAAAAAAAAAACATACACACATCCGAATTGAGAACCTCCTCTTTTTTTAGAAGTCGGTTAAAAATGATCTTATAAATAATGTTTGGTCCAACCTATGTTCCGCCGAAAGGCATACAAATTAGTGACTCTATGATCAAAATTATGTTATTTGTAAAAAATCTCATACTGTATAAAAAAAAAACAATGTCAGCATATAAAAATTCTCAAAACTTAAATAAAATAGTACAGAAATATAATGTCACCAATATAATCATAATCATTTTTTATTTGTGAAACATAGGAAGTGAATACAATCTTACGGAGTCTGCAATCTTCTGGTAACATCTCCATTCCGAGTATGTTTTATCGTGAATTGCATGTAATTTTGTTTTGAATTCCGTACTAAGTAACGTTGAGTCGTTGACATTGACAGCGCCGAACCAAAAAGCATTTCATCAGTTTTCCCGAACAAGTAATAATCTAGGGAAAACGGGCTCGTCCGGGATTTGAACCCGGGACCTCTCGCACCCGAAGCGAGAATCATACCTCTAGACCAACGAGCCACACTGACATGAAGAAATAACCCCTATTTACCAACCCTTAGCTTTATTATTTAAAAACAATACATCTGCCGACGTAGGGATATCGCCGTAAAGTTTGTATGTCATAATAAAAATATGGGGTTAGACAGAAGAGGGTCGATTAGGGTGTGTCAAACGAATCTAATGTTGCAGTCATAATTTTGACGTGAGATAATTAATTTTCAGTTATCTCTAAACGTACATAGAAACAGATTCTTTTTTGAGTAGACAAAAGAAAATCGTGTAGCTTTTGGTCAAACCTAAGATCGTCTTATTTATGTTTGTGGAATTGGGGATAGTACAGAATTAAAACATCCTAATACCACGATGGTTTTAGTTAGTGTCACTGACTCTGGCAGAGCCACCATCAGGGATTTTCATTTTGAAAACACAAAAAAATTGTCGCTAATTAGTCGAAATTTGTCGCCAAATATCAGAATTTGTCGGTCACTGGTTCAAAAGATATAAGGGTTTATAGGTGGCCGATCTGGAGAGAGTCTCCCCAGCAGGGCCACATTTATATCTCAAAAACTAGGGCACCTAGCAAATATCTCTTTTCTCCCATAATTTGTCGCCAATTAGTCGGAATCAGTCGCCAAATATCAGAGTTTGTCGGTCACTGGTTCAAAAGATACAAGGGTTTATAGGTGGCCGATCTGGAGAGAGTCTCCCCAGCAGGGCCACATTTATATCTCAAAAACTAGGACACCTAGCGAAGATGTGTTTTCTCCCATATTTTGTCGCCAATTAGTCGCAATTTGTCGCCAAGTCACAGATTTAATCGGATCTTAGTTTAGGAGATATAATGAGTTCAATTAGTAAGGTATAGTCCAAGAGCTAGGTCGAAGAGTTCACGAAAAATACCAAGAAAAAAATATTTCTATTAATATGTGTAATATACTTCTAGTTTTATCGGTCTAAAGTCTTTAGAAATGTCCGAGAGAGATAAATTCTCAATTTAATTCATGTTTTTATGTTTTAAATTACTAGGTTAGAGTGGCTTAAACTTCTTTGAAAACATTAAACCTTGCTCTTGGTCTATTTGGTGAAAGATGTACAGTCGCATGCAACTGTTTTACCACTTTACAATGTTAAGCTCTAATTAACTTTAGAATAATAAATAAATGTCGTACCTTTAGTAAAATGTTTAAAATACTTAAACGTTGAAAAAGTATTGTCAATTGTAATCAAATTTTATTATATAAAAATGAATTTCCATAAAGTTCGTTTGATGTGTGTTGTGTTGGTGTGTATTTTGAGGTGATTGCGAGTGTTGTGTTGTGGGTATGGACGGGTTGAGTTTTTATTTTATCTTAATTGAGGTTAGAATAATAAAACTTCTGTTGTCGAAATATAAAATGATTTATTACCTTAAAATTATTGTACTTTCAGAAAATGTTACAAATAGGTATTTGTAACATTTATAAGTAGGTACTTATTCATTATTATTAACAGATACAGTTTGTGACTTTGGATGTTAGGGGTAATCTCCGGTAAAACTGATCCGATTTTGAAATTTTTTTCACTTTTAGTCTAGGCTAATAACATTATGACCGATAATATTATGACGTTATGACCAATAGGAGCGGAGCCTCAATGAAAAATGTTGCAAAAACGGGGAAATTTTTTTTTTTTTAAGTAGCTACTTTGAGCGGCGGGCGCGAACGCCGACGCGCCGCACCCGTGACGTACAGCAGGTGACACCCTCGTTATATCTCGCTCGTTTCTCCGTTTTTGTATTTTCGGAATACCTAGAGATAACAACACTCGAGTTCGTAACTATTCATAATAAGTTCCACTTTAATTAAACTGGCTGACTTCAACTTACGTGACGGGCAACTCGTTCGAAGCAGCTCATCTGTACACGCGCATCTATCTCTTTCTTACTTACCGTAAATGAAACGGAGCGCAGCGATCTATCTGCCAGCGACTAAGTGGTAAGTGCACATTGTGTTAGATAAATAATTACATAATTATATGTATTGTAGATTTGCTTATAGGTAATGAATACAGCTTTCCTATGGTGGGTTGAAATTATAGAATAAGTTTACATTTATTTAATTCGAAACAAACATTCCTCCATAAGACGTCATAGATACTGTCTAGAAACTACATAAAGTATTTTGTACTCGCTTGTACCACTGTATGGGGAAATTGAATTCTTTAATATCTTTTTAATTACACACCGACTAAATCTGTAACTTTGCGACAAATTGCGACTAATTGGCGACAAAATATGGGAGAAAACACATCTTCGCTAGGTGTCCTAGTTTTTGAGATATAAATGTGGCCCTGCTGGGGAGACTCTCTCCAGATCGGCCACCTATAAACTCTTGTATCTTTTGAACCAGTGACCGACAAACTCTGATATTTGGCGACTGATTCCGACTAATTGGCGACAAATTATGGGAGAAAAGAGATATTTGCTAGGTGCCCTAGTTTTTGAGATATAAATGTGGCCCTGCTGGGGAGACTCTCTCCAGATCGGCCACCTATAAACCCTTATATCTTTTGAACCAGTGACCGACAAATTCTGATATTTGGCGACAAATTTCGACTAATTAGCGACAATTTTTTTGTGTTTTCAAAATGAAAATCCCTGATGGTGGCTCTGCCAGAGTCAGTGACACTTTTAGTTATGGCATTACATAGACCGCATTTGTCCAGAAAATCAGACTTATCCACTGTGTAAGGAAAACCACGCGCAATTATCCTGACCACTGTTAAGCCGGAATTGCGGTAGCTGCATGGATATCTATAAGCTATAAATTAAATTACTACAACTTTACTTTTATCTAAAAATCACAGAAAGGTAATGAACAGGTAAATAAAAACAAGATAACTTTAGAGCTATCTTTTCAAAACAGGATGGACTGATTAGTAGCGATGTACCTATTCTAACTTTATTGTTTGTTTTTTTTTTTAAATATTAATTCATAAGAATTAAGTTGATAGTAGTAGTAGAGTTTCCAAAATTATCATATAAATTAACTTCGCTAACATAAAGTTAAAAGTTTGACGGCTACTTCCCGTATTGTCATGTTCCCGATTCGACCACATGTTAAAAATCGAAAAAACAAATTAACTTCAGTGGCGTTTCGTCAAGATTTGATTCTTGAAATTTTAACAATGCCTGTATTCATTCCCGTTTGGCAAAGCTTTTGTTTGGCAAGTAAAATCAGGAGAAAAATGTAATAAAAACTGTATAGTTATTATATCTACTTTCTAGGTAACGCCCGCGGCTTCGCTCGCATGGAAACTGTTTTGATTATCACTTTGCAGCTTTCGTGGTCATGTTCTCTAGATCGGTAATAATTAGTTTCTTAATAATTAGAACTAGAAATAATCAAATTCCATCGAAATGTATAGTTATATCTATTATTATCATTGTAAATCTGAAAGTCAAAATACTTACAAGCTTAGATGTATCCTGCATTTTCGTCATTCGGCAATATCGAGTGACTGCGCAGGCTGGTGCGCCTATTTATAATTTTTGGCTCAGCGTTCTTTTTATATGGCTTTTTGCTCGGCTTCTAAGGGCCTGCCGCCTTGCTCGACGTTAAATATTTATTCTGGCCCCAAAAACACGCCATCATGATTTTGATATTGTTGCGCGCCAGAATTAAGTTAGGATGATAGCGGCATTCGGTACCACTAGCGCCATCTAGTATCGAGTAGCAGAACTAATAAAGTCAAGGACCTTCAAGATTTTTCTATGCTAGAATTCTCGGACCTTAGTCGGTCGCGACCGATATGTACGCGAACTTTCTGGATCTACTCGGCGCTCTATATAAGGCCGGCGCATGTACCGACCGAGTCAGTATTGGAATTGCGATACAAGTGATAACTTCGAGTGCGATCTTCGACTGTGAACTCAAGTGATTAATAGTGCGATTGTGTTTTGTGATTAGTGAGCTTATAGTGTAATTAGTGTGGTGTAAATTAAAGTGTCATCTTTGTTTATTTAATCGGCTGATTTTAATTGTAACGAACCTGAAGCTCGTAACAATTGGTGTCAGAAGAGTGGAATTAAAAGATGCCGATTCTACCGAAGGACGACACTGAGGGTATCCGTACCCGTAGTCAACGCCAGCAAGAGACGGACCAGAGGCGTTTTGGAAGTGCAACGCCGCAGGCTACGGAGAGACAGCTGGCGACCTCAGAGGCCGGCCCGTCCACCGCCGCTCCAGCATCATCATCAGCACCAGACTTTGCTGCTCTGGTGCTGATGCTGCAGGAGCAGGCCCGCCGCTAGGAGGAACAGGCTCGTCGCCAGGAGGAACAGGCCCGCCGACAAGAGGAACAGGCCCGTCGGTTGGAAGAGCAGCTACGGCATGACAAGGAGGAGCAGGCGCGCCGCCAGGAAGAGCAGATGCTCCTCATGAAGGATCTACTGTATGCCACTTTCGGCAAAGAAATAAAGGTTGTTAAAGATAAGGTGGTTCAGCACGAGAACCGCCTGACGGAAGCTGAAACACGAATCGACCAAATTAATCATCGGGTTGACAACGTGATAGTTGACGTGAGGAAAACGCTGGACAACCTTAAAGTAGGAGATGGAATTGCAACCTCCGTAGCAACTACTCCTTCGCCACGGGGATTCAAAGTGCCGCCGTTCGATGGAACATCTTCCTGGTCGGCCTACAAAATACAATTTGAGGCCGTTATGCAGGCGAACGGGTGGAATAAAAATCAGGCCATGACTGCCCTCACACTAGGTCTGCGGGACCAGGCCTTAACTGTTCTAGAAGCTCTCGGCAAGGAAGTGACTTACGAGCAGCTCCTTGAGGCGTTGGAATCTAGGTATGGCGACGCTCATCTGGAACACGCCCAAGCAGCAAAATGTGGTCGAGTAATTGTCCTGGAACCACCATTTCATAGGACTATAAAGGAATAGTAAGCAATTACAACCACGGAAAAGGGCCCAATTTATAGGCGTATTTTACCTAATTAAATGTCTATAGTAGAATTGGTGAATACCACTTTTACCAATAACAACCTCATAGTTGGACTACGTAAAACTATTTGCGCCCGCGAAGCTAACTATCAGCACATAATGGAACCAAACACGACAGTAACGACCTTATAGTTGGACTACGTAGAACTATTTACTCCCGCGAAGCTAACTATCTGCGCTTAATGGAACCAAATACAACAATAATGTACACAGTGAATCTGTTACAAGCTCATACAAAGTGTTGTGAATTGGTAAATGTTACTGCGCACATTTGTAAAGATTAAAACATATCCATTTCTAATAAATATTACCTAGAATATAAATTATGAGTAGAGTGTTAGTTAACAATAAATCAAGATGTATAATGTGTTTGAATGTGCACAGCATGGCGCACGTATATTTTCTGTGAAGTATAATAAGTTTTTAGTCAAAATTTTGACGCGCCCCTTGAAATTTGCGTTTTCATTAAGTTGAATTTTAAAATAATGTTAGTTTCAGTAAGACATACAACGAAAAGTCGCCATTTTGACAAAGTTGGTTTTCCCAAATACATTAACAAACCGTTATAGGCTTACTTTGTTTAATAATGGTAAATATCAGAACCATTGCTTGGCCATATTGTTTGGAATTAGAGTTCCGCAAATATTTTTATAACCGGACGGTTCTTTTATATTGCTATTAGATACGTGGCTTATTTTAGTTCTTTTGTTTAGGTGTCAACATTGAAAATGGTAATGTTTTGGACGTCGATCGCTTTTTGACTAAAAGGGATTTCCGAGTTTTAAAAACCTTAATAATAGTAAAAACCAATGTATTCTTGTACAGGACACCACGGATATAGTTTTGGATACTAAGTATATTAAATTAAACCTTTATAATCGTGTTAAGATTATAACAATTTTGGTTTATACCACTATAAAACCGCTCCATATTACTTATAATTGTTCCGTAAAGTGAATTTATAAACCATTATAAAACCGGGTAATAAATGCACATAGTTTCCGGTTTGTTTAGTTCTATTTGTCACTCTTATTGGTGTACTTTATTTATAGTAGTTTTATAAAGCTTCTTGTTAGCAGTTATAAGTATAGCTTACCAGTTTATCTACTCTTGAGTGCATTTACACCCTCGCGATACTTTTATAGGTCACCCAAACTTATATTGCACCCTTAATTTCTACCTATAAGTGATTATAAGTTAATGTATAAGATCAGAAATACTATAAGGCCCAACTTACTCCATGCTGGCTATTATAAGCGTGGTAGTAAATACTAGAACCGTTAAGAGAATATTATAAGTGCTGGAGGCCTATAGCATCTGCACTATAGGATAATTTTGCTGCTTGGGCGTGTTTCGTGCGCAGCTAAAGGATCGCGTGCAACGCAGCGATGAAAACCTGCAGCAGTGGGCCCTTGAGGTGGAGAAGCTGGTCCGAAAAGCATACCAGTCTGTACCTGCGCTCATTCAAGGGAACCTGGTGCAGGCATTCATTGACGGCATCCGCGACCTTGAGGTCAGAGCTGCTGTGAGGCTCGGTCATCATGGGACGCTCAAGGACGCCTTGGCTCATGCTCTGGAAGTGGAAGCTGTGCGGCAGGATCATCGTTCCCATCGCGTCAGGGAGGTTGCAGCGGCTACTGTTCGCGACCGGTCTAAAGGATACAGCCCTAGATGCTATGGCTGTGGGGAAAGGGGCCACCTACGGTCCAGTTGCCCTAAGCGAACTGTAGATAGAGAAGATAGTCGATCTCCAGAGGGTAGGGCGGTTAACAGCACCGCCCAGCAACTGCAGGGAAACGAGTAAAAGCCAGGACTGCGGGGCGGGTGCTGGCTGATGTTCAAAGAGCCCCAAGGATTTCGATCTCACAAACCCATGACGGGAACAGCCTAATCATCAAGGGCGAGATCAACGGAACGCCATGTAAGCTGACAATAGACACTGGAGCCTCTCGCACGGTTGTCAGTTCCCAACTAGTAAGTCGGTTCCTTGGGGACTCCGCATACAACCGAGACCGCATAAATTTGGTGACGGCCACCGGTCAGCGCATACCCGTCCGCGGAGAGAAAGAGATGGAGTTGAAGCTAGGAAACAGGATCTATCTTCACAATGTAATCGTGGCTGATATAATGGACGATTGCATCCTGGGCCTAGACTTTATGAGGAAGAATTTTTGTGAGATCGACGTTAAGCAAGGAGTTTTGAAATGTGGACAAGAGGAACTTTTCATGGAAGGGGCGTTACCAGGAAAGGTGTACAGCCTAAAGAAGATTGTTCTTCCTCCGAGATCGAAAACGATTGTGCCGGTTAGGCTTCCTCGAAATCCTGGGCAGACTCATCGGTGTGTACTTGTGGAAAGAGTAGACAGTGACCTTCCATGGAAAGTGGCACGTACTTTGGTTAGAGCCACTGACATCTCAAGAGTACCTGTGCTGAACCTTTGTGATAAGGAACAGATGATAGATAAGGGCACGCTGATTGGTACATGTGAGGAAGTGGATTGGTTACGTCGAAGCCAATATTTATCGACTGGGAACCTTAGCAAGGATGCACAAACGAAAGTGGACTTTTGGACGACTGTCGCAGCGTTCTGTCTCAAAATGAAATGGTCAAGGCGAAGAGAATGTTACTGAAGTATGCCAATATTTTCTCTTCAAATGATGCTGACATCGGGAAGACTGATTTAGTTCAACACAAAATAAACACAGGAGATGAGTTGCCTATCAGTCAGCGGCCAAGGAGATTGCCAGTAGCACGTGAAAAGGAAGTGGAAACCATGATTGAGGGAATGGTTAAGGATGGTGTCATAGAACCTTCATCGAGTCCATGGTGTTCACCTGTTGTGCTGGTATGAAAGAAGGACGGCAGCATGCGGTTTTGTGTTGACTATCGTCGTCTGAACGACGTTACGAAGAAGGACAGCTATCCTTTGCCAAGAATTGATGACACGTTGGACATGCTTACTGGAGTAAAGTGGTTTAGCACGCTGGACCTAAAAAGTGGCTACTGGCAGGTTCAAATTGATCCTAAGGACAAGGAGAAAACCGCATTCTCGACAGGAAAGGGTCTATGGCAATTTAAAGTCATGCCGTTTGGATTGTGTAACGCACCGGCAACGTTTGAAAGGTTGATGGAACTGGTACTAACCGGGTTAATTGGCGATGCTTGTCTGGTCTACTTAGATGACATCATCATCGTAGGCCGTACGTTTGATGAACACCTGCAAAACCTGGAACGCGTGCTCATGAAGATCCAGAGTGCAAACCTCAAGTTAAGTCCAAAGAAGTGTTCATTCTTCAAACGGCAAGTTAGCTTTTTGGGATATGTAGTGTCGGAAGAAGGTATCCGCACGGATCCAGAGAAAATCGCCGCAGTCAAGGACTGGCCAATTCCAAAAGACAAGACGCAGGTCAGAGCATTTTTGGGTTTGTGCTCCTATTATCGGCGATTCGTCAAGAACTTTGCAGACATAGCCAAACCGCTGCACAAGCTAACCGAAGAGAAGCGACATTTCTGTTGGGATGAGAGTTGCGACATTGCATTCCAGGAGCTCAAGGAATGTCTGTGCAAAACACCTATTTTGGGGTATCCTGATACCGACAAGGAATTTATAGTTGACACAGATGCAAGCGACATAGGACTTGGCGGTGTGTTATCTCAACGGAATGGCGATCAAGAGGTTGTGATAGCGTACTTCAGCAAGTCTCTGTCGAAGCCAGAAAGGAATTATTGTGTCACGCGACGGGAATTACTTGCTGTGGTCAAGTCATTGCAGCATTTTAGCAAATATCTGCTGGGAAGGAAATTCCACTTACGAACTGACCATGCTGCGCTGAAATGGCTATTGCAATTCAAAAATCCAGAAGGACAAGTTGCGAGATGGATTGAACTACTTCAGGAATACGACTTTGTGATTGAACATCGCAGCGGGAAAATTCATGGCAACGCAGATGCATTATCAAGAAGACCTTGCGCTGAAGACTGCAAGCATTGTACTCGGCAAGAGGGTAAAGAAGTCGTACCTATGAGGATGATCAAGACAGATCTTAGTAACGAGTGGAAGGAAAACTTGGAACGTGCACAGCAGGATGATTTGGACATCAAGCCGATCTTGGAGTGGATGAAGGCCAGTGTTCCGAAGCCTACGTGGAGCGATGTCTCAGCGATGAGTTCCGTCACAAAAAGCTATTGGGCACAATGGGACAGTTTAGTGATTCAGGATGGAGTCCTGTGCCGTAAATGGGAAAATGCTCGGGGAGACAGCTGTCATTTGCAAATGGTTGTCCCTAAAGCTAAAGTACCGGATGTTCTACAGCTGTACCATAATGGTTGTTCAGGAGGCCATATGGGTGTAAAACGGACTCTACTGAAGATACGGGAACGGTTTTACTGGGTCCACTGTCGTGACGATGTTGAGGACTGGTGTCGCAAGTGTACAAGTTGTGCGGCTGTAAAGGGACCTCAGACTCGTAGCAGAGGTGCATTGAAATTGTACAATGTTGGTGCACCATGGGAAAGGATAGCCCTAGACGTTGCGGGACCTTTTCCGGAGAGTGAAAGTGGTAACAAGTATTTCATGGTGGTTATGGATTATTTCACTAAGTGGCCGGAAGTCTTCGCCATACCAAACCAAGAAGCTTCAACAGTTGCGGATAAACTAGTTCATGAAGTCTTCTGTCGTTTTGGAGTACCCTTGGAGATTCACAGTGATCAAGGAAGGAATTTTGAGTCTCAAGTATTCCAGGAAACTTGCCGAGTGATGGGTACTTATAAAATGAGGACAACTCGGATGGAATGGTAGAACGATTTAATCAGACATTGGAGAGATATTTGGCCAAAGTTGTGGAAAACCGGCAACGAGATTGGGACAAGCACATACAACCGTTTTTGCTGTCATACCGAAGTGCTGTTCATGAAAGCACGTCAGTGACACCAGCTTTCGCAAACTTTGGAAGAGAATTGCGGCTACCTGCAGACCTGATCACCGGAATACCACCTGATGCCCCACGCAGTATAACCGATTATGCGAATGACTTGCGGAACAAAATGAACGACATTCATGAGCACGTCAGACAATCGGGCCAGCAAATGTCTGAAAAGATGAAAACCCGCTATGACCGCAAAATGAACAATAAAGGGTTCGAGGAAGGTTCACTAGTGTGGTTGCATAATCCAGTTCGCAGCAAAGGGAAATCTCCTAAGCTTCAAGCTAAATGGGACGGACCGTACCGGATTGTGACGAAGATCAATGACGTGACCTACCGTATACAGAAAGGTACAAGAAGCGCTCCTCAGATCGTTCATGTTGATCGACTGGCGCGTTATTATGGCGCTGATAATGCTCGGGACGAGCATGTCTTAGGAGGGGGCAGTGTTGCGCGCCAGAATTAAGTTAGGATGATAGCGGCATTCGGTACCACTAGCGCCATCTAGTATCGAGTAGCAGAACTAATAAAGTCAAGGACCTTCAAGATTTTTCTATGCTAGAATTCTCGGACCTTAGTCGGTCGCGACCGATATGTACGCGAACTTTCTGGATCTACTCGGCGCTCTATATAAGGCCGGCGCATGTACCGACCGAGTCAGTATTGGAATTGCGATACAAGTGATAACTTCGAGTGCGATCTTCGACTGTGAACTCAAGTGATTAATAGTGCGATTGTGTTTTGTGATTAGTGAGCTTATAGTGTAATTAGTGTGGTGTAAATTAAAGTGTCATCTTTGTTTATTTAATCGGCTGATTTTAATTGTAACGAACCTGAAGCTCGTAACAATATCTTTGTAGTTACTGAGTCGACCACTCGTATTTCCGGCCCCGGAAATATACATATCTTCATAATTCTGATATCCTGGTAGTTTGAATATTTAGGTACCGCACACAAAAACACAAATGCATCGACGTACAAAAAAAAATATTTAAAAAAAGATAATGGATGTATGAAGATCAGAATCTCGACTTATCACCACTTTTGTTCACTTGTTTTTAAAACTGTTGTTATGTTGACGAATCGGAAATGTGGCCAAACGGGAATTAGCCAGTTTGACGTCATAGCAAAATCGATCGATACGATGGAGTTCAAGGACTTAACTAAAATGAGGGGCCCACACTTTGTCTCTGATTAGACGAAATATGCGTAATGATTAAAAACAGGATGCGGTTTACCAGAGACCATGCGCTTTTTAAAAGAGAATAGAGGCATATAATTTTAAAATTGCTACCCCTTTTTTGATTTCGTGATAAAAGCCCAAAGCAACTATTTAGCCTTTACCTACACGAGGTCGACGTTGTGCAAGCTAGTGACGAAGGCTTGATTCGGACGCGGCTATTCCAGTGCCGGATTGAGCCAGCGCGGGGCCTGTAGCAAACTTTAACATTATTTATTATCAGTTTAGGTTTTCGATGTTTTAAAAATTAAAATAACGAAATTTAGATATATTTTGCAAAGGCTATCCGTCCACTATTGCGAAGAATAAATTTCCTCCGACCAGGAAATTCTGGTAAAGATTGTTCAAATCGGATTTTTTTGTTTTCTTTTAGCAAGACGCTCCTACTGAGCTATCATCTTTTCGCTTGAATATGGTTGCTCAAAAAATGTGCCAGCTCCCACTGTATTATGCCCCGGCTGCGCTGCCCTTAATATCGCCTATACCCATAGGTTTTGCCTACATTGTCTATATGGACCGGATCCGCGGCTGCTTAGACTTTATACAATATGGCTGCTTAAAAAAAAGAGATTTTATTTGCGCATGGTAGGAGTTAGGATTCGTGTGTGTGATAAAGCTATGGCGCTGGTTTTCAGCGGCATGTACTTATACATATAAGTCCAAACGCGGTGCCCCCAAATGCACGGGGCCCGTAGCATTTTTGTTACTTTTGCTACGTGGCAAATCCAGCACTGGGCTATATATATCATCATCCTTTTGTCGTTTATTCATTTGGGGTCAGTGCCGTATGTCTCTACATAATTATCATCTCAACAGTCACCCCTTTTGTACCAACATTATTTTTCACAAATAAAATAAACAAACTTATCAAAAATGTAATATCACCCTACTAATCTACTGCCTTTTCTTCCGAGACAAGAAAAAACCAATAATGATTAATGACAGCTAAGTAGGTAGACAAAACATGTTTTTTTGTGTGCACAGTTCCGTTTTGCAACTAGTAACGGAAGCTTTCGGACATCGGAACGATGAGACAGCCAAGTTTTTAGATAACTTACGGTATTCTCATGTTATTAGCATAGATAGATTGTATGTATAGCTCGTTATGAGGTCACTGTCGCTGGCTAGTGGGCCGCATTCACACCGATCCGAACGAGGCCTTTCTTTCAATGGGATTTTATTGACCTACGGACTACGGACAGGTTATTCTATCTATATCTTTTTATTATCCTATGATTCATTTTATGTTTTAATAATTACACAAGAACCTACCTAAGTATTATTTATATGAGTAGGTAGTTAACGATTAGCTTTAGTACAAGTTAAGCCTTTATGATACTTTACTTCCTGTCTTTCAAAAATAAAGTTGGCCTTATTTTTCGTCAGAAAACCGTTAGAATTGCTTTTTGTTGAGTTGGTGATTGGAGCAACAAAGTCTGTCTAAATAAAGGTCGGGATCTGTGTCTTCTGGAAAACTCCTAGTGATAATTACGTAGCCCTAAACAGATTCGGTTCATTGATGTATCCCGCACCACGACATAACGGTGTGAACCTAGCTTTGCTTTAGATAGCTAGTTTCACATCGCTTTTTGTTCGGTGTGATGTTTTAGATCCCACTTCTGCTTGAGACAAACCTGGAATTGAAGTGCTAAGCCTCAGCTAGGGAAGCTGACCCGGAGAATTGAAACTTTCACAATCTAAGACAATAACGGAGAGAAATCGTGACCACGTAGGTAAATTGGCCACAAGTAATGCGCTAGTAAAACAATTAGAAAACATAAAACGTGCGTTCACACTTATGATTAAGCAGATAGTTAGGTACTTTTTATTATCACTGGAGTCACCAAGTCTGATATGTTCGCCCCGATAATTCGGTGTGATTGCAATCAAGCAAGTTGCAAACTAAACTACAGTGACGTCGAACACAGACAACGAGTATTGCGCGGCCGCGGCCCTCAACCCGTCAGATGCGTGTGCGATCAGACGTGGACTGAACGCGCCGCTTACTTTAATAATCTTAATTTAGTTTTAGATTAGTTTTAACGTAACTTAGTGTTAAATTAGTGTAACAATTAATTAATGGGAATAGTTAAATAAAGGTGAGTGAAATTTCTTTTTTTTTTCTAACGGTGCGGTGCTCGAAAGTGAACGGCGGTTTCTGTGAAAACAGTTAGTTAGATGAGATTCTTGTGCCGCATGCGATGTGATCACTTGATCAGTTGCTGTCTTCGGCTGCATTAAAATATCTAAATGAATGCCTATACTTGAGTAGTTCTTTACAGCAGTTTCTTAAAAGAATTTCCTTATTTGAATCTTTCCAATCAGATAAAATTTTTGTGCCGAGTTGACACATTGTGTTTTACCGATAACTTTTACTTTTTTTTTAAAGTTTAATGATTAATCCATTAGGAAGGCAGATAATGTTGTTGAAATGTGATGCCAATATTTAATATCTGGTTCCGTTATGGAACCACCATACAATTGATTTTGCAAACAGTTGAATGTTAATTGTAGACATAATTTCAGAAAGATAGTTCTGTTAGTTATTGGTTGGCAGTGGATATTTAACTGCTTTGAGTTACGTCTTCTTGCAGAGAAACAATTATATGTATTTATACTTTTGTCACCACGTAAACCAGTCTAGTGCAAAAAGAAGATTGCTAAATAGAACGTGTATTTTGAAATGAACTTGATTATTTTCTTTTTAATCTGCATAGTTTAGTTTGACTTTGCGATATTTTCTTAACTCTGAGAGAAAGAGCACTGAACCAGCTTTGCTGTAAAATACAATGATGCACCATGCACAATCAAAGCAGGTCAGTCATTTACTATTTTAGTGCCCCTTGGTTGGTACTAGAAATACACAATTTGTGTAAGTTGGCAAACATCAGAGACGAGTAACGGTTAGCTTATGCTGCATGCTCCTAAAATGCCCGAGTCAGTTGTCTTATCTACCGTAGCTCATGCTATTGATCTAGCGTCCCTCTTTACCTGAAACATTCGGAATAAGGTTTATCCTATGCAGCATCATCATCCTTCTTGTTGGCCGACTTTCTGGGCCCCAAGTCATTCCAACACGATCCCATTGTCATTTTGCTAAAAGTTCGTAATCTGCTAGATTCGTAATGGTCGATCATTGGTCTGTCAGTGGTCTCGTAATACTTTTCGATAACCGAGCTTGAAGAAGAATGACTGCACAATGAGGTTCTAATGGTAGGTCACTGATCAAAGGAACTGTCAAAATTTTAGCAGATTACTGCATACGTCTGTCATTCATATGTGATTATGTACGAGATTACCATCTCTCTTTCAATGGAGTGTCAGTGGTTGACCATTGGAAAGTCATAGTGACGCTTCTATGTTAGTGTAGATTACCAAACTTGTCAAAATCGACCATTATGAGATCAAGTCTGCTATTTCAATAGTGTCAAAATGGTCTATCCATTTTGACACTATTGAAATAACTTGAGACCCTGGTGATTTGCCACATCATGATCAAGATCTCGCATTTATACTACTAGGTACTAGTAAAACTACGTTTTTAGAAACCCTATCCAGGCAATCCACAGAATAAGATGGTTCTTTAACGTTTCTAAACCAGTCGGCAAGCTTAGCTGAACTTATGACTTCTTGCCCAGCATATACCTAGCTTCGTAAATAAACTTCTCTCCATGCAACTTGTAGATACTTACTTATCCCTACTAATATATAAATGTGAATGTAAGTTTGTTTGTTACGCTTTCACGCGAAAAAATCTCAACCGATTTCAAAAATTCTTTCACCTCTAGAGAGCTACATTCACCCTGAGTAACATAGGCTATATTTTATCCCCGTATTCCCACGGGAACGGGAACTATGCGGGTGAAACCGCGGGGCGCTGCTAGTTGAATATATATTCTTCGGTTATCTAACAACACTATATCGTCTATATCACATTATCTAAAACCACAAACACTTGCCTTATTAAAACTGCATCGTGTATCGTGAGTATGGCCGAACGGAAGCGTCTTCAGTAACTCGCCATGTGTTATGAATTATTTAAACCATGAAGGCTTTATGGACGTTGGTTTAGACTGCTTCATCTAATTCCGTTTCTTAAACCCTTCCAAAAAACGGAATTCCTTCGAATTTGTATTTAAAACAACATTTATTGGTAGGTCTGGCTTATCACAGTTTTTGGGCACAGTTGTCCGTGGCCTTCCGTAATCGGCTAATTTTTCAACGGTATAGCGGTATTTCGGATCTTCTGAGGCTGTTGTTTCATGAACTTTATTACTAAACGTAACTATACCTATAGATACCTAATTGTTACTATGCTCTAAGATATGGTCACAGTATTACAATATTACAGTAGGGAAACGCCTTTGATGTCGCGCGATGCCGCCGCCAGTGTAGGTACTTACGCTGCCACACGCAAGTATGGAAGGGTTGTCACCAATTGGGAAATAAAACAATTGTGATTATTACTATTATGATGTAAACATTTATTCATATTTACATTCAAAATAAATGTGATTATTAAATCTAATATAATTATTTAATAAAAGTGTAAACCACATACGTACCTACATGTTATATAGGTAATAAGGATGTTTCCTGAGTAAAAAATATCTGATTATGTTTAGTCCGTCAGTAAGATTATAGAAAAATATTGTTCACGTATAAAAAATTAAATCTATTAAAACTGACGAAGATAAAAAGCATCAAAGATCAGGAGTGGGGGCTTGTTACGTCACGGCTAGGTAAAAATTGTAGCGAGTAGTGACGTCACACCAGTTTTCAACGCACTGTATCGTATTCGTTTTTTTCTTATTATATGAAAAAAGAAAAAAATACATGTCCAATATTTTATGGAAATCTATCCGACGGAGTTATCAGATTTTTTTAGTCAACTACCTTATTGTACAACTGCTTTACTTTTCAATTACCGTCTTTGACAATCCATAACTCGCGCCTGGAAAGTAAGTAGGTACCTATAAATTCAATAAACAAACACATACCTTTACAGTTATAATTATCAGACATAAAATTATAAGGAAAAGTGGCCAAAATTGGTGCACAAGTCAGTTTTGTCTTAGCGGCGGCGGCGGGGTGTCTGCAACATTCCATAAGTCTATGGTACACAAATGAAAAATCCTAACAGAAAAGTTTGTGCGCACCATTATAGAATGTAAGAATAATAAAATTATTACACAAAAAACACGCCCGCGTCTGCCCTTCGCGCTCGGTACCGCAAACTAAGCGTGTTTGCGGTACGCTGTCCGCGCCGCCCGACACCCCGCGAGTTCCCCTCCGTTGCTCTGCGCAAGTACATTCGTCGCCGTACTGTAGGAAATATTGTAATACTGTGATATGGTGGTGTGGCTGGATAATTGAGACTATCAAATTTTGATGCGTAAAAAAGTGTTGCATATTTTCAGTTGACAATTTATCGAGAGTTTACAATCTCTCAAGATATTTTATAATCTTACGAAGTTTGCAATTTTCCGGTGACAGTTCTAATATCAAGCTAGCATATTACCTACTAAGTCACCACAAAAATTCGGAGTTAAAAATTTATCAGCTTTTGATAATCATTTGTTAATAGACGTGTCAAACTGAATGCTGCTTGTGCTGTCAAACTGAGTGCTGAATGTGGCTTCCTACCTACACCTGGGCTTCATTTACTCCAAAATCCAAACTCACGTTTCTGACAAATACGCAAATATTTTAAATGTTTTCCTCAAGTAACAAAGGCGCACAACAATTTCCCATGCCGTATAACGGATTTATCTCATCATGTCTGACAATTCGTCAGACATTAGGAAACGTGCCGTATCAAGCTTTAAATAAATTATGCTAATAAACGAGATCAGCATGACAATCGAATATGTTCGGTTTTAAAATCGAACGAATCCAATTTGGTGGAAGAAGTTGAATTGACCAGTGTCTATCCGACCAATGGCAGGCAGCAGCTATGTTTGAGGCAAAACCGTAAAATACTGCTTAGTATTATTCACATTTTTTTTGTGTATAGGTACACAATCAATCAGCTGTTCCTGTTTATCATACCTACTTAGTCAAAATTCTATAATTGGTCTTTTTACGAGTTGATTTAAGCATGAATCGTGTCTTTGAATGATCTAAACCTGACTGGAACCGACCACCCAACCGGATGATGATAAAAATCACTTTTAAATAGAAATTTCCTACTTGGTCATTTTCCCAAATTAAGTATCAGCTTATTAAGAAAAACAACTGCACCTGAACGCCTGCATATATATTAGCTCCTGACTGCATTTCTATATGCGTTTGGGGTGCATGAACTCAATTACGCCGCAGTACAGGACGTTGTAAAAAGAGTAAAACAACATGGAGTCTTTATAACCTTGCTCCTTGCAAGCGTGGCTAGTAATTATGGTTAACGTAACTTAAACATGGGGGTTTTTCCGTTCTTTCGGTATTTTGAAGACGTTTAGCGAGCAGCCGTTCCGCAGAATTATGATTAAAGGCGTTCTGAGAAAATTGAGGGCCAAAGACCCTCTATTTTGGATAACAATGCGTCTTATTTTGTGCCTTACCTTCCTGTTTGTATTTTACACAGGTAGTCAGGTTAATTGCATATCTGGCTGAACATTAAGGCATTCTTTTCCTGGTTTTCTA
The DNA here is from genome assembly GCA_905332915.2 of Hecatera dysodea. Classification (NCBI taxonomy): domain Eukaryota; kingdom Metazoa; phylum Arthropoda; class Insecta; order Lepidoptera; family Noctuidae; genus Hecatera; species Hecatera dysodea. The sequence continues at coordinate 7,252,926 of HG995303.1, forward strand.
ACGGGCATAATTTAGTGTTGCGTTTTGCTCTCATCTTCTCACAGCATCAACAGAATTTAAACTCTGGTTGAAGTCTTTGAATTCGCCATAGGAAGAAGACAAAACACGACAGATAATGAAGCTAGGTGAACACAATTTTGTGAGGAACGTATTCGGGTAGGTACCTCACAACCATAGTAAAAAAAAAACCTACGTAGGCATGTCCTGTAGAAATGTAGGTAACCTTGACAAGGTAGGTACTGACTTCCTCACATGCACAGGGCTATTTTATTGACATTAAGGCGGAAAAGATTCTAAGAAAACAGTATTAGGTATTTACACGCTTCTCAAGATAAAGCCAAAAGCCGTGATTGATAAATTGTTTAGCTCATCATTTTGATAATTGACCAGCTGATGGGCGTAACGAATCCGTATTTACTTCCGATAAAGTAATTACAGTCACATTTATCAATATTTTCATCACGACTATGATGTTATCATGATTTCTGTTACCATGACGTAATCTGATTCGGTTATCATGGAACATCCTCTTTGGCTTAGGTACCTAATAGTTAAGCTGTTTTGGATATGATTCAGCTAGGATCTTTTTACGGATCTCTTTATCTTATGGGCTGGGTTTGGTTCGCGGGTCGAGCAAAGTTTTATTGGTTTTTCCATCTGGAAGTTCTCAATTTCAGCCGAAAGTCTGGATATAATGTGACGGCCTGATAGCAAGGCTTACAAACTATTTTATGGGACTTAGGTAAACATGACTGATGGCGAAATGGAGGTACCTAGGGTAAGTATTTACTAGGTACACATCTACTGAACTAACCCTTTGGAGAATAATAGCGTGATCATAAGTTTTGTTGTTTATACTCTACTAGCAGTGCCCCACGGTTTTACCCGCGTAGTTCCCGTTCCCGTGGGAATATGGGTATAAAATATAGCGTATGTCACCCGGGGATAGTGTAGCTTTCAAACAGTGAAATAATTTTTCAAATCGGTTCAGTAGTTCGGAGCCTATTCAATACAAACAAACATACAAATCTTTCCTCTTTATAATATATTAGTATAGATATACATATACAGTTACACACCTGCTAGATAAGAACCAATGGATGCCTTCCTTATAACAAAACTAAACATGAGTGTGACATCACTGACGCCTGCGTATTACTGGTCCTCTAAACTAAGGTCATGTAGACAGTAAAGACCCTTCATTTAAACATGACTGTGGCTTAGAAGTTAAATTGCAACGAAATAGGTAGGTACTATCATCTTGGTAAATCCTTTGCAGTTGCGCAAGCGCAGCTCTTTGATGGGCATTTAGCAACTGTTCTGTCTTATTGTTGTCAGTTTACTACAATCTCGCGATATTTTGCCTTTTAGCGGTTGAGGTGCTATTAAATTAAATTATAGGTATTAGCTACAGACTACATATAAAGTAAAATAGTAGGTAGTACCTACATTTTGATGCAAGTGGGCAAACTTTGTCTTTGCAGCCGAGGAGGAATAGACGCCCGAGGCTGTTATGAAGCCGAAATACAGCAATTACGATGTATCAATACGTGCATATATAAATGGTGATAGAACTATTTATAAAAGTATCAAACAACGAAAGCCCAACAGCCATTTTTTTTTTTTTTGGATGGGAAATCATCAAATGACCCCTCCCGCCCTGGGTGGAGCGGTAGGGAGTGTCAGACTTTTACTGACTAAAACCCACCCGTGATCCTTCTTGTGCCCTATGCGTTCCAGGGCCGCGGTAACTCTTTCGAACAAATTCCGCAACAAGCCCAACAGCCATGCAAAATATTTTTTGATAAATAAGCAAACTTCTGCATACTGCAGCTATAAATAACCAAAATGTCCTCACTTCAAAAACCTTTGAGGTCAATTCAAAATATAAAGGCTTCCATTTGCACACAACGACCGATAATCGCAAATAATGGCTCGACCTCAATAAACCACTAATTAACAAACATTTAATCAATTCAACGTAAAGAATCGGAGTGCGACGTGATCTTACTAAGGATGTTCTAAAGTGACTCACGAAGGCTCAGCTGGCTATAATAGCCCATTGTTTATTTTATCAATAATAATAAGTGCTCCTCTGCATGGATGAATTGAAACTCTTTGCTGTCAACAAATTGCAACTGATGAAGCTACCAGAGGTAACTGAGGAATCCATCCGCCTCGTTATTTCCGGTTGTTCTAGTATGGTTAATGGATACCTACTATTTGCACTGGGATTACACTGGGATATTGTATTGGGATCGGTCTATCACCCCAAAGATCGCTTTTAGCGATAAGGCCGCCCATTGTGTCACCCTATGTAATGTTTTCTTTGTCTGTATTTTCTGTAACTTGTATGGTGTACATAATAAAGAGTATTCTATTCTATTCTATCATCACTGACAGGACTATTGTTGCCAATAAGCCTGACATAGTGATGATAGACATGGTGAGATTGTTGATATTGCGGTTCCACATGACGAGAATCTCGTGAAAGCTAAGAAAGACAAAGCAAATAAGTATCTTGACTTGGCTCCACAGCATGGCGCTATGGCGGAGATACGGATTTCAATTTCATTATATAGAATGACTCCAGCATGACTGCATGAGCGTTTTTGAAGGCGCCTTAACATATCTAATACTAGTACTTCGCCCGCGACTTCGTCTGCGCAGATTTAGTACAAACACTTTCCACCCCAGTTTTACCCCCTTCGGGGTGGAGTTTCGTAAATTCCGTTCTTAGCAGATGTCTACACCCTATAAGGAAGGTTCCTTATAGGGGCGTGTGTGTGCCCTGCCAAATTTAAAATTTATAGGTCTTATAGTTACTGAGATTTCGTGATTAATCAGTGAGTGGTATTTCGCTTTTATATTTTAGTTTCAAACTAGGAAGTAACGATTAAGGATACGTCTCTACCAGGGAAAATAACCCAGAGAAGAAAATAAGTATAATTTCATGATGTGCCAAACACCTCGAAATGTGTTCAGTTTTAGATAAGATACCGTTCGCGTTCTTTAATTAAATTAAATGCTAAAATATTGAAATGAGTAACGTAGCCAATAAATTCTTCACAAGGCAAACTGAATGTATGGCTCACCTGTCGTATGTCTATAACAAATTAATTAAAAGCGTTGCGTGCATGGTGCACCTGACTTTGAAATAAAAATAACTACGAGAATAGCAGTTTTTAAACGTAAATAAATAAATAAATAAACCCCACCCAGGGCACAAGAAGGATCACCCTTCTTGTGCCCTTTGCATTCCAGGGCCGCGGTGACTCTTTCGAACAAATTCCGCAACCCTAGCAGGCACTAACCCTATGGGGCCCCGTCTTCGTTGCTGACGGCTCTTTGTGGCGCGCGTGGAACACGACGCGCGTCGACTCGGGCCTGGTTGCTATCGGACGGCGAGCCACCCATAGTTCGCCATCCGCAGGCCCACGTCGATGTACCTACTTCTTAGAAAACCATCTTACCTTAAAGCAAGCAAATTGACAAGTAATCAACATCAATCCCTCGTTTCAACCGTAACAAAACACATATACAGGTACTTAATAAATATTGAACTAAAACTAAACAATTCATAATTTTCAGTCAAAATGCCGCGATTCAAGACAATACTGGTGACGGGTGGCGCAGGCTACATCGGCAGTCATTGTGTGGTGGATCTCCTGCAAGCTGGCTACGATGTCGTGGCCATAGACAACTTCGCCAACGCAGTGGGCGATGATGATGGCTCACCGGCTCTGCAGCGCGCGGAACAGATTACAGAGAAGAAGATTCACTTCTACAGAGCAGATTTACTGAATAAGTCCCAAATTAATGACATATTTGATAAGGTTAGTTTTTTACTTTATACTTCTGCCAACAAATACCAAAAAACTCAAATAAAAGTCCTTGGTCAAGGTATGATATTGAGAGCGTGATTTAACCCTCATTCAAGGTATGATCACAGGTAAATAGCTCTTTATGTTGATCAACTTTGAGGACAGAAGAGTCTTAAGACAAGTGACTAAATTAATCCATAGGTACTCTTTTGATTTCCACGATGCTACGACGTGACACAATGAACTCCTCGTCTTTCCCTGCTATTGGACTCCTGCCAGTTCTTATTTATGACCATAACCAGAGATAATCTTACTTGCAGCACCCAATAGACTGCGTGATCCACTTCGCAGCGCTGAAGGCCGTCGGGGAATCAATGCAGCAACCCCTTTTATACTACCAGAACAACCTGCTTGGAATGCTCAACTTATTGGAGGTAAGGAGTATTCTTGAATAAGTTCACATGTCGAAAATATGTTAACAAAAGGGAAATAAATGAAAGGAGTGTGGAAATAATGCTAATCCAGAACTACACGTCTTTTTTTCTGGGTGGGAAACCAGGCCTTTTCTTGTGAGTATGTTGCCAGATCAATACCGTTCAGTTGTTCCCAGATTTAGATTTCGTCGGAAGGCCATTGCCCAGACGACTATCTATGGGTTGGTGGGGTTTTTCTAAAAAGATTGTAACTGAATTTCCTGAAAACCTCTAAAGGGATCATTGTATTCATCATTATAAAGTCAGAAGTCTTTACTGCGGGTTGAAGCCTGTAATCGCGAAAAAAACACAAGTGTCAAGTGGTTTTCACTTTGATTAGTGCATCATACAATACACATGGTACCTAGATATCGATAAAACATTCTGCCACGTCGTCGCTATCTTGTATGCGAAGTGGCAATACCTAAATATTATATATTTTGTTTAGTAGATTTTGATAAAAACTGGGTAATACCGTTGAAAGACGCTTTATCTTTTGTGATTTTAAATTGATAATGATGTGATTCTAAATTGATTTTTAATGTAGTAGAATATATTATCTCAAACAATTTACGCAAAATTATCTAAACAGCACAAATCGCAGGAAATGTCTACCGATTCATAATGAGTTACGTAATTACCTACTTTCATTTAATTAGGTATCAATTTTGGTACCTATTGCTTTTGTTTCAACTAGCAATTCTTATGTTCTCTTTTCAAAGAAGAAAGTGTCAGTCAAATATACATATAGGCGTTGCGAAGTTGAGATTATTGTCGACCAACATTTTTGATGTCTTTATCGGGTCTTAAACTTTCAAATGACTTCCCGCTTTTAATATATCTACGAATTAAAAACGATCAATTTGGGCCTCCTCACTACCACTCTTAAGGTTTCTATTTTTTGATAAGGCAACCCCAAGTCATCTATCTCTTATAAATTTTGCTTATAAAAGCTGCTACGTGGTCTTGCTACATTACACCATAGCTTTTTGGAGAACCTACATACACAATCTGTTGTAGTTACTAAGTAGGTATACCGGCCCGTGCGCCGTTCAAGGGGCGCCAACTTGACAAACATCTTATTCGATGCGGGGTGCTAAAACGGGCTTGCTTCACTGGATCTTGAATTTTGGCGGCGTCGCGGTTACGGATATTCCTATGCTTGAACAATAATGGTAAACATCATAACGTCTTATAGATAAGACATGATGTTTAAAGTTACCCGAAGCTTGTAACTTTCTATTACTACCATATATCTATGATTACTACGAAATCTCTACAGTACCTGCACATATCAAGCTACACAGATTCGAGAAAATACCGTCCAGTCTAAACGGAGTCTGAGCTACCTACATAATATATACTAGCAGCGCCCCGTGGTTTCACCCGCGTTGTTCCCGTTTTCGTGGCAATACGGGGATAAAATATAGCTTGTTACTCAGGGTGAATGTATGTAGCTTTTTTTTCTCAGGGTGAAAGAATTTTTGAAATCGGCACTGTAGTTTTTGAGTTTAGTCATTACAAACATACACACACACAAAAATACAAATCTTTCCTCTTTATAATATTAGTGAAGATGTCATAACGACATAATGTAACTTCATAAGATGACAGACTGCAGAACATAAAACAGACTTATTTTCGGACTTTGCATGTGATTCCAATATAATACGATTCACTGAAGGCCAAAAGTCTGACACCAGTCTTACTATGAGTAACGGAAGAAGACACTCCGGCCACCGGCGGCGTGGGCCTGCGAACATAAGTGACAACAACAATGGCCCGGGTCGAAGGCGCGTTGTGTTCCACTAGCGCCTCAAAGAGATGTCAGCATAGAAGACGGTAGGGCCCGCTAGGACCAGCGCCAGCCTGATGATTTGCCTAAGCTTAAAAAAAAAGTCTTACTAAGAGAAGGTACTCGAGAATATTTCCGTACCTACTTCTCTCTTCTTACTCACAACTGGATCTTCCGAGTTAATTTCGGTAGTTGCTACATGTAGCATACTGGCATAGAGAGGAAGTCAACTCTCCAATATAGTTTGGAAAAGCCTAGGCAGATGATACCTGCCGTTTCATAATATCACGAAAATTTTACCCATTATTTGGTTTTAGGTACTTTTTTTTAGTTCGGTTTGCCATGGATTTTGTGCCAGATAAAATATTTTCTTGATTTTCTTCACATAGTTTTTACTTTCTAAAAATGCATAAATTACCTTTCCAGATAATGCGATCACACAACTGCTATCAAATGGTGTTTTCATCGTCATGCACGGTGTACGGCGAGCCGAAATACCTACCCATCACTGAAGCCCATCCCATTGGAAACATCACCAACGTGTACGGGAGGACCAAATATTTCATCGAAGAGATGCTCAAAGACCTTGGTGCGGCTGATGAGGTAAATGTTCTGTGTAATCGGTAATATTAATTAAGTTATTTCGCACGAGGTGGTTCATCGTGAGGAAACCGGCATGTCCTAGAACCAAAAATTCGAAGACATGTGACATTCACCAACCCGCACTGGGCCCGCGTGGTGGATTACGGCCCATTCCCTCTCCTAGAGAGGAGGCCTGTGTCCCAGCAGTGGGAACATTAAAAGGCTGATTATGATTTATGATTATGTACGAGGTGGTGTTGGGCAGTTTCAACATTCATGATATTCACACCGGGGAAATGTTTTTCTCCGTATTTGAGGCGGCCATATTGCAGGTTTTGAATGTACTTAACGATTTTATTCATCTAAATCTCATTGTCAGTCCGGCTACTTTAGATGATTGGAATTGGTAATATACCAAAACAAATCACTGGTTTGGTACTAACAATAGACTTTATCTTATCTTATAATTTTCCAAATATACGAACGAAGGCCCCATTATTGTGTTACGTTCTCACATCGTAAAACAGCTTTAGACGGAAAATGTTTTCTAGTAAACAGCTAACAGGCATCTGGTCAATGCGTAGGTACGCTTTCTAAATGGTAACTAGTCTAGCCGGTGTGATTCAATACCGGTCCCGATGGCCTACTGTCTGAATGCCAAGGTCGATAGCCGCCTTCATAACCGTACTATCCGCGTTAATTATGTAATTTCGATGATTCTAATCACTTTTTTTTTTATTTCCTATTTAAATGCATGGATCTAATCAATCAGTCGGTAGTAGAGGCGATTTATGGTTATCAGTTTGTATATGTTGAGCGAAAGAACTATGCCCCGATTTGGGCCATATGACGTGCAGCGATAATTTCTATACTAGTGTTTTACTTCAGAGGAGTATATGACCAGAAAAATATTTTTAGTGCCGTTCAGTGAATGCGTCTCAGTTTACAGGATGTTGAAATATCAAAATTATTTTCAGCATCCTCTTTATCTGAACTACCAAATCTTATGAATATATTTTCTAGATCTTCTGATGGTGGATTTATTTGTACATTATGATGTTTTGCATACTCTAAAAACCAGATTCTGGTAACCAATGGTTCGCGCACCATTTTTATAACTTCAATAGTAACCTTTTATTGAATCTCTACCTGCTAAGTTGATGATGTGTTTTCTATCTGTATTAATCATCCCTCTCAATAAATCTAACACATCAGTTATTTGAGCTACTACAAAAATGTTTCCTGATTCTCGAGGAATCTCTGTCCAGTGAAAGTTATTGTGATCAGAACAGACTCTTGCATCTTGAGGGATGCAAGATCGAAAATCTGATAATACTTGCGCTCTTGTTTACTGCAATGCCCGGAACCGTCCCGAATGACAGCCGAAAATGCATTGAGATGGTGTACTGAATGCTCTTGACATGTCAAGTCTGATAAGATCTTTTGTTTCTTCAGAACTTTCTTCGATAAATTGTATTCCAATATTATCATTATTTTTCGACTGTCTATTTCGAATAAACCTCTGCCAACATTTCTGATATACGCAATCATTTGGACTTAAGGAACGACTGCTACTGGAGGGGCTTTTGAAAATATTCATAGGCTTCTTCATTTATTTCAGAACCAGAAAGAGTATATGTCCGCAAACGTTTTTTATTTCTTATAAGATTTACTCCACAAGAAAAACAACTTTCGCTAAGGCCAGAAGTCCTTTCGGGGTGTCCTCGAACCAGAAGCTGACCACTTCCTCCTGACACATCCGCTGCTTGCATCTCTTCCTCTCCAGGGTGGACTCCAAAGGCATCACAACGCATCGAATCTTTTAATCTTCTTGTCATGACGGCGTAATTCGCATCCAGGGGCTTAGCCGGTCCAAATTATACTTCTGACCGTTACCACCGTCACCACGAGGAGGTGCTCTGGACGCAAGAAGACTTGAGGTGCTTTAATTATATGTACTTACTGAAAATATATTTTTTTATTAAAGTTTTTGGTGCTTCAGAATCATACAATTGGACCTCTTCTAAGGCCTCACGCATTCAACACAAGGATAAAAAAACACTAGATTAGTGTTGTACTGACTTAGTACTTTTTATTGGTATACAATTGAACTCTGCACGCCCATGGCCCAAAACCACCTTTAAATGGGGCACAGTTCTTTGTGGTTTAAGTAGGTAGATAATTTTCTTAGGGTTCAGTAGGTACGTTCAAAAGAAAAAAAATAACCCTTACAGAATCACACGTGTAGTGTATCTGTCAGTCACAGTCAGTTTGCTCCGAATCTACTGGATCGACTCAGTTTTAATTCAGCACACATATCATATTTCAGTGACCCAAACACGGACGAAACGTAAATAAATAAATATTGAATAATCATAAAAATATGTATGTACGTTATAATTTATGGGGGATAAATTAAAAAAAGTTATTTCAAACAGTAATGTCTAACAAACCAAATGAAAGAGCTTATATTTAAATAGAGTTAAAAATTAATTATTGATTATTGCCCCCCAGTTATATGTCCCAAACTACATAGAACATTTTTTAAATACCGGTTAATGATACTATGGTTTTAAAATAACGCTATGCTATGGTGTTAAAAAAATAAAATCTTTTCGGAACCCTTTGCGCTCCAGTCCAACTCGCACTTGGCCGCTTGTTTATAATGCATACTGATTTGTGAACTCTATTTAATTAAATCGAACGTTTTAAGAATAGACGTACCTATTTGATTTAGAAACTATTTCGACTTCGCTAACTGATTTCTTGATAATGCATCACTCATGCGGAAATGAACTTTGAACTTACATGAACTATGAAAATTAAATACTTTTGTCCTCCTTAGAAATGGAACATTATCTGCCTTCGCTACTTCAATCCAGTGGGTGCTCATCCATCAGGCCTGATTGGCGAGGATCCTACGAAGGAGTTCACAAACTTGATGCCGTACATGGCTCAGGTAGCCCTCGGCAAGAAACCTGTGCTCACAGTCTTTGGCAACGATTACAATACCCCTGATGGAACTGGTAAGCAATATTACAAGCATTGCGTATTTTTATATAAGGATTAGAAGAGGCTTGACTGTAAACCTAAATGGTTAATCAACACATACATATGTATACAGGCCGGGCCCGGAACGTAGCCGGGCGGTGATCTATCAGAACGTTGGCTGACATGTTTTTTTTTATATGGACCACTCGCAGTTCAAGCACACTAAGGCTGATTACTGCTTAACCGATCAATATCGGCTGACATATTTTGTGTGAACGACTTCATATAAAATGTACCTACGCATGTTTTTTTGAGCTGCTTACTGATGACGGTCCGTTCATGTCCTGGGTACGCCCCGGTATGTGAATTTACATACGTAAATTCTTCATTATAAGGAGCATAGGAGCAGTGGTGGCCGAGTGGTAACGGCCCCGACTTACGAATTGTAGGTCACGGGTTCAAACCCAGTCAGGCGAATTACTTTGTGAACTTAATTTCATCACCACAGCTCTCAAAACGGTGCAGGGAAAAATCGTGAGGAAACCGGCATGTCCTAGAAACAAAAATTCGAAGACACATTCACCAACCCGCACTGGGCCCGCGTGGTCGGTTACGGCCGATTCCCGCTTCTAGAGAGGAGGCCTGTGTCCCAGCAATGGGAACATTAAAAGGCTGATTATGCTTATGCGTACCATGCTTCATCAAAATTCCTAATCGGGACAGACAACCTTACAATAATACTATAATTGTGACGTTGTCTGATTAGGATTTCTGAAGAACTTATTCATTTTCACCTTCGGAAACACTTCCTCTAAAAGATCAGGTTTGTGACTTGAAAGGCACAAACCTGATCTATCAGAAGCAAATATTAATTTAAAAAAATATTTTTTGGGCAGTGAGGTTTAATGCGCAATTGCTCATGCTATCCGTATGTCTAATTTCAGGTATCAGAGACTATATCCATGTGATGGACCTGGCCAGCGGACACGTCGCGGCACTGAACCTGCTCGGCAACAACCACGTTAAACTAAAGGTATCGTAAAGATTGATTCAATTAACGGCAGTTAATTACTCAGATCTTATCGGTGGCAGAAAGATTTTTTTTAATCGGTTGAGTAGATTTAAGTCAAATCCAGACAAATAAATCTTTCCACTTTATAATTTTAGTTTAGACTATAATACTCGTATTTATAACGGATTTTTCAATGATAGCAAAAAACTGATAAGTTTTCGAATTGTCTATCTCTACCTAGCCTTTTCCCTGATAGAATAAAAACTAGAAGTACTCGTACCTACGGTACCTATCTAACTAAACAAATATTTTGAGCGCCCTAGTTATAAGATTGTGCATAAATTTCCTAAAGCAGAAACAGAGTGTTTGGCTAAGATAGCGGAGTTTTAAGTGGGTCCAAGAACCACCATAATAATTACCACTGTTTTCTTCAGACACAATAAAATATGTCGAACACATTTTGCCATCAAAAAACACCTTTTTTTTGGATGGGAAATCATCAAATGACTTCTCCCGCTCTGGGCGGAGCGGAAGAGAGTGTCACTCTTACTGACTAAAACCCACCCGTGTTCCTTCTTGTGCCCTTTGCGTTCCAGGGCCGCGGTGACTCTTTCGAACAAATTCCGCAACATCAAAAAACACCTGCATTCTTAATTATGCATTAATTTTTAGGTATACAACCTCGGCACCGGTAGAGGCGTATCGGTCAAAGAGCTAGTGGACGTGTTCGAAAAGGTGACCGGCACGAAGATACCTCTGCGGTACGTGGCCAGAAGACTGGGCGACGTCACGTCTATGTGGGCGGATGCCACGCTTGCTAAGGAGGAGTTGGGCTGGTCTACTAAGTTGACTGTTGAAGAGATGTGTGAGTATTTCAATTTTGGTTTATGTAATTAGTGTCCAAATGAAGGGCGACTTCAGGACGAGGCTGAAACCTTAGAAACTCATTTCAAGATTGGCTAAAATGAATCATTTTAATACTTTTAGGTTAAGGTTTATATTGAATTGCTTGCTCTTGCATGAAAAGTTCAGCTTCAGCCAAAACTTCGACCCATTCTTGGCGAAACCGAAGGTATTTTTTAGACGAATTTGGCGAACAAATCCGAAGCTTCGGTCGGACATTACCGAATCCAGAAGACACTCATACTACCGGTTGACTTCCTATACCAAATACGGTTTTAGCGCGGCAGGAACGAGTAGCTAAACAATTTACTTACGATTAGAGAAAAATCTTTGCTAACCTAGAAAATGTTTGAGTACCAAAGGATATAATATCTTACATTCTTACCTAAACAAAATTCAAAGGCTATATTTTTCGTGAAATAATTATAGCAACTTCCAGAAAAGACCTAAGTAGGAAATTCCTAATAGTTTGGTTTCGATAATAAAATACTTTCTTCGTAAGACCATCAAAATTCTATTAGGTAATCCTTTTGAGAAAGTCAATTTTTAATTGCCAGGCACCGACTTCTGGCGATGGCAGACGATGAACCCCGACGGCTACCCGAAGAAGAACAAGAAGACCAGCGTCATCGTCAACGTGAACGGCAACAGTTAACGTGCATTTTTATCCATCCTTATTATTTATAGCTCATATTAATAAATTCGTAATTATAACTACTATTTATATCGCGATGTTTTATTGCCCCTACACCAGTTTCTTTTCTTTTTCTTTTTTTAAACTTTGCCCCACCCTAGGAATTTCTCCTGTATCGTGGGGGCGTTTACAGACATACAATCTCACATACACAAACAGCCAGACCCAGAACAACTATTTGTAGGCCATACAAATATTTGTTCCGTAAAGGATTCGAACCCACGACACGTAGCGCAAGAGGCAATCGCTCAACCACTACGCCAATGGTGTTGCGTCGTCGAATTCGTGTTTCCTAAAATGGAAGGCAGATTTTTTATTTTGTTGGATAGGAAATCATCAAATTCTTCTTCTTCCCCGCTCTGGGCGGAGCGGGAGGGACTGTCTTGTTTACTGAAACCAACCCGTGTTCCTTCAAATGCCCTTTGCGTTTCAGGGCCGCGGTGACCTTTTCGAACAATTCCGTGGCCCTGGAAGATTGCCGCTACACTTGTTTCCAAAATATAAAGGTAAAATTTCGATCAGCAGACTATCCTACGTAAGCAATATTATTTCCATACAATATTTATTTAAACTGTTTGTACAATAGTAGTACATGAGCGGACAATGCATTATCTACCAGAGTCAACCTGTGTAAAAAAAATACGGGTTTTTTGGAAAATTACTGTAATACCTATACATAAAGTTCATATTGCGCTACAACTTCATAACTTCATATATGATTTTGAACACTTTCAATTGTATCAGTTAGTACTGATACAACGAGACAATACCAAAAGGTTAGTATTTTTCCACGAACACCGGCAGAGGATAGTACTATTGGACTTGTAAAAAGGGCTGCCAGATCGATATTTGGATTTTTTGGATACAAAATATGTATAATCGGACGGAGTATTGTATCCATGATTATTCCGGGTAATACTTAAAATCGATTAATATAATGGTCACGTATAATGCGTTCAAATTTCGTATAATTGCAGATAAATACACTACCGTCTCGGGATCCCACACCGGAATAGGGTATTTGACTAGGAAAATATAATTAGTCTGTCAGATACATTTCCAAAAAATATTAGACATGTATTTTTTGCTTTATCAGATCTATAAAAATTGATGAAGATAAAAAGCATCGAGGATCAGGAGCGCGCAACGACCATATAACCTCTATATGCTCGTTGGGAGTGCGGGCTTGTGACGTCACATTAGTATACAACGCACTGTATCGTATTCGTTTTTTATTTACGTAAAACAAGAAAAAATACTCGTCTAATATTTTTTGGATATCTATCTGACAGAGTAATTAGATTTTTTTAGCCAAATACCCTATTATGATGGGGATGGCGCCATAGCTAGTAACATTAGCGCAGTTGTTAATAATGATCAGAATTGAAAGGTTGGTTCAACAATAAAAAGTTAAATTTTATATAAGTACCTTTATTTCTATTCATGTAACTTCTTCATATAGAGACTCATGTTGCCATTTCAATGGTTCAAAACCAACACTGGTAGTATTAGGCATTAGATATCTAGCAAACAGTTCTAGGGTCTGAGGATTTTCTGTCTTCACATAGGGAGTTAGAAGATCTGAAACAAGATAAGTATGAAATAAGATCTAATAAGAGAAATGAGAGAATGAAGGAAGTAATAACAACAGATTTTAGCTAATACTAAAACCTACTGTCATTTTATAATAAGCTTTTTTCCATGGCTTAGCTACCGTCGCCTATCCCGCACTTACCGTGTTTTTTTTTGGATATAAGTTATTCTTTACAAATCAGCCAGTGATATCCATCAATGAAAAAATTTCGATTTCAGATTAGTACCTCCTTCTGTTTTATGGATGGGAAATCATCAAATGACTTCTCCCGCTCTGGGCGGAGAGGAATAGAGTGTCAGACTCTTACTAACTAAAACCCACCCGTGTTCTTCCTAATGCCCTTTGCGTTCCAGGGCCGCGGTGGCTCTTTGGAATAAAATCCGCGACCCTAGTGGAGATATTACCTCCTACAATACAAGAAAAAATCTTAAGATACGGTGATCTTACCTAACAATGGCGGTTTGTGCGAGTGTAAAGCACTGGGCACACTGACAACTAACTGACAATCTGAGACATCATTGACATCTCCTACTTTTCCCAAGATAATTCTCTCATACGGCTGCTTCTTACTACCTGCCCCAAAGTCACAAATTGTCTGCAAATCCACTGTCACTTTCAGCCAGTACCAAGTAGCAAGGTAATCAACTCCCCATCTGGGGAATATTATGTTTTTTACAGCGGCAATATTGCTGGGTGCATTTGTGCACCATACTGCAACTAGGCAGTTTTCTGAAAGGAGGTTTTGCACTGGTATTGCTGCTATGTCTTCGTTGTACATCATTGAGTAACTGAAAGAAGACATTACAGGTAAGTTAAATCAACTTGTTTATGACAATCACAGTTTTGGTACCTGACAATGATAAAATGGTATGGTATTTTTGAAAAAGGAAATGGGTTAAAAATATTTGGACTTAAATTTCAGTTTTTCCCCCCAAAAAAGAGCTATTAGTAAGACTTACTGATATTTATTTACAAACATACATACAGCTATCATTACACATTAAAAATAAGAATAGATATGATTCAATTAATTACAACAACAACACAATACAATAAATTAATCAATTTAATACTACTTTTCAATAATTCTATTAAATCATCTAACTACCAAAACACAAAATGTGTAAAGTAACTTTTGTGAATTCGCTCAGTGAACAAGTGAGCACATCTATCTTGTCGGCAACTAGATTTAGATGACTGCAAAGGACTATTTCATTCCAGATGAAAGCTTACATACATCAAGGGAACAATTCTCTGCAGCCATGGTTGTCTGTTAACAGAGAAGGCTGAA
The DNA here is from genome assembly GCA_905332915.2 of Hecatera dysodea. Classification (NCBI taxonomy): domain Eukaryota; kingdom Metazoa; phylum Arthropoda; class Insecta; order Lepidoptera; family Noctuidae; genus Hecatera; species Hecatera dysodea. Next base: position 7,268,085 of record HG995303.1, read on the forward strand.
AAAGCTGTCCCAAAAGTGGAGGTCTAAATGTTTGTATCCAAGGAAGAGTTTCACAAAGATTTTATATTACAAACGCATGTAAACCTTAAAGAAGTCAATAATAAAGACTGAGTTGTTATATTTTACCTTAATTTATCATTTGCACTTTTCAGCCTCCTTATGTACTTGTTCCACCATGGTGGATCAGCAATGAGTATGTCAAACTTACAGCCATCCAATTTAAGGCACTGTTCTTTCACACATCCACAATAGAACCTGAAAAAGTGTGGAAAAACATACTCAGATGTTGAAATTTGAAACAATTTTTTTTTTTGAAATTATGTCGTTGTTCAGTCAATATGCTTTTATTTAATTAACTACAAAAATTGTATTTTATAATAAAAAAAAGTAAAATAGTTCTTACTTCTGTAACAATACCTTGAATTGGGTGGTATTAAGAAATTATTCTCTTTTATCTTACATTTTAAAGAAGTGTCTGCATTATTACCACCCTTTACTCCCATAAAATCAAAGATGGTGGCTTCAAACAACTGTTTGGACAGATCCCTTACATCTGATGTGTCCAGTAATTTGTATTTACTGACCAAACTATCTTTTATATTTGAAGGGACCTCTTGAATTAATCTTTGATAAATCCCCTTCACTATTGCTGTCTGAAAACATTAACAATATGCTATAAATTAAATTATTATAGAAGACACAAAGGTATAAGAAGGAGATTGCTAAACATTGTTGTGAAAAAAGAAATGGCACTTGTTCACATGATCACTGTATTCCAATCGAAAGGTGCCAGCAGAACTAATTCTTGGGGGTGCACCATCAGCACATTTCCTCATATGAAGGAGAAAGATTGCAAGAGCAAGCAAAACGAGCTCAGGATATTTGGCACCACCTTAAATTATATGAATAATAAACCATAAACCATAAACTGTGAATTTATTTTATTTTTTATTTTGTTTTGAGTGGTTTGTATACTATAGTAAAATCTAGGGGTGCGAACCCCGCTTCTGGCGCACATGTTCAGCTCCTTCTATGGTTGGGATGGTAGGCTTAATGGCAGGGGGATTAGCCAAATACGCGTTTAATTCATAAAACATGCATATTAGGATATTACAAAGAAAAAGATACAGTTCCAATAGAAGTTAAACAACTTACCTCTTCTTGAAAATTTTCAGAATTGTGACTCCTTTTTCTGTTGCTTTGTTGTTTATCAACATTTAAAATAGAAAACAACTTGGCTACCATACTTAATGATTTTAATTCATTTTCGTCAGTTAGAGTATTTTTATAAACACTGGAGATAAACTGTCTGTGGTCTAACAAGCAATAATCACGATTCTTATAAATAACAGCCATAATTTGTTTCGCAATAAGTTGGACCAAGCGATCTTTTCCTTATTCAAAGAGCAGCAAACAGAAATTTTCAGCTAAAAATATTTTTTATAAGCAATATTTGTTACGCCACGAAGAGCTCGACTGCCTATATAGAAAAAGTCATAGACCAATATACAATAGAAAAAGTACTCTGTGAGCTCGACCGCTCGACGCATTGGAAAAAAGTCAGTCAATTAACTGTTATCATAATATCATTTGTCAATTTGACATTTTGACTGATATTTATTTTTATTTTCGTTCCTGTCTCGCTCACACTAAACTCAAATAACACTTACTATCCTTATCTAGATGAAGTGTCAAACTGTCAATAATGACAACAGATGACAGCAAGATTTAATATTGCCAATATTAAATCAATCATGAAGAATGGTAGTTTCTTCCAGCTGAAACGAGCATTAACAGAGAAGATTCTATGAATTGCTTGATTGCACATAATATTGAACGCTTAGACTTTGAGTCCGAATTCGTTCGAATACACCCCAAATAAAATAGGCTCCTTTTTTATCCATCTATAAAAGTTGAATTTATAAATATTTGGTAGATTTTGCTAGTCATGCCCGTTGTTAAGTTGCCGTCAAGAGAAATGTCAAAAAAACGAGAAATCGAGGAAGGCTTGATCTGGAAGCTAAATCAAATCAAGTTGGAAGATTCACGATCGCTTCCTACGCTAATTCAACGGTTTGTTGTACGTTCAATTAGCACGAATTATAAGACTCTGCAAATTGCACTCCCGCATGAATTAAGTGATCAGATTAGCTGAATAGCTGATTATCTTGGAAGTTTGTTTTGATACAGAAACAATCATTATTTGAAGAAGTTGATGACGATGTTTTGTATTCGAGGATCTTTTATTTAGATCATGGCTGGAAATAAAGGTAACTCTCTTTTATATATTTGCTATAACTTCATTGCTAAGTATGCATTTCAGTTGTAAAACATTCAAAACGGGATGACGGCCTTGCTACTCAAGAACGCCGACTCGGTTTTGTAAATAACTAAGTATATTTTACTTTAAAATATAGCCTTCCGGTTTTTCCGGTTCACCATTGACTTACTATACTGTATTACATTTTCAACTATTTAACATAGGTATAATTATTTCTTTATGATACTTAGGACTTGGAATATACCTAATATAATATTAATTTAGTTTGGTCATCTTTGGGATTATGATTATTATTACTAAAATTGCATAAAAGAAATATTCCAAAGCACAATGCACTTTCTTAGAACCTTCAATTATTTTATTTAATAATTATTAATGATGTTAACTTCTTAATTAAAATACTCATATCTTTACTTCCTATGGTATGATTAAAGTATTTTCTTGTTAAATTTAATAGATGAATTAAAACAAATATATTTTTGAATAACTTATGATCTCTGAAACAACAAATAACTCAGGATTCTGTATATTGAAGTGTTTACAGAAGACTATTATGTATATCTAACTGTATGATTGCCAATTATGTAACCAATAATTAAATTGTGTCTATTTGTTCACATGATTTTTTAGATTACATAGGTTTCCAAATCTACAAAATGATAGAATAATAAGGAAATTTAATAACTTAAAACATCAATAATTTATTTATTTAGGTCAGGAGTTTAATCTGTTGGTGGTGGTCTGGTACTGGTTCTTGCTTTTGTTTGTGATATATTGGGTTTAGGTGAAATACATAAAAACAAAATACATATAATTTAAAACATATACTTTTCAACTTTAAATAATACAAAAAAAAACCTAATAATTGAACAAGCGGTGTGGTGAATTTACAATAGAGCACAAAATTTAGCTATTAAAATGAATAAATAAGCACCATTTGAAATAGTTATTCAAATATAATTCAATAAAAAAAAAACCAAGTGAGATTGAAAAAAGATACAATACATTTAGCTAAATTAACAGTAATAAGTAAAATTACAAAAAAAAAAAAACTTAGCTTACAACAGACTATAATATTTCATTAAAAATTCATTGTTAATGCTGTCAGCTGGTAATGTACCCAAGATACTGGGGGCATTGCTACGTTGAATGGCAATGCTTAGCGACTGACCAAAGTAAAAAGTAAAAGCCAGCTCTTGGGTCATGGGAAGTGTCAACCAGCTGTTTCGAAATTTCTTTGAAAAGGCTTTGAGCACAAAGACTCCATAGCCCGAGGGTTCCAACACCAAACGACTCGAAAATTTAGTTACCAATAAGGCAACTATATTTACACCGCTGAAGGTTTCCGCAGCCGCAGCGGCAACACAACACGATGAACCCGGAAGATGGCGCAAGAGTATCGTCACAGGTTGCGTCCCACACTGAAGACTTAGATCTTCTTCATCTTCCATGAAAACAAAGACATGTATGTAGTATGTATCTATATAAATCGGGCTGGTTTCCATAACTACGACTAAGCGCGTATTTTTCGTGCAGTTGGGACAAATGTCTAAGGTTGCGGAATTTGTTCGAAAGAGTCACCGCGGTCCTGGAACGCAAAGGGTACAAGAAGGATCACGGGTGGGTTTTAGTCAGTAAGAGTCTGACACTCTCTTCCGCTCCGCCCAGAGCGGGAGAAGTCATTTGATGATTTCCCATCCCAATAAAAAGAGGTGGGACAAATGTGTCTTTTGCCATCGTCACGTGCCAAGCCATTGGGTTTCAATACAGCTGGAACGTCGATCGTGACCAGAGGTCGTCGGATAATGTCATTTAAATAAGCGTGTGCGCAAGACGGCGCACACTACAAGAAAGGTCGTGGTGATCCTGGCTGTTGACATTTTCACCACAGTGACAGCGATGAGGAGAACAACATGGGGTTCCTTAACGTAGTGGAGCAGAGTGGTGGAAAGTGGTGTCGTCAAACAGAGTACCTAGGTTCGACGTCGGTAGCGCATGAAGCCAAAGACTATTTTTTGTGATACATATTTTTACTAGTCATAAAGCATTTATTTCCCTCTTCGTTCAGAAACATGTTTTACCGTGTATCATTGATAAAAAATTCGTAGTGTATCTAAATATAATATTCACTACCCCATTTCCTTCCAACTCTTACATTATCTTATCTGTACTTAGATTTGTTGACACCATCAGCCTAGGGATTATTTTATCTTGAAGCTGATAAACAATAAAATGAAAACAGTACTCAGTTTTGTTGAAATAACGAATTATTTAAGCATGGTATAATAGAATATTGCATAATAGTCAGACAGTTGAACCTTTTAGCATTACATTGCGCCATAAAAAGTGCTCTTAAGAAAAAGTAAAAAAATCGCATTAATATTTACAAGTCCCGACACAGAATATTGAGCACTGTTTCATTGAAGGGAACCATAAAAATTGTACGAAGTGGAGATCGGGAGCGAATATTGATTGGGGTGGATGCGCGCGCGGGTGGAGCGCGGCGCGAGGGGAGGCTGCGCGCGCCGCCGCCGGAGTGCGCCCATGTGGTGCCACCGCTGCGACCCTCCATTGCCATCCCAATTATACACCAATGTTAAAATCCACCAAATATCTAGTATTCCTGCCTAATACGCCCGCGACCGAGCCACTCATCATGTGAGCCGGGCCGCGGCCGCGACCTAACGCATCCTCACGTATTGCGAGCGACAACGTAAAAATCAATAAATCTCCTAGTGAAACTTGGATATTGCATTTCATATATGAAGAGTGGCTGATATGTAGTCGCGCAACGGTGTGGAGTGTGTTCCAATAGTGTATTTGTATTTCAGTGAAGATATAAAAGTTACCGATGTTCAATCACAAGTTACCGACTGACTTTCCAATGCAAACCCTTCGTAAGAAAACCAGCCCTTGCAAATGTGAGTCGTAACGTTTAGATCGAGCAGCTTCACTATCACCATGTTTTTCTATACTTTTGATATTACGGTAATGCGGTGTTATTAGATAGCGCTAAATGTTCCCGATCACGTTATTCGCATATCTTAGCTTTATTATATTTTGCGGTTTATGTTGTAACCTGCATGGATCGGCTCAGTACTATCACCCTACTAACTAAGAGGTGGACTCAGCAGCGTGTAGGCGAGTGCGTGCTAGTCCATGTCATAATTAGTGACCCCCGTGGTGTTTTGGACAGAGGGTGTGTTGTGGGCCCGTGGCGGACGCGGAGCGGCGGTGCGTCGGGGGGACTAACTCCATAACTTGCTATTTGTCGGTTTGTACGGGAATTATGCAGGTGTGTCATTTCCAGCACCTCTTGCGGCAGTTCGGTGAGTACATCTGTCCTTAGATACGACAATCATGCTTGTGTGCTGTGTATCTGCGTATGTACTTATTGGTATATCAATGTCATCGCATGTACTCACTCCTTTATTGTTCCTGTTGTCTGCTTCGTTTATTATTTTTAATTAATGCCGCTACTGTGTTCGTTAAAAACTTTGTCCGCTAAATTATCGTACGTATTAATTTAGAATGAACAGGCACTGTGTATGTCTAATCTATTTTATGCCAAACAATTAAAAGCACATTCTTGTGTTGATTCATCGGATGTCCGTCTGTTAATGTTATGTGTATTCGCTCTATTCGGTTAGTATCTAATAAAAAATTAACGACTTAGGTAAATGGTAGGGTATGCTCAATATGTCTCTCTGCATTACCGTCATATGGCATTTACAGCTTGCCGGTAGTAGCTGAGTAAAGAGGTTGAGAAACAGTATACCGCTTAACTGTTTTGTAACATTCGGTAAATAGAACTTCCACAATATAACATCGAATTCCGCGACTAGACTAACATCTTATCCTCAATAACAAAGCATGCTCTTTCGTAAATAACATACAAACATACCTATCTATGGATATGTATGCAATGATTGCGCAGTTTGCAACAACATTCTTAAAGTATTTCTGTTTCCTCACACTTGTGAAAGAGAAGATTAAAAACATATCACTGTGAATCTGCAGTTCAAAGGGGTCACATCCAACAGGTGCCTGCCAGTGCGACAATCATGGATCTAAATTTAAAAACAGGATATTCAATTAAGAGGGAATGATGCTCCGTAAACAGGGGCCAAAATAGGACACCCGCGCTCACTTTTATTTTGTGCTGAACTTCAGCCAGTGTTGTGCTCTACCGAAAACAAAAGTTTAAAAATAAAACCATGACATTGAAAAAGATTGAATCAAAAAGTCTGATTAGCAAAGGTGATATGCAAACTACTGTTATGTGTGTGCACTTGTGCTCTACTAATGTGCTTTGTTAATAAGTATTTAGACCGCTGGCTGACTTGCTTAGTTAATAACTCCGGTAATGTTTACAACAGTCTTTACGATGCTTTTACTTCCATGGCCTATGGTTAATCCGGCTGATTATACGAACTGTCCAAGTATTTTAAGTCCTGATTTATTCTGAAAACAATGCTCTTGAACGACATTGGCATTAAAGTTCCAAGTCATTGGCTCTTGTAAGATACGAGTCTGTTTTTGTGTGAGTGTGTTTTTAAAGTTTTTATTTTGTGTGTCAAAATAAAAGTAAGGGCACTTCTTGTAGGGTCAGCACGTAGACCAAACTGTATCAGATGAGAGATGACTTAAAAACTGTGGTAGTGACTGCGAAAAAATCTAGCTCTAATTGTTGACATTCAACCCTAACCGTGTTATTTCAGGTCAATATTCTCTGAAAGTTTTAATATTGTTGTAAAAAGCGACTAATAGCTTCAATGTGACTTGCACAGATAAGAACGAGCCGGGCCGGTTCTTAGGCGAAGGCGTTTCGTTCCGCGCGAAGCTGATAGGGGTACTCGAAGTACCCGAGGCCAGGGGCGACAGGATGTGCCAAGAAGCTCTGGCCGACCTGAAGATGGCCATCAGAGCTGCTGGAGAGCATAAGCAGAGGATTCAGGTCCACGTCGCTATAGATGGACTGAGGCTGCGTGATGATAAGACTGGGGTATGTATTTCTTATGTTACGTGAGTTAAAAATCCATAAAATATTAGAATGGCCGGGAAAATTTTGATTCATAAAAACTTATGTCGTCGCCAGGATTAGGAAACTGACTTAGAAACGGGAATTGCGAAGGCTTATGGGGAAAAGTCACACGACTGACAAACCGGTAAAGATATTGTTATGTTCGTATAAGAGTTTTAAAAAAGACAGAATTATCCACTGTGACGGTATGACAGGATACGAAGCAAATAAGGTGGTGTTTTGGTTAGTATATACAATAACGCGTCTTCGTCTGCGCAGATTTAGTAAAAACAATCTCCACCCCCTACTTCACCCTTTTACGGGAGAAGTTTCCTAAAATCCTTTTCTAGGTGACGTCTCCTACTCGATAATCTACCTCTGTACCAAATTTAATCTTTATAGGTTTAGTAGTTATAGAGATTTAATGATTAATCAGCGAGTGAGTGATCGAATGAATACATAAACATACCTTTTATACATATAAATTTAGATAAACGACCAACGGCTTTAATACAACATTTACATACTAGTACACACTACACTACTACACTACTTACATTTTTAATACGATTGGCTTAGTGGTTGAGCACTCGATACGCATCGCGGATTCGATATTCGCCCTCCACATGCATAATTGGTGTACCTGCTCAAGTACTTACATTTCATTAGTAGAAGACAAGTTAAAATCCAACATCGTCAGCACCCACAGATCTGTGGTTCAACCTTGCGTTGTTGTTCGAAAGAGTTACCGCGTCCCTTGGAACGCAAGGAGTAATAGGAACACGGATGAATTTTAGTCGTTAGAGTCTGACACTCCGCCGAGAGCAGGATCATTTGATTATTAATTAGTTATCCTTGAAAAGAAAGAAAACGCTTATCCGGTTGCGGTATTAATACATTGACTTGACAGAAAACCCTACAACTTTGATTAAAACCGAAATATCCCAGACTAGCAGCACCCCGCGGTTTTACCCGCGTAGTTCCCGTTCCCGTGGGAATATGGGGATAAAATATAGCTTATGTTACTCAGGGTGAATGTAGCTTTCTAATGGTGAAAGAATTTTTGAAATCGGTCCAGTAGTTTTGAGTTTATTCGTTACATACAAAAATACAAATCTTTCGTCTTTATTAGTCTATAGATTTTAAACATTTGGTTCTGTAAATATTTCAGCCATAACAAGCCTGTACCGACCGCGTACTGCACCCATGTGTGTGATGTTTGTCCTGTGTCCTACTTAGATGTAACATAGATGACTGAAACACGTGTGGCGCCGAGGCTATTAAGGGAATAGGTCAGCAGGATATAAAGTAGGACTCATGTATGCTCTTATAAAATGAATGTGATCAGTTATCCACTTGCCATTTGTGAGCTACTGTAAAAATGCTATAGCTGTAAACTTAAAAAAAAAAAACAGTATAAAATATAATTAAGGTCTGTGTGTGGCCAAAACGCTTTCTAATCTCAGTAAACTCGTTTTGATTCTTCAGATTTGTGATTAAAGGCTGATATAATCAATATTTTGTTGAAATATGTTAGTAGATAATTTAGCGTATGCATCTGATATCATCTTTCTGTTAAGAGTAGGTACAAGTACTAACGTAATCTCAGTTTTACTTCTGACTGATTCGTGAGTCAAACTGAACCAATATTGGCTCTGATGTCACACACACTTGTTGAAAATTCCATAACGCGGTTTTTTCGCCAAACCATAATTTAACCCAACACTTGAGGCCAATGTTTGAAGTCAAACTTATCCATATTGCAATGTCACCAGGACTCCCTTTATCACCACCCGGTCCACAAGATATCCTTCATCGCGCAAGACATGACGGACTCCAGAGCTTTCGGGTACATCTTCGGGTCTCCCGACACCGGCCACCGCTTCTTCGGCATCAAGACTGATAAAGCTGCTAGTCAAGTAAGTCAACCATCTTACCTTATCTTGTGAGCTTCTTACGGCCGAACCCAATAACCGATCTATCACATACTGGAGATAGAAAAACAAATGAAACAACAGAAAACCTATGTAATTTTTCTGTTGTTTCATTTGTTTTTCTATCTCCAGTATGTGATACATCGGTTATTGGGTTCGGCCGTTAGTAACTCAAGGCTATTTAATGCTTGTCCTTTAACAAATGAGCTTGCTATTAGACCAACTTGTAAGAAAGCCAAAAGCTTTTATGAGCCTGTACCTTCCTCATATTCAACTCGTTATACAATAGTGAAAGCCTTTAAAAGACAGCTCATACAAAATACGCCATATGTGTCAGGCTTTTATTTGGATATTAAATGTAAGAGAACAGAGTGTGTAGGTGAAAGGGTTCTAGGGTTGCGGAATTTGTTCGAAAGACCGTGGCCCTGGAATGCAATAAGAGGAACACGGGTGGGTTTTAGTCAGTAAGAGTCTGACACTCCCTTCGGCTCCGCCCGGAGCGATAGAAGTCATTTGATGATTTCCTATCCAGAAAAAAAGAAAGTTAAATGGTTAACGTTACGTTTCTAAAAATGAGTAAAGCCATGCATAGACTATACTCAGTGGTACCTATAGTATATGCATGGGTCAGTCAGTGAATAGCGCACAATGATTTACAGAATAAGGCTGTAAGTCGTAACAGCATCCTGAAAATTATTATTGACAGACTGCACTGCTTCATCCGATGCGGATTTTTTCGAAAGATTCACCGTGACCCTGGAACGCAAAGGGTATTTAGAGGAACATGGGTTTTAGCTAGTAAGAGTCTAACAATCCATTTCGCATCATTTCCGCCCAGAACAGGAGTCATTTGATGAATTCACATGCTAAAAAAATGTTTTATAATCGGAGGCTTTATTATTCACACTATCATAACATAACTAATTTGGTCTGCAATAAAGATACTTTATTTATTTATAGCCCCAATCGGCAAACATGGGCTTGGGGGGGGGGGGGCTAAGTGGGACCAGCTTTTAACTAGGGGACTACCCCTAGTTAAAAGCTGGTCCCACTTAGCAGATTATTTTTATATAGTCGAATTAGATTAGCTAGCGAAACTGCAGACGTAAACGATATTATTAGGAACTTTAAAAATCTTTAAGGGCTGTTCAGACCTTCCTTAATTCTTTGAAATATACAATCGTCAAAAGCAGATACCTTCACAAGTTATTTCGCTAGCTAATTTAACCCTCATTTCTACAGTGAAACATCTCATCATACGATCAAACCCTGTCTGTTATAGGTAGTAATAGCGATGAGAGACTTATTCCAAGTAGTATTCGAGCTAAAGAAGAAGGAAGTGGAAATGGCCAAACAGCAGTTGGAAGGCAAGACAGTCACCAGCAGTTTAGTCCGCCACGCGACCAACGCCTCCACTGAGAGCAAAACTAAGGTAATTATTGAAATTAGTAATACACCATCTTAAAGACTTCTAGCGGTATCTTTACCGCCACAATAACTAAAGACATCTATACCGCCAGATAGGAACTAAATACATGACGTCATACAAATCCTGCATCGCGGTATCAGAGTTTTCCGTGTGATTTGAACATAATCAACAGCCCAAATATCAAACATTGGGCAGTTGCCCTTCAGACACTACACCTGTCTGGTCAGAGGGTCTTCCATTTTTATGGAGCTTTGTGATACTATACACCCTGTTTCGCATATCTCTGTAGACTTTCATAACTGACTGTCTCATGGTACGTGAAAGCGGTCCGATGTTCTTTTCTGCTTAATTTCTTTGCGGGATACAAGTCAGTTGAATCGTTTCCCCGGGACTTGTCCAGCTTCATTGACTCAGCGTTTTTCAGGTGATCGCCACTGTTGATTCTGGCTCTTAGTGGTTGGGAATATTGTGGGGGGCTTGTCGTGACAAATTGGCGTTAGTGTTTATAAGACATTGATATCACTGTGAGAGTTACTCGACCGGAATAAGGAGTTATCGAGAAAAGCTAGAATACGTACGAAATCGCCTCGACTTTAGATACACAAAATTCTGATTAGAGAAAATAGCTTGGCAACTTTCTTTTTCGTAAAATATGACAATCGTGTTCGAGTTTTGGTACTGTTTAAATGTAAATACGATAGTTGAGGTCCCGCACGAGGGGTCTCCTCGGGTAAATGGAAGTCTTTACTTTAGAATGTGCTGTCGCAAGGTCGTGAACCAAACGTGTGGAACAAGACTTTGTCTCGTGTAAACACACTAGGCAGAGTTGCGAAGAGTACTCAGAATTGAGAACATAGCCTTATGGACATAACGCTATGTTCTCACTTCTAGCGTAGCGTTTTGTTCAGCGAAGAGATCCGAGCTGAACATTTTTCAATATACATAATTATATGTATTGGTTCTCTTTTGCTCGCTCTCTCCGCATGAGACCGCAGCCTTATTTTAGCGTTCTAAACTATTCAGACGTCTCCGAAATATTCACACACACAAAGCCAAGTATTTACACACAAGTCATAAACATATTTGACGTTCCATAGATTTCTAAGCGGCTATTTTGAAAACAATGTTGCTATCAAAGGAATAGGAGCGCGGTTGTGGATTTTAGAATGAAAATAACTAGACTTTTGACGTGTTTGAAAACCTCTTAAGCTAAATATAAAGTGTTTCACATTTTTTGGTGTGTTTAGCCGTTAACATCGTCTACAAAAATCCCCTCTCCTTGCCGAGTATATGGTTATACACGTATAATATGTAATCACATCATTTCGTCTCAGTCAGTACGTGACTTAGACCAATCGTGCTATAATTGGTTTAATTTTAATCCTCAAAAGTGCAGGTGTGTAGATAACTTCGGATGCGCCCACAGTTACATTTTGGTGAGATTTAAAAAGAAGCTTATAATTTTCCTTATATATATATATGTTTTTTTTTTATAAAAATAAATTGTCAACTTGTACTGTAATAATTCAAACATGGAAGATCTTTAAGTCAAGAGCAAAAGGTTACTTCTAGGAAAACGTGCTGTATCGTCGACCACGTCATTATTGAGGACTTGTAATGATGGTCAACCGCTATCTTATGAAGAACAAGAATAAAATATATATTTATTAAACCTTCATCATTGGAAATCAAGTGACACGCAATCGTTTGTTGAATCAATTCGTCAAAACATCAAATAACTTGGTTGATCAACAATCAGCATACCCAGTTCATAAGTCACATAATGTGCATAGCTTGCGCCGAATGTTCGTATTGACGTCGATATGAAGACGTGGCTCCTTACACCGACGTGCTCTTTGGATTACGTGAAATTTAAAATAAAGGTTCAGTGTTGTTTTGTGATATTTTCTAGGTCATTAACGTATGTCAGATAGTGGAGTGGACCAGGCACTGGACCTTGGGCTGTGCCTTTCGTTACGTTTACTGGTCTGCTAAGGCTAGGACCAACTTTGACGCGGTAACTTCGGCCTCGAAGGTATTCTTTGCCGAGGAATTTCCCTCTTATATCCGAGTTTTAGAGTGTTTTAACAGTAACCGTGTGTGTAAAAAAAAGTTGGTAGTGTGCATAGCAATATTAGTTATAGGGCAGTGTGAGGTTTGGAATTTGTTCGAAAGAATCACCGCAGATCTGGAACGCATAAGAAGGAGCACGGACGGGTTTTAGTCAGTAAGAGTGTGACACTCCGTTCCGCTCCGCCCACAGTGGAAAAAGTCATTTGATGATTTCTCAAACTTAAAAATAATCAGTGTGCAGGAAGGCCACGTTTGGTTATTGGCATTTATATACTACAATGATGAGTAAATTTGATTTTTATTTAGTCGGTTGTTCTAATAACGGTTTTGTTAAGGAATTACCAAAATCACAATAAAACAGTGGTAGAGTGTTTACGCATTGTTTTGTCACTGATTTTTTGAGATTTTACTAATAATGATCAATTGAATCAATTGAAAGGAAATTCTTTTCGCCCTGAGGAATAATTTTATTTATTTAAACTTTTCTTCCATTATCTCCGACGAGATGAAAATGCGACTTGAATATTAATGTTTTTAAAAGTACGCGAATTTACCCTCTGAATTGGATAACTTTTGAAAGAGTATCCGTTTTCAAAACAAACAAACAGGTTGCGGTCAATCAATGTCATAATGCGAAAAAAGGAAAGCACTATAAGTTAGAACGAGAATAAAAACAAGATGAGCTAATAAGCTCAATGTTTCAGGATTCAAATGACGTTTATTTATATAACAGTATCGACCTTATTTGAAGACGAAGTCTCTTTGAACCTGAAAAAAGTATGTAATATGGATAGGATCTACTGAGAGCAGAGCATAATATAAAAGTACAAGTAATTGTATGAATATTCTGAAGCTAACCCAGAAAGCGCTAACGACTGCATGAACGCTTTGCAGATGCTAAGTTATTATTAGAAATACGAAAATGAGTGGGTAAAGGTAGATGGTAGAAAAGTAAAGGTCATAGGATTTATTTGCGAAAAATCTAAATTAATTTTGTCTGAAAAAAAACCATCATAGCTGCTCTAAAAACGGTAAAAATCAGTTATACAACCGATCGTAGGGATTTTTTCTCATTGACTGCGTTTTATCCTTTGACTTGTACTCCTAGAGAGGGAGAAAGTCCTGGCAATGACAATAGGTTATTTATGTACATTACATACTGTACAATAACAGAACTCTTACATCATTAGTAGCCATACCATCGCCTACGCTAATCGTCAATCTCCTTCAATTTGTATCTTGGCTAATATCTCATTAAACTATGTTGAATCATTCATTATTTTCTCAAACGGAAATTGGATACTTCTCTTTTTCTCTTAGTAGAGTTCAGACATTTTGAAATAATAGTTCGTTTTGGTTTAAGTAAAATTCAATGTTCGTCTCGTTAAGATTCATTTTTCTACGACTTACTAATATATTCTGGTCTGTCTGTCGGTACTAAAGGTCGCGGGATCGATGTTCGTACTACGTAACTTATTTGTGTGACCTACAGACTGTTTGTTTTGTGTCTGAGCACATAGGTGCCGTCTATATGAGATTTATTGTGATAATTTTTGCAAGGACGAAATATTGCTCGCATAAGCAAGGCAAAAATATGCGGACAAAATTGTACTCCTACTTCTTATTTACTGAAAGAGTATAAAAGGTGCAAGATTTATGTATGACAAGTTTTACAAAATTAGTAAATACATAGGTAGTAGGCGATTTTTTTTAAATGAATAATAAGTAAAAGTTTCAACGAAAGCTTATATCCTAATAGAGATAATGTCCTAGCCCATATCTGGAGGAAGGAAAACCGGTACGTAGGTACGTGATGGTGAAATGTTCGTGGTTTTAATTTCCAATTTATAAACTAATTTAACTTGCAGTTTTGTAAGAATAAAGTAAACTGTCATGAAAATTCGCGAAGAGCAAAGAGCCATCGTTTAAAACTTTAAACAGTGCATTAGTATTCATCGACCATAATTTTTGTATTTCACGCGATTCGTTTTGAAACCCCGACATCACGCAAACAGTGTTTCGGTATTTAACTCGTAGATAATAACCGATAAGCTTTTAAATCAACTTCAGCAAAGAGTATGTACATCAAAATTGATGGTTTGGGAAATTCAATTGAACCTAATTCCCAGTTTTTGGGACAAAAATTACACTAATTATATATGATATTACTATTACTTTATGATACATTTTCAAGTGCGCATAAACTACTGTGATTTGTTGAAATAATTGTCATAACCCAATCACAGAGCAATTTACGCGACTCGACAATTTGTCATAATAATTTTTGGTCTTGGACGAACTAGACGCCTACTGCAACTGTTGAAAATAAGCTGAATAAATTAAATGGACGCTCCAGAAACTGGGTTGTGCCCTAATTAAATAAATTGGGGAAAAGATGAGATGTCCAGGAATTAAGGGAAATGTCCAAAGCTGTTTTTCCATAAGCTTATGGCAGTGTAAATATCCCTCGATGTCATCTTCTAGGCTGCAATTGTACCGCAGCAGATCTAATTTGACATCTCTCTCTCGAAGATATCCATGATTGCTGTGATGTGCTTATATCAAGACTAATATTGTAAAAAGAAGATATTTTATTGTTTATTTATACTAAATATTATAAAGAGGAAAGATTGCATTGTTTGTTTGTATTAATAGGCTCGGATCCGAAACTACTGAACTAATTCGAAAAATTCTTTCCCTGTTGGGAAGCTACACTATCCCCGGATGACATAGGCTATATTTTATCCCCATATTCCCACGGGAACGAGAATTAAGCATAATAGCATAAGCATCCTTTCAACATTAGAATGCTACATTATCCACGAGTGAGTAACATAGGCTATATTAAAATAATAAATGCCAACCCGCGAAAAGCCGAGACGGGCTGCATGTTAAAAATAAATACAAAGCAGGGTAACATGTTATGTTATTTTACAAATAGAATTATTTATGTTATACATTGTTCCCAATGATAAACATTTAAAGCCACTTGCACCATAAATCGTTAAAATGCGTTTAGAGCATAATCAGATTTTAAGAATTTATAGAGATATAGCAAGTAGATAGTATTTAAATTCGTATAAACTTAGCTCATGTACCGTACGTATGTATAACTATTTGAGTGTACAATAAAAATATTCCGCTGTAATTTAATAACATAAATAGCGCGAATGTAATTCTTTCCAAAAAAATATTTTTTTGAAGATTTTAGTGGTCGGAATTTTTAAATAGGTTCTATTTTTATTTTGATATTGTTTCTTAACTATATAGCATATTTATGCAGAACATCGCCCTTAAATATGACCACGCGCTTCTGGAAGGTACTGTATTAAAAAAAAAAACTTCGTTGAAACAACAGCTTAAGTTATCATTTATCAGTCCATCCTTGATACGCACAATAAAACAAAAGGCGATCAACGTGTTATCGCCCGTCCGTAGTAATTTCTTTGTATCCGCCACATCACGCTGCGAACTCGGGTCATGGTCAAGGCACTATCATATCCGCTGCAGAGTGCAGGATATCGTTGTGCAATACGAACGACCGCCCCGTCCTTGTGTGATAGCCTTATTGTTATAAGTTCATTGTAGCTTCTCGTTCTTGACTTGTCTTGTGGGTTTGTGCGTTTTAGTTTATGCGCAACTTACATCATTATAAACTTTCCGAGAATACAATCTTTGTCTAGTCAAGGAAATTGGTTTACCCCTATTGACGACCGTGTAAAATACATTGAAACTTCACTACGGTTGAAACTCATGTGCACATAAGTCAAAATCATTTTATTTATGGTAAAACTTATGGAGAGTCTGCGTTGGAATTACTCGGAAATGCACAATTTCACTTTGACGAGTCGTAATTCGTCGTTACAATATGGGCATTGGAGCAGTGGTGGCCAAGTGGTAACGTATACCATAGTGGTAGGTTCAAACCCAGCCAGGCGCATTACTTTGTGTAGTTAATTTCATTACCACTGCTCTCAAAACGGTGAAGGAAAACATCGTGAGGAAAACGGCATGTCCTAGAACCAAAAATTCGAAGACATGTCACATTCACCAACCCGCACTGGGCCCGCGTGGATTACGGCCCACTCCCTCTCCTAGAGAGGAGGCCTGTGTCCCAGCAGTGGGAATGTTAAAAGGCTGATTATGCTTATATGCTTGTGCTTAATATGGGCATGCACTCAAAACATTTTGAGAATATTTTCGCTGTGCGATCCTCTAAGGAGTGGAATTCTTCGCCGAAATCTATGTTCTCTTTAAGTTAAGAGCTTGCCTAGAAGTAGGTAACCTTGATAAGGTTGAAGTGTTGACTACATTATCCTTGCCACCAGGTGATATATGTAGTAGTCCCTCGCATTTGACCACGATCTCATCTGCTGGTGCATATGAATAAAAAAAAATGACAGCAGGTTCTGATGTATAAGTGAAACGATTAGTATTATCTGGTGTTTTAGGTAGAGGGCAAGCCCACATAAATATGACCTTTGTAATAAGAGGCTATCCTGTTAAGTGTCTTTTCTAGTGAAAAAAAGATCAAATTGGCTTACATCCAAAACATTCCAATTTCAAATCGATACAAGATTAGAACCAAGTCGAATAATCCATAGAAAACGAAATGAAATTAAGTTTAAAAGAGAAACTCACTTTAAAATTGCAATGTTACTCAATTTACTTTTGCATAATAATATCATCTACTCAGAATTCCATGTAGTCTCCTTATAAAAACTTTAATCTTACATTGCTTTAAAACTATATTTATCATCGTTGACGCTTCATTTTTGTCGTCGTTTTTGCATCGTACATATAGTGTGACAGGTTTTTAACTTCTGTTTGCTGTGGCCGTACTACGAAGTGCCAATGCTATCATGATTTAGTGTGAGGGATAGTGCTATTCGTCTTGTGTAACTCCGTCTCTCTCTGACACAGGAATCATGATGGATTTAAGATGTCATGGTAGTGCTGCTGGTCAAGGTAGGTCGGCTGTAAGATCTTGACTAGTTAACGTACGACGTTAACGTCAGAATCGCTTAAGTTTCGTTTCCACACGAACTGTTATTCCTTTCCCATCCCAAGTCCCGCTGTGGGAACTGAACTACTTTCCAAAGACATAAATAATTTCAAAGATAGTATCGCAATCTTCCTCAGAGCATCGCTTCGGCTGGTGAGACCAGTTCATCCACGTCCAAGGTCGCGGATACCGGGGCTGAAGGGGGCGTGGCCGAGCTGGTGGATTTGGAACAGGAGCTCAGTTCCCTTAGGAGAGGACTGACCCAGGTCGAGGGTCTGACCCCGTCTAATGACCCGTTCGGAGACTCCTTCACGGCTTTGCCTTCGCAGGTAAACTTGGGCTTTAGAGTGTAGTTTGAAAATGAAAACAATATATCTAGTTTTAATTTCCGCGAATATTAGTGGGTTGCAGGTATGCACCTCCCTCCCGCCCGCTATATTATGCACATGCAAGATTACTGGGCAAATGCAAGGATTTTAAGCACATGCAGGAAGGCAATGCAAAACCCAACACCATTACCGACACGTGTTTCGCCTCTCCACGAGGCATCCTCAGGGGACGTGTTGACTCGCTGACCGTTGAGTTGCGACTGAGCATTTAGTTTTTTTTTTTTTTTTTTTTTTTTTTGAATGGGACCACTCGCAGTTCAGCACACTAAGGCTGGTTACTGCTCAACCGGACAATCCTGTGGTGGCCTCAAATGAATTTAAGGCCCCCAGCCAGGGCTAAAAACTACTAAAAGCTAAATGACCGCTTCGCTAAGGGCATCCCCTGTGGGATACGGGCCTCGGCTTAACGGGGTCATTGAGAGGGGCAGCAAGGGACAGGCTGGGTCAATTATTATTATTTAGGGGATTTAACGCTAATGGCTCAGCGTCGCGGGCTGGCTCGTTAGGCAAAAGTCGGGGAGGGATGTTACTGGGGCGTCGCGATGGGCCTCGTCGGCGAGGCCGGAATACGGAACGCGGTCTGTTTTTGTTTTTTCTAATCGTACTGGTTTCCCTATTACTCTCTTGTAGTAAGGTGATGGGGTCGTCGGGTTCGACTAGGGAGTGCCGTGGACGGCGAATCCTACTAATCTTGGAGGGAGTGTACCGGGCGGCCGATACAATGAGAGGGTTCTGATGGGATTCGGCGGACTCAATGAAACGCTTGTTAAGGCGCTTCATGAATTGTTTAATAGTTGGAATGCGGAGGTCGACATGGAGTCGATCGTTTCTAACGAACCACGGGGCACCCGTGGCCTTCCGCAGAAATCGGTTTTGGATTACTTGCAACCTATGGATCCGGTACGACTTTGTGTGCGCAAAAGTAGCACACGCATAAGTCATAATCGGGCGTATGAGCATTTAGTACAAGGCACCCCCCTTTTATACACTGCCACCGTTGGTTATTTGTGTACAACTACCCACAAACATTCGCAGTAAAGGGGAAGAAACCAAATTCGTCTGGTCATTCAACAGTGCAAAATTATTATTATTACTATGTTTAAAAATCTCTAATTGTTCTAAAACACACAGCCGGAAACCCTTATCACAAATATGTAGTATATTAAAACTATTGTTGTCGCGCAAAGAATGGCCGGTATCAATTAGATGTTTCGCGAAATTCGATTTGTCCGAATGGCCATTTCTATACGCGGCAACATGTTCCCCATACCTTATGTCAAAGCAGAAAGAAAGGGTTCGTTCACTATTATATGCATGTCCGCGTACTAATATTAATAGATATGTGGCCAGTCTGACCTATATGGGCCCCATTTCAGATAGAATTAGTAATTTACTTAGAAAAAACAACGTTTATGTAGCGTTCAGAACGGACCAGAATATACGCCGTATTTGTAACGGAAAAGATATTTTAGAAAATAGTAAAAAGTCTGGGGTGTATAGGCTGGTCTGTGATGAATGCAACGGGGTGTATGTGGGTCAGACGGGCCGAAACTTTGACATAAGGTATGGGGAACATGTTGCCGCGTATAGAAATGGCCATTCGGACAAATCGAATTTCGCGAAACATCTAATTGATACCGGCCATTCTTTGCGCGACAACAATAGTTTTAATATACTACATATTTGTGATAAGGGTTTCCGGCTGTGTGTTTTAGAACAATTAGAGATTTTTAAACATAGTAATAATAATAATTTTGCACTGTTGAATGACCAGACGAATTTGGTTTCTTCCCCTTTACTGCGAATGTTTGTGGGTAGTTGTACACAAATAACCAACGGTGGCAGTGTATAAAAGGGGGGTGCCTTGTACTAAATGCTCAGTCGCAACTCAACGGTCAGCGAGTCAACACGTCCCCTGAGGATGCCTCGTGGAGAGGCGAAACACGTGTCGGTAATGGTGTTGGGTTTTGCATTGCCTTCCTGCATGTGCTTAAAATCCTTGCATTTGCCCAGTAATCTTGCATGTGCATAATATAGCGGGCGGGAGGGAGGTGCATACCTGCAACCCACTAATATTCGCGGAAATTAAAACTAGATATATTGTTTTCATTTTCAAATTTAAAATGGATTTCCGCAAAGTAACGCCTGACTCAATCAATTTTTTTTTTTTTTTTTTTTTTAGAGTGTAGTGTTAAGGTCTTTTTCACAATGAACTAGACATACTGAATAAGTTAAGAAATGGAATAAAATTGTCTGCCCCATTTATGTTATTGGTAACTTAATAGTAGTAGGAGAAACAGGCCCTTAGGAACTTGTAATTTTTTATAAAGACATGGTAGAAAATGTCCACAGCTGAACTTGGCTTCTCCCTTTATTCTTAGGTCTAACAATATTTTTGGCATTACGCCACATATTTGACGCACAGAATTGATCGAGGAATGTAATTTACCACAATTGGCATATTTTTATTTCTTTTGTTTTCGGTATACGGTTTTTAATGAAATGACTGTGTCTGGTCGTGACTGATACGATAAATTACTAACTTTAGTATCATAATCAAGGATCATTTCAATAACAAAATCATAAGCCATTACATTCCGGCCTATCATTGACATTTTAAGTTAAAAGTTTTTCTTTTACACCAATGAAATCTAACATGATACTTTCTCTTTGTTTCTAGAAGGGTCTTCTTCCGCCGCCTCCATCGGGTGCGTCGACCAGGGGGCGTAGCACCCCGGCAGCCCCCGCTTCGTCTCGCGGGGTGTTCAGCCCGGGCAAGGCTGCGCCCGCGCTCCCCTTTGACCTGGCTACTGTTGCCGCAGAGTTTGAACCTACACCGGCACTGGTCGACAATCTTAACGATACACCGGTTAGTATAGACAAGCTTTGGAAATTATCGTTAAGATGTAGTTTAATGAAAGAAAATGAAGTATCACTTTGTATGGAAGTGAAACTGGCTGTTTCTTACTCCTTGAACCTGCAGAGTGTTAAGATCGCTCACTGTAACACGCTTTCTGAACAATATATCTGATTTTATTTTATGTGGTTAAAAAACTAATATGTAGTATTAATTTGAAAGTTTGCTGGAATGGATGTTCGTTACCCTTTTATGCAAAAACTATTTAAATGAAAGTTTTGACATTGCCGTCTCCAGCAGTGGCCACCGATTCGTCTAATTTGAGGCACGTAACGCATTCTATTCGGAAAGTTTCGCTTCCATACGTTATACTATTTCACTTTCCACGACCCCTTTATTTATTAGAACCATGTATAAACGTCTTATAACTCTTTCCTTGTCATTTGCATGTCAGTGAATTAAGATGGCAAGAGGATGTCACGCTGTCAGTAATAAGACGTTTGTAAGACTATGGAAAGTGAATGACTCCATACAGTTGGTTTTGCTTCTAATATTGCCCCAACAGGCCCTGGAACAGACGTTTAAGGCTGCAAATATACCAAAATAAAATCAATCTAATCAGTGGCGTAACTATACCATCAGGGGCCCGTGGCAAATTCTTTTGGTGGCGACTTCCCAGTTTTATTTTCAAGAATGTTCTTGAAAATAAAACTGGGAAGTCGCCATCAAAAGAATTTGGGGTTTTATACATTTCACCGGAAAATGGCAAACTCCGTAAGATTATAAAATATCTTGACAGATTGTGAACTCTCGATAAATTGTCCGCTGAACATTTGGAACACTTTTGTACGAATCAAAATTTGAAAGTCTATAATCTCTCAGTCATTCTGAGAAATTCTGCCGGATCTTGGAGACGCTCGTCTCCGGCCGGGGCCCTCTCGGGCCGGGGGCCCGCGGCATTTTGCCAGCCCTGCCACCCTTTAGTTACGCCACTGAATCTAATCCAATGAACCGCTGTATAGAGTGTACATTTAATTTAATATGTGGCAAAACTAAAGATGGCAGCACTATCGTAATCATTTTACCATCAGATATGCTTTTAAATCAATTTTGTATAAATGAAACAGAAGCATACGATACTGGCGCCGTCGTTCTGTAGTTTATTACCCTATTGGAACGATTGTATCAGAATAAGTCGTTAGAATTCCAATGACTCTAATCCAAAGACTAAGGGAAGGTTCTATACATTTGTCTGTTCTGGCGTTACGCGACCGATAATACGCGACGCATGTTCCGTCGGATATGAACCTTCCCTAACTTAATCTAACGCGAGTCATTGCGTTTTGGTGTGGTACGTGATCTCAAAGTGTATTTGACTTTCAGAAAGATGTAAACTCAATATTAGCAACTTGAGGTCGCGAACAACATTTAAATTATAGATTTTGTTTCACCACTCCCTGATAATATAAGCCCAACTTAACTTCTAAGATAGAAAGATCAGATATTAAAATTAAAGTTCACACAAACTTAAATAAACTGTCTGAAACTATTTCGCGTAGTGGTGAAACGCATGAACAATATTGAATATAATAATCCTATTCTATATTTATTATAAACTGAAACTATGCCTTAATATAATATATCTTAATTTATGTTGTGTAACGGCCGTTTGGACAGATGTAATACTTATTTATCAATTAAAGTTTTTCTTGTAGTTGTGTACTTATTTTGGCAACGCTGTGTACTTTAAGTTAATGTTATGTGTAAGTGATATACTGATACAGTACCCTATAGTGCATGATTTCTGTCGTATTGCTTGAAAAATACTACTGTGGGATGTGATTGCGAAAATATTTACATATTTTAAAAGTGAATTGAACTAGGGTCAAAATTATTGCATTGATCTTGACTTGCTAGAGCATAAACACATACATATATATACAAAATGTTCAAGTAGCAAACAAATTACCATTATTAGAGCTCCCAAAAAAATTCCTAGCACTTTAGGTAATGTTTTTGAATGAACTCAATAGTTTCAAAACCTTGTTAGGTGTAAGTTGTTTCGCAATAACATTTCACAGCGAGTAGTAGCTCCCTGTGCTGTGACGTCTGGTCTGTATGCTATAAGACTGAATTATGTGGACGTGACGCTTACCTTTACTTTACCGAGAACCGTTACCTGAGCATGACGCTACCTCGCGAGTCGCAGTGTCAGTTGGCTGCCGAAGCTACTGTCGAGTACCCCAAGCTAAACGAACGACCCCGCACGACTCAATCTCGCCCGGTTTATATTACGCACTAAGAAACGCACAATCTACGATTATGTGTTTAGACGCACGCTTTCATCATTGTAGAACGAACTTTTGTGTTTTATAAATTTATAATAAAATCCCTGGATTACTTGCATCGCCAACGATGAAGTAATTCTTTGAACTCCCATGCGCTCCACGTCTACATATACTTAGTGTTATGGTGACGGCTGTGTTACAGGTTTGCCAGCCCAGCGCGTCCACGACGCAGTCGCTCAGTTACGACGTATTCACGGAACTAGACCCCCTCGGCACCGGCCGGAGTAAACCTTACGTTGACAAAAAACTCTTCTTTCAGGAGCTCAAAAATCCGCCAAAGAAAGTGCTCAAAGACCTCGTGTCGACACAGAGTCTAATATCAGACATATTGCCGGTCACCACAGACACTAAGATAGAGCATTACGGGCCGGCCACGACGATGACGTCGCTGTCGCGGCACTCGGGCGGGTCCGTAGCGATCGTCAAGCCGACGCAGGGCGCCCTGTTCACGGGGAACTTTTTCTCCACGGACCCGTTCGCGGAGACGGATCCTTTCGATAACACTGATCCGTTTTCGGATTCGTTTAAGGACGATCCGTTTACGAGTATGCAGGAGTTCCCGAAGTCGAGTGTATTGCGAGTGGATGAGCTAAAGAGCAAACTGAGCCGCGAAGCGACGGTGGACAAGCCGGAGCCGCTGGAGAACGGGAAGAGCGTGTTCAACGGACCTCTGCAGGTCAGCCTGCCGCCCGAGCCCGCGCCCAAGTCGCCGCGTCTGCACAGACAGGTACGCAGCCCTTGTGTTGAAACTCGCAATATTGGTCTTTTTACTTACGCGATCCCATTAAGTCAGCTATTGTTAGAAATAGCGTATAATAAAGCTATTTTTCATTTAAAACTATACTAGAGAATGCTCCCACGCCGAGCTTATCTTCCTACCTTACCTTTCTTGTTCTTATGTCTCTGTTGAAGCGCATTGAGCGATGTGTTGAGTGAAATTGATGCGAATTTACAGAGATTAAGAGTTATATTTGCATGGAATGTACATAACAAATGAAGCCGTTCGGAACTACATGCACGCGAAGATAGCAATTAGTGGGCATAACGGTCATATATACGTTATATATGTTTTATATCTATATACATCTCTTTTTACTCGACTCTCCTATCGCAGGTATGCTGGAAGAGATTTCTATAGAAATAAGCATCACCTTTGTACCTATTTTTCTGTTTCCTTCTTCTTATCTTTTTATTAAATGTGTGTACATAAATTGTTGTTAAATAAATAAAGGTCACTCATTCATGCATTTACTTTATGATTAATCACGAAATCTCTAAAACTACAAAATCTATGGTAATGAAAATTAGAACCAAAGTAGAGAGGAGACGTCAGCTTAGAAAGGATTTTAGGAAACTCCCCGCGTAATGGGGTGAAGTCGGTGGTGCAAATTGTTTGTACTAAATCTGCGCAATCTAAGTTGCGGGAGAAGTCATAGTTAAAGATTAATACAGATACTATATAGAACTTTTAGAGGTCAATATTTTTGGCCAGTTTAAATTAGATAAGGCCGGTGTTTCCTGGCTTACTATAGCTTCAATTTCTTCTGAGACATACCAAACTGCTCCGGCGCGCGGCGTATATAATCGGTGGAAATACATACAGTCCATTTACGTTGATTGTTTCCACTTACAGAGCACAGAGGGCAGCACAGTGAGACAGCGGCCCCAGGCGCACAAGCTCAGCGCCGACAGCGCGTCGCCGCCGCCGCCGCTGCCGCCCAAGAAGATAGCCGAGCTGGGCAGCGGCAGGCCTCCGCCGCGGCCGCCGCACGAGCGCGACGACGACGACGTGGGCCCGCCGCTGCCCAAGCCGGCCATGCGCAGGGAGCCACTGGTCAGATACTATCACTATTTTGCTGATTTTATGTATTGTGGATTAGACAGCAGCATCGTGAGATATTAAATTGGGAGACGGAAAAGTGGAACCTCTTGTCTTGGTATGGTCATGTGAAGAAAGCTGGAGCGCATGTAACTAACGGCCAAACCCAATAACCGATCTATCACATACTGGAGATAGAAAAACAAATGAAACAACAGAAAAATTGTATAGGTTTTCTGTTGTTTCATTTGTTTTTCTATCTCCAGTATGTGATAATTTGGTTATTGGGTTCGGCCGTAAAAGGATATAAAACTGGATGGATAGAGAGGAAGAGGGAGGCCAAAGGAAAGATGAATGGATTGTGTGAGGAGGAAAGAAAAGGGAGGTAGTGATAGTGTGACGGCTGACAGGACAGAATGGAAGAAAAGAACGTGTTGCGCCGACCCTAAGTAACATGGGAGAAAGGCAGGAAGATGATAAAAAATATTAAACCAATACGACAAATAATTCTCAATTCTCTATTGCGTACCATAAGTTACATATATAGTAGTTACAGTCATGGACCCTGTTGGGCACAGCAAAGATTAAATAGATTAATTATAATTTTTACTGATTTGAGCTAAAACTAAGAATTCCTGTGATAACTGATAACGAATCTGTAACATAGCATTTAAAAATAGTCAGAAAAATAGAGGGCTATAAAATGAGTAGACCTAAAGAATAAAGATCCGGTCGAGCAACATGCATGCAGTAGCGTGAAACCGCCTTGACCGGGCAAAATGCTTATTCAATCAGTGGAAAGGTGCCTGCCTCGAAGCTTGCAGCGTTTGCTTATAATATGTGATGAAATTGTAACTACGTTTGATTCAGGCGGACCGCAGCATGAAGCCACGCCTGTCGTCAGCGGCTACCAACAGCAGCGAGGACGAGTACCTGACGCCGGCGCCGCCGCCGCTGCCCACCGCGCGCCGCTTCGACATCACGCTCAGCCAGCTGCTCACCTGCACCATGGACGAGCTGGCGCACAGGTACCGCGCTACGTCATGTACTTGGAAATACCTAGACAGGTGGTACATCAGTGTTTAGGAAACTACATAAAAATCAAAAGTTAACAAGACCAGACAGGCACAAGCAACGCATCGCAAACTTACCCCACCTGAGGGATGTTTCCTGAGGAATAAAAATATGATCCCATTTAGTCCGTCAGTTAGATTATCGAAAAATATTGGACACGTTTTGCTTTATGAAATCTCTAAAAATTGACGAAGATAAAAAGCTTCAAAGATCATGAGTGGCATCTTGTGACATCACGGAGTGGTAATAATCGTCGCACGTAGTGACGTCACACGAGTTTTCAACGTACTATATCGTCTTCGTTTTTTGTTTACGTGAAAAAATAAGAAATACGTGTCCAATATTTTTTGTAAATCTATCAGACGGACTAATTAGATTTTTTTTAGGCAACTACTCTATTCAAAGCAGGAGCAGGGGTGCCATCAGTTAAAGAATAAGAAAACTTAGAATTTTACACAAAAAAATATGTTTTACTTTCCAGATTACGAGTTCCTACTGCAACTCTATCTTCAATGACTCTACCTCAACTGACCGATTATCTTCGATCGTATTTAGCTGCCGACAATGATAGAGCGGTATGGTATTTCTGTTTTTAAAGTATTTAAGTTTGCATTCAACCAGAAATTTATAAATATATATTAAATGTTAAACAGAGTTTCTTATAAAGAAGTAATTGCTTAATTTTAGCTAGTTATCAGGCACCTACAATCTTCTATATTTATTTCAGCATATACATGTAGAACCAGCCACGAAAACCGAGAAGGAAAAGCCCTTACCAGGGGCCACAGTACTGTCGGGCTTATCAACACCAAGCGGCATACTCGACAAGCCAGAAAAAATACAACCAATACAAACGAACGACTTCAAACCGCAATTTGAAGACAACTTCACACCGCCCGCGGATATAAGTGACACTTTTGTTGCTAACTTCGACGATTTTGACAAGAAAGCGAATCCTTCTTACGACAGATACGCAGCTTTCAGAGAAATACAAGAAGAAGAACTAAAAGCGAAATCTATTTTAGACCCTATTGACGTTTTAGAATCCGAGCCTAAACAAGACTCAGACGAAAAAGAACTAACTGCTATAGACAATCTAATGAGAGCCAATCAGGAGCGAGAAATAGAAAACAAAGAGACAGCCCGAAGTCCTTTGAAAACGTTAGACGAGTTGACGTTAGATTCGTTCAATATGTTCAGGAACTCTGTGAGTCCCAAGCCGTCGCAGATTGACGCGAAGATTGAAGATATCAAGTCTGTGATGAAGACGCTACAGATTGAAAAGTCGAGGAGAAGTGTTTCGCCAAGGGATAATGGCCATGTTGATGTTAAACACGAGGATACTAATGATAGGTATGTACACTTTTTTGAATGTTTAACGATTTATATTTTGTTCTTTAACTCTTTCTACCTTTTTCTCTTTTAAAAAAACTTGCTAGATATTAATATTGTTGAATACTTCTGTGATTTATGCCTTAAAGTCTGGTCAAACGGAGGCAAATTCCGCGCGTAACTAATTGTGAGAGGGTGTTCAAAATGGCGCGGATAGTCGGTTGACTTTCTAATCGTTAAAACGGAGATTTGCAACTGTCTGATCAAATCTTTAATAGCGCACTAGTGACTATAAATTTAATCTTTCGGTGTGACAATTCACACTGCAGCTAGTTGGTTTCTTATGCTTCTTTTTTTCGTTTTATTTTTGTTTCATTACATTAATATACTTCAATTGATTTATTTCAATTGCAGCACATATTCCAATACTTCCAGGTACGCAGCCCTCCGCGAAATAACAATTACTGAACCGCCACAAGATGAATTCGAATCATTACCGCCAGAGTTGCCGAAAGAACGAAAGAGGTCCGACGAGAAATCGGACGGCTTTGACAATTCGGACTTTTTCGACTGCATCGACAATAGCTCCCTCTCTTTCACCCACGTGGAGGACGCGTTTAGGAAGAGTCCTATTGTTAAAGAGAGAGAAAGGGAGAGGGAAGAGGAGAAGAAAGTTGAGAGGGAGTTGAGGGAAGAGAAAAAGGAGCCTATTGTAGAGATAGTGCCGCTGCCCGTGAGGGATCTAGCGCCCCCTACCAGGCTGTCCACAGGGTCTATTAGTGATGTTGTCAGTGGATCTTCGCCTGACACTAAAGGTAGGTTTATAGAAACTTATTTTGATTAGTTATTTTTGGCGCTTGGACAATGTTTTTCGAGTAGATATGTTATGTGATACCTTTAATATTAATTGTCTTGTCCGTCACTTAGAAATATGAAGCCGTTTTATGGACTTTCACACTGTTATTTCAACACACTTGCTCGTAAAGTGAGCCTTATTACGTAGTTCTTAGGTTCATAAACCGAACTATAACACACGTGCATCATAATATTACACATTATAGCATAATAGAATTATCCCTACAAATTTAAGTTAGTACCTAATCACAATTTTTTTTACCTAATAACAAAGAGGTTTGTGCCGCTGAAAATCCATTTATATTTTTGGAATAATTACTGTCTTTTCGTCTTAATTAGGAACACATTCTATAAAATTATAATTTTGAAGTAAGTAGTCTGTATGGCTATACGTAATCAATCATATTACATTGGGCGCGTGCAAAAAAAAAAACTTGCACGACATCTCTCATAACTGTCATATTTTTTTTGTATCGCAGTTGTCCCCTTGTGTTAAAATTGTTTATGTTATACATGTTTGTTTTATCCTCGCAAGTGTGTTGAAAAAGTGCGTATGAAATTCGGTGAGCAACTTGCTCACCGAGTTTCATACGCATCATTGTACTTTGAAGGGATTCATCGATGGTCATAAAGATATAGTTCCAACAAGTGAAGCTAAACTAAACCGTCATGTTTTCACTTTGCAGAAGCAATAGGCGGCGTAGTGGTGGGCGGCGCGGTGTGCACGGGCGTGGTGGCGTGCGCGGGCGGGCGCTGGGCCGCGCTGGGCGCCGCGCGCGCCTCCGCCGGCTCGTCCGACTCGCGCGACTCCGAGCCGCGCCTGCGCCTGCGCCGCGCGCGACACGAGCGACACGAGCGACACGACCCGCCGCCCCGCCCGCCCATCGGTAACACGACACTGCTATTTAGCCTGCGATGTGAACTTGTGAACAATGTGTATTTTAAAAAAAAAACTTGTTAACACCTGTTAGGGCCTCAAAAATTGCATACATTTCCATACTGATAGTATACATAGTATATATAATCTGTGTTCAATGACTAACATTCTACAACTGATATTGGTACTCAAATGCAGCCGATTACATTAAAAGCATTCCGTTGAAAGTACTTTACGCTGCACAGATATAATTTACGAACCGACTAAGCGGGTATAACTAATGTATAGCCACAATAACACGTTTACAATAAAACTAGCTGTTGCCCGCGACGTTGTTCTCATACACCTGATAAAAAAATTGAAGGATTTCTTTGCACGAAAACCTATTCCTTTTTCTAAATGACTTTAAAAAAATCAATTATCTGCCAGTGAAAATCTCCTCAAAATCAGTACAGCTGTTTCTGATATTGTTGCTAGAACAAACAGACAAAAAATAGGTTAGAATACCTCGTAAACATTCATTTTTATTTAGTAAAAGCTGTTATTTTTGCGACATAGAGAATTCATCTTGTATACTTGAAGAATTAATATGCCGTCCAAATAAAATTGACGAAAACAACACGCCGATTCACGGAATCTCCTTAATTTTACACACTAAACACTCGACGTATTTACTTAGCAAGTTGTACCTACTGTACATTTATTTCAGTGCAAACGTCGTCATCTTCACGTGACGTGTCTCCGTGGGAGGAGGAACTGCCGCCCGTCACCAGGCTGCAGCGACCGCCCTCACACAGGGACAGAGATTCCAGGTAAGATCTATATTACAACCTGTATTATTGAAGGAGTAGACAGAGGCGTTTTTACATTAGCAGAGTATGTCCCATGTAATAGGGACGAGTCCATCACCCATTCACTGGAAAAAATAAGAAAGAAAAGTCCCAATATCATCATCGCAAGTTAAAAAGTGCTCCAACGACAACAAATGGGAATTCTTCCATTTGTTTCCACACGAAAGCGCTTATGTGGGCTAATGCACATGACTGTGTCTTGTTGTAGCGCGGGATACAACTGTAACACTTGGCCTGACCTACTATCTAACTCAGCTCTCTGTGATCAAGAGTTACGCTTCCGATAAAGACTAACGAGGCAGCAATTTGATAACTAAATAAAAAAAAAATCAAATCACATCTCATCTATTATTTATCTATTTTTTTTTCTTCATTCCGAATTACAGGCACAATTCGTCCGGCTCAAGAGAATGCCTGGACTCTGGCAGCGGTCGAGAAAAAGACAAACTCCGCGACAAACGGGACATGAGAGACCGAGAGAGAGACATGAGTCGCGACAGCCGGGAGTCCGCGCGGGACCGCCGGGACTCGGCGCGGGACTCTGGCAGCGGCCGGGACCGCCGCGACGTCAGCAAGGAGCGGGACCACCGGGACCGCCGGGACAGGCGCTCCCGGGATCGCGAGAACGACTCGTGGGACAGAGACAGGACGTACAGCCGAGAGAGAGAGTATAGGGACTCGAGGAGTAGAGAGAGACTGCCCAAAGACTATAGGGAAAAGGACAGGGATAGACATAGGAAGCCCCGGCACTCTTATGATGAGGATGAGGAGTAAGTTGATACTATTTTTTTTCGTCCTTAGTCAGATTAAATACGACGATACTTCTTCAACTTGATACCTAATTGTATAATTGTGTATTTTTTTTCGTCCTTCGTCAGATTAAATTAACTGACGATGTTTCTCCGACTTGATACCTAATTGTATAATTGTGTTTTTTTTTTCGTCCTTCGTCAGATTAAATTAACTAAAGATATTTCTCCGACTTGATACCTAATTGTTGTAATGATGGCTATATCAAGAGAACTAATACAGCGTAAACAACCGCTGATTGGCGATCGCTGGATCGCACATGGTTATCAGTAGAAGAAAATTACCTTCTTCCCTCTCCTGTGTGGCATAGCTGACAAAGATTGGATTATTATCACTATTCTAACAAGAAATAATTACAAAATAAAATTATTAAACAAAAACAACATCATCATTATGCTTAAAAAAAATAAAATCATTATTTCCAAATGTCTAAAAATATTTTTGGGCCATTACAAAGTCGTATTATTATAATTTGGAAATGTAAGTTATGATGTTTGTTTGTTTAGTTACAGTGACGGCTGTGGATCAGGACGATCGTCACCCAGAGACCGCTGGCCGGACCAGCGGTGGAGGAGAGACGGTCAGTACTATAAATAACTAAACTTCATAAAATATAGCTTGATCTCTGCGACAGCTGTCAGTAAAATTACGCCTATGAAGTTCTGAATTTCATAATAGTAGAGATCGCACCTGTCAATGTCATACTTTATAGGCATGCCGACCTAATTAGTGATGGGCGATGAATCATCGTAACCTCAGACGATAAATTAACGATATTTTAAATAAAACTTAATTTAAAATTAATTTATATATTTTAATTTTATTGTAGGTATATTTTAAATATCATAACATTATTTAAATTTGTACATACTTGATCTAAAATAATAGTGAGTAAATAAATAATCTAGCGATTCTAAAACTGATTCAGATATGAATTTGGGGCGTACTCCTTTAAGAGAATAAGTGTATTTTATATTAAATATTCGTTTAATTTAGTAACGTTTGTAACTAAGTTAAACCCAATTATATGTTACATTAGCATCAATAATAGTAAAAAACGTCGATAATTTCTATCGACATTTTTTTCATCCTGACAACCCTAGGAATGTTAGTTTGACATATGTCGCTGAGATCAAGCTATCTTTTACTTAGTATACTTACGGCCGAAACCAATAACCAATCTATCACATACTGGAGATAGAAAAACAAATGAAACAACAGAAAACCTACATATATCATATTTCTTGATTTTTCTGTTGTTTCATTTGTTTTTCTATCTCCAGTATGTGATAGATCGGTTATTGGGTTTGGCCGTAAGTAAAAGATAGCTTGATCTCTGCGAGCTATTAATCTTGATTTAAGAGTCCGTCAGAAAATGTTTAACAACAAACATTATTCTCTTATTTCGTTAACCATAATGTGGTACATGTGCAACAGTTTCTTAAATAATATATTTTTTAAATATTTCTTTCGTTTACTTCCAGAGAGAAACTATGGCTCACTGGGCTGGCGAGAGACGAGGCGCCGCGCTGAACTGAGACAAAGTGAAGATTCTAGCGAGAGAAGGTTTGTGACTCATATAACTATAGTCTAATATTAGACAGACGTTAATCGTTTTGAACGCCAGCGTCACAAATATGTGACAAAATAGACGGTGAATTTGTTGCTTGGCGCGGGGTGTGGTAGATCGTTGTGTTTATGCTCTCGATTTCAAAATGCTAAATTAAATAGCTTAATAAAATCGTAGAGACATATTCAGATGTCGTCTAATAGAAAGCGATCAATCGCGCGAATACGTGATTTTTGGAGTCGTGTTAATTTGTAGGCAAAGTCGAAAGGCTATCTGTTGGCGCGACGTCGCACAGTTGGCTGAACACCGATCTTCATAGACTTAGGGACCAACTTAGTAAATCTTTCATGTTCTTTTTTTTTGTGAAATGGGTTTATGTTTCGTATGTTGATAAATTTAATGCTATTTCAGTTGTTCAATAAACGTTTTCCTTTACTTACGGCCGAAACCAATAACCGATCTATCGCATACTGGAGATAGAAAAACAAATTAAACAACAGAAAAATTGTATAGGTTTTCTGTTGTTTCATTTGTTTTTCTATCTCTAGTATGTGATAGATCGGTTATTGGGATCGGCCGTTAGTCAACAAAAAAAATATGGACAAATATGTAAAAAATGATATATTTCGACTTTCGCAAAGTGTTATTCCTTATTTATTTAACAGTTTATGTACACACATTTAAAAAAAGATAAGAAGAAGGAAACAGAAAAATAGGTACAAAGATGATGCTTCTACTTTCTACAACTTTCGTGTTATTTCCTTTGGCACGATTATTTACCTTGTTTTTCTGCATTTAATGACATATCGCACAATGCGCGCACGCGTTAGATTTCGGGAGAAAAGAAATAAAATGTGTTTTTAAGAATATGAAATGGTTTTATTCTGTTTATAATTGACATTGTGTACGTAGTGGTTATGTCACCGGACAATGGCAAACTTCGAATGATTATAAAATATCTCGAGGGATTTTCTATAAACTGTCAACTGAACATTCGGAACACTTTTACGCATAAAAATTTCAGTCTAGTCGAGAATTGTAGAATAGCAAGTAACGAAATGTTAAGTACACGCGCGTCCATACAAAAAGAAACAATTGTCTTCGATTTTCAATGAGAAAATCGAATCACTGATTCATTAAATTCTGTTTTTCCATTATGTTCTCATTATATGGTTAAACAGTTTTATAGGGGCCTAACTTCGAGTAACATTGGCTTGTTCGTCATCGAATATTGTTATTTTTATTCGATATTTAGCACTGAATTAGGAATGACATTACTGAATGAGCAGCTCGTAGTTCAATAATAAAAGCCACACGGGTCAATCTTAACAGCAAGCTTGCCGAGGTCAGCCTATAGATGGGTGACCATCATAACATACCGGGACTCCTTCATGCCTCCGAAAACATGCTAAGTCGTTGATCCCGGCTGTTATTTGTAGGCAGTCGTTATGGATTGTCAGAAGCCAGAAAATCTGACACCAGTCTTGCCAAGATCTACCGTGTTTCCCAGTTACTGGTTTATAGACAATAGGCATTGGCTTCATGTGAAACACTAGTATTCAGCTGAATCCGGTTTTACAGTAGGCCGGGCAACATAGTTCGGAAAAGGCTAGGCTATGATAATATTATGCTGCAAAGACTATCTTACTTCCTCTAGAACGTGCTCAAAGAGCAATACTAAAGGTTGCAACCTTCCGACCTTTTAGATTTCCCACACACGAGTTACACACAGCATGCAAAATACTAACAGTACGTCAACTAATTATAATGCACATCATACTTTATCAGCACTCTGAGCTTCCTTTTGACCCAGTATCTTCAACCAGGAGGAGGAAAGATTTGGTTTGCATAAAACCAAGACAAGACACGCATTTGCCCATAGATTTTACGTATTTTTAGAACCTTTTTTATACAATAAGCTAAACAAATTGTTAGATATTATATAGCGTAAATTATATTAAATGTAGTACATTGACATCAGAGTAGACGCCGACACAGAGAAACTATTGGAAGTTCTAGTATGATTGTAAGGTTTAAATAAGTTGTTATTCTATAATTTTTGTATGCATGCATCCTTAATGAATACTTGAATAGTCTTTTTAAGTAATGACCTGAAACACAGGTTTTATAAACAAAGTTCAGGAAAGTCGCTAATATAATTTTAGGTTTAAAATAATTTTTCAACAAGTACTGAAATATTGATAATTTAATTATACACATAGTTGTAAATCAACTGTTAAAATTTTTGTTTGTACAAAGAAGCCTACATATTCTCTTGCTAGGTATTATAATATCCACAAATAACTCAAAAATATGTTTGGTGTTATTTTTGTGCATTCGTTGGTCTTCTTAGTAAGGTTCGTTCTCTTTGCGCAATAGATGGCGCCGCAGGTATCATCAGGATCCCGAAATAAACGCGAATTTCTAAAAGAAGATTTTTTATTCATTTCTTTTTAACAAAGACTAAGTTGTACTTATAGTTACGCAAAGTTCTTATGTATAAAACTTATCTATTTGGGTTTCGTAGTTTTTACGTGATGCCTGCAGGACTTTGTCAGCGTAACGCTCAGTGCTCTATGAACTTTAAAATTGAATATATTTTTATTTTGTCTCTAAACTCGGGATAACACTAAATATTTTTAAGAACCTAGCTTTCCAATCCAATCAGTGGTTATTGCGTGATGCTTCCACAAACGCACAGACAAACAGATAAAGACAAAAATTT
This sequence comes from Hecatera dysodea, assembly GCA_905332915.2. Lineage (NCBI taxonomy): Eukaryota > Metazoa > Arthropoda > Insecta > Lepidoptera > Noctuidae > Hecatera > Hecatera dysodea. Next base: position 7,303,337 of record HG995303.1, read on the forward strand.
AAAAAAAATGCATTTTATGCTATCTTTTTTCTAACGTTTCTCAGTTATTTTAATGCAAAAATATTTAATGTACAGACACGGCTAGTCTAAGATTTTATTATATGTATAGATGAATGCAATAATCCCTTTGTATCAGAACGAAGCCTAAGTTAGAAGTAAGCCTTGGACAGTTAACGACATGTCCAAGACAGCAGGTACGGGTCGACGCTGGGCTGGGCGGGGCGGCGCCCGGCGGCGCGGCGCTCCACGTCGCGCGAGCGGGAGGGCGCGCGCGAGGCGCGGCGGCGCGCGCGCAGGGACGACGCGCGCCGCCCGCCCGCCCGCGACTACCGCTTCTCTAACGACTTCTCGCCGCGCGACCGCGACCACGCCTCGCCCTTCGACAACGACTTCCATGACACGCCCACGCCCACCGGCAAGAAGCGGGCGCCCTATGCCAGTCTGGAGGGGACTAGGTATGTCTTTATTTTGTATGAAAAAAGAAGTACTGTTTATCCTCTGAGAAAAGGTGCTCGAAATAATAACGAATAAAGGTTAACTAAAAACAACAAGCATGTTCCGGTCGTGGTGTGACTGGAACATACTTTTACGAACTAAATTCCTGAGTACAAAAAATTTTAGTGCAGTCAGTCGCTTATTGGTAGTAACGCTTGACCTACAAAAATCTTATTTGCTGCTACGAAACAAACGCACTCGTTACTATTGTTCGGAAACTTCCTGAACGAAACGATGACGTCGACGGAGGCGGCACCAGCAACGGCGTCAGCAGGGGCACGGCGCGGCGTGGGATCAAGTAGTATATAAGACGCCGCCGCGGTCCGGAGCGGACACTCACTCGATCAGCTTCAAGCATTGTAAGCACCGCGCGCCGTCCAGACCTTTTCTGTAAATTATTTTAATAAACCAGTTTTCCAAAATTAGCGTCGTCATTCATACAGCCCACTTAAATCTCCACAACACTATTGAAATAACAAGGATTCGCAAATAGGATATTTCATTTCATAAAATTATATATGCAACATACGGCTAAGTAAATGAACGATAGGATTAACATTTTCTCATCGAAACCCAAAAAACCTCACTCTTCCAGATTCGCATTCGAACCGGAAGACGCCACGGCGTCCCCGCTGTCCGCGAGCAGCGCACGCGCGCGCGACGGCGAGCAGGGCGGCGCGCGCTTCCGCTTCGACTCGGACTCCGTGTCCCCGCGCTCCATGTTCGAGGACGACTTCGCCGCGCCGCGCCCCCGCACGGCGTCTATCGCCGAGGAGGAGGAGGGCGAGCTGCCCCCCCTGCGCGCGCGCCCGCCGCCCGCCGCAGCGCGCGACATCCGTAAGTCCGACTCCATCAATATCTTCACTAGAGAGTCCGACCCGTTCGAAGGAGACGCGTTCTTTGCGTGTACTGGCTCGGACCGCGCGGCGAGACGCGAGAACTGGCCCGGGGACTTCCAAGGGTTCGATAATGCGTGAATTCAGCTCGTCAGATGCGTCTTTTAAAGTTGCTGATTCTTAGCGTGCATAGTGGAAACGGAGAGAATTTAACAGCTGGTGGAGCATTTTCTATTTAAATTTAGGACTACGACGAACTGTTTAGTAAGATATCAAAAAAGAAACTGGTTTTTCAGACGTTGAGTTCCACCCCCGTTTTCACCTCTTCGTGACCTCTATTTGTACTCAACCGTATCACTAGTTTTTGGCTCGCTTGTTAAGTCTCGCAGCGACACTAAATTTTTCATGAATTTCTTCGTATTTTAATGGTTTTGAGAGAGTAGCGGGTTGAGTGGTGGCATTGCCAATTTCATTGTTACAAAAAAAAATGCTTAAAATAAAAATAGCGCTTAATTTGAAGGTTTAGTATACGGGAAGAATGCAAATAGAGGTGTTTGATAGTTTCCGTGTCGTAAAGAGGGTAGATGAAGAAATGAGTCTTGCCATAGACATTAAGTATTTTTCCATGGATCTCGTATACCCCGTGCGATAAAGTCCCAGATATATGTCTAAAATAATCTCACGATCGTTCTCAAATTAAAGGCCTTTACACATCATTGCGCGCCAATTTTTTAGTGATGCATTTTTATAAAATTCCGGAGTTTTTATGTATGACCATAGATGTTGTTACAAAGAGGTGCGTAATGGTATGAAGAGGCTTTATATTAGATATTTTAGCTGTAAGATTCCATGCCGCTATTGATTACCTAGTGTAATATACTTAGTATAATATGTAACCACTGACCATTGTCGCCCTAGTATTATGTATATGTTGAGACATGTACAGACAGGAGGTGGCTCGTGTCTGTATGTGTCTTTAGACACAACCTGTGATATATATAAGCAAGCCCTTTATGATTTTTATTATTTCTGCGCTTTCGTATTTTGTATTCTTTTACCTATATTAAGTGTCACAAGTCCTTGTAGTTTTTTATGAATTTCTAAATAGTCGTTTAGGTAAATAGATTTTTACAATACAATCTTTTCAATGCATTTTTTTTTCATTTTATACTTTGAATGAAATGTCGAAATGGTAGAAGGTTGAAAAAGATAAACTTTGAATACATTTCGAGTCCGTGAATAACAAACTGTATTTTATAAAAAAAATGGTATTTATGAACCCTTTATTTAGCTAGAAGACTGCACATATTCGTAGACGTAGTAGATCAAATATCTTATAAATATTATAACGAAACAATCATTCCGATTTTACATACTATAACCCTCCGCGTGGACTGAAATTTGGACACATTTGCTGATGGCATCAAAGAAACATTAGTAGTGGTGTAAAGTGTATAGTGGTGCAAATAACCAACAGTTCCTCCGTTTGTGAACGCTCGCATTGGCTCGTTAGAACTTTATGACACTAGCATTAAAGTCCAATATCCAGTGTCATCAGAAATCTTCTGTTATGCGTTTCTGTCAGTCTGCAGAGTATTTGATAAAATATTTTTTAAAGCCTGTGACCGTATAGTTTGGATTGTAACGGCTAGTAAGTGAAACTATGAATGATAAAATTCTAGGTATGAGTAAATGTCACCAGTGAAAGTTTGGGCACAAATCTGTAAAGTATTTAATTGGTATTGTAAATATTTTGCTACTAATAAAGGAAATACAGTTTCAATGCAATCAAGAGCTGCTAGCAAAAATAAATGTAAATAATTAATATTTTGTAAATCAACTGACGTAAATAGTCTACGTCGAGAACTGTACTGCTAAACTATTTTTGAGCACATAATCAAGAAATGTTAGATTTTTTAGATAAAATTAAATAATTTTCTACAGATTTTTATGTATAAACTGGTTATTATTATTTTGCCGATCGCACCTACTTTGTTAAGTGTAATTTATTTCGTATCAAAAAATAAAAAACTGCGTTAATATGCTACATACATTACAGTATTTTATATTAGTCAAAAAGTGCACACTTTATATACTAAAAAAAAACACGCATTTTATGAATATGTTGTATTTTTCAAAGTCTGATGTATTTTGTGAATTGTTTATCTATCTCATTATTGAATTAAACTATCAAACATGTGTAATTTTTTTTTACTTTACTTTTTATTTGTGATAGAAATACTCAGAAAGCGACCTTCTGTTATATTAAGCGTCAATTATGCTTCTAAGGATATTATTTTTAGTGAATCATTACTGTGATAATTTTAATTTATTGTGATTTTTTCCAGAAGTCTTTTTTACTTAATTTTGTATGCACTTGTTTCTATGTAAAAATCAGCATAAAGCAATTAAATAATATTCTAAATGAAAATGTCTAATTCTAAAATGATAAACTTACCTATTAAAATGTTGACTTAAAATATTGAATACTTATAGCATTAATTGATTAGAAATGCAACAGAGCAACTGATTTGAGACCTGAATAGTTATTGATAAAATCAGTTGCACTATTGTAGTTCTGAAAGGAGGAATATAATGTTTTCTGATAATTATATGAATGTACCTTCAATATAAACCTAACCACCCATAATCATTTCCTAGCGACTATAACGAATGTATTCATGTAAACTAATGTTACCTATAAACTAGTGATGACGTCGATTTTGTATTAATGTATTTTTTGTACATAATGTAGCTAGAGGAAATTAATTATGTGCAATTACTACCATCTCTATGGCGCAATACCAAAGGTATTTATGTTCTGTAACTGTTGTGTAAAATACTCGGAGTTATTAAAATTATAACGAAATGATCGAAAACGAGTGTGCTGTTTTAATTTAATTTATCCACACCTGCAAATGAACAAACCTAAAAGTAAAAAGTTAATAAAGCTAAAAGTGAAGAGTTACTCGATTTCTGCAGCCTATATCCCTAAGATCCAGAAGCCCGATGGCGGAAATGAGCGAAGACACAAGATGTGTTTCAGCTCGATGAATCCAACGAAGCTATGCGACGAGCCCTGAACTTTGAGATGGACGAACTCACGATTAGTTTAGTGACTAAGATATTTCGAGATTGAAAGAAAAATACAATTATAAATAACGTTAACTGCCAATGACTTGTTTTAATCTTTATACTTTGAATTGTTTTCATAGTTTCCTTTTTTTTTCTTTGCATTGTCCTCACATATAGAAGCGACCAAGGATGTAACCAAGGTTATGTAATACAGAACATGATTTAAAAGAGTGTCCGTGGAGTTTCTTGCACGTTCTTCTCCATAGAGATCTACGCTTTGGAACGTGCAGATAGCTTCATCTCTTTCGTCTTGACAATTCAAAAGTGCCTGTAAAGGGTTTAATTGAAATAAATGATTTGAATTTGAATTGAATTGAGTTATTGTAGGTTAGTCTGAACGGTTCCACTCCTAGGCACAGGCCAGCCCCCATTCCTTCCATTTCTCGCTTTCTTCTTCACGCCATTTCACTAAGGAGTAGCGGCTTAAACAGTTATGAGGCTCGGAGCGGGCGATAAATCTTTGCAATCCTTGTCCTTGTTAATTTGATCCCGATTCAGAAAGTTCGGAACTTCCGATTGATTCATATTTTTGGTTCTGATAAATTTTAATCGGAAGTTATATCGGAGGTCGACGCACAGCGGTGGCGGCATCTCCACCAAGCTCAGTAGCACGCGAACAACTTTTTAGTGGTGGTGGCCTAATTAATTACCCGTCGATAAATCGATTGGACGGAGATAGAGCTGCGAAACTTTCGTTTATTCTATACTATCATAACTAATATTATAAATGCGAATGTGAGTTTGTTTGTTTCGCTTTGATGCCAAAACCAATATACCGGTTTAAAAAAATCTTTAACTAATTGAAAGCTACATTATCAGCAAATAACATAGGCGTATTCCCACGGGAAAGGGAACTAAGGCGGTAAAACCGCGGGTTGCTGCTAGCAATATTGAGTTGGCGCAGTGGTTAAATCAAAGAAACTATGGGTTAAATGAATGTAATCTGCTGCGTAGGTTCGATTTCCGCACGGAACAAATATTTGCATATCTATAGATAGTTGTTCCCGGTCTGGCTATTTGTGTACCTATGTGAGTTTATATATTTGTAAAATTCATAGAGTGGGGCAACGTTTTTTTTTTTTCAAAACACGATGATGGATTGGTCGATGTCTGTTACTCAATCACGTCAGAACGGCTGTAGGGATATTGATGAAATTTAGCACCGAGGTAGATTATAGTCTGGAATAACACATACTATACTTTTTATCCTGGGAGTACGTTCCCTTGGGGTAATTTTTTACATTCACGTGGGCGGCAGCTAGTTATTTCTTGTAATTTAATTAATTACAAGTACTTACTGTTTAAGCTTTTAAATTCGACTGCTTATATTTTCGTCAGCTATATACACGCCTACTTATATTATTTTTTAATTGATAAAAAGAATAAGTAACTGATGAATGTGTATCATTTTGTTCTGCCCCTAACACCTGCCTCCGCCTCTGATTCTGTTTCCGAGAAACGAAATTTAAAAACTCCACTTCAGAATTCGGTTCCGACAAGCCTATTGTAGATGTTTTACATAAAATAAAACTTACCTATTATTTTTTCATCAATATCCGGAATCCATCTTGAGTCAAACACCTGTCTTTTAGCCTGTTGTCAGCGTTTCCTTTGCCCCTCCGCTGGTGGCGCCTTCTTTATTTTCGAACGTGTGCTTATGGGCGCTAAAACTATTATTTGCTTATGAATTTGTTTGTTTTGAATTTGACTTGTGTTGAGTTCAAAGACCATAGACTCTAAGATTGAGTTGGATATTTTAGCGTTTCCGGCTTCTCATTTTATAAGGATTTAACTTGACCACTTCCTTTTTATTTGATTTAAATATTGCTATATCCTGTCGAATTTGTATGGATTTAATTTGACTATTATATAAGAAAATATTGTAACATCCTGTTTGGTTTTTACAAGGTTTTAACTTGATCACTTCAATTTTATTTATGTTCAACTTCCTGTTGAAATTATATAATTATAGATTTAATTTGTCAATTTACTTTCTAATTGTTTAAAATCAATATTGTAACTTCTCGTTTGATTTTTAATTAATTTGAAAGCTTCTTTATGTCACTTTATAACATACAACTTCCTTTCTACTTGTTTGTTTATCTACCACCTGAGTTAATATTTAACCAAGCTAGGTAGTAATGCTACTGCTACTAGACAAAATGCGTTGTGGTGTTCTGCTCCTTGATCGTTCACGTCCAATGATGCGTATCTTGGTACTATGTGAGCTGTTCTATGGAGTTTCTTGTCCTTTCTTCTCCATAAGAATCTACTTTTTGCGAATGGACAACTAGAGTCACTATAATATTTTTATTTTTCAAATGTTTTAACGTTCAAAAGTGCCATTTAATGGTCTAGTTGAAATAAATGAATTGACTTTGACTTTGTTCTCGATGCAAAGAGGTCTATCTCCGGCGTGCAAAATTTATGCAATTCGTCTTTTTGAGAAATTACAACATACGTTAATCCAGCAAAAGATCGTTCTAATAAATATGAACGAGAATCATCTTTTAACATAATTATCTGATTCAAAACGCTTTAGTTCGTCATTAAACTTTACAATTTTTAACTCGACAAAACCGAGGGTAGCTGATTATTTCTTCTGAGCATCCGAAAATCGAACGGCATACCAATCGGCACACTTAAAACACTGCAGCTCCGTTAGTTTTTTAAGAAATGCCTCATTCTATTTAGGGTAAATAGGATCTTTTACTGTTGTACTGACTTCCGACAAAATCTGAAGTTTGTTATTTTCGGGTCGTCGCGGTCGTAGGTTTAACACTAAAATTCATATTTTCAACATCGGAACTTTTATATACTAGATTTGTCAAATAGGACACTTGTTGTGATAAGAACTCAAAACGTGTATAACTCACAGACATGAGTGCGAGTTACGACTCTAGCCGTGTGTGGACGCACATTGTCGTGCATTAGTCGAAACGACTCACCCAACTGCTTTCGCAAAGGGATGATCATGTCTCAATTCGTCTGAAACAAACCTCTCCGCATTAATCTGAGCGTTGAGGTTGCCCCTGAACTTCCTAACAAAATTTCATACGTTCTTGACGTCCAGAAGTTCCCATGATGAAGTCGATCTCATTTTTGGTCATAGTGTCGGGGCTTTGCCACGTCCACTTCCTTTGGAGTTGTTTCTTGAAGAAGGAGTTCATCAAAAACAACTCCTCCCGTTCGAGGAAGTTTACGAGAATTTGCCCCCAATGATTTCTGCTTCCAAATCCATGGTGTCCTACTACCGATTCGCAGCAATTCTGTACTCCCACTTTGGCGTTAAAGTCCCCCATGACAACGGTGTAGGTACTGTGTCTTTGTAGTGAAGTGGAGGAGGCTCTCGATATATCGAAACATATCCTCCACTTCGTCGTCCGAGTGTGTCGAGGTCGGTGCGTACACTTGCACTACCTTGAGGCTATACCTCTCGGTGAGCTTCATAATTAGGTACGCTACCCTGTTCGACACACTTGACATTTCCACAACGTTGTCAGATAGGGACTTTGTTTACCAGAAACCCAACGCCACCTTGGGATTGTTATTACCCCTCTCGGAAGTACATTAGGTGACCCGATTCCAGGGTTATGGTGTCCTCCCCCTTTTTTCGGACTTCGCTCAACCCTAGTATGTGCCACCTAATTTTCCCAAGTTCCACCTCGAGTTGCGCTAGATGCGAGTCAAGCCGTAGCGTGCGTTCGTTTTGTACGTCGCCAGGGTCAGTTTATTGTTGTGGTGGCCTCCCGTGGCCCGGATATTCTTGGCACCCCCCATCCCGCCGTTACCGTGGTCGACACCATGACCAGGAATAGCGGGACCGCCGGGAACTGGGGGCCGTGGCTTTTTGTTGCTGTCCATTGGAGGTATTTGCCCATAATCACCACGCCGCACTATGGAAAATATAGGTCGGTATCGGATCAAAAATCTGTAACTTCATGAATCTGTGATGAAATTTGGCACAAATATGCAGTAAGGTTTGGAGATTCGAATGATGTGTAGTTCGTAGTGTTTTCTTGTATATCGATGTATGTTTTTTTGCATAGAATGAAAGAAATGGGAAAAAATCACGAAAAAAATAGTTAAAAAATTATTTAAAGTAGATTACAAGTTTATAATGACTAAAAAGATTAAACCATGGTTAATTACAACAAGCAAAGTAATATATATATATATATATATATATATATATATATAGTAAATTAACATCATATTACTAATAGGTACATCCTATACTCTGGCTTCAGGAAATGATGTAGCCAGGTACAAATATAAGTAATAACTAAATATAAATATTATTTTTAACTTATACCACTTCAGGATCAGGGTCAGTAAATATGGGTTCACTTTCAGGTGCCAGGTGTTTAAAAGACTTAGCTTCTTCAAGTTCTTTCACATTTCTTACGTACGGTTTTCTCAAACTTGTTATATATGGATCTGACGTGTATAAAAGCGTCTTAAAGACATCTTCATTTGTAGCAGATCGGGAACATTTTCTGGCATAATGAAGTCGTATGTTTCTGTAGTCTTTGTTGCGAGACTCTTGTGCGTCTTCCGATAGCTGTCCAATAGGAAGCACCGCAAAATTTTTGATTACGTTTTCTCCGTGTATGAGTATTTTATGAACGGAGGATGGCATATAATACCAATCGTAACTACTTACATAGATTCTTGCAGTTTCTAATGCATATTCCCCAAATTTTTCAGGGTCGATCATCATTCCAGATTTTTATTTCTTGTATTTTGTAGTAAGGCGGGAATATACAACACTTTCGTTCGTTGGTTAAGTTTCTCAGGTACATATATTGTGCTTTTGTTAGATCCAAATCTATAAAAGCACTCAATGCTTCCGTATCGGAAAGAATCTTCATCTGCTCTAAGTCGTTCCACTTACTTGAGATCTCTAATTTCTTTTGAGTGTCAGCGGTTCTTAATTCTTCGACAAGATGAGCTTCTGTGTACTCACGTAAAGCCCGTAGTCCCTGCACATAGGCGTTTTTTATATGCTCGAAGCCATATTCTTGGAGTAGAAGAGTGTTTTTCCTCTTCTTGGTAGATTCTGAGGAGTCTCCATAAGCCACGCATGCTCTTCCTCGTTGGCCAGATGTTGATGGCGTAGAATATTGTTCAGAATCCGGTAAATTTAACGAATACGTTGAGTCCAACCAAGTACAATTCTTCTGTAAAAATGTTTCTTTTTTCCGAGATGCCAGGGCCCAGCGCTTGTTGAAAATAGGAAGAATGTGCCTTTGTATGTCACTAATTATAAAACACAAGTTGTTTTCAGAAACACTGAGCTTTCCTCTAAAACTTTGGATAATGATTCCATGGTCTTGCCACCCTCGATATAGGGGATTATGAAGTCTCGTTTGGTACAGCTGAAGGAAGACATTTTAACACTTCACAATCTGCAGAAATAATAGGCGTAGATGAGATTTGCTTCACTTGAAGTTACTCTGATGTAGATGGTTCGAATAGTTTTTGCTTCCCTTTATATACTCATTTTACAATATCGAATTGGTACCTACATTATCATTATCTTATAATTTCCCACGCAAACCGAGTGCAAATTTGATAAGGTCTCTTTGTTATCACGAAATAATGAAGAAAATATCCAAAAAGTCCCATATTGTTCATGTGAATGGTGTCAGTGGTGAACCGCAAAAGATACCAATTTTCGGGTACTGACTTTCATCAGTTTTTTTCTCATATCTTCTAAAACCGCAAATATCCGCAGCTGATTTTTTTTGCATTCTATTTATGAATAGTTAGACTACTAGTCAACACAAAAAGTAGCGGTTGGGCAAACGTGGGTAACATTGAAAACCTTCGACGAAAAAAAATATAAGTGAAAAATAAGGTATGTCACTTTTTAAGTAATTACTGAAATATTTTTCTTTACTCCTAAAATCATTAAGCTGTATCGCAAAAAGCATAAAATAACCTTTCTAAAAATGTAAAATACTGCATATCTGTACCAAGTATTTTTTCACAATATGGTATTGAAACATGTATACGCAAAGACTTGAGTTTGGCACTTCTGTCTTCTATGTATTTCTATCTATGAAAAAAAAAATAATTTCGCGTATTAAGTGAAAAAATCCTAATGAATATTATAATTTAACTATTAGAGAACCTAATAAAATAGCCATATTATCCAAATTATGATATTCGTAAAAAGCATTTTTGATATGCGCTTGTTCTACCATTTTCCATAGTGCGGGCAGGCGGGTTGGCGATCGCAGGGCGTAGCTTCTTGCACCGGTGACGCTGCTGCCCATCACCGGCCTGTTACATTCAGCTACGCCTATTTTGATGGATATACCGCTATCGGTCGGTCACCAGAGCTTCGTTCGTTATTCAGCACGATGCACCACGTGCAGCTGAGGTTGGTTTGGGGCGAAGGATGGTGGTTCGCCCCTTACATCCCACGAGTCCCAAAGTCGAGTATCTTGTAGGCATATGGCCTCATACCAAAACGAGATCTATCGGAAAAGCAACCACAACCCTACGATTGCGGGGTGCTATTTAGATAGGTGGAACTGTCAGCAGCTTTCGGGAACGCAGACCCACTTCACGTAAACGATTTCGGAAGGTCTGAAAAGTCGTAGCCAACAGCATGGTGGTCATGGTACGATTCCGTCGCGAAGTATTTTGGATGTACCGGTCCTGTCAGCAAGTGGGAGTGCGAGATCGTCCTCCATGTCGCTGGGCCACGACGCCTGTGGTATGATAGCCTGGAACCAGCTTGCAACATTCCGACGGCTCTCACCATCTCTTCTTGTGTCAAATGATGTCGTCGCTCCATACAATGCATTTTTTTACAATGCTGATCCAGAAATTGTAATGGTTTTGTAAAACCGCTATTACACTTTTGTAGGAATCCTGATTGACATTTGATTTTCTCTTTTTGAAAAAAAAAAAAATTATTCAAACCGTGAAATTCACTAAAAAGAATCAATAACGATCCAAAAAAATTGAAATATTAATCCTCAGTAATAATACTCTAACGATTAATACAATACTGTTTTTTTATATCAATGACTAACACCTATATATGAACCCTAGAGACTCAGGGCTCTTGATTGACGGACTCGACATACGAGACCTTTAAAAAAAACGGTATTTTAATAATCCGGATAAAACGGGGTGGAGAGTTGAGAAAAAGCCTGCATGCGTGATGTGAAAGTTTTGTCTAAAAATGTGGCTGGTATAACTGCTGGCTGTTCAAAGTAAATCGAAATTTAAATATAGTTTCTTAGTTCTGGCAACTTTACGCCCTACGTCAACATAACTTGAATTGGTAAAAGTTGTCATCATTGTCATTGTCAAAATTTTTGAGTTAGAGCAAGACTGGGTTGAGTGAATCAACAGCTGTTTTACATTTTTATACTTTAAAATTAATAAAAACTGGGTAATAAACAGGTAGTTTTGTGTTCTTTATTCAGGTCATGGTAGAATTGATTAGAATTAGTGTTGCATTTGAACATGAAACAAAGGTAAGTGTAGTAAAAGATGAGCCAGTTTAGTCGTGTTACAATGTTGTTTACGTGTTACTGACAATGGTGTTTGTTTGTTAAGGGCTCGCCCAATGCACGGCGGAGATGACTTGTTGGCTTACGCCATGGGGAAGAAAGCTGACGATCTTGGCGAGAACACTGAAATGCAACTGCATAGAATAAAACCACAAGAACATTTTATAGAAGCTCAAGTTCAAGAGGGGGACACTTTACAAGCTATTGCGTTGAGATTTTATTGTTCTGTGAGTATATTTTTACTTTTAATATTATCTTAAATGAGTACACAAATTTTTACTGTAATGTGATTGTACTTTGGTGTTCAAATTGAAATATCAGTAACTTCCTGCTATCATTGTTATCTTGTATCTAGCTAATGCATTGTGTTAAATACAAATTTCAGATATCAGAACTAAAGAGGATCAACCATATACATAAAGATAATGAAATATTTGCAAGAAGGACTATTAAGGTGCCCGTGACACCTTACTCGGTACTGACAGAACTAATACCGTCACAGCACCCAGAGCCTGTACCTTCAACCTCAAACAACACATCTCACACAGTCATACAGGAATTGATAGATACTAATCATTACAATGGACTTATAAACCAAAATAATGTATCAATAAATGCATCTCCCAAGGAAGAAGTACAGTGTGCTATAGATTGTAACACAGTGGTGATGAACAGCACACTAACGCCATCTGTTGTCCCCTACACGGACTCTGAGCAGAATGAACAAGCTACTGAAGATACTAAACTCTTGCCAAGTAACAAAGAGAAGATATCTGTAGAAGCAGTTGTCGTGAAGGAACTGACTTCACATGGAGCTGACTTTGGACTGAAATGGTTCCATTTAGTGTGCTGTATGCTCATCTTAGGTGTTGTGATACCTCTTGTGTATGTTATGTTTTATTTAGACAAACATGAACATTCAGAAATTTCTGATCTTCCACCATTACACTCAAATCGATGACTGACTGATATTATGCGATCTGATCGAAAAGCTTTAAGTTGTAATGGCATTCATTATAAATCAATTTTATATATCGCTGTAAAGGGACGCAATGTGATTCTTTTAATAAAATTTATCAATATAAGTACTATATTGTTGCTGGTTTTTATTTGTTTTTCTGTAAAAAAGTTGTTCATTTTTAGTCAATTAGTTAGGTGATATGGTAGCCAGGAAGTACAATATACATATGTGTGATAATTGGGATTGCACGGCAGTTCAGTAGTTTACAGTATACATGTGTCTAACAAAAAGATCCTTTGTATTGAATAGTCTATGTATGCAGCATCTGATTTAGGGAGGGTGTGCCGGACATGTGCCCAAGGCGGCATAAATCGGAGGCGGTTGGAAAAATGATTTACAAAACATATCATGTTGTGAAATATCTTAGGTTCCCAATGATGTTTGCGAAACTTTCGATTAAATCAGTTATTTTTTTACATTTCGATCAGTATGATAAATTAATTTCAAGATCAGTCGTTAATTTATTTCTAGATCAGTTCCACATTCATGACTAGATCAGATGCAAATTATTCATTACCTACTGGATCAGATGCATACTCATAATCTGATCAGATGCAAATTTATAAGTAGATGAGTTGCAAATCTATAAGTAGATCAGTATGATGCAAATTCATTACTAGATCAAGTGCAAATTTCATAACTAGCATAAGATAAGCATAATCAGCCTTTTAATGTTTGCACTACTGGGACTCGAACCTCCTCTCTCTCTCTAGATTAAGCACAAATTCATAACCAGATCAGATGCACATTAATTACTAGATCAGATGTAAATTAATTACTAGATCAGTTGCACATCAATTACTACATCAGATGCAAATTCATTACTAGATCAGTCGCACTTTTATTATTAGATCAGAATCAAATTCATTACTACATCAGACGCAAATTCATTACTAGATCAGTTGCAGATTCTTTACTAGATCAGTTTCAAATTCATTACTAGACCAGATGCAAATTCATTCCTAGACCAGATGTAAACTCATTACTAGATTAGATGGTAATTCATTACTAGAAAGAATACCCTGCTAGATCAGCAGAATTTATGAATAGATTGTGTTTATTATATATGTTATTATTTTAATCTCAATCACTCCTAATGGCTTTTGTAAACCAACCAATGGTTTCTACAATCAATATTGTTTATATTGATTGTAGAAACCATTGGTTGGTTAATATTACCGTACCTACGTCCGAGCACTACGAAGACCGATCCACGTATCGCTCGCTTTTTATCATATTTAGTAATATTAGGAAGGCAGGTAATAAAAAATATATTTCACAAAATAAACTATTTATTTTCCATTTCTATTTGCTATCACTTAAAAATACATCGATGTAACAAATAAATCGGTAAATCCATTGACACAATCTTAGTTTAAACTTTTTTAACAATATTATTATTTATGATAAATGCATTCTTAAATAGCTAAAACCCGACCAAAGAAATAATACGTTTATATTACACTCTTATTGCAATCATATAGAATATTGCAAACAATTTTAGACAAAATATAGCCTATTGTATTGTAATAACAATAATAAAAGTTGATATTCAATGAGACAAGGAACACTAAAATGCCAATAGTGCGACTAATTAATCATTAAGTATATAGTTTCTTGGTAAGGCTTAGTCACTATGTACAGATATATAATAATAATGTGAGCCTCGCAGAATGTATACTGTATAAAATTAATGACGTGATCTGAGGTGACTAAAGTAAAGCTTTTTATAATTATAACAACGCACTTCGCGATTGCGGCTGCAATCAGAAGTTGCCTCGACCGCCGAGATTCGGGTTACTCTCGTGCACGCTGTGGAAATAAAGGGTGCGTCAGTAATTATTCTATGTGCCCTACAATACAATGGATGGATAATACCAAAGATGGGTAAAGACCGCAAAGTTATAATATGGTCGTTGGCAGGGAAAACGTGACGCTCAAACAGGCAGAAATAGCGTAAAATAAAGACTTCTATAGAGTATTTCGGCCAGTCACATTATAGATCCCTGCTACTCAGAATGGGTAGTCTGTTGGAGCATTTTATGTTAACTATTACTTTTGATTTGTGTCTTAAATAACTCGGAGACGAGGTTAACAATTAAAATAATGACAATAAAAAATGCTACAACTATGAACATGAAAGTAAGGTACAAAAACACGGTAAAAATCAAAAGCACACAAGAAAATAGACTTTGTTAGTATTACAGAGAACAGCAACAGAAGATTATCTTGATCCGAAGAGTGGGCCAGCGTTTTGTAAGGAGATTAGTGATTTCTTGTTATCGAAATCAAAACAACAAAATCACTAGTCTTCCATACAACGCGCGGCCGGTGGCTGAAGCCCGTTAGTTGATGAACACCTAGAAATGTTAATCACCAAAAGGAGTTAGTCACAAAAAAGATTAAAATGAGTTAGACAGTTGTGATGAATGATCGTATCTAAGTAACACTAGAATTAGATTGTACTGCGAGAATTAAACAAGAATGGTAGGTACATGTGTGAACACTCTCGAAATGTCTACGCTCCCTCTACTAACAAGTGTGTGCACTTTACCTTAGCATCACAACATCGACGTCACACAGTCAAATCCGTTCAACAAACTCTACTTAATCTTAGTTTGGTTTGGTGCCAACTCAGGGAACTCTTCAAACATTCTATCGTCAAAATAATATTGTGTTAGTGATAGTTGATCTCAGGAAACTCCTCAACCAAATAAAATGTTAATGGCACAAATTAATCAGTTTGAGTCGCATTATTAGCAATGGTACAGTATGGTAGTCATTGAAATTAATGTTGACATGCTTTTCAATTACTTTGGTATGAAACAATACACGATAAGATGTTGAGCAAACATGATGTTCCATAAATAAAATTTCAATTCATCTTGTAAACTCTCATCTGGAAGGTCAGTTCAGTCGGTTGCGTTCACAAGTGAAGGAGACATAAAGGGAGTAGTAGTTGTACCATGTAACTGACCTCTGTTGCAGGAGATACTGCGCCATCTGTATGCGCTGCGGCGTGCCGGTGATGGTGATGATGCGGTCGGTGGAGCCGGGCAGCGGCTCGGCGATCTCGATGCCGGCGCCGCTCTCCGCGCGGATCTTGCGGATGCGGGACCCGGCCTTGCCTATTATCGCGCCGGCCAACTGGAACGGAAATAATAGTGTCACACTTGATTTACCGACCTAGTTTAGGAATACTAGACAAGTTGAATCGTGATTTTGTTTGAAGTGAATTTTTGATGGAATGTAGCAATGTGGCAAGATACTAACGTCTTTGGGAATGGTGACTTGCGTGGTGGTGTCCTGTTGGTTGCCGCCGTTGTTGCTGAAGTTTCCACCTCCGCCTCCCACACGGCCGCCACCGCCGAAGTTTCCACCTCCGAAGCCACTGCCGCCACCACCACCACCACCGCCGCCACCGCCGCCGCCGCCTCCGAAGGCGCCGCGCGGGGGGCCGCTGAAGCTGGCTCTAGGTCCAGGACCTCCGAAGTCATTGAACGGAGGAGCTCTGGGGCCGCCAGGCGGACCGCTGCGGCCTAGAGGCGGGCCCCGGGGCGCGGGGCCCCGGCCAGCTGGGCCCATGGGCGGCATGCCGCGCGGGGGCCCGCGAGGAGGCCCGCGGGGCCCGCCGCGGGGTCCGGCGCCGCCGCCTGCACCGCCTCCCTGTCCGCTACCGAATCCTCCGTACTCGTCGGCGTAGAAATCATCGTAATTGTGCGGGTCGTAATTTTGTACCGCACCTTTGACGGGAACCTGTAATTTTTCCAACAGTTGTAGAATGTGTCAACGCAAAAAATTCAACGAAAATAGTGAACATTCAAATCATTTATTTCCATTAGACCATTTACAAGCGTTTTTGAATTTAAAGGAGAAGGGGAGAATTGAGAATATGTTCAAAATGGATGTATTCACCTGTCTAATAAGGTCGAGCACCTCCTTGACGCCGGCGGCGACGGCGTCGGCCTTGCCCACCAGCTGCACGACGCGCTCCGTGCTCTGCGGCGCGGGGTTCGAGAATATCTTCAGGCGAGCGCCCGTTTTCTGTAACAGACCAGCAATTCCGTTAGCTAATTTTTTGAAGTATCCAATTATCTTGTTACGGGGTTAATTGACAAAACTATAGTTTGTATTGATTATTCTACTGAAGACACTTTTTAAAAATTATTTTTTTTATTTATTTTTAACTAGTTCATATTTATATTTCTAACAGCAGAAAATGTATGTCCCCATTTAGACCGAAAAATATTTATGTTTGCAGCCAGAAAACTTGTAGTATTTAGGTAAACCAAAACATCAAGTCCTGTAGTAAACTAAGAGCCCTCAAACTAATTTAAACAACAGTGATTTACTTAACAATTTAACGATAACCTAATTTCGAGCAAGTCTAAATCCAACGCCCTGATTCACAACAAATTACATAACACACATACTTAGAGTTGTTTACGGCAATCTGTCGCGACACAGTCGGACTGCTATAGAGTGGCATGAGAAATCGATGTGTGATCAATTACCGATATTAGATAACGTCAGCGTACGTGCGGTGTGCGGTGTCGATGACGTTTGACAGGCGGCTCGGCGCATGCGCGGCCGCATCGACCGGCGCACGTGGCCGCCCCGGCACGCACAAACAACCGCTGAAACCCGCCCTTCGCACATGCGAGCCACGCACCGCAACGCACCGCCTACCGAGACCCATTGCTCAATACTGACGTACGTCAACTCGACTCACTTCACACTTCTACTACCAAACACTACACCACCAAAAAACAATTCATCCAACTCAACTCAATATTCTAAAAAATATCCCGACCACTGAAATTAAAATGATTTCGAACACGCCGAACGAAATATATAGCAACATTACACGGAGCACAGAGCGGGCGGCGCGACTATCCCTCGAGGGTGGTCGGACGCGGAGTGAGCAGGCGACCGGCGGCGCGTGCAACACCTGCCCGACTCCCCTCCTTGCACTTGTGGGGCTCCGAGGAAAGCTCGCACGCGCCACGCCTACCACATGCCACTGCTACTGAACAGACAGAACTCCCATTCCAAACAACTGGGATCGAACAACTTTGAAATTGGAACAGAGTTTAGCAACTGTTTTTTTTAGGATTCGGATAGGCGCGCGCTATCGTTTCGTTAGAGCCGCATGCGTTTATTATCATCGTAGTGTGTGAGAAAGGACCTTCTGCAAATAACGTCAAACGGTATGTACGCTCGTATTCAGCATCCATCACAAAAGTAAACCGCTTCTGATCCTCGTCACGCACGCAAGCCCGGGACGTCACTCACTATAAAAAGGATCCGTTGGCAAAACGTCTGCGACATAATTTATCAGCACTCAACTCCCAGCTTATATCCGCAAGAAAACTAGAAAGCTGGACTGCTAAGACTGCTTCGTGACTCTACTTTCAAACTTTTACTGGAACATTTATGTACAACATAAAGTTGACTATAAATCGAAAACATGCCAGACTAATAAAACAACACGCTGTACTTTGCACCTACAATCAATCATAAAGTTCGCTCGTCTAACCACAAAAGCTGCTGCAAATATTTCAACACAATTTGTCTTGATCAGAAGTGAAGCCGTCTATGCACGAAGCTAAATTGCTACCCGATAGGGTGGTTTACTTCGTTATAACGTTTATTTAAGTATATATTATTATATTGATTCAATTTGGTAAGACTTCAGTAGGAAAATGCATTGCACGAAGACCATCTTACCAGAGCTAAACTAGGTTATTAGAAAGCTAATCAATACTGGGGTATAGGAAATTTCATGAACACTATTCACATGTTTCAGTACACAGTAAACCTAAAATGTGTTGCTGGCAGCATATTTCCCCCGGGACCTACCGCTAATCAGCTACTGAGCAAGTCGTAATATTTCCAAACATGCCGCGTTAGCCTTATTCAGATTAACGTATTACCTGAACCACTGAACGATGTAGTTATAGGAAGAATACGGAAAATGTTTACACAGTTATCTTCGAAATTAGAATACGGATCAACAACCCTTAATCGATCTCTTTTTGTATTGATCCGAGCGCTCAACATTACCTGTTGCTTATATTTCAGGGTTAAGCTTTTCTGGAGGCAGGACAACATTCAAAATCCCTAAAAAAGAGGCCATTCTACTCAAATCTAAACAAAAGCAGTAGAACCAGTCGATAGGATTCAAAGTGAAGAAGCCGTATGTAAACCGGTGCGGTTCCATCGGAAACGGAAACGGCTAGCTCGCGTGCTGCCGCGGCCCGTAATTGTTGGGGACACAGGCCGGTGTCACCCGCGCCTAATTACACCGACATATGCCCTCGGCGCGCCGTGCGCCGGCTGCTATCTGTTATTTGTCTAAACATAAATAGCATTCCAATTTTTATACCTGAAAGTTGATTACAACCCCATTTCAACCCTCAATAACAATGTATAAATATTAAATAATTGTGGTACTGCCATGAGAACGGTAAAACATATCCGCTGTATATTTTTTGTGGTGTACATAGAGGATGTGGAGGTCTACAAAAAGTCTCATGCGTCACGTGCGCGTAGCTCCGGTAACCCGACGCCGGCGCCGCGCGCTTCCGACGGATGAAGCCCTACATGTGATATTACCCCACGGCTACTTCACAACTCTACCCAGAAACGCGATTTCATCACAACTAGCACGAGCCTTAACAAAACGTTTTGTTAAAACTTCCAAGTTTAAAGTGAAGCCAAACGTTTGAATGCTTACGCAACCTGAATAAACTAGACGGGAGAACTTACGCTAATAAGGCTGCTCCAAGTTTGTATACTTATAAGATTTTTTTTCAGAAGATACCAATGGGCGATGTTAGAAAATTCGTCCTCATTGCCGTAAATGCAACGCATTGTACAAAGTTTACCTGCACGATTCAAAGATAGGAGCGGCGGATGCAGTACCATGTGTTCCAATTTCTATTTATATAAGAAAGGAGACCTCCGAGGGGCGAGGAGCATTGTACAAGTAGGTAGGCTGGGTGAAGCCCAGGTGCGCGCGAGCTTTTTGTGAGGCCTTCCGGCGGCTGCGCGTGCACCTGCCGCGCTGCCAGCTGCCGCCTGCGCACGCGCCGCCCGATTCGGCTCGCGCTCGTCACTAATACACACTTCAAGAACTCCTGCCCTAGGTACAGTTCAAACAAAAAGGTCGGTAACCTCTCATTAATTCCACCTCCATCACATGTCGCTTCACTTGCGTAGTTCTGTTCTGAATAGCGCCAATAATAATAGCTTAGCGCGAAAATACAATGTTAGCTTTGTCATACAGGTATCCCCATTCAAAGTATTTTTTATTCAGGCAGTATTTCCATGAGGATATTGTTAATACTGTTATAAAGAATTCTATGTCTTGTTAAAATTGAGACCGTAACGTACATTGAACAAAGGAGTTGCCAGGACAGCTGATCGATAGAAAAAAAGCAACGCAAAGAAAAGGGGGCAAAATGGACTCAGGTAGATCTCGATCGAGTTTTAAATTGTTTCGGGCAAAGATCAATATTGGATGCATTGTTCGCGAAGAACAGGCAAACTCGTTCATAGAAACACCCTGAGGCATCGCTCCGCTAGCCCGCTGCTAGCCACGTCTGAAGCGTCAGCCCTCATTACTCAAATCTCCGGACAAACATCAGCTAACTAGCTCGAGTTATGAAATGCAACACCGCTAATAGCTAGATTGCGAAGTTGCCGGCGTCCCGTCTGCGCGCGCGATCTGACAACGCTGGCGGCACGTACACGTTTTATAACTTTCAGCGAAGTTGCACGAGTGGTAATTGATCCTCTGCGATGCACTCTGCAGTTATGCAGACGCTTTGCCTTGTTTGTTTGACTTGACGACAAATTTTGACGACTACTGAAGTGGCGTTTGTAGAGTACGCCATTTTCAGTTACTTAACTATTTCCGACGTCGGTCGCGTTAAATCTAAAAGGATGGTTTGAACAAAGGAGTCGACGTTTTCTTTAACATTATTAAGTGTATCTAAAAATTACATTGTCGATGAAAAGATAAAGGCTCGGGATTCGGGGCGGCAGCTGCTTTCCCATCTGCCTTGAAGCCCGTGCACCGGCACCACGTGGCCAGAATGCCATCGGTGATAAAAACTACATGATAAAAAAATCCTTAAGTATAACTGTACCTTCGCTCGGCAGATGACTGCTAACAAGTCGTAAAAGCTCGATGCATCTGCTCACCTCAATTACTGGGAGTAGGTAATGGGATGCATTTAATCGCAAAGATATGAAGATGACGATAATATATTTGAGAGTAAATCTTTACTCGAGGCCAACCATAGATAGACCCTTTTATGAACATTACTTCTATAAAAAATGTGTATTCGATAGATATTATTTCGGGTTCGCTAGAACGCTAAACAAGTCTGGTTCCCCAACTTGGGCGCGATCAATTCCAGTGATTGTTTCAGGGCGACTTATTGACTTTCGACCGCGCTGTTGCTGTGACAGATTGATGAAAGACTCGGAACGGTAGAGATAAATCGTTGGAAAATAAAAAAATTGGAAGTGCTCGTTGGAAATTCTTTGGAAATATTTTATTCTTAAGGCGCTTGTACACTACAAGAAATTTTAAGTTCGATTTGCCCGACATTCGTGTTAAGTACTAGTCCAAACATTCATTTATTTTACTTCCTAGCTCTTAATAATTATTTATGTTAATGCTTACCTCTCTCAGTTCCTTAATCTTGGCTCCAGCCTTGCCGATGACGCAGCCAGCGCGGCTCTGGTGGATCAGTAGACGGACGTCCAAATCTTCGTTACTGCTTTTTGGACCTCCCTAATGAACAATTCGAGTTTATAATTTGAATATCCAAAATACGCGTGTTCTACTTATGGCTTTTCTGATTTTTAACTGCTTAAAACAATAAGGGCAACTATAATTTCCACCATCAAACATGAAAATAGTGTGATAATGATTTGATATTACGTGTAGCTACAAATATAAGGTTTTCCGCATAAAGACACGAAAATCACGCATTATATAATACTTACATCAGCCAGACAGGGCAGGATTTCTTTTACGATTTCCAGAATCGTGTCGACATCCGGCGCCGTTATCGATAGTACCCTGAAAAACAAGCATCATTAACGCAAACTATTTTCGTATTTCGGGAAAATAAAATCACAGCACAATATTGAACAACGGTACAGACGTATCAACGGTCAGGGAGGTCTGGACTCATTAGTAAACTGAAGCATGATGGCGATGAAACTTGATGTCTGTACGTGTCGTACTCAGTAAGTAGAGCCTTCCAGCGTGGACAGAAGTAAGTCGAGTGGCAGGATTCAGTCCTAAGGGAACAGACTTATAGCGGCTAATGAGCGAGAAGCGAGGACTCCGAGGTCGTGAAAGTAAGATCAGAAGGCGTCCAGTGTGACACAGTGCAATCCTGCGGCGGAGGTGATGAGGACGGGAGCTCGAGATCGGAATTAAGCGCCTAACGCCGGGAGCTAATGATGTTTTATAAGATTCCAACTCCTGACTGTTGACGAGCAGAGTGCAAGAGCTCCACTCGGGCTGTATTAAGATTTGAGAGTAGATGTTGGCGATATAGTTTACCGTTCGGGGCCGGGGCAATCTGGGACTGTTATAGAGGCTTTGTACTGCGTGGCGGGGCGGCGGGTGCGGGGCAGCGGCGTCCGGCGGGGCGGGACCGGCAACCAAACACGCTGTAGCGGCGCGCCCCGCGCCTACACTCCTCACCCTAGGCGCTCTGACCAGCTTCAACTCTAGACTACCACTCACACGTCACACTAAGAGAGTTGAAGGTGGCTAAGGGCGTCGGAACGAGTGTAGACGCGCGGCACGTCGCGCTACTAGCCACAGGGGCGTCTCGGGGGCGCTAATGACCTGTAAACTGGCTGCCGGGGGGTTATTCTGTCTACAAGTCTACGGACTCGCCGCTGTCGCAAGACTCGATGCCGAGATGAACCATCGAATCTTACAGTCTTCTTCGTTCATTATAGTTCTCTTTGATCTATAAGACAGACTAGAATAGCGTATCATGATTAAAGCATAGAAGATACGGGTCTGATAGGTGTTTGCGTTACCCAATAAAGGCACAGAGCAGTACAGTTTTTAGATTTTACAAGATTGGTGGACGTACCTGTGGCGAAAAAAATGGTTAACAGTTAAATATATAAACTAAAACATTTAAATAGGCATACAATGAAAATCAACAAAATCATAAATGCGAATATCAACTTACTATAGTAAAATAAACTTATTTAATTTGATCTAAGCAACTGTAATGAATACGTTGTAAATACCTGCTATTTGCTTGAAAGCTTACGAAAATACATTAATACTCATAGAAGAACTAGATTAGAGTACCTATATAGTATTACTTTATGTTCAAGCTTATTTACTGAACGAGTCTACTCGTAACAGTCCGCTACTTACTTCACGTGTAGCTGTGGACGTTATTGTAAATACTGACCTGATTTCTTAGCTTGGAAATATTAGCGCCGCCTTTGCCGATGATCGAGCCGGCAACCTGGACAGTGAATTCAAAATGGATTATATAGCCCCTGAAAATTAGATCTGTGGATAACCTTTCTAAATGTCTCAAATACATTGCATTTATGTTGCATCATCATCTGAGAATTCTTGAACAGTTTCGTAGTCTCAGAAAAGTATGTTTTAATCAATTCACGGAATAAACAAAACATTAAGTATTCAAATGAAACTCCAAGTAAGAACATTTCATAATCAATTTTACTCTTTGAGTAGGTCCATTCTACACGTTCAAACGCTAAAATAGTTACCATTCATAAATGAAATCCTAAAATAGCTACAAGTGGAAATAGCCACTATTACAACCGGCCCTGATATGCTAATACATGTTCAGCAAGCTGTACATAAACACGAGCCGTGCGAACAGCAACCTCACAAGGCTTGGATTGATTTTATGCAATTTTAATGACAACGCTGCGCTACGTAAAGGCAAACCAACTGTAAACTTTGAACAGAATCCTGTTTGGTGTTTGTGTATTAAAATTGTTTATTCTGCTAATATTATACTGAAATGTGATTCAATTTCTTTATGTAATTTATGTCCAAATGTACAATGAGTTGTATGTTTTACAATACCGTTAAAGGGGCCTTTATGACACAAAAACCCAGCCCAGCGAACTAATTGCATGATATACTCGAGTGGTCATTAAATTTTTTTTTCTTAAATCTTTAGACCGACTGCATAAAATACAGTAAAAAGGTTATGTTGCGCAAATTACATGAGGTATGCTATCAATACAAGGCTTTCCTTGCTGTACATACAGTATGCTAACTAACAGAGGGCGACCCGCAATAGTATAGCATCAATACATGATAAAAAATATAACCATTCGAAAACAATTTTTTTTTTTTTAAATTAAAATATTCACTATAAATATTAAATTGATACGTTAAAGAAATACTCGGTACACCCGTACTTGCCGGTTTGGGCGTTGCGAATATTCGCATCCGCATCCGCATAAAATCGTTGCGGAGCTCGAGTAGTGAGTAGTATTGTGATTTTTTTTTAATTCGGATTATTTTATGCTTATTTTTCTATGCTGATATTTTTATTTTAATCTATTAATGATATATATTATCGAGTTTAAGGGAACGCCCTCTGTTATTTAACATACTGTATACTCAGTTTTAGACTTCAGCAGCTTCGCTTCCATCCTGTTAAAATAATGAACATACCTTGCTCGGAATCAGAAAGGTAACTTCGTCGTCCGTCTGCCGCGGACGCTTCTGCACGGGGCCTCCCTCATCTCCATACGCGTCCCGCTTCATGTTACCTGTGCAATAAAACAGCTAAAGTTAATAATATGATCGTTAACCATTCAAAAACCACAACGAAAGACGTACATGTGTGACACAGGACCACCCATTGCCACAATTACCGATTCCGTGTTTACTGCATCCAGCGGAGTTCCGTTAACTTCACTGGATCATCGGGCCACCATATGGAGCAGTTAGTTGAACTTTGGTTCAAATATACTTTCACAAAAAAGATCCTCAATCGACTGTAAGTTTTCTACAGCTGTAGTTCGTCGTCATCAATATAAAGGTGGTTTTTAAAAACGTCCAAAAGCTTTTGTTTTCCGGAAAATTTTAAGTTTAATTAATCTCACACCGAACAGTTAATTATGTAGGTACCGTAGGGCGGCTGGGTAAACGTGTCCATGTGTTTATGAGTGGCTAAAGAATTGCTGTTTTGTCTTCAGCCATTTGTGTAAACGTTCTTGGAATTTCAACAAATGATACTTATGTTTAGTTTACACTGCGAGAATTTTCCACGTGTTTACTACGTCCCTACTGTACTGAGTAACATCAATGTTTTATGATAGTTCGTATTGATTTAGTGCTTATTGATTAATTACAAACAGGTCTAGGAGGTTTTAATGTTAACTATTTTAAGAAGAAATTATGTACTTACTTTGCGACTAACAACACGTTTAATTTTTTTTTTTGTGAAAATCTGTCATCAATTCTTAAAATAGTATTCATGGAATTTGTATAGATTATATAGAAACATAAAAATAGAATTTGATTTATCAGATTAACTCTCCGAATCAGCCGAGATCAACGAATTAGCATGTTTTCCGAGGCACGAAGGAGACCCGGTATGTTAAGATGGTCACCCATCTAATGGCTGACCTCGGTAAGCGTTGCTTAACTTGTAAGATCGACCTGTGTGGCTTTTATTATTGAGCTACGAGCTGTCCACTCAGTATTCTCATTCCTCATTCAGTGCTAAATATCGATTTTAAATAACGATATTCGATGACGAACAAGTTAATGTTACTCGAAGTTAGGCCCCTATTACTGTTACCATATACGACCGTTACGTAACGTTATGTCATAACCATAATATACGACCTACCTAATGGAAAAACAGATTTGAATAAATCAGTAATAATATCCTACTAATATTATAAACGCGAAAGTTTGTAAGCATGGATGGATGTTTGTTACTCTTTCACGCAAAATCTACTGAATGGATCTTGATGGACACAGAGGTAGATTATAGTCTGAGAAACAACATAGGATACTTTTTCTGCCGGGAGTAGAGTCTCCCTTGGGATATTTTTCGACAATGGCCGCGGGCGGCAACTAGTGCATATATAAAATTAACTACGAAATTGAAGGATCAAATTGATTAATCAGTTTCTTAGTTTGAATACTACGAGTACAAACAACCATTCATTCGAAATAGTCTATTGTGTTCATGAATGTTGATTCGAGGTAACGGGAGACACATGGGCTGATTTTTTAAATTTGAATAGGAAAAGGTGATGCTGTCACTGCTATCGCACTGACAGCAGTGACAGCATCACCTTTTCCAATTCAAATTTAAAAAATCAGCCCATGTAGCCCTGCATTACTGTCTTCCTATTTTCTTAGTTCTGAGTGGGATCAGGAGGTTGTGCAAGGTATTTTAGCTGAAGTGTTTGTTTGGTTGAGCGCGCTAATCTCAGGAAATACAGGGTCGAATTTTAAAATTATTTTAGTGTTGGATAGCCCATTTATTAGAAGGCTGGGATAGGCTATATATAACATGCACGCTACGACACATAGGAGCGGAGTATCAATGGAAAATGTTACAAAAATGTTTTTTTTCTCACTTTTGTGACGCAAACGGAGTTGGGCGGGTCAGCTAGTAACTAACAAGGTTCCGAAGCAACTAGATTATCTGGATAATAAAGGATCGTTACGGCCAGAGTCCTGCACAGGATATGGACTTAACTTGGCGACTCGCACGGACGACCCACATCCTTTCGGTACCCTATTAAACTTTCTTGCGAATAGATTACAAAAGAACCTACTACACACACGCCCTAGGTATAATCAAAACTCTTACATGATTTAAAGTAATTCAGATCGATTGGGAATGGTTATAAATTCGTTTTTAATTATTCGACCAGATAATTTTCCAGTAGTTATGTAGTAATGCCCTTAAAATGGACAGTATATATGTCCATTAAATAACTACTTCTTCATTGTATACCAAATTTAACAAAGACGTTGCTTGAAATAAAAAAGTACCTTATAGCTCGGTGATCAAAATCAGTTTTTTTTTTTAGTTTACAAGATTAATTCTATGTTGTTGGTTTGCTTTATATATCGAGCGCTTTATTGCACATTGTAAGTATAGAGAGATCATAGATAGAATTAAATATTTAAAGATTTATGTTTAAAACATTCCAACGTTAAACGTTTAAATAACGTTATATTTAAGCTCATGGAAAATCTATGCTATCAATAATTATATCATAAAATAAGCACTCAATCATAAGCGCACATCGTGCGAAATAATATTTAATCTGCCCTATTGATACGCCTACGGAAAGCTTGAAATAAACGTATTTTTCCCGATTCTCAAAAAGTATAAATCACTAGATAGTATAAAACAAAGTCGCTTCCCGCTGTCTGTCTGTCCCTATGTATGCTTAGATCTTTAAAAATACGCAATTGATTTTGATGCGGTTTTTTAAATAGATAGAGTAATGCAAGAGGAAGGTGTATATGTATAATCCATGCATAATATAGTAGAGATTTAGTATCAGCATTGAACCCGTGCGAAGCCGGTGCGGGTCACTAGTTTATACTAATATTCTAAAGAGGAAAGATTTGATTTTTGAAGTTTGTATTAAATAGGCTCCGAAACTACTGAACCGATCTGAAAAATTTTACTACACTATCCTACGGGTGACATAATCTACATTTTATCTGCATATTGTCACGGGAACGGGAACTATGCAAGTGAAACCGCGGGGCGCTGCTAGTATAATATAAATCACGCTTGATTGAATTAATGTTTATTTTTAGTACAATCTCATTTGGTATAAGAACATTTTCCGCTGCTCTAATACGATTCGTTTACGATTGCGCTTTTCTGTTTTGTCGCGCGTGCGGAAACCGGAAACCGTCGACGGCGACTGGTGACTTTATTGTGATACGAATTTAGTCATCGGCTGTCGCTTTTTGAATATTAGTAAAAGAAAAACAAATGGTAATACAATAGAAATATAAAATAGTTTTAATTAAACTAACCAAAGTGAAAAAAGGGATTGATAAAATTTTGATAACCGTTTTAGAACATTTTGTATTAGGCCATAGTTCCTAGGTGTTCAAGTCCAGCTGTCGTTGGAAGTGTTGGTTTCAAGAATGAATGAACTTACATATTAAAATACCATTTAGATACGACTTTATCAAAAGCAGTAAATTTGGCTTAATTAAAAACATGAACAAAAGTCATTATCGATCTCTTAAATAATGAGCATGCCTAAACAACACAGCATCTTAATGGTTTTGGCAAG
Organism: Hecatera dysodea; assembly: GCA_905332915.2. Taxonomy (NCBI): domain Eukaryota; kingdom Metazoa; phylum Arthropoda; class Insecta; order Lepidoptera; family Noctuidae; genus Hecatera; species Hecatera dysodea. The sequence goes on from HG995303.1 coordinate 7,331,710, forward strand.
AACGAGCCACTTGGGAAACCGGGGAATTATGAATGCACATAATAAGAGCTTTTCATGACCGGGTAAGCAAGAAGTTTTTTAAAACTCCGAAGGGACGTATTTTCTATTTGATTGTACCTGTGACATTGCATCCACATGGAATTTATTCTCAGTTCACAAAGCAGTGTTGCATGTCGCTAGCACACGACTATTTTTCAAGCGCACTGTAGTTCGTGTAAAAAGTTTGCTAGGAAACTTTTAGAAACTGGAGTTGGCGTGTTGAGGACTCTAGACTCCGCAAATAACAAAATAAAACTACAGTCGATGATAATATACGCCAGAAGATAAAAAAATAGACTTTACCGAGTACATTGGGTCGGAAATTGAAAATTACTGTTTTATCATAACGTATTTCGCAACTCAGGTCCGTCATTTATGAGCATACGTTGGAGCTCTGCCCTGCTTGGGCGGAGCAACGCAGTGTCCTCGTGGAGGCGATCGGCGGCGGCGACCTCTCGCGTCCGACCCTGGTTCAAGCCATGGTCCGGAGCGAGGAGGCATGGGAAGCGGTCGCCTCCTTCTGCGAAGCAGTAATGCTAGCGAAGGAGGAGGCGGAGCGCGTGCGAGAGAGGGAAGCCCCTCGCTCCAGCCGCCGCAACAGGAGAAGACGCCCCGGGCGTCGGGAAACGCAGGGCGATTCCCGGTCACCGTAGGCGCGGGCCTGCGGATGGCGAGCTATGGGTGGCTCGCCGTCCGATAGCAACCAGGCCCGAGTCGACGGCGCGTCGTGTTTCACGCGCGCCTCAAAGAGCCGTCAGCAAAGAAGACGGGGCCCCATTGGGTCAGTGCCTGCTAGGGTTGCGGAATTTGTTTGAAAGAGTCACCGCGGCCCTGGAACGCAAAGGGCACAAGCAGGAACACGGGAGGGTTTTAGTCAGTAAGAGTCTGACACTCCCTTCCGCTCCGCCCAGAGCGGGAGAAGTCATTTGATGATTTCCCATCCAAAAAAAAAAAAAATGTCCGTCATTTATGGATAATAGCAGCGCCCCGCGGTTTCACCCGCGTAGTTCCCGTTCCCGTGGTACTATGGGGATAAAAGAAAAAAGCTTCCCAATACTGAAAAAAAATTTCAAATCGGTTCAGTACTTTCGGAGCCTATTTAATTCAAACAAACAATCAAATCTTTCGTCTTTATAATATGAGTATAGATAATATGAAACTTCTGAAATAGCCCTTTCGCACTGTTTTCGGTTTTATATCATAATACGATTTTTATACGGGACGTTCTTACATTTTTAGAAGATCTATCATAGTTCTTTATTATTTTGAAAGATCTGCTCTAATTATTAGAAAAAAATCAACGCGCAGCCTTAAATTTCTAAACATCTTGTGATCGCGACAAATGGATAGAAGAAATAAAAACGGAGGTCCGCGAATTAGTCCAAGGGTACAGATGGCACGTTTGGCCCAGCGTATGTTAATGTGACCGTCTGCCGGCCAGCAGGTGAACGAGGTCACTGACACCCGCAGGTGTACGCCTACATTCGCGAGACGCGTTCGCGCCACAAAGGGTACCACTGTGACAACTATCAACCATCGACAAAGCCTTCAGCTTTCTACATTTCTTCTTCTTCCAATCTTCTTTCTGCCAATTCGCTTTTTAGTACGGAATTAGTAAACCCATTTAGTGGAAATATTAGTTACAATTGTGATATTTGAAATATTTGATGTCGCGGAGTTGCTGCAATTACTTTTACATTTTAAGAGTCATTTAAAACATTTAATAATTACAAACATAGTTTATTTTTTTTATTTACGGAAAATCCCGCAAACCTATCTCAGAAAAACAGTTTTGAGTGCCTCACAATATAATACATCAAAGGCATTTTAGTAAAGAAAACAAATGTTCAAAGAAATCGCAAAACTCATCGATAATGTTTTTTATAAATTTATACATACAAAAAACAGCAACGAACAGTTTCTGGAAATAGAACCAGGTTAAGGGCGATCTCAAAAGCATAATCGAATGCGTGAACAGAACCGGCGGCGGGAGTGAAACGGGGCCCGGAGCCCGGCAGGTGTTCGGCGCACAAAGACCGACATACCGGTACCTAAAGACCAACTCGCGCAAAAAATACTATAAAATAAAAGCCCGCAGCCAACCGTCGCTCAAAATGTCACTACCAGCTGTCTCGCCTCACCTGTGTACCATTCTTTTACCTAGCCCTTAGCCTTACCCTGTGCCCTTACTTAATAACCTAATAAACATAATGGATTCTTAAAGTCATCGTTGCCTTTTATAATACTTTCTGTTTAGGAAAAATTTGAACGACGACGCAGGATGATGGAGTTCCAGATTGATTGTAGGTCAAATTAAACCAGACTAGGGACTTTAAAAGTTCAAAGAATCTTTGGGAAAGCTGAAAGAACACCGAAAATTAAGAAAAGTTGACAGTGAAAATCCACAAAATCCGGAGAAAACCCTGAAAATCCGACAAAAACAAAAAAGGCGGAAACGAAACATACTCACCGAAATGCTTCAACAGCTACTGGGCCACGGCAGTTTACACGTAACAGCCAACAGAAGCCATTTCAATTTATGCCTTGATTGAATTTAATTATAAAATTACGAAAAAAATTTAGAACCGCATGTAGCGACTTAGTAAAATAAAGAGCGCGTGTGGCTTCATGTTTTTAGGTTTGATTCACGTCTAGTTGTGAAGACGTCCGCGGGTAGACTGACATCGTTTGTGTTCCGGGCGGGCTTTAGTAAAGCACCCCCGAGACGCCGGGGCGCCGGCGGTGCACATGCGCGCCACCCGCCGCCCCGTCAATAACACCCTGCCTCTCATTGTGCCCCGGAAACGACGACTTAACGAGTCACGCCGCAAGACGACACCCTGTTCTATGTCTAAGCCTACCTAGATATATTTAACAATGTAACTAAGATTAGAGTAGATTTCTATAACAGAAGCACTATTCTTGTATGCCGCCAGTATGCCATACGACTGCTCTACTTCTTTGTGCGAGCTTTTGCATCAGTTGATCGAACCTTGCACGCACAAAGGTTGTTTATGGGAAATTAGCTGTAGGGCCTGACAGTAAACACGAGGAGCGTATTCTCTTTGGAAATACAGTCAATTATAACCGAATATATGTACTTATTTCAACGCAAGGGGAAACTGGCTCTACTATTTTTTCCCAAAAATCGCTAATTAGGATAAGGAAGACCCAGCCAATTAATTTATAAAATATGATGTTATATAAAGGCATCAAATCGTATTATTTCGTTAGGAAACCCGCTTTTATCGGTGTGATAAGAGAGCAATCTACATTACAAACATCATAGGTGGCATGCGACACTGTCGTTACGAGCCACCAGTGTCCACCTACGACTTCACTTAACAAATTGACCACAGTAAATGGACGTTAAATTCGTTGTTACGCGTCCACCTCCAATAATAGTAACATTAATAACCTTATTGTTAAACGCAGTTGTTCCTAAATCAGTCGCTTTGGGATTGCTGAAGCGATTAACATTTATCATTCATTAACAGAACCTTATTTGTTTGCAACAAAGACTAGGTACGTAAACCTACTCCACCATTCCATTTCCAATTTACAGGAAAAAGAGGACTTCCATGATATTGCACTAAAAATACAAAAGAAAATGCTTAAGATCATATAGGGGACAAAATATTGTACTTAATTGTCATTATCTGGATATGACAAAATTCAATGTTCCTAATGACAGTGGATAGTAAATTACTTTCACTGCGGACAGAAGATCAATCAGACCATCGAAATATTCGTGCGATCGAAGTCCGATATGTGTTTGGACTACATTTCAAATGTATGTATGCATACCTATATTTAATATTTGTAGTTATATGTCAATAGCTAATAGCCTACCGATGAGCCACGTCAAGACAAACGTTGCCTAGGCGACCTAACGACAACAAAAATGCGAATTATAATAATATTCTGTCTAGAAGGACAGTGGTTAACGATGGTGACCATTATTTGCAAGAGATATTGCCAAATCGTGAAAAGCTAAAACAATCAATCTGCCAAGACTTTTCACAACTAAATATGTTGGCTTTCAGTCTCACCGGATGCAGCGTATGCCAGTTTATACTAATATTATAAAGAGGAAAGATTTGTATTTTTGTATGTAACGAATAAACTCAAAAACAACTGGACCGATTTCAAAAATTCTTTCACCATTAGAAAGCTACATTCTCCCTGAGTAACATAGGCTATATTTTATTCCCATATTCTCACGGGAACGGGAACTACGCGGGTATAACCTAGTATTTTATACAGAGCCTATATAACCTCCACAAACCAGTAATTGGGTATCCCGGTACTTTTTGGCAAGACTGGTGTCACATTTTCTGGCATTTAACCACTCGCAACGATTAGTAAAAGATTATGTAAAAATGACAGCCGAGACTTAAAACTTAACGTAAAAAAATGACTAAATATAATGCCCATCCACGAACTGACCCCGGCAAGCGCTGCTTAACCTAGATGATGCCTCATGGGAGAAGCTAAAACGCAGAACTGATAGCATAGACATCATCTAGCTTTATTAAGGCATTCCTATTTTCTGAGATCTCGATGACGACTGTTGTTGTTTAGTCGAAAAAAGAGAGCAATATAAATTTAATCCCTTACACGTTGCCAAGTGCGACCATCAGCAAGGGTGTCTGAAACTGCCTGGCCGCACGCAGCTCTTTAAATATAAAAACTTTTATTGAATTCTCTTTATCGGAAACGAGAGTCTTGCAAAGTAAATACGAATTTGTCACCGTCTTTGATAAAATATGAATGTGAGATAAAACATGTGCCCCGAAGGTGATCTATGGGTTCACTCGTGAGAACCGACGGCTGTTGGTATAATCTTGCGGCGCTGACCTAATTGTAGGTCGCATTTCTTCGACATTATTTTAAATGTGTAATTGTAGTAACGGTCTGGGTGCTGAAGTGAAGTCTGTAATTTACCAGACACAGGTTGCTAAAATATTCAGCGACAATGGGAACCTGGCAGGCGCCACCGTCCACCTACCCTGGGACTGGACACGTGATGTTTCGAGGCTACTCCACTACCACCCATATAATTGCTTCCCTCCTTCTAGAGAATATGCAGGTGTCTTTGAGGCCACTTCTTTATAATTCAAATGGCCGTAATTACCAGTTTCGATGTTTCTTGTGCATTTTAAAATAAAAAATGCACGATGTAATATTGACTGATTGAAAATGTTACAAAGGAAATTTATCGTTGCATGAATTTTTAACCTCTTGCGGCCCTTTGAGTTTGTTAATTTTTGATATTTTGTTCGACCGATCGCTGTTTTTTTTTGTTATTTAGTTGTGCAACTATTTAGTTGATAATACGCAGATCTCTATAGTTCTCCATAAACTTTAGACACACAACTAAATATTTGTTCGATCCAAAATTGCATGAATGGCTTGGTCTTTGCTGGGACGAAGGATGTACGATAATAAGGTGGAGTGAATATTGCGTGTTTGGTATCATAGGCAGCGTATATACTATAGCAACTTGTGCCATAAAGGTGTAAAAGATAATTCGTAGAATAAAATATGCGGTTTTTCTCTGAAATGGTGCTCATGAGGGAGGTAGTTGTAAGTAAAGAGTACACGCCTGTCGCATATATTTTGCTAAAGCGACACGATAAATTTGAGGGCGTTTAGAGAACGAGGTCTCTGCGCAAAGGTTCGTAAGGACCTATTCTATTATTGATAGAGAAAGCCTCTAGTAAAAACCTTTTGGCCAAGGGGAAATTAGATTATGGATGATGTTGTGCAACACCTTGCTATTTATTTTCAGTAATTCAATACATAGTTATCTATATTTGAAAGAAAAATATATTGACTAACTAGTATAAACTTTGTATTATATTATAACCATGTTTTCCAATGAAAGAATGAGTTATTTGGTAATCAAAAACGCTATCCACACATTGTTGAATAAAATGGAGTAGGTATCCAGCAACATCAGAACAAAAGCAACGTTGTTTTTCTCCCAGCTAACAGCACTAAAGTATTTCGTAAATCGTGAAAGGATCCACTTTACCCTCCGAGATTGACGACTAAGATTTTATCCGACAGTATTCAATTATTCATAACATCACCGTGCGCTCACCAGGGGCGTGCAGTGGTTCTAGAGTAAGGGTAGGCCAGACATAATGTCCAAAAAAAAAGCTCACCACATTCTACTGGGTTGAAATCACGATACGGAACGATGAGAAACATATAATTTTAAAAACTCACCAAATTCAAATCACGATATTCTGACGATACAAACTACTCTTTCTAGAAGTATTGAACAAAATGCACAGAAAACAAAATAATTTGTGTGTACACACATAGCCAGTTATATGTTTCATAACTCTGAGGATTGAAATGACGAGTACGAGATGAATTATTTTTGAGTTAATTCTCGTAACTCGGGTATACATCTACCTTTAGAAACAACTTGAATCTTATCATTATACGATAGCTGTGAAAACTTACTGTTTTTAATCTCTAACAAACACATTGTCAGCACAAACTTCACAATTTAGGACCATTTTTAAGTATGTAAACAAATAACTAAACTTTAATATTTACACTACTTTATGACTCAAAACGAATTACATAGAAATCAATGCACTATGATTTATAACACTCAACAACAAAATATTCGAACGACTATTGCTTGTCACATGAAACAATATCAACAATATGGCTTCTCTTTTTCTTGCAAAAATATCATTTAAAAAGACAATCAATACACTTCCAAAAAAAAATGCTACATGGTCCTATCGTAATCTTTAAGAATGACATGTAATGACATTTTGTCGGGTTATACATCATAACCCGCCAAAATTGACAATTCTATGTCAACAGAGTTGCCAATTTTATTTTTCTAATTCCCTTTAAACCAAATTCTCAAATTAAGTTTGGAAAATTTGGGGAGAAAAGTTAAATTCTTGCGGTTTTTAATTATATTTAGAGGGTTATTAATTACAACTTAACATTTATTTTGTACATTTTATACTTTTGATAATACTAACCAGTTTTTTTAAACTATATCTATAAGTTATTAAGGAAATTATTATTCTCAAATTGGCAACCCTGTTAAGCGATTTCCATTCATAAAATTTTACTACTTGTCCTTGAATTGTGTGGTGAACCAATCAGGACCCGTGTAGTGGGCTCCAGCGAGCCTAAAAAACGCCCATAATTTATACATGTGTGTGTAAATTATGGGCGTACATACTCAAGAACATTTGCACACATGCATAAATTTATCAATTGAAATAAGGCACTCCGTATTGTGGCCTATGTGAACCGTTTCGTAGGAACAGCGTAGTTTGAAATACGTCACACGCACGGGCGCGGGGCGAGAAGTTGCTATAAGCATTATACTAGGCGTTATGAGTTATTAAATATTTTTGTTTTATTTTATTGCATAGTTACAATAAATACATTTGTTTTATTTATCCGTTGCTATGGTAGGGTAGGCTTAGCCTAATTGCCTATATGGAGCGCACGCCCCTGGCGCTCACATACATCACATAATAAAATCTTCTGCTGAACATTTTGGCAAAATCATCGTTACATAGTGTTGTGCTCAGTATGTCGTGATTGCCACTTTATACAAAGCAATCGCACTTATTTCACGCTCGAGGTCCCACGTTGGGCGCCCGTGTCTGTCGTTACCGCTTTAGTATAATGTGCAACGAACCATGAAAACATTACAACCTTACTTACGACGTTACTAGGCTAATATTCGCTACGTTTACAGCTCTCTGTGAGATAAAAGGATGTAAGTGTAACCCTAACTGAACAAGACCTTAATTTGGATTATGTATGTCGTATAACACAAAAACTAGGGTTGAACATTCGGACCTAATCTTGAACATAATAATGAAAGGATTCCGCAAGGTTTCAGTACTTAATCCAAATAATCCTTTAGGAGAAACATGGCTATATTAATTACTGACTCGATGCTCTTAAGTTTTGCTTTAGGCACAATACTACTTGCCTTCTACTTCCCTCCCCTATACAGGAGGCCTGAGTCCCAGCAGTGGGAACGTTAAAAGGCTGATTATGCTATGCTTATGCTACTACTTGTTCCTTCAATACTAAGCAGTGCTTAAACCAGAATATGAGTTTTATGTGGAGACTATGACATCATTTAGTTAAGCAGTCGAAAAGAACCTTTAAAGCTAACATTATACAGTTAGTGTTCAATCACCAGACAATCTTTTCAGGTATTAGGTACCTTCGTATAAATCGGGTTATTTATTGAAACCTAATTATTGAAAAAAGGTGTTCGAACGTTTTTCTATGGGAGCTGGCTAAGATACCCTCACCATACTATTTTATTTCAAATTCGAAATGGGTATGTATATTGTATAGGTAGAAGGGTACTTAAATAAACGATATATGTCAGCAACATGGTAAACTTAAGTGTCACGTTATCGAGATATTTGGAGATAAAGTCACTATGTGCGGACAATGACTATATCACTAAACATTAATTCATTTCGTGCTTAATAAATGAGCATAATTTAAAGACTTATACGGAATAATGTAAAAATAAGAGCACGTGAAGATATAACTTTAATAAGAACTTGCCTACACGCATCGAAAAAATATCGGTTAGTTAAAATGGCGACGGGTACTTAGGTACCACCACCAGTAGCCATTTTTTTTCGAAATATCGTCGCAAGATTTTCTATTATATTGTTTATTAGAGGAAACGGCCATACATGGGTTAAGGGGAGTTAAATAAACAGCAACATAGTGTCACGTTCTCGAAATACATATTTGGAGGTAAAGTCGTCGTGTGTGAACAATGACAACTAATTAATTTCGAGCTTGTATACGTTCGATTATATTTAAATAATAGTTCCGGGCTTTTTTAGACCACAAAGAATCTATTCCCTTTGGCTGGTCAATCAGGTCTAGTAAATCAGATTGGTTTTTTTTTTTGCTAGCACTAAATGTCGAAAAGGAAGACTCTGGGAGAGACCAATGGCTCATGAGTTTATGACACAGCATACAGTATTTTTTGGCCCTATTACGATCAACGGGTACAAAATCAGTCGGAAAGTCAATTTAATCGCTCATTTAGGTATATAATCAGATTCCACACAAGTTAGATGCGTGCAAAGGTTTGTAATTTAACATAAGTTCTAAGAATGTTCCAAAGCCGTTTAAAGTTGCCGAGCGCATTACCAATTCTTAATTATTGCCTAAAAATGTTAAGAGCGTAGTTAAAGAATTGTTTCTATTTGAAGAAAACGTTTAGGTAATTAGGAGAAAGGGGCAACGTGGAGGGCCTCGGTCGCCCCCTGTGGCCTTTCAGACAACGGTTATCCATTTCGTTTCCTCGTGGGCCGGTGTGCGTGAATATTTGATGTTTCTATCGATCATAACTTCTTTGCGGGGCTACGAGGCACCGAAGAAGGGCCTCTACAGTAGAAATTGATGTTTAAGAATAACATCACTATGCTACATTTACTTGAAATTGAATAGACAATTGTATTCACATTATACATATCAAACGATTCATTCTTGCATTAACAGAATTCCCAGGATTTTATCATTCTTTTAGGAATGAGGTATTTTGCCATGAGACAATTGCAATTTGTTTTTTTTTTCTGTTTGGCCACAACGTCACTTGTAATTAATATATAGCAATGGAAATCAACAGTGTAGTTGTAGAAGGTAAGCACCAGGGCTATCGCGACCGAACCGTTTAATAACTTAAACATACTATTGCTATCGCGCTTATCTCGCGAAGATGATGCGCTACAATTTGTTCAGGCAAATTGATCACAGTGGTAATAAATTTAGCCAACAATATTGAACATCCGGTACAGTATCAAAATGGATTAATCAAAAACGATCAGTCAAGTCCAAAACTCTACATTTTTTAAATTGTTAGTCCGTCTAGAAGAGACTTTAATTAATCAGTCATTAATTGACCATGTCAGTTGAAATATTAGTAATACATTCCAAATCTGATTTAATTACATCATTACTATTCTACACAAGCGGGTCTACGGTTTAGTGGAGACGTAGCTCCAATTTTCCTTTCGAAACAGACGGATAAGAAAGACATTGCATTTTATATGTAAACCTTAATACTCCTTTGAACAATTCTGTATTGGATATTTGCGTGCAAGTCAATAAGGTAAAAGGAATATCAAATGATGCATTTAGGGCGTAATGGGGTTGTCTTCATGACTTATGGAGGCGACGTGGTGGTTACGAAGTAAAAATAGTCTAGAATAGTAAGAAAGGTATCGGACGGACGTTTCGTGAGTATAATTGGAGAGGTTCGTGGGCGTGCCGCACGCTAGGGCAGCGCAGTCGGGCGGGAGACATCTTGTATGTATTTGCCTCTCTAGTAATTTCCCCGTCCGTCAGTCCTTGTATATTTAAGCGGCGGCGCGGCGTCGTCCGAGTCGCTCTCATGCATATGTCATGAGCAGTTGCCGTGCGACGGTTTGTTGACGGTCGAGCCGCGGGAACCGCGGCCAGCGGCCCCCAGCCCAGGCCCGCTAGTCCCACCACCGATAATTATTACGTTCTACTTTCGATTCTGGTGGCTATCGGCGCCACCCTCATCGTACTATGGTGGCGCCGCGACGCCGCGCGCCGCACCACCACGACCAAAGGGATGAGGCGACAATTAGATTCCCGTTGTCTCCAATACAGTATTGCATGTACGGTCAAATTAAATGGCAGGCACCGTAAAAGCAGTAATAAGTCCGTACGCACGCGAGGCAATAAATAACGTGGCTCTATTTAATGTCTCCGTGAGCAAACAGCGTGGATATTATTGAATAAAATCATCAAACATTTTTATGTCCCAGTTAAATGATCTCGCCGGATTCAATTAGTTACTTGGGGAGATTTTTATTTATGCTCAATTATATTTAGAAGATGTTTAATAGATTGATTGATACATAACAGTCGAGCCCCGACGGATCCATCGCTTTCCTCGAGATAGATTACTTAGGAGATTTCATAGAAGTGTTTGACTTTGTGATGGATTGCCTCACAACCCCGCTACGTTTTAAGGGCGAGAGGGAGAGGAGTCATTAATTAACCAGTAGTGGTTAGAAAGAGTTACTCTGTATTAAGAGTAAAATGGGGTCAATATTTTTTTTTTTAATTTTGAGTTGTTACGGTATCTTTACTACCAGCTTATATTACGTTTACGTGGCTGTGTTAGACTTAATGCAGTTCTATAGTACGTCTTTCTAAGATAACATTATCTTAATTGGTACAGTATTAGTAATTACTTATGCTTGGAAAGAGGCAGGTTTTATTGTTTTGAAATTAAAACATGCATGATATTTTTTTATTATTGTGCACTACGATGATAAACCATATAGCCATTGCCAGAATAGAACAAATAACCTATGTTATGTATTTGACATGAATTGATTTGCTATAACTCACTGCTGTAGGTGAAGTTATTTATCATAGTGAAAATATCATTATGACTAATAAGTTCACCTACAGCAGTGTTTATTAGTTATTTGATTGATTATCAAGTATTCAATAAAAAGAAACATTATTACTGCAGTTCACGAAGTTGTAGGCAGGGAAGTCAATATAGTAGTAGAAGTCAGTATTAAATCAATGGTATTTGGACCCCAAATAAGGGTGTAAATAAATTTAAAGAATATGATTCACTATTAAGTAGTAAGCAGACTATTAGAAAATAAATTTAGAACTACAAATAGAAAAAAAAATCTAGTTTAAAGTTACAAAATGAGTATTTAGGCAAGTTTTAAGTATGTCAATAAATGTAGATGGGTCAATGACTTATTCCAAATCTATCCGGTGTCGACCATAGTAGGAGTTTTCATATAGGTATTAACAAAGCTGATGGGCAAGTCATTCCCAAAACTTATATATCTGACACCAGACAATTGCAAACGCTGTAAGATTGTGAAAATTCATTTAAGGTTTTTTCCAATATGCTGCATTATTACACAATGTTGAATGCTAATCAATAAAAAAATATTTAAGTATCTCTTTGTTGTTTGATTTTGTAGTGTATCAGAATGTCATCAGTGTAACTATTTTCTACTTTTATTGATGATAAATTCCATTCTGTTTAATATGAATGACACATTTAACACAAATGAGTCATTCAAATTAAACAGAAGCCTTTATTTTTTTAGTTCATAATATTTCATTCAAGTAGAATTACTTATAAAATCAGATTTTGGTGAGAACTTGTGAAATTCTGACCCAAAAAAGGATTATGCTTTGTACAGCAGGTTTCTTCAATTCAATATTTGGGAGTTAAGAATGTGTAGAGGAATACTTAACTTTAAATGATTCAGTCTGAAACTGAGGGTCAGTGCAATACAATTGACACATTTAAAGGAGTGCTTGTTGACAATTTGGTGGTTGGGGTAGACCAGGGTCTAGTGGGAGACTATGTTAAGCCTGTGGATATGACTTGGGTCTTGTTTAGGCTATTGATCTGAATACTCTTGGGAGTTTCATATAACATCTGTGTGCAACTGGGCCAATAACGTAAAAGCAATGAAAATAATATCAATGATTGTAATGATGAACTTAACAATGGTCAGTGATTATAGAAGTATGCACATGGTGATTAATTGTCTCATTCACAAATGCGAGTTTCCGGCTGTGTTGTTGACATAGTCAGATTTTGCAGAAGTGATGCAGAAGATGGATTTTCCTAGGTGGGTTGAATTTACCTTAATTCAGAATAAACTCCTGACAGTTCCAATAAATGTAGTGATAATTTATGTGCATAGCATATTGCAAGTTTTTTAATATCATGTGTAAGTAAGCATTGTCTTAAATATATGGTTTACTGTGTGGAATTTTTGTTAAGTAGTTGACAGTCTAGTTTTTGCCCAGTGAATGACAAGACACTCGCACCTTTTAGATGGGCCTTTTAAACATAAATGGTTAAAAATGGGTGCACTATAAGCACACCTCTGCATAACCCCTTGGAATACCCCAAAGGGTGGTGAAGGTAGGAAATGCTATAAGCTAAGTTTAAAATGCATAATATATTCTTATGGTTATCACATGTTTGGTTGCTAAGTTTTGAGATGATGAAAGAAGAAAAAATACATTAATTTTTTTATGAATTCTACTCAAAGAGAAGAAACACTATGAAAACTATTTTTATAAAACTGAATCTTCAGAACTCAAGACGTTACGGTAGGTAATAGTAAGTACTATGTAGTGAGCACATAGTTATGTCATTTCATTACGGTGTATTATTAGAATGTTATTTGTGAACAACATTCGAGGGTTTCTGTTGTTTTAATCCAGAACATGACTAAACCAACTCATTTATACTACTAGTAAACAATCGCACGAAACTTATATCATTTAACTTTCCCCACTACTTTAGCTCGCGAAAATCAATGATAAATACAAGTCTATCATCCTTTAAAGCGTAAATAGGAAAAAAAACAATTAAATCAACGCCGGTTGCAAATTAATCGATAACATGACATGACGGTCATGAGTCGTAAAATTATCAGGCGATTAGAATAATAAAGTTGACGTACCTTTAGTAGATGAAATGCAACAATTGTTATCCTCCGCACAAATTCTTCATATACGTGTAACGATAGTTTTTCAATTAACTTGAGTAGTAATCAAATAAATTGTGAAACAGGAAAACCACAAAAAAATGGCGGCAATGGTAAAAAAATGTTTGGTAGGTTCTGTCATTGTATTACCAGACACAGTAATATTCTACCATTTTCTTAATCGATATTTTGTAGAATTTTGTAGTTCCTTGTACAAACATACTAATATGTATTTCTTGGCTTTAATTAACTTCTAATTGAGGTAAAGTAAATTAATTGGGGGCTTCCAACTTACTTGCCTTGGTTACTGTAAATGTATAATTCAAAAGAAAAGCGAGAATATCTGTCCTGTCGTAAAAGTTACGAATACGTTTGCCTCCTCAGTTGTTCGTTGAAAAAAAAAGTAGAAACAACAATGTCAAACAAAACTGTCAAAAATGTGTGAATTGTAAATGCGATTATATTTTTATTTCTCGAAAAAAATTCGATTTCTTACAAACTGTTTGTCTGTTTTAAATTCACTCTAATTTTCTTCTACGTAGTTTTTATTTACGAAGAGTTACCATGAGGAATACCCAGTGAAAATACTACAAATCATTAATTACTATTTCTGAACTCCAAGAAATAAAAAATGAATAACAGCTCAGATTATATTTACTGGTCCGAGTTACATTGCTCTAAAGACGCTCTTACGGATAACTATGGGTGGTTCATGCAGTTCCTGTTGGCGGTGTTAGCGTTTACTTGTCTAGTAGGTAAGAAGTTATAAAATACATACAGACCAGAGTTCAAGGTAGTTCGATAGCAATACCACAATATTGCGTACTTTTTACAGTACGTTGCTCATTGAGACTGGGTAGATTTTCTACGGTTATGATTATAACATGAGATATTAATATCTACTAATAAAATATGTGATCAAATGGTATAGAATAGAGCAATCATAGTACACCACTATAAGATATTGATAACAGGGATCCTTAGAAGAATCTTTGAATGGATTTTTAAGAGAAGGAAAGACTAGTGCTGTAGGTCTCTATAGTCTTATGTGTACTTACTATTTATACATATAATTACAATAAATACATCAATATACATATACCTATATAAAACTCTTCCATTACTGATGAGGGAGAGTGACTGAGTAAATTGACAGACAGGCCACAACCAAAACTACTGGTTGTATGAAGCTGAAATTTACATTCTTTGGAGAGTTTAAGGGAGCCCTAAGAGAGCATTTCTCGAAATTCCTTAAGGAAAGGAAAAATGGGATATGCCATACACATATGTAGGCGAAGGCAAAAGCTAGTGATAGATAGGTGCAGTATTGACAGTTTTAAGATAAGTAATCTAAGTATACTGGAAAGGTTGACATAAAGAGATTATCTGGTTGCACTGCAATGCCCTATCTTTATTATTAAACAACTACTGTTTGGTTTACTGATGAGATAAAAAAATTTTTTGAAGGTAAAAGATTTTGTGAGCCGAGGTATGCACGGAGGCCATGGCTTATTTGGTTCTACGACACATCAAAGCAAGGATTGGGAGCACTGATCATACATGCAGCCAATGTGTGGCTGTCACCACACCTCACTGGGAACCCGTGCACATGGTATGAAAAGTTAATGAAAGTAAAACACATTCAGACAGTTATTTTCCTTTATTTTCAATGTTTAGCCTGCATTTAATTTTTGAAGTGTCATTGGCTATATATAAAATCTATTGAGTTGGTATGCTCACCAAGTTTACTAATAAAACAGCAGAAATAGTGATTTTACAGTATTGCATGTTTCCTAGTAATTCTCTATTTTTAGAAGAAACAATTTATTCCAAACTACAGCACCCCTATTATGACGTCTTAAATCCATCATGTTTTCTGTGTCAGAGAGAGACGGAGTTACACAAGACGAATAGCACTATCTCTTCCTCCCTCACACGAATCATGATAGCATTGGCACTTCGTAATACGGCCACAGGTGCTGATTGTGGTATATCAACTTAATTCTTGGTTCTGATCAAGTATGGGCCTATACATTTTAACAAGAAGGAAAATAAATGGGGAAGAATTTAAAATATTAATGTAACCATGACTCATAAATTGTAATCACAAACAACACATCAATGTGCAAATCCATGTAAAACAATAACTTGTGAACCTTATGTTGTAAGAATAAGGTGTATAATATTGCCTGTAGGTTTACTGAAGCCTTAAAAGAACTGTGAACAACATAAGGTATGTATATACACCAGCCATTGTTAAAGTGAATCTAATTGTCTTAACAGGTACATTGTAAACTTCATGCTGGATTCCACATTAGGCTTGCTAATAATATGGGCAGGGATCAGACTAGCCCAGCACTGCGCAAGAACTTATGACATACCACTCATTAATTTTGGTGAATATGGTAAGTGCGCAAGTCTTTTTATTGCAATTTAATTTGTACTTATTGTGTTTTATGAGTAGGTATGCATATTTTATTTTTTAAACTTTGTTCAACGCTAGCATTGACTCCTGTGTCGTGGATGCATTCACAAACATGGAAATCCACATATACAATACACCCAGACCCAGAACAACTATCTGTAGGCCATATAAACATTTGTTCCCTGTGGCGATCGATCCCGCGATCGAATGTCGCAATATCTGCTATTGCAATTTAAGCCTTATTTAAAGTCCATAACAATCAAATAAGCCTTTTATTTGTTACAATCACTACCTTATCATATTAGATGATATAATTAAATTAGGTTTACTAAAATCGAATGAAGTCTGTTTACTTTAAATTGAATAGGTTTTAAGCATAATGCTAGAAATGGCTGCAATTGAATCACACAACGCTGGAAATGAGCGTTAGTAAAATGCTGAAAATACCAGTATTCTACGAGGCAGTATTCTACTACTTTGACACGGTGCTTCTTGGCAAGACTGGCGTGAGATTTTCTGACTTCTGACAATCTGTAACGACGGCAAAGATTTATAAAAATGACAGTACGGAACAACGAATTAACGTGCTTTCCGAAGCACGGAGGAGTCTCGGTATGTTAAGATGGTCACCCATACACAGACCGACCTCGACAAGCGTTGCTTAACCTTAAAGTTCGACTCGTGTGGCTGTTGTTATTTTCCCACGAGCAAACCTGCTGTATACCACAAAATATATAGGTAATTTTGAGTTCAAGAATAAAACGTAATATCCCAATAGCACAGCTTGACTTGCCACGAGCCGAAGCTTTGGCAGGTCGCATAAGATGTAGTAAAGGTTAGTTTAATGTAATTAATGATTAACTACTAACTGCTTCGTTGGCTAGCTCTGGTCGACTGCTAAGCGGTCTGGGTTCGATGCCAAGGTCGGTCATAAAAGTGTTATTGTTTTTTCCAGTAGCCCATGCTTTAAACTAAACAGCACGTTAAGCCGTTGGTCCTGCGCCACATCTCTCCGGTCAAGATTAACGTCCTATCAGATTCTGAGAGTGATGGAAAAGGGAATGCCTCTGTGTTGGCACAAATACACTTGTGCATAACACCCGCGCCGACGGCTAGTTTCCGTAGAGGTTGTCCGCCATGGTCGAAATCGGACAGGAGGACTAGGATATCTATACTAATATTATAAAGCTGAAGAGTTTGTTTGTTTGTTTGTTTGAACGCGCTAATCTCAGGAACTACTGGTTCGAATTGAAAAATTCTTTTTTTGTTGAATAGACCATTTATCGAGGAAGGCTTTAGGCTATATATCATCACGCTTAAGCCAATAGGAGCGGAGCAGCGATAAAGAATGTTTTAAAATCGGGGATTCCACGGGGACGAAGTCGCGGGCAGCAGCTAGTCAAAAATATACAAGTTGCTACAAATCTCTTAATTTATTTGTCCATCAGGCAAGCCACCGATGTGTGCCGCATGGATATGTCAGTGCATACTATACGCCGCGCTGGCCACCTTCGCGAAGTCAGTGCTGGCGCTGGTTCTGCGGCTGCCGCCTGTAGTGGCCGTGCTGTCCACCTTGAGGCTCTCGCCCGTCTCCGACCCTCGGTTGGAGCTGGCGGTCGTCATGCTCATCATACCCTTCTTTGTTAATGTGAGTACAATTTATTTTTATAAGCTGTATTGTTCTTCCTGTCGTCTCGCGTGTATTGCGGATTCGAAGGCATTATTTATGTCCCCAAGGGTGCAACGGACATTAGCGTTACGTGAAAAAAAACTCTGTTAGGTTTTGAATCCTATACTTACCACTTTTAATTCCTGTCTAAAATAGGTACAAAACGTGTTCATATTTAAGAGTGATGTTCTATATTTGCGAAACTAAAGTGTACAAAATATAAAGCACTCTCATTACTATGAAAAAGGATAAGTACGTCAGATTGAAGGACAAACTTAACTTTTCAGTTGAAAAATGTTCTCCCATTATTCCTCCAACTGCAAATATAAGTTTGTAATCGTAAAACGTGTTCTTTTATGTGATAAAACTACAAATCACTTCAGACTGTGCATTACTTGCACTGTAATAGCAATGCAATATTGCCAAATTTTATGATTGTAGGATTTGTAGGTCAACGACAAGTACGCTTAGGTTTTGAAACGATTATACTAGATTTAATTGCGATTATAAAAAATATGCCTCATAAATGGTGCATAAATATTTTTGGGGCTCCAAGGGGCCTAACTTAGACCTACGTTTTTTTGAATTAATTATTTTTTATATTAATTTCAACATGATACCTTTACGCTTTCCTGGGCAAAATGGGTCGTTCCAAAATAATCACTTTACAAGTGCAAGCAAGCAATATGATGCAGTGTTGAAATGACAAGCAATGATCTTTTTGAGATTGAACTAAAATAAACGACTTCAACTAATATAAATAGTAAAGCTTCCAGCCAGGGCTTATAAAAGAACAAATAACACAAACTAAGCGACTACACGCAAAGGGTGGGGTACGGACTTCGACTTAGGGCAAATTCAGACTACAGTGGCCGTATTACGAAGTGCCAATGCTATCATGATTCGTGTGAGGGAAAGAGATAGTGCTATTCGTCTTGTGTAACTCCGTCTCTCTCTGACACAGAAATCATGATGGATTTAAGACGTCATAATAGGTCGCCAGGTCGAGACATTGACGGGGAAGTCTCGACGAGCCTCGGCGGCGAGGGGTCAGCTTCTAGTCTAACCGGATACCTTATATACCAGTAGATTTTGTGGAGCGACTACCTAAAACAGTGATTCCCAAAGTGGTCCAGGTAAGGTAGGCCCAGGGGTCCGATGAAGACTCGACGGGGGTCTACGTTAGCGACAAGTCATGTTGTAAGTAGACGGCAAAAATGTATCTAGTTTCGATAGTAAGGAATATAAGCATTTTGAAGCTTTAAGATTTTAATTTTCAGAATTGTTGGCTATTTTTAGAAGCAACGTTTTTTATGCAATCCTTATAGATGGCGAGATTTTTTTTTGTTTGTTGGTCCACGGGCTTGAAAAATAATTCTCAGCTAGTTTTTATATGGATCAGATAGCCTGCTTTAGCATTAATTTCCTTTTTTAAACGGTGTTATTTAGCTTGACCTGTTCGCGTTTTGCTTGGGTTTAATGATCTGATATTTGGCACACACATCTTTGGTCCTGATGACAATGCAATGTAATATATTCAATTGAAATATCACTGTAACTCTAATATGGCTACCGCTAAAAAATGGCTATATTACTAGTCAAGCCCTTTCATATGGGTATCAAATGAAATAGGGCTTAGACTAGTAGAATTGACTTGACTGTACACTATGACTAATTCCAAATCTAAGATGCAACGCTTTTTCAGACGTACACGTTTTGCATGTACTTATTTGGTTCTTCGCCAATACACAGATGATGATAATAATAATACTAGCGTACAGATGGCTCATCTCATACTAAGAAACGAGACTTCAGTAAGTGAACTTTCTGATCGAACATGTCAAGCAATTTTTTGTAGAAAAACTCAGAATTTAGTGTTGGAACTAGAGTTGCAAAACTCCCGAAATATTCCCAATAATACTGTAACATTCAAAGTAAACTTCGTAATACTTCAAGCTTTGTATGTGGGCGAGAAGTAGAGAGCGAAAAAAGTTTTGCAACCTCTGGCCTAATACAAGTCTACGAGTTTATAAAAAAGCATGAATGGGATTATGCAGTTCTTGTGTTATGAGAGCATTATCAGATACGGGTAGATAGGCAATGTTGAATTTTATTGTAAGGATAGCTATATATGTAGGTCCTTACAACACAGCATAGCCTATGGCTACTGGAAATTTTATAATAAAATAGTCCAAATAGATGAACTCATGGAGAGCGTGGGACGATGGGAATGTTTCCATTGCGAGTCATTTTCTATTGGAAGTTTTTTCCAATTAGCCATTTGGTCGATGCATTATTTGTAATCAAAGTTAATCTTAAAATAATATTTAGAGACTTAGCTTAGGCTTCTTAAGTTGGTCTAAAATTAAGTCATAGGAAGACAAGGTCTGCAGGCACGCCACCATGTGGCGATAAGTCCCCACTTTGAGGAATGGTTGGAGAGGTGCCACGGGCGTCCTCACCTTCCGCCTGACGCGTGTACTAACCGGAAACAGATGTTTCGGGAGCTACCAGTTTCGGATTCGGCGGGAGGACATCTCCGGTTGTCAACACTGTGTCGATTGCCCGGAGAACACGAGGGAGCATACGGTGGAGGTGCGGCTACTCCTTGCTTCCGGCCCTGGTTCAATTCATGGTCCGGCGCGAGTAAGCATGCGAAGCTGTCACCTCTTTCTGCGATGCAGTAATGCTGCCAAAGGAAGAGACAGATCGCGCTAGGGAGAGAGAAACCTTATGCTCCAGCCGCCGCAATAGATGAAGAAGCCCCAGGAGTCGGGAGCCACAGGGCTACTCCTAGCCACCGTGGGCGCTGGTCTGCCAATGCGAGCGATGGGTGGTTCGCCATCAGATAACAACTAGCCCAGGTCGCGCCTCAAAGAGATGTCCCCATAGACTCCATAAGGTCCCCGTCTTCTTTGCTAGGTAAAACAAACGATACATATATTTTTTCTATGAATACGCCTGATAATATCTTTCTTACTATAAAACTTCACATTGAAATATTCTTGAAACAGTTCGTTTACTTTAGACATAATAATATAAAGTGTAATCGAGCGATGTTTACTCGTCTCGCGATAACGGCTTCATACGTAAATGCACATGTTCTACTACTAAGAAAAACAAATTGGTCATAAGTAGCTAGATGGTCTACTTCAAAATCGTAAACTAATTAGGTGATTATTCTCAGACAGACAGCGCGTAGCTTATACCGCTGGGTCAAGCTAGTAGCGTGACATTTTCTAGATCAGTTCCTTTTTTAAAGTGAGTGAGAACTAAAGGAGGATTTAAAAAAAGATGGGTGATGAAACCTAATATATCATAAACTAAATTGTACGCCATACTTAATGCACAAAAACTGAAAAGACAGCTTGCAGCATAAACTTTGTCAATTTGCCGATGGAAATTTTCACCGGGCGCACGGCTTGCATAAAAATACATAGCTAATACTTGTAGGCACCTCTTGAACAAATAATTACTTACCTTCATAAGTACACGTCACATGCAACGTGGGTAAACCAAGTAAATCAATAAGAGCGGGTCAATTAAACATCATAAAGGCGACACGTAATATTGCCTCGGTCGCTAAGTCATTATTAATGTGTCTCGAACATTGGCTCTACAATTTACATAACACACAAACACGCCTTTTACTTATAGGGGTAGGCAGGAACTACAAAACGCCTCATGTCTCGGTTCTTGTGTACTCCTTTTCGAACTATGCGAGCAAGGCACGGGCAGTATAGTTGTGCTTGCGCACATTCTTGTAAAGTTATGCACTATAATTATCTCCTCCGCATTTAACTAACCGAAATTCGGTTGGGAGTGTTTATATACCAAACTAGTTTTACCAGCTGCTTTGTTCACGGGTCTGACTAACGGATACTCTGTATTTTTCTTCAGGATAGAAGCACAAAGCGATAGTTTAACGTAGTTATAAATGTTATATAAGTTATAAATGATTTTCGTAATCGAATCTGAGGTGCTCGTGGCTAAAACTTTCCGAAGTCGGTCAGTAGATGGGGAATTTGGAACCATCCATTACATACCGAACTCCTCTTTGCATCGGAAAGAACGTGTTCAGTGGTTTGTCCCTGCTTTGTAGACTTTGACAGGACCGTTATGGATTGTCTGACACTGTATCGTGTTAACCAATTCCTTGGTGGTGGAGGTCAGATAAACAGGCGCTCCATGTATAATAAGCATAAGCATAATCAGCCTTTTAATGTTCCCACTGCTGGGACACAGGCCTCCTCTCAGTAGAGGAAATGGACCGTAATCCACCGCGCGGGCTCAGTGCGGGTTGGTGAATGCCACATGTCTTCGAATACGTCGCTCCATGTAAAATACTGGTACTCGCCTGCGTTCGGTTAAAACGGAAGCGGACCTCAACATATTTCAAAGATATAAAGAAATGCGTTATATTTCATATTCGAATTCAAATGACTTCTTCCTCTCTGAGCGTAGCGAAAGGAAGTGTCAGACTCTTACTGACTAAAACCCACCTGTGTTCCTCCTAGTGCCCTTTGTTGTGGTAGCACCTCACTACATTCATGGGACGTCACTAGTTTGACAGCCCGCTCGGGGGGAGGACTCGCGTGTAATGGGGGAGCCTCACCTGTTGGTATTTCGGAGATTTCTGTGTGTTTCTCAATATAAAAGCTCATACTAAGCAGTGGTTTTATTGAAGCAACCTATACATGGTGGCAGCGGTGCCGGTGGAATCCGAAGATGTCAGATAACGAGCAGGAAAGTAAAAATGCCGAAAGGAAGTTGCCAAATATTAATGTATTGCCGCCATTACCGGTACAAGTTAAGCCGCCGGGTGAATTCGATTTCATGCCGGAAAACTGGGACGCATGGATGGCAAGGTATGACAGATACCTAACAATAAGCGGACACAACCAGAAAGATGACAAAACTAAGATCGATTTGTTTTTATATATGTTGGGGGAGAAGGCGGAGCAGTTGGCCAAGCAGCTTGGGATTGAAGGCGAGTCGAGTTATGCTAGGGTGGTCGAGGCTTTCGACTCGTATTTTAAACCTAAAAGAAATGTTATCTATGAAAGATTTAGATTCAATTCAAGAACTCAAGGACGGGATGAGTCTGTGGCGGAATTTGTAAAAGAATTGTACAAGTTGTCAGAGTCTTGTCAATATGGAAAGTTAAAAGAAGAATTGATCAGAGACAGGATCGTTGTAGGTATATACGATAGAAGAACAAGTGAGAGATTACAACTCATGTCAGATTTGAAATTAGAAGAAGCTATAAGATTAGCAAAGCAAGGGGAGGAACAGAAAGAGGAAGCAAAGTTAATTTGGAAAGAAGATTTAGAGGTAAATAGAATGAACAGAGTTAGCAGAGGCGGCAGATCAGACAGGAAGAAATGTGGCAGATGTGGCAGGTTCCATGAGGATAATCAGTGTGCAGCGGCCAATCAGAAATGTTTAAAATGTGGTAGAACGGGACATTATGCCAGGTGTTGTAGAGACTGGAAGAAATTAAATAACATAGATGCAGAAGATTTCAAGGTTGATGCAGAGGTATGTGTAGGCAATGATGTAGTAAATTTAAAATTTTTAATAGACACAGGTGCTGACATTGTTGCCTTGCCTCTGTCAATATTTGCAAATAATAATGTTAAAAGCAAAATGTTTGATTGTAATGAGACAATAAGAGGGCCAGATGGGGTGGCATTGCAGGTATTAGGTGCTACATATGTAGAACTAAAATATAAAGGTAAAATGTATAAAGGTAAAGCTTACGTTATTAAGAGCTTACAAGTACCTATATTAGGTAAGCCGGCAATTAGACAGATGCAAATATTAAATCTATGTTCTATTAGGAAAAATATTGAATCACAGGACAGGGTAATTGAGGTTGAGAAAGAATTTCCGCAGGTGTTTAATAACTTAGGGGTATTTAAGGAAAGTTTTAAAATTAAATTAATTGATAATCCAGCTCCCTATGTGCAGTCAACTCCAAGAGGAGTATCGATTCCTTTGCTGCCGAAGGTCAAAGAAGAGCTTAATAGGTTAGTAGAAATGGAAGTGTTGGTTCCAGTTGAAGAACCAACTATGTTTGTTTCACCTATTGTGGTAGTTCCTAAGGGAGAGAAGGGCGTTCGTATCTGTGGAGATTACACACATGTCAATAAAAATATTCTCAGACCTATTTTTCCAATAGCTAAAGTGGAGAATACTTTGGCAAAACTAAAGGATGCTAAAGTATTTTCCAAAATTGACGCTACTTCAGGGTTTTATCAAATTAAGTTGGATGAAGAGTCGCGTAAGCTCACAACAATTATTACTCCGTTTGGAAGATATATGTACAATCGATTACCAATGGGATTGAACTGTGCCCCTGAATATTTCTCAATGAAATTTTCAAATTTATTCAGTGACTTAGAGGGAGTTGTTGTACATGTCGATGACATATTGTGTTATACAAAAGATCAGGGTAGTCATAATACATTGTTAAGAGAAGTTTTAAACCGGCTCTCAAGGGAAGGACTAACTATAAATAAAGAAAAATGTGTCTTCAATGTAACAGAGGTATGTTATTTGGGTCACATAATAAATGCACAGGGTATATCACTAGACCCTACAAGAGTAGAGAGTATAATAGAATTCCAAAAGCCGCAATGTAAAAAAAGATTTAATGCGCTTTTTAGGACTGGTTAATTATGTGGGAAGATTTATACCAGATAAGACAAATATTCTAGAGCCATTAAATGAGTTACTAAAAGATGGAATCCCATTTATATGGGGTTTGCAACAAGAGGTAGCTTTTAGTAATATTAAACAAAAGATTGCAATTGCACCTATATTATGTCATTTTGATCCTGACAAACAAATAATCATATCAGCTGATAGTAGTTCATATGGGATAGGAGCTGTACTAATGCAAGAAAATGAGGATCAAAGTAGAGCAGTAGTTTCATATGCTAGTAGAACACTGAATAACTCAGAAAAGAATTATGCTCAGATTGAGAAAGAAGGGTTGGCTTTGGTGTGGGCCTTACATAAATTTAAAGACTTTGTTATAGGTATAAATGTTATTTTGGAAACAGATCATAAGCCTTTGCTTCAAATTTTGCAAACTAAACCACTAGATGATTTAACTCCAAGGTTGCTGAGATTTAGATTGCAGATAATGAGGTATTCATATAAGATTATTTACGTTCCAGGAAAGAAATTAGTTGTGGCTGATGCGCTCTCCAGAGCACCTTTATTGCAGTCTGAACCAGAACAAGTAGATATCAGTATTAGTAATATAAATTCTGAAGAGAAGATTGACCTAAAGTTAAATAAATTAAAACAAGAGCAGACTAAATGTAAGGTATGTAGGTTATTAAAAGATTATACTGTGAATAGTTGGCCTAGTAAGAATAAAATCCCTAAAGAATTGTTAGCATATTATCAGTATAGATTCAATTTTACTGTGCAAGATGGGTTTTTGCTGTACAATTTTAGATTTGTTATACCAGATAGTTTGCAAAAAGAAACATTGTTTGATATTCATGAAGGGCATCTAGGGGTAACTAAATGTAGAGAAAGAGCTAAACAATCTGTTTGGTGGCTTGGTTTATCAGCTCAATTAAAAAACTTGATTAATAATTGTCCTAGGTGCATTCAGGAAAGAACGAATGTAAAAGAGCCTTTAGAATTAGAAGAAATGCCAACTAGACCATGGCAACAAGTAGGTATTGATCTGTTCAAAAGTGACAACAGTTGGTATGTGGTAATAATTGATTATTATTCAAGATACATTGATCTGTTTGAATTAAAAGATTTATCAGAAAATACTGTGATAAAATATTGCAAAGAAACTTTCTCTAGGTTTGGAGTGCCAGAGGTAGTAAGGACTGACTGTGGATCTCAGTTTAAAACTAAATTTTGTGAGTTTTCTAAGAAATACAATTTTCAACATGTAACTAGCAGTCCTTATTATGCTCAAAGCAATGGATGTGCAGAAGCAGGAGTCAAGATTGCCAAAAGTTTATTGAAAAAGAATGATGATATTCATTTAGCATTGTTAGTATATAGAAATACGCCTTTAGAATGTGGTTATAGTCCAAGCGAATTGTTATTTAGCAGGAAGATGAGAGAAATCTTGCCTATTTATCAAGAAAAGTTGAAAACTTTAGTTAATATTCAAGAGCATTTTAAGGAAAGAAGGAAACAGGTCAGAGAAAGAATGGCGATTAATTATAATAAAAGGCATAGAGTAAGTAACTTATGTGAATTAGCAGTAGGAGACAGGGTTTGGGTAATAAATTTAAGAAAATATGGTCAGATAGTGAGAAAGGCAAAGGAACCAAGGTCTTATTTTGTTGAGGTAGAGGGTACTAATTATAGAAGAAACAGATGGCATTTGGTTCCAGCTCCTTTCTTACCATCAGACAGGAAACAAGAAGAAGGACATCAGACTAGTTTGATTGATTATAGTGGACAGAATGTAGAGAGTGTAGATATTAATCTAAAAAATAGTGAAGTGGTTAAAACATGTGATGATTGTATTGATATTGAAAGTGAAGTTGAAAATGTATCTGACCCAGATGTTGTGGATAATGAAACAAGAGTGAATAATAATGTACAAAATAATCCACCAGATAGGCAAAGACAACATAGAGTAAGAAATAAACCTAAATGGATGGACGATTATGTTGTTAATGTTTTAAAATTTTGATTGTTGATGTTAATTATTTAATTCTTAAGAGGGAGGATGTTGTGGTAGCACCTCACTACATTCATGGGACGTCACTAGTTTGACAGCCCGCTCGGGGGGAGGACTCGCGTGTAATGGGGGAGCCTCACCTGTTGGTATTTCGGAGATTTCTGTGTGTTTCTCAATATAAAAGCTCATACTAAGCAGTGGTTTTATTGAAGCAACCTATACACCCTTTGCGTTCCAGGGCCGCGGTGACTCTTTCGAAGAAATTCCGCAACCCTAGCGGGCACGGACCCAAAGGGGCCCCGTCTTGTTTGCTGACATCTCGTTGAGGTGCGTGTGAAACACGACGCGCCGTCGACACGGGTCTAGACGTCTAGTTGTTATTGGACGGCGAGCCACTCTTGTCCCGCCATCCGCATGAGAACCTGCCAGTTCTACAATAGGTTCCTAACTACTGGCATTCGCTATCGTAACGTCTGCTCTGCCTAGATCACGACACATTAATCCTCGATCTTTTCAACTACTTAAACCTCTAACTTTATCGACTTCTAAACAACGTATTGTTCCTTGGTTACTAACAGGTTTTTCCCCAAAAGAACCCTTTTCACCCCCTTTTTAAAGCCGTAAGACATGCATCGAGCGCTCTCTATAATCATGCATTTATTATTAAAGGAGGCATTCACATAAATAGGGTTGCACTAGTGACGCCGGAAAGTAGTATTTCGAAGTTTTCAAATGTAATAATTCGCGTAATCTTCGCAAGTATTGAGAAATATTCCAACTTATTCGCTCAAAAAGAATCTTGTACTCGTAAATTCCAATTTAAACTACCAGATGGCATGCCCGCCGGCCCCACGCGGGAAGATATTATTTGTAAATACTTATCTCTGAAAAGTTTTTTAGGTAAGTAGGTATTTAGTTGGCTCATAAATAAATATTTTATCAAAACACAAAACCCTTGTTAACTACTCACAAACCATCAAATATTTCTTTTGACGCGAACGTGTTCATTCATAATAAAACCTGGTAAAATTTGCGAATGCTTCTCGCACTGGCAGCTTTGTATGTGTGAGGGAATTATTCCCCAGATACTTACACCCAATACTTCTCACACACATATACAAAGCTTGAAATATTCTTTAAACTTATCAATGAACAACAGCCACGCTAGCACTCGTATTGTCGTGCGACTGACGTAGTTCTACTGCTATACATTTTCTACCCTGAATTCTTGTTGTATTCGTAAGTATTACGAAGTTCACTTTGAATGTTACCCAATAATCGGGGAGTTTTGCAATACTAGTTTCCACTTGTACTACATACACAGTATTACTTACATAGTATTACACTATATTTTAGGCAATCACTACATAGTATAAAACAAAGTCGTTTCCCGCTGTCTGTCTGTCCCTATGTAACCGTAGATCTTTTAAACTACGCAATGGAGTTCGATATTATTATTGTTTTTTATAGATAATGCAATTTTATAATACATGCATAATATAGTAAAGAAACACTGTTAGTTTTGAGGTTTTTAATTTGATGTCGTAAATAAACACATTTTTTTGCGCTTACATTGCAAACGCTGGCTGAACCCTACGAGATAGATCTAATACCTATGATATAAATAACCCAACGATATAATGTACTTCAGTATTGTACACTTTAAGAAGGTCTACAAAAAGGTCCGCGATGGTTTATGTCTATCTCTTAGCGATAATCATTTTTATACTTTACTCTTTACAGCATTGTACCCGTGTGAAGCCGGGGCGGGTCGCTGGTTGTACTATATATTATAGAAAAATAATATAGTACGCAAAATACTACATTTTGGCTAACTCAAACACTGATGAGAATTTGTAATAAAATCCCTTGAATTACCACTATAGGTTTGTAAAAAGCAGTTTGGAGTCCCAAGCCAAATTTTCGAGTTTGCTGTGCTCGCTCTAATTACCTTTATTCTCATTTTTTTTTATTTCAACGCACGCTTATGTTTACAATTTGACTCCTAATTCAAGGTGTTTAGGCTGTAGTATTATATTATCTGTGGTTAAGGGTACATTTTTAGCTGACCTGATCGGCATTGATATTTTTCTGTAAAACCAAATAGCCCTGACAGACTTAGTCCGAAACATGTAACCTGATGCTGATTATTTTCTTCATCCATGCCTCCCAAAAATCATTAAAGAAAGAAGATGTTCTAAAATAAATTTTAATATTAAAAAATAACGAAGCATTAGAAATTATTATAAATGTCTTCTCTCTCCTGAAATTTACGTAAGTGCAAAAATACTATATTTCTCCCAATAAATCATGCATGGCGTAACCACCCAATGCTAGCATTTACTTGGAGGCTACCTATCGTGTATACGCCTACATCACACAATACATAATTATGTTTAAATACTAACGTAAATGACACAAAAAAATAAAGATTATCTTCAACTAATGGTCGACTTGGCATCGTTATCTCTAAAAGGCCAATACCCTCGACACTTAGCATATAGCTGAGGAATATAACATGCTGGTTATAGTTTAACTAATAACTTAAGTTTTGATAGTAGTTGTAGATCAACCTTAGCCTTTTGATGCGCTATGGTCCCCCGAGGGTTTACATGTGTGGTCTTATCATTGGTCCAGGCTTTAGCTACTTTTAATTTGTGAGCCATTTCCTATGTGGCCATTTCAGATCCACTTAAAAACTCATTGGCTCTCCTCTAGTACCTCATGAGATATAATAGGTTGGGGAAAAGTTACTTCGCATTTTTTAAGAAAATTCAAAACATTTTTTAATATAGTTTATTTACATTTAACTAAAGTATGTAGGTACCATTTTGTTCGATAACTTTTTGCCATCTTGTAGATAGGGACATGATCCCATTGCTATAGAAATTTTGGGACTTCTGATCGAATTTCTTCATTAGATTCACTCATCTTGACGGTACGAAAAACAAATGAAAATCACAAATTTTCCTAATTTGAATTTGGAATTATGTTCTTTAAAATTTAAACTTTATATGATACCAAAACCAGATACAAATAGTAAGGCCAAAGAGATTTTATTACAAGTTCATACATACTATAATGGGAAGAGACTTTTTCCCCAACCTAATATGATTCATTCCCAACCCAACAATCAATCGTCCAACAATGTCGTTTGCTCATTTGGCCGCTGGACGACCAACACTTTTTTTTCCAGGCCTTGGAATCAGTCACTGCCTTACATCACCAGCCAACACTACGCATTGCCATGTTGGTATGACTTCGGATCTAAAAAAATACTTAGTTACGTTTTTTAATGGCTATTTTTTATGAATTAATCATCGTTAGCAGTTAAAATCTTATTAATCTGATTGTTACTGAACGAAGTAGCAGATATATCCAAAACAAATGTATTCATCATCGTTGTCAAGAAAGCGAATCATTAGAAATACTTACATATTATGTATCTAGTCTAGACAGTGATATTTTAAGTAAAAAAGGTGTAGGTAGATCAGTTATTAAATGCTCAGCAAGCGGCACGTTAAAGTGGGGCTTTTATTATTTTACTTATAATATCATTGCATCTAGGTAGATGTCAATGATGGTCAAGCGTTTTGTTCCCGGGTCGCATAAATTAGAATTTAAATTGTACAGAATAAGTGAATACAAAAACGCGTCGGTTGACCGTCGTTTCCCGACGATCTTTACTTTCATGATAGATAAGATAGTACGAACTTTATTGATATTATCAACCACACAATATTTGAATTCGAAGCAGATATTTTCTGATTGCATTCGTTCCTAAACTATTTTTTTAATCAAGTAACACAGAATTGTAGTCTACAATACGATGGGTGAAGCTCTGTCCTCCTAGCTAGGCTATAAAATAGCCTGTGTTTAAGGAGACACAGTTTCGATCCACAAATACTAGTTGGCTGATAATAATTAACAAACGCCTATGCAAGGAAAATATACAATGAGTAAATAATAAAATAAAAACAACTGTGGCATGCAATGGTGTGTGTGGGTGTGTTTCGTATCTGTGCGAGTATATTTACAATAGCGTCGCATCGCACGCAACTTTGTGATGTAGGTTAATTGGTTCTCCCCACCGACTGTGTCCCCACGTTGTCGTCGTGGTGGGGCTTGCGCGTCTCAATGATCTTGCGAGCTTTCCCGGTAGAGCTACTCATGCCGGAAGGTCGCAAGTGAGGGATCAGACCAAGAGGGACACGGGAAGGGCACACCGTTCGGAGACCTGAGCAGTGTTCGGGTTTGCGGACGGTGTGCGATTCATGTGGAGGAAACTTGCTCGCTGCTCTCTGGTACGCGTCTGATCATCAGACGTGACTGTGAGGGCAGCGAGCAAGTAGAGAGTTGAGGAGAGGGAGCCCTGCGAAGGGGCGGAGAAAAACAGGGACCGCACCCTTAAAAGGAACAAACAATGAATAATAAGACAGACGAAAGAGATTTACCCCAGGGTGGTTCCAGCTGCTCAGCAGCTGGGGAATCCACCACGCTTCCTTTGGAAGCGTCAAGCCCCTCGTATTCTGGGGGGGGCAACGTATGTCTTCCGATTGCCAGTGGCAACTTGAGCCGAGGAGGCTCCAGCGGGTCAGCGTCCTTTGAGGACCTGATCCGCTACGATCATAAAGCGCCTGACAAGGTGTCGGGTGGGCGTGGCGCCGGGGCACCAGCGAATGCTTCCTCCAAGTTATGGAGGAAGCATCCGCTGGAGCGTCGGGGAGATACGGGGTCGGACTCTGACTCCGCATCTAGCGCTATGAGCGCGAGGAGTGCTGGGTGTGGGTGTGGGAGGTTCACATGCGGATGGCGGGACAAGGGTGGCTCGCCGTCCAATAACAACTAGACGTCTAGACCCGAGTCGACGGCGCGTCGTGTTTCACACGCACCTCAACGAGATGTCAGCAAACAAGGAAAAAAAAAAAAAAAAAAAAAAAAAAAAAAAAAAAAAAAAAAAGGTTAAGTAATTGGTTCTGGCATCTTCTGTTTAGAAATAATAATTAAAATATTGATATCTCTGAGTGAGGCCGCGCACTTTGATCTGACTACTAAAACACCCAGAATCGGAAATCGGAATAGGTAGAACTAATATAACTGAAGTTCAAAGAGCAGAGGCAAAAAAAAGATATCTCCATTTTTCTTAAGTGGAAATTTCCTTTTTTTTTTCGGAATATTGGTTTAGTAATACAGTAAACTAATTGAATTCATTCTCCTTTTTAACCGACTCCAAAAACAAGGATAACGTTCTCAATAAACTAGTAGATACGTTTTCTATCGTTGTTTTCGTTTCCCAGAATAACCAAAATTTTCTGTCTCTTTCTGTATTTTGTTTGTCGGTAGACAGTGACAAAATAGGGATGTTTCGTATTCAAAGAGAAGTCGTGCGCGCCTGAAGTTGTGTGTTTAGTTCCAATAATTAAATTTAATAAATTGTATGTAAAGCTATTAAATTGTATTTTTTAGGGTGACGTTTTCTTTTTGAGGTACGGAACACTTTTATAGGCTCACTTTGTTGTCCGTCCGTCCGTGTGTCTGTCAAAACCCTTTATCTCGGGATCGCGTGGTGGTATCGAGTTGTAATTAATTACTCAGGTCTACAGTTCCTCGCAGCTGTGAAAAAACAAAACTTCTAGTAACGTAAAAAAACATATGGCCATTTAAAGGAATTATTTGTGGTGCAATTTTATAATAAAGAGAAGATGAATTTAATAAAAAAGTATATTGCAAAAGAATTACAGTTTTAGTTGTACGAAACACATGGGCGCGAAAATGAGAGAGAACCCTCTATGGTAACAAATGCGTACCTATATAGTTTGCGTTCACAAATATTGAACATCATTTATGCCGCTAAAACGTATATTTCGACACTCAAGGGAATCAAAATTTGTAGAATACTTTCCATTGATCTTACAGCACAAGTACAGGAAAAAGTCTGACCGTGATGTACACTAACGTATAGGAGAACATTTGTTAAACAAAAAAGTTTGTCTTCAATCTTACCTGCTATATTTGCTTTTATAGGTTATGAACTTCTGTAGGTAACGTATACTCAGAAAAATCAAGATCCGATTGGAAACCTCGCGATTTTTTACCTTTACCTTGTTATAATTATTAAAGATGGTATGTAAATTACATTAGTTTCCGCACTTATTTACATCGATAACATAAGGGTAAGGACTTTATTTTTGTTAGTTAATGTTTGAAAAGTTAATGCTTAATCAGATTCTTCAACACTTGTAATAAAAATTCCATCTACAATGAACAACAGTACAGTTTCACCAAAGGGCGCTGCACAACTGACGCCGGTGTTACCCTTATAAAGAACATCTTTAATGCCTGGGAAGATTCACAAGATGCTATTGGACTTTTTTACGATCTCTCAAAGGCATTCGATTGTGTTAACCATGAGAAGCTTTTGCTGAAACTCGAGCATTATGAGATTAGGAATACTTCCCTTGATTTACTTAGATCATACTTGAAAGACAAACAGGTTAAAGTCCATATAAACGGTGTAAACTGATTAGGGTCTAAAATAACAATGGGCGTTCCTTCCGCAAGGTTCAATATTGGGTCCATTCCTCTTCTTAGTCTACATAAACGATTTGTCCCAATTACTTCAAAATCAACCAAAGATGGTGTTAATTGCTGATAAACAATAACTAATATTTAAGATAGACCGACGATCACAAAATCTTGATGACGTGAATAACTCTATTCATCAGGTCCAAAATTGGTTTAGGGCAAACAACTTGGTACTAAATAAAAAAAGACCAAATGTATTAAATTTACTTTACCTAATGTTAGAAGCAACGAATGTGACATTGTATTGAATGGACAAAAATTGGAATTTATTGATCAGACGGTTTTCCTAGGAATCACTTTAGAGTTTAGTCGAGAAATTGCAATTCTCAAAACCTCACATAGCATTTCTTGCGGTGCGGCTTAGCTCAGCCGCTTATACTATTAGAAAGATAAGAGAGTTAATAGATGTAGAAACCGCGCGTTTGTCCTATTTTAGTTATTTTCATAGCATTATGTCGTACAGTATTCTGCTGTGGGTCGAGCTGCTGATATGGAATCCATATTTATTTTGCAAAAGCGCGCTGTCAGAGCCATTTATAATCTTCATCGCCGCGATTCTCTCAGAGAACTTTTAAAAAAGATTAATATTATGAAAGTCCCTTGTCAAGCCTTTTATGAAAATATTATGTTTGTGAGGAAAAATCGACATCTCTTTAGCAAAATTAGTGATAGACATAATTTTAATACTAGAAATAGAAATAAATTAGATCAACCATTTTATAGACAAAGTATGAACATCTTTCATGGGATACTCAGACACTGTGTTAAATATTATAACAAAATACCTTGTGACATATTAAAAGACACTTTGTAAACAAGCATACTACAAGCTAGATGATTATATTCAAGATAACAATGCTTGGAAACATGTTGGTCCGGCTCCATAGAACAATATTGGGTGTAGTAGACAAAGCCAAACTTGTCGTATGTATAATTCTTCACAAACATAATCTATATTATAAAGAGGTAACGTTTGTGCGTTTGTGATGTTCTAAGGGGTAATCTCTGGATCTACTGAACGGATTTTCAAAATTATTTCACCAATAGAAAGCTACGTTATTGTGTAGAGTCATAGGCTATTTTATCCCCGTATTGCCACGGGAACGGGAACAACGCGGGTGAAACTGCGGGGTGCTGCTAGTATCTTCATAAATGAATTGATAAGGGACTGTCATAATATTAATCTTTTTCAAAAGTTTTGACTTTCTAAAGTGCCTTTTAATGGTCTAGTTGAAATAAATGGTTAGACTTTGACTATTTTAAGAAACTATAAAAATCCTGCACTCTTTTCTTTAACAGAAACAGAAAATGAATCCAATAAATGTTTTACTTTATTAATTTAAGTTGTACTTAAGTAATGATTCGAAACCCGGGACATTAGTTCCGAAAAACTATTTTGTTGTAAGCCGTCTCCACTTATTCTCCGATCTTTTTCGAGAGCCATAGATATTACCCACCTACATATTTGTCTTCAGTTTGGTAGCGTACGTGATCTTCATAAGAAGTTATCTAATTACAAGGTTTTGTTTCAGATATTAATATTTTGGGTGACAGACAACTTCCTCATGTACCATCCGCGGGGAGTGAGCTCAAAGTTAAAGACCAAGGTAATTTAGATTATAATATTTAGCGATATAATATATTTAATAAAGTAATCACACAAAACCACATCGGAGTTAGGCAACAGGCACGTTACTGTATCGTGTCGTGCTGTGGCGCAAGATGACAAGCCCACGTCGAATCACAACGAGTTTTGTAGCCATCAACTCCGTTAGAACGGTTCACGACACGACACAAAAAAATGAGAACCTGGGTTTAGTCATTGCCAGCTCATCAGAATATGTATTCACGCAGCGTATTTGCCTTATTAAAAAAATATCACATGTGTGATAAAAAAAAATTGTAGTATTCTCATAAGGCGCTATTAATTTATTACTTAAGACTATTGTCGGTAGTTTTTCCCCCTTCCCCTCTATTATAAGAAAAAGCCGACCCCCTAAAATTTTTTCCTTTAGGTTCTTTTTTTTAAAACAGGCCCCCCTGTTTAAACTTCAACCTAAAAACCCTGTTTAATAAGAATCTAAAGCAAAACATTTAATACACGTTTGGTTTGTTTTAATGTTTATTTTTCAAAGTAACAGTTTTAGAAAATATGTTAATTTGTACTTACAAAGGTTTTAATAATTTTTATTTATTGGTAGTAATAAACTTTGGTTTTAATAATTTCAAAGTAGAACTTTAACTTGCGCATTTTTGTGATCTTACATAAGAACTATCGAGATTCCCTCCCACCCCCTTGTAAGAAAAAATAAGACATGTCGACCCTCCTAAATCTTCTTACGTAATAAATGAATGGCCCCTAAAACCTTATTGTTTAAACTCATTCATCACAATTCAACTAAATTTGAAAATGATGACTTCCGCAAAGTAACGCCTGACTCAATCAATTTTACAATTCAACTATCCCACAGGTTAGATATCAGTCCATCAAGAAAGAGAAGTCAGGTTCTGAGGAAGAGAGGGACTCTGCGGACGAACGTCTCTTAGGAGCCAGCGTATGACCCTACAGGAAGCCCAGTGTATTTCGGGCTTAAATTGTAATCTCCTAGAGTAGTACTAGCCAACCTAGTTTATTAGACAACTGTCTGTTGTGACGTCACCACACAGTTTTAACGGTACTGTGATATCGGGGATATAGCTAACTATTTATAGAAAAACTCTGTGAATTGATAGCTAGTTAATAATTATATTTTCCAACCGACCGCGACCATTTGAAGTTAATAGAAACCTGACGGCTTAATCCGAATGATTTATATTTCTATCGAATTACAATCGTATTCTAAATTTTAAATCAGATTGAATCATTTCCCGCTAGCACGAGTGAAGGCATGCAATCTTATGCATCACAGAACCACCTATACTAAAAAACTAGCACTAACACAGTACTAGGAAAAACAGGAAACTGGCGGTGTCAGTGAAGGAGGAACGCACTGCATCCAGTTGTTTAATTTTCTCGATGGGTTAGTAATAGTACCTACTGATCCACTACTGACTTGCCATGCCGAGGTCCTCCATCGTTGACTACAACTCGGCCGCCAGTCAAACAGCCGCTCAGTAGTCCACTATCGATTATGAAAGCTTTATAATCAATTAAAGACATACCTGACTTTCGATCAAGTGAGTAATTGTTAATCGATTCTGAATTTTTCATGTTCATTTTACTCGAATTGTATGTAATCGATACATGTAAAATTTTGTTTTGTATATATATGACTGTGTAAATTAAAAGTATATTAGAGGGTATGGCAAGTTATGTAGCACTGTGAGGTCAAATTAGGAGTGAATTCTCGCCATCTCGTAACGGGACTAGCTGCCAAAGTATATAAAAATAATAAATAATAGAAAATCTCTTACATATCCATCTAAAAGTAGTGGGTTCCGAACGAAGTCATTCCTAATTCTTTTTTGACCACAGGGTGGGTTGTTAAACATGGTGTATAATAAATATATTTATAATGTAACATGGCACCTTTAAAAAAAATACATAATAAGACATTTCAAAATTACCTAAAACATAAACTTCCTCTAGTAATATCGAATCACAATTATTTTTTAGTTTTTATAAATGCTTATATAAATAAATAAATTATTGTAAAAAGACTTTATATTGATATTTTTGCTTTTTTTGAGGGCAAGACTTGGTAGTTTGGAGGATTTTTGCTAGCATAGTATATTTGCTATGTATAGTGTGGCCATAATTTTAATAGATTGGTTTTTTTGTTGTATTATAATGAGATATTTGTACCCTGTGAGATATTTGTGAATATCAATTTGAAGGTAGGTAGCTAAAAAAGAGTTCCAGAATTGAACGTGCATGGAATTGAGATGTCGCTTTACAAATTGAAAGCTACAATGAAAGTATAATAATCATGTACAAATATGCCATTTTGCTTCAAATAAATATTATATTAAATAAAAAATATTTTTATACATTTTACTTTTGGAAAATATGATAATTTTAATGTTCCTACACGGTATAGTACTTAGATCCTCATAGTAGTGCCATGTGTTTTGATTTTTAATATATTGTGTACACCAACATCGAATAAAGACTGATAAAGTCGTGGGAATCATATCTTCCTATTAAATTCCATTTGAATTCCACATGTTTAGGGTAGCTTTACACTTGTTTAGTATTACATCTACATTACGTTACACTTCATGGCATATGTGAGGCGACATCGCGTGCGCCGATTTGTTTAAAGAAGAAGATTAAAATAAATAATGTGTTTGTTGACATTTCCCCGTTAACTAATTGCCAATAAGAGCTCATTTTTTCGGTCAAGTATTTGTAGGTTCAAATTCCAGCCCCAAGTTACTTGCAGAATAGTTATATTTTTATATCTTTCTGAATTGTTAAATTATTACACTACTAACCGAATTTTCCTCATAGACCATTTTTACTCATTGAATCGATAGCTAATAACTTGAGACACATTGTTAAAATTCATAATCACCTTCTTCGATCTGATTTGAATTCACAAAAATGAAAATCAAACAAAATGATAATTATTACTTACCAAATAACGTGTATCACTATTTTTATGAAAGCAAAAATTATCTATGATTGTGATGTAATGTAAATATGTATTGATAATAAGGACAAGTTTTATAAAAACTATGATGTATATATCGACCCATTGTAACATTACAACATATTTGTGCATCTGCTCATTGTTTGTGCGAATATAATTCACCTACGTGTTTATTGTGGTTTTATTAACCGACTTCCAAAAAAGGAGGAGGTTCTCAATTATTCTTTTTTTTGTGTTACCTCATAACTTTATACTGGATGTACCGATTTTGATAATCCTTTTTATATTCTAAAGCTGGTGCTTGTTGTGTCAGTCGTGTGGTCCCATTTAAATTTGATTGAGATCTGACTACTAACTAGTATTTGAGTTATCAAAAGCTTGGTCTATCTACATTGATGATGTTCTCATTCCCTCTTGTCGATGTAAAATTGTGTAAGATGGTTTGGAAGATCATCTTAGTATTTCAACGTGTGAAGAACAGAGATGATAGGAAACGGAACTCTTCAATAAATTATAGCAAATCTCTACGGTACGGTTTGTGTACAGCTAAAATTTAAAATAAAAATCTTTTTACGAAAAAAAACCACAGACTTCTAAACGGAAGACGGAAGTCGGTGTTCAAAAAATGAAGAAACAACAAAAAACCATCGAGTTCCCAAATTAAAGTTATTTGACACTTTTTTTGTTTAGAAGTCGGTTGGTTATATTTGGTATACAGTTTGTTTCTGGTTATTGGTACCTATCAATTTTACAAAAGAAAAAGGAAAACGGCATCTAATTCAATAGATACTTTTTTTGTTTGCATAACTCGACAAAATGTAAACAGCTTTATTTCTTAAATGATAATTTTCTTTCACACAAATTGTGACTTTGATTGGTACTTTACACCAAAAAAGTGATAAAAAAATTGCGTTTTACATGTAATAAACCAACTATAAACGACCTTTAGTATTTTTAGTTATTTTTCAATTCGAGTTTAGGGAAAGCTCTAAGTGGTGTAATTCTATGCGTCCGGTCCCTTAAATACCCGGATATTGCATCAGTAGTAATTTGCTTCGTCTTTTGGATTTTCACATCAGCTGGAACGCATCAGGGTTAAACGGTTGGGACGAGCATGGGGATAACGCCTGCTAAGTCTTAATGTGAAGCACGCTCCTACATTACAAGGTAGGTATGGGAGTAGCATTAGAGGGTTATTTCCGTAAAGCGTATTTCATATGTTATTATCATTAGGACTTAGCCGAAAGTAACCGCTGCAGGCTGCAGGACAATGTCCTCCGCCAGGCCATCGTCGCAAAGACCGGTCTGTACGTCGAGTAGAATTCCAGTGACCTTCTCCTAGTCACTTGTCCACCTAGACCTATCCGGTCAGTGATGCGCCTTCCCGTAGACAAGCGGTCGCCACTCCAGTCTCCAGAAGCAGGTATTTTTTATTGAGACCTTATTTTAGTATCAAAGCCACTGGTGCTGTATCCCGACGTAACGAGAAAAACACACCTATTGAATGCCCGGGCATTCAATAGGTATGTTTTTCTCGTTACGTTCGCTCTATCTACACAGTGGGTCATGCCGATACAAAATCCGGATTTTGTTTGTGACCCACTGTGTAGATAGAGCTTTATATTATGCCTGTACAATCCCAAATATCCCCTATTTTCTTTCGT
Source organism: Hecatera dysodea (assembly GCA_905332915.2). Classification (NCBI taxonomy): domain Eukaryota; kingdom Metazoa; phylum Arthropoda; class Insecta; order Lepidoptera; family Noctuidae; genus Hecatera; species Hecatera dysodea. Next base: position 7,370,932 of record HG995303.1, read on the forward strand.
TTTGTTGTTTATTATCTGCATATAAACAAAACGGTTACTATGGAATTATTGAGTTCCGTATTTAAATGTGACATCAATACACTGCGTGGAGTCAGTGGTCAGTTTAAACGTCAGAATGGCGTTTCTTATGATGCTTTTTATTTGTTAAAAACGATATTTTAACTTTTATGAAACTATCAAAATGGACGAGAGCGATTTGAGAAAGCTGTTGACGACGAAAAATGGGTGTCGTGTACCATTGATGCGACCCATACCCGATGTACACCAGATGGACAAACTGCCTTTTGTACCCCTACCGCCTTATAATAGAATCAAGGTAAAACAAAGCTATTGGTGATATTGCACTACTTCATGTCTAATAGCCATTATTTTTTTTATCGTGTCGCTATCACGATATGACATCAAATTTGCGGGCCCTAAGCTATTTGACTTCTATTAGAGTTAGGACTTACTTAGTTTTAGTTATTCCTAAGTGACTGTAGCCAAATATACCTACTTAAATATTATTTTACGTTTAAACAGTTTTGAAGGGTTGCTACATTGCTAGATTTACTAGATGGGCCCGAAATCGAGTAACTTTGGCCAATTCGTTTTTTAAATTGTTATTTAGTTAGGTGGAGTGAGAAATAAAGAGAGTTGAAAAAAGAGCTCGTGGCTTAATATATTAGCTGCACCGGGCTGCACGGGTCGATCTTAATGGCTAAGTAACGCTTGCTGAGGTTAGCGAGGTGGAAGCCAGATTGGCTTCACGTATAAAAACGCTCAAAATTATTTTAAGAATTAATTACAATTTTTCACTTTAGTTACTTTGTCTTAGGCTTTGTACTTAGCTTTTGATTCCTTCACCTCTCCCTTGTGAGTAAATAGTTTTACTGTAGATTCACAATTTGACGTTAATCATTTCAGTTTTTTACCATAAAACACAAGAATAACAAAAATCTGTACGTCATTTATATTTATGTAGATCGTGTGCACAATAAACTTACTAATGCACCTAACTAAAACAGTCTACGAATACACAAAACAACTCTTATAAATAAACTCGACATAATAGGAGAACAAAAGCGCCAACTATTCAGCTTTTTTTTGTTACTTATATAACTTTGTGCATGGACAAACATAGGCAAACACCGCGATTAGAAAATGATATCAAATTAACAACGCCATCTATCCACAATGAAGTTCGTGTATTAATTTAGTCTTATTATCGCAGCTGGGTTCGTTATCTTCTATGCGAGTATCCCGTAATGAAAAGTACCTAATTTCTTCTTGGACACTTTTATAAATAATTTTTAGATCTTTTCATAGAGGTACCTAACCGATTGCGACGAAACAAGAATTAAATTGTACTCACTCTATACGTATTATAATTTACGCAATTTTGTAATGAATAAAAATGATCTATATTGGTTTTGTACATTTTATGTAATGTGTGCAGGATTCAGCGCGAAGCTCAGCGCTCTACTATGTTTCTTACTCACAGTGAACGCAAATAAAACATGGAAGCATTCCTAACTCTAGAACATGACCCAAAGCAAATTGCGCCGTGATAGGCGGGGCTTACCAATTGCGCCGCTCACGTGTTTAGTTCGTCCGCAGTAGGCGACAGTGGCGGTCGATTATTATTTAGCGGCTTTTGCGCGATATATGTTTAAAAATGCCTTCAAAATGATGTACCTATAAATAAATCACATTTGCATAAAAAAGAATGCTAGAATTCGTTTTCACGTGTAAATACATCGCTATTTATTAAATTTCTATTAAAAAGGAATCGATTAATGAATTGTGGCACGATTTTACGAAGTCAGTGGGGATGATGCTATGCTAACCAAATAATGTATTTTTCTACCTAACAATAATGCAGTGATATTTTATTATTTTGATTACAAGCTAAGATATTGTTACGAGCTTCGGGTTCGTTACAATTAAAATCAGCCGATTAAATAAACAAAGATGACACTTTAATTTACACCACACTAATTACACTATAACTCACTAATCACAATACACAATCGCACTATTAATCACTTGAGTTCGCAGTCGAAGATCGCTCTCGAAGTTATCACTTGTATCGCAATTCCAATACTGACTCGGTCGGCACATGTGCCGGCCTTATATAGGGCGCCGAGTAGAACTCCAGAAAGTTCACGTACATATCGGTCGCGACCGACTAAGGTCCGAGAATTCTAGCATAGAAAAATCTCGAAGGTCCTTGACTTCAATAGTTCTGCTACTCGATACTAGATGGCGCTAGTGGTACCGAGTGCCGCTATCATCCTAACTTAATTCTGGCGCGCAACACTGCCCCCTCCTAAGACATGCTCGTCCCGAGCATTATCAACGCCATAATAACGCGCCAGTCGATCAACATGAACGATCTTAGGAGCGCTTCTTGTACCTTTCTGTATACGGTAGGTCACGTCATTGATCTTCGTCACAATCCGGTACGGTCCGTCCCATTTAGCTTGAAGCTTAGGAGATTTCCCTTTGCTGCGAACTGGATTATGCAACCACACTAGTGAACCTTCCTCGAACCCTTTATTGTTCATTTTGCGGTCATAGCGGGTTTTCATCTTTTCAGAATTTGCTGGCCCGATTGTCTGACGTGCTCATGAATGTCGTTCATTTTGTTCCGCAAGTCATTCGCATAATCGGTAATACTGCGTGGAGCATCAGGTGGTATTCCGGTGATCAGGTCTGCAGGCAGCCGCAATTCTCTTCCAAAGTTTGCGAAAGCTGGTGTCACTGACGTGCTTTCATGAACAGCACTTCGGTATGACAGCAAAAATGGTTGTATGTGCTTGTCCCAATCTCGTTGCCGGTTTTCCACAACTTTGGCCAGATATCTCTCCAATGTCTGATTAAATCGTTCCACCATTCCATCCGACTGTGGGTGGTAAGAAGTTGTCCTCGTTTTATGAGTACCCATAACTCGGCAAGTTTCCTGGAATATTTGGGACTCAAAATTCCTTCCTTGATCGCTGTGAATCTCCAAGGGTACTCCAAAACGACAGAAGACTTCATGAACTAGTTTATCCGCAACTGTTGAAGCTTCTTGGTTTGGAATGGCGAAGACTTCCGGCCACTTAGTGAAGTAATCCATAACAACCATGAAATACTTGTTACCACTTTCACTTTCCGGAAACGGTCCCGCGACGTCTAGCGCTATCCTTTCCCATGGTGCACCAACATTGTACAATTTCAATGCACCTCTGCTACGAGTCTGAGGTCCTTTTACAGCCGCACAACTTGTACACTTGCGACACCAGTCCTCAACATCGTCACGACAGTGGACCCAGTAAAACCGTTCTCGTATCTTCAGTAGAGTCCGTTTAACTCCCATATGGCCTCCTGAACAACTATTATGGTACAGCTGTAGAACATCCGGTACTTTAGCTTTAGGGACAACCATTTGCAAATGACAGTTGTCTCCCCGAGCATTTTCCCATTTACGGCACAGGACTCCATCCTGAATCACTAAACTGTCCCATTGTGCCCAATAGCTTTTTGTGACGGAACTCATCGCTGAGACATCACTCCACGTAGGCTTCGGAGCACTGGCCTTCATCCACTCCAGGATCGGCTTGATGTCCAAATCATCCTGCTGTGCACGTTCCAAGTTTTCCTTCCACTCGTTACTAAGATCTGTCTTGATCATCCTCACAGGTACGAATTCTTTACCCTCTTGCCGAGTACAATGCTTGCAGTCTTCAGGGCAAGGTCTTCTTGATAATGCATCTGCGTTGCCATGAGATCTCCCGCTACGACCTTCGACCACCAAGTCGTACTCTTCCAATCGCTGTCCGCGATTGTCAGCCGCTCTACCTACTAGAGGTCGGCTATCTGCCCTTTGAACAGTTCGCTTAGGGCAACTGGGCCTCAAGTGGCCCCTTTCTCCACAGCCGTAGCATCTAGGGCTGCGCCCTTTATAATGGTCACGAACTGCAGCTGCTGCATCCTCCCTGCCATAGTGGGAACGATGGTTCTGCCGCACAGCTTCCCCTTCTGAAGTTCGCCTAGGGCAACTGGACCGTAGGTGGCCCCTTTCCCCACAACCATAGCATCGAGGGCTGTATCCTTTAAAACGGTCGCGAACTGTAGCCGCTGCAACCTCCCTGACGCAATGGGAACGATAATCCTGCCGCGCAGCTTCCACTTCCAATGCATGTGCCAAGGCGTCTTTCAGCTTCTCGTGGTGCCCGAGCCTCACGGCAGCCCTAACTTCAAGGTCGCGGATGCCATCAACGAATGCCTGCACCAGGTTCCCTTGAATGAGTGCAGGTACAGACTGGTATGCTTTTCTAACAAGCTTCTCCACCTCAAGGGCCCACTGCTGCAGGTTTTCACCGCTGCGTTGCACGCGATCCTTTAGCTGCGCCCGAAACACGTGTTCCAGATGAGCGTCGCCATACCTAGCTTCCAGTGCCTCAACCAGCTGCTCGTAAGTCACCTCGTTACCGAGGGCTTCTAGGATAGTGAGGGCCTGGTCGCGGAGGCCTAGGGTGAGAGCAGTCATGGCCTGGTCCTTACTCCACCCGTTCGCCTTCATAACAGCGTCAAATTGCTTTTTGTATGCCGACCAGGAAGATGTTCCATCGAACGGCGGCACTTTGAATCCACGTAGAGAAGGTGTAGTAGCTGAGGCTGCAATTCCATCTCCAACTTTAAGGTTGTCCAGCGTTTTCCTCACGTCAGCAATCACGTTGTCAACTCGATTATTCATTTGGTCGATTCGTGTTTCAGCTTCCGTCAGGCGGTTCTCGTGCTGAACCACCTTATCTTTAACAACCTTAATTTCTTTTCCGAAAGTGGCATGAAGATCTTTCATAATGAACATCTGTTCTTCTTGGCGGCGCGCCTGCTCCTCCTTGTCACGTTGGAGCTGTTCTTCCAACCGACGGGTCTGTTCCTCCTGGCGGCGGGCCTGTTCCTCCAGGCGGCGGGCCTGTTCCTCCTTGTCACGCTGCAGCTGTTCTTCCAGCCGGCGGGCCTGTTCCTCCTGGCGGCGGGCCTGTTCCTCCTTGTCACGCTGCAGCTGTTCTTCCAGCCGGCGGGCCTGTTCCTCCTGACGACGGGCCTGTTCCTCCTGACGACGGGCCTGTTCCTCCTGGCGGCGGGCCTGCTCCTGAAGCATCAGCATCAGAGCAGCAAAGTCTGGTGCTGATGATGATGCTGGAGCGGCGGTGGACGGGCCGGCCTCTAAGGTCGCCAGCTGTCTCTCTGTAGCCTGCGGCGTTGCACTTCCAAAACGCCTCTGGTCCGTCTCTTGCTGGCGTTGACTACGGGTACGGATACCCTCCGTGTCGTCCTTCGGTAGAATCGGCATCTTTTAAATCCACTCTTCTGACACCAATTGTTACGAGCTTCGGGTTCGTTACAATTAAAATCAGCCGATTAAATAAACAAAGATGACACTTTAATTTACACCACACTAATTACACTATAACTCACTAATCACAATACACAATCGCACTATTAATCACTTGAGTTCGCAGTCGAAGATCGCTCTCGAAGTTATCACTTGTATCGCAATTCCAATACTGACTCGGTCGGCACATGTGCCGGCCTTATATAGGGCGCCGAGTAGAACTCCAGAAAGTTCACGTACATATCGGTCGCGACCGACTAAGGTCCGAGAATTCTAGCATAGAAAAATCTCGAAGGTCCTTGACTTCAATAGTTCTGCTACTCGATACTAGATGGCGCTAGTGGTACCGAGTGCCGCTATCATCCTAACTTAATTCTGGCGCGCAACAATATAATACATACAATTTTTTTTACATGGGGACGCGCTATGCAAGATGTACAAGTTATTGTAGGTAAAAGTTACTTCTACATAAAAGTTCCGTTAATAGCATGCAGAAAAGAAATATCGTTGCTGTATTATAAAACATAAGACATTCTTCTTTCAAATTGACGGGTCGGAGGTTCAATGAAACGAAACACACCGACTCGTTCTTTATACAGTTTATTGTGTATCACTTATTGCTACTACTTAGACTACAAGGTAGGTACGACTCACAACACGGGAGAAACTTTTAGTCCTTAATATTTCTTCAATTCACATGCTCAACTTAACTTAGCGGGAAAAACGGCTGTCAGTTAGTTAGCAGTGTTGCCAACAGAAACCAAATGTGGAGTGTTGCGTTCGCCACACCACCCCCCTACGGAGAGAAAAAGTTCCCGAAAAAAAAAACAAATATATAATATAATTATAAATTATAATATAATAGATGATGAAACTTAAATATGTTTTTTTTTTTTTACTTTTTATAGATCCAGAACTTCTCTGAATTTGACCCTGCGTCCAGTCCTAGTGGTAATTATAGGAGTAGGTGGTGGTGCTACTGTTGCAGAGGGTTCTGAAATTGGTATTTTAGTTGGGGCAGTGGAAGATGGAGCTGAAGCTTGTGGCGTAGAGTCTGGGACTGCGTCTGTTTTGGTTCTTGACGTTGGGTCAAGATAGGCGGGCTTGACACGGTCTATGCTCACGGTGAGTTGTTTACCACGCACATCCAACGTTAGGGTTTTGTCTTGCCTCTGTATGATTTTATACGGGCCCGTGTACGGTTGTTGTAGTGGACGTCTCACCGTGTCATCTCGTAAGAAGACATGACTGGTGGACGCCAGGTCCTTGAACACGAATGTGGCCGGGTTGTTGTGGCGAGCTGCCGGTGTAGGTCTAATGGACTCCATTTTGGTTCGCAGCTGAGTCACAAAGTCCAGCATATCACTGGTGCTTCGTGTTTCCTCTGGCGGTACGATGAGCTCTCCTGGAAGGCGCAGGGGTTCACCATAAACTAATTCGGCAGCAGAACTGTGGAGGTCCTCCTTGAGCGCTGTCCTCATACCCAGCAATACAAGGGGAAGTGCCTTTGACCACGTGCTGTCGTGGCACATTAAAGCGGCCTTTAATTGGCGGTGCATGCGCTCCACCATACCATTGGCGCAGGGATGGTAACTTGTTGTTCGAATCCGCTTGATTGCGCACACGTTCATGAGGCGCTGAAACAAACCGGATTCGAATTGCCGACCCTGGTCGCTGGTCAAAATATTAGGCACACCGAACCTGGATATCCATCCTGTCACCAACGTATCTGCCACTTCCTCTGCTGTTATAGATATCATTGGCCAAGCTTCTGGCCACCGCGTGTACCTGTCCACCGCAGTAAGGCAGTATGAAAATCCGTGTGAGTGCGGAAGCGGGCCAATTATGTCGATGTGAATGTGCCGGAAACGTGCTGATGGAATGGGGAAGTTGGCCAGAGGCGAAGAGACGTGGCGTGAAATTTTGCTGCGTTGGCAGTCGACGCAAGAGCGCGCCCAGGCGGCGCATTCCTTGCGAATCAGGGGCCAAACATATCGATCAGCCACCAGGCGGGCGCTTGCACGCGCACTGGGGTGGCTGAGGCTGTGTAGTCTCTGGAATGCAGGTCGGCGGAAGGCCTCTGGAAGATAGGGTCTTGGCTTGTCCGTGGAAGTGTCACAGTAAATAGACACATTAGTTCCAGGTATGGTGACTTTTTCCAACTTTAGAGACGAGTCAACCTGCATCCGGCGGAGTTCCTCGTCTGTAGTCTGTGCATCAGAAAGCGCAGCGTAGTCCTCTTCAAGGGAGAGTGACTCAATGCGAGACATTGTGTCAGCTACGATGTTCTCCTTTCCTTTAATATGCACAATATCGGTGGTAAATTGCGAGATGAATGAGAGCTGGTTGAGTTGCACCGGTGGTAGCTTCTCGCGGCGCTGGAGAAATGCGTAAATTAACGGTTTATGATCCGTGTAGATGGTTACGTGGTAAACCTCCAGTACATGCCGAAAATGTTGCACTGCTTCATATACTGCGAGTAACTCACGGTAATATGCTGGCCAGGTGGTCTGGCGTGCAGTTAATTTCTTACTAAAGAAGGCGAGAGGCTGCCACTGTTCATTTACTAACTGCTGTAAACATGCGCCAACGTGGCTTGAAGAGGCATCTGTGAATAGTCCCAAAGGAGCGTTAGGGACTGGGTGGGCTAGGAGAGTGGCAGTTACAAGGTGATCTTTACACTTCTCAAAAGCGCACTCGAGGTCTTGTGTCCACGGCACAGGTTTCGCACCCTTGAGCTGTGTAGAAGCCAGGACATTGATCAGTGGAGCTTGAAGCTCGGCGGCTTTAGGGAGAAAACGGCGATAGAAATTGATCATCCCTAAGAATCGCCGAAGGCCTTCCACTGTTTTCGGTAGAGAAAAATTTCGCAAAGCTTCTATCCTTTCCGGTGGTGGGCGGGTACCATCCTTAGATATCCGGTAACCAAGAAATGTCACCTCTGCAGCGGCTAGTACACACTTAGAAGGGTTAACGACGACGCCATACTCGGATAGCCGCTGGAAAAGGACGCGCAGGTGTTGGGCGTGCTCAGCAGCGTTTTTAGAGTAAACCAGAACGTCATCCACGTAAGGGTAACAGAAATCGAGTCCTCTCACGACCTCGTCCATAAAGCGCTGAAAAGTCTGCCCAGCGTTACGGAGACCGAAGGTCATGAAAGGAAATTCGAACAACCCGAAGGGTGTAGTAATGGCCGTCTTGCAGATATCCGCCTCAAGCACTGGAATCTGTTGGTACGCTTTGACCAAATCTATGGTGCTGAAGATCGTGGCACCAGCAAGGTTGTGGGAGAAATCAGCTATGTGTCGGACAGGGTAACGATCTGGGACCGTCCGAGCGTTTAGCGCTCGGTAGTCCCCACAGGGGCGCCAGCCGTCTTCACCTTTGCGAGCCATATGCAGCGGTGAAGCCCAAGGACTATCTGAAGGTCGCACAGTTCCACAACGCATCATTTCCTCAAATTCCTTCTTCGCAGCCAGAAGTTTCTGAGGCGCAAGTCTACGAGGACGACAAGAAACGGGTGGTCCGTCGGAAGTCACGATGTGATGAACCGTTGAATGCTTCATGGTCCTTGGGAGGCCAGGTGGTCGAGTTATATCCGGGAATTCCAAGAGGATTTTGCTGAATGGTGAACTCTCAGCGGCAACTGTCTTCACGCTTGGTTGGTTCACTTGAGCGATGGTAGCAGGTACAGACATTTTAGTGCTGCCATCTATAAGACGCCGGCCGCGGCAGTCGGGCAGGAGGTGGTAGTATGATAAAAAGTCAGCACCAATGATTGGTGTGCTTACATCTGCTATCACGAAGTTCCACCTAAACTCTCGGCGAAGACCTAAATTTAAACGAAGAGCTGTGGTGCCGTAAGTTTTTATTGAGCTACCGTTGGCTGCACGCACGTCAAAGTCAGTAGAGTCACAGATAATATAATACTACAGTACAGATACCCAATCCCATACAAAGAAATGACACCTCCCTAAGTCTTACTATTCAACTAACTATATTATTTTCTTAATTTTTACGACAGATGGTAGCATCAGCGGCTCACTGATTTCCAGAGACTGTAGTTTTACAACGCCATCTAGGAGACAGCCTAGATACTAGGTGTCATCGATGCGGTGAAATCAATACTACTAGATGGCGTCGTTTTTCAATTATTGTTTCTCTACATCTCTCTCCAATCGAGTATGACATCGCACCGTTCGTTCTATCTAGGACAAATACAACAATACAACAAAAATTATCTTCGAGTTTGTTGTCGTACTTAATAGTTTATTTTTTGTGTTTAAGCTAGCAATTTTCAGCTTAAGTAGAAGACGGTGTGTTTCCAAAGCAAGAATAGGTAGGTATATAAATATAGGTACCTATCTTCGTGCAGTTGTTAATGCGTTTATTTGGTTTATTCCATTGACATAGAAAAGTATGGACTGGAAATACCTACAAAAAAAGGGTGCACCTATAAATATAAAATGGCTGCCATTGCTAGGGATGTATCAATCAATTAATTAAATACGAGTTTTACTAGTTATCACGTTTGGATCATACCTAATCTAATAATTATTATGTAGGTACTTACTTAAAGTCCATTGTAATTGTAACAGAAAAAGATGAGTACCTAGGTTATCTTACCTTCTGTTATCTATATAAATAAATAAAACTTAAGTGTCTGTTATAAGGTATAAGTCTGAATAAGACGCAGGAGTATTTATGTTAATGTTTCAGCAGCGGAACTAGTTTCGGAGACTATTAGGTACCTACGGCAAGTCGGCACCGGTACAACAGTATTCCATTATGATATATGTTTGTAAATAAACGCATGAATTAACAAATAATAAAAAGGCCTGTTACATGGAAATTAACCCAAATATCAATACTTTAGCCATAAATTCATGATCGCGTTACAATAGTATCATCGAATGTGTATTATTGTGACTATTAATGCATGAAAACCGGCAATGAAGAATGTTACTAGGTATGCCAAATCGCTTGAAATTTTTTCTCAGTAAAGCCTGTATGTATACAAATACACTAGTTTTTGTTGTAGTCAAAAATACCTAGTAGTTTTGATTGTATAGGCATTCAAAGTTTAGAAAAATATCGAGTCCCTCTAACAGTCACGTGACGCCTATGGCGTCATGTTACAACGCGCCTCGCGGGCCGCGGCCCGCTTCGTATCAAGTGGCCAGCGGTTATAGTAGGTGTAATAGCTTGCGCTTGTTGCGCAGTATTTTGTTGTGTTTTTATGCGCGTATTACGTTAATAGTCTAATAATAGTAAATATTATTCGATTAATAAAATGGACGAAGGATTCGAAATATTCCTCACATATATGAAGTATTTTTTGTATTACCAAATATTGTAAAACATTGGTTTGAAAAGAGTAACTATGGAGTTTCTTGTCCGTTCTTCTCCATAAGAATCTACCTTTGCGAATGGACGCTAGAGTCACTTAATTTATGATATTTTTTATTGATGACGTTCAAAAGTGCCGTTAATGGCCTAATTGAAATAAACTTTTTGAGTTTGAGTTTGAGTTTGAAAAAGGGCAATCGGATAATCTACCTAAAATACCTAGATGGATTAATGGTTGCGCATTATTTATCAACAAATAGTGATTCCGTTGGCGCCGAAATGCGAGGAATAAAAATGCAAAAGTACCTAAGTAAACTTTCCTTGCTACTACTTATACTTAATAGTTTATCTATTCTAAATTGTTTTATCAAAACAAAATACCCAACTAATATAATGGAAGAATGCAACTCAAATAGTAGAAGTACCTACCTACCATTAAATTTTTACGTTAAACAAATATGTATTATAGTTTTGTAGCTATAGGTAGGTACGTATGTATATATAGGTAGGTACCGCTCTTAGTAAATTTAAATTAATACATAGGTACATTGATTTATTGCAAACTGGCTTCCGCCAGCAGCTTTGCCCCCGTTTCCCTTGGGAACTGTACATTTTACCAGGATTAAAAGTACCTATTCCAGACTTTGTCCAGATCCGTTCAGTAGTTTTTGCGTGAAAGATCACGAACTTTCGCATTTATAATATTAGTAGGAAGTAGGATGGTACTTAGGATGTAGATGTAGTGGATTGAACGTTACAGATGTAGGTAGGTACTAAACCTTTTTTATTTGTATTTTTTTTTTAATAATAAAATACGTAAGGCCATTTATTTTTATTTACAGCTATGGCGATGATTCTATTTTATATTCAAGTAAAAAGAGTAGGTGATGTATGTATGGTTAAATGTAGAATCACTCCACCAGAACACGGCGTACCTACGTAGTACCACACCTTATCATTGCAGTTTAGAATGCAATGAAAAGGACCAAGAAGTTTTAAATGTAACCTGCGAAGATTGTGCCGCCAGCAGAGATGGCTGTAAACATAATATAGCATTTTTATTATGACTAGGGACATTGTCAAAGCGAGGAGAAAAAACAACTTTTCCGGCGAATTGGTAGTTGTATTTTTACAGTTAGACACAACACGTGATTTCCTAGTATTTGGATTCGACATTTAAAAAAATATTTAGGTATAATATCGACGGTACAGGCGCGCGACCGCGAGCGGACCGACTGAGCCAGACTGAGCGTGTTGTGCGATGACGTCACACCGTCACAGGCAGCCCGCGTCGCGCGTCGTGGAGTTACAACTTGTTTTACTTCTAAATCGGGAGCTAATTGACATATCGAAATAATTCTTTCACTAGTATTTTTTATTTTTGACAGGGTATATGGAGTGCTAATAATCAAAATTAGTTAACATTCTTCATTAACCTGTGCAAAGACAATTGCGATTGATTTTGATTATTTCATGCACACAGGCATGTTGAGCTTCTGTTTTCCAATATTTACATGTAGTTTTAAAAGTAAAAACCTCGGACCTAATTTTCTCGCAAATCTCAATAATACAAAAAATTAACAAATGTCACTACGTCACGATAAAATGTTGCCATAATTAGCAACAACTTAAAATATAGTTGTCTCTTTTATCAAATAAGATTATCTCACTAGAAAGAATAAGACATAACGATATTTCAAGTTCTGAATCATATTTCACTCATATTTGTATACCTACCTAAGCAAATGTTAGAATAACGCAGCATCTCCATGTTTCTCTTATCTCAATGGTTTATTCCTATACGCGCTTCGTTAACTTACTAAAGTCGAATTGGTCGCTATGGCGAATTTTACAATAAGTAGGTACCTACTTATTCATGTTTTTAAATTTTATTATCTACTCTACTCAAATCAATGTTCATCTGTCTAACATTTTCCGAACTATATATATTTGCACCGGATTCAGTTGAATACCAGTATTTTACCTCCGACCTGATGAGATCTTCACGTCACCCATCCACAGACAGACCTCGGCAAGCGTTTAACCTTGAAGATCGACCCGTGCGGCTATTATATTAGAGCCACGAGCTCCTCAATCTACTCAAATCAATCAAAATTATAAAATTTCTTGTAATTTAGCGGTAATGTTACTGCGGCCAGTGCTGCGGCATGGAAATTAAATGAAATAGGTACCTAACTATACCCCATTCACGATAAGATTAGACTTTGAAATACATCTTTTTTACAGTCCGTTCAACCGATTTTGACTTCTATTGCGTTGGTGGCATGACACATAGCAGCTGCAGTAAACAGTTGGTATTATTATCACGTTTTTGCTTTAATGCCATCCTTATGCCTACGGAATAGAAGTAAAAATCGGTTGAACGGACTGTAAACAATTTTGTTCCAATGTCTAATCTTACTGTGAATGGAGTATAGGTAGGTAATAGGAGAGGAGGAAACAATACAAGTAGCTACTTGTATAATATTTTTATAAAAATAATTTAATACTCCAAGCAAGTAGGTACCTAGGTTCCTAGGTACATAATAAAACTTATAGGTATAATGTTACAAAGTGACCAGTAGGTAGATAGTTATATACCTACGCCAAATTTTGTTTCATGGACATAAAAAAATTGAGAGGTGTCAAGGGACACCCGGAAGGAACGAAGTTCTTGTCTTGTCTTGTCTTGAAAAATCATAGGTACTTACGCATCTGAATGATGATTTAAAGTTTTAGGTAAGTACCTACCTAATTGATCAGTCTCACTAAATTCATCTGATCTCTCTGCAGTTATGTTTTGTACAATTGTATTTTGTAATTTCTTTCTCTCACGATATTCTCTACCTACATCTTTGTGCATTTGTCTTTTTCCTTGATGTTAAAGTTTGTACCTAAGTAGTCGATGCTTTAGTATGAAATAAAAAATTGTACATGTACCTACATACAGACACACACACACACACACACACATATAAATATATCAGACATAACTGCTTAACATACCCATCCAAATCGTGACCTCACTAACAGCTGCTTAACTCCACCCATACTTTTCGCAACCTTGCCAACAGTTGCTTCACACACCCATCCAAATCGTGACCTCACTAACAGCTGCTTAACTCCACCCATCCTTTTCGCAACCTTGCCAACAGTTGCTTAACACACCCATCCAAATCGTGACACAAAAATACAAACATACGAATTGAGAACCTCCTCCTTTTTTAGAAGTCGGTTAAAAAGTGTCGTTACAACTTTTCGTATGATTTTTTTCCGTCTAGCCCCCTTTCACAACGCGCGTTAAGGAACTTCGTTCCAATAAACAAACTATCGGAAACCTGTGTCTCCTATTTGCCCAACCACACGGCAACTACCTACTACACACACAGATCAGTATTAAGCAAAAGATACCTACGCAGTCGCGTACACGCCTGCATTACTTAAATCAAAACATACCTACTACACAATCAATTATTATAAAACGAGTTAAATAAAATCCGAAGTTTTTACTAGCTTAGAAAACTGGACAGGCTCTTGCACATATATAGGTATATGTATATGTACGACATATATATAATATATGTGTGCGAGACTCTTTGTCCAGTTTCCAGGTTCTAAGTATAATAGTCATAGAGAGGTGTCTTTTCTAAAAATACGTAAAGAAAACAAAAAATATTGGACTTAGAGAAAATAACTTTGAAACTGAGCAAGTAATAACAGTCAACAAAGACAATAATAAGCCGCTCAGATCCAATTGATACAACGGGGCAAAGGCGGATTCACGCGGCTTAATTCTCTATTTGTATTAGCAATAAGGCACAATATCGTGTTTCATTTCACTCAGTGTTCCGACGGACATGACGGAAATAGAATTGACATTGAAAGATAGAAGAGCTACCTACTTTTAAAGTTTCTATTGTATTAAAAGTTTTATTGTTTCGGGATCTGATAATTATGTACCAAAAACATATTAACTTTTTTTTCAATTATTATTTTTATATGTAACATACAAGATTAAAAAAAAATGTTATTTGATTTACCTTAAAATGAAACAACTGAACGTTTATTTAGTAGGTAACGATTGTAGCTCGAGACACTTTAGGCAATGACAAGAAAAATTGAGTAAAGCGCCATCTACTGCAAAGAGTTCTAAATAAACAGCATGACAGTCTTCTACTTTCAACTACTTCTAAAGTTCGAATTGAAGTAAAAGGCTTAATTTATAGTTTTTGTTGAAAGTACGTGATTTATGAGTGTAAATAGCTAAATCAACATTAAACAAGGAAGTTTTGATTTTTACTTAGCTTACTTCAGCCAAAATCGATCGTATAACGCTTTTTAGTGATTGTTAATTTCATTATTGTTACCTATGCTGCCATCTATGATTTATTTTTACTAACTAATTATACTTTGTTCGAGTTGAGACCCCATGGTAGAGTTGTAACGTCCTTTGAGAAACTGACGAGGGAAACAACAGATATCGGAGCCAGTGTCAATCAAAAACTGACGTTTTGATTCCGAGTCCAAGACAAATAGACGGCGGCCACTTAAGGAGCAATCAGTTTCCGCCACTATTGATTGCTCGCGGCGTTTCCCTTTTGTGTAGAATCCCAGGTGCACGGGTTTATACATTTATTTGCTTTTTCCCGGAATCTTTTGTGGTACCAGCATAATTGGTCCCTAGATTGAGACGATGACCGGGATTGCGACTGAGCGCGCCCCATTGATCTTGAGCGTCGAGACTGGGTTGCAGCTTTGTCTCGAGTGAGAGTATCAACTTTCCTTGTCAACTCTTCAATGCTGCGCATGATGTTGCCAATATCAAATGCGGCAGCAGAGTGAACTGATGCTGAAGGGGCAGGCGAGGTCTCCACTATACTGTCTGCAATTTCCGCAACCTTGTTAAGTGGGAGATCCACTTGTGCCATGAGGATTCTCTGGACCTCAGGTGGGAGGCGGCGCATCCATAATTCCCTAAGGATGCCTTCATCACCCACCGACGTACCAGCCAAGGAGCGTAGATGGCGGAGAAACGCGCTAGGCTTCCGGTCCCCCAGTTGTTCTTCGCTTAAAAGCTGACGTGTGCGCTGGACCTTGGAATCTGATAAGCGCCTGATTAGTTCCTTTTTTAGGTACTCATATCTGTCTTCTGTAGGTGGGCTTGCTATAATATCTTCCACTTCTTCGGCTACCCGAGCATCCAAAACTGACAGTATGTGCCCATATTTAGTGGTGTCCTGGGTTATACCAGCAATTTGAAATTGTGCCTCTGCTTGTGCAAACCAAATGACAGGCTTTTCAACAAAAAAATTTTGCAGCTTGACGGAGACACCTGCAACACTTGTACTTGTAGAAGAATGAGGTTGTGTTTGAAAACGAGCGAGCTTTTGCTCCAGCTCTACGACCTTGTGTTGGAGGGAATTGTCTTCGTTTTGCATGGTTGAAACCAATAATTAAATTAAATAAATAAATAAAGGAACCAAGAATACCAAATTAAATTATTAGAGGTTAATTTGAAATCCAATATTAATAGCAACCCACATTGGACTTCTGCGGCCGTAAACAAAACATAACTGCCATGCAATTATTAGTAATTAATAAGATAGTATACATAATGACAAAAAATGTTTACACAAGAACACAACAACCAAACAAGTTATGATATATGAACTTAATCAAGATGTAGTATTGTTTCTCAATGCAATCTTATTTTTATAATAATAAAAATCACAAAACAAACAATTAAGTATATTAATTTGTGGTATTGTAAAAAGAAATAAAAAAATTAAATTAGGTAAGTAGGTATATAAATTTACTTGATATAATATGTGCAGTAGACTACCCTGACAGTACCTTACCTACTTGTGTTACATTGCAAGTTGCAATGCTAACAATTACAAATTATGTTTTTCAGTAGGTATATAAGGACCCAAACTGGTTTTGAAATGGTAACTAAAACATTAACTTTACATAAAATAGTTTTTCAATAAATAAATTATTTGTAAACCAACACCAAATTTAATTTAATTAGTGGCATAAAATAATTAGTAGCAAGTATTGTTAGATTATGAGAGTAGGTTATTGTAAACAATTTTAAATCTGACCACAAACAATCAAACCAATCTGTTAACTAAGCTCTAAATATAATTATGTGAAACGGCGGACACACTCATGCTAAAACTTCTTAGTAGCTAAATAAGTATGCCTGTTGCTTGGTCTATGAAGATAGTATAACACTCATGCACTTGTTGTAAGTTGAATCACTTTGATGGTTATTATAGGTATGGGTAAAAGTCAAAACACCATGCAATACCAGGAATCCCGTTGAAAAAGTTGTGGTAGTTGTCACACAAAACTTGCAGAAAGTTAGAATGAATGTTTGCTCACCAGACCCGTGGGTTATGTTACTATTGAAATATGACCTTGGTCAGTTGTTTCTCTTGTGCTGGAACTAAGACAGGGTACTTGCAGCATGTGAATACCAGTCTGCAGGCGAGTCGAACTTGCAGTGTAGCAGGTTGCGTAAACTGAACATGTAGGTAGTCAGGTACACCTCGGCGTGTCGGGTGAGCCCAGCCGTCGTCGCAGGGAATATGCGAACACGTTCACTGGTAAACACTCGTCGACTTACGAGGGGGGCTTCGCATTCCACCCCTGTATATAACGCAGGGTACCGGTACCTACTCAGCAACTTGTTTTTTTCACAATATCACGTCGGGGTCACCAATGACGGGTCGGAGGTTCAATGAAACGAAACACACCGACTCGTTCTTTATACAGTTTATTGTGTATCACTTATTGCTACTACTTAGACTACAAGGTAGGTACGACTCACAACACGGGAGAAACTTTTAGTCCTTAATATTTCTTCAATTCACATGCTCAACTTAACTTAGCGGGAAAAACGGCTGTCAGTTAGTTAGCAGTGTTGCCAACAGAAACCAAATGTGGAGTGTTGCGTTCGCCACAAAATTATCTCTCTCTCTCTCTCGATTGGCTAGAAATAGAGAGAGTGGAATTTGGTTAAAATGAAAATCTACAATGGCGGCTGGGAAATTTTGTTTTATATTTATGATCATACGTAAGAAGAAACTTTTGAAGTTAGTATATAATAGTAATACCCAATTCTATATTTTAATACCATCGTTAACACGATTAATTTTTGTGTTGCACCTTTATTACATAAAACATTCCGGGCGACGGATGGTGAGCACAGTGGCGATACAATGTCGTCAGTAAAATGTCGTTTACAGCCTATACATTACATGGTAATTTAAACCCAAATTCTTTAGAAATAAGGTCCAATTTTAACTGTACATCGTAATAGTAATAATGTTGTTTGGCGAATCAGCGACGGGGTTTCGATGTATGAGTTTCTTTGGGATTTTGTGTCAAGATTCGCGCTTAGATGTCTTGATCTTGAAGTAATGCTTCCATGTTTATTTTCATTGACTGCTTACTCAACTTAAAAATTCAATGTCTTTTGAATTTTTGGGGTGAAATAAACGCTAAATATAACTCGGGATTATACTTAATATTTTTAAGAACCTAGATTTTGAATCCAATCTGGTTTTTTCTTGAAGCTTCCACAAACATACAGATAAGCAGACAAAAATTTAAAACATTGCATTTTGTGCTCGACTTTTTCCTAAAGTTTTCTGCTGGTTTTATATTGTTGCTGTAACTGTTAGAAAGTAAGAATAAAAAATAATGCTTTTTGTAAGATTTAAGTCTTACACTTATTGAACGGGCGCGCGGCGATCGATGCCTATATACAATCTTCGAGATTGAATATGACAATATCGATACCTGCTACAGCAAGATTGACATGACAGTCAAAATAATGATAACTTATGTTGTTCGATTCGTGGTATAGTTAAAGTTCTTGTGCTGCATCTCATATATGTATACACATCGATGGATGCGAAAATTACATGTAGGATTAACTTAGCGTCGTTTGGAGACGGCTTATATATATCCAATATCAAGCAGTGGACGTCTCTCTGATAATGATGTTTTATAAATTACAAATCTTTTTACAGAACATTTTTACTGCTTTTAGTAGCAAAACATACATATATGTATAGAAATTTCAAGATCATTGTTATCTAATTTCAGGACAAACAACAAAGCTTCCGCAAGATCCTCGAGGAGAAGGCTACCGAGAGGAAAGTGGAGATAGCTCGGCCACCGCCACAGCGTAGAGAGCGAGACAGGTTAGAGCTATCACAGTCACGACACATCGCAGTGTTGCGAGAATGCGCGCAAAAAATACAACCGCCGCCCATGTCTAAGGACTGGGAGCGAAAAATATGTAACTTGATCCCTGCCAAACTGCGAAACACGTTTCCAATTTTAATGGAAGAATTGATCCAAGAGAGCAAACTCGAATGGAACAAAAATCTTCACGGCCTCGCAGTTAAGACCATCATTAGAGATGAACCCGGAGTTTCCAGGATAAGGTATCAAGAACCTTACTTTAAATATAAAGGTATCACAGAAAATTATGGGAAAATGCTCAATTTCCGTAAAAAACTTGTTGATGGTGCCCTTATATTACATCCTTTCATAAGACTAGTGTTAGAGTCTGCCGAAAAAATGTTTCCCGAATATATAATTGACTTGGCGAAGTATAGGGCACAGGGTGCTTTAAATTTAAATGAATTTCTTAGCAAAGTTTTGGAGGAAATCAAACGCGCTGAATATCTCGTGTCTAGCTCATGGTATGGGGTCCTTGTTAACTGGCTCAAAAACCCCAGATGTCTCCGAGGAATGCGTCCTAAGAAAATACCTGAATTTGTGAGATGTGCTACTAAAATGATAGCAATGCAGATTCAAGAGCTTATGCGAAGATCTGTTGACGCCATTATAGACGATCTTAAAGACCCCAAAAAGGTTCTTATTCTGAGTATAGATCTAGATTTTGACGGAGAATTTATTTACGATCCAAGTTTGGAACATGTTTATGAAGTTTTCCATAACATCGCAGACGCAATATGCAATATCTCGCAAAGGCTTATGCCTATAGAGCAGTATCTTAGAATACCTTATGACTTTGACGCTCTACCCGTATATTACAACGAATGGCTACACAAAGATGGCCATAAAAGACTACAAAATCAATTAGATATAGTATTCGAACCACTACTACAGTATTTAGAAAAGTTACGATTAGATTATAGTATGCTGTACGGTACTCCAGCGAAGGAAGCCTTGCTCAAATTTATTGAAGCCGAAGAAAAGTTCGAAGTATGTCGGGATAAGATTAAATATTTCCAAGAAATAGATTCTGAAATAACTGCTGTGGTAGAAAATGAGTATTTTAATTGTGCAACTGTTCGTCAACTTAGAATGGTGGATGGGTTGAAACGGAAAGCTATGGAATTCGTTAATGACTTAATTGGAGGTATTATTTGTGCTCATTTAAAAGAAAATGATAGCATTTGTGCTGCATTTGAAGAAATCAAAGCTAAAGCTCTTAAAGATCCAGAAAATGCGGGAGAGTTAATTGAACAAGGCATTTATATTTTACACGCGAAAACAGTTTTAGTTGAAGCGTTAAAGGAAAGAATTTTGTCACAAATTAATATTATATCCAATCTTCTCGAGATGACTTCTCTATCTGAAGAACACGTAGCATCTAATACACGAACCGTAAATTGGCTCAAAGACATTAAGCCTATTTTTGAAAGAAACGCTGCATCATACGAGGCCCATAAAGCAGAAATGGAAGAAAACCTTCTTTCAAAAATAGCGTTCCTGAACAAAGAAGTTCTTGAAATGATACCGTATTTAGAACTTTTGGACAACATGGACGATGTTAACCACACACTTGAATACCTCGAATACTTGAGAAAACTTGTGCACCGATTGGACGATTGTGACAAACTTGTTGCTTGGATTAACACCGAAGAAACAACATTTAAATTTCCAAATACGAGCTATCCAGACTTAGAAGAATTAAAAGATTACGTTAAGCCTTTTCACAGTCTTATATTCTTAGCTCATAAATGGAAACGGAGTTATTATACTTGGATGGATGGACCTTTTGAGTACATGGATCACAATCAAATAGAATTTGATCATGATTTTTATTATAAAGAGTTCCTAAAGATCTCAAAAAATTATAGAAATAAGATAAAGCAACAAATTGCTGAAGGCACAGAAAAACGCTTCCAGGGACTTGTAGACGACCCTGATGTGAATAATCTTCCGGCTCCAATGAAACTGTGTGCTCAAGCCGTTGCCGAATTAAAAGAATGGCGGCCTAATGTCCAGATGGCCCATATAATGTGTAATCCAGCCTTAGTGCAACGGCATTGGGATGAAATGTCTCTCATCGCTGGTTTTGATTTGACTCCTACAGCGGGTACTACGTTGCGTAAGATCATCAACTTCAATCTCTGGGATGATATTGATCAGTATGAAATTATAAGTGTAGCTGCGACAAAAGAACTCGCTTTGATAACAAATCTCAATAAAATGATGGCTGAATGGACGGACATATGTTTTAAAACGAACCCATATAAAGATACTGGGATAAATATACTCACGGCACTTGACGATATTCAATGTGTTTTAGACGATCATATCGTCAAAACTGTTGGTATGAGAGGTTCTGCATTTGTTAAACCTTTTGAGAGTCAAGTAAAATCATGGTATGAAAAAATTGTGAGGACTAATCTAACTATAGATGAATGGGGAAAAGTACAAAGTCAGTGGCTGTATTTATTACCCATATTTTCTTCTAAGGACATAGTTGCCCAAATGCCCGAAGAAGGAGTGATGTTTGTCGAAGTAAATAATACATATCGCAGATACATGACTTGCGTGGAAAAAGACCCTCATGCGCTTGAGCTCGCAGGTGGCACCGGTGTGTTAGAAGCGTTTAGAATTTGTTCAGGATTACTAGAGAAAATTAACGATGGCGTGAATAATTACCTAGAAAAGAAACGATTATATTTCCCAAGATTCTTCTTCTTATCTAATGACGAGATGTTGGAAATTCTATCCGAAACAAAGAATCCTCTTAAAGTGCAACCTCATTTAAAGAAATGTTTTGAAGGAATAAATAAACTAGTATTCGATGATGAGTTTAATATATCTGCAATGATATCTCAGGAAACTGAACAAATAGAATTCCTTGAATCGATTAGTGTGCAAGCTGCAAGGGGATCTGTCGAAAAGTGGTTGGTTCAAGTCGAGGATCAGATGCTTAAAGCCGTTAGATCAGAGACTGAATTATCATATTATGACTATCCAAACATAAGCCGTGTTGAATGGATACTTTCATGGGAAGGTATGGTGGTACTAGCTATATCTCAAATCTATTGGGCTAATGATGTACACGAAGCTCTGCAAACACACAAATTAAGCGAATTGGAATCGTTTCATCGTTTATTGACCAAACAACTTAACGAAACTGTTGCCGTTATTCGACGTACTGATTTAAGTAAATTACAAAGTGTAACAATAAAAGCCCTAATTGTAATCGATGTGCACGCCAAAGATGTGATATTCGATTTAGTAGGTAAAAATGTTACTGAAGAAACAGATTTTCAGTGGCTAGCACAACTTCGATACTACTGGGAAGAGGAAAAAGTTTGTGTGAAAATTATAAATGCCGTAGTGAACTATGCATACGAATACTTAGGCAATACCGATAGATTAGTAATAACACCTTTGACTGATCGATGTTACCGAACTCTTATAGGAGCTTACTATCTTCATTTAAACGGAGCTCCCGAGGGTCCCGCGGGAACAGGTAAAACAGAAACAACAAAAGACTTGGCCAAAGCACTAGCCGTTCAGTGCGTTGTTTTCAACTGTTCTGACGGATTAGATTACAAAGCAATGGGTAAGTTTTTTAAAGGGTTGGCTTCGTGTGGTGCCTGGGCGTGTTTCGACGAGTTTAATAGAATAGATGTTGAAGTACTCTCTGTAATAGCTCAACAAATATTATGCATAGTTCAAGCCATTAGACAAAATCTTGAAATCTTTGTTTTTGAAGGCACAACATTAAATCTAAATCCTGCTTGTTATGTTTGCATTACCATGAATCCGGGCTATGCGGGGCGGTCTGAACTACCTGATAATCTTAAAGTACTATTTAGAACAGTTGCAATGATGGTACCGGATTATGCAATGATTGGTGAAATTTCTTTATATTCTTTTGGCTTTGTTGATGCTAGAAGTTTATCCGTAAAAATCGTCACAACTTATCGACTGTGTTCTGAACAGTTATCTTCACAAAATCACTACGATTATGGAATGCGAGCTGTGAAAACTGTTTTGTCGGCTGCAGGCAATTTAAAAAGGGCTTTCCCTAATGAAAGTGAGAGCATTCTACTCCTTCGGTCTATCACAGATGTCAACTTACCCAAGTTCTTGTCTTGTGATGTACCCTTGTTTGAAGGCATAATATCAGATTTATTCCCCGGTATTACACTGCCAAAACCGGATTATGTTAACTTCTTGGATGCCTGTCACGTTACATGTGAACGAAACAACCTTCAACCAATGGATTGTTTCCTTCTTAAAGTTATACAAATATTTGAAATGATGATCGTAAGGCATGGATTTATGATAGTCGGTGATCCCTTTTCTGGAAAATCGATGACATTAAAGATATTATCAGAATCCTTAACATTAATGGAAGAGAGGGGTCAACCAGGCGGATGTGCATGCACGTACAAAGTGTTAAACCCTAAAGCAGTTACCATGGGTCAGCTTTACGGTGCGTTTGATCCAATTTCTTATGAGTGGACTGATGGGATTGTTGCGACAATGTTTAGAGATTTTGCTTCAGAAGATACTCCTATCAAGAAATGGATAGTTTTTGACGGCCCTGTCGATGCAGTCTGGATCGAAAATATGAATACAGTATTAGACGATAATAAAAAGCTTTGTTTAACGTCGGGTGAAGTGATGGCTATGACTAGTGTTATGTCTATGATATTTGAAGTTATGGACTTAGCTCAGGCCTCTCCTGCTACTGTCTCTAGATGTGGAATGATATACATGGAATCAGTTTCATTGGGATTCATGCCGTTTTATAAGTCCTGGGTGAAAACCCTGAATCCTATATGGTATGAAGATAATGAGGAATACATTTACACTATGTGCGAATGGCTATTTGATCCATTAGTTTATTTTGTTAAAAAAAATTGCGTTCAATTGGTAACAGGCGGAGACGTCAATTTAGTAGTAAGTACGCTCCGACTGGTGGTAATGTATATGGATAATGCTATTGAAGGTGAAGAAGACACAAGGTATACTAGAACTTGGTTTACTGCTGCGTTAATGAGTGCTTTAATATGGGGCGTTGGTGGAATACTTAATACCGATTCCCGTGAAAAATACGATGCTGTAGTTAGAGAGTACTTTAGGGGTGAAAGAGGTTTGCCACCTTCGATAGATCGCATCGATGTATCTGTTCCCGTAGAGGGAATGCTTGTTGATCATTATTACATGTTTAAAGGCAAAGGTTGCTGGAAACCGTGGATGGATTATGTGAAAGCAGTAGCTGTGAAAGAACAAATAAATTTACTTCAAACTGTTATTCCAACTTTGGAAACTGAAAAATACTATGCTCTGTTACATTTGCACACTCAGTTCAAACAGCCTTTGCTCTTTATTGGACCTACGGGTACCGGGAAAAGCTTTATAGTCCAAAATTTTTTGATGAATCGCATTTCAATGGACCTCTATACTCCAGGATTCATAACGTTTACAACTACCACTTCTGCCAATCAAACGCAAGAACTAGTTATTTCGAAACTATACAAGAGAAGAAAAAATAATTACGGTCCAACAAAAGGAAAACTTGCTATCATATTTATTGATGACATGAACATGCCTGCCAAAGAAACATATGGTGCTCAACCAGCAATAGAGTTACTTAGATTGTTTTTCGATCAGAGACATTGGTATGATCTTAAAACAACTGATAAATTATACATACACGACACCTTCTTCTATGGAGCTATTGGGCCGGTAGGTGGTAGTCGACAACTTATTTACCCAAGAATGCTAAGACATTATAATATTTACTCGATTAATGAGTTTTCAAAAGAAAGTATGAGTAAAATATTTACTAGCTTGTTACAATTGGGTTGGAGAAGAAATGGTTTCAGTCAAGACACTCAGCCAGTTATAGTGAACATTATAGCTGCTACAATGGACGTATATGATAATGCTACGGAAGGATTAAGACCAACGCCTGCTAAATCGCATTACACCTTTAACTTGAGAGACTTTTCAAGAGTTATTCAAGGATGTGCATTGTTAAGAAAAGAATCTGTTGATAACAAAAAAACATTTGTAAGAGTTTGGGTTCACGAAATTCTACGCGTATTTTATGATCGACTTGTCGATGACGATGATCGTTCCTGGTTTTTTGAAGGTCTAAAAAAAACCACCAGAGAATTCATGAAAGACACTTTTGAAAATGCCTTGGATAATTATCAAAATGCTAGCGGCGAGGTTACTCGCGATACTATTAAAGCTATGATGTTTGGTTCTTACCTAGACACAGACAGTCTAGAAGGTGAACGACGATATGAAGAAATGCCGACAAAAGAAGCTGTACTAAACGTAGCGGTCTCAATGCTAGCGGAATACAATGCATTGCATAAAGCAAAAATGACTATTGTACTCTTTGACTATGCTCTGGAACATTTATCAAAGATTTGTAGGCTTCTGTGCATGCCTTCAGGAAATGCTTTACTTGTTGGCGTCGGTGGTTCTGGACGACAATCTCTTACGCGTTTAGCAAGTACCATATTGGGTCAGCAAGTATTCCAGCCAGAGATTACAAAAGCTTACAGCGTAAAAGATTGGCACGATGACGTAAAATTAGTTCTTCGTGAGTCTGGTGGCTTGAATAAAGACACGACTTTCTTGTTTACTGAAGGTCAAATAAAAGAGGAAGTATTTATACAGAATCTCGATAGTTTACTTAACTCTGGTGAAGTACCTAATCTGTATGGGTTAGACGAACAACAAGAAATTCTTGAAATAACACGTTTAGCTGCACAGGGTGGTAACAGAAATCTTGACATTAGTCCGCTACAGATACTGTCTTTCTTTGTTGGGCGCTGCAAAGCAAAGTTACATATTGTATTGTGTTTCAGCCCGATAGGAAGTGCTTTCAGAACAAGACTGCGACTTTATCCGTCTTTGGTTAATTGTTGTACCATTGACTGGTACGACAGTTGGCCCGAGGACGCTTTAGAAATGGTTGCACATTATTATATGGTTAAAGTTAATGTACCCGACAAAGTTAAAGCTTCTGCTGTAATAGCTTGCAAACAATTCCATGTAGACGCTCGAATCATATCGATTGAATTCTTCAATACACTTGGGAGAAAAACCTATATTACATCGGCATCTTATTTAGATTTAATAAAATCTTTTACCTCGTTAACTAACAAGAGACAAAGAGAATTAAGAGCAGCTAAACTTAGATATACCAATGGTTTGGATAAACTAGGTCAAGCAGCAGATGCAGTAGCAATTATGCAACGTGATTTAAATGCCTTAAAACCTCAGCTTATGGTTATGGCTGCGAAATCAGCTAAGATGATGCAAGAAATAGAAGTAGAAACAGCAATCGCCGATAAAGCTGCCGCTCAAGTGAGAGAGGATCAAAAAGTTGCAAATGTTCAAGCGGCGGCAGCACAAGAACTGAAAAAAGATTGTGAGGCTGATTTAGCCCTAGCGTTACCAATTTTAGAAGATGCTATTGCAGCTTTAAATACTTTAAAACCAGCTGACATAACGATTGTAAAATCTATGAAGAATCCCCCGTTTACTGTAAAGCTGGTCATGGCAGCAGTATGTGTAATAAAAGGTATTCAACCTGATAAAATTCCCGATCCAGATAATCCTGGAAAAAAAATATTAGATTACTGGGGCCCTAGTAAAAGAATACTAGGGGATATGAGTTTCTTAGAGTCTCTTAAAAACTTTGATAAAGATAATATCCCAATTCCTGTAATGCAAAAAATTCGAAAAGAATATCTTAGTCATAAAGATTTCAAACCTCATATTATTGCAAAAGCTTCGACAGCCGCTGAAGGGTTATGCAAATGGATTATTGCCATGGATATGTACGATGCTGTAGCTAAGGTCGTAGCCCCTAAAAAAGCGAAATTAGAGGCTGCTGAAAGAGAATTCGCACAAACAATGGCTATTTTGGAAGAAAAGAAAGCATTAGTAGCCAGATTAGAAGCTAGATTGGCAGAATTAAACGAAGCATTAGAAGAAGCTAACATTAAAAAGAAAGCATTGGAAGATGAAGTACAGTTGTGTATTGACAAATTGGCTAGGGCTGAAAAACTTATCGGTGGGTTAGGTGGCGAAAAAGTGCGTTGGACACAAGCTGCTGAAAATTTACAGACGTTATTTGATCATTTAGCTGGAGACATCCTTGTGTCATGTGCTATCATGGCTTATTTAGCACCATATACATTACCTATCCGAACGAGAATGATTGACCAGTGGCGTGAACTAGTGATAAAATTACAAATGCCTCATTCCGAACAGTTCGTATTCAAAGATATATTAGGCACCGATATCAAGATTCAAAATTGGTGTATAGCTGGACTGCCCAGAGATTCATTCTCCGTTGATAATGGTGTCATTCAAGACAATTCCATGAGATGGTCTTTGATGATTGATCCACAAGGTCAAGCAAATAAATGGATTAAGACGATGGAAAAAGCAAACGATCTGCAATTACTTAAATTCACTGATGGCAATTATATGAAAGTTATGGAAACTTGTTTGGAATACGGGAAACCTGCCCTCATAGAGTGCGTTTTGGAAGAGGTAGATGCGCCATTAGACCCAGTTCTTCTAAAAAATACATATATGCAAGGAGGTAAAGAATTTATTGCCCTTGGAGATAATGTAATAGAATATCATCCACACTTTAGGCTCTACATGACGACGAAATTAAGAAATCCGCATTATTTGCCCGAAGTTTTCAACAAAGTAACGTTAATAAACTTTGCGCTTACTAAAGATGGATTAGAAGATCAGTTGTTAGGTATAGTGGTGGCAAAAGAAAGACCAGATTTGCAAGAGAAAAGAGAAAAATTAATCGTCCAAGGTGCTAATAACCGAGCAGCACTAAAACAAGTAGAAGATGATATCTTACGTACTTTACAAGAAACAAAAGGGGATATATTGGAAGATGAAACTGCCGTTGAAGTTCTAGACTCTTCTAAAACTTTAGCTGTTGATATTATGAAAAAGCAGGAAGCTAGCGTGGAAACTGAAATTATTATAGAAAAATTCCGTCTCGGTTATAGGCCAATCGCTTCACATTCTGCTGTATTATATTATTGCGTCACGGAATTGCCTAACGTTGATCCTATGTATCAATATTCCTTAATTTGGTTTATCAATCTTTACATAATTTCAATTGAGAATGCTAATAAATCCAAAGATTTAGACAAAAGATTAAAGTTTTTAAAAGATACTTTTACTTATAACTTGTACAGTAACGTATGTAGATCGCTTTTTGACAAAGATAAGTTGATGTTTTCTTACGTTATGTGCTCTAAAATGATGCTTTCTACAGGCGAATTGATCTTGGATGAACATATTTTCCTCATAACTGGAGGTATAGCTATTGAAAATCATTTGAAAAAACCCGTTGAATGGTTACCGGATAAAAGCTGGGACGAAATATGCAGGCTAAGTGACTTAGAAACTTATGCTGGGTTTCAAGAAGATTTTGAGAGGAATATAACTGCGTGGCAAGAAGTTTATGATGATATGGAACCACACAATAGACCTCTGCCCGGAAAGTGGGATACAAAATTAAGTCAATTTCAAAAACTATTGATTGTAAGGGTATTGAGGCCTGATAAATTGACAATAGCAATATCAGATTTTGTAGAAAAACAAATGGGGCGAAAATACATAACGCCACCACCGTTTGATATAGGTAAATCTTTTGGAGATTCAAACTGTCTGGCACCTTTAGTATTCATATTGTCTCCAGGCTCGGATCCAATGGGAGCATTGATAAAATATTGTGAACGAATGGGATATTCACATAGATTCAACTCCATATCATTAGGACAAGGGCAGGGCCCAATTGCACGTGCAATGATTGAAAGAGCCCAACTTGAAGGCGGCTGGGTATGTTTGCAAAACTGTCACTTAGCGGTTTCGTGGCTTCCAACTCTTGAGAAAATTATTGAAGGTTTCGATTTAACGAACACAGATTTAAGTTTTCGATTATGGCTGACAAGTTATCCGTCTGATAAATTTCCCCAAGCTGTTTTGCAAGTAGCCGTTAAAATGACAAATGAGCCCCCCACGGGACTTCAACATAATCTCAATCGATCTTATATTTCCGAGCCTGTAAAAGAAACGGAATTTTTCGAAGGATGTCCAGGCAAAGATAAAGCATTTAGCAAGCTTTTATACGGCATCAGTTTTTTCCACGCCGTATTACAAGAAAGAAAAAAGTTTGGTCCACTGGGATGGAATATTCAATACGGCTTCAATGACTCTGACTTTCAGATATCTGTAATGCAATTGCAAATGTTTTTGAACCAATATGAAGAAATTCAATATGTAGCTATTAAGTATTTAACTGGTGAATGTAATTACGGTGGCAGAGTGACTGATGATTGGGATCGTCGCTTAATAGTTACAATATTAGATAACTTTGTTAATCCTGGCGTCGTAAATGACCCAAATTATTCGTTTTGTGACATTGGACCACAATATGGCTTACCGCGAAGATGTGAATATCAAGATTACCTGAAGCATATTGAAACGGTTCCTGTAAATCCCCCACCTGAAGTTTTCGGACTACATATGAATGCAGGCATAACTCGTGATTACACTATTTCTATGGAACTAACACAAGCTTTGGTTCTCGTTGAAGGTGGGGGCAGCGGTGGAGAAGGTGGAAATACAGAAGCTATTCTGGTTCACATGGCCGCAGAAATTCTTTCTAAGCTACCAGAACAATTCGACTTGGAGACTGCGCAAAAAAAATACCCTGTTGATTACAGTGAATCTATGAATACAGTTTTAATTCAAGAAATGGAACGATTTAACAAATTGTTACATGAGATTAAGGGATCTTTAAGAGATTTGCAAAAAGCAGTTAAGGGTCTTATTGTGATGTCCGCATCATTAGATTTACAATCCAATGCAATGTTGCTTGGAAGAATACCAGATAACTGGCGTAAAGTTTCCTACCCTAGTTTGAAGCCACTTCCTAGTTATGTAACAGATTTCATAGATCGATTAGCTATGTTAAAGGATTGGTATGAAAATGGGAAACCACCAACATTTTGGCTGTCGGGATTCTTTTTCACTCAAGCGTTCCTTACTGGATCTGTCCAAAACTATGCCAGAGCCATGAAAATTCCTATTGATTTGTTAATATTTGACTTTGAAGTGCATGATGTTGATTATGAAGACGTTCCACCAAAGTCAGGAGTGTATGTGCAAGGTCTGTTTATGGATGGGGGGCGTTGGGATCGGAAGATTAATGCAATAGCCGAACAATTCCCGAAACTTTTAAATGATAATATGCCAGTTGTATGGCTATTTCCTAAAATGAAACAAGACTTTGTAGAGGGTTCAAGATACAAATGCCCCCTGTACAAAACATTAGAGAGAAAAGGAGTTTTAGCTACAACGGGTCATTCGTCTAATTTCGTACTAGCGTTTTATTTGCCGTCTGATAAACCCGCGGCTCACTGGATTAAACGGAGCGTGGCCTTACTGCTTCAGCTCGACAATTGAGGGTTCTACCATGTATATTGTCGGCCCAAGCTATATCTTAGTATAGCTCGATATATCGAGCTATACTAAGATACAGCAAGGAAAAGCAACCAAAACACCAAGCTATAGCGTATCTGTAAGTAGCCCGTTGTGTTAGTCGAAGCTTTTCCCGCTCCTGTACCCACCGGGCGACCTATTTCAGAAGTGAATTGTAATTAATGTTTTGGAATTATGTACAAATAGCATTTAATCGTGAATGTGGCTATTGATTTTGCACCCACAAATACCTAATAAAAAACATCCTGAATAAGGATCAAAATCAGATTTACCATAACATAGTTTTTGTTTTTAAAGTACATAACTATGTAATTACTAGGAGCGAGCGTCCGTTGCAGAGGGAATACGGGGACAAAATATATCCTATGTTACTGGCTGATAATGTAGCTTTCCATTGGTGAAAGGATTTTTAAAAGCAAAGGAATCACCTATCTTAATGTTTTTTTAATTAATTGTAATTATTTTTAACTGTTCCTCTCCTATCTATTGTAATTGTTAGTTGGTATGATTATACAACTAACGGTTTTAATTATAACAGGCATATCTACCTATGCTAGTAGGTAACTGAAATTTCTAGTTTTGATCTCGCTCTTTTCGCAACTTTAAAAGAAATTAGGTACAATTTTGTTGTATTCAAAACTTTTAATCATGGTATTAAACGAATCATAGTATTTTATATGTTTGTTTTTAGTTGTTAATATTAGTTATTAGAATAGAAGACTGTATTGTTATTTTATTGTGGATTAATATTTAATTTGTCTAACTGACATCGCTGCTGTTCTGGGGAACATTTCGCTTCATGGCTTCGCGTCTTGCGTTTTCAGCCTCAAGCAATCTTTTCCTCAATTTCAACATTATTGCGTTGTTCCTTTTCTGAAAATAAAAAATAAAAATATATACCTAATGTTTCGAACAGTGTTTGAATGATTTTTTAAGAGTACCAGTAGGAAATTACCGCAGCTCGCAGGTGTAACACAAACTTCTCCGAAAAAGAAACGGAGTTAGCACGACTAACAACTTTTCTTACTATACTTTAGCTATAGGCATGGAGGGGTGATTCCAGTCGGACGTACGCGCGGATGTACGTATAAGTACTTATCGGGGCTGGGTCGTTGGGCTAGGTTAGTTACATAGTTGGTAGACTAGCTAAAGGAATCTGCCATAAGACCATAACCCTTCATTCTCTCCAGACGGATCATAAGGATGTGATCGCAGCTAACAATATTTCTAAGTACTTAGTTAATTATGACAAAGTCGCTGTCTACATCCCGCTTTACTTCTTCTAAACCCACATAAAAGACTTTAATAGTCCAATTGCACCCATACGAAAACGGGGGGATCGCAAGTTATAAAGGGGCGGTATCTCTCTCCTCTCCTGAGAACTGGTGCAAACCTGAAGTGCTTGAGTCTTGACACCAACGATAGCAGAGCTTATGGTAGAGTAAAGGACTTCACGACTGCTTTTCCCTGCACCGACATGGGCCCGACATGGATCAATTAGCGTCGGTAGCCAGGACCGTCTTTTACCAATTGGAGCCCTGGGCACATTAGAATAATGGGGCTCCTATGAACAATGGTGGCCTTATGGGTAGCAAGCAGCCCTGCTTGCTACCCATCTCTGCAAAATCGAATCCCCGAGCGGTGCAACCCCCAACCCCAGATAAAAAAAATCATACGTTTAGAACTTTTTTTTAGCGCGAAATAGATGTTATTTGATATTTCATAGTAAATAATTATTAATTGCATTATTCAACCAGAGAAAAGCCAGGACTGGCCGCTAGATATCATAAAATATAAACAGTTCATATAAAATGATCCACAGGAAAAAATGTCTAAAAGAAAAATAGGTCAGAGGATCAACTACAAGGATTTTAAACTGTGACGTAGATTTTCTACGAAGAGGTCTGCGTCCATCGGACGGGCATCGGCGCTGACTGACCATTTCCGCGAAGCGAGGTAACGCTGCGGAGCGGAGTTGCGGACTGCGTCTGTCCATTGACGTGGACTAAGATAGTGCGCAGTGGGGTTGGGGGGTGCCGAGCTAAGCTGAGTGCGCGCGACGAGTAATTTGAGCAGGTGACTGGTTCTCCTCCCGGTGCTCCGCTCCACTCCTCTTCGCTTCAGTGGACAGTCTGCCTGAGGCACTTACTTTCAGCACAACGCACTCTTGTTCAATGACATTGCATTCCTCATCGATGGCGGCTGCTTCTCTCATCTGTCGTTGGTTTTCTTCAGCTATCTGCTTCTCTTTCTGTCGCATATCTTCTTGTATCTTAGCTTCCTTCTCTCTCTGTTCTTTTAAACGTTGCTCTATTTCTCTGCGATCTGTAAGTTCAGTAAATGACGAAGAAGCGAAGCGAGAAAGTCCAATGACTGGCACAAACTACTAACTTAGGTTTTTTTATTTGAACTAACCAACCTACGTAAACTTTCCTTCCCACTTTTCCCGTAAGTTTGGTAGTTTTATTTATTTAACATCTCAAAACTATCTTTAGATACAAGTTTTACTAACACACGCGGGTTTGCGACAGTCGTTGAGAGGCCCTGCACAAGTCCGAGGCCTGCATGTGCTTGCATGGCTCTCAGAACCGGCCACTATCGGACCAGATAACGGTAAGAGGGCTCGATTGCCGATGAAACTTTGCGGAACACTTCCGACGACAAACTAAGGCGGTTCGGGGCTACCTTCAAGCAGCTCTTGCCCAATCTAGAGAGCCCAAACGTCACCTGCCGGAGGCTGTGTGCGAGGATCGTGCGGTCCACGGCCGTTCATGGGGAATCGATGTGGGCGCCGTCGCTGAAGCAACTGCCACCGCGCCACCTGAACGAGGAGTCATGGGAAGCAGTTACCTCCTTCTGCCAAGCAATAATGCTAGAGAAGCAGGAATCAGAACGTGCGCGGGAGAGGGAAACCTCACGCCTCGGGAAACGCTAGGCGATTCCCGGCCATCGTAGGCTCGGGCCTTCGGATAGCGAATAGCGAGCTATGGGTGTCTCGCCGTCCGATAACAAAAACATTTTTATCGACAATCATGAAGTTTTTGTGTAAGTTGTACGGTGTACGGTAAATACACGCTGTGTTTAATAAGATGAGGTTTATAATTGACTAGCTGCTGCCCGCGACTTCGTCCCTGTGGAATCCCCGATTTTAAAACATTCTTTATCGCTGCTCCGCTCCTATTGGCTTAAGCGTGATGATATATAGCCTAAAGCCTTCCTCGATAAATGGTCTATTCAACCCAAAAAGAATTTTTCAATTCGAACCAGTAGTTCCTGAGATTAGCGCGTTCAAACAAACAAACAAACAAACTCTTCAGCTTTATAATATTAGTATAGATTGTGTAGTACGTTATGGTTTCAGATTTGCGGATGTGCTAGGGGCAGGGAGCCAGGTTTCCGATACATTATCGGCTACGGGGCATATCTCCTTGTTTATTATAGGTATCTATGAATACGATAGCCAAGTGCAAACATTCCTAGTGAGATCAGAACAAGACTCCTATAATTAGTAAAAATATAAACATAGAATACTATTTTACTTCAAATTAATAATTGATAAAATAATAATAAAGAACAAGCATATTTACAAAATTAACTTAATCATATTTATAGGTATCTAATACTTTCTTTCATACTACAGAATTAAATTGAAAAGCACTCAATGTTGACGCGTAATGTTATTTTTTGGAGAACGTTTGGAAGTGTTACACAGACCGGGAAGAAAGTACTCCGGCTGTGTCGGTTAACTTATAAAATCGTTTTTTATAAGTATTTATTTTTCTGGTGAATAGTGGGCATCCAGACAGTGAAACAGCCAAAGTACACCACAAACCTCTGTCAAACAGTTGTTGGAACCCTCCTAGGTGCTCATTTAAGATATCAATGTGCGCTCCAATTTTCAAATCTTCAGATGCCATACACACATTGATCATTGAAATCTGGTGCTTGCTCTGGGTTATTTGATTCTTCAGGTGCTGGTTAAGTTACAATGATGATATTATTCAAACTAGCTCGTCACAATAAGTAGTACCTATAGGTAACTAAGTAAAAAAAAAAAAACAAAATCGTTCCATCACTTTGGGAGCTACGATGCCACAGACAAACACAAACTAGTCTTTATAACACCCCGTCGTTTTTACACGAGCGCTGAAAACGCACGACACAAAAGCTGCGTTGGAACATTGATTTCGTGGGAACAGCTAATGAACCTGCAACCACACATCAGTGGTCACAATGTGATATTGGCAGCGCCTTTATGAAGTACCTAGGTAGCAGTAATGGTGATTTTCTAAATGCAACTTTAGGTACTCTGACCACTGTAACTTGACGTTTTATTCATGCGTTTTGCAATTTACCTCTAACTGTTCCGTTAATTGTTCTACTTCAGCTTTGGTCGTATTGAGTTCGGCAGTGAGCGATCGTTCTTTGTTGCGCAGTTTTAATACTTCTCTTTCTTTAGATAACTTTTGTTTCGTCACTGTAATAAAATATCGTGAATCATTAGGCCTTATTATATATAAAGTATTATAAATTGAAAATGCGAGCCCTGGTTAACATAGAAGTGGTGTTACGCGATTCTGCCAGATGGGAACAAACTGGGAATAGAGCCACATTAGAAATACAGCAACCTTCGGCATCCTGAATATTAGAAATTATGTTTCTATTTACCAGATTTCAGTCTTAATTTTAACGTCTCTAGAGTATCATTGTCACTAAACATCTTTAAGCGGGTATTTCTTTCAGGGGGGTTAAAATTTTAAACAAAAATAGGTAAAATACCACGCCCGATCGTTTTTGCCGCCAAGTTCTAGTCTAGTCGATATTTTTTTTCTGTTTACCTTTTTAAAATGTATTTTTTTTTTTTTTTTTTTTTTATAATTTAATGACCTGGTAACAAAGACCTTTAGGTCAGTTTTAAAATGTAAACACTGGCAAATAGGTAAGCCAGCATGGGTATTGATCTAAGAATACAAAAAAAAAACTGACGTATTGCGTAAATGTGGTTATTAAAACGTAATAGATTCATTTTACCTACTTACCGTAGACAAACGAATATAATATGTATAATTATTATATTGTATTTTCCAATGTCAGATCAAAGGAATATATATAACACTAGTATGTCTGTACCCGGCATAATATAACCTTCAATTTGTGTTGGTTGGGTAAAATGTTTACTCTGTGGTTCGATATTTGACGTTTCTGTTTTATCTGTGGATTTGTGGAAAGAAAGCGTGCGGTGGTTTGCGAAGAATATTTCACGAAAGTTCTTTCTTGTAATTACACAAAATGTAGAATCAAAATGCTTTTTAGATACAGCTAAAACTCATAATTAATAAGTGTTCGTAATTCGTACCGTTAATGTGTAAATCATCGAAAATGGTTTCGGGCAGCACGAGGGTGATCCAAGTCACCAACATCGCACCCCAGGCCACCAAAGATCAGATGCAAACTCTGTTCGGCTATTTGGGGAAGATTGACGACATACGATTGTATCCAACTATCAGAGACGTGTCTTGCCCCGTGCAGTCTCGAATATGTTATGTAAAATATTACGATTCGGCAACTGTAAACGTCGCCCAGCATATGACCAATACCGTATTCATTGATCGGGCACTTATAGTGATTCCTATGCAGTCAGGAGAGATTCCGGATGAGCACAAAGCTTTAGAAATGTCTAGCAATGGAACCTTAGTGCCGGGATTGAGCACAGTAGAACCGCGTTTACCGGCACATGTTATCAATGCCTTGGATGGCGTTCCTCCTAACCAGGTAATCCAGACCCACGACCCTAAGATAGTTTCGTTAGGTTTGCCACCTTACCCTCCGCTACCGGCTACCTACGACTCCCGAAAAATAGAGGAAATAAGGAGAACAGTTCTAGTTGGTGATGTGGACAATTTAACTTCCCAGCAGCTAATAGATCATTTCTGTCAAGCTGGTGAAGTGAAATACATGAGGTTTTGTGAACGGGACATAGACAAGCAGAGGTACGCATTGGTTGAGATGACAGAGCAGGAGTCTATCATCAAAGCGCTTCAGTTGAACGGTAGTCTGGTTGAAGGACAAGCTATCAAGGTGAGATATAAATATTTTCAATCTAGTCTAAATCACTAAACTGAAACGTTTCAAGTATCTAATTGAGTTTGTGCCTTTCTCAATGATGTCCTCTCAACTGTTGATGCAATTTATGGGTGGCCATAGTAATTGTGTAGACCTTATATTATCTTATCAACCAAAACCATAATCAGAGTTATTGTTATTTTATAATGTAATTACTTCATGTACATATAAGCTAAATATCTGTATTCTTTCACTGTTTCATAGGAATAATAGACATATTTGGGTCTCATGTTATCATAACAAAATTTATATTTCAAAATATTACAGGTGCACCATGCAACTCAAGCTATATGTAAGCCACAAACCAAGAGCAACGAGGCAGCTCAACGGGAGATTGAAGAAGCCATGTGCCGAGTGAAGGAAGCACAGAACTTGATCTCAGCTGCCATTGACCCAGTCATAGGACTCCTGTCTAAGGATAAAAGGAGGTGAGAGAATAATTTATCTCTAAATCTGTCTGTCTCTGCGCTACTACTTCTTCTAACTAATAAATAGAGTGGTAAGCAAGGAAGGTCTGTGTATGTAATTGGCACACTGTGAAGTTCGGGATAGAGGAGATAAATTATGTATAATAACCCAAGCTTATCACTGGCCAGCTCTTTAGATTGGATGCCAGTTTGTCCAAGTCCTTATTAGTCAATGATTAAAAACTTGAATTGTAAAACATATTTAGTGTGACTACAAAATTTTACACTAATATAATGACTAACCTCATAATGTTTATCAAAAGATAATTTATTTCTAGTTATGCTAATAAAAACTAGTTTAGAACATTTTGATAAGCCTTCATGGGTCTGCTTGATTGTATGGTTAAGCTTTGTTTTGTAGCGGGACACTTTTATAGTTAAAATATATGCTAAAATGTGTACAGCAGTGTATTTTATTAAGATAAATTTCTCCTTAATATAGGATACTCAGCTCAAAGGAAACAAGAGTTACTGAGAAACTTTATTTACAATAGTGATGCTTTTATATATAGTGAGACTTTTTTTTGTAAGCCTGCAATTGTGTCCCACTGGTAGGCTAAGTAAGGCATAGGCAGACTTAATACATGAAGGCGTTCTCTACCAGTCAACCTTTGATTGGAAATACCACTATTCCTTCACCTGAACTTCAACTACCATTTTTTTCAGGACGCGGTCTCGCTCCCGGTCACGGCGGCGGTCCCGCTCTCGATCGCGCCGCTCCCGCTCGCGCCATCGCTCCAAGCGCTCCCGCTCTCGCTCCCGACACCGCTCCCGTCGCTCCAGGTCACGTCACAAGCACCGCTCCACAAGGTCAGTTTTAACTGATTCAATGGTCTTCTTATTTTGAAGATTATTGAAACGGCTGAAACTACCTAGTTGGTGATGGGCATTCAATGTTGTTTAGATGTTAAAGATAAGTCCTGCCACTAATGATAATGCAGCAGGATTGTGGTATTCCTGTTGTGTTGCATCGTTGGTCAGGGGTATTCATCAGGTATGTTGCGGATGCAGGTTGTGACATCCGTGGATGCAGGTTGTGACATCCGTGGATGCAGGTTGTGACATCCGTGGATGCAGGTTGTGACATCCGTGGATGCAGATCTTTTAAGGGTCATGTCCGCAGATGTGGATATATATATTCCTTTTTTTTAAACTTCGTTTTGGTAATCATTAATATTTTTTCAAACAATTAAAGAACAATGCCCACATATTAGAACAACCTTGGCCTACAGTGAACACTGATAATCATCAATCAAATCACCTTAAGACAGAAAGTTCCCTTAGATGATAATAATATTAATAATGAGCCTGTTTATTCTGAGCTTTCCAGTAATTTATGAGTTTTAATTTTAAAGAAGTATGTCCCGAAGCTTATTTACTACGGTTAGGTTTGGTAGCAAGAGAACCTCATTTAATTACACTGGATGCGACCATGGTATCTAATCAATCAACGTACCAAGTCAAATACCTCATGTTAGCGGAATCGTCCTTGTTTAAGCTTGATTAATTAAAAAAATTGTAATTGTACCGGTAGATGAGATAGGTAAAAATGATAGAAACATAAATATAGTTAATTATTACTAGCACTATAGTTCATCGGAACTAATAGAACATTTTGTCGTTACAGGTCTCGCTCTCGCCACCGCAGCTCGCGGCGCTCTCGCTCGCGCTCGCGCCACCGCAGCTCGCGCTCCAAGCGGGACCGCTCCCGGGACAAGGACAAGGATAAGGACAAAGACAAGGACCGCAAAGACAAGAAGGAAACCACTGAAAAGGACAAGAAGGATAAATCTAAGTCTCCACCCAAAGAAGTAGAAAAAGAGGAGAAAGAAGTGGAAATGAAACTAGAACCAGTGGTCGTCGAAACTAATGGCAACTCTTCCGACGTCAAGTCTAAGGCGTCGACGCCGGCCGACGATAAACCAGAAAAAGACGTTGAAAAGGAAAAAGATAAAGAGAGATCACCGTCGAAGAAAAGAGAGCGCACCAGATCGCGGGACAGGAAACGCGACCGGTCCAGGTCTCGGCGCAGATCCCGATCCCGGTCGCGCAGGAAACGTTCCCGCTCCCGCAGGAGATCGCGATCCAGAGGCAAAAGATCTCGATCTAGAGAACGAAAGAGGTCCAGGTCGCGAGACCGCAAACGCACTCGTTCCAGGGATCGAAAACGAACCAGATCTCGGGATAGGAAACGATCTAGGTCCAGAGACAAAAAGCGCTCTCGGTCCAGAGATCGCAAGCGCTCCCGGTCGGGCAGTCGCCATTCTAAGAGTCGCTCGCGCAGGGAATCTAAGACGCCTCACGAGCGAAAGTCGCGAGATCACACTCCTAATCTTTCTGTTATAGAAGAAAAGGATATTTCGGTGATAGAAAATAAGATTCCAGATGTGTGTGACGAAAAGAATTCTCCTGATAACATGGACATTTCCAACTCTCCGTAGTCAACCTCAAACTTCTGTTTAAGCTTAATTTTAACTGACGTTTTCCAAATTTCCAATCAACTTTCTATTTTATTATAATTCAGCAGACATGTTATTGTTTACACGAGATGTTAATTTTTGTGTTGTAAGTATAAAATCTCTTTAAATCTTAGCCTATTTTTTTTTTATCAACTAATTGTCTCGGGCCTTAACGTGTTATCAACAATAAAATGTGTTAGTAATAGTTTATTTTTAAGGAATAAT
The DNA here is from genome assembly GCA_905332915.2 of Hecatera dysodea. Taxonomy (NCBI): domain Eukaryota; kingdom Metazoa; phylum Arthropoda; class Insecta; order Lepidoptera; family Noctuidae; genus Hecatera; species Hecatera dysodea. The sequence goes on from HG995303.1 coordinate 7,410,744, forward strand.
AAATAATGATTCAAATTAGGTGTTTATTTTGTAGTAGTGTTGTAAAAATAATCGTAGGATAAGTACCTAACGAATATTAAGGACTCACCCTTTGAAAATTATAAATAGAAAGTATGACTCATCATAACAATGGAATTTTCCAAAACCCCAGACGGTAGTGTTTTTATTGCACAATACTGATGCAATCTCTATTTTGCAAAGTTGACGTCGGGGTCTCAAGCGTAACTACTGAATAGGGTTCTTTTTTATGGATGTGAAATCATGAAATTCTTCCGCTCTGGGTGGAGTGGAAGGGAGCGTCAAAATCTTACTGACCAAAACCCATTCGTGTACCTCCTAATGTCCTGTACGTTCCAGATCGGCGGTGACTCTTTCGAATGAATTCCGCAACCCTGGCACTGACTAGAGTCCTGGGTTCGATTTCCAAGTCAAGCAAAAATTTAGGTTTTTCCAAAGGTCACTATTATATGTATTTCTTAACTAAATGTACTTTTATAGTTTTTTCTCGTACAGCCTAGTCTTCCTCATGAATGTGGCTGTCTATATAAAGCTGAACAGTTTGTTTGCTTGAATGCGCTAATCTCAGGAACTACTGGTCCGATTTGACAAATTATTTCAGTGTTAGATAGCCCATTTATCGAGGAAAGCTATATCATCGCTAAGACCGATAGGAGCGAAGCAGTCATGAAAACTGTGATACAAACGAAGTTGCGCGGGTCAGCTAGTAATATATAAAAATAATTTTCCAAATCCGACTGGTAGTTCCAAAGATTAGCGGGTTCCAACAGACAAACTCTTCACCTTTATTATTTTGTTACATTAGTTTAGATTTCCAGCTCCGATTTTCATGTGCGGTGGGTTTGCACGCGTCCTATAGTTACGCTTCGCAATTAGAATTTGACCATACAGGTTTTACCTATTGCAAAATATTGTGACAGAGTTTTAATTAATGTCATACTAGAATATAGGTACTGTAATTCTAATCTAGAAAAAAAAATAGCGGAATATTCCCGAATATTTCATTGCGTAATACTGATACAATTTCTTGTATAATCTTTTTTTTTGTGCTGACCAACTAACACGAAAAGAGACAAAAGACCGACCCTTCTTGGTATTAGCTGGGACCCTTAGCCTTATAGGAACCTCGATATGGCTATTAAGATTCATCATTGCTTAACCGCAGCAGTACTAATTCTGCCTATAAAACCAGCCCGGCTGCATCCCCTTGTCAAATAAAGCTGAGCCTGATGATGATAATTTATAGGGTCGCTCAATCTATCGTAGACCTCATACATCGCTTTCTCTCAGGTGATATCGAAGAAAAAATGGCTGACACATTTAAAAATCAAGGAAATTTGATGCATATGAAGCGCTTCGGTTTTATTTTGCTGAACGGATACCTATTTTAATCATTTATCCTTCATCTGCAACATTAGAAAATAATGGGGTCTATTCTGGGCACATCACGACAGCGGTCTCAGGTTTCTGAAACCCTGAGTTAGGCAATTCGTTGACACTAACTCAAGTATAAAATTTAGTTCATAATTTAGGCAGGTTAAAGGTAGGGATTTATTTTATTATCAATAACTTCTACTAAATTTAACCATGCCCCTAGAACACTACAGGCATGAAGTCTATAAAAAAATTTGGCAGCGGTGGGATTCGAACCCACGCCTCCGAAGAGACTGGTGCCTTAAACCAGCGCCTTAGACCGCTCGGCCACGCTACCTCTTCTTTCTACAAAGAAAATAGACTACAAATTCCTTCTACAGATTTACATTAGGTAATAGAAAATATTGCAAATTGATAAAATATCTACAATTTTTTAAATCTCAATAAATTGTACAACGGCACAAAGTACACAACCATCTTCAAACTTCAATAGCCTGAACCTATCTATATTGGGTCACCACGATGTAATCTGTCATTGACCCTGAAGGCCTGAAGCGATGATATTATAACGCTCAAGTCGTTGGCGTCAACCTTATATACTCTTGAACTGATTGCAAAAAAGTCGTAACCATGAAAATATATAACTCTGGGCTTCACGATAGCACAATACGTAATTAAAACTTTGTAGTATTGAATTTGACGCATACGCTGGATATGTAGGTATGCTGTGTATCAGATTAATTAAACGGCACCGTGCATTTAAAAGCTTAGGCAGCCAATTAAGTGGCTGATTAAGCTAGCTGGCTGCATATACCTACACAAGTTGATGAATTACACAAGCGATTCAATACTTACACCTTTTGCAATACAATTTGTGTGGCCTACCCTTTCGGTCAATACCTACAGGCAAGATGCTACGTTTTTTGAAACGTTTCCGTTTACGTTTTACGTGAAATTCGAACACACGCCTCCGAAAAGACTGGTGTTGCCTAGGCCGCTCGACCAGTTATTTTAATTGCATGCTTTCTTTTGTTCTGATGTTTTTCAATGTTGTCTGTAGCGTCAAATTGGTTACAAAACACGCGGCTCCAATTTCATGACTGTGGGTCTGCTCACAAGCACCATACCACAGTATTACAATATTCCCTACAGTACGGCAACGAATGTACTTGCGCAGAGCAACGGAGGGGAACTCGCGGGGTGTCGGGCGGCGCGGGCCGCGTACCGCAAACACGCTTAGTTTGCGGTACCGAGCGCGAAGGGCAGACGCGGGCGTGTTTTTTGTGTAATAATTTTATTATACTTACATTCTATAATGGCACAAACTGTTCTGTTAGATTTTTTCATTTGTGTACCATAGACTTATGGAATATTACAGACGCCCCGCCGACGCGACGCCGCTAAGACAAAACTGACTTGTGCACACAATTTTGGCATCTTTTCCTTATAATTTTATGTCTGATAATTATAATTGTAAAGGTATGTGTTTGTTTATTGAATTTATAGGTACCTACTTACTTTCCAGGAGTTATGGATAGAAGCTTGTCAAAGACGGTAATTGAAAAGTAAAACAGTTGTACAATAAGGTAGTTGACTAAAAAAATCTGATAACTCCGTCGGATAGATTTCCATAAAATATTGGACACGTTATTTTTTCTTTTTTCATATAATAAGAAAAAAACGAAGACGATACAGTGCGTTGAAAACTCGTGTGACGTCACTACTCGCTACAATTTTTACCTAGCCGTAACGTAACAAGCCCCCACTTCTGATCTTTGATGCTTTTTATCTTCTTCAGTTTTTATAGATTTAATAAAGGAAAAAATACGTGAACAATATTTTTCTATAATCTTACTGACGGACTAAACATAATCAGATATTTTTTACTCAGGAAACATCCTTATTATATAACATGTAGGTACGTATGTGGATAAATAATTATTAGATTTAATAATCACAATTATTTTGAATGTAAATATGAATAAATGATTACATCCTAATAGTAATAATCACAATTGTTTTATTTCCCATTTGGTGACAACCCTTCCATATTTGCGTGTGGTAGCGTAAGTACCTACACTGGCGGCGGCATCGCGCGACATCAAAGGCGTTGCCCTACTGTAGGAAAAATATTGTAATACTGTGACCATACCAAGCAACCCGACATACCTAGTTTTCTTTTAATTTTACGTGTGGAAATCCTCATGGATGACTCCGCCCTGGGACAGGCGGAGTTGTCTGTTAGAGTCATACTAATACTATCTGAACCACATGGTACTCTTCCAACTACATGCTGAGCGAGGGGGGCGAGACTGCTTGTACTTTACACCCTCGGTAGATGTTGTAGTGTCTCTTGGGAGGAAAGCGTGAAATACGACGCGCCGCCGTATTCAGCCTGTGTCTACAGGCGACGGAAATCTGTCACCACCCATACGTAATCATAACGCAAGCATAACATGTAGGTATTTAGGCCTGTGACTCAATGATTTTAGAGTAATTTTCATTATTAATTTAAGTATCATTATATATTATCGTTGGATAGTGAAGTAGGTTACCTATTGCTCAAATAGATGTGCAGTCAATTCATTACCTATAATAATAAAACGTTTACATTTAGTCAAAAGTAATAAAATTTCCCATACAATTATAGTGCCTAAAAGTAAGTTAAAACTCACATATTATTATTAATATTTAATTATTTATTAAAGATGGAAATACCTAATGGTGGTCCGGAATTGCATGTTAGGTAGCGACCCATTGATCTGAATCAATGGTTAGATTAATGATAAATACAATAATTCATAGGTCCTATGAATTATTGTATTTTATCAGAATAATAAAATACAAAATGTAGTTCTAGTTTTATTTTGATAGTATTATTTTATGTTTCTTAAAAATAAGTATGTAATGTACTTCAATTCGCTTGCTTTTATCACACAAGCTTGCTTCTTTTCATCCGCGCACTTTACAATAGAAGAAAGAAAAAATGATTATTCTCGGACAAGACAAACAAAACATCAATTTCACTTTTCCTGGTGCACTCTTCTTCCTTTCCGTCAATACTCTGCAACGGCAGATACTTCTTCCACTTCATTTCCGTACTTACTTATGCATATTTTTTTACAATTACAGTATACAATACACTATGTTTAGTCGTCTAGTATTTTAAGACGTTAAAATATTTTTTGGTTTTTGAGCTTTTTGTGTTTATTTTGGCTACACGTCAGAAATTATGTACATATTTTCTTGATTTTGTTTACCTAGAATGAGGTCTAAATTTTCCACTTGAACGGTCCCTAGATTTACCTCGGGAGTGACCCCGAGATCTGCCTCTAGAGTGACCCCTAGATCTTCCTCTGGAACGTACCCTGGACCTTTCTCTGTCTCCTCTTCCTTGCCTTTTTTCGTAGCGATCCACACATTTTCTACCAGACTCTTCACCTGTTTGTTCCGAAGCTTTACCTCTTGATGCATCATGAGAGCTTTCCCTGGAGCGGTCACGAGAGCCACTTCTCGAGTAGTCGCGAGATCGCCCCCTGGAGTGGTCACGAGATCGCTCCCTGGAGTGGCCATGAGATCGCCCGCTGGAGTGGCCACGAGATCGTCCCCTTGAGTGGCCACGAGATCGTCCTCTGGAGTGGCCTCGAGACCTTCTCCTGGAGCGTCCCCTAGACCTACCTCGTGAACGTTTGCGACTTCTCGATCGATCTCTAGAGCACTCACTGGAGCAGCACCTGCAGCGACAGCATCTCGTACCTTGAACAGCTAGTACTTCCGTTATTACTTCTTGAGTCTCAGAACTTTCTTTTCCGTTGGTGTGAACTCCAACAACAACTGCTTCCATCATTGCGTCGTCTCCAACTTCTGTAACAGACTAAGCAGAACTGTTTGTTTTTTAAATGATTTTAGTAGTAGTAGAGGTATACTTGGGAGTCTTACGTGTGACAACTCTCCTGTGCGAATGGTGACTGGGACCCAAGCGATCCGCTTAAATTCAATCTTTATTATGCAATATTGTGTAATTAGGTTGCGCAATGATTTCATGAATTTTGCAATTACTGCATAACGATTTCAGGTATTGCGCAATAAAAACATTTCAAGTTTTGGAAAATTCCTATTTCCCCGATTTGTGTGACGTCACAGTTATGTAACGATGAGCCATGCACCATACAATGTACCTACCTACTATTTTATTCTCTTTTCATTTCCAATCATCATATCCAATCCAACGGCATCCCCATTGGATTGGATATCTAAAACAAAGATTCGGTTCTGGAAAAGGCGCCTCAGTGGTATAAAAAAGAAATCGATTTTTATGGGGCACTGCTTTGTTGCCAGAATGGTGCAATGCTAGTTGAGTAGGTAATAGTTGCTATTTTTACAACACACTCACTCTCCAATTAACAATTGGCCCTGGAGCTGATATTACCTATCAGCTTATGGCGGTCTGCTTGCACCGCTTTTTTTACGTGGAGATCATCAAATAACTCCTTCCGCTCTGGGCGGAGCTCTTACTGACTAAAACCCATCAGTGTTCCTCCTAATGCCTTTTGCGTTCCGGGCCGGTCTCTTTCGAGCAAATTCCGCCACCCTGGTAGGGCTTGCAGCTCTTAAGAGTACCTACTGCTACCCAGTAGGTAGTAGGTATACTTATAGCTTTTGATTAGTGCCATCTCGGATTTCAATTTCGATCCTACCAGGTAGGTACTCTTAATACTTAACGTCTACAATTTCTCGGAATTCTGATGCGTAAAAAAGTGTTTCAATTGAAAATTTATCGAAATCTCTACAGATATTTTATAATTCATTTTCCGGGGACATAGGTATATATTGATACCATATCTACCTGATAATTATGAAACAAGAACCCAAGTAAAAACGATTAAAGTGTTAAAAATGGACAAAGACTGAGCACACCTTGACAAAGCGGACGGGTAAGGCGTTTCATAACCGAATGCATTTCTCTAGTCTCAAGTTTTCCGATGACCTTATATAGTTAGCTATTATGAGTGTCAAATCAAATGAAATACGTTTATTTGTGTAGGTACACAGGTAAAAAATGGATGGAATAATTAGGTACAGGGTAAAGGGTCTCTGTGTCCTGCCACAGTAGGTGGCGTGGTGGTGTCATGAATACCCAAGTAGCACACAAGCTCTATAACAAGCCGTACACCGGCCGGTTATAGGTTTTTAATAACGGCATAGGCTCCATAAATAAGTTCTACAGTAGATGTACAAGCGGCTACAGCGCCGCTGTACCCCCAAAAGAGGCCCAAAATTATACAGCCTAAGGTTCTACAATGTCTCTACAATGTTCGTAAATATGTGTTAGTGCGGAGATACAAAGGTGCGAGAGTTAGTGTGCGCCTCATTATCTAAAATAAGTTCTTGTAGCGCGACTGTAGTGCTTGCGTCTTATTAGACGCGTTTGTATCTCTGAATTAGAGTTTACAGATCTGTATTAGATATACAGTAACGATATTTTGGGGAAATTAAGAAAACATAATTGAAACTTTAACAAAGACGTCTACATAAAAGTGTTTGATGGAAGACTTCAAATAATTGGGAAAAAAAACAACAGGTGAGTGTTAAGTGTTGATTTTTCCTTTTATACATGCAAAGTACCAGTGCGAGTGTCAGTGTATTGTGAATATATACATATATTTTAGCTAAAATTTTCACGCGCCTGCGATTTATGTCGTTTTATGGATAAAAAGTACATTTGATTAGAAGGTGTGAATTTTACATTTAGTTTATATATGATAGTTTAGCTTTCTAGGTAGTTTCTTTAGAATTCTGGGTGAGAAAGAGCAACGTAAATTTGGTTTTTTATGTATATAAATGATAAAAATAAATTATAAAAAATCATGAGAATTGCTTGTATTCACAACTATAATGGCGTCTCGGTTACAACAGCCTTCAGAGTTTACTAGAACCATTATATCGATTTAAACCGCTAGTATCCACTATTGTAGAACTTTTGGTTCTACGATTGTGGTATTGGCGATCTATTGTACTTTTTTAGGTGTACATCAGTCATTTATATATTCTTTTAAGAGTCTAAGGTTGTACAACGGGCTATTGATAATCCGTTGTGGGTATCTAATTTTATTTAGGGGTCCATTATCTGAATCTTAAAACCCCTGTTGATCCTTTTTATACTTTATCATTATTCGTTTTTTGCTTGTTGTTATCGGAGCTGCCGAGTGGATGCAGAGGCGGGTAGTCCGCGCGCGACGCCTACGTATCGGTGGCTGAGGAAGCGAGCGAGTATGCGCCGCGCCTGACCGTCGCTCCATACCCCGCAATCTCCAAATAAAACATGTTATATTTATTTTTATTGTGTTGCCATGTTCCTCAATATTTATTCCAATTTGCAGTAGTTTTTTTATTAGAAATCTATGGAACCCTTTTTATTTTCGATGCACTCTTGACAGAATGTAGTCACAATAAAGCAATTATATTAGTAAAAATACTTTTGTCCCACTTCACCCGCTATATTGGCCCTAGAAATGAATTTTTTGAGCTTTGAGCTTTATAAGGCGTGTTTATCTTGCCATAAACAGCTATTTACCATACAGTTGCTGTAAAAGTAACCACTATAACGACCTGCGTCCGACTATAGAATTATATATCCCTGCTGTAGATATAGAGTTTCAAAGGTACTAGGTAGTACTATTTAACAGCTTAGACATTTAGAAATATGCAATATACAACCTAAAGCACTTTAGAGGAAGCTTATAACTCCATTTAAACACTTATAACTATTAAAGCTCTCTATAAGATCTAGCAGTGTTTTAAAAGATATTTATAACTCTGCTTTATATTAAATACCCGTACAATAACTCTATAACACGCCTTTGTATCTTCATTGGGATTATATTTACTGTTGTACGGCTATTGTACCACATGCCTGTTAAAGAACTATAAAATACGCTACTGAACTACTTTAGTATTATAGTAAACCCATTGACCAGCTATTATAGAACATTCAGACTGTAAAGAAGTCATTTAAGCAGCTTGTGTGCTAGTTGGGTAGGAACTTGAAACGTTTTTTTAACATTATTTGGGTTTTATAAATCTCCTGCAAAGGTTGTGAAGACACTCAAGTTTATCCAGTTTTGCCGGAGCGAGTTCCTAGGACATCGACAAAGTCAAGGATGGGAAGTAGAAGGGACCGTGCTAGCTGCGTTTTAACTACCTATGCTTATGACCCAGCGGCAATCATTTACCCAGCGGTTACATTAATTCTGTAAGTCGGGGGTTTTTATTAATTACTAGCTGCTGTCCGCGACTTCGTCCCCGTGGAATCCCCGATTTTAAAACATTCTTTATCGCTGCTCCGCTCCTATTGGCTTAAGCGTGATGATATATACCTAGCCTAAAGCCTTCCTCGATAAATGATCTATTCAACCCAAAAAGAATTTTTCAATTCGAACCAGTAGTTCCTGAGATTAGCGCGTTCAAACAAACAAACTCTTCAGCTTTATAATATTAGTAAAGATTTAATTCTTTTTCCACTGTTTTGTGGCTTTTTTGTTGTCCCTTTAGCGGTCTGCAAAGTGGATTCTTCCTTTTGTCTTTTAACTTTCTTTCTTCTTATTCTTGAACTAGTTGACCCGAGGTTTTTATAACGTTTGTCATGGATGCTCGGCTCCAATGTATCGTAGCGTGATGTTATAACCTATCCGCCTTCTTCAAACTCAAACTCAAAACATTTATTTCAATTAAACCCTTTACAGGCACTTTAGAATTGTCAAGTCGAAAGAGGTGAAGCTATCTGCACGTTCCAAAGCGTAGATCTCTATGGAGTAGAACGTGCAAGAAACTCCACGGACACTCTTTTAAATCATGTTCTGTATTACATTACTTTTGCTACATCCTTTGGTGCTTCTATACGTGAGGACTACGGTAAATGGCTCTTATTGCTCTTTTCTGCAGAATAAAAATAGACTATGTCTGTAGCCCGTCCCCATAGCAAAATACCGTAAGACATGATACTATGAAAGTAACTAAAATAGACCAGTCTCGCGGTATCTACATTAGTAAGTTGACGGATTTTTCTGACAGCATACATATATGCTGCTGAACTTAACCGTCCTGCAAGTGATGCTAAATGAGGTCCCCATTGTAGCCTTGAGTCGAGCGTTATCCCCAGGAAAACTGTGCTTTCGACGAATTCTAGTTTCTCTTTATTCAATACTATTTCGTCAATACTACTTTTAACATTCGGTAAAACAAATCTAATACATTTGGTTTTTTTCTCATTTAATACTAAATTATTAGCAGTAAACCAATTTTGGACCTGCTGTAGGGAGTCATTCACTTCGTCAAGATTTGCGGGACGTCTATTTATCTTAAAAATTAAGGACGTATCATCAGCAGATAACACCATTTGTGATTGTTTTTTCAAAAGATAGGGTAGATCATTAATGTATGTACACTAAAAAGAAGAAGGACCCAGTATTGAGCCTTGTGGTACCCCCATTTTGACTCCTAAACCACATGAATTTACACCGTTTATTTGAACTTACTGCTGTCGGTCATTTAAATAAGACTAAACTGAGTGCAAGAAATAAATAAATAACTAGGTAAGTACCTAATTTATTTATCAAAACACAAAAGTAGGTAACCAATATATTTATAGTTATCAGTTTATCACATACCCAGTATGAGTGAATGAATAGTAAAATAAGCGTGACATATAACAGTATACCTTGTTGCTGCTATCAATCATGCCAATCCATAAAATACAATCTGAAGTTATTGACATTCATGTAAGTACGCTCCAACATATGGAAAGGCTACAGTCAACATTTTAGTAAAGTTTGATTTTGAATGCTAAGGGCACAAAACGAAATTATCTACCGGCTACCGCTGACAGAGAGAAAAAGACCATTAACGACTCGGTATCTATATTTGTGTCTCTCTCACTCGTCTCCCGTTATTACTGCTCTAGGGTTATTTATAGTCTAGGTATCGAAGAATAAATCTGAAGAAAGTCACAGTTATGACTAAAATACTAAGCATTTTATCAGAAAAATAAGCTGGAATGTAACAATAATTCAGAATCTTTAAACACGTATTCCCAAAAAACTACTTTTTTGTTTCAAGCCTTTATATTACTAAGGGTGCGATAAACAGGGTGTTCCAGAAGTGCGTAGTCATATTTGAGGGTGATGTTGGGCAGCAGCAACACAAAAACAACTACAAGCGGCAGTCTGGCACAGTTGGTGACCTCAAACCTGTGATTGAACTAAAGTAAAATTAGGCTCCAAAAACTGATTGAAAAGTCATTTGTTCGGAACTTTGTAGTCGTTTTTTTGTGTACGACATGACCTGCCTGAACATTTAGCTGGTAAATACTCACTCTCTGACCAACGGTAGTTGAAAGAAAAAGTATAATCGCGGTTGGTGGTCTGTATAAGCAACAGGTAAAGCTCCGAGACCACCCCCCCCCCCCCCGTGGACAACACCCCCCCCCCCCTATAAGCACGCACGGGGTTGGTGTTATTATGTAAGGTGTGCACTGTCGAAATATGGAAACTATTTTCATAATTATGCTATTTTTTATTTTTCATGTTAGAGTTGTGTCTGCCTCCTACTACCTCTTTTAATCAGATATAGATATAAAGCACAGATAATTTTCAGTTAATCTACCCACTGGACTTATCTTACCTTCTTCTTCGTCGGCCGTCCCCCCCCCCAATTACTTGCGATCGGCATGACTCGACTAAAACATATTCCAATTTCAGGGAGTCTTTACGCTCGCTGTTTACGTTCACTATTTCATACCAGGCAGTCTCAAAATCCATACTAAACTATACACAGTAAGTCTGGGCGAAATACGAGAGTTGATAGATAACCCCGTTCCCGACCCATTGCGTTTTGTGAACACTAGAAGATGGTTGCCTAAAGGCGAAGCTCCATATCCAGGGTACTGTAGAGCACCCGGCAGTGGGAAATGTATCCCAGCCCTATGCAACTGCCAGAAACTCAAAGAAAGTTGGAACAATGTAATCCTGAAAAAATTAAAAGATCTAAAATCCAAAAATAAGGAAAAGAAAGGCCTAAAAATAAAAAAGAAGGAAAAGAAAGAAACAAAAGGTGTGAAAAAGATAAAAGGCTCAATTTTGTAATTCCAATTTTTATATTGCGGTTATATTTATATGAAAATCGTACACAGCCTTTCAACAATAAAGTTTGAGAAGCGCGTTTGGATTTTTCTTTTATCATCCACATGTATGGTATAACATTGATATTGATAGTCCATAAAAGTATAAATTGTGTGTAATTGAAATAAAATTATGTATCTACAGGTATATTACAATACCCTACTATTCGTTCCGTCGCCAAAAATAAAAGAACATTCAGAAAACGGCAATAAATATACTTTGCCATTTTACGAAGAGACAAGGATCTTTTGTAGCTGGAATGATGTTATCAAGGGGAAGTTGATGGTTACATAATAAAATGTGAAATTGTCATTTGACTTAAAAACAGTAACCTAAAATTAGTTACATATTCCGCCTGACTGGATTTCGTATGCAGTACAGAGAGTGAAGCCCCACAAACCTCCACATAAAAGGGAGGATCCTCTGACCGGACGGTCGTTATGAAAAACAAAATGGCGCTTCAGTTTCGCGATTTTCGCGCCAAAAGATCCTTGCATCGCTCTATCTTGTCTTTTCACATATCACTTTGACAGAGTTCCCACTGGCAACGCAAGGTGTTCACTCAGTAAGTAAGGAGATCATGCATGGCGTAACGCCAGGTCCAGTTCCTGGCGAGTGTCTCGAAACGCGCCCGGTCGCGTACGTACATCTCACCGAGTTCGGGCTCCATGCATACCTGGTGAGAAAAGAGGCTTGTAGTAACAGCAAAATGTTTTGAAGTTTACGCTAAACTAAAGAGGTTCGACTAAAGGAGATTGAGCACTTATAGATTCACTTTTTGCCGCGTATGGTCATTTGAGTTAATGTATAATTCATAATATTATTTTTATTGACTTTTGACTTAAATTCATTGAAATAATTTTTGGGGTTTCTATTTTCATTTTAATTAGTATTTAATACAATAAATATATAATTTGTTCCATTATAGTGAAGCGACTCTTTTTTCAATTATAATCGATCAATTAAACATTTAACATAAATCGTGGAACAAAATAATCTATATTCGCAGCTAAAAAGTATAAGAGTTGTCAGTATTATTCTTTAATTATGTTACTATTTTTTTTTATTGTATTATATTCAAAATAATGTAAAATATTTGTCAGATAACAGAGTTTCAAAACGAATTGTTGTGAGATGTAACATAACCTCAATATAGGGTTGCCATCATCGAAATTGCCGACGCCGGACAAAATCTTAAAAACCCCGGGCATTTGGGTGAAATTGATTTTTTTCCAAGACAGACCCAAAAAAAGCCTTTTAAATAAAAAAAGGTAAAACGTTTACTTTTTTAATAATCTATTACAGCTTGTTTGCAGTATAAACTAAAGCGCCAGCTATTTCACTGCGCCAGTTTACCTACGAGTAGGTAGATTGTATCCCGCTTACGATTACCTACGAATGAATTATTACCTAAGTTTTGTTTTATTTTGTTAATTGCTTATCTTTCAAATTTTCAATCAATGGAGGACCCCCTGACACAAAAAATGTCCGGGATTTAACAGGTCACCTTTGAAAACCCCTCCCGGACGCTCCCCGGACGCCCTCAAAACTAGGACAAATCCGGGGAAACCCGGACGGATGGCAACCCTACCTCAATAGTTACTCAACTTATTTTTCAAAAACACCAATATATTTAATTTTTAATTTAACGTTGTTTTAAAGTATGCCACTACCCCTATTTGTGTCTAATTTTATCATTACTATACTGTGTCAAAAGTTGCCCAACCAATTGGCATAAGTAACTTGCTCAATCTCTTTTATGAATGACACAAATTGTTGAAAAAGTTAATTAATACTATGAAGGTCTTTGCAAATTGTCATGAAGTCGGTTGTAGACCATTAGCCAATTTTTATCTGAGTTTCATTGCCGTGTTTTTCATACTTACTCAACACACAACACAAGTATGGCAAACCAAATACTTCATTCATTACCTACATTATTAACTTTGCACTTTTATAGCTTAACATTTTGTAATATGTATACTCTTTAAATGTGACTGACTTGAAACTCAAAGGAAGTTTTTTTCTAATAATAAGCTCTTTTTATGTTATATGTATTTATTCTTGATATGCTTGTCCTTACTCGAGAAGTGAGAAAGACCTACAACAATACAAATACCATAAAACAATAACCATTTTTTTAAATACAAAGATCATTATTTCTCGAAGAATAGACGGATATGTGACCGGAAAATGGATAGCTCTGGAAGATTATAAAATATCTTAAGAGATTATAAACTCTCGATAAAATTTCAACTGAACATTTGAAACCCTTTTTTACACATCAAAATTTGATAGCCTATAATTTCTCAGAGTCATTCCGAGAAATTGTGGACCAACATAATAATGACAGCATCAAGGTATTTTATAATCTTACGCATTTTACAATTATCCGGTGACAGATACACTTTTTAAAGATATGACTAGAAAGAAGGTGACTACTGGATGACGACTATCAGAGCAGCATGGAAGAAGATGCAAATAACTTGGGAATAGGAAAATGACTCAGGTGGAGTATATTTTGAACAAAATATGGCTTATTCATTAAAAAAAAACTAACCATATGTTTAGTTTAAATATTGATTAGCAGATTCTTTAATCTTCTATAGAGAACTTCAAATCAGGTGGTCAATTCAATCAATATTTAAACCAACTGTAATAAATTGATCCATATATGTCAGGGCCGTGCCACTGGCTCACACGAGTATTCGTGTGAGCCAGTTTTGACAGCTTTGTCTTAACTTGCTACTGAAGCATGAGTCTCCTACAGTATACCCACGCAATTATAAACATTATGTCAAAGTACGTACACTTAAATTAATAAAACATCAAAACTAGCTATGATCCATGCTGTAAGCACAAGGTCCGTTACACTCACCGCGGTGTAGGGGTCGGTGAGCAGGCTCTGTATGGAGATGAGCACCTTGCTGATGGTGAGAGCCAGCGACCAGTTGTGGTGCACCGAGTCGATGCCCACGTCGCCGTGGCGAGAGATGTTGGGGTGCAGGATGCGCGTCAGGAAGCGCACCACTGGGGGACTCATTGGGTATCTGTGACGACAATTTATATTTTAGTAGCTTTTGGTATATAAAAATAGAGATGCCACGAATTGTGAATTTGCAAAATACCGAATATTCATGTGAGTGAGGGCCACTTTGTTATAAGTCTTTGGAAATGTGCTTAGGATTTAGTGAACATTCCCAAAGAATTGTGAAAGTCAGAATCAGATTTTGTGAAAGTCAAATAACCGAGTTATGGACTGTAAAGTTGGGCCCTCAGTTCTCACATAGAGAAGAGAACTGAGCTCGGCTCTCGGCCGAAGCGTTGAATATTTGGCGACACGGCCTATATTCCAAAACATCAATGAAAGCTTGTCCTAAATTAAAGTTTTCCTGCCCGAGACATGAGTTTTGGCTGAGCACGCACATTTCCGCTGTTGCTTGCTCATCTCTCCAGAATGGAGTTGGGAGTTCGAGTTGAGTTTGCTTTTTGGAATTCGCGCGTTCGAGGTTCCGACCTGCATATTGAAGTGTATGCGTATTTGATTAATCTGCGTTTCGATCGTGTCACATCAGTTTGCCGATTGTTACACAAAATTTTGTTGCTTGTTACTGTTTATCTTAAAAGATTAAATTGATTCATCATAATTAGAAACTGATCGATTTTAAGAATTAAATTATGCAGATTTTTGGATGAAATATAATTATTTTGCTTTAGTAATATTATGCTTTTTTTAATGATATTTGGTATTCAGCCGAATGATTCGCAATATCCGGCAATTAATACCGAATGGTTGTTGCCGAATATTCATAGCATCTCTGTTGAAAACACAGCAAAGAGCAATGGAATAGATTCGTTTGTTGCCAGTTTTTGTTACTTTACCACTACTGGACAAAATACTTTCAGATATCATTAACCTGAGCCCCACCGAACCAGCCCTTGCGGTAGGCTCCAAGGTAGTGTTGCCACCTCTTCGATATTTTAATTTGAAATTGAAAATATAATATGACTACCCGTAACGACATAAAAAATCTAAATAATAACAAAACTGTTTCCACTTACGCGTACGGCACTTGTATGTAGAGATAGAAGATGCCTCCCTCGTACGGAGAGCCGATGGGCCCGGTGACGCTCGCCTGCCAGTGGCAACACTTGGGATCCAGCGGGGTCGCCGCTATGCCTTCCGGGGGGTCGTTACGCAGCATCTAGAAGATTATACAATGATTTTATCATGCTTTTAGGTGGGACGAGTGTGCAAGCACCGGAACTCATTATAAACGCATTTAGGCGTTCTATCACATATATTATAGATAGGGCCCGAATTATGCGATCAAAACCCCAAAATACCGTGTTTAATGAACACCGTGTTCATTAAACACGGTATTTTTATAATATTTATATTTTAAATTGTTTCGCGCACACGACCGCTCCGAAAGATAAAATCTAGACGGGTCAGTTTGTGGCATCAGAAAAACGCGCGGTCCGCTCTTGGCGCGTCCTTACTTTAAACGTCAATGCATTCTACCATAAAATTGCAAACTATGTCCTCCGTTGCAGCTTTAAAAGCGTTTTTATTGCAGTTGTGTTGTCAATTGTTAATCAAAGTTCTTATTTATAGTCTCCACACACATATAATAACTGTCATTATAATTTATCAGTACACCTTTAGTTCGATCCGCAGGCGGTTCCGGCGCCAGGCATTCTCTTCACCGGCGGGCTGCGCCTGCACACACATCTGCACCAAACAGTTGCGGCAAAAACACGACTCCACCAGGGATTGGTATTTCTGAAACAACCGTAACAAATGTATTATTTATTTGTTGACCTGATACTTCAAACTCGGCAACGCAAGGATCCGTTCAGAATGTTCTGATCACAGGATATGATCAGAACATTCAGAACGGTTCGCGTCGGCAGTCTCTAACAAATATACATATACATATATTGTAAGAACTAACGCTGAAGGGATACAAATGCAAGCAACGCGCATTCCAAAAAGGATCTAGCGGGATAAGCACATGAAAACTGCACTCGCGTCTGATGAAGGTTTCTTACCTTGTTTTTATAGTTTTTCATCTAAAATAGCTATACACTTAATCTCACACCCCTAACCCCTATGGTAAGGAAAAAAAAAATTTTTTTTCTTGGTACCTTTTCAAGGTATCTTCATGAAATTGAAACCGACGATTGATAAACTAATTATATTATGGACCAATTAAGTCTGAAATAAAAAGATTTTATTTTATTTTATTTTATTTTTTTTTATATTTTTTTTTAGAATTTTTGCAATATTAAAAACTCTAAAAAATGAGAAGTATATTTTTTGGGGGTGGTTTTTTATATCAACCCCTAAAGTGACACCTAAAAAAATATATAATAATATGTCTTACTAGCTGCTGCCCGCGACTTCGTCCCCGTGGAATCCCCGATTTTAAAACATTCTTTATCGCTGCTCCGCTCCTATTGGCTTAAGCGTGATGATATATAGCCTAAAGCCTTCCTCGATAAATGGTCTATTCAACCCAAAAAGAATTTTTCAATTCGAACCAGTAGTTCCTGAGATTAGCGCGTTCAAACAAACAAACAAACAAACAAACAAACAAACTCTTCAGCTTTATAATATTAGTATAGATTTGTTAAGTAGTTAGCTATTACATATTAAAGTTACAAAAAGGTCGAATTGGTGGAACATAGCTTAAAAAATAAAAATCTATTATGTATATGTGCATGCATATATATAAATTTTTACCAAACTATGTAAACACCTGTGCATTATCTTTATATCTATCACTAGCTGACTCGGCAAACGTCGTTTTGTCACATATGTGAATGTAAGTTTGTTTGTTACGCTTTCACGCGAAAACTACTCAACCGATCATCATGAAATTATGTACACATATTCTTGGAGGAATTAGAAGTAACATAGGCTACTTTTTATCCTGGGATTATGTTCCCTTGGGATAATTTCAGACATTCACGCGGGCGAAGCTGCGGGCAGCAGCTAGTATTATATAAAACTCTTCCGTTAGGTACTGACTGATCGAAATCAGAGTCACTCATTCAATCAATCACTCAGTAACAGAGTGACTGACAGACAACGTACAGCTGAAAATACTGATCGTATGGAGCGAGAAATGTGGCATGTTTGGCATTTTCTTAGAGGGGAGCACAGAGACAGGATTTTCCTAAATTCCTACGAGAACGGAAAAAGCGGGATATGTGCGTAGGAAGTCGCGTGCAAAAGCTGCACATTATCGAGAGAAGATCAGAAGAAATGTTACCTTATGCCAGTCGATGTTGGTCAGCAGCGGGCGATAGAGCGGGAAGCGCTTGGTGGTGAAGCCGGCCCAGCGCGGCGGAGCAACGCGCGCGCGCACCAGGCGCCACCAGCGCGAACACACGCACGCGCACGCGCATAGCGACAGGTCGTCTAGGTAGCTGAATATGCACAGCAGCACTGCAACCATAGACAGTTGCGTAATTTTATTTTGATAAATTATTGCTTGTGTACTCAAGACACAAATCAGTGATCTCGTACAAATATCATTTCAAACTTGCAATGATCCATCAGTAAATAAATGTGAATATTATCTGGATTTGAAGTCAAATAATTGATCTTCCTGGATTCGTTGAAGAATTGTACATTTAGTTTGGTTGGTAAGTTTATGCAATGGTATTGATTTACGTGTCTGACATCAGTGGCGTGCAGTGGTTCGAGTTAGGGTAGGCCAGAGAAAATGTCCAAAAAAAAACGCACCACATTATTCATGGTTGAAAAGTGGTGTTATTTTTTTTTGTTTTTTTTTTTTTTAATAGGCTATTTAAACAACCCTGAACAATGAGGTTATTTTTTAAAATTTATTTGGACATTTTCTCTGGTCTACCCTAACTCGAACCACTGCACGCCACTGTCTGACATAATTACAAAATACCCCAATAAACATTATTTCATTTACCTTCAGAAGGCAACTGCTCCACAAGTCCAGCAGCCAGATTGTCGGGCGGCCTAGGCGTTGACAGCGCCTGCAATGAGCGCGCTAGGCAGGGTGGGTTTGGCGGCGGACCTAGCCCAGCCCGATCGTCGCCAGCCGGTTCAGGCCCATCTGCAGAGCTTGGGGCCAGCCTCTCAGTACGCACTGGTAAATCGTCAAGTGGCGGATCATTGGCGAAAGCAGCGAAGTCGACACGCATGGATCCATCAACACGAATCGGTCCATCAATAGGAGGACGCGGCGGGTCAATGCGCGGCGGCCCGTCGGCACGACCTGGCCCATCGATGCGGCCTGGACCATCGGCGCGCCCAGGCCCATCGGGGCGACTTGGTCCGCCATTACCCCCAATTCCACTACAGTTTCCACTACTGCTTGCGCCACCAGCACCAGAGTTACTTGCCCGGCTGGCTTCATCCTCTGGGCTTGTTTCACTGTCCATTGAACTCTATAAAAGAGAGCAGAAATTTGACAAGATTAATAATTTGATAGTTAATGCAACTAGGGTATTTTAATATATCAATGAATCAGGCTTTGCCCAAATAAACATTTTTCTTTCTTTCTTTCATTGGTATAATAAAAAGAAAAACATTTTTTTTTGTATCAATACATCTGCTTTTTTGAAAGTTACGAAAGAAAATGATGGCTAGGTACGATTTTATAAATAATCAGCAAAATAAGCATCACCTGGGACGGGACCCCCAGTGGAGTTTGAAATTGCAACTTTCAAATGTTGAGACTTATATTATCTCCACCACTATTGAAGTAATTGATGGTCAGTTACTTACTAATGTTATAAATGCGAAAGTTCATATATATGGATGTCCGTTACTCTTTCACGCAATAACTACTGAATGGGTCTCAATGAAATTTAGAACAAAAGTAGATTTTAGTCTGGAAAATAACTTTTGAGATATCATGGTTTTAAACAGTTACATAATGAGAGGATAGCACATATCTAAGCTCTAACAACATGTTTCGGCTAACCAATCAATCAGTTATTCAATTATATCTATGACTTACTCTGTAATGCCACCAGGAGGGCACTGAAGCACAGGCTCTATTAATTTTACGTTCAGCACTATAGTTCAAATCTGAAGGCTCATCATTTCCCGAGTCACCATCATCTGTCTTTTCACTGTAGAAGTATGAAGATGGCAAATACGATGGAAAATCCGGGAAGAGAAAAGCGTGACATGTAACACAAACCGGCTCCCCGAAGCTAGGACCGTAGTACCCATTACACACGTGACAAGTAGAATTCTGTAACAAATGGATTACACTACTTAATGTTTATCTCGCAATTTACATTACGTCGTACTTCACTTTCATACGTACATCAAACTCGAACTCCAGAGGCTGTTCAGATGGAGGAGTACTGCAAATAAGCTTATCTCCATTTTCTTCCAGTTTTTTCATAAAATTAAAAAACTCGGGACCCATCGTAAACATGTTTACACTTTGTAGGAAACTGTTTATTTATTTATATGTATTTCTTTAACTATTTGTGCGATTATTGGATTTGATTTGAACAGATGAGCCACAGTTTTAATTAATTCATGGAACAGAAATTAAGAACAGCAAAGCACAGTATTCTTCTGTAAATAGATATTAATAATACGAATATACCATGAGATACTCCCTAAATTCAGAAATCAATCGAAGGAATCTCAAAGAATGAAAGGAAAATTTTGACAGCAACAACATTGAAATCTGTATTGTTGCCAGCAAAAAAAAGTTGCCAACAATCAAAATGGAGGTAGTTTAGCAAGCGGATCCGTTTTATTGGATATATAGAAAGTAGCAGATCTAGGTTAGTTTTTTAGTTAGATTAGTAGTTAGCAAGTAGAGATAGGAGTATACAAAACTCGTACGACACAAGCTTAAAAAGTAACTAAACGTAAAAAAACAAAAACTAGTGTCTAAATTCATTGACCTATAATTCCTACCTCAATGTCTAAATATTGGAAAAAAAAATGAGAAGTTCTTGTTTTAATTTGTTGCTTATCTTCCAAATTTTCAATCAATGGAGGATTCCTAGACACAAAAAATGTCCGAGTAATACCAGGACACCTTTGAAAACCCCGCCCGGACGCTCTCCAAACTAGGACAAATCCGGGGAAACCCGGACGGATGGCAACCCTATTCCCGACCAACTAGGTACTGTCGATCGTCGCGTTCGTTTGTACGGCGTTAAAAAAGGACCTTGACGCTAGACGACGCGAAAGCAACAAGAAATGCCCTGTGGATTATATTGACCGAGTCAAAACGTTCAAATTCGCCCGCATCGGCCAACATGAAGACTGCAACGCAAATGCCTGACTTCTGCCGCTCTGAGCGGAGCGGAAGGAGTGTCTCTTACCTACCGACTAAAACAATCACGGTGGCTCTTTCGAACAAATTCCACAAGCCTGGCAGGCACTGACCTTATCATCGGGGCTCCTTTGAGACACGCGTGGATCAAACTCGCCGTCGATCCGGGCCTAGTTGTTATCGGACGGCGAGCCTTTCAACGCTCGCTGTCCGCCGTTATCTTCTGTTGCGGCGTTGGGTTTAAGGTTTAACTCTCCTATGACGCCGGTCTGCACTAAATAAATGAGCATTTTCTGCTGTTATATGGTCTATGCGGTAGTCAATCGAACGTATAGACACGAAGTATCATTCGTCTCGCTCGGCGCATTTGTAGCTCCCAAGTGGCGGTTAGTTTTCTGTCCAAGGTGTGTACGTATGTAGGTATTGTGTAGGCAGTTTCCTCATTCATTATAGCATGTTCATTTCGGTACCTAGGTATCTAAGCATTTCCCTGCATTCTCTGAAGTTGGTAGAGATGTGTTACCATACTTTGTCTGAACAGATTTTTATGATATTTAACGAGGAAGTGGCCACTGGCAGCATGCGGACCTGTGGTTTATTTATGTAATTTCAGGGGTAAGATAGAAGATAGGAAAATGAAATAAAACAACAGAATCGTTCTTAAAATTATTCTTAAATTACTCTTATTTCATCTTTTTCCTTTTACTTCTTTCTTTCGAGCTTTTCAATGTGCCATGTTAATCAATCTTTTTTGAAAACGAACAAATAAAATACATATTTTTAATATAGTTATATCATACGCGTAGGTACATTGTACTTCAAAATGGAATTTTTAAAATCCGAATATCGATTTATATAAAGGAGCATAAACTAATTTCTGCATTTCTATTTTTTTAACATTCTGAATAAACGTAATGCTCAATATTTGAAATCATTACCTATGTGGAGTGGACGAGTACGAACTAATACTACCACGAAAATAATACACGAACATATTTGAGTTAAGGAAGGATCCTTCCATAAAGTAAACACAATGTAGATAAATACAGTCAAATATTAAAAATTATAACAATTCTTCGACACAAGTGTAAATGTAACTACCTTTTTTGATTTTTAATACACATTATTAGTTAAGACAGCTGTCATCTTATATTTAGCTTTTCACAATGAAGCTGTCCACACGACAGGCGCGAGGCGGCGCGGTCCGGGACCAGCTCGTACACAACGCGACCGAGTTGCAACATTCACCAGTCCCGCAGGTTTATACACTTCTTATTGCGACTTACTGAATAGTTACTAGCATTTCTATCGTCCTCTGCAGCACTCACAACGGCTACAATAAGACCCTTACTTTAATCTAAACACCTAAAACGCGATATGAACAATGATTGCCAAATTAGTATTCACAAAATCACTAACGACATCTTTAAGGCAATACAAACTAAGTGTCAAAGGATATATTTCAACATTATCTAAGTTGTGTAGACACATAATCAGACATTCAGGCGATCAGCAACGGAAGTCAACATCGTATATTTTAAATATCTATTCGCTAGACTTATTTTACACACATCGCCCTTAACGAGTCCTAGGAAGTTTTTTTTGTTCACAATCAGAAACAGCACATTTTCAAAACAGTCACTTCATCTCATAAATCTTATACAAATAAAAATAAAATCCATATTTCCTTAATGCGATCCGTCATAATACACCGGAGTCCGTATATTTTCCTTACTTAAATTATCGTAACCGACGACGTTTAGAAAGTAAAGGTAAAAAGGTAGAGCTAGAGTCCAGTGGCGCAGCTCGCAGCTCTAGTCGAGTCGGCGCGGCGTCCACACACTAACTTAGCTATACCGCACACTGGCACAAAGTTACCGCGCGGCGGCCGGGGCTCTACCGCACTCAGTACGGAGAGTAATACATGCCGCGCCTGTAACCTCTGCAAACAAGGCACGCCGTTAGTCACTACAGCTACGTGCTACACGTTACAGATATCAAACTACCGCTACGCGCTACGCACTGCCATGCAAGCTACGTCACGACGGAGGAGGGGCGCCGCATTGAAAATACTCAGTTTTCTATTACAAACTTTATTTGTAAAAAGTGTGTATAAATATTGTCTTTCTTTTGATCAATTTACAACAGTTTGTACCGAATATTACAACAGTGTCTAATGTCTACAGAGTGATTCATTGCTTAAGATGCCACATCTAGTTTACTATCAATATTCAATCGACTAAAGTCCTTCCACTTCTAAATCTATAAAACAGAAGTAGAATAAGTGAGGAGAGAGGTGGCATCTTCCACAAGTTTGTGTAGAAATTGGTGTAATTTGCAACTGTTAATGTATTACAATTGGTACCAAACTTCGCCTCTCACTAGTGTCATCAAACAGTGTATGCTTTGTTCCACTATACTGATATTGGAGCCTTAGTTTATTTCAGACTTGTCACTTGCACATAATATGAATTAATGACTGATGGTAATAATGGCAAAACCTTTCAGCATGTCAATAAGGTGGTAATAAGATGCATCGTTTTATTTAAATAAATAGAGATGAGATGAAAACAAAATGACAAACAAATACCCATTAACTTGGCTAGGCTACATAACAAAAATAAATCCTGACAAAAAATAAAATATTTTCTTCAGGTGTGTGTAGTATTTAAATGACAAGAAGTCATCCTAAGTAAAACAATTGAATTTATTTATCTTGAATTATATTTAGTTATCAATTTTAAATGACTACATATTTTGCATTTTACAATATTTTGCTCGTTTTGTACAAAACAATAAAAACATAATTGGTTTGCTGAACTGAATTTAAGCTATAAATGTTCATAGTCATAAACACCAAAAAGGTCACAAGTCTTTTTGACATATTTATCTTCATAAAAGCCCTAATTTTACAATCAGTTTCAATAAAGACTGGATAGATCTCCAATAAAAAAAAGATTGTCTCTATCGGTTTTTACAAACTATCCCATAATATTAATATTCTGCTGGCCTTTAGCGAAGTCTTGAGATCGTATTATTAAAATATCATAAAAATAATAAACTTAAGTTTATATCCAAGGCTCATACAGAGACAACTTAAACAATTTTTTTTGTACAAAGATCGTTAGCTACAGCACTTTGTGGCAAAGTGTTGTTTACATGTCAATTTTATTGTAACAGTTGCAAATTATGTATCAGAATTAAAAAAAAAAAACACAGAAGTTGAAGATGTAGACAGTGTTAATATGGATTGTACCTGCCGCGGCGCACCGGCCGGTAGCCGGAGTAGTAGGGCGAGAAGCCGCCGCGGAACGAGCGCCCGCGGCCCCGCATGGCGCGCGGCGGCCGGTTCGTCGTCGACAGCCCCGGCTTGTTGGTGCGCTTGGGCATCACCTGCGCACACACAACGTCATGCTATTCTAGTACCAGATAAAAAGGTTCACACCAAACTCAACTGTTGAGTATGCTGCTTTCAGCATACAATTTTAGTATAATGATTAAAAACTAGAGGCCTATTATACACATACCTGTAATTTGCACAAAAGATTTCAAGAAACTTGCCTGCTGTGCAAGCTACGAGCATAATATTACAGGCAGCAAGTTAAAGGCAAGTGTACTACAGCCTTACGGTATGTAAGCTACTTGTTCTTTGTGCAAGTTACAGGCATGTGTATTACGACCCTTACAGTTAGAAGTAAAACAGTTATTGCCTCAATGTTTGAAATTATCAAGTCATAGTATGCAATTTACACAGTCCAACGCAGATTAGTACTCCACCTCCACCAGGTTTGATTTCTTCTAGAATATTATCCAAAAGCTTACCTTAATTTGACGCCCTCTAAATAATGATTCGTCCATTGCCATTGCAGTCTGTACACTGTCTTTGTCGCCAAACTCTATGTAGGCGAATCCCTTTGGGTGGCCGTCGAACTTATTACATAAAATTGTAACCCTGTAAGGTAGCATGACATTGGATTAATGTACTTAATATACTAAGATGCCAAACCATTTTTGGTATTATTTTGTAATTTATTAACTATGTAGCGCTATCCAAGCAATAACACACAGCAATAGTGTAGTTTTCATGGTGAAAGAATTTTCGTTATCAGATCTGTACATCTGACTCCAAAGGGGGCAAATTGCTTAAAATCTGTTTAAATAATATTAGTTTAGGACAATTCTCAAATCTCACGACAGCTAAGATTGACGCAATAACGAGTGATCGCAAAGCGAGAGTTTACGTTATATTATCGATCTTTCAACGTTACCCTGCGAACGCGAGCACTAAGTTTTCTTGAGATTACACGAGGCCTTACTTATTGGCCTACATTTACGCGATTTATTGCGTGACGCACACCGTTAGTTCGCCACGAGGAGCAAGTCAGAATAATTACAAGTAAAAGACGTGTCTGTTAATCAATCTCATTACAACGCAACATCAACTTGGTATTTTCAATGAACTTATGTCAACTGCACAATAACTACACACATAATTGCATTTTGCAGTTAGCATGCAGGTCTTATGCAACCTTCTGTTTAGTTAAGAGCTTAAGGGCGAATTTCACCAATGTAAATGAATCTGATTAGCAACTCGAACCTAGTTCAACAGCTTTTAGATTCTTCATTGCTTGGTACAGCTCTTGAACTAGGTTTAGATAACCCGATAGTGTTTGGTTTTATTGGTGAATTTCGCAGTAGGTTTTCGTAGATAAACATACCTATTAATAGACCCACACCCGTGGAAGTGCTGCTCCAGTTCCTCGGCAGTAGCGCCATAATCCACGTTGCCGACATACACTGATCTGTTGTCTGCCTCGATCTTTTCCTCGATCGACATGTTTAGCGGACTTGCTGCGGAAACAGAGAAGACTAGTTGAGAATGAGTTTATTTTGTTTAATTTTTAAAACATTCACTTTTTAATTACAACAGATAAGTACAGTAGGCGAAGTATTGGGAGTGTGGATTTAGAAAGTTTTTTGTTTTTTTTTTGTTTACGGAAATTGTACATGCCAACGATGTATTCACTTGTATTTACTTAATCTCTCCCAAACTATCGCATATTGTACAGTGTATACAATGTCACGTAATACAACATTCACAAATGCCCCAAACTGTCCAAATATCCAACAGTAAACATCCAATTTATTTTTTCTAAGGCCCAGAAAATTAACCTTTTAGTTGTAGTCCAGTAAATAACCCATAACCTGGACCTCCCGATCCACGATCTTAAATGTAATCCTCTTACTTTTTCTATTTATCTACAATCAGGCTGCAGATAACTAAAAGTATAGGTTTAGATGCCCCTTAGTAAGAAGTTTAGTTAGTTACAAGCCAAGATAAAATGCCAGAGACAAGAAGCTCCTGAATCAGCCAAGATGCACATGTGAATGTTGTAAAAAGATAACATCAAATCATGCAAACCCATTATTTTTTCTTTCTCAGAGCACCTTGTTTACCAGAAGTGATATTAAAGTTTACCAGACAGAATCCTTAACATTTTGTAGCAAGACCTTTGGATAAAAAAACATTAAAAGCTAATAGCTTGGATTACACTAAAGGCTGTTATGACACCATTCCTAACTGTTATTGATCTAAGGGAGGGTAAACCTATCTTTTCTATACCACAACAATACATTTCCAAGAAAATTAAGCTGACAAAATACTCAAAAAATTTGATAAATACATCTCAGAACAACTAAATTTAATGGATTATGTTGTGACTGTACAATGATCTATGGGCAAAAATCAATTCAAAAGTACGTTTGTCCATTCTGGGCAACACAATGTGATAGCCGATTTGAAGGAACGTGTATAAAAAAAAAACACGTTCGTTTGGATGAACAGGGTATTAACTCAAAATTTACGATTTTTAACCTAAAAATGCATTACTACTAAAAATCAAGCGATCTTCTTTTTTAATCTTTCTAACGAACACGGTTTTGCGGGGTAGTATCTTCGTCCTTTTCGCATTTCTTTGGCTGAATACGACAGTGTTACTCACTGAGTTTTGTGTGGGGAAAGGACGTTGCGTGTTTGTGATATAGTTTTTAACCTTGAAAAATGCTGTAAATAGAGTAGTAATTTCAAGCTAACACCTTCTTTATAATAAATTGTTGCATTTGGTTAGTAACGGGCGTTTCTAGTTTAAAGAACTATTCGAGATACTATCACTATACAGTATATGTATACAAAAGTTTTTTTGAATTTTTTGCAATTATTTTTCAATAAAAAAGTATTAATCGCGAATGATATTACGTAAATGTAAAATAACGTGGATTTTTAAGGTTTGTTTTGGTTATGATTCTTTATTCTTTTCTTTTTTACTAAGAGTAAATTTTCAAAATTCTTAATTTTGAAAATTTACTTTTTAATTACTTTTTTTTTTAATTTACTTTTTTATTTTTTATTTATTATTTGTGGAACATAGTAGTATTATGAATGCTCCTTTTAAACTTAACTAAATGAATTAACAAATCTTGAAAAAAAAAAAAGGATGGCAAAGCAAAATAAACATTATGTATTTTAAAATGTCTTAAAAAAATAATCAAAAGGTCGAACATAGACCCTCAAAATTGCATTTTTATGAAAATATAATTTTCTAGGTTTATAAGTATTATTTTGTGTAAAAAGCTATCTTTGTGTTCTCGCCTGTAATTTTTTTATTTTTTTTTCAAAAATGAACAAACTCATGAAGCGAACAAAACCAGTAACAATAAAGTAAGTTTACAAAATATATAAGTGAGGTTAACCACTTATTAACAGAGATATATTGACTTAAAAACTTCAAATTGCTTTCCTGTAAAAAGAAAAGGCTTCTTTAAGTTAATACCCTATTCATCTGGACCAACAACATGTTATAGAAATCAACTATTGTTATGTGGAAGTCAACAACAGCATACATTTCTTGATATCTTTTGGTATATCAAATTTAGAGTTGTGCCGCCCAGGTAAAACAAAAATTTCTAGTAACCTGTTATCTATCAATGAGGGTCTAGATTATGGAGAGAAGATGTATGGGTATAAAACAATAACTTACTAAGTCCTGGTGGGCTACCCATACTCATCTGCTTGTCTACTTCAGTTTGCATCTGTTTTAGTTTCTCAGCTTCTTCTTCCATTTCACGAACTCTTGCTTTGATGGCGGCCAAGTCTGGCACTTCACTGCCAGCGGCTTCATCGCCACCCTGAGTAACAAATGATAATTTTAGCAGTATTATAAAATATAATAATTGTGCAGCAGTAGGTACTACTAAGATTTGAACAGATTTATTCAATTCAATGTAATACCTTTGTCTTAATTGGCCCATATCTCCATTAAAAACTACCTAAACAGCGAGTATAATATAAAAAGAAACATTAGGAATGTAGAAAAATGCATGTTGAACATAAACAAATGAATAAATAACCCAGTCAACATGATTTTCTTAAACAAAATATAGCTTGGGTCTTATCTGGCTTACTAAACCAAATCAAATTATGTATGTATGTTATCATCTGTGTTTATCTTTGAATGCTATAATAATAAAATGTAAGGATCTTGCATTGCTCTAACATAACGAATTTATTAAATTGTAGTTATGTTTACATAAAAGTTATGTTACACGTACGTGTAATCGATGGTTTGCAGGTTAGCTTTACAAACCAGTCGTGTAAAGGCCGATTACCGTTAATACTCAGTAATTGTAACAATTCACCTAGGAATAACTGTAATCTTCTCCTGCTTACCAACAGACTGTGTTTGTACATCATTACAAACAATCATCATGTTACTTTTTAAGGAAGTAAACCAAGAAATACTCACTCCAAGACTATTGTCAGTCATGTTTAGGGAACCGTTGGTTCCATCCAAATGATTGTTGTCAATCGTCTCTAAATAATCATCATTTTCTGCCATGGCCACTAACTGCTTCTTTCATGGATTCAACACTTAGAACTTCTCACTTCACTAAATCCCTGAAACAACACATAATTAATGAAACTCTACGCTGAAATAAATCTGATGATTACGAAGTTAGTCTGACGTACCGGTAACCAAATCCGTTAGAAGGCAAATGGCCTACTTTTAAAATACTATTCACATTCAACACTTAGGTTCATTGGCTTTCACTGTAAAAGTGGTAATTTCATGAACATCCTATTAATTCTTTGATATTTACAGATTCGTTTTGGCCAAAATACCTAAAAATTAAACGCCAAACCAAACATCTGACAATGTTACCACAATAAAAATTAATATGTATTTGTAAATAAAAAAACTGTGTTGGGAACTACATGTATTGTATTGTATATATTGTATGTTGATTTTAGTTTTGTCCTGTGAATATTTATAATTTACGGTAGCTTCTGATTCTAAATTATGCCTTGCAACAACATTTTGCACGCGTGCTGCAGTCCATTTTTTTTCTAAGTTCATTACCTGCTGTTTATTTATTTTCTACTGTGACAATGCCACAATTACCCTCTATATTAAATTACCTACTCTTTGCACAATTCTAAGAAAGTGACAGCAGTTGCCACTGTCAAAGTCAATGTTTCATTCGAAACGTCACGCATTTTGCGTAAACTTGATAAAATCGCTGGAAAGCTATCAAATTGTGAGATATTTTCATAAATTATCCTGTTTGAAGAAAAGATAATGAATGATATACCATGAATACGGCATTTACTGTAAATAACTAAGCTTTTCAGATATAAAGATCAGATATAACAAGATTAACACCTTGTTATCACTAGTATCACAAACAACAACAGAATTTTTTATTTCTTATTATACACTGATGGTGTATTCTAGTTTAATATACAAAGTATTACTAGCGGTAAGTATTAAAATATATATTTATATATATTCGGCGTGTATTATTCCTAAAACTTGGTCTTTACATGTTTCTTGTTATGAAATAACAAGAGCGAATTATAACCAAATGTTGGCTTTATTCAACTTTAAATTCGTACAGACATTATGAAAACTTCAAACCTCTGAAAAGCACAAACTCTTTATAAAGAGTCTATACTCTTTAACGAGTTTGTATGCGGCGACTAAGAAGTTCACCACATTCTCCCCTGCTGTATTCTAGCTTGAGGTATCGTAGTCCTGCAGATAGGCAGGTGGTCTTCTATTTCTGGTAGTCTGATGAATTGTGTGAGTATCTGGTGGAGCACTCTCTGCACAGACTGGACATGAAGAGTCACTTTCTGTTTCTAAAGTTTCAGTACGTTCGCCTTCGTCCCCGCTCTCTAACCCTGTTGGGGCTAAATGTCTGTTAGACACGGTCGTTTCTCGGCCGTCGCCCAGTCTTACAAAAGAATAGTCCGGGTTGGACTCCAACAGCTCGACTTCCTCGACTATGGGAGAGTATTTGTTGGTTCTGTTGTGCTTTTTGAGTAGGACAGGACCGGGTGTTAGAAGCCAAGTTGGTACTGAATGTCCGTTATTAGATTTTCTATTGTGAACAAACATCATTTCATGAGGAGTTTGGTTCGTTGCTGTACATAGCAGCGATCTCATTGAGTGCAGTGCTTGATTAAGAACCATTTCCCATTGCTCAATTTTTAATCTCTGTGATTTCAGAGCTAATTGTATTGTCCTCCAAATTGTTCCATTTGTGCGCTCTATTTGCCCATTACCCTGTGGGTTATATGCTGTCGTTCGACTTGTGGATATACCTCTACTGTGTAAGTAATCTTTTACTTCCTTTGACATAAAAGCAGAGCCACGATCGGAATGAATATAAGCTGGCAATCCAAATGTACAGAAAAGAGTCGATAAATGTTTCATTACAGTCGCAGCGGAAACGTCATGGCACGGGAATGCAAATGGAAATCGAGAATATTCGTCTATAATAGTCAGTAAGTACTTGTTAGACGAAGATGACGGCACCGGCCCTTTAAAATCGATGTTCAATCTTTCGAACGGTGAAGTAGCTTTTATCAGATTGCTATTATTTTTATAAAAACGAGGTTTCACGACTGCACAGACTGGACATGAATTTGTCATCTTTCTGACGTCTTCTACCGAGTATGGTAGATTCTTACTTCGTATCCAATGATACATTCGTGTAACGCCTGGATGACATAGTTCACTATGCAAGTCTTTCAATTTAGTTTCCATGGGTATAGCGCAGATACGTGACAGCGCGTCAGCAGCATCATTTTCATTTCCTGGTCTATAGACAATATCATATTTGTAGCAAGATAATTCTAATCGCCATCTCTCTATCTTCTCGTTCTTTATCTTGCTTGCGTGAGTGCGATTGAACATAAAAGAAACTGATCGCTGGTCTGTGATCAGTCGAAAAGATCTTCCAATCAAGTAGTGTCGCCACTTCCGAAGAGCTTCTACAATGGCATAAGCTTCCTTTTCTATCGCTGAATGTCGCTTTTCTGTTATCGATAGTGTGCGCGAATAGAAAGCTACCGGGCGTCCTTCTTGAGTCAATGTAGCCGCAATAGCATTATCGGAGGCATCTGTTTCGACTGTAAACATTTTGTTTTCGTCTATAGCAAATATTGTAGACTTTGCAATGCAGTTCTTTAAGTCTTCAAAAGCAGATTTAGCTTTATCATTTAATGGGAATTCTGAATTCACCAGGTTGTGTATTCTTTCCGAGAATTTCGGTATCCACTTTGAATAATGTGAAAACATACCGAGAGCTCGTTTAAGTGAAGTTTTGTCAGTCGGTATAGGCAAGCTAATAAGTGGTTGGAGGCGGTCTGGATCAGGTTTAATGGACTTTTTCGATATGTTGTATCCGAGTAGGTTAATTGTTGTTATCGAAAACGTTGATTTCTCTGTGTTAACAGTTAAATTGTACTTCTCAACTGCATCCATGAACCTTTTTAAATTTCTATCATGTTCTACCCTACCTTTTCCGCACACAGTGACGTCATCTAAATAGGCGTATGTGTCTGTCAAATGTTCTTCTTTTATCAACCAGTCCATAACTCTTTGAAATCCACTGACTCCATTTGTTACGCCAAACGGGATACGACAAAATTGATACAGTTTCCCGCACGCCTCAAATGCTGTGTATTGTTTTTCTGCTTCCATTATAGAAACCTGATGATAAGCGCTTTTTAAATCAATTTTTGAAAAGAAGTCGTATTTTGAAATATCGTTCACCATCTTTTCTATGCTTGGTAAAGGGTAGGCATCTAAATCTGTATATTTATTAATAGTCCGGGAATAATCTATAACCAATCGTTTTCGGTGATTTTCACTTTTCGTGATGAGAACTTGCGCTCGCCAAGGCGATCTGCACTCTTCTATGACTCCGTCTGCTAAGAGGTGACTTATTTCGTTTTCTATAAATTTAAGATCTTCGTTACTGTATTTCCTAGATTTTACTGCAATTGGTAAGCAGTTGGAGTGTAAATTCGAAAATAAGGAAACTGGTGGAACAGATGAAGCCAGCACACTACATATTTGTAATGGTTTTCTAGATCCACCAAAGGTAATTTCAAGTTTTGAGTGTTCTTTTAGTATATCATGTCCTATGATAACATCAGCGCAAAGATACTTAACGATAAGAAGCGAAGATTTTTCATAAACATTGCCATTAAGAACAATCTTTGCTTGAAGTAGCCCTTCGCAATTGATTGTGTGAGTTGTTTGGGCCATTGTTATAGATTCAGAGCATTCTGCTTTGTTAAAAGAAGACTTCGAAAAAAAATCATAGCTGATAAAGCTTTTAGAGCTTCCAGAGTCAATTAAGGCCTTTGTTTTTTTGCCGTTGACTTCAATGCTGGCGACTGATCTCTTTAGACTGGCTGGAGCAGCAACAGCCGTAACTTCGTTGAATATGTATTCAGGAGATCCGTCAGTAGCAGTAGCAGCGTTAAGATTTGTCTTAGGGCTCCTACAAACAATTGCGAAATGTCCCCTTTTCTGACAGTTCTGACAGTTGGCATTAAACGCAGGGCAGTTCTGACGCCGGTGTATTTTATTTCCACAGAAAAAGCATTTTCTCGAATGGTATTCTGGTGTAAGTAGTTTATTTTTGTCTTCCGTTGCCGTCTTTGGCAATGCCATGACAAGAGATTCACGAATGGTCGAGTCGAGTTGGTTGTTGAATGTTTGCGCATTGTTTTCAGCAGTTTCAATTGCTTGCGCCTGGTTAACAGCTTCATCCAGCGTCAGGTTAAAATTTTCTAACAAACGCTCACGAATTTTATGCGAATTAATACCAGAAATAAATGCGTCTCTTATACAATCATTCCTATTACTTTCTGCATCAACATATTTAAATTGACAGTCCTTGCTTAAAATTCTCAGCTGCTGAAGATATTGTTGAATGTTTTCATGGCTCTGTTGTTTTCTTGTGGCCAGAATATGTCTCGCAAAAACTTCATTTTTTGGTTTAACAAATACGGTGTTGAGTGTACCTACTTACTGCAGTATTGTATGATGTGCACTCACTTATGTATTCGTATACTTTTGGTGATACATGGTTAGTCAAAAGTTGCATTTTCATTGCATCATTAATTTTCTTCTCTGCTTCATTCGCAATCAGAAAATTTTTAAAAGTAGATTCCCAATGAGTCCATTCTTGAGCCGCAGTAGGCGATGATGGATCAAGGTCGAGAATATTTGGTCGAAGATATTTCTCCATTTTTAGTTTTTAATGAAGACTGTTTTGCATGATAAAGTTGAATAAATTGTTATGAAATAACAAGAGCGAATTATAACCAAATGTTGGCTTTATTCAACTTTAAATTCGTACAGACATTATGACAACTTCAAACCTCTGAAAAGCACAAACTCTTTATAAAGAGTCTATACTCTTTAACGAGTTTGTATGCGGCGACTAAGAAGTTCACCACATTTCTCTTACAAAAATATTGTTTGATTAAAAACTTGATGGTTTGTTTTCCAACTTCTAGTACAATTTCAGGTGTTTGTGTGTATCTGTTGGTTCCATGCAATTTATCTGAGTTGGAGTTTATCAACATTGCTGAAAGATGCCTCTCACTGCTGATGTGGCGGCTCAACAAGTGCAGGTATAGAACACAGGAACAATAGTCTGAACTAACACAGTTACTTAGTCTCTTGCTAATCCACCAACGCTAAATTTGTTCCATCTGTAGAGTTTGTACACTACAGATGGATTTGATTTTGGATATTAAAATTCTATTTTATTTTACTATAAAATATATATCTGGATCATATCTAAAATATATCTTGGGATTGGACTCAGTAGCCAAAAAGTATAATGATTAAATTTTATTTTTATAACTAGCTCCCTCTATTTAGTTTTGAGTTTCATACTAATAGACATTTAAGCAACCTCGGTTTATAAGATTTTGAATGTGATTTTTTCCATTTCAGGAGCGTCTCAGATCCTTGCATAGATTGATTTATGACATTGAAGCAGAGAGGGCTCGTAATGAGCAATGCATTGACTCAATATTACGAGCTGAGAAGACTGTTGAGTCACCTCCCTCTAATGAAGACTCCTCCAGTTCTTCACAACAGGTTTACTATGTTCTTTTATTTTATTAGTATTTCAGTAATTTTCTTTTAATTCTTCTCTTTGTTGACAATGTATCTTTATACAATTGGATTTTAAGTACCTAGCTTTTCTGATGTGTTCAGATGACTTTCCAATTTTAACTCAACTCAGAGCGAGCGAGTGTGTGAGCGAGTTGTGGTCACCCAAACAAAATTATTTTTCAACCTATATCAGAGTTCTGGGTAATGAAAGTGGTTCATAATTGCCCAACCATTTACTAATCAATTCTGTTGAGGCAGTTTCATTCAAGTTTTGAAATCCTTCAGCAGATGCAGTTGAAAAACTTATATAAAGCTGGACTGTCGGCAGCTGAACAAGAAGAGAGTCTACTAAGGAAGGCCTTATCCCGAATCTATGAGATTCGTAGCATCAAGAATGAAAGAAGAATACAGGTACAGAAACAACACAATATTACAATGGAGTAAAAGTCATGTTCTGCTGAAAGAAGTATCCTATGTACTTCAAGACTCGAGACATAAAAATTATATCTTTCTAAATATAAAAGATTGAAACAATGTTGACATGTTAACTATAAGAACCTGTATAAAAGTTGGTAGATGAATTGTGTTGAGTCTCAAACCATCTATTTATTTGACAATATCTGTTCAGAGTCATAAATTCAACTGATAATATAATTGTTGCATCACTAGATGCATGTCCAGCAAGCCTATTTGATTTACTTATCAAAATACAACAAGTTCCTAACTGGGGACAGAAAAAAATTGAATATAGCATTACACTGAGCTTTATCAGGCCCTATACAAAAGATACAACCGGTATTTATTTCTAAAACCGTTACCTTACCATATCCAGGCACGCTACGCTGGCAACAAGGAGACAATCGGATGTGGGGCCCTGATGAAGATGCTGCTGAGTGCGGCGCAGACGCTACCTCTGCACGTAGGACGTGTGGGAGAGCGTGCGCCGCCACTGTGCGGAGCCGTGCCTCCTGACTCGGGACATGTTGCTAAGGCAGGAGACGCCGTTGCTGCGCTCGTCAGGGTGTCGGAAAAAGAGGAGAACTGGATATTGGCTGAGGTAACTTGAGGACGTTTTCGGGACAGATTGCTTTTCAAGATCTCACGCAAAAAGCACGTTTGCACAACCTGCTACTAAACTCCTACTGATTAATGGATGTGAACCCTGTCGTGGAAATAGAAATGTATGAAAACGTATTCTAAGTGATTTTTATGGTTTTCGTCTCTACAGGTAGTAAGCTGGCTTCCAGCTCAAGGCAAATACGAGGTTGACGACATAGACGAAGAACAGAAGAACCGTCACATCCTGAGCAAACGCCGGGTTGTCCCATTGCCTTTAATGCGAGCCGACCCACGCGTCGACGAACACGCCTTATTCCCTAAGGGCGCCGTCGTGATGGCTTTGTATCCACAGACAACGTGCTTCTATAGAGCTGTGGTCAATAGACTACCGGCCAATGCCGCTGATCCTTATGAAGTGCTATTTGAGGTAAGTCCATATTTTCTAGAGAATTTGAATCTAGAATGTATCCACCCAATTTTCACTTTTTTAGTAGCACCTTGATTGCCCATTTTTTTCGCTTTCGTATACACCAGTGAGTTATGTATGACTAGTACATAAATATAAGTTTGTCTCCAGGACTCGTCGTACGCGGACGGCTACTCTCCGCCGGAGCGCGTGGCGCAGCGCTACGTGATCGCCATCAAGGAGGGCAAGGGGCGCGCCACCTGACCCGCCGCCGCCGAGCGTCCGCCCTCCAGCCGCTCCGACGCTACCTCCAGCGACTCAATGCTGTAGACTATGACGTGCTTATTGCAATGGACTTAAATAAACAGTGCTTTTAAGGGCGGACAAGGCACACATACATAAGATATTTGCAATAATGAGTTTCCAGGAAATTTTTCACTACCACTTTGCGCCACTTAGCCGAGATGGAAAACGTGACTCTGACGACAATTCAAATAATGTCAGAAAACAAGCTTTCAGACTGGTGTCTGGACCTGACGCCTCAGTGCTGCCACCTGGTGCACGGCATATCATTTCAGGTACCCTCATTCAGAATCTCGAATAGTTTACATCCACTGCTCAATACTTTATTAATGTGTGTGGTCTAGGTTTATCCTGAGTGGCCATTTTGTTATTGAAAGGTCTTAAAATTGTTGCCATGGTGTTCGAACTTGAGTTGATGGTTCAAAACATGTTTATTTGTGACGATTGTCAGTTATTTGAAATGGTGTAATTTTAAGATTAGAGGATAACCCTGAAAAAATGTGGAAAGTTACTTTCAGTCACGGAAGCGTCATTAATGTGTAATGGGTATGTGTGATACGAAAATTAATGCAAGAACGAACTGCTGAATATGTTATTTGTAAGCATATTATGCGCTGCAAAATAGTAGTCCACTGCTACAAAGAAGTTCAAGTCTGACTGACTTGAACTTCCTTACTTGTAGTATGTGTTGATAACTTAAATATAGTTAAATAGGTAGCTTAGGACAGCGTATTTGTGTATTTAATATTATGCATTGCTATTTTAGACTAACTTATTCATGTAAAACTATTGCATGAATTATAGAATGTAAGTTATTTTCAAGGCTAATTGGTGTGTAATAAAACAATACATTGGATACAATCTTTTATTTATTATCTAAGGTTAAAATCTAATAGAATACATGATATATAGCGCTTAGGTCCGAAATATACAATCATTTAATTTTGATTGGTAGTTAAAACAAATTGATTTTATAATTTTCTCTGATTACTTACAAACTAAGGAATAATAATACAATTAATGGAAGAAACTAAAATATGTCAGATTGTAATAAACAAAATTTACGAGGAACTCACGTTTTAGGCACAGTACGATACCTACAATATGAAAAATCTATAGGATAAAATAAAACACTTGCTTCAAGCAAACCAATCAGTCAAAATCGTGGTAAGATGGAAAATAAAAACTCAATATAAGTAGGACGAAGTTGGTGCAACCTTCGTCATACCTATGCTGAGTTTTTACTTGCATTATGAAATCTGGTAAATAAAAACAATTAGGCGTCCTTGCCTCAGAAACACTAATTCATTCTGACACAGCCGTTGAAGACTCTTATTACTTTAACTTAAATCTTACGTAAGCGATGAGCAAAATTCAAGTTATGGCATATCAATACTATATGTATATCAACATAAATAAAAAATGAGATCAATATGTATTTTTCTCAACATTATGGGCGCAAGTACGCGGTCATTGCCTCCGGGCGGCAAGCACCACTTGTAACATAAGTTGTGACAAGATAAACATTAGTCATTATGGTCAACCTTAACAAAATTGATTTCACATTTACATATTAAATTCGTCAATAATCAAATCATTTTATAAAGGAAAGACGACGGCTAGAGAGCTAGAAGCGATTTTTGGTACTAAGTGAAAAGAAATAAATATGACTAAGAACGTAAATAGACTCGAATGTTAATTTGGATGGAGTCGGTTGAGTCTGAAACAAAAAGGGAAATAAAATATTAGAAAAATAATTAAACAGGTAAAAGCTGGGGTTTATTGTTTATCGTAATGGTAAGTTATTCATGATGATATAGAGTAGTTCTTTGAGCATTGTGTTTATTCCGCTACACGTGTTAGATTACAGGAAACGACGCTCTGCAAAGCCGCACTTTTGGACAAATTTACATAAGGGTACACCTAGAATTCACTGCTAATGCGAGTATCACTGCAGTGGGTTTTTCTATAGAATTTTCTTCGACCGGTGACGCGCCTCTTTGCTTTCTTTCCGTAGTCAAAACCCCAACCGTTCTTCGACTTGAGTGTGAGACCCACGCCAATAAACTTTGATATACCATATCAAGGACCGCTTAGCCGGAGTCAGTAGGCAGTTACCTCTAAACAGCCTGACGATCGGTCATGAGCCCCTGCAGCTTGCGCGCCACGTGCGCGTTGGTGAGGCGCGCGCGCTTCACCACGTCGCCGCCCGCCTCCGCGCCGCGCTTCACGCCCAGCGCGCCCAGCGACGACGCCAGCCCGCCCACCTCGCACGACACCATCGTGTTGATGGCGTGCAAGTCCTGCGAACAGTCACTCACTACTTGTAAATACTGGTAAAACAACTAAATCAAGGACATGAAAACAAAGAGTCTGTAGTAAATTATCCTGGCAGTGGGGTGCTGCGCCATTGCAAACCTCGAAAGCTACATTTAGGAAAGTAGAGCGATGACTTCATGCGATAGGGATAATAGCTAAGTCAGGATTTCTCAACCTCTTCTTTGTCAAGCCTCTCTGCCAGCTTCTGCTAAAAATCTGAAATTATGAAGAGTAGTAAGTTGTTATAACAAGCCGAGGTCTTAGGCTTGACGTTGCTTGCGGGGAGCACGTGTTCAGTGGGTAGCTAGTTACCTTAGCAGGACTGCGACTGAACCGGTACGTGAGGTGGTGGTGCGGCGGCGGCGGCGTGGTGAGCGGCTTGACGTACAGCTGGTGACGCTCTGATACGCGCTGGCCTGCTGGGGACCATGTGGCGTCTCCACGGCCCGCTGGCAGGGGGGACAGGCTACATTCCTGCATAACACACAAATACTATAGTATTTCTTTTTTAATGGATAGGAAACGGTCTGGATGGAGGGGGGAAACCCACACTTGTTCCTTAAAATGTACTTTGCGTTCCAGGACCATGCGACTCTTACGAGACATTCCGCAGTCAAGATTGGGCTGAATGTTAGGGCATTGTTGTTCAGTCGGGCATTTATAATTCCCTGAATTCCCTCGGTTTCAAATCCCGCAATTCATATTTAAAGAGTCACCGTCC
Source organism: Hecatera dysodea (assembly GCA_905332915.2). Taxonomy (NCBI): domain Eukaryota; kingdom Metazoa; phylum Arthropoda; class Insecta; order Lepidoptera; family Noctuidae; genus Hecatera; species Hecatera dysodea. The sequence continues at coordinate 7,449,911 of HG995303.1, forward strand.
TATTCCCAAGTCTTTTGACCGTGACTGCGCCATGTACGTCGATAATTAGAAGCAGATGCCACTCAAGTGGTTTTTGAGAGAGCCAATACGGAGAGTTAACACAGTAAAAGAACAATATAAAATGCCTCAAGTCAGATACTTACATCTTTATGTTTCCCAGTAAACCTTAATGCAAAGTTTTGCATACATTGTACATAAACTTTGTTATAGAAATTAATCAAATCGCCTCTCTCTGGTGAACCTGAAAGAAAGCAGTAATAATAAATAATGAATTATAGAGAAATATTAAAATCATCATTCTCTCATTATGAAAAAGGGAGGGTGCTCTCAGTTTCAATGAAAATATCATCATCTGCCTAGCCTTTTCCCAACTACATTCGGGTCGGCTCCCAGTCAAGCCGGATTCAGCTGAATACCAGTATGAAAATATATTGAGGTCGAATAAAATCTACTCACTCTCTCCTTCGCTCTGTTTTATAAGAACAGATCTGTACACATGATTGTCAGCTAAAGGTCTTTGTCTATAACAACGCATGATTTCTGCAAATGTCCTCTCTACTTGATTTGTAGGATTGTTTGACACCTGGAAACAAATAACCATTTTTTATACTAAAATATGTAAATTTTATTAAAATATATTTAGTGAGTCTTTGAAAGTTGCAAGTGTCAGAAAAACTCCAATTTACCCTCAAAAACTGTACCAGCCCTAACATACAAACTAACTACTGATAAAATGCTTGTACTATTAAAAGAGGAATAAAGCATGATGGCATTATGGCGGTAGTTCAGCTACCGTACAGTCTGCCAACGCGAGCGTTTTCTGGCAGTAGGGTTTGTATGTATGTAAATATCGTTATCCAATCTTGCTGGGATTCCCAGAACACTCACTTAAATGATTGCTGCACATGTTGTCAGCCGACGTCTAAGTGAGAAGCACCTTCCTATGTGGAAGTTTGTTAGCTAAACAGTGTCAGACTATACTCACTCTACATATAACATATACGGCACACATAAGGATCTGGTCGAGGTGACGATCCTTCATGAGCTGTGTTTGATGCATGATCGAGTATTCCAGGCAGGTCCATATCTTGCGCTTCAGTTCTTCATCGGTGAGGCGCAGTCTTGTGCATAGGTCGTTTATACGGACTACTGCTAGACTATAGAACTGGAACAAATAATTATTGGCTTATTTATTTACTAGCATCTTTCAGCAGCTTCATCAGCGTGAAAGTCTAAAAATATTCCGAGGTAACATACTTGAGACAGTATTCTATTATTCTTTGTCTTATTCCAGGACATAGTCAATTAATTGACAGACAGATAAAAAGACAGTTACTTTCGCATTTATAACATTAGCATGGATTGTGTTGAAGACCGATGGAAATATGCCCTCCGCCCCATGCTTCGTCGTGGAATGTGCGCGGGGTTTGCGATGGTAGTTGCATGGATCATTTATTTGGCAACCACACATTTGCGACCTTGCCAATTGCATTCGGAATCGTGCACTGCAACACATTTTCGTACATAGCTAAGCCAAAGCCTTTATTCATGGACTGGTGTACCTTAACTAGCTATGAATAAGTTAGTTGTCACAAAGTAGGGAAGAATGGTGTGTTAATGAGACGAGGCTTATGCTTTTAGGGCAGAAAAATATGTAATGTTAAACTTGAGCCAAATTATAATAACAAAGGATTTAATTAACTTACCTTTCTAAAGAAGAGTATTAACGAGTTATTAGTTTTCTTAGGTGTGGACGAGTTGCTGTTCGATTCGCCGTTCGAACAACTTGGTGTGGGTTGCGATGTGCTAGATTCTTGTCTCGTCGGCGTGTTATTTGTGGCAACTAAAACAGTTATTACATTTTAGTCTGTTTATTAGCATTTATTTCCATACACTATGTACTTAATGAGAAATGTACTGGTTGCAATTGTCACCAGATGATTGCCATAAGAATATAATCAATATTGATTAGATTAGATCATAAATCCTCTGTAGATTATGAACCGATCATTTTAAATACAATTAATCCCATCTAAATTCCATAGTTTACAATAATGTCTTGTAGAGAAGAAAGACAATCCTACGCGATCCATTTAAAACTTACGCTGTTTGCAATTATCCGGTGTTACAACTAAAGTATCTTACTTAATAACGACTGGCCGGGTTTGATAGGGTCTTTAAACAGCTGCTTTTTCGCCTGGTCGGCCATTGGGGAAAGGTAACGGTCGATGTCTGCCGACACGGGAGACTGAAGCCCATCTGTCAAGAAAAAATTTAGTTGACATAATTTGCCTGACTACTAGAGATCTAAGGAAGGAGTTATATGGCGCCAACCCCCAAATATATTGGGATATGGCCAGTAATTGGTTATATTTGATAGCTACAAGAAAAGTGGCAAATATGGTTCAAAATATTCTGAACTTATGGCTAGTTTGTGGAAGGTAAAGTCATGCTACACCAACCCCATAGGGTAAAGACATGAAGATGGCGTACTTACTGGACCTACGATGCGGCGAGTCATGAACTTTGACGTCATTGGATGCAGGCACTGGCGTTTTACTCAGTTGATCCCACAAGGGACTGTCGGAAGTCCACACCAGAGACTCCAATACTTCTTCCTCCACCTGAGGAAAAGGAAAACATTATGCTTTAGTATACGTGTGGGTATCACTGTCACTGGAAAATTGCAGACTCCGTGAGATTCTAATAAATCTTTATTCAATTATTATTTATCAATATATTATTAAAAATCGTTTTGTTTAGAATAAATCCAATTCAAATTCAATAGTTTCCAATATATCTGTGTTTTATTAAGAAAAAATTGTTTACAAATTCACGAGTTATTTAAGGAGTCTGCAATTTTCCAGTGACTTATCAAGTGCCAGATTAATAACAGGCTAACAAATATTTCAGTGTTATCTCAGCTGGTATTCCTTTAGTATTGCCACTAGACATTCCATCAAGCGGGTTATTTGGCTATTTAACCATCACAAAATAAATGAGAGGACTTTACTTACAGCATTAAGATGTTTAATGACATCCCGACTGAGTTTCTCTACAACCGCCTGTACAACAAGCTCGATGATCTTGTAGAAATGGAAGGCACTGAGTCCGTATATCTGTAGCACTCTAGGAAACTTGAGAGAATGGACACCATACGCGTGTAGAACTATCTCTGTGCAACATGCGAATACGGCTAGCTGGTATGTTTCCTGATTTAGCAGCATCTGTTGAGGAAATTCAATATTCTGATTATGAATTGTCCTGTTACTGAAATGGTCCTACAACAACCATTTCAGTAAGGGCGCAAAGCTTTGGTGGAAAGGCCTTAATGCAGCGAGAAGAAAGGTCTGAACGTATGTAAGTAGTTCTATGGACATTACAGGAATAATGTAATTTATGGATGAAGCAATCCAATGGACGGTTTGTAGATACCATTCTAGTATTGTGCAAGTGTTAGGTGTGATTCTTGCACTTTTAATTCCTAACCATTCAGTAAATATGAGCTCGTACAAAACCAAAACCAGTTTGATGATGTTGATTAACCTAGGTAGATAGCCACAGAGATAGCAAAACATCAGATGATAACAAATACATACATATACTTATCATTATTATCTTCATTTGATGTTAATGCAAAAACAGCTGACATGACCTGCATGCGTAACACAGGTGCAACGCCGTGTTTTATAGTTGTTACGACAAGTAAATATTTTTTTTGATTTATGTTTGTTATCTTGAAATTACAAGCAATTGCATGCTAACAAAACAACTGAGATTGTAATGTTTACGAATGACGTCAAAACTGCAATATGTGGTGATTCATGACTTTCCTTTACAATTTACACCACTTTTGACAAACATAATGATAGTTTTAATAAAAAACCGTCTTACTAATATAAGCGTGAAGAGACTAACGTTTATTACGTGTACATACAGGATGTTTGTCGATCAATCTCAAAGGATTTGGCACACAGATAGACCATGACCAGAATAAGAACTTTGAGATAATATTTTGTCGCTGACGAACCCGTTTGCAAAAAAGGAGGTAGTCATAAAATGGTTTTTCGACTTACATTCAAAGACACTAGAGGTTTTTTTCTGTGTTCCTCTCTAATGATGTGTTCTAAAACTTTGTAGTACAAACATGTGACCATATTGCACCGAAACCTGATGGTTTCATTACTAGAAGTGCTGTTGGTCTCCTTCAGGCTGTTGGCAAACTGTTCCATCCAGTTGTTGCATGGCTGGACGAGGTTTGTGTTTATTGCATCCATGTTCACGTTGCAGTCGCTGTGGACAAGATTTATCTATTTAAAATGCAGCCAATACTAAATTATATTGAAATTTGTTTTTATAATATTTAAATACAGAGGAAAAGTAGTCAAATCAAATCAAAAGTCATTTAGTAGCTTGGTAGCATAGTATACAAAGCAATATAGTATTCAAGCTGGGAAAACATTTGAATTCTTCAGAAGGATAAAATAAATTAAAAAGCCAGAAAAATAATACTTTACAAACTATAACAATTCTAATGGCAATTTTACTCATCATCATCACAATCACTTACCACAAACAGGTGCCATGCCATACCAGATTATTATGATTCATTTCACGATTTCCAATTTATACCTTATTCCACTGACATAAGAGTCACATGTCGCTAGTTATTGGATTGCCTGATCTATTGTAGTAGCCTTTTTTTTTTAAAGGATAATCTTCAATTGACTTCTCCTACTCTGGGTAGAGCTGAAGGGACACTCCCTTCAGCTTACTGACTAAAACCATCCATATTCCTCCTAACGCCCTTTGCGTACCTGGGCCGCAGTGACTCTTTGGAACAAACTCCGCAACATTGTAGTACCCTAAGGTCTACTTACGTGAATAACTTTAAGAGGTCTCTCGAGGGCTGCGGCTTGGCGTTCCTCAGGTACGCAGCGAGGCGAGCCAGACTGTTCTTGGCTTCAGACACGGGCGTCAGCTCCTCGCCACGGCGCGCGAGGTAGCGCCGCCCCGTCAGAGGCGTCTCGTGGCACGCGCGACCACTCTGATAACAACAAATATTCAGTCACTAATGTCTAGTTCTACACATATATTATCAAGTTCATTTCCTGCATAACCTAACCTCGCGTTGTATAGGCAAGTGAGAAGTGGTATGATGTAATTGCATGGGAAAATATAGCATAGCAGACTGATGTTCACATTAAAACTCCATTTAGGGATTTGTTTGTATCATGAGTTTACAAAAGGCATGCAAGATGTTAAATTTCGTTTTAATACCTATAAAAACATACAAACATCCGAATTGAGAACCTCCTCCTTTTTTAGAAGTCGGTTAAAAATAAATATTATATCACTGTCATGTTTAAAAGTATGAATAATAGCAAAAAAGTAGTAACAAATCTGTTTTATTGATTTATTGTTGTTTCAGGTGGATTATAAAATAAAGCTGATACAAAGTATCTGCATTATTTAATATTAGTTCGCTAGTAACAAACTATGTCACTTAGGCATTTAAAAAACTTGTTAGGAAAAAGTTCAACCGACTTCGACATAAAAAAACCAAAAAGTACAATATAACTTTAATTTCGGAAGTCGATGTTCAAAAAACGATAAAGCAACCACAAACACCGAGTATTTCGTGGCACAGCACACCTCCCCCTCCTAAACGTACTAATCACATTGGTGTAAACAGTAAACAATCATCCCGAAAGATTTGCTATCATTTATTGAAGAGTTCCGTTTCCTATCATCTCTGTTCTTCATCAGATCTTCACCAAACTAGAAAGGGACCATGTTGAAATACTAAGATGCTCTTCCAAACCATCATTCACAATTTTATTTTTTCATTTTACATCGACAAGAGGGAATGAGAAAGTCGTCAATGTAAACTAAGCCACGCATTATTAGGGATAACTCAAATATTAGTCGTCAGACCTTAATTGAAAAAAAAAGCGGGTGCTTGTCGTGTGGTCCGTTTAAAATTTTTAAAAGGGACCACACGATAAGCACCCGCTTATGAATATAAAAAGAATCATCAAAATCGGTACACGTACACCCAGTACAAAGTTATGAGGTAAAAAATACAAAAAAGAAACAGGTACAAAAAGGTTCTCAAATCTCAATTCAACAATTGAGAACCTCCTCCTTTTTTGGAAGTCGTTTGAAAATAGGTACACACTTATAGCTTCAAAGTTAAATACTCACAGGTCCAAATGTAGCAATAACTTGTGATATTTCATCTCCAGAAACTTTATTTGTAGTACCTATTTGTTCATTTGCATGTTCACCTAAAAAAATTATATAATCAATTAAAAATTCTCAATATAATTATTTATACTTACTATTAATCACAAATTTTACCTTCATAATCTACAACACACGTTAAAATAGGATTTAAATAATAAAAACTATTATTATTTGAAATATTCGACATTGTTGCTTTCAAGTAAATAAGCTTTGAAAAATGTCAGACTATTTTTTTTTTATTTGTTTATGTCAAAGACATATTTTGTTAGTGGCCAGTACCTAAGCCATATAAAAACTTAGAGTTTACTGCTTGTCAGATCTCGTCTGCCATTGTCCCATGTAACTTGGGGTCAACTCAACTCATTGTTTGCCTTCATTTTGTCCTGTGAACCATCAAGCTATCACTTACTCACTTTTCTTTCATACCACACTTCACACAATCCATTCCATCCATCACACATCTTTTCTCCACTGCCATAATTATTATAATAATAAGTTAACTCACCTAAGAATATACGCTCATCAAATTCACCAACGCTGAGCACATAGGTTTCATATAAATTGTTTAGTGATTTTAGATTTTGGTCAAAAGTGCCAACTTCTAGTACTCCACAAAGTTCTTCAACATCACCTTTTAAGATCTAAAAATATAAATATTATAATTTTTATATATTTATTTTGCAAAAAGAGATGCCATTTGTTTTAATAATAATTTGAATGTGTATTTGAATAAAAACATCAAAATCACAGCATCAAGTCACAACTTACTTGTTTTTCAAAAAACTTCTTTATCGCAGGCTTCCAGGTGTATTCTTTAGAAGCAGCAGCATCTACTAGCAGTCCATTTTTGATTTCACATAGTGCAGACATGATACAGGGTGCAGTTGATGGCATTTTGTAATCTTCTTTCAACCAGTCACTGGGCAAACCTAACACAAAATACAAGCTGGTGAAAATATTATTTTAAACTAGCAGATGCCCCAGACGCCCCGCGGTTGTACCCGCGTAGTTCCCGTTCCCTTGGGAATATGGGGATAAAATATAGCCTATGTTACTCAGGGTGAATGTAGCTTTCTAATGGTGAAAGAATTTTTGAAATCGGTGCAGTAGTTTTTGAGTTTATTCGTTACATACACAAATACAAATCTTTCCTCTTTATTATATTAGTATAGATGAAAGCATCTTTTTTTTATTTCATAATATATAGAAAGTTTATTCAAACATTTTTTACTCACACTCATCACCCAAAATAAATTAAATCAATTAAAAACAGAAAATATCATTAACATATGAAATAATATTGTGTACAAACCTTTAAATGCAGGATTAATTAAATCTACCCTTCTGTCCAAAAAGGCATTTGCAAATACGAAGTCTAAGGATGCAAGCAGCAAATGGTACATATCCACAAGATCATGAGCAGATCTGTGATGCTCCCCCTTCACACAGATGTACAAACACCAGGTGAACTCAAATAGTGCATTTGTTGTACAGGGTTGTGTCCTGTGTGGGGAAAATAAAGTAGTAGTTAAACTCAAGCCTCTCAATATTATAATAAAGAATGTTCATAATCATTATTAATGTTAGATCTGAAAGAAAGGCATTTTTTTTTTTTGCCAAGCCAAGAATTTTTAGCCACCAGGCTTTAACTATTTGGTTAAAATTCAATTTTCAATAAAATATTTCTAATTTTATAGTTAGAAATGTGCAAAGACATAAGATTCAGTTGAATGGTAATCAATAATCTAAACAATGGTGAACTTCTTGTTGCCACTGATGTTGGAAACCTAGTTATAATATTCTTTGTGAGTTAACCCATGTCAGCCTATGTAACTGAAACTGGGGAAACTAATTATTAAACTGTGTGAATATGCACATTCATTGTTTGGCATATACAGTATGAGCTGTTATTATCATGTTTCAAAATTGGGCAATTTTACTAAAGACATTTTAGTATTTCTTGCATTATTGATGTGTCTAAATGAACTCAATGAATTAATTACTAACTTAGGCCTTCTTTTAGAACTGGTTTTCACAGGCTCATTTGTTAACCCAGAGAAGATCTCCTGGAAGATTGGCTGGAAGTTCCTGTACAGCACAGTAGAGACTGCAAACTTATGCTCCAAATGGGATATCCTGTCCCTGAATTCAGTTGACATTGAAGCCATCTCCATCCAGTTTTTGATTTTTTTGAAGAACTGGATTAGACTGTGGAAAAGTAAAAATAAAACTGAATTTTATATGATACTAAGTTGTAATACTCAAAAAACAAAATGTAAGATACAGAATTGAAGATAAACTATTTAAATAATAAAAAATTAATAACCTTATGTTGCATAGTCTCAGTAGCTTGGTAAGACTGACACAGTTTCCTTCTACTGCTTTCCCAGATTGCACTGTAGGAGTTATGGAGGTCCTACATGCCACATACAAGGCACATGCCATCCAGTGCAATGAATCACCCTAGGACAATATAAAATGTAAGTAAGGATAATGTGAATTCTATCATGACTTATTTTCAAACAATATAAATTTTATTGGTATTGTAAACAAAGGTTTAAGGAAAATGCTTCTTGCAAATATTGTCTCAATGTTTGTGTCTCCTATTAAAAGCTTTTATTTCCTGTTAAGTGATTATAGTCAGTGAGCATCTTTAGATAAGGGCCTCGTGTGGATTTGGGCAGGTGAAAGTTGTTGCAGGTTAAAAAAATCACATGAAGCTTAATCACAAATCAAAAAATACATCCACTATAAGTACCATAAAACAAAGAATACGTATTAAGCTAGTACAATTTAATAAACTTGACTAAAATCAAAACACTTGGAAGTACTAAGTAGTCGACGTAGCTTGTTCATAACACTCTGTAATGACGCTCGAGTATTTTTCTAAGAAAATCTCAAGAATTATGAGACAAAGATGATTAATTACGGTAATAATATGAATATACTAGACTAAAATACTTACATCCAAAGTATAATTTCGTTTTATCTCTAGAAAGGACTCCTTGGATTTTTGTGTTGCAACTGGATCGACATTTAAATCTGAACAAAGACTGTTCATTTTATCAATCCAATTTTCTTCATTATCTTCTAATTTAGACATTTTGGTAGTGTATTCACTATTGATTTAAATAAAACATAAAAATAAACAACCTTTCACACGTAAACTTATCCCGATTTTGACAATTTGACAGGTATTTGGCGGGAATAGCACGACTCCTCCCACGCGCGGTAATTTTATTTTATTTTTGTCTTTGGCTTAGGTCTTTGGTACGAAACATGGCTGCGGAAAAGGTTGGTCTTACCAAAGCTTTTCTCATTGGACAAAAATGGGAAGAATTTCGATTTTCGGGAATTTATATCAACTTATGATTATTTTTGGTCCTCGTATAAGTTTTTGAGAAGACCCAAAAAACAATCATCTCTTCTCTTTGCAGAACACGCAACAAACATTGCATAACGACAGAAATACAGGATTTGTTGACGAAATATTGATTCTATGTTTCTGGAACTAACGACAGTGTACTGGATCCAGAGACGGTAAATTAATTTGTTGTGGGCCGTACTGCATTTTGGAACTTATTACTTTACGCGTCTATGTCATTGAGATAGGAAAAACATAGAGATGCCGCGTTATTCTATACATACATTTGCTTAGACATGAGTGAAATATGATTAAAAACATGAAATATCGTTATGTCTCATTTTTTCTAGTGAGACAATCTTATTTGATAAAAGAGACAACTATATTTTAAGTTGTTGCTAATTATGGCAACATTTTATCGTGACGTAGGACAGTTGTAGGTAAGTGCCGTGCCCGCAGCAGCCATGTTATGCGACAAGTTTATGGTAGTTTTGCTGTCAAATGGTTGTTTATTTTTTGTATTATTGAGATTTGCGAGAAAATTACGAGGAGTTTACTTTTAAAACTACATGTAAATATTGGAAAACAGAAACTCAACATGCCTGTGTATTGTATTGTGAAGTGTGGTGCATGAAAGAATCAAAATCAATCACAATAGTCTTTGCACAGGTTAATTGCCGGTTTTCATGCATCATTATTCAGAATAAACACATTCGATGATACTATTGTAACGTGATCATGAATTTATGGCTAAAGTATTGATATTTGGGTTAATTTCCATGTAACAGGCCTTTTTATTATATTTGTTAATTCATTCGTTTGCTTACAAACATGTGTCATAATGGAATAGTGTTGTACCGTTGCCGACTTGTCGTAATAGTCTCCGAAACTAGTTCCACCGCTGAAACATTAACTTATATACTCCTGCGTCTTATACAGACTTATACCTTATAACAGACACTTAAGTTTTATTTATTTGTATAGATGACAGAAGGTAAGATAACCTATTCATCTTTTTCTGTTACAATTACAATGGACTAAGGTAAGTACATAATATTAGGTATGATCCAAACGTGATAACTAGTAAAACTTGTATCGATACTCGTTATAGTAACAACTATATCCCTTGATTGATACATCCCTAGCAATGGCAGCCATTTTATGCGACAATATGAGTTTAAGGTAGGGATTTTGCTATTGTCTTGGTGAGATTAAGCACGCGATTCTTAACCTCACTGTTTGTTTTGTTTAAAAATATTAGTTTTTGTTGTTGTATCTGTTGTCTTGTGTTGTCTGGTGTAGGGATCTAGTATATAAGGTTAGTATTTTAAGGTTTTGATTTTATTGGCACTCATTTCTTAGGAAATGAGTGCCGAAGAACCCCCTGACGGGGGTGGAGGATCTCCTCCAGATATTGAAATTATGGAGTGCTCACAAAACTCTGTAGATGGTCGCGTAAAAATTGACATCAGAAAACGCCCCAGAGAACCTGAGATTTTTGCTGACGCGAAAAGAAATAAGCCTCCGTCTGACTCAATCCAATCTGTTTTTACCAAACCAGGTTTTGAGAGCGACTCCAAGGTACAATATAGCGAGAACGACAGAGCTCCCTTTACTGTGTTTGTATCCAGGGTGGAAGCAGACCCAAAGCAAGGCCTAGCTTTAAATTCCCTGAAGTTTGCCCAATTTATTCATAAAAAAGGATTCAAGGGTGTGATACAGGGCAGTGTGAAGTCAATGGGCCGTAACAGGATGTCTGTTGATTTTGCTACATTCCAAGAGGCTAATAATTTTGTCAATAACCCTATTTTATTAGATTCCAAATTTATTGCATCAATCCCACGTTTCCATGTTACACGTATGGGAGTTGTCAGAGACGTCCCCACTGATTGGACACTCGAGGAACTAGTTTTGGGTATAGAGACCCCTCATAACTGCGGAGAAGTCATTAAGGCTAGGAGATTGAATTTTAAAAATAAAAGAGAGGGTTCTGTTGTGTGGTCACCCTCAACAACGGTAGTGCTGACTTTTTCTGGTCAAATACTCCCAGAAAAAGTCTTTTGCTATAATGCCTCGCTTCCTGTCTCTGTTTACCATCTACCCACCATCCAATGTCGTAACTGCCTGCGCTTTGGACACATCAGCACCCAGTGCAGATCAAAGCCCCGATGCTACCGATGCGCTCAGCCTCATCCAGGAGATAGTTGTAATGTCCCAGAGTCTCAGTTAACTTGCCTCTTGTGTGATGGTGGCAATCATAAAGCTATTGATGATAAGTGCCCCGAACACTCAAGGCAGAAATCCATTAAATTAATAATGTCGCAAGAAAACCTCAGTTATCGCGAGGCTTCAGTTAGGTTCCCACGACCTAAATTGCTATATTCGAATGTTGCTGCAGGTCCTTCCATCTCCCATCCTTCTCAGCCTCTTTCTTCTGAATCTTTCCTCCTCACTGCCCCCCTTAATTCCCCTTCTTCCTCAGCATACTCAACCCCTGTCAAGTCTTCCTATACCAAAACTGTTTATCGTTCCCCAAAGCCTAGACCAGAGCTGGGGAAATCTTACGATTCTCAAGCTCACAGGTCCATGGTCTACACTCCTCCCTCTTCCCAGCCTAATGGTTGTGCCTTGAACCCTCCTTTTGTTGACTCTACTCCCCTTCCTACACCTAACGATAATTTAATAGAACTCCTAACATGCTCACTTATTAATATCTTGTCCAAATTCAGTGATGCAATACCGAACAATGTCGTGATCTTAGTGCAACAACTCCTGGAATCGTGGACTCGCCATAATGGAAAAGGTCCTTCAGTGGAACTGTAGGTCAATCCGCAGAAAGAAACATGAATTGATTTACCTCATAAATCGTTACTCACCAGTCGTCTTTGCCGTGTCGGAGACGTGGCTCAGGCCCGGAGCTCTCTTTAGGGTTCCTGGTTATTCATGTCTTCGGGATGACAGAGAGGACGGATGGGCGGGCTGTGCCCTATTGGTTAGCAGATCCATAATTTTTTCTGAGATCCCCATCCCTCATCATGATCCTGGTCTACATGTTGTGGCTGTTAGAGCTATTGACATATCCTTCGTTTCTGCCTACATTCCCCACCCCAATGCTAATATTTTATCTGAATTTAACGCCATCCTCTCCTCTCTTCCATCTCCATTGATTGTACTAGGTGACTTCAACTGTCGGAGCACCCTTTGGGGCTCCCACTGTAACGACCCCTCCTCCAGCTTCTTGCTAGATCTTTTAGATGACCGCAACCTATGCATCCTTAATGATGGGTCTGCTACCCGTAGGGTTTCGCCTACACAAAACATAAGTGTCCCGGACCTTACTTTCTGCTCCCCTTCTTTAGTGTCATCACTCTCCTGGTCGGTTCTCCCCAATTCTTACGGGAGTGACCATTTTCCCATACTGATTTCCTTTCCAAGTTCTCACCCTCATATTCCTCCCACTCAACCCCTCCAAAAATATCTCCTTACACAAGCGGACTGGTCCCATTTCTCGTCCCAATTGGACTTAGAGCTCCAAAACTTTCCTCCTATAAACTCTTCCAATTCCCTCTCCACCTATAATGATTTTGTTAATAGTTTGTTGAAGGCGGCGGATTCCTCGATTCCCCTGAAAAACTCTGCCCGCCATCTAATCCCCTCTCCTCCTTGGTGGGACGCCGAGTGCACTGATGGCGCTCGTAAACGCAAAGAGGCAGAAAATACTTTTGCTATTACTTTAGATATGCCCGATTACCTTAATTTCCAAAAGATTTCTGCTCGAGTCTGCAGGTTATTGACAAAAAAGAAAAAATCTGGCTGGCTCAATTTCTGCGAGTCACTGTCTCCACGTTCCCCTGTCTCTCTTGTGTGGAAAAAAATTAAAATCTTTCGCCGAGCTTGCGACAGTCAGTCCGCCGAATCTACAACCAATGACCCTAGTTCTTGGTTAGAGGACTTCATCACTAAATTGGCCCCCCCTTTTGTTCCTAGTTCTGACTGCCTTCCTACTATAGATGCCCCTCCTCCCACTTCCTCTGATAGCTTCGATGATCTATTCTCCTATTCCGAACTGACATGTGCCTTGGATCATCTTCGCGATTCAGCTCCGGGTGTCGATGGAATTCCATATTCCTTCATCACCAAATCCTCCTCTAACTGTAAACTCCTTTTCCTCAACCTCATCAACTCCTTTTTCGCAACTGGCCAAGTTCCAGAATCCTGGAAATCCCAAATCATTATCCCCATTTTGAAACCTGGGAAAGACCCAAAAGATTCTGCCTCCTACCGCCCAATCGCCCTATCCTCTGTCCTGGCTAAAATAATGGAGAATCTAATCAAGAATCGACTGGAGTTCATCTTAGAAACCAAAGGCATCTTAGCCAGATCCCAATTTGGCTTTCGAAAAGGCTTGGGTACCATAGACAGCCTCAGTGTATTTCTTTCCGATGTTCGTATTGCCTTTTCCAAAAATGAAAGTGTTCTTGGTGTTTTTCTTGATATAGCCTCCGCCTATGATAATGTCCAGCTTCCTATACTCAGGCAAAAGCTGCTACAGCTGAGTATCCCTGTGAGACTGATCAACATTATCTGTAACCTTCTTATGTCCCGTTCTATTTCTATTCGTCACCAGAACATTCTTTCTCCATCCCGTCTTGTGTGGAAGGGTCTACCTCAAGGGTCGGTCCTGAGCCCTATCCTGTATAATTTATACACATATGACCTGGAGTCATCGGTTAGCTGCTTCTGCAAAATATTACAGTATGCTGATGACATAGCTCTTTACGTAAGTTCAAATTCTCTCTCCGACGCCTCAAATCGCCTAAACTCTGCCCTTCATTACCTAAATCAGTGGCTGGGTGATCATGGTTTGAGTTTGTCTGTTCCTAAATGCCAAGCAGTTGTATTTTCTCGTAAACGTAACATTCCCCCTGTAAACCTATTTGTTGAAAATGAACCCATTATTATCTCTGATAAAGTTAAATTTCTTGGCCTTATCCTAGACTCTAAATTAACTGGTCTTTATCATTTGGAATATATTTCGAAGAAATGCGAAAGAGGTGTTAATGTTCTACGTGCGTTGTCTGGAGTTCGCTGGGGAGCCCATCCCACTTCCCAGAGAATTTTGTATAATGCTATAGTTCGTAGCCATTTTGACTATGGTAGTTTTCTTTTGGAACCATGCAACAAGATAGCTATTGCGAAACTAGAACAGATCCAATCCAAATGCTTACGCATAATAACGGGCGCTATGAAATGCTCCCCTATTAATGCCCTTCAGGTAGAATGTTTGGAGCCCCCCCTTCATTTACGTAGACAATATCTCTGTGACAGATTTTTCTATAAAGTCATCCAAATTAAATCACATCCTCTACTCCCCCTTCTTCGCACTCTTTCTGAGTTTTAATCCGTACGTCCCGCTATTGGTCCCACAAAAACCCTCCTCTCCTTGTCAATAGTTATAATAAATTTAATAATATGAAAATTTCCATAGTCCAATCAAATATTAACCCAATATTTGAAGTAGATTTTAATTCTTTACTCTTTCGCCCTAGAATTATCTTTAACTTTGGCATCCCTAAACATGATCCTGCTGCTAATGACAAATTCAATCAAATTCTAACAGAGGAATGGCATGATTGGCTTACAATATTTACAGACGCCTCAAAGCTGTCTGATAATAGCAATGTTGGATCTGCTGTGTGGATCCCGAAGTTCAAAATAATTTTAAGTTTTCGTAGTCCTGCATTTGGCTCCACTTTCACTGGGGAAGCGATAGCTATTTTTGAAGCGGTATCCTTTATTGAAGGGCATGGTCTAAACAAATCTATAATTTTCTCGGATTCTCTTAGCTGCTTACAAGACTTAATAAAATCTCCATTTCGTTCCCGTAACAATTGTCCCCTAATTTTACAGATCAAACAACTTTTATATAGATGTCATTGTTTGGGCATAGACATAGCTCTGGCCTGGATCCCCAGCCACTCGGGGATTATTGGTAATGAGAACGCGGACTCGATTGCCAAGTCAGCTACCCGAAATGGGATTGATCTACACACATCCTGTTACTCCCGAGATTTACGCTGTCAGGTTAAACCTGAAATGATGAATAGCTGGAATACTCAATGGCAGAAAACTCGTTTAATAAAAGGAAAATTCTACGGCTCGATTCAGCCAGTTATTCCATCAAAGTGCTGGTTCAGCAGACTCAAATTTTCCAATAAACTGGCTACTTCTGTCATAATTCGACTTCGACTTGGGTTTGTTTGCACTCCTGTTTTTTTGGCTAAGCTCCGTGTGAGAGACAACTCTTTGTGTGAATGCGGTCTGGATGAGGGTACTCTGGAGCACTTATTTTTTTCCTGTCCTCGACTAATAGTTCCCCTTTACGAATTACTTCCTCCTGATATTCCCCGCCCAATTAATATTCCCTTCCTCTTGTCTTTAGTTCATACTCCTGTGGTTAAAATTCTTTATAAATTTATTAATATTAATAAAACCCGTTTGTAATTCATCTATAATTATTTTAAAATATTATATCTAGTATTATATTATTAAATCTAACTAATTAATGTTTTAACTCTTTATGTGACGTCTTAATTATTTATTTATATATTAACCTAAATGTTTTGTCCTTTTTAGCATGGTGTGATAATGGAAGACATCGCTACAAAAACTGATCAATAGTCGTTAAACAGTAACAGCAATAAATTGAGAACCGATCATTATCATCTCATTACCTTGACATTGGCAAAATCATCGAAGGTTATTCGATGGAGCCATAACCTTAAAAAATTGAATTGAATTGAATTGAGTTTAAGGTATGCACCCTTTTTTTGTAGGTATTTCCAGTCCATACTATTATAGGTCAATGGTGACCTTGACATACATGCACTTGACAGTTGACAGGTAAAGAACACAAAACATGTCAAAAGCACGAATAAAAAAAACATCTTCCAAATTCAAATTTTAAAATTCGTGTTCTCCTATTTTTCTTGACAACAGACATTATTATATCGAATTTATAGCATTGTTTGCACATCGAACGTGTTTTCACCGTATTTTTACTTGATTCTACGATACTACAGTTTAATTTTGTGAAGAAAATGATATCTTTTCACCGATTTTATCATGTTTCCTGCGTAGCTCTCAGTTTGAAAAAGCAAGGGTTAAAACTATGTAAAATGGTGAATCCGAAGAGTAAAAGGTAAATTACTAATAGTAGTGAACTTATAATGTTCTTAGTATTATGTTATTGCTTTGAGGTTATATTGTTGTTTTGATGTTTTTATAGGCAGTGGCATCCAACGCAAGCGTATGCAGTGAATGCTCTGCCTTCAGTGAAGAGCTTGACTCAGCAGAAGCATGAGCCTGACAAGCGTGGGCAGCGCAGAATTGCCGTGCTGAACAAAATGTTTATGAAGCAGATCACAGACTTGATGTCCACTGGCACTGTTGCTATGGATATAGTTGGAAGGGGCATTGAAATCTCTAAAGTAAGTTCTGCTAGTATGTGGTTAACTTGATATTTCATTTAAAAGGAATTTGTTCAGTTGGAGGCTAGGTTCCCTTTTTTAACACATTAGCAGCAAAAGGAGTACAATTTGATTAACCTTGATGACATGGTTGGCGCATTGGTTGAGCGATTGGCTGCTGCGCGGCATGTCGCGGGTTGGATTCTCGCACTGAATTAATATTTCTATGTATAGGCTACAGATAGTTGTTCCAGGTTGTGGCTGTTTGTGTATGTATGTGACTTTGAATGTTTATAAACGCACCCACGACACAGGGGAAATTTCTAGTGTGGGCAACATTACTTTTTTTTTTAATAAACCTTTATCTAATGTTGATGTCAGTATACCTATTTCATTTAGGTACTCAAAATTAAATCTCGTTAGGGGTCCGCTTAGAAAAATAGTCCTCTTCGTCCTCTTAGAAAGCATTCAAGCAAATAACCTATCTAAGGAACACATAAAATCCTACAGGACCAGATTTCCCATAGAATTTTGTCAACCCACCAATTCCATGGCTAACTTGCATTTTCTATTTACAGGTAAATGTGACTCCAGACTTGCACACGGTGAATGTATTCTGGGTGTGCAAAGGCAATGCTTCAGACAATGAGACTGAGAGGGTGCTAAACAAAGTAGCTGGTGGCCTAAGGCATGAGCTGTCCACTCTGAGGGTCATGGGAGAAATACCCTACATTGTGTTTGTTAAAGGTAACTTACCTTTAACTAACCCTAGTTTAAAGGGCTATCTGCTTTGCCAACAGGATGTTTTAAAGTATGACACAACGCTTGTGCCTGTGACTTCATGTCTAAATTTCATATCTGCTTATTAGGTTTCTTTATCTATCAACTGCTATCTCATTTCAAATGTTATTATGTACAACAAGCTGGCCCATGCAACTTCTTGTGCTTCACATAAGAGAGATAAAAAGAACCCCCGTTTTTGGCAACATTTTTTATTGATGCTCTGTTTGGTGATGTATTTTTAAACGACCTTTACGGTTCGAATGGTGTATTAAGGCAAACCAATGTCACGTAGGACGGTTACAATGACCGGGAATTTATATATCAGCTGAGGCGGCAGAATACAATGCAATAACGCGAGTTTAGTGCGGCCGCGAAGAGTGGTAGCGAGTGGCTTCGAACGTGTTTGGGAATGCACTGGCGCAGGCGTCCGCCGACTGGGAGCTGCTGGCCCGTCCGCTTCCTCTCGCCCCGCGCCGCGGTCTTCACACCTCTGGCGCCTGGACCGGTTTGGAGTGTAGTGATGTGCATCGCTCACTCTAGTGATGGGCAATGCAACACACTCCTATTGGTTGTAGGCTTCCACAATAAATGGGCTATCCAATACTAAAATAATTTATCAATTAGAACCAGTAGTTCCACCAAGAACAATATTAGTATAGATACATTAAAAGTTCAAACTATATGTTTACAGATAAACAAGAAGCCCACCTCGCAGAGTTGGATCGTCGCTTAGCAGTGGCTGATTACGGCGAGGACTACGTGCCTACTGATATGGGACACCTGCTGAAGTCTGAGTTTACCTTAAACACTAAGTTATCGCCTGAAGTCAAGGTAAGCATTGTCTGATATTAATGCAGTTTTTTTGCACTTGTAAGGTCGACAACGCATTGGTGCCTGTGTGTTACAAACGCTGATAAGAAAGTAACTACTGATAAGTACGGCCGTCATAGTCCATTAGTAGAATTCTAGAACCTTCAGCTGACTCATTTTCTAACTGCCTGTTATGCATGACTGCTAAAGTCTGCCTTTTTGTTAGTACATACCTAACAAAAAGGCAGACTTTAGTTTAGCACCTAATGAGCAGACTGGGTAGCAGACTGCTTAACGGGGGATATAGAAGTGGGCTATCACGGCTTCGACAATTTACCACTCATAGAAAATGCTGCTGATTTCACACTACGGCGCCAACTCCACAAGGGGCTCGAATCGCTGCGATTCTATCACCGTGTGGAGGCAAGTTCAGAGAGTTGTTATAGAATGAAGTAGCACGACGTTAATAAGCGAACTTGCCTCCAAATCAGCACTATTTTCTATGAGTGGTAAATTGTCGAAGCCGTGTTTAGCCCACTTCTATATCCCCCGTTAAATACTCTGCTACCCTGTCTTGGTAGAGGTGGTGCTTTAATCCAACCATTCCTATTTGCCTACCGCTGTGACTAAGCGCCTTCTAGGAGAGGACTTGGATACTGGGTGATGTTGTTGCGTCAATGCTCAAGTCACGTTGCCAAGAAGGTATATCAATTAAGAAACATCATAAACAGCTAGCTAGAAAATTGTTGTGACGCGTTAAATGTTTGAACTTCAGCATGTATTGTACTGCTCCTTTAATTTTATAAAAATCCTTATCGATCGTATCTCAAAACCAAATAATCGTGGTCTTCCACTCTTTACCGTGAGGGATTGGAGGGGGGGCGGCAATTGTTCGCGCGGGGCATTCGATGGTTTCTGTGCATGCTTTTGCCTACCCCCATCAGAAACCGTGATACTGTGATATAATATAAATTTTTTGTGTATCAGGCAAAAATAAAGAAACTAGAAGAAGAGTTGCCCATATTCGAAGAACCACTTCCTGAAATGACGCACAATGTCTTCGGTCTAGACCACTTCAAGATCATGAGCAGGCTCTTGGCTGCCAGAAAGAAGACTCGCGATGCTTGGAGCACCCTGAACACGAATGATGACGTCATATCGTATCGAGTGACGCCCGACAAAGTACCTGAACCTGCTGGCAACCAGAGGAAAGAGCTGGCTGATTTCTTACTGAAGAGAATGGTTAGATATTGAAATATGTTCACTATTAATAAATAATATAATTCATGTTTTATGATGTCTCGACGTAAGAAAAAAAAACTTAAAATAAAATCTGTAACATGAATGAATGCTTTATGTACGGTGTAATAAATAATAATATAATGCTTTAATGCTTCATTAGTAAGTGCAGTTACTTTACAGATACATTACTGAATACTGTGCTGCTTCCAACAACAATCAAAAAGTAACTGGCCAAGTTCAAATACTTCTACAAATCTTCGATCCTTTATGTTTATATTAGTCGTTGCGGTTTTGCATTTGGCCTGCAAGTATTATTCCACATATTACCGTACCGAACCTACGTATTAACCTACATGGTTCTCGTATGACTTGACCAGTACGGATTGTATGGATTTTAAAAGAGACTTTGGCCTCTGAGTTTGTTTCGGTGTTTCTTCTCAGGGTAGTCGGCTAGGAAACACCGGCTTCATCTAGCTGAATAAATTCATAGCCAGAAATATTTGACGTGTAAAAGACAAAATAAATATCATTTATCATTTACCGTATTTCACATTTTCTAGATCGAGCAAAAGCGTCTCCAGAAGCGAATGAAGGACACTCGCCAAGACTGGCAGCTCGCTGACAACGTGGAGGGCACGGAGGACGCGGAGGAAGACGAGGAGTACTACGAGGACGACGAGGAGGAGAGCTACTCGTACTACAGCGGACCCGGCCAGCTAGCCGGGCGCGCTGAGAGCCAGCCGCCGCTGCAGCGCGGGGCTTAGCGCCTAAATCAATAAATTATTGTAGAATTTATTTGTATGTAGTTTGATTTTTGTGTTCTCAGATTTTGTCTGTGTTATTTATTTAATTATGTCATGGATTTCATATAGGCACAGATAATATAATACTAATAGGTGATTAATTAGCGTTTTTAATTGTTTTAGTTTGATAGTTTCTTGTTTGTGTGTGACATTTTGGCAAAATCTGCAGGTCAGGAAAATAATAAAAATTTGAAAGGTGACCAATTGGTCAACGTTATACACATACAATTGTATGTGTATAACGTTGCACAACTTGAACACAACACAAAAGAAAAAAATCTTAGTACTTCCTTGCTTCAACGTTCACGTGTGCTTTTGTGAACAACAATACTTTGTTCGAGTATTATTCGAAAACTGTACATTTTTATCAGATCTTACAGGGAATTGGATTCTTCGTGATGTTAGATAGATCACATGAGACGGAGATAATGTGGCCAAACCGTGAATTAAAAAATTATTGCTTTCAGGATTTTGTAGAAGTTGTAGAAAAATTGATGTCCTTCAATCCTTACTCAAGGGTTTCTGTATCTCGGTAAATCGATGCAAGTTCTTTGTTAGGTACCTACCTAACTAAAGAAAGAAGCGGCTATACCACTACAGTTAGCTACTTTATTATTTGTGCATAATACCTACACTTCTCTCCGAACGCTTATTAGAACTTCTAGTTGAACGCTAATTTACTTATCTTTTAACGCTACTCTAACCTATCTTCTTGCTTTTTGATTTAGATTTTTGCTTTCATCTTGAACGATTCTCAAACTTTTCATTTCACGATTATTTTAGGTAATTTCTCTTCAATCTTTAATTTTTCGCATATATATTTTAATTTCTATTATAAAGCTTATTAAAACGTTTATTTCTATATTTTTTGACTGCTTGTTTCTACTTTTGATGACCGTTTAGTTAGTCCTGCTTATTTTTGACTGATACATCAAAGTTATTTTTGGTGCATCCAACTTCTCTGTGCAAGATTATTTTAACTTATATTTGAACATTTATTGTAAATTCCTTTTAAGTGCTCTTCTAATTTATCCTAGAGCGCTTATTTCAGTATATTCAAATTATTTTTCGCCGCTTGCTTGTCCAACTTTTTTGCCCGCTTATTCCCAACTGGTTTATAACTGCTTCATCTAATTTATTTTTGACCACTTCATTGAAATTCCTTTGACCCTTTCATCCAACTTATTTATGACCGCTTTATCCAATTTTTATTTATGACCGCTTCATTCAACTTATTTATGACGGCTTTATCCATCTATTTATGACCGCTTTATCCAACTTATTTATGACCGCTTTATCCAACTTACTTATGACCGCTTTATCCAACTTATCTATGACCTTTGAAAATGAAAACAATATATCTAGTTCAAATTAATAGTATTTTCAAATTTAAAATGGATTTCCGCAAAGTAACGCCTGACTCAATCAATTTTATCTATGACCGCTTTATCCAACTTATTTATGACCGCTTCATTCAACTTATTTATGACCGCTTTATCCAACTTATTTATGACCGCTTTATCCAACTTATTTATGACCGCTTCATCCAACTTATTTATGACCGCTTTATCCAACTTATTTATGACCGCTTTATCCAACTTATTTATGACCGCTTTATCCAACTTATTTATGACGGCTTTATCCATCTAATTATGACCATTTCATTCAACTTATTTATGACCACTTTATCCAACTTATTTATAACCGCTTGATTCACCTTATTTATAACCGCTTCATCCAACTTATTTATGACCGCTTCATCCAACTTATTTATGACCGCTTTATCCGACTTATTTATGACCGCTTCATTCAACTTATTTATGACTTTTTCATTCAATTTATATATGACTGCTTCTCTCTGACCTCAGTTCCGGAATTGAAAACCTTACGATATTGCATGCCATAGTACATATCAATTTACCAAAAATCCAAATACGTGATTCTTATTTTGTTAATCAAAATCATGATCTTAATGCTTTTTGCTTAAAAGCATTATTGCACATATATTCGGCAATAGGGTTATTCCCAGTTGTCCCCACTGTCAACGCCACCACTGGTGACGAATGGGATTTCTTTCCATAAAATGTCCCATTTGCCACCAGTGGTGGCAATTGGGAATGGCCACTCTTTTTGTTCCCAGTTGCCACCAGTGGTGACAAATGGGAAAAATAAAATGATACGTGAGGATGGATTACCTATATGTTCATTAGTTGGTAACATAGAGTAAAGTAATATAAGTATCGAGTAGTTGGTAAAAAGATTAACAAGGCAGTGTACTTACTAGTTGGCATCGAAGCAACTGCACTCGGGTTGCCGGATGTGCTTAAGTATCGCCACTCGCAGAGGATGATGTCACGGATAAATCCTATTGACAATATTAGTCAAGGAACACTTGCCATAGGCAATCATTCCGCAGACAGCAAAGGGTCTAACGGAATCTCTGAACAGGATTAAACAAAAATGGTAATCTGTTTTGTTTTGATAGAGAAGGTGGCGTGTACCTACTTGCACCCATACAACTTTCAGTATGTAGCTTTCAATAAAATATGCAAAAATAAGTAATACAAAAACCAACATGTCGTTCTTGTATTCTTCTTCAGTTAAGCTTTTTTGGATAAGTCAAATTAAGTTCTATTTCTGAATGCAATGCAATTATAGAAAAAAAGATATTGTTTTTAGTAGGTTACCCGGAACTCGACTAGTTATATAAGGTTAATTTCTTCTTTAAACAAAATGAGTTAAGGAAAGGGTGAATTGAAAACTGACGTTACTAAATATTTGGCTTATTTGATTGTGCGTAAAAACTGTTATGAGTACTTTTAACATTTTTTTATTTAAAAATGTTAAAAGTATTACTTGGTAAACAGCCCATGGTAAACAGGTTATAGTTTAAAGGTTACAATTTTTCGTGAATAGATTTTTTGCTAAGTAATAATTTGGCAAATGAAATTGTGCGAAAAATTGTTTGGGAAGTGAAAATTTGTCTAATTCCTTTCGGTCAAACAAGGGAGACCCCGGATCACGAACACGCAGGTTCTGTATTTTCTTTTTGAGATTTTCAATACATTTATGTTGTTTTAAAAGCTCTTAGATCTAGTATTTAACGCGCTCTTTGTAGGTATCGTTTAAAATAATATGACTACGTGTGCGGAAGTAAGTATTCCTGAAAACTACTGGAAAAAAATTAGATATATACTTACTAATAATATCCGGGTCCCTACCCCGGATATTAACACGCAGAGTTGTTAAACATTTTATTTAATAATAATAAATATATATTTATTTCCTTCCACAAATAACACTTATTAACTAGAATATAAAAATGGCACAAGTATAAAATCAGTACAACGTTTATTTGTGGGAGACTGGTGCCTAAACTAAGCCGTGACTTGTATTTCAGGACACCAGGGACTCCCCCCTACAGGCTAAATTCTCTTTATTAATACATGCACAATGTTCAACAATAGTTACACTTTTGTGTTACAGTGGAAAAGTATTAGTTAAAAAAGAAGAAAATATAATAATACTATAATTAATCTTAAATCTGTGTTAAGTGTCTGTGTTGTATCTGTGTGGGTGTGTTAGAGATATATGTGGGATAAGGATGAGGGGTAGATAAATGTGTGTGAAAGGGTGTGTATGTGAATGAGTGAGTATGTTTTTGCGTCTTTGTGTATGTATTGGGAGGGTTAGTAAGTGGGTTCCAGTACGTGTCAAAATAGAAGAATGGTTTTGAAAATAAGGTATTGTATACAAGGATACACCATTTCATTCCTGTTACGTTTTTATGACTAGTAGCTCTTCTGTTTTAGTATAGCTCAATTTTATTAGCCACTTTGTTAATATTTCTTTACATTTTGATCGATTGTAATTAAAAATACCTATTTCTTTATTTAACTTATTATATAGTTCAGGCCCTCGGAAAGAATAAAATTTTTGGGCAAAAACTGTATTAGCTTTAATGGTACTACATATTGCGAAGCGCCTTCTCGTTGTCAATTTGGAAAGATCGAAAGAAGATGGATCTGAATGCTGCCGCAGAATAGTAAAAAGGATATAAATCTGTCTAACAGTTAAGACTTCAGCTTCCTGATACAGTGCTGTAGTGGAGAAGAGTCGAGGTTTGGAAAGGCCAACTTTTAGGATCAGCCTTTGGGCTCTTTCCACTTCCAACATTCTAGTTTTACCGGCACCTCCCCATGTTGTTATGCAATAACTCAGTACAGATTGGACAAGGGCATAGTAAACCATTTTTATTGTATCACCATTTGCTACGTGTCTAAGCTGTTTAAAAATATAAGTAAGTTTTCTTACTCTTTTACATAAATTGTGAATATGTTCATCAAAGGAAAATCTTTTATCAATAGTTACACCCAAATAGCGAATACTTTGTGTTGGTTGTATAGTTGAGCAGTTACATTGATTTAAAGGAGGAAAAGAACACTGATGGACATATATGAGAGGCTTATCTTGTAAAAAGGTTTCTGCACTTCTGATTGAAAAAGGAATATATTTTGTTTTATCTGCGTTAAGTGTCAGAGAATTTGCAGCAAGCCAGTGGCAGACCGTGTTCAAACCTAACTGAGCTAAGTAATATACTTCCTCCCAAGAATCCCCCTTAAAAGTAAGAGTTGTGTCATCTGCGTAAGATATTATTTTGCAGTTATCTAGCTTAAGTTGACACAATTCATTTATATAACAAAGAAACAAGGTGGGGCCAAGAATACTTCCCTGAGGAACTCCATGTTCGATAGGAAGTTCATCGCTCAAGTGGTCTCCGATTCTTACACGCTGCGTGCGATCGGACAAATAGTCTACTAACAATTTCAGCTCATTTCCCCGTATACCCATATTATTTAATTTACGAATTAGGGTGGGGATACAGACTGTGTCAAAAGCTTTGGCAAGATCGAGAAAAATGGTAAGGCATTTTTTGTTTTCATCAATATTTCTTACCACAAAATCAGAAAAAGTGTGAATAGCGTCATCGGTCGATTTGCATGCTCGAAAACCATATTGTGTTTCAGCAAAAATTTTATTTGACTCTAAGAATTTTACTAGTCTACAATTTATAGTACGCTCAAATACTTTCGATAGAGAAGAAAGGATAGAGATGGGCCTGTAGTTGTTGACACAGCCTGTATCCCCTGCCTTATGTATGGGGATTACAATTGATTTTTTTAGTGCTTGAGGAAAGACGCCTGTTTCATAGCAACGGTTTATGAGATCAGTGAGAACGGGAGCCACAAAATCCACAATATTTTGCAATAGTTTAGATGATATGTTGTCCCACCCAGGTGAGCATTCACTCTTTAAATTCAATATAGCAGTTTTAACTTCGATACTATCTACTTTGAGTAGTGCGAATGAGTTGCTAGGGGATGCGCTCCTGAATTCAGCGGAGTTATTGAAAGGTGGCACGTTCGATGGTATGCGCTGAGCTAGTATCTTACCAATTGTAGAAAAGAAGGTATTGACATTATTAATTGATGATTGAGGGCTTTGATCTGTATGTAGTAGTTCTTCTGGAAATTCACGATTTTTATTAAGATTTGTTATAGTTTTAATGGAGTCCCACAACAATTTGGAGTTACCTTTAGCCATGTTCAGTTGGTTTTGTTCATATTGTCGTTTTATTTTTTTAAGCAGATTATTGCAGTAGTTCCTATATCGTTTGTATGTTATGCTTAGGATCTCATTATTTGGTTCTCTTTTAGATTTAATATGCATATTGTCCCTATTTTTGATGCACTTCAAAAGTCCTGGCGTTATCCAGGGTTTTAAGGTAGTTTTATTTCGTGGCATCCTAATGATCGACATATGTTTAATTGTTAGTTTATATAATAATGCGATAAGCTTATTAGTTGCAACATTTAAATCATTTTCAGCATAAACTTGACTGAAATCTAAATTTTCACAGTCAGAGATAATCCCGGTCCAGTCAAGCTTCCTGATTTCTCTTCCACTTAAAGGTTTCTTTGAGCCCCCTTGCTTGAGACAAAAAAGAATACAGTCATGATCATGCTTCTAATGATTGATTTATGCTTCTAATATTCAGATAGAGTAGGTTAATGCCTCCTTTAGTATTTTTAAACAGTTTGGAGTCTTTTGGGAGACAAGTGTATGACGACGTTGCCTCCAGGTAGTTGGTATTAAATGGTATTTATGTTAGCCATTTATAAGTTAGAAAAACCCAAAACCTTAGCTAACTACGAAGTGAGCCCTTTGTAGAAAAAAGTAGAAACTGGACGGAGCGTATCAGTTTGGTTTCAGGGCTACACACATTGTTCAGAGGAAATGAGTACCATAGTGCTTTTCACCATGAGCTTTTCGAACGAAAATGTTGCCATTTGAGGTCCAGCAGAACTGGTAGCCATGCTTACTTCACGAGACTGGTAGTACAGTTTTTTCAAACTTGCCAGGAGATCAACTATATACACTGCCTGTCTCTTACCGGCGATGTTTGTTTGTTCCGTGTTCAGTTTGTTCTGCACAGTTTTCTTTCTGTTATTATAGTAACGCGCGGCTGATACGATTTTTTGCTTTATTTGGACCGACTGAAACTGCAACTATGGGTCGTCTCAGTCCTGATTTGCCGGGTAGGTATACGGTAAATGTCCCGAAGATCAGATGGTGTGACGCTTGAGACAACAACTTGTCCAATTGCACAGGTTGTGATTGTGAAGTCCGCACTGGTCTCTTTTTCGGTGAGCGAAATGTTTCTTATTTCTATGCATGAAGATCTTGACTTGAGTTGCAGATTCTGTACTTTCTTTTGAGATTTTCAATACATTTATGTTGTTTTAAAAGCTCTTAGATCTTTTCGTATCGTTTAAAATAATATGGACTACGTGTGCGGAAGTATTCCTGAAAACTACTGAAAAATATATATATAAGTACTGAAGTTTGGAATTATCTTCAGTTTTCAGGAACCACCTCCTTTTTGCTTAATTTTATGCTTAACATTTTGCTCATAATATAGTCGTTGAGCTTATCATAAACCGGGTATCTCCTTATAAACCTAGTACTGTGAACGGCGATCTTTAATGATAACATGTTCAGTCCCTCCCCGCCATTAATTGTAACTTACGAGGGAGCTCGATGCTTAGCGCAGGACGTTTCCTGGCTGTTATGATGATGACAATGACATAAATGCCGACGACTTGGTAGTTAAGTACTGTACCTACAGTTGATTCATCTGTAGGTAATGCACTGGGTCCTTTTATTAAACTAAGTGATGGGCGAAACCCGGACGATGTTGCGATTGTTTTTTTGCAATTTTTTAATGTCCGAGGACAATTTTTAACTAGCAAATCTTTACCTTATGTCAATAATACGGCAAATTCGTAAATCGTTAATTTCAATTACTTACATATCTTTGGTCGATCACGGGATCAACGACTGCTGAATGAGCAAAAATTACATTTCTGCAACTTCAGTCTCCAAATAAAGTTCAAGAAAATATAGTCTGCCAACACCCTCACTTAACATTAAAACGAGCCGTTACTTCGGAAATATGGTTGTATTATTTCCTTCTGTTGAATGAATAGGTACTATTTATTTGGCAATATTCCAGGAAAAAATTGTCATTATTATAGAATGACAAGAATTCCATGGTGATTTCATTCCATCGACCATCGTAAAACGTACTACATTATTGTGACGCATCAAAAAGCCACGTGGATCGCTTATCACAAAATCCGATAAGCTTGTAGACAATTTGAAATTGCCTTTCTATTGTGCATTCTTCGGCCTATTGTCAGTGACCCATGATCTAGGTACGTCATACTCCTCAAATTCAATTGAAACTTCACGCTAGATTTCGAACAATACCGCCTTACTTTATCGGTAAAGCGCCTCTCTGCTTTTACGTTAAATACCAGAAATTATGTTATATTGTACCACTAGTGTTTGCCAGTGGCTACGCCCGCATAATTGTCGGAAATTATCCCACAGGAAAGTATCACTGGGATATCCGTAGGTCTGTGTTGCAAACACCCTAAAAAGTCCATAACACAAACTTTTAGATTTTTGTTTGAATTAAAATTTGATATTAAATATGTCAGTTTTAATTGTCAAAGAATTTTGATATCCAATACATTAGAATATATACCACGCCTGCCTGTGTTTCCCCCGAAGGGGTATACGCAGAGAGTGTATAGTACACCCTCATGTGTCACTTATGCCCGTCATGTTAGTCCAACAACAATAGGACGGCGACCCTATTGTCATTAACCGGACAAAACTCTAGGCATACAGATTGTTACTGAGAATTTTCTAATGGAAAAACCCAACACCACCCGAGGGTCATACCCCACAATCAGGGCACGATAGCGATCAATTCCAACGAGGTAGACAATCCTACTAATATAATTATGAAATGTGACAGTCTGTTTCTTAATTAGTTACGCCACATAAATTGATCGAATTTGGATGAATCTTGGTACAAGGGTAGAACAAGATTCATTTAAGGATATGAGAAACTTTTTATCCCGTTAGTTCCATTGAGATATTTTCCGACGTTCATGCAGTAAAGCTTATTTATTTAGTGTCAAAATGAACGTTAAGAGAAGCACCTAGGACATTAAAGTTGGTCTGACCAGAGTACTTATATCAAGTTAGTCCAATCAAGTAAGTGCCCCCGTCAATCTGTAGGACGCACTGTCGTAACTATTTCAGCTGTAATTATCTTAAGTAGTATTCTATGCTTGACTATTCATCCCAATGTAATTAATCCAGCTTTTTCTAGGCCCGTCTCTTGCTGCTAGGAAAAATGAAAATTTAGTATCTATCAGTCTTTTATGTTTTGTTGTGACTGCCTCGTTGATCTAGTGATTGCAAGCGCTTGAAGTCCAAGGTTCGATTACCGTGTCGGGCAATATTTCTTAGTCGTATGAGGCCTCTTTCCACCTGCCAGGTCGCATGCAAGTTGCCGAGATATAATTTGATCTATCGCTCATGCCCCACAATGTAATCAAAGTTGCATGTGAGTTGCTTGCAGGAAGAATGGAGGTTGCGAAAAAAAATCACGGGTGGATTTTAGTACACTCAACCCAGAGAGAGAGAGAGTGAGAAGTCATTTGATGATTTCCCATCCATAAAAAAGTTGGAATGGTGGCCTGGGCTAAGGTAGCAGTGGAGGCTGCACTTCGTCCCGGGTGATAGGAATAGTTTCCATTTTCTTTCAGCTTCAGTGTTTCCAGTGGCGTAAAACATTGGACTGATGACCAATTCTCATAAATGCCCACTTTATAGGGTTTTAGGATTAAGGACTACGAAAAAATATGAACATGATTTTTTTTACGTTCCATGATAAAAGGTGAATAATAATTTATAATGATAATTATATCATGAAAGCTAACAAAATTACCTTTCAAATGATATACCACAATCCATATAGTTCATTGCATAGAAATTGTAGTAAATTTTTGTGAGCAACGCGCGATGAAGTTTAGTGATTCCATTTTATTGTTCGCGAGTGTTAAAAATAAGTATAAGAGTAAATTTAAATCTGTTATATATGTATAAGTATTATTAATTTGTTTGAGGCGAAGATTAGACCTCAAAATAAACGTTCACCAAACGCCATTGTCACGTTGAAGCGACACTATAATGTAGTATTTATCCTTCTACAATTTACAAGAAGATTGTTGATCTAACTGAAATAAAACTACCTACAAACAATGCGTCTGTTGAGGTGTTACTTTATTAACAATACAATTAATAAACATCGTAAAAATATATGAATCATTATGTGATGTTAAAAACCTAAACACATTAAAACATCGATTTGTCTTTGGTTATCAAGTAGTCTCATGACTAACCTACCTAGTGCCTACCTACTATTTATTAGATAAATATACAAAATAATAATTATGAAACAAAAAGCATGGAACACAATTAAAAACTATCAAAGAGAAAGGTATGAGTGACACGGGCAAGGCATTCCATAACCGCACCGCTTGAACCGTAAAAGATTTGTCGTAAAAGCTGGTAGAATCCATCTCTAGTCGTCAAGTTTTCCGATGGCCGCAGATGAAGGAACTTGAAGGGTTCTTTAAGATAACAGGGGTTGTAGGATTAAACAGAATACTGTAGAGCTGTCTCTATCATAACTCGGCGGATAGTGGGTTAGGTACCTTGCGGTCTAGAATCATGGTGATCGCGGGCTGGTCGTTGTGACGTCATGACGACTATTTTGCCTTATGAATTGAACTGTCAATAAGCCGATAGCGCCTACGAGTTAAATAATGTCGTTGAAGAGCAAATTTTGTTGAAATTGAATATCCATCTGTGTATGCATTTTGTGATGTTTCTCTACTTTTAACAGTACTGATTGTGCGATTTTTAAATTACGATAGAGTAGTGGTGTTCTAAACTTCTGAAGGGAAGCCGGCGGGAATGGGCTTATGACCAGGCTTCGCCACTGGTAGAGCAGAAATAGAATTTGAGAATCCCGGCGAAGATGTATGGGATGCCACTTAAGCATTGTGCAAAATTCAGAAATGTGATCAGATCATATTTGCACGGGTTTCACTGAAATGTCCATGTTCCATGCCCGGCTCAGGCACCAGGTTGAAAGTAAAGTAAATCTTCCAGAACGTCTTAGATATTTTAGTTTAGTTTTCCCTCCATGGATGAGGTTCGGTTGTTATTTCAAACCTGATTACCTGACTGACCCAGAAGAAGTCTAGCCTATATCTATTTACTTATAATATACACATCAAAAGTGCCTAGACTTACGTGTTAGAGTATCGCCTCAATTGAGGATAATATTTTTTTTTTTTTTGGATAGTTTATTAATTCTTTATAATCAATTTTACTATTTGAATAAAGAATTTTCTAAAAATATTCCTAGAAAACTTACAATTTCCACATCGGAAATGAAAAATTGCATCGTTATGGAGCGACGACATCATTTGACAAGGTAAGAGATGATGAGAGCCGCCTAAATGTTGCAAGGTGGTTCCAGGCAAAGTAATGTCGCTCCGCAGAGCGTCATAAGCCGCCTCTGGACACGCTATCCTATCACAAGCAGCATAGCCGAGCGACATGGTGGACGATCTCGTACCATATCTCGCAGACAGGACCGACCGGTACATCCAAAATACTGCTCGACGGAATTGTAGGTACCAATAGCATAAGCATCTAATCAGTAATGTTCAATGTTCACTGCTGGGACACAGGCTTCCTCTCTAGGAGAGGGAATGGGCCGTGAGTTTGAAATATGTTTTTTTTTGTACTCGTATAAGGAATATTTCAACAAAAAAAAAAAATGACTACCTACCGCATAGCAGGGAAGTGCATTGGACCCAAGCTCAGAGTGTAATTTGTACTTCAAAGTAGTTTATATTTAAGTATTTAGAATATCGCTAGTCCATGTCCGGACACACTGTATAACACGCATGCCATGTCAAAAAGTAAACCAAAAAAAAAGGTCATTTATATTAATTGGATATTTTTTATTGTTAAAAATGTACTTGATCCCCAGAGGCCCCAGACACTTGATGTATGTATGTATAATAGCATAGGTACTTGTTTTGAAAAATGATATTCTACATTGTAATGTAATATCATAATTACAATGTTTACGCTTTCATCGCTGAAGGTCGCGTTGATAAAATTAACAACCTCATTTTAATCACATAAACAATGCGTTAATAACATTGCAATAAAACAAAGGCGAAGCAGTCCACATGCATATCGTAACCACTGTACTTAGTATCTCAACCGATATATGACTCGAATAAACAATGAAATATTTGCTTTTATTAGATTAACTTTATCAACGTTCATCAACAGGTGGCCTGAGACTCATGTATGCTGTCTAATGAATGAGGGTAGCCAAACCATTTTTAAAATGCTAGATTCATCTACGTCTGTTCCTGCCTAGTCTCGAATGCACGCTACGCATTGGTCGGCCACGGCCGCTCAATAGTACCGACATATATATATATGCAACTTTACTCGCAATAAATTACAATATCGATCCCTTTGCCAAGTCACGTTCAGGGTGTGTAACAACTGTGTACCTACAGTTTCGGGAGGTGTCGACTCGAGGCTACAGCGCGTCTACTTCGTAGACTAGTATATAACTAATACAGCTTTTTATATCGACCTCCTTGCAATAAAGTTAATCCAGGTCCTGTGTAGTGTAATATCGGGCGAGGGCGGCGGGGGGGTAAACCGGCCGGCGCGGTGGCCACCTGTCGCCGCGCGGTGGCGCGCGTGTGCCCCCCGCCGCGCCCGCGCCCCGGGCCCCGCCCGCGCCCCTGCACCCTCGACGCCGCTGCGCGCGCTTCTCCCTTCTCTCGAATCATTCGTTTCGCGACGCGTATACTTGCCGGCCGGCTTTCGCTGCACTCGCTCGGGCTCATTCCCATCGCGTCCGCTAGCCGCACCGCTCCGATCGCACCACCTCGCCGAACACCTCGCCATCATGACGGAGAGCACAGAAACCCCTGCGGCAGCTGCACCTGAAAAGACCCCCACTGAGAATGGAACTACTGAGACCCCGCCCGAAGAGACACCAGAGAAGGCAACCGAAGAAAAAGAAAAGGAGACTCCTCCACCCAAGGAGATGCGCGCAGTTGTTCTCACCGGCTTCGGCGGACTCAAAACTGTCAAGATTTTGAAAAAGCCAGAGCCCACTGTCGGAGAAGGCGAGGTCCTCATTCGTGTGAAGGCATGGTGAGTACTCTTTGAATATCATTACTTATAATCATTTAAAACGTTGTAATATCAAGTTTAATACCAACACTTCGACAGATTAAAAGACGTTGCGTTTGAATATTTCTTCGTTTCGTGATTGATTTTTCTTTTTGACAGTAATTTAGGAAAATATTAAGTGTGTGTAAATTATCCTTGTAATCTACCATCATGTTGGCCTTGAAGAGCGTGCTATTTTTACACCCTATGGTTTTTTTCATCGTGTTGGACGGTATTTTTTGGGTAGGCCGGTGTTCGACGTGTAGTGTACCCACTTAGCCGGTGTCTGCGCGGACGGGTCCCGTTCGTTCCTTGGTTCGGCGCGTCTCGGGCTCTCGGCTGCCTCATTAACATCTGCCTCCGTCGAGATGCTCATGCACCCGAGCGATTGAAATTTCTGCACGCACACTGCCACCCATTCCCGATCGTGTGACGCGCCCTAAAGCGGATTTACACTTCGTCGACCGCCCGCTGACGATGCGACAACCAACTATTATATTTATGTGCTTGTTTTTTAGCCTTTCTCTTACTTAATGTACAATATGTTTACATGGCCGTGTTATTTCATTCGATTTCGCCAGATTATTTATTCAATAGGCTATGGAAATTTGTTTTCAATCGGCAGCGGAATAACTGCATGCATGTGCGCACCGGAGCGCGTCGCTGCGTGGACGCTGCGTCGCTGACGGTTGTAACAAATTAATGTTATTTTGTCATTCGAAGCCCGAGCGAGTCGAGTTCGTGCGAAAGGGAGTTAAGCGCCTACTGACATTGTTCTTTGTTCGTTTTTATCGCTCCACTGCTTCAGATAATGCAACGGACGAGTCGCGTCAACAAGCTACTTGCAACCGCGACACATGAGTTATCTGCCACTTTTCTCGTTAACGTTAACTGCTTCGTTAGAGGCTTAACAGAACACTCACTCAACTGTGAAGTATTTGTTTAGCGACACCACAAACGTTTAGTCATGAATGAGATACTTTTTTATAAGAGGCTACTTTGGGATAAGGTCAGACATTCAACGGCTTCGGATATTTGATAAGGAAGGCACTTATTTATTTTTTGCTTGCTCCAAATGTTATCAGGAATTTTATCAAGAATTGATAGTATACACTCTTGGGTTCCCAGAAGGGTTCTGGGTGAAATTGAAACTGTTTAAGACCTTGGGTTGCAATCCTTTTGTCTTGTGGGTGGTGAAGCAAAAAAAACTTTCCTTAGCATTGAACTTAGATAAGAGTACCTATACGAGTAATAATGATTACTACTCAAAACAATTTGCAATAGAATAGTACAGACTATGGAGGCGTACAAGTTCGACGAGGGAGGAATGGAGGCGAGGTATGTAGGTGCAGTGCGAGGACGGGCCGGCCAGGGCGCATCCCCGCGCGTGCTAAATATAGCGCGCTTATCGGCGACTTACTATGTAAATGACCGCGACATAGCCGACGCCATCTGCCGCAAAAATATGAACTGACTGGTTGAGTCCCGGACCGGTACCAGTACAAGTTTTCTCCCTAGCTTAGAGCCGCAAAAACGTGTGAGTTCCGCCTACATGGCGAGCGAACAATCCAAGTTTAGCGGCTTACAGTCTGCCGACTCTGGGTCATTCCTTTGCGAGAATTCGCGAATAAATTGGTCATTTGAAACTGATTGGTACGGGGATGTGCATAATGCTACAAAGCGGTTAGCAGAGAACAGGCAGTACTTACTGTAAGCCTTTCTCAAGATTCACAGAATTCACAGAACTTTTATAATGTATAACAAAAATGTTATACGGGATACTCGGGCAAAAGAAAGTCAAATTATAAGAAAAAAACCCGTACGTACAAAGAAATGAAAAAGCTTGTATTTCAGGATAGGACCAAAAGCTTTGAAATAGCAAAGTTCTCGGCAAAATGAATGCTCTCTAGAATCCAGTGTGATTTGATACCAAACTCGTTTCACGGATGACTGAGGTCCAATTTCTACATTCCATGTTATCGTTATATCTTCGTTTAAGTTAGTTTCAATTACAACGGATTTAATTGTAGGAAGAGTCCTAATCTACTTCGTGTAAATAAACTTGGAATGTAGAAGCTTCTGAAAAAGGGTTAAATACGTCATAAATCACGCTGATAGCAAATCCAGTAACGGATACTCGTATCAAATAACTTTGTACGAAATCACACGCAGACACATCAATTTACCTATGTCTTGATAGACTGTAATGACGTACCTATGAGAGAGTGTGTTGTACCGCAATTAAGGAGTCGTTATATTACATTAGCAGATTCAGTAGTTCAAAACTACACCTGTATTTGAGTCACGCAGTTGTCGGTCTCTAAGGCCACCACAAATCAAGTCCACAGAGACATCCCGTTTGAAACGGTAAGTAATGTTAAATATTTACCAATCCTATTAATGAGCTTTAAATTTTAACACGTGGTGATTTGCTTTACATGAGGTACTACAATATTTGCTTGTATTACGGAAATCTTTGCACAAAACTAACAATGGTGTTTAAGTCTCCAGAAGATTTGTCAGTTACTGTATACAAAAAACGTTTGTTATACAGCGGTCTAACGTTACATTTTATAGAATGATGAAATCCATCTTATTACGATACGGGCTGAGTGCCCCGCTGCCTACAGGGATCGCTTTCGTGCAGCCGCCTTTTCGGCTAATATGTTTTGTAAGACTTCATAAGGGATCCAATGAATAACGCGTCATTATTTTCAATTAGGTCAGGCCAGCGTCAGTGAGAGACGACTTCCAAGAACAATGGTTGTACTCACGCCTCGGATAAGTGGCTTTCTTTTTATATGGAGAGTGCTTAATTGTATGTGGAGATGTTGGGAAATGTGATGGCTGGACTTTTGTTTTTTTTTTTTGTTTCGCCCATGTGTTGCGTCTGGCCTACATCATTTCGAACACGGGTTTATTTTGGAGTCAGGGGTATCGTAAATATCAAGGATTCTACTGTGTACTTATCAGTACAAGATCGTGGTACTTTTTGTATCGAAAGTGCAGTGTTAATTGCTCACATCCTTTCCTTTGTTGGCGTATCAATTTAATGCCTAAAAATAACATCTGCCCCTCGAGTACAGGGGCCGGGCTCTATGGTATAAAGTGCAGTATTGTGCATTTTAATGGGCTCCGAAGCCGCATAAGATGGGAGAGATGAATTTGTTTATTACCCTCTTCCTTATTGAGAGCGTCTGCGCGAGATAGCTCTCTTCCTATGAGTCACTAGAAAGTTATGTTCTTGAGCTAACTCGATTCAAATAACTAGCCGTGGTACCTGACTGGGACTGAGTGGGTGGATTCGCTTGCGGTTCAGTACCGTACTGGACAGTATGGCTACTTGTGTGTATCGTCTGATACACAGACCTGCCTTCAGACGCCTTGTATTAAATAAACTGGAAAGGTTATTTTCTTTGCTTTGAACTTTTTAAGTTAGAGTAATATAAAAGAACAATTTATTGTTATTATACGGCCATTGAAGTCAATTTGATAATGGGGGTATATTGTGTTATTTTATTAAGTTGTTATTCATCATAAATGGTAGCCTTTTCAATTGATCATTGCATTCAATTCAATGCCCTCATAATTTATTAATCTCGATTAACTTTCCATTGATTTTGATCCTTCACTGTTTCAGTCGTTAACATTGTAGCTATCTACTTAACTCGCGTGTTCTATACAAAGTATAATTTGTGGTGTAGGTAATAATAACAACACCTATTATTATATTCGTATTTTTATAATAACATGTTATCGTTAGCATGGCCTGTGGGATGCGGTCCATCTATCAATCAAACATGATGAGAGACAGCGGAGCTACACGTGCACGTTAAAGTTCCACATAAAGCTAATTCTTCAGTTGTTTTAATATTATTTCATTTGCTGAATAATTAGTGTGTATGAGTGGTGCGATGCGTCACGACCTTATTCCCGTATTACTTGCACAGCCAACTTATACAGATGAGTCAGTTCAAGTTAGGCTATCGGACTGACTCACCTAAAAACGTAAATACGGAGTCAACAACGATATCCGCGATTTGTAGGGGATCCCTTCAATTAAGGCACTTAATTCTACAATGAATTTTGACCTGCAACAGATTTTGGAAATTTCTGGCGTCGTCATTGTAGAAATAAAAGTGGAATTGACTGTATTGTATCATTGGGCTCCCATTTATACTTGTATAGAATTAGTTTCGAACAAGGATAAATGTGAAACTAATCGAATTCCAGAAATGGGATTAATTAGTGCTATCTTCGGTAGTGCGTGGTGTGTAGATATTTTTCGAGTCAGACAAGGAAAATATTCAAATCAGAACAGAGTGAAGTAAACAATGTTATTAATCCCCACGTACCATATTACGTGAGTTGACAAATTCCTTCCTGTTTGCTTTCAATTTTGTGAACGGGGAAGTTACTCGAGAGTCGTCACGTCTGCTCGTCCATTATATTCATATTACTCAAAAAGTTGTTCTTGTCGGAAGCTGTAGCTGTAACATATGCTGTCTCTATAAAATCCATCGTCGGACAGCAGATGCGGCAGGCGGGGTCGCGCCGGCCCAACCGCCGCCTGCGGGCACATTGTTCGCGGAGTCAACGAACTTACGAAAATGCTCCTTCGCTTATTGTGTCCATAATCGAATCAAGTAGCTACTGTATATGGTAGTAAACACGTCGCATACTTCTTTTTCGACAAATAAAACACTCGTGACAAGATATACAACTCCAGAACATTCGGTAAGCTTTTCTGGAAGCTACAATCTTCGTGAATGCCTTATTGAATCTTAATCTGTAATCAATCTTGTGGCGAGAAAGTTTCGCCTCTATGGTTTTTGTCCATGATTTTAACGTCGAAGTGAATATTATGCTTACATTTTGTCTGGTTATTTATCACGTATATTCTATCCATTATAGTCTCAACAGCCGTTGCTTATGTTCTAGATTGCTTAGTAAATTGAATTGGAAAATCCCGTGACTCGATTCTGCATGAAAAAGGGGTGTGGTTGCGTTATACCCGGGTGTCGGCTAGGTGGTGTGCGTCGGGGTCGGGGTGGCGTGGGGTGCGGGGGTGAGGGTTGCGAGTGCTTCTGTAATGTCTGGCGAGCCCGGGACCGCGCGGGGAAAGGGGCGCACGCCGGATCAATACGGCGCGTCCCCTACTCGCGCCATGCCGCCGACCAATCTCCGCAGGCCCTACGTCTTTCGACGCCAGTGCTTGTTTTTTTATAGCTCCCATTAACCATGCTCTTCGATAAATGAATAAAAGCATGTGTTGGTATTTTTTCTAACCACGACTGGCGGTACTATACTGTAGCTATATTTTGACGAGTTCTGCTATCGCGGTCGCCTTTTTTCATATCTAGGAACTTTTGTACGCACATGGGCCATAAACTTGAAAAAGTTTTTAATGTAGCCCTTACATGCTCTCTGCAAATAAATTTTATCTCGATTCAAAATAGGGAACAAGAAAAGAATAACAAAAGAAGCGCTTTCCTGCGCATGAAGCTACCCCACGGTCACCCTAATCCAAATAACGTTTCGTTATTGACCTTAACCTAGAGATTCTTGAATTATTGATATAATATCATGCATGATAAATTAATATGAAGATATCAGTTTAATACTTAGACAGTGGCAATGTAATAGGTACCGGAATAGTGACGAACTGAGAATAATTCAATTGTAACGTTATCTTTCCCAAAAAAAAACAATAGCCGCGCCGAGGTTGAGTTAGTCCAGTGGTAGCTCCAAAGTAATCTGCTCAAAGCCATTGGGCCGTGGGTACATCACATACGTGTTTAGAGTACAAATTCCTGTAGCGTTAAGTCGTTGCGGATCTATATTTAGTTAGGTAGCAGTGCCAGTAAGGGCACCCTCGCACAGAATCGACGCACGCCCTAAAATGCTACGTTCTGACACCTTTTTGCTTGCCGACTTTCGGTTCGGCCACTATATGATATTCCATTTATTACCCTCCCCGCGACGCGTCACGCTGTGTAGAGGACTTTTTTGCCCACCCGCATATGTTCCGTATGAGGGCCTGCTACGTTGATTTCGGTTATTATAGCTTTGTTAAAAGTTTTACGGTTACCATAATGTGGGAGGCTCAGTTTGTTTGCTTTTACTTTCATGTAACATTTATTTTTATTTGAATACGGGTTTTCTTTCTTCGGTATTTAATCGATTTTCGGTTAAGAATCAAGTTCACAACACTTAGATATGAATTTATAAATTCCAGCGAGGGATGACCAACGCAACAAGTTTAATTAGTCACATTCGAAAAATGTCTGTTATTGGAACTTTTATCTTTGTTTGTTTTATCTATCGTTTCATCTTAGGATAACAAGAAAGAAGATAGTTTTCCAAACAAGACGCTTCTTGGAAAGCTATTCTAATATTTGTCTACCAATGCAACAAGCAAATAAGTAATGTAAATAGTAAATAGGTAAGCATGACTGACACTCGGACAAGAATTTTGAGATATCGTAGTTTTTCGATAAACTTATAAACTCTCTCATCGGCTCTTGCAATAAAATGAGTCTTTACAAATAAATAAGCACGTATAAGCTCCTTTACACCGAAGCGAAAGCCAACTTTCGCTCACGTAGCTTTTCTGTAGCTCCAATGAAAATTACCTGTCCGAGCTTTAACAGTAGGTGCGAAGCGAAGGTAGTTGGAACTACCTACAAAATGGAGATTAGTAAATTGTGTAATACACAATTTGAAAGCGATAATTGCATTTCTGAATCGAATTCTTGTCTGTTTAGATATAGAGCATGGTAGTGCGTGGCTAATACGTGCGCTTAATGTGGTGTGGGCAACAATTTATGAAATGGATGCCACGAGTACGTACTCGTACGAGACTGGAGGAACGGCTTAATGACGGCTCAATTGAAATTATTTAGTCACCCTAAAGTTAAACGTTGAACGTTCAGCCATCTGGGGAATGCAAGTTCACTTCCTGAGTGGACAATTAAAGCCGATGAGTGACGTACGGACCGAAACATGGTCGACACGGTACTCGGTTCTCCATTAGCATCGTGTATGACTAATGAGGTTGCAACTACTTGCACATTACAATCAGCTTTGACCACCATATCAGCTTATTTACGCATAGCTACATATATTTGCGATTATTTAATTACATATATCATTGAAGTTGTATGTAACTTTGGCATTCCATGGTAGGTAAGTCAATATGTTCTAGGTTGATTTGCGTTTAAGTACTGTTTGTGAACGATCTATAGTCAAAGCAATTTGCCAGCAAACACCACATGTTGGCCATGTTGCGGTTATATTTCAATAATATATTTTAATGTACGAATAGTTTTCAGGATAAACGGCTTAGACTGAAAACGCATGTGAGAGAGAAAGCGTTCCAATCTCAAAATGTGCATTTTCGCTTCAGCAAATCCTGCGGTTCCAACAAACTTTCTCTCATTAACGTAGGTATATGAGACTGTTTAAAAACGAAAAGCAAACATTAATTAGAGCTATCATTTATACTGAATTTAGGGTGCATCTATCACTAGCATTATCAGTTTATCACCATCAGTTAATTACAGCCGTAATAGTAAAGCGGGTGTCACACGCGGCTGGCGCGCATTCTCGTCATCGTCACTGATCGGAAGTCGATAGCTTCGTCACGCGTGTCATGGTGTATTCATTCTGGTCAGCGTCAGGGCCCGCTAGCCGGATATGAACGCTTTTTTGAACCACCTCAATTATTCCTTCCGAGCCTTTGATAAGCCATGCGCCTCCACCATGTTATTTTGCAGTTATTCGGACGCATTGCTTTGTTGCCTATGGTTTCCTCGCCATCCATACCTGGCTACCTGGCTGTAGCTCTGTGCACTGTCGTTTATACGATACCCTACTAATACTAGATTTAGGACTATAGACGAGTTTGGCTATCATGAGTCTAATCGTAGAAACCGTTGTCATTTCTAACCGCTATTATATTGACACATTCAAACAAAAATAGGTTAGTGTGGCAAGTAATAATTGTATTTTTTGTTCCTTTGTCAATCTGCATGTTTTACTCTTGCATGTGGTTTGTTTCTAGATATATATAAAACATACGTCAAACGTAGGCTTTATTTAAATAAGAATCATATTGTACGTCACGCAAATCATTAAGAATTGTGGCACAAATACCTTTTGACCCTTTTAGATTATCTAGGTTATATTTCAAATTCGTGAAACTAAGTGCTGCGTTACCAAAGGGCGTAGGGAGGCTAATCACTAAGATACCTTATTTTTTCGTCTGTTGTTTTAGTGAGACTGGGTAATCCACCGTACTCCTGCGAAACCCAGGATTTCGTACATGTTCGCAAGTAACCAAGTTAGACTACACAGTTAATCAAAACGGTCCATGTTTTTCTCCTTTACTTCATTAAAGAACCATGTCTGCGGCGAACACATAGACGAAAAGAAGCCTTTCTTTGTGGTTTAACGGGAAATTTCTAGGATAAAGGTAAATCATTAAAATAATATAACAAAAAATAAACTCATATTAATCACCTTTAACGACCTACTGAATAAACGTTGTCTTAGTAAGTACATAACTACAATTGTTTTAATTATCATGCAATGAGTCCACGACCACATAGATGCGTCAGAACAGAGGTTCAGGCATCGATCCAGCCAGCTCAACTTCCGGTGCCTATTTTATAAGCTCATAACATAATACTTAATGTATTAGCCGGTAACTCGACGTCGATTCATGTTAATAGTGTGGAATACAAATGAATCAGAAAGTACGCGAATAAGGAAATTCCATTCGGTGCAATCGTACTGGTAGAGAAGGAGGCACATGTATGATAAACTAATACTATGGCTATTCTTATTCACAAGTTGTAGTCTTTATACGCTGGGAGGCTCTGAGTCACCGCTCATAGCTCGCATATCCACACTATAACCTCCTAATTAACACATTTGTATGTAATGAAGAATAAACTAATATTTGTAATCGGAGACAATGAAGCGTTTTGGAAGGTCGGATTCTCGGGAAGGCTTTTTTGTGGCGAGTTTTTCTAATGCGTTAGAAGTTAAGGAATATAACTTGGGGATCCCGAAGCCCGGATTTAGTTTTTGTGGTGTTTTCTGTACCATTTGGGGACAATGTTTGGAATTAGTGAACTTGTTGCCCGGAAACCGAAATCCGGATTAGGATTTTAGTGTCTTTTTTATGTTCTTTCAAGAAACTACGACACATTAAAAGCATTGTTGGGTGCTCGGTACTCACATACAAGAACATGAAACGGGAGACAGTTTTTTCCAACTTTAACTCCTGCTAGTGGATTTTCTGGAAGAATCGCCTATTAAATCGAATGATCGCGTACGAAACATACATTAATGTATCAATTTATTTTCTTTCAAAGATTTGGTGATTAACCATAGGTTATTTTTTTTTATTATTCCAACAGATATCGAGACTGAAACATGAAACGTCAAATGATTTTATGCCATAAGGTTGTTTGCTGTAGACCACACAAAAAAGCCATATTTCATAAGAGCTTCTTAGGAATGGCCCCACGGATATACAATAAGCTGCCAAAATTGTTGATAGAATGCAACGATTTTAATTTATTTAAAAAACAATTGTATAATGTCCTGGTTAATAAGACATACTATACAGTGGGTGAGTACCTCTCAGACCGGAATCTGTGTGTAATATAAATGATACTGGTTGCTTTTTTCTAAGTCCGACTTACTTTACTTTACTTAAATGAATTTATTTATTGTGTTACCATGTTAAATGATCGCTGTTGTTTACGTTAAGTTTGTTATTGTTTTGGATGATCATTATTATTTGACTGTAGTACTTTTGATTTGTTCTATATTGACATTATCTTAATCTTTGACATATTTTTGACATACATATATTATAACTTACAAAATATTGAATTAATTACAATTTTGCATGCCTAATTTGGCAAAACACAATTAACTCAGCATTCACGTGACATCTAGAAATGTATAATTTATTGTGTTGTGTTTCTGCAATAAAGATTTGACTTTGACTTTGACTTTGCTAATTCATAAAAAAAAAACAAGTGAAACACGCCAGTAATTTTTCGCAAATACAATTTAAATACCGAACAATATACATCTTCGCAAAAGACACAAGTTTGACGGAGTTGTATAGTATAACGAAGCGATAAGTCACTTCCATCATATCGTGAACACGTTCAGAAAATGAAACACGAGCACGGGCGGAAGAGTCCAACTTATACGCGGTACATACGCTGAATCACAATGATGTTCGCTCTGCTCAACTTTTCGTAGGAAACGCTAGACGCTGACGAATCGACTGTACGAGTCTGGTTTTATGTTCTTTGATGTTTTGATAACACGCTACACTAGACATTGTAGAGGTGTACTTTGTACGAGTGTGTTGGTAACGGTATCGTGTACCCGTGCCACATGAAACTGCGGGTTTTTTCTCTGAATCTGAAAAGGACGGAAGTTTCTGCGATTTTTACTTGTTTTCAATTTTGATATTTGTACGGGTTTTGGTACTTTGGCCCCTGAAATAGTCACCGCGGGTTCCCCGTAAGGTAAATCTGAAAAGGAAGGAAGTGTTGGAAAATTTCATCTACTTTTGGTCTATTTGG
Source organism: Hecatera dysodea (assembly GCA_905332915.2). Lineage (NCBI taxonomy): Eukaryota > Metazoa > Arthropoda > Insecta > Lepidoptera > Noctuidae > Hecatera > Hecatera dysodea. The sequence continues at coordinate 7,493,958 of HG995303.1, forward strand.
TAAAATTATTATTGACTAGCTGCTGTCCGCGACTTCATCCCCGTGGAATCCCCGATTTTAAAACATTATTTATCGCTGCTCCGCTCCTATTGGCTTAAGCGTGATGATATATAGCCTAAAGCCTTCCTCGATAAATGGTCTATTCAACCCAAAAATAATTTTTCAATTCGAACCAGTAGTTCCTGAGATTAGCGCGTTCAAACAAACAAACAAACTCTTCAGCTTTATAATATTAGTATAGATTAATAAAGTACCAATCTATCAATTTGTCGAACTTGCAGTGTGCATCTAGTCTAGACGAGCGCTAGCCATTTTTGGCAGGTGCGATGATGAGTCATACCAACGACGACAATGTCTTAAATTGCAGACAGTGCAAGTGATCGGTTCGGTTCAGTAGTTTTCACTGTCGCACGATGAAAACGAAAGTGCAAAGTTCAGAAAAGCAATTTCGTTCGTGTAAGTTAAGTGCGCGCGCCGTTGATTTCGCCGAAGTGCACTGGAACGTGACGCCCGACATCCGACTTGTGCAAGTTCCTCCACTGAACTGAACGAGCCACGAAACGTTGCAGATTTAAACAATCATACTGTTTACGTCCCTACTGAAAACCGATCAGTTTGAGTTTACTCAGAAGCTGAACATAATCAAATCCGGTTTTCTCTTCAGCACTCAAGTCATAAAAATTACAGTCTAGACATCTAAACGGTTGCCATTTCTTATGGCTAAACTTTCCCCAGGTAGTGAACCATTTGTAGTACAGGCAACGTGGTGGCTACGTACCTAGCATGGTACCTATATTATGGCATGTTGGACGGCGTCGCGTTGACGCCGCCGCCGGCGACCCGACGCTTGCCGCCGCCGCCGCCTTTCGGTCGCGTCACACCACCAGCCCCGATGCAATTTTAAAATTACCCCGCACTGAGGGTGTTCATTCGTTCATTTTAATGTCCATTCTAAACGATCGTGCACACGTGAGGGGGCGAACAACAACGTAAATAATAACATATTCAAAATTATTCTCGACATATCATTCTGCTAGTGTTCAATAAACCGTGAAGTTATTTGAATTGCGTGAATAGAAATTGTATGCAACGCAACGCATTAATCGCATTAGCACTTTGTTGGGGTTGTGTACGTGCGAATAGTGAAGACCCTTTCAGTAATCCTGAACTTGTACGTGATCCAATTAATTGCCGCAGGAGCTACCGTGCCAGGGCCCTAGTCAATGCTATAAATATGACAATATCTTTTATACGCAAATTTCCTTATTAAATTCCTGGTTTACAGCAACATTTAATATGAATTTTATTAACCGAGGAAAATAAATGGGTACCTACGTAACTCATGCTGAACTAAATTTTTTAAGTTAAAATTCAATTCTAATCTTCGAATTTGTGGAAATTGCCCTGTAATTAAGATACTCGAAGGAGGGCAGGGTTGATGACACGCAGTTTGGCCTTTTGGCTGTGCGGCGTCGTCGGTTTTATCGACCCCGGGGCCTTGACATAAGGAGTCTGAAACACGCGACTGGCGACAACACTTGGAAACAATGCTCCAACATAATAATTTATTCAGCCAACGACCACCCTTTACGCTATTACCTACATGCTCTAATAGTGTGTAACAATTAAACCTTGCCAACTTTAAACGCTCATCGTGCCTACGCTCCAAGAATGTTTCATCAGGGAATTCTTAATCATCCTGAACGTAGAATTCGCTTTATTTATTTTCAAGTAGTGTAAGCGTCAACAAAAACTAGTCTACCTGCGCTCGTAACGAACTATTGTTGTCGAAGGAAGCCATTCAATGAGTGCTGAATAAACGGTCAGGTAGCGTGCGTAAAATTCGATACGAGCGAGACTTCGGAGATTATCTTAGATTAACATTCCGACATTTCCGACCCTTGGGTCCCAGGATCGACGCCTGCGGAGGAGCAATGTAGGACAAAGCTTTTTCCATAATGAAACCGTAGTGCCTGCGCCCAATTTACCCAATAAAACGTATGCGGGTGACTGTCGTGCGACAGCCGACACCGTGGCGACTTGCGACCCATTCGTCTCCCATGCCGCACTAATTACCCCGAATTGAAGACTTCCATGTGACATACTAGGGGCTCAACAATTTTTCTTTAACTTCTTCATGCGTGAAACAAAGTTAACCTACATACAAAGATGCGAATGAATCATCACTTGGATGTTTAACAAAGGCGTAATATTTATAGAGAAATTATTCATCGCGATGATTAATTTCCTTATTTGTTATTGATTTCATGTATACATAAAGCAGCACAATTAATTAATGAGGATAGTGCCTAACAACGCACTAGTCATAGTCAGCCATTGATAGCAAGCGAAGGGCAAAATACCGTTAACCCCTTTCAGGATAATTAGAATGTAGGATTGCTTACGCAGTTTGAACGGTAATAACTTAGAGCATGTAGGAACATTGAACAAATTCGTAGCGTAGATTATCGTAGGCGAGGGTTACATTACAGCAACGCCTACTCACCCCAGAACAGAAACTATAGATCACTACATACATTTACATAAAACGCTTCAACTTTAAATTTCCGACTAGTCATTGAACCGTGATTGAAATTGTAAATATTTGCCCAGAATTCGGAATACCTGACGGAATTACACCCACCGTTGCAAAGGTATCAATTATCTACACAATACTAAGTAAAGATTATTATAAAATACGATTTGTAGGTAGTTTAATACCGTCGGCGCCGAGGATAAATGATATCGAATTTCCGCTTTCACCACAATGCGTCGATACTGGGAATGGGGTAGACGATGACTCATGGAAACACTGGAGGGCCACAGACAAGGGGAGGGCTAAGTACTAAATTACAGTGTTTACGTGTACGTAGCTAGGTACCTACCTGCAATAGTCTACCAACGTTAGGGTTACAATTTGGCTAGATTTAATCAACACTAGTGATTCAAAACAATTGGTTATATTAGTACCGTGTTCAGTACGTGTGAAACCTCTCATATCCACATAATCGTACTGTTGCTAGGTAAACTGTTCGTTACCGTAATACGAGTTCAGAGTTTTCCAGCTTTCATTGTTTGTTGTTTCGTACACTATGGATATTTTCGGAGTTCTATTAGCCAACCAATGGCATTTCCTTGTTTAGTCGTAGGTACAATAGGCTTTTCGAAAATTAAGCATTCTGTTGTTTTAACACGGTAGACGTTTATTACTTTCGACTGTAAATGTTTAAAAATGCTACAATAAACAGAGTTTCTGGAAGCATGCTTCGAACAGAAATCAAAATGGGACGATTTCAGATCGATTGTTTTAACAATGTTTTCTTGACTCTAAAGATTTACTGAAGATATGCTAGCACAACTTTTGAATACCTACATAGAATTTACCTTATTAGCAAATAAAAATGTTTTGTAGGCAGGTACATGTTTTGTAGTCAGTAGGTATCTAGTTAGCTAGGTAGTTCGGTACTTCAGGGAGCTCCATCGAGACATATCGATCAGGGACGAGTAGGTAGGGTAGGACGCCCGCAGTTACTGGATCCAGTATGGCCGCCTGCGATATTGTAACACATGTTTATGTCTTCGCTTTATTCTGCTGGTTTAGCAACGTTGTTGTTTTGTACACGGACTTATCTGACAATATTGCTGATCTTGATCTGTTTAAACTTCCGTGAGATTCTCTTTTAGTTCAATATCAACGCCATTGTCTGGGCCTTTTGGCGTAGCTATTACTTACATATGTAAGTACATATGTAATGTAAGTACTTATATGTTTAAATGTTCATTCTGTTATTCGTATGTACATTTATGCGTAGAGAACCAATAGCGAGTTACACTTACACTGACATACCTACGATCATGTGGTTCTGCAGTCTAAAACTATATTTATGGCCCATTCCATTAACCGTTCATCTTTCGTCCAGATGACAGACCTCGTAAAATTGAGCTTTCAATAGCGAAACTTTTTATATCGTATGTCGTCGAAACATCACTTTGACATTGGGAGTTTGGGAGGGAGCAGTGGCTTAATTTAACCTAAATTATTGAGTCCTTTATGTGTAACAATAGTGAGGTCGTCGATGTCCTACCATATCGGGCTGCTTTATTCTGTGCGCGTGTTCTAGAACATAATAACAAATGGCTGCCGCATTCCTGTCTCCAGCCTTATAATTAAGTAACTACCTACGTACGCAGTTGTTTATTGATGACGTTCACCACGATAAACTTGAATGATTAGGTACTTGTAACTTGAATGAAATTTAATAAATTCAAATTCGTATCGTTTCGCTCGATCGTTCCAATTGTTGTTTCGACAGGATGAAGATATTGCTAGGTACCTATGTATATGTAACTGCATTACATTATTTAGGGGTTTTCGGAATTAAGCTGCGTGGGGTGCTGAAGGCTCCTCCTACCCGTGAAGTTTCAGTCCACGTATTTGTGCACAGCTCCATCAATTTCCATGCTGAAATACATATCTACAATATTATTTTCTTTGCCGAAGTGTTGAACGTTAGGTAGGTACTTACTCATGTAACCAAACCCTTAAAATACTAACGAAACCTTTACTTGTTCCAGTGGCCTGAACTTCCAGGACCTGATCGTGCGACAGGGAGCCATCGACTCTCCTCCCAAGACACCGTTCATCCTCGGCTTTGAATGCGCCGGAGAGATCGAGCAGGTCGGCGAGGGTGTTACCAACTTCAAGGTAATCATCGAAACGACCATAACAACTTTAAATATAGGCGTTATAAGCTAGACAAGAAGGAATAATGACCACAGACATGGAATGAATTGTCGTCAGTAGCATGTGGCCTTTTTACACTACTGTCCAAAGTTTAGGTTTTTCGTTTTTGCTAACAGCTACTCCGATTCCATTCCAAAAGGGGGTGTTTAAATTACAAAGCGGTGATTACTAGTCATTATACCGTGATTACATACAGTGATTATATTGCTTCTGTTCTTTACTACCAAATGCAATTCTGTCGCATTTTCCGACATACAAGTTTTAGGAAATTCTTGAAACATTTAGGCAACCTAATCTTAATTGGTTTCTCCGATACGTCTCCTCACCACTATGTGAAATTTCACACGCCTTCAGAATATTAATTTGGTAATGAATAATACAATTTATGCGCCAACCAGAGTCCCTACTGACTGGGAAATTATTTTAATTAAAATTTCTTCCATTCCGTTAATGTTTTATCGCAATGTTTAATTAATTACACTTTGTTCAATGCCCTGTTTGATAGTTTTAGTCAAAGTTAATCGGTCACGGGCTTGTGGCATATTGCAACGGATTGCAACTGCCGCTATTTCTAATTTAACTTAAATTAGTTTTAATTGCAATGTCTGTGGGTAATAAAACTTCCGTTTCTATAGTTGTAAAGAGTCCTAGCTAGCTATGTGTTGACTCATAATTTGCTACATACACTTTATTATTAACACTATCGTCTTAAAATAGGTACATTTTTACATCTGATATGAAATCCTTAGCTCATGGGTCAATCATTTACTTAATTTACTTACCGTTATATACCTATTGCTGCTAAGACCCTTTCAAAAAGTAAGTCTTATCTTCTACTTCTTTATATACATATGTTACCCTGTTCGTCTGACGTTACTCAGAATTGTAGTATATAGGTCGAAATCGACTGCTGATTTATGATCTTCCACGAATATGTGAAATTGACATCAAAGGGTTTCTAATGGATGATTATGGAAGGCCATATTATAAACACTTCTCTTTGATTCCACGCTTATTATTATTGTTATTCTTATACGATTTAGTATTATGGCTAGAATTCGTATTTGGTACCATATGAACTTTAATTTTTTTGTTGAATACTTTAATCATTATACATCCGATCATCAGCCCTCTGGATTATTAGGTGTCTATGGAATAGCAACGCACTTTAAAATCCTCTGGTTCCTAGTTTTATAATAGTAGCACATCTTCTTCTTCTTTTCGTGTTGATGGTTAACTTCTTAGATTGTTTGGGACCAGTATGTGGCATTGTTCGGTATGGTATGGTGCTGTGTTAGATGTCTTTAGAACGGCGGTGACGCCATAACATAAAGTGGGCTACCCACTCATTTTTTCTTTTGGTTTCATTAACTTACCAACATTTGCTGCCAGGTTGGAGACCAAGTCGTGGCCCTACCGGAGTACCGCGCCTGGGCCGAGCTGGTTTCGGTGCCAGCCCAGTACGTGTATGTGCTGCCAGAAGGCATGACCGCCCTGGACGCTGTGGCAGTTACCACCAACTACGTAGTAGCCTACCTGCTGCTCTTCGAGATGGCCAACCTGACTCCTGGCAAGAGCCTTCTTGTGCACTCCGCTGGGGGCGGCGTGGTAAGTTATTTTTTCCTTTATTCGTATGGGCTCTCTTTGACTATTGGCTTCGGTAAGTACGCCTTAAGAGGCAAAATGGAACTGATTTTCCGAATACCTAACTACTGTTTTCGGAAAAAAAAACAGCAATTACAACAACCTGAATTTCTAGACGACAGAAAAAAACCATCGTTTGTTGTCAAGTCAATGTAAAAATATTACGTACTCCTCAAGCGTATCTTCAGAAAATGAAAGTGAATTTCAAGAGCACGTCGTTTCGCCGACCATAAAAACTGACTCACACCCAAAACTCATGAATGCAAAGCTAAAATTAAGTTTATTCAGAACTTGACAAATACCGAATGAAATCGAAAATAGTCGCGGAGTCGCGGTAGCATTGACCCTCGCGTCTGAGCACACAGCACGCTTCACACTCGCCTCTGTGCTTGCTCTTGATAATTACTGAGCAAACAGACTAACGAGATGTCTAATTGTTGCTCTAAATAGTTCACAAAATATTCGTGTTTGCTCTGGAATTTTAGTTTCCATATGACGTGAGTGCTGCCTGCTGGCCACCCTCGCGTGTCGCTGACCGGTAATGCGAAGCGCGTCGCTGGGCGGGGTGACAATACCAATTAGCTGACATTTATTAACAGGGGAAACCAATTTACAGGCAAATAAGCTACGACTATGCTAACTATTAATGATAATGTGATGGTAAATGTAGATACTTACCTATTGTTTTAGTTTCAATGGGGCTGAAAGCTTTTGAAAAAATTTGGTGCGATAAACTTTGCTTTGCTCGTATATTCGATTGAGATTCGGCAAGTTGAGAACTTCGGTTGATACTTACAATGGACGGACGCAAACTGTCCGGAAATCAATAGTTTGAAGACAATCTGAGACTATTGATATTGACTTGCTTACAATAGCGTCTTTGTTCGATATTCATATCGAAAGGCGATTCGATCGACTTGGTAATGGCATTCGACATTTAATTTGAGAACGGTACAAAGGTAGTGCTAAAAACGAAAATTGGGCTCTTCGATTTTACGCGTGAGCATGACTGGTAGTTTTATAGGAACTGATATCTAAAATTTCGTTCAACATTATAGGGCCAAGCAGTAGCTCAGTTAGCCAAGACCGTGGAGAACGTGACGGTGTTCGGCGTGTGCTCGAAGACCAAGCACGAGGCTCTGAAGGCCAACAACAACAACATTGATCATCTGCTGGAGCGCGGCAGTGACTACACCAGCGAAGTTAGGAAGTAAGTCGATTTTTTTTGACATGAGACTTCTTGACAAAACCATAATAACCTTCTGGTCCTTGTCCCTTGTGTAACTTTGGTTCGGCGCAACACGTCGTTTTCTTCTTCCATTCTCGCCTGCCAAGCTTCACGGTGTTATTCTTCACTTCTGGGCGAAACTGGCACGATGTATACATGAAAAATTATTGAAGGTGTCAAAAGCTTCATTTATGTATCTGTTTGACTTTTGTTTTTTGAAGATTTTTTTGCAGGTAGTTATTTAAAATCAATTACCTACTTTGCTACTGTTGTTGCTGAAAATAATCTTAAGAATCAAATCTCGCAATTCTAAAGTCAAATTATAATAGAATACTATTTTCCTTATGTGTAACTTATGTGGTGCACATAACAAAGTGCACCACATAAGTTACAGGAAAGATTAATTTGTGTTTGAGACTTTGGAAGTAAGTAAGTATACCAATTTTATAGCCTAACAAGCAAGACAAAGGTTTTCCACTGATCCATTTTATGACACACATAACTTACAGCAACAATATTGATACATAACCCACTCCTCCCACTAGCAAATTGGCGTATTGAGTTTGCTAATCTCGATTTTCCTATATCACGTTATCTAACATATCAGCCCTTCAAGAGTTATCTACTGTTTACGCCCACGCTCTTTGTAACACACACACTTTGCTGGGTTTAACCTGTTGGTACCGACTATTGAGTGACCTTGGTAGAGTTCTTTAGATACGTTAGCCCTAGAAAAGTTAGAGAGGATGTTTTCAAAATGGTTGGTGTGTCGTGGTAACAATTCATGATACAAATATGAGAGTAGTCGAGGGTTATGATGCATTGGACAGGCCTATGTCCAACAGTGGATTGCAATAGCCGGATAATGAGCAATGATTATTGAATATTTTCAGTAAAGTACTTCCACGTCCTTACGTTCTTTCACAACACTACGATCTCTCGTGTATATGATAATCTAATTTAAGGTTCATATCAAGAATTCGGTGAGATCAAATACTTTGAATGAACTTCATTGTGCTTTGAACACATGCCAAAGTGAAAAAAACAATGTGGTACCGCCCCATTTATTACGACTCTGCGAGTGATCGGTCTTGCATTAATACTAGTCATATATTTTACATGTAGGTAATCATTCAACAAGGCCATTTCTTGAAACAGTGTCGCATTAAGTGATGAAATGAATGTAAAGCCAACCATTATGAAGTTATGAATCACAAAAACATATTAATTTGTACAGCAGTCATGAATGAAGAATTATAAAAATGAAGGGAAGGATCGGATTCATGATATCACTGAGCTAAAAATATCCCGTTCAGAGGCCCTTCATCTTACTAATAATACCTTTGTTTACTTTACACGCACTAAATGTTTGGTATGCGAGTATTTTTATGCCCGTGTATTCCTATTATTGTCACAATAAATTCTTGCTTGTTAGGTACGGCTATTTGTCAGTTAATTTAATGGCGGTTACATAAATCTCCTCTGGATTCCTTAGAGCTATAATCATGTGGCTCGTCGTTTAAGAATTCAAAGTTGAATCATTGATGGTCTGCTTCCCGACGCATCAGAGCTCAAATACGTTGTTCCCAATCCCATGCTTAGTTAATTGGCGCTTATTACAGTTACATATTTCAGTGAGAGTCCTCCTCGTGTGTTATGCTCAGCACCAGTTTACAAAGACCTCTCCCACCCCCCTAGAGCTTTTATTAACGCTTGGAAAAGAGGGGACATAATAACTGAAGTTGAGGTCTGGTTACGTTGGTGTGATACCACGTTAATTGTTCGGTTTATAACCCGCTCCTTAGGGCAGCTGGTTCGTAACAAACGCGTTATTTAATTCTCGTAAATAGACAAAGATATTTTTATATCTGGTGAGCACTTTACAGCGTAAACAAGAGAGCCACACTCAGATCAGTGTAAATAAATAGTCAGTTATCTACTGCGAGTAGAAATGCTCGTACCCAACAATATTGATTTACAATATGAAGTGTGAGATTAGGTAGGTACTTAGTTAGGTATACTAAAATGAAACAAAAGACTTTAGAAATCAGCTTTAGTTATAAATATCAGAAGCTGACTCTTAGAAATTAGGAATCCCAGTACCTAAGTTTGGTTTATTATAATTGTGGGGTACCGTTACTTTAGTAAAAGTTTTCTAAAAAGGAATTCACATTTCCTTAAATATAGTAAAATGTTTGAATAGTTAGTAAAATAAAGGATGGGTAATCAGAAAAACACATCCCGTCTCTATCAGAAAGTCTGAATTTTTAGATACTTACCTTCCTGAAAAGGCGTGACATATTTTTTGCCCTCTTTATTTGGTCGATTACCTGAATGTTCTCCGAATAAACTCCTACACGTTTACGCATCTTTTTACCAATTGACTATAATTTCTAGCCTTCAGCAGATTCGATGCAAGAACTAGCTACTGAGCCGATTCCAAATAACATTTTGTTAAGGACGGAAGGAGACTGATGACTGCTGATGTTGAACAAATGTTAAGTAATGGCATATTTTAAATGGAGTTAATTATAATGTGACATTGAAGAGTTGGAGTGGAAGAAGAAAACATGATGCGCCGACCGCAAGTAGGACGATGTTACAATTTGTAGGATAGAAACGGGGGACATACAGCCATGTCAAAGCTGCCAGAATGTGCATTGATTAGTTTGTCTAACCTTATGCGATGTTACCAGGGTGTCAGCCGATGGAGTTGATATCGTGCTGGACTGCCTCTGCGGCGAAGAGTGCAACCGTGGCTACCAGCTGCTGAAGCCCATGGGACGATACATCTTGTATGGTACGTTTACTCTAAGATTCTTGATTAAAAGAAGTTGAGTTTCTTACGAGGAATTGAAACTCAATATAATAAAATTCTAAATAACTGAGATTTAGAATCTCCGTTAAGTCTCATCTTGTCCGAGTCGCTACTTAAATATTTGATAAAAATGTCGTTTAAAATAGTTTGTAGAATCTTCGGACGCTATTGGTTATAATATGATTTCTACCTTACTCGAGCATATTGGTGCAGTTTCTTGTCCGTTCTTCTGCATAGTGTCCTTTGCGAATGGACCCTAGTCACTCGATAAATCAATATAAATGTATCGGAGACTAATGCTTGATCAAGAAAGAATAACTAAAAAAATCTTAATAGCATTTTCTTTGTAACTACATGATTACTTAATTTACTTAACGTGATATCCTATTGAGTATGTGTTTAAATGCGTGTTAGTAAACAATGGTGCGTATCACAGGATCATCTAACATCGTGACCGGAGAGACGAAGAGCTTCTTCAGCGCCGCGCGTGCCGTGAGTACTCAACGATTCATAATCTGATTGTAGCAATACCGCCTACCGAGGTGTGGTGCCCTGGTACAATGAACGGTTCAAATGAGATTGTAAAACTTGCAGAATTTTGTTGGAATT